>JAGTTD010000002.1:2557734-3830234 GCA_018398585.1 Simmondsia chinensis | reverse complement strand
TTTTAGCAAGATATGGGTAAATATACAAGTGGATTATAAGAAAATAATTATTTATTTTTATTTTCTTATACACCAATAACTTTCTTTTTTTTTTTTTTTTTTTTGTATACATTATGAACCCAAATTGTTAGTTGAATTCTTCATATTAAATATTTTCCTTGTAGACCTAAAAAGTTAAAAGATCATTCATTGGGGTCAATTTTAATCACCAGGGCAATATTGTTATTATTGGAACAATTTTATGGCCATTTACATTACTGTCTTGATGATAATATGAATTTGCTGAAGCAATAACAACACCCTTTACTAAAATGAGAAAGTAATTTTAATTTGTGTAGTAAATAACCAATTATATGTGTGTGTATATGTATGTATATTTATGTCAGTACGTGCATATAGCAACATAAAGCAACGTACCCAATCCTCAGATTCGTCATATCGTTTTGCAAGTAAGTCCAATGCTTGTTTACCATTTATGTCCGAGATGGTTGTGTCAGTGCCGTTTGTTATCCACAACAATTTTGCCAGCATTATGTCATTCCTTTCTATGGCCCGATGCAATGGAGTTGCTCCGTTGGAATCCTGCATATTTTTGAACTCTAGTATGGTTTGGTCAAGCAACAGATCCTCATATTCCTTGTGAGTTTGCAATTTTACGTGGTGAAGAGGTGTGTCTTTGATATTCCGACAAACCTCTACCAAATATGGGCCAAGTTCGGTGAAGGCTAAAATCATTTGGAGGTGACCATTTTTGCATGCACTCTTCCAAGCTAATGGTATGTCCTTTATCACTGAACTATGACTTCTCAACAGTACTTTCACGAGCCACTCCGTGCCTTTTTCCGCTGCTATGCAAAGGGGTGTTTTTCCATTCGAGTCCTTAGCTTTGACAAAGCGGGGATATTTCTTCATCAAAAGTTTAGCCACTTTCTCTGTATTACAATCATATTCATTTGATTAAACAAGCATTAAGTATGATTCCAATAAACATGCCTTTGTTTTATCAATAGTAAAATAGAATATATTTCAAATATAAATGCAATCAAACAGTAATCAAATTAAAAATTCATAAAAAAAAAAAAAAAAAAAATATAGTGTATGCAAACTTATATAATAGCTCTGCACAGTTTGAATAACTCACACTGAAATAACTAAATTTAAATTAAACAAGTAAACGGGTCCAACCTCACATAAACACCTCTCATTAAAAACTGCAATTAAATGTGCTCCCAACAAGATGATCCGACCAAACTCAAGTTCAACATAATCACTTAAACTAATTAAATATATCAGCACATCTTCAGTTTGACTCACGATACAACCCTTTAACCCTTGGCCTTATTATTCTCTTAGCCCGATAATAATATACTTAAGAAAAACACGAAGGAAAGTAAGTTTAAAAAGAAAGAAGAAAAAATGGTTGTAAAATAAAATACAGAATATCAAAATAGCATCTATTGACCATGTTGTGGGGAAGTGTTTCATTTACCTGGGATTTAGTGTTGGCATTTTGGATGTCAGCTTAGTTTGATGACTTACTATACTTCGATTACCTAATAGTGAGTATTGAGCACTTACAGACTTGGGTTGCAAAAATTAAGATAAGACCAGCTTGTGTTTAGAAACCACCGGCTTCAGGGGATCAGCGTTGGGTAAACCGGGGGAAGCTGGTAACGGTGGGGTTTTAAGGGACTGTCAAGGGAGATTTCATGCAGTTTTTTGGGTCCATGTTGGGGTAATGGAGTCCAATCAAGTAGAACTCGAAGCAATCTATCTATTTTGCAATAGAAATTTTAGCTCAAGGGCAGAATGTTCAGGACTTGATCTTTGAGTTTGAATCAAACTCTGCTAATGCGATTAAGTGGATTAAGGAAGGATGTTAGGGACCTTGGAGACTTAATTTCCTACTTAACAAGATTAGAGTTTCTCAAGCGACAATTTAGATCTCTAATGTTTAGCTACACCCTAAGGGAAGCAAATTCTCACGCAGACACTCTTGCAAAAAATGGTGTTCATATGAGTTCTCTTCTTGTAGTATAAATGTAACTGAAAGAGTGATGTATTTTTGATTGCTTACTATTGTAACCTTTGTCTGGAATAAAATTGCAAATTATCAACAAAAAAAAGGGGGAACATGTTACATAATAAAATATAGAACGTTGATACTTAATTTAGATTTAAGTGAGATTATTTTCAACTAAATTTTTTGCCTTTTATTTTGGAAAAATACGGATAAACGTGTATTAAAAGGCTAGCAATAAAAACACATATTTTACCGTAGTTTGGGCAATCATATGTAAACGTCCTTTTTAAATGAAAAAAATATTGATATTTGTTTAATACGTCAATTATACACGTATTTTACTAACTAGGGGGTGACCAAAAATCAGAAAAAGGAGGGAGAAGGATAAGAGATCTAAAGAGCTCAATAATCACAAATCCAATCTCAACAACGAAATCAATCAAACAATAACAAATATCAAACCAAATGGGGATTTGTATTACTATTAAGTATAGACAACTAAAAGTAAAAGTATACTTCTGTAGAGCTACGGAGGTATAAGTATGGGATAGGGTTACCAGAAAGAGATTTTGGAGAAGAGAGAAGGCAGAGATAAGGGAGAGAGAGAGAGATTTCTATCGACATTCATCACCCTTTCACTAAACATTAGGCCTTATATCAAACATGACTTAAATAACCCCTAATGGTAGCCGCGGTCACGTGCAGCTCATGTGACATGGATCAGGTCGTTACTTGGAGTCTCGGGTCGGATCGTATCATAAAATTTTCTCCGGCCCTGTCAGCATCCATATCTTTTTCGATTAAGATGTAGTTTCAGTATGTCGATCTTGTTGTTTTGTCTTCGTATTCAATAGTTAGGTTATGTTAGTATTGAAAGTTCGGGTGGTTGGGATTCGAATCTGTGACCTCTTGGTCAAGACATCTCTGATATCATATTAAGGAACCAACTATCTCAAAAGCTTAAGCTGATGGGTGAAGGCCCAAGATTGATTTTATACTCTTAACACGCTACCTCATACAAATGTCCATTGGGCTTGAAATGTGGATGTTACACAGGATCATTTCATTGTCTTGTGTTAAAATTATATTAATATTGAAAGTGGAGGCTGTTAAGATTCGAATATGTGACCTTTTAGTCATCAAAACTCTAATACTACATCAAGGAACCAATTGTTCCAAAAGTTTAAGCTTATAAGTGAAGGCCCAAGATTGGTTTCATACCATAACACTCACTATGTCAGTAAAAAGTGGAGATATGAATAGTAGTAGATGAACGTTCGTGACTCAAAATTTTGATAAAATGTAACATCCCCGAAAATAGATCAAAGAATCAAGAAATAGAATGAGTTTTAGTACCTGTACAGTTGGAGGCAACATGCAAAGGATTCATTCCATTAGGACTCCACCATGAACATCGTCGATATGTCAGTAGCTTCTCCGACACTCGTTCACAGCCCCCTAATACCGCAAGGTACAATGCACCCTCATCTTCACCACTAGTATCAAATACAGAACCATAGTGTCCCAACGACAACATATAGAGTGCAAATTCGTCGTGCTTATTCTTCAGGGCCACAATAAACGGAGTATCACCCTTAGAATTGTTGAATACCCCTGGCTCCAGCAAAGACTCTTTCGGGAATTCACTTGGAAAGGAATTATAAGCTTCTGCTATGAGCTTAGCGATGTTGAGATTTCCGTTACGGGCGGCCATATGCAGAAGGGTGTTGCCAGCATAATTCTTCAGCCAGATGAGTTTCCTACAGGCTTTGATCCATGAACCAGTTTTGACCTCTTTGGTGAGCATTAATTTGACAAGCCACTCTGAATTATTAGACACAGCGTAGCTGAGGATCGAGTCTCCTTTATTATCTAACTTCGCTATGAGTTCTGGGTGCCTTTCTAACAGCACCTTGATAGCTCCCTTCATATTTTTCTCTGTAAAAAAATATGCATATATTGTTAGAATATTATTTACTTCAAAATTATATATTAGTTAATGAGATTTGATTTTATACTTGATTAGAATTTGATTTAGATAAGAATTGGGTAATATTAGGTTATGAGAGGGTTTAAATGAGATTAACTTGGTCATAAAAGGAGGTTGGGTTGATGGTTTACAGCGTGAAGAAAATGAGAGTAAACATGCGAGGAGTTGAAACGGTTTTGTAAAAGGGTGTCTGGGAGGCCACCTGAGCAGGGGGAAAGAAATTTTTTTGAGAAGTGATTCAATTGATGTGTTTTAATGAGAGTTTGTAACTTCCTCTTTCCAAAGCTACATTGGAGAAGGTTAGTAACTTACCATGCAGTAGTCACATTGATATTATGATTGTAATATGGGATTTGGGGTTTCAATTGAATATTATAATTCCTTAGTTTCATAGTCGTGAGGCACCTGTAGAGGGCCCCGTAGTTTTTTCCCTCTAGGTACGAGAGTTTCCACATAAATTTTGGTGTCTTGTTTCGATGTTTTGTTGTATTTTATGCTTCCGTTTGTGCTAGATTGGTAATTTTTCCAACATATACCTATTATATACCACTACTCTTTATGTAATATATGTAATCTTCGTTCATGCTAAATTCAACCCGCCTTCAAAAGTTCCGACCTAAGCCCGCTACGTTCGCATCGTGTTACCGTGTCGTGTCAGATTTTGTTGGCCCTACCTGAGACAAATAGAAGCCTAAGGCTACGAAGCTTTAAACTAAGTCAAGCATAGCTTTATAAAGTCTGCTAAGTCAAACCCTTTAAAATTCCCATGAAAAGGAGCCACAAGTGTCATAGTAGGGCTTCGAACCCCAGTAGCGTATATGGCTACAAGCATTCTCCGCCACTAGGTTATGATCCTTTAGAGACAACTCTTCCTATATATATACAAGGTGCCACATAAAATAGAGTTGGAATCTCTAAAATAGATAGTTCAAACATATTCGAACTTTAAACCCACATAGTTCAACAATAACAACAACTGATAGAAAGAAATGTTGGACTTCTTGTGTAGAGCCTGATTTTATACCGTTAGAAGTCAAGTTTATGGAGTGGAGGATCATAGCTCTCGAGAAAACTTTTTGGGCCTTGATTTGGGCTTAGGTGGAGGTCCAAGCTCATTTTGGTGATTTCAACTGGAGAAATTAGGGTTTGCTTGTGTGCCCCTATATAAACCCTGTTTAGGGTTTGAGAGAGTAGAGTGAAATTTGTTGAACTCTCTGTAAAATGTCAAAAGCAATAAAATATCATTGCAACTCTGTGGACGTATTTTAGGCCGAACTATGTAAATCTTATGTGTTTGACGTTGTATTTTAGTTATTGTACTTGCTAACAGGAAAAACGAATAGTTAAAACAATTCTGCAAAATTTTCATCATGGCTCAATATGACATGTTATATGAAAATTAACCTTTGTGGGCGGATCTGCTAGCATATCTTTTGTCACTTAGTATTTCTTCTTTCCGACTTAGTATTTCAGTTCATTATAGACGGGATATGGAGTTACTATATCTTATTAGAAAAACGTTGTTGCTCTACCAACACAGTAGATGGTTATATTGGGTGTCAACAAATCGAATGTTGAATGAACTACTTGTGTTTGAAATCGATTATAGTTTATTCATATTCATCATAGGGACCCGATAGCTTATCGAGCCAAGTCCGAACGTGCGCAATAAGCTAATGAGCTCAGCTCCAACAGGGAGTAATCAACTTGTTAATGTTCGCGAACAGTTTAATAAAGGCTCAATAAGAGCTTATTAACAGTCAATATTAGCTCGAAAATGGTTCGATAGTAACTTCAGTAGTGCAACTCAGTAGCTAGCTCAACTCAATGGCAACCTAGGTTGTTAGCTCAATTTTGCTCCTCAATTAGGCTAATGGATCAAGCTGGCCAGGCACCGAGCACACTAAGACCATAAACGAGGATTTATTAAAGAAATCTGGTATGGTTGCCCTTCATGATCTATATTTATAAAAAGATTCCCTTTAATCATGCACGGTTGAAAAATTCAAAAACATTGACACAAACAGTTCAGATAGTAATATCAAATTTATGTAAATGACTTAAGGAGCCCGATAATTGTCTAGAATGCTCATGATACCAAATATTAATTAAATATCAATGAACATAAGTAAACCTTAGACAAGAGAGTAAACATTCTTTAAACAATAGCTAGCAAAAAAGACGGTATGTACCTTCATCCACAAGTAGTCAAGACTCGATTGACCGTTTAATAAGAACAAAAGGATGGTGAATGGAGATTTGTAAACCATATACTCACAGTATGGAGTATCTTAACGGGTGATAATTCTTATGGCTCTTGTGAGTAGAGGCCAAAAACTTCCATATAGAAAAACCCAAAATTTGCTCATTAAGGACTCTAGCATGTGCCTCACTATATGACAATTTATACTTCTAATATTAATATTGTTTGCAACTACAACTTCAAGAATTTGCTTTCCAATCAGTAACTTAAAAGACACACATGTTTTAGGAAGTTGAAAACCTTTAGATGCAATCCGTAGCAGAAATTTCAACATACATACGTTTGATGTGAACAAACAAATTACTCCAACATGTTACCTGTGCCCAAGGAAGCGATGTGCAGGGCAGTAGTTCCATTTTTGCCTTCCAAACGGTAGTTCCAACCGGAGTTTAGAACGTATTCTACGTATCGTCCGCAATTCTTGGATATAGCAAAGCAGATTGCGCTACGGTCAAAGGAGTAGATCTCAGTAAGCAATCTCCTATCCAACGAGGAAATATATATTGCAACATCCTCATGCCTGAAAAACAGAGCGTTGTGCAAAGGTGTCATACTCTCACTATCCTGCACTAGCCATGGGGGTTGGCGTATTAGTTCAGCCAAACCTTCCTCTACTATTATGCTCGAGAGATCCGATGCTTCCACTTTGTCGATGTTGTCTTTGTATGTACTGACAAGTATCTTGGCCATCTCGAGGTTGCCTGTTTTAGCAGCACTATGCAGCGAGTTCTCACCATGAAGATCCCACTGACAGATTAGAAGCACAGCTACTGGTCCTAGTTTATCGAAAGCCTCGCGAACAAAGTCGTGTGCGTGATACATGATTGCCAATTGAATGATGTTATATGTCGTATGCTTATCCTGAGCAAGGAAGTAGAGATAGTTTGCGCTGGTATTACGAATCTTCAGAGCCTCCCTCAGGAAACCCACATCACCCCTAACTGCAGCATCGAAGAGGGCAAGTGAATCCTCCTCTACCTCCATGAGTAGTTAATATTTGTGAGAAATGAAACTTGGGGTAAGGGGCACACGACTAGTGTGATAATAATTTGTTATAAGTAATTATAGTCAAATTATATATGCATATAATATAACATAGTTAACTATCTTAAATATTCCGATACTATTCATAGAGACTGTTTACGATGAGCGATATACATCGTTTTACAGCTCTGTATGAGATGGGGATCGTTAGGATGAGTTTAACTCAAACTCTAGCTATACACCGAGCTTGATATTTCCTACAAGATTCAAACAAACGGTTAGAGGGATCTGTGAAGTAACTCATGAGGGACCCCTTCGATGCTTAAATTAGTATTAATCTCATAAAATAATAATAAAAATAGATAATAAATAAAAATAATAATGAAAAGTCAATGAATTCATAGGACTAAATAAATATATCAAAATACTTTATTAAAGTCTCTAAAAGGAGCTACTATAAGATTGGCTCAAAATCTTATCAAGAGTTTGACAGGCAGGCAAAATAAAAGTTTGGCTAATTAGACCGATTATAGATAGGCTAATAACCTAAATAAGTTAATTTAAATCTTATTTAATAATAAATAAAATAAGTATAAAATACTTAACTTTGAACGAGTAGAGGATCCAAAATTGTTAAATTGAGTTATCGTCATCCATACATCATCCACCATCATCATCCTCTCTCCTCCCATCCTTATCCCTTTCCCCTTTTCATTTTGATTTTTTTTTTAAATATTCAATGTGCGAAGGGAATGGTGCCACGTGGCACTTGATATTTATTTGTCTATTTTGAATTTTGTAGCTCGGTTTGCTGATTTAAGTTTAATTTATTATCACTTGATTTTTATATATTAATTACCCATTTATTATAATTATAGTATCGAGGTTATAAGTATCGGGTGAGCAAGTAATGGACCAATATGATAAACAACTTGCATTACTAGGAATCAATTAAATGTTTAAGATTGTTGTCGTATTCCTATATATACATTATTTGTGTTATATTAATATGTATAACGGATAAAATGACTTATTCATGAGGTGGTCACGTTCAAAATAGTGGTTTGAGTCGCCATGATCATTCAGGATCTTAAGGGGCATTCGATTAATCCCCTTCCAATATATTATGAACTATTAACTCTAACGAGAGGTGTAAAAATAACTTTAAAATATAGGTCATTAATTTAAATCTAGCGGTCCATATTCTCTCATCTTATCTCTTACAGTCTCATGTGAGTCGTGCTTTATATATATTTATATATACATACATATAGAGACGATAAAGACAACCCGACTGGTTAAATCGATTTGAAAAATTTTAAAATCTTTTATTAAATTTTCTTTTTTCATATTTTTCATGTATTTCAAACATAAAAAATATTACTTTCTTCCAAACTTTTTTTCTTTCTTAATATTTTTTTTTCGTTTCAAATGGGCCCTTAAAGATTGGCTTTAAGTAGAGGAGAAAAAAAGGAATGAAGTCACATTAAGAAAATTACGACTTTAATAAAAAAACAAAATAATTAACAGAATGGACCCCCACTATGGACCGTCGATTCTAATGTCTAATAATTAACAAAATGGACCCACTATGGATTAGGAAAGTATTGGACCAAAAACAGAAAAAATAAGAGTAGGCAAGTTATGCTATTTTTTTTGGATAGCGACAAAATTATAGAGTAAAAGAAGTCACTTTCCTAAGCAAAGTTCAAACGATTCTGTATAAAAGCGGAAATAAAAAGTCAAAAGTAACATTTAGATATTAAAATAGGAATTCATGAGTAGTTAATACTTGTGAGAAAGAAACTTGGGGTAAGGGGCACTAAGGCTTTTCATTTGATACCAGGGCCGGCTCCTATTAAAAACCTCACTATGACTATTAATAAGTTATAAACTTGACGACGTTAAAAATTTTACTATAATATAGTTAAATTTACTATTATGGAAGGCTTAGCTAAGAATACAAATAATTAAATTCATTGTCTAATTGATTAGGCCAAAGGTACACATAAATAATTAGTTTTACCATCTTAATTGACAAAACTAAAAATACAACAATTCACAAAAAAAAAAAAAAAAAAAAAAAAAAAGGGAACCAACCTTGAATCTTATCCATAATTTAAACTCAAAAAAAGAAAAAAAAATACACTGAATTATATAGCACAACTCAAGGCCTACGTACAAATATGTCATAATTATCATATGGCCGACATTAAAAGATACCTTAGCTTTTTATCTCTTTAGTCAAAAGCTTGTGTTCATTTGTGGTCCAAATTTCTGCTTGTTTTGTTTATTTCTCATGACTAGACTGGAGTGGCTTGTTTTCATGCAAAAAGCTGACACTTCAATGCATTACTGATTGCATACACAGTTCAAAGATACGTCCAAGCTATCATCCACCAACCCCAATGCACAATTGATTTCAGTTGTGGTATCCATGGTACCCCAATTCTCCTAGAGATTTTGGACTCAAACCTTGTCAGCCACTTCCCCAAGTATTTATTTCCCTTATAATAACTATAACAGGTTGAGAATTTTTAAAAATAACTTCTCTTCGGGGTAATTTCTTGAATAAAAAAAGCTGCGTACATTTATCTTCTAGACCCTACTCATACAAGAGTCTTTAGAAGCATTGGGTCTATTGTTATTGTTGTTATAGACTCAATGCTTTATGTTCCTTTATAATAACTATAACAGGTTGAGAGTTTTCGAAAATAACTTCTCTTCAGAGTAGTTCCCTGAAGGGGGAAGGCTGCATACATCTACCTCCCAAACCCTGCTTATGTGAGAGCCTTTGGAGGCATTGGATCTGTTGTTATTGTTGTTGTAGACTCAATGCTTTATGGGCTCTTGCATAAGTGGGGCCTGGAAGAGATGGATAATGTAGCATTACTCTTAAAGGGAATAACCCTATCGAAAAGCTGTTTTCAAGTACCTCCAATCTTATAGGGTTGGCAACACGAGGATTGCGCAGGAAGCCGCCTATCCTGGAATTACTCTTGTCGAAACACGCTGAACTTCGGAGTTATAATGAGATCCGGTGCCTTAGTGCCAGGTAAATAAACCCTTATAGTCTCCTTGTCAATGTAAATAAAAAAATGAAAAAAAAACACGCTCTACAATATTTTTTCACTCCAAAAATTCTACAAGCAAATAAAAATAAAATGTAATAGTAAGGATAAATCATATTTTTCATATGGTTGCACTTATGACATTTCAACCTCCAGAGTGCCAATGTTATCTCCTTAGTTCATGCCCATAAACTGGAATTTTTTGATCTACAATATTTTTTGCTTTACGGTAAACTTCAATAATGTTATTTCTTTCGCTCCAAAAGAAAAGCAAATTTTGCCTCAAAACATCTTGCAATGCAAAGCAAAGCAACCATGAGTCAGCACTAGAATCCCAAGACAGATGCGAATCCAATATGTCAAAGAGTATAAATTTACTGTTGTGAAATCCTTTGCTCCTTTTAAAATGACAATCTATTACATAAAAGATTTTCAGATAAATAAGCAGTATGGATACTTAAACCAAAGGAGTAGTACAAAAGACTCACAAATACATACTTGCCAGTTTTCGTTCATTGTATAAAGCAAAAGATTTCGCCAAGTGATGGATGCCCCTACAAATACAAGAAATCAATTAGCATCATATAGGAATGCAACTTAACATTCTCATTGGAATATTCAGATTGGTTTCCCCAAAAAAGAAGAATTAAGGAACGGATTGTTAATACAAACGCCTATTAGGTTTTAAATTGTTTGAAACTTGTTCTTGATAACAGCTGTAACCTTAACTTTGATTTGAGATTACAAATGACAATAGAATAAATAATCGACGACAAAGAACACAGAATACCATGACAAAATGAAACATTTGGCTGTTAGGCAACACTTTGTTAAAGAACGGCTTGAGAAAGACATAATTGATCTGCTGAAAAATTTAATAGAGGATAATCAAGTTGATATGGGTACCAAGGTTGTGCCTCTAATTATGTTAGTGAAGTGCATCAACTGAATTCAAAGTTTCTGAGATCCTGGTAAATACTAGGATAATGTTTAATCCCCCTATTACTGGAGTGAGCCCAATAGTTAGCCTACAAAGTAATCAGGTGAAAGAATGATGATATTTGGTTCATATATACACTAACAATGAAATTAATTAAAGACCAAAACGATGAACCTAACCTAGGCGAATTATGGTCCAAAACGCAGTGTTTCACTTGGTTAAACCTCGCAATGTCAACTGAAGTAATTAAGTAGAACTTTGAGGTCAAATATAATCTGAAAAATGGGTTTTGAGTCCCTTTGACCAATTACGTGTTTGCCCTTGCCCGTGCTTTGATCGACCCGGTCATTGTGCTGCTGCCTAACTTCCTCTGGAAGCTTTACAAATGCTCCTTCTATTCGAATCAACAGCCATGATCCTGCCATGCCTCCTCATCCTGGGAGCCCATTTTGTGTTTGTTTGGTCAAATCTCCTTTGTTGATCTGGACTTATGCAGGGCTGAGATTATGCTACCCGTTGGCTGCATGGATTCAATAATGTCTATAAATAGCAGAGGAGTGCGTTGGCACTTTAGAATTTCGTCACCACCCCCCCCCCCCCCCCCCCCCCCTATAAATTAATAAGTAGTTAAGTCCTATATTCCAATATACTCGTGATCTAACTTTATATATAAGGGCTTAAGTCAAAAGAAGGGACACGGATGAGTTTGAAAGTTAAATCTCTCTCCCTCTCTTTCTCTAGGTCTCTCCCTCCCCTCCTATCTCTAGTCTATCTCTCTCCTCCCTATATTTCCTATACCATAACTATATTTCTAAATCATATAATATTGTACAGATTTTACCAAGTTATATACAAATATACTACTATTTTTAGAGTTGATTAATTGAGTCGGTTGATTGTCTTGGATTAATCTGGATTGTAACAATTATGCTCCAAACTATCAGTGTCATCATTTATCTCTTCTCTCTTGTCTCTTTACTTTCAATATTTTACCGTTCTATTTTAATTTTAGTGTGCTATAATTCTAGATCGTATGGTGTTGCGCATCACAATAACAAATCGAACATGCATCATCATAGAATAATCCTTTTGATTAACCTAAATCGATTGATATAGAAGAATCTAGGAAGAGTTAAATCCTTCGAAAATTCAAGTGATTGAGTTCAAGAATAGAGTGTGGAGGGAGAAGAAAATTCAGGAGTAGAGGGAGAAGAAGACTTGATTGTTATTATCATTCATGTCCCGCAGAATACCGGATGCTAAACTACATATATAAAGCTAAAGTTTATAACATGAAAATTGTTACATATCAAAGGAGGTTTCATCGCAAAACTAATTGGCAATAGGTGGAGTAGCCCCTTAGATATATAAACTAGTATCCTTTTCACTTGTCCACTAACTATTTGCCTTTACTTGAAACTGTATCATTGATCGCCAAAAATACAATCCAGAAATGATATAAAGTTACCTAGGCCATGCAATTTGAACTGAACTCCATTAAAGTATTCAACCATTACTTGAGAGTACAATCCAAGCCCTAAGAGGCGCGCCAGTATCGATTCCATCGTTCCTCTTCCAAACTCACCTGCTAGAATCTTCTAGAAGTGTTGCTACCTCCGGCGCCCTCGAGGTTTGATAACTGCTCCGATAGACGCCGGAAAACTGGGAATCTCACAGGAGAAGAGGCGCCGGGAAACCGGGAAGTGGTGTTGGAGGGTGGCATCGACGGGGTTGCGGTTATGGCAGCGGTTAGCGTTTTGGAGTTCACGTGAGAAGTGAGTGAGTGGGCCAGTGTAAAATATCCAGGCCCATGGGCTTAGTCCATGATGGTGAAGCCCAACAAGAATAATAAATGGCAAATGCTAGGGAAATTTTGATTTAGATTTTTTTTTTTTTTTGGGACAAAAGATTTAGATATTATTTACCTTGAGACTTTAAAATACTTTTGACATATTTAAAATATTTTTAGATCAAAGTTTAAAGGTACTTCAAAATATTTCCAAATATCAGGATATTTGAAAAATATATTACTAAAACTTAGAATACGTGAATCATATTTTCTCCAAATTTTAATATTATATTATATTTTGTGTGTAACACACACACACACACACACTAAAGAAAAATAGAAACAATGAGTACTAAAATATGATGGTCCAAGATAATATGAAAAAACTTAAATAGATACAACTCATTCATTTACATATAACATGCATAATATCACAAAATATGACATTCCATAAATCCTTTTATTTTGGTGAATAGCATTCTATAAAATTATGGCACAGATGTACGAATATCATCCATTAAGTTACTACTATTTCCTACATTTCTAGCATGAGTAGAAGTTTTGTGGCAAATGAAAAATGACTTAAGAGGCACATAACTAGAATTTCTATCTTCTACGACAAAAATGGGGTCAATTGAGGCATTGATATGGAAGGCACATGTTGAAACTATAATCTTCGCTTGCTTTTTTAATGAATAGCATGGCATAACGTGTAATATCTTATATCTCTTCTATAAATTTCAAAGGATCTTTAATAGAACTTCGAAGGGATGAATGTGCACGTTTAAATGCTTATTGAGCATTTCTAGAAGGCTCATTGGCACGTGCTGGTATTATAATTTTTGCTTGGTTTTATATTGGATAATTCAAGGGATGACTGAACTTAATAGTGCTTGCCTTATTGGCTCCAACTCATCAATTATACCTTTCTAGCTTTTATATTCATTGGTGTAACCATAGACAAATACAAGGAAGGCAATATTACAAACAAGTTATTGAGCTCACTCCAGAGCATGTTCCTCCCATCTCTAGAGCAAAATGCAAACATATCAATAAGGTCACACTTCATCCCAAAGATTAGGGCGCCCAGGGTCGATTTGTTAATGTCTCTCTTTTTTGTTCTCCTTCCCCCTTTTCCTAAAAAAGGGGCAAACTTTGCCATCTTAAAAAATTAATCAAACTGTAAGTACCTCTTCCTAATGTAAGCATATATAGATCCACTGTTAACGATACAAAAGTCTTGATGATTGCATGCTCAAGACTGTTATAAGACAGTTCAAGAATTTTTTTCCAATTTCCCTGCTTTGAACTACGACCATGATACAAGTAAAAGAGGTATGTAATAGATATTGCTATGGTTGTTAGGATTAGTAAGGTTGTTAGAACTAATTAGTAATAGGTAATAAAATAGTTAGACTTAGTTAGTTACTATTACTATAAATAATGGTGTAATTGATCATTTGAAGAACAACAAGAATCAAATAATCTTCTATGCTCTCTCTCTCTCTCTTCTTTCCCGTCTAACTCTAATTTCTCTCTCATCTCCTTCTAGTCTCTTTCTTTCTCTCATCTAACTCTATGTCTTCTTCAATTTGCCCTAACCCTAACCCTAATTTTCAGATGCACCCTAATAGTTGCATCATTTGGTATCAAATTTCAGGTTCGTGCTGCGTTTTCTTGCTCAATCATGGTGGATGGCATATGAAGTGTTACTGATTTGTGCCGGATTGAGGCTTGATTGGACGATACTGAGGCTCGTTTACATTGTTCCATGGATGAGACGTTCCAAGCAATTAAATCAGATCTCACTTCAATTAAGCAAGGACAAGGCAAGATTATGGATCTTTTGCAAGAAATTTGTCAAAGGAGATTGGCATCTAGTGAAGCTACACTTGCGGTAAGGGTCACTTGTGTTCTCTATCCTATAAATAAGGATATTATTTACCAATTATTCTCTCCATTTGGTCCACTTGAAGAAATCAAAATAATCTCATCATCAATTTTGGAGGTTAAAGCTCAAGTCCGTTTTTCATCAAGAGCTAATGCAACTTCTGCATTTTCCTTACATGGAAGAGCTATATGTGATGGTTGTTGTTATATGGATATTCAAATTCTCAGTCTTGAGCCTCAAGTATATAAGACGCAACAACTTATTGGAGATGTACATGTTGCCTCGTCAGATTGCTATAAACAACATGTAGTTCATGAAGTGAACGCACTTCTTGTCAAGAGTGATTTCTGTACTAAAAATGGTGGTAAAATTTCAACAAAGGAAGTTGAAAATAATGTTCTAGTCTCTTGTATTGGAGTTCTTGAGCCTAAACCTCCTAGTGAAGTTGTTGGTACCACATTGTTGAAGAAACATGACATGGCCACTATCGACAAGGATTCGAGCATTCAGAGGAAACTTGATGAGTTTGCCAACTTAGAAATAAATGAAATCTATTGAGCTTCTAGTAAAGATGAGAGGGTACAAGAGTTCAATTTGGGAAAAACGGAAGCTACTCCTCAACTAGAGGCTTTTGTTATTGTTTGTGACTCATTGATCAATAAAAGAGCTAAATTCTTTGAGTTGGATCTACCATTTGGATTTAAAGGTGGGGATTACTTTCCTACAATCACCTATGTTGTGATAGAAAATGAGAATAACAGGGTTGTTTGTCATCCATTTTGTGCTGATTTTGGGCTTACGGGTGATCCTTCGTCAAAGGCTGCAATAGAATTTCATGAAGAGTTGTCTCAACTTCAATACTTTATCAACCGGATATTCGTATTTGATCCTGGTGGTGGAGAAGCTTTTAATGGGTTGATGCAGCATATAGAAAAATAATCAAATATTATGCTAAGACAGCGTGTTGTTTACTTTAGAGAGCATATTAGAAAATTCGTGAACTTCGGTGTATTTTTCTCCTTTTCCTTTCACCCTTGAGGACAAGGGTGTTTTGGAGGGGCAGTAATGATACAAGTAAAAAAGGTATGCAATAGATATTAGTATGGTTGTTAGGATTAGTAAGGTTGTTAGAACTAATTAGTAATAAGTAGTAAAATAGTTAGACTTAGTTACGGCTAATTAGGCTCTCCCTCTCCCATCTCTTTCTTTAACCCCTTTTCGCATGCCTAACACTCTTCTTTTCTTTAACGGTTCGGTTAAAGCCATCCAACCGAAGCACAATGTATGCTCACACGCATGATAACGGAAATATATTATAGAAACTATATTTTCACAAGAAAATAGCTCTTGTGAAGAAATGGAGAGAACTTGGAGAGGAAGAGTATGGAGAGTAAGAAGGTTCGCTGATGGAATGAAAGGTGAATGGGTGCTTGAAGACCACAACACACAGCAACAACAAATGCAGAACAGAATCAATAACAAACTGGAGGTGCACACCGAAGTTCAAGAAAGAGCAGACACAGGGGAGTATGTTAACCAAGATACAAGTAGGCAAGATGAAGAACTAGGACAAGATAACACCAGACATGAAGGCCAAGAAACAACAAAAACGCTATTCGTAGATAACTTACCGGTGTACTTCAACTCCGAAAGGCTTTATTACCTTTTCCAAAGATATGGACAGATACATGACACATTCGTATCCTGCAAGAAAAGACCGAATAAAAGACTCATATTTGGATTTGTCAAATTCGAAAGCCGAAATGATACGGATAGAGCTATTGAGGGGCTGAATGGGACAACACTGAGAGGGGGTAATTTATTTGTGAAGTACGCCAGATTTGAAAAGAAGACATCAAATAAGGGAAGGGATCAAAGGCATACTCAAACCAATCAGCAACAGAATGAGGTAAGGTCAGATAAGGAAAACACAGGAGCAGGGGAAAAGAAAGAAGTCCAAGGGGAGAGGGAGGAACGAATGACAGAAGAATTGGGAAGAAGCATCATATGCTGTGTGGAGCAAACGATTAAATATGAAGACATACCTTTACATAACTGCAGGAAAGAAGCTAACATTACCAGAATCAGGAATATGGGAGCAAAGGAATGGCTTCTAACTTTCGCAAGTACAGAGGACAGACAAATGTTTGTTAGAGAGGAGGAACAATGGCTGAATTCTTGGTGTGTAGAAGCAAGGATCTAGACTGAGGCAGAACGCTGCAGTAAGAGAACAACGTGGCTCATAATCCAAGGACTACCATTGCGTGGATGGTCCAAGTATAACTTTAAGATCATTGGGGAATGTTGGGGAAGGGTGTTACAAGTTGGTAAAGAAGGAACTTGGTGTGAATCATTTAATAAAGAGATGGTGGAGATTGAGACAGAGCTGATGAGCCCAATCTCTGAATGCATCACGTTTAAAATTGGACAACTGAAGTTCAATGTGGGTGTTAGGAAGCAATGAAAGGAACCTGGACAGAGGGAGCTCACACAAGAGTCAGGTACAAAGAAGGAGATGAGTTAAGTCAAGAGGATCCGGACCAAATACCACGGCCTTTAGCAATGTGTACAACAGATGATCAGGACATGGAGCTGGGATCATAGTTTGAGCTTATGTCTAGGGTCGATGAAAGTCCAGCAGATCAGAGGCTGGCAATAGCTTCAAGTGAAAATACATCTTCACCGGAATCCGGTGGTGGGGAGGCCGGAAACATACCATGCCAAGTATGGGAGACAGGCTTGGGAGACTTCAGACAAGCATTGGAAGAAGGAAGGAAAGTACAAAGTGTAGAGGAGGGTAGGCCAGCTGCAGCCGTACCAAGCAAGGAAACTCCTTTTCAAAAGCAAGGGCCAAATCAAGTACAAAGCAACACACACAAGGAAAAAGCACAAAAGAACCCCGTACCCCGTACCTTTGGACAATGACCTCTCTCAGACTAAAGGACAACCTTTTGAATTTCAAAATGCAAATGCAAATTGCGTACACCAGAACCTTTCATCACAAGAACAGCCACACGTTGATGTCTATGTAGACCTCAGCACTGATCTTACACCCCCAATACAAACACTCACGAATGAAACAACAACAAAAAGCAGCAAAGAAAAATCACTTTTGAAGATTAAGCCCAAGAAAGGAAAAGAAAGAGCAAAGGAAGCATGGTCTTTGGGGGAGGACATTGGGTTCAGGTTTCATGGACTAGAAGAACAGATTATCAACATTATGTGTGCAGCAGATGAGGAAGATTTCACTGTCAATAGAAGAAAGAAGAAGGAGAGCCGCATGCCACAACCAACACCAAAAAGATGAAGTTTTGTGCATGGAATGTTAGGGGAATTGGGGGAAAAGAGAAGAAGGCTGCAACAAAGGACATTTCAGTAGCTCATAGACTTTCGTTACTTGGTCTGGTTGAAACAAAACATAGCAAGATCTCAACATCAGACATTAAAAAGTGCTGGGGAGCTGACACAAGCCACTGGGAGGAAGTTCCAGCTGAGGGAGGCTCTGGTGGACTAATCATGATTTGGGATGATGATGATTTCGCAGTCATTTACACAATTAAAGGTACACGATGGATTTTCTTGGTGGGATCAATGCTTAAACAAGATTTTACTCGTTTAATATGCCTAGTTTATGCACCATGTACTAAAGAGGGAAGGAGGGCCATTTGGGATGAACTGCAAAGGGTACTTGGTGCTAATAACATCCCTGCTTTCCTATTTGGGGATTTCAACGAAATTCTGAATGTTGGAGAAAGAAAAGGGAAGCTCAACATGACTCAAGGATCCAGTGACTTCAGATTTTGTGAATATGTCAGGGCTGATTGATGTACCATTGACAGGCAGAAAATTCACTTGGGCCAGAGGTAACTCTATGAGTCGCATAGATAGAGTACTAGTTCAAAAAGAATGGCTTTGTAGATTCCCACAACTTCAGATGTTTGGACTAAAGAGTGCACTGTCAGATCATTGTCCTACATTAACTCAGCTGGAGGAAATGCAATGGGGACCCAAACCATTTAGGTGTTTTGATTGTTGGTTTTCTCACCCACAGTACTCTAAAATTGTCAAAGAGGAGTGGCATGCAAATTCAGGTATATCATTTGTAAAAAACTGAAGAAACTTCAACAGCCTTTGAGGAAGTGGAACAAGGAGGTCTTTGGGCACATTGAGCTGAAAATTACTGCGTCAGAAGATGAGCTAGACAGGCTGAGATCCAAAGCTGAGCTTATGCAACTAGCAGAGGAAGAATTGGCAAGAAAGGCTGCAGCAACATCGTTACTTTGGATTTGGTATACAAGAAAGGAGACATATTGGCTACAACTATCAAGAAGCAAAGAGATCAAGGAAATGGATCAAAATACCAAATATTTCCATACCCTTGCATCTATCAGATCAAGAAAGAAGGCCCTGCACAGGATAAGAGTAGGAGGGCAAGTTTTCCACAAGCCAAGACAGATGAAAGTTGCAATTTCCTCTTACTTTCAGCTAATGCACACTGAACCGCAGCAGGTCAGACTAGAGGTGGGAGAGTTGGATTTGCCATCACTGGATGCAGAACCAGCAGCAAAACTTGACATAATTCCAGATTTTGAAGAGATCAAAGCAGCAGTTTGGGATTGCAATGTAAGTAAAGCCCCTGGATATGATGGTTTTAACTTCAAATTCATAAAAACTATGTGGGATACACTAGGGGATGACTTGGTAGCATACATCAAAGAATTCTTTGTTTCCGGAATTATGAACCCATCCGTCAATACCACATGGGTTTCATTAATTCCAAAGATTGATGGAGCAGTAGAGATTGGAGAGTTCAGACCCATTAGTATGGTGGGTTGTGTGTACAAGGTAATATCCAAGGTACTAACAAGAGAGTGGCAAAGGTGATGAAGATCCTAGTTGGAGAAAATCGGACTGCTTTTGTAAAAGGAAGGCAAATTCTAGATGGGGCTCTCGTGGCTAATGAGGTGGTTCATTGGTTGAAGAAGAAAAAGAAGAAGGGAGTACTACTAAAGCTTGATTTCCAAAAGGCATATAATTCAGTTAATTGGTTATTTGTGAAACAAGTGCTTGAGAAAATGGGCTTTGGGATCAGATTCTGCAACTGGGTCTTTCAATGCATCTCTACCTCATCTATGTCTATCCTTGTCAATGGCTCACCAACTCCTCCATTCAAAATGGAAAGAGGGCTTAGACAAGGTGACCCACTCTCACCCTTCTTGTTTGTATTACTATCAGAGGTGCTGAATAGATCGATTATTGAGGCCATCAGATCAAATAAGATACAAGGTATTGAAATAGGAGCTCAGAAGATTTTGCTAACACACCTACAATTTGCTGATGACACATTGTTCTTTTGCCCGGCTGATGAACGCATTATCTTCAACATACGGAACCTCTTGCAATGTTTTAGAGCACTGTCAGGGTTGAAAATTAACTACAACAAGTCGGCTATTGTGGGGATTGGAGTGTCAGAGGCTTAGACAAGGGAGGTTGCCGGGGTCTTAGGGTGTCAGGCTGCTTCGTTACCAATTAAGCACCTAGGACTACCATTGGGGGCAAACCCGAAGCGAGTGGCCACCTGGAAGCCAGTACTAGATAGAATTGAAAAGAAGCTTGCAGGTTAACACTTATAAAAGCAGTACTCAACAACCTACCAACATACTATATGTCCATTTTTAGAGCCCCGAAGTTAGTTCTGAAAAAGATTGTTAAGCTCCAAAGAAACTTCTTTTGGGGTTCAAATGAAGAACATAGAGGAACACCATGCATTAAGTGGGAGTTGATACAAAAACCGAAACACTTGGGAGGCCTAGGAGTGGGCGATCCTTTAATTAAGAATGCTGCCTTGCTCTTCAAGCGGTGGTGGCGGTTTTTAGAGGAATGCTCTTCAATGTGGAAGAACGTCATTACCTCGATCCACGGAGGTAATTCAGACTCATTATCACCAGTACATGCAAGAGATCCAGGTCAGGGGCCTTGGGGAGCGATAGTTAATAGCATGAATATGATTCAGAACCCACAAATGGTGAAGTCAACAATGCGAATCAAGCTAGGAGACGGGTCTAGATTTAAATTTTGGAAGGACTTATGAGTAGGAGACATGCCGTTGGAGCTCAAGTTCCCGGATTTGTACATAGTATCCCTTCAAAGGGATCATCTCATCTCACAAATGGGAATTTGGGATAGGGGTCTGTGGAGATGGGTTCTTAATTGGAGGAGGAACTTCTTCACAAGAGAGGACACAAATGTGGGGGATCTAAACACCTTGTTGATGGGGGTGTCCCTAAACAAGGACGAAAGAGACCGGCTATGGTGGGAGAGAGAATCAGATGGCAGCTTCAAAGTAAACTCATTTGTTCAAATGGTAATGTCTCAACCCTCAAGCTCAAGTCTAGTTGATCATCTTGTGTGTGAAGCTTGGAAAGGCTTAGCCCCACCAAAGGTCAAAATTCTTGTCTGGATGGTGTTGCTAGGAAAGATGAATACAAGGAAAAGGCTTTGGAACATAGGAGTTCTCCGAGACCAAGACAAATGGTGCCCTCTTTGTGGTAAGGAAGAAGAGTCAATTGACCATCGTTTTCTTACATGTGACGAAGTATGGAAGGTGTGGTGTGCTACTCTAAAGTGGTGGCGTTTCATATCTGTTTGTCCAAGTAGCATAAAAGATCATTTTTTCCAGTAGTCTTCATACGAAGTAGGTCGCAAATTTCAAAAGAAGATATGGCTATCCTTGTTGTTTGTAATCATTTGGGAGATTGGTGTGCAAGGAACAAGATTGTGTTCCGAAACACTCAGTGGAATCCCAAGGATGTCATCTGGTCAATCAGAATCAGAGCTGGTTTTTGGGTCAAAGGCTGGAATCAGAATTTTCCGTTCTCACCAGCAGAAGTGGCTTACAATGTTGCTTGTCTCAAAGACTGGAACCCTTGAAATTCCTGTCGTGTAGTTAAGCTTTTGTTGTTTATGATTTCTGTATTCCTGGAGCCTTTTCTGGCTGCCATTTTGTATTGAGCCTTGGCTCTATAATTATCAAAAAAAAAGAGTTAGACTTAGCTAGTTACTATTACTATAAATAATGGTGTAATTGATCATTTGAAGAACAATAAGAATCAAACAATCTTCTATGCTCTCTCTCTCTTCTTTGTTGTCTAACTCTAATCTCTCTCTCATCTCCTTCTTGTCTCTTTCTTTCTCTCATCTAACTCTACTTTTTCTTCAATTACCCTAACTCTAACCCTAATTTTCAGATGCAACCCTAATAGTTGTATCATTATTACACCGCTATTTAGACCCTAATAGTTAAACTTAGTTAGTTACTATTACACCATTATTTATAGTAATAGTAACTAACTAAGTCTAACTATTTTACTACTTATTACTATTTAGTTCTAACAACCTTACTAATCCTAACAACCATACTAATATCTATTGCATACCTCTTTTATTTGTATCAAACCACCAGGATTGGACTTGGTATAGTTGAACTAACATGACTTGGTAAAAAATGAGGAGGACCACTCAAGCCACCAGGCTTGGCATCAGGCAGAAGGAAATTCTCTGGGTTCTGAGGAGGATGGTTTACAAGAGGTTCTTCATTGAGTTGTACTGAGTTGTATACTGAGTCGTATTTCTATTTTTATAGGTTTAGACTTAGTTAAACTAAGGTCACCTACCTAGAATTGCACAGATGATATTTTTATAAGCTTTGAGAGATGGGAGACTACAATAACAATAGACCCAGTACCTCAAGGAGCTCCTGCATAGGCGGGGTCTGGGAGGGTTGGATGTACGCAGCCTTACTCCTTCGGGGTGTAACCCTACCGAGAGATTGTTTTCGAGGAGCCCCAACCTTATAGGGTTGGCAATACGAGGACTTCCTAGGAGATTACCCATCCTAGCACTACTTTTGTCCAAACACGCTTAACTTCGGAGTTCTAAAGAAATTTGGTGCCTTAATACTTGGTAAATAAAACCTGAGAGAAGGGAGAACTTCTCCTTAATATAGGTTTGGAACTTTCAAGCCCTAATTTGTTTTTAATTATAAACGGTCAAAATACTGCTTTTGGTCGTTCTTGAGACAAGTTGTTGCATTCTGGCCTTAAGTTATTTTTTTTTATTTTCCTTTCAATGGTTATATATTAAATTTTCTTTTGTCTTTTTCTAAAAATTGTTTTACCCACCAACGAACATATTAGTTAGTTATTTGAGTTATTTACATTTTAGTACCCCTACGTTTTTTAAAATAATAAGAAGGATCTTGATCTTTTTGAATAATTAAAAAGGTCCCAAAACTTTTCTTAAAAGGGCACCTCTCAAGCGCAATGATTCCATTTTTCGTCGACGGAGCTGAAATGACAACTGTATTTTATTAATGCCATAATAAAATGACTTAAAGTACACTTTAACTTTCTTATTCTTACTCTATAAACATGAAATTTAAGTTATTATATTATGTAAAGGCCATTTATTTTCCCTTAATTTGTTTCAAAATATGGTTATTAAAAGGTATTTTTATCATTTTACCGTAGCATTAATGAAAACGTAGCTATCATATCAGCTCTGTCGACTAAAAATGAAATCAAGAGATAAGTCTTTTTTTGTTAATACAACAAAAACTTAGGGGTCTTTTTAATAATTCAAAAAGATCAGGGTTCTTTTTATTATTTTCAAAGAGATTAAGGTACTAAAATATAAATAAGCCTAGTTATTTTCTTCTAATCATGTTTTTCAATGTATTTTCTTCATGTATCTTAAAATAATAAAAATAACATTAATAATTAATGTAACTAAAAATTATAAAAATGGGACTAAAAAATGGAGCTTTATTGGACAGAAAAAGCCTCATTTTTTATTTATGTGCCAAAAAAATGGCTTCAAATATTGAGTCATGAAGTGACCATATCATCAATACATTGCGGATAGAAAGAAAGAAGGACAACGACCGAACAATTCATCAATAACATTAAAAGCAAATAAAGGTACTTGTTAGATCTTCCCATTAGATTTTTCGATCTGAATGATTGGCACTATGTCAATAAATTTAATTAAAACAGTTCAATTTAAGCTACTTTGCTTAACTAATATGGCGTATTATCAATAATTTTCGTCCTTCAACTTGGTTTCTAGCGCTACTAGGATGCTCCAATGTCTCCCTTGATTATTTGAGGATCCACACAGAATGACTTTCATGGCCACTCTCCGACTTGGTTTCATATCAACATCTGGGCTTCCTTAAGAAGACCATTGTTGCAGAATACTGTCATAGCTGGGCTTCTCTATATTTCTAGCTTTGTTCTTGATGCGTAACTCGACTTTAAGACCTAGCAATCTTTTGCCTTACTTTGATTTACGCACGTTCTACCTATTGTGTATTTCTTTTGGAGGCTACGTGAATGCTTGACGTCTCCCTCCATCATTGTGTGGAGGACCCATACAGACATTGCCACAACCTTTCCCAGATCCAGTTGATATTCGACATCTAGGCACCCTTAAGAAAACTATTGTGGCGTACCACCTTCAAAGTTGGGCTTCCCTTTGTTGTAAACAACAGTAAACAGTAAGCAATCAAATACGATAACGAATTCGATGAAGAGAGGAAAGATCTCACGAAGCCATTAACTGTGCCATAGAATAATCCACTATCCTAAAAGATGATTTTGCCGTTGCTAGGGTGCACACAGGGTAACCGGCGGCCGTCCTCGAGCATTAGCGCGATCCGACCTTTAATGTGCACTCATTAGAAGCCGGGTGGGAAGCCAAGATAAATTTTCCCAGACTTATAAAAGAAATGTGAGAAGAAGATAGTAGAGGAAGAGGAGAGGTCTACGGTTTTTTTGGATGATGGGAGATTGGACTGACATGGGGTATTTATAGCCCAAAATATCATTGTTGGGACTCCCAAAAGTCACCTTGGAGAGGCGTGACCCATGGGGGAGCAGTGATGGAGCAGCATAGGAGAGAGAAAGTAGTGAAGACATGCGCAATTTTATGAGTCGGACAAAACTGTCCGTTTATGAAGAAAAGGACGCCCTCAACTGAACACGGGACAGCGGGCGGCCGGCGTGCGAACGCGTGTGGTTCCTACATTTTAGTCACATTTTACTTAGTTCAAGTCCTTATTTACAAGGCTATATATAAATTGACCTTTTCTTCTTTAAACTACCAATGTGGGATATGGGTCCTAAAGTAAGACATTAATTTTTCAATTTGGGCCTCCAACACCCGTTATATCTAACTTTGATCTTGGTGTGTAGCTCGACTTTGGGATCTAGTTTTCATTTTGGCTTCGATCAAAATACACCCCTAGCCCCCTGCCTAGCCTCCTTTTTCTGAAAACGGTTACAAAGCCGCAATTGTCCACCTAATGCCATTTAGAGAGCAATCTATACGTACACTAGGAATAAAGTCATCTTTGAAAGTGACCGTTGTATCAAATGTGAGGTCTTTTGGAACATTAAAATGAGACTTGGTTTCTGGGTTAAAGCATGGTGCCAGGATCTTCCATACTCTCCTGAGGAGATTGCGCGTAACATTGAGTGTATCCTGTCGTGGTCTGAAAATATTATCTCACGGTTCTGATTTGCACAGCCACTAATGGTGCTAACTCCCACTTCTAGAAGGTGTAGCTTGATCCCGATTTTGATGTAAGAGCTTACAATTGTATGGTGGGGCCTAAGGTGTGCATCTTTTGTTTTGTTTTGGTCTTGGGCTTTGTTTTTGGTTTTGGTTTAGGTTTTTGGATTGTGGTTATACCAACGATGTATCACTGGCCCTAATGGCTAGTTCAGGCCTCGCGAAAGTGAGCGCGCCTGTCTTGTAACACGCTTTGGCGTTACTTATCAAAAAAAAAAAAACTATAAAATATTAATCCTAGCAAAAGAAAAAGATGAGCTTTTATAAAATATTGATGTACTATTCTTACTTTTAAAAAAAAAAATCAAGATGGCTGAAAATCAATTGTCATCGCGAAATTCTAACAAAAATAAACTGTGAGCACCAATGTACTTATAAAATTGTATTATATGTCGTATTATTGTTATAGTGATCAGTGATGGATGCAAGATTTGAACAATGCAGGGTCCATATTTAATATAAAAAAATAGCACCAACACAATTCACACACCCATACTACATATCAATGTTTTATATCACTAATTTTCACCCTAGACTCTAATCTCATATCTTCTTTAAAATCCTAATTTTAGAAGCAGCGTAAATAAATATATCAAACAACGATAGTCATTGTATGTAGTTTAATCTTTTTCTTTAATAATTAAGGGTATTTTTGGTGAAAATAATAATGGGATGTTACAATAATTTTGATCATTAGTTTGAAAGTGTCTTTGATTAAAATTAAAAGTTTAGATCACATTGATTTTGATCAAGAAGCCAAATGTGTTTGGCATTTATTTTCAAAAAATAGAAATAAATATAAGATTTTTGTCAGAAGTCATTATACTTACTGTCTATGAATTTATAATTGTATTTTTATTCGTCAATTTAATTTTTGACAGTTCATATTGGATAAATGTAGCGTAATTTGTTGATTAAATTGATATAATTAAAAGTACGACTATATTGATAATAAAGTACATGGCTTTTTAAAATAAATAAGCATAACATTTATAATTAATCAATTTTTAAAATACAAGATATGAATAAATTATGTATATTATATATATAATAATATCCAAACCTTGTTTAAGCGGGAGCTCTTGGGGCACTGAGGCTATTGTTATTGTTGTATATATGTAATAATAAATTTAAATATTAACGAAAGGAATACTGACCACAACAAAGATGCCTTTTTGCTAAGGGATTAGTTGGAAATGGAAAATTAAGGGAAAAACGAGAGTAACGCTATTATGACCTCGGGGTATATTTAGGGCATGCCAACCACCACATCGACATGCTAGATTTGATGCGGGGTCACCCTTGTTTTAATATATACTGGCATAAAATATTCTGTACGCATGTGTTAAACTATTTAAAGGCCGGGTGGTAAAGCTGCGGTGTTCATGCACTCGGTAGGCTTAAAAGATCTACCATGACAGTGATAGCTACGGTGTCCATGTGGTGTGGACTTTTTCCCCCCAAAATAGAGCTATTGTTGTGGTTGGTTCTTCTTGAGAGGCTAAACACAAGAGAAAGACTAGTGAGAATCGGTATTCTTGACACTAATGAAGAGTTTTGCCCCTTTTGTTGAAATAGCGTCGAATCTCTTGCATACATCTATTTCTTACTTGTAGGTTATCTTGGAATCTCTGGACTGCTATCATTAGATGGTGGGGATAACAATCATTTGCCTATACAACCTCAAAGATTTGCTCCAGCAATGACAATTTTCATTCCTTAAGGGTTCAACCAAGAAAGCTTAGATCATGACATTTGTTGAAAATAACTAGTTTAATGCATATTTTATTTATGTATTTCTTTTGTATTTTATTTGTATATACATGTAATAGTCCGAGTAGTAAAGACTATTAGTAGACAAGAACTACATTTCTAACTCTAGATCCACATTTCTGGTCCTAGTAGTAAAGACTAGTAGTAGGGACAAGATTCACATTTCTAGCCTAGAATTTATTAGTTTATTTGTACTATAAATTAGTTTATTTTCATGAATGCAAGTATCAAGCTAATTCAAGCAATTCTCTTGTGTTTCTTTGCTTCCTAAGTTTTATATTTTTTACATGGTATCACAGCGGATTTGAGATCCGATTTTCCTACCCGTTGTTGCACAGCTTGCGGCTCCTTCGTCCTCTTTTGTAAGCCAATTTTTCCCCCTCTTCTTACTTGTTTTTAGTTTTGTTTTTATTGCGTCTTTTCATAATGTTGGGGGAAGAAACCAATCAAGTTATTGCTCTGATTGTCATTTCAGGGGGAGTTCCTGATATGAATTCTCCCTAATATTTGCATCCCTTGGATCATTTGGAATTAGTCTTTGTACAAGACGTTTTAACTGCCCCCAACTTTTTGGCTTGGAGGTGATCTATCTTTAAAGTTTTTAGAGCTAAAAGAAAAATTGGTTTCCTAGATGGAATCATTAACAAACTGGACGAAGATTAGCTGAATTTTGAAAATTGGAGCGCATGTGATTCTATGGTTTCCTCTTGGCTCACCAACTCGGTTTCCAAAGAGATTAACGCTAGAATTGCGTATTTTGAAACTTCGCGCGACATTTGGTTAGATTTAAATGAACGGTTTTCTCAAGGTAACGTTCCTCAAGTTTATAAAATCAAATGTGAAATTTCACGTCTAAAACAAGATAGCATGCCAATTTTCTATCATTTTACAAAATTGAGAGCGTTGTGGGATGAACTCCACACTCTTGTAGCTATTCCGCAAAAGCCTTTTCTGGTATTTGGGATATGGAAAGGCTCCTGAACTTACTAATGGGTTTATATCCCCCCTTTTCAACAATTCGTTCTCAACTCATGAATACTAAGCTTTTCATACCGTTGCTAGTGCCTACTCCACACTATGTCAAGAAGAAAAGCAATAAAGTGTTGCTTCGGGAAATGTTGTGGTACCAGAGGCTACCGTCCAGGTTGTTAAAGGGAACGTTGAGATGGGAGGTGGTTCGTTTGCTTCAAACAGACCACCTTCCAAATGCAATAATTGTTTATTTTGTTCTCATTGTAAGAAGCACGGACATTCAAGAGACTGTTGTTATGAGTTGATAGGATATCCGCAGGGTGGAGACAATGCACACAAAACATGGGGGGTTGGGCTGCAGCTGCAGCTACGCAGCTGCAGTAGCTGACACCTGTTGGTGGTGTTCCGGCAGTGGGGCCCGCAGGGGCTGACAGTCCCATTGTGGGACTTTCTACAATGCAATATCAACAATTGTTGACCCTCCTCAGTTCCGAGACTAGTTCTCCTTGTGTAAACTTGATAGGTCAGGCTTTGTTTAATAACAATGTGTGGATTATCAATACGGTGCTTCCGATCACATGGTTTAGACGGAATTTTTTTTTGGACAATATTTTCG
The DNA here is from genome assembly GCA_018398585.1 of Simmondsia chinensis. Taxonomy (NCBI): domain Eukaryota; kingdom Viridiplantae; phylum Streptophyta; class Magnoliopsida; order Caryophyllales; family Simmondsiaceae; genus Simmondsia; species Simmondsia chinensis. Next base: position 3,801,290 of record JAGTTD010000002.1, on the reverse strand, counting down.
TTAATACAATGATTAAGCCAGTTAGGCTACCAAATGGTTCATGTTTACCGATTTCTCATATAGAGTTGGCCAAGATTTCCAACGATCTTGTTCTTAGGGACGTGTTAAGAATTCACGGTTTTCGTTGCAATGTACTTTCTGTGAGCAAATTGACTAGATATAGAAATTGTGCATTAACTTTTTACCCCAAATTTTGTGTTATACAAGACCTAACATTGAGGAGGCTAATTGGAGTAGGTAGAGAGCGAGATGGGCTATGCCTGCTGGACGATTCAGTTCCTCCAAGAGCGGCCCGAGTGGAGAGTTCTACAAAAGAGGCTATTCAGTGGCATTGTAGGTTAGGGCATGTCCTTTTTTCTAAGTTAACTAGTTTTTTGCATTTGGACTTTGGAACAAGTTTGGATGTTGTTTGTGATTCATGTTATCAGGCTAAGCAGACTCGGTTACCTTTTCCTATTTCTGTTACCAAGACTAATTCATGTTTTGAATTGATTTACTGCAATATTTGGGGTCCTTATCGTACTTTATCCTTGACTGGTGCTCGTTTCTTTCTTACTATTGTTGATGACTATAGTAGATGTATGTGGGTGTATCTGATGTGAGACAAATCTTAGTCTCACAAGATTCTCATGGATTTTTGTCAGTTAGTACAAATTCAGTACAGCTTGCATGTGAAGCAAGTGAGGAGTGATAATGGTGCGGAATTTTTGTTTGGAACTTTGCTTGAATTTTATGCAGGAAAAGGGGTACAAATTCAAAACTCGTGTAGGGGCACGCCACAACAAAATGGTGTTGTGGAGAGGAAACATCGTCATCTTTTGACGGTTTCACGTGCTTTACGGTTTGAAGCAGGAATTCCGATAAAATTTTGGGGAGAATGTGTTCTAACAGCAGCATATTTAATTAATCTTGTGCCTTCTCCTTGGTTGCAAAATAGGAGTCTATACAAGATGTTGCTTGGTAAAATTCTTTTATATACTCACTTACGTACTTTTGGATCTTTATGTTACATTCATAATAAAGATCGTGGCGGTGATAAGTTTGAGTCTCGTGCTAATCGGTGCATATTTATAGGATATCCTCACAGAAAGAAAGGATATAAGGTATATGATTTGGATAATAGAAAAATTGACGTTACCTGTGATGTAATATTTTATGAAAATGAATTTCCATTTCTTCAAGAACATAAAGAGAATGCTACGATAAAAGATCAATTTGAGCTAACTCAGTTTGAGGATGATACCGCTAGAAATTTGGGTCAGGGGGCCCAACAACCAGCGTCAATAGCAGCACCACCAGGCAGTGGTCTTGTGGATACCACAGAAGCTACTATCACTAACAGCAGTCCACAGCAGCAGAGGGGTGTTAGGTTGGGTAGACCGGTCTGTGCTCGTTCGGTGCCCGCTAAGTATCAAGGCGACATTGTTGATGTTCCATCTTCTATAGCTCATCCTCGTCCTACTGCTTCATCGGTTGACTCAGGTATGGTTGTTCCAATTTCAAATTTTGTTTCAAATGCACGATTTGCTAACTATCATTCAACTTTGCCACGAGCCATCACTTCCAGTGATGAGCCACACGCTTTTTCTCAGGCAGTTCAATTTGGACATTAGAGAGAAGCCATGGAGAAGGACATTTTGGAACTTGAACAAAACAAAACTTGGTCTTTAGAAGAGTTGCCACCGGGAAAGCGGGCCGTTGATTCGAAGTGGGTGTACAAGATTAAGTGCAAGTTAGAAGGTACCATTGAACTATACAAAGGTCGTTTAGATGCCAAGGGTTATAAACAGGTCGAAGGTCTAGATTACCATGACACTTTTGCCCCTGTGGCCAAACTTGTTACTGTACGTTGTGTTCTTACAGTTGTAGCCGCTAGAAGTTGGGTTGTACAACAGTTGGATGTAAACAGTGCCTTCTTACATGGTGATATTGATGAGGAAGTTATATGAAACATCCACAAGATTTTGAAAAGAAACAAGAGGGTATGGTCTATCATTTGCGAAAGTCATTATATGGGTTAAAGCAAGCTTTTAGAAATTGGAATCAGAAATTTGCTAATTTTCTAAGAAACATGGGCTTCACACAATCTAAGTCAGATTATTCACTATTTATTTACATGCGTGATTCAATTTTTACTGGGATTTTGGTATATGTTGATGATGTAATCATAACTGGGAATAATGTGGAACATATTGAAAGGGTTAAGTCTTCCCTTGATGGCAAGTTTGGAATTAAGAATCTAGTTCATGTTAAGTACTTTATTGGAATCGAAGTTGCAAGGTCAAAAGAAGGAATAGTTTTGAGTCAAAGGAAATATGCTCTTGACATTGTGAATAAAACAGGACTCCTAGGTGCTAAACTTGTTTCCACACCCATTATTCAGAATCATCATTTGATGGACCAAGCAGGAGATCCTAATGAAGACCCGGGAAGGTATCATCGATTAGTTGGGAGTTTACTCTATCTTATCATTACTCGACCTGATATTTGTTATGCAGTTCGGATAATTAGTCAGTTCATGCATGATCCTCGTGTGCCGCATTTAGAGGCGGCTTATCGTGTGCTTCGTTATGTTAAAGGAGTCCCGGGACATGGGATTTTTCTTCCTAGTGATTGTGATCCCAGTATTCGAGCTTATTGTGATGCTGAATGGGCTGGTTGCCCCCACAACTCGACGTTCTACTACAGGTTTTGTCATTTTCATTGGTGGTGCCCTGGTTTCTTGGCGCTCTAAGAAACAAACTGTTGTTTCTCGTTCATCTGCTGAAGCAGAGTATCGTGCAATGGCCACAACGACTAGTGAGTTAGTTTGGCTGCAGCATCTCTTAAGTGATCTTTAAGTCAAGATAGACAAGCCCGCAATCCTGTTATGTGATAATCAAGCGGCCCTTTACATTGCTTCAAATCTATTTTCCAAGAGAGGACTAAACACATAGAGGTGGATTGTCATTTTATTCGAGAAAAAATATTGGCTCGGGTCATTACCACTTCATTCATGCGGTCGGCAGGTCAAGTAGAGGATGTTTTTACCAAGGCTTTCGGTTCTCCTCTATTTTTATCATTTCTTTACAAGTTGGGCATTGTAAATTTACATTCTCCAACTTGAGAGAGAGTGTTAAAAATAACTACTTGAATATGTATTTTATTTATGTATTTCTTTTGTATTTTATTTGTATATACATGTAATAGTCAGAGTAGTAAAGACTATTAGTAGACAAAATCCACATTTTTAGTTCTAGATCCACATTTCTTGTCCTAGTAGTAAAAACTAGTAGTTGAGACAAGATTCACATTTTTAGCTCTAGATTCACATTTCTAGCCTAGAATTTATTAGTTTGTTTATACTATAAATTAATTTATTTTCATGAATGCAAGTATCAAGCTAATTCAAGCAATTCTCTTGTGTTTTTTGTTGCCTAAGTTCTATATCTTTTACAGCATTCTTCACTTTCGTCAATGCAATTTGGAAATCAAGGAACAACTACATTTTCCAGAACTCTACCCCCGATTGGTCTTGGATCACTGAGTCTATAATTAAGAATCATCACTTGGTTTCAAGTGATCATTGGTCCTACTGACATAGCCATTCACCACTGCATGGAAGCTCCCCACAAATTGATTAGCAATTCCATTCCAAGATCAAGAGAATGATCGGCGGCTCCTAATGTCACCTAGTCTACCATCTTCTCAGATTGGTTCATATTTTAAATTGCTCTTTTCTACTACTCCTCAATCTCCCTCTTAGTAGTGGTCCTTGTTGAGGACTATGGGCAAAGCTGGACGTGCAATGCTTTGCTTTGCCCATGTTGCGCTTCTATCTTGTGCTTTTTTCTTCTTGAGATATATTTTTTTTCCTTACTTTTGCTCCATTTATTGTAGAGACTCTCTCTATGATGTTAAGTTTAATTAATCAAAAAAAAAAAAAAAAGCCTTTCATTTATGTTTTAAAAAATTAAATATGGTCCATGCAATAAGTAGAGTACAATTTTAGGGGTAAAAAATCTAGTTTAAAACAATAATGCTTTATGAACAATTATGGCAAAGAAAATGTATCATATCTAGGGTTTCGAATGAGCAAAGCCGGCTCATGAGTCGGTTTGACTTGACTTGTTAAGGGTTCAGCTTGAATTTGTTTAAGCAGACGTGAGACTCAGTTGGCTCTTTTAAGAGCGGCTCATTTAAATAAATGAGTCAAATCAAACCAAGGCTCACTTGGCTCTAAAAGCTTACTAGCCAGCTTGTTTATGGGCTCATGAGTTGGCTCGCATGTCTAGATTAGGCCATGTGGCGCTTCCTCTACAATTTATTATGTGTTTTGTTTGGGTATTAAATGTCTAATAGAGTTTAGCTTTATAAACCTTGGCCCCACTAAGGGATAGAGAAAAAGAGAGGAGAAATAATAAAGAAGAGGAAGAAGACGGAGCCCAATTAATTAGCTCAAAGGAGAAGCACAGTTCCATATATTATTTGCTTTATTACCCTTTTGTAGCAATCAAGTAACAATGATCATAAATGAGCTTAACAAGCCTGATAAACAACCCTTGTATATGAGCCCAATAAGTCGACGTGTAAATGAGCCAATAAAGTTCGGCAAGTAAGCTTGCCAAATAATGACGCCTAAATGATACCAATATTAGATCGGTCTCATTTAGTTAATGAGCCGAGCCAAGTACAGATATACAACTTGATTAGATAAATGATTCTAGGTTGAGTTGAGGAACCCGGTTACTCGGAAAACCCCGGCGCATGTAGCAACCCACACACCACATGAATCAGTTAAGTCAGGGATTCCTTAGAGAGAGGTTCAAGGGGGGAATCAAACTCCAGACTTTTTGGTCTAAAGTAATACCCTATTCTCTTACTTGCCTCCTACCACAAAGACAAGGCCCAGGTGGGTACAAAGACTATATTTTTACTCTTGAAAAAGTTATATTTTGTCATGTTAAAAGAAAGCATGAGATTTCATGAGAAAAAATAAAACATGACAACTAGCAGTTATTCAAAATCAATTGTTGTCACACCCAATAAAAAAGTCATCGGTCAAATATATGCCCATGGAATAGGTCAGGGTCCATGCAACAAATTAAGCTCATATTTCTGGTAGAAAAACATAAATAAATAAAGCTAATGCTGCTGATAGATAGGTAACCGTCTCTTTTAAACCTTCAACTTAGACCTTTTTATTCTCCGGCAAGTATTAGTGCAACAATCGGTTGCACCGCTGCATCTACGACATGAAGTTGGGATGAGCCCTTTAATAATTTTGCATATAATGGTCCGGTTGGCGTACATCGGGATAGCTGCAATAAAAAATGCCAATGAACACATGCAAATTGTAATGATAGCAATCCACAATGATTTCTTGGACATCATTGTAAAAACACCGGCCATAAATGCTACCACTGTTCCTCCTAAGGCAAGTTGAAGGATAAGGAAGTTGCAATTAATCAATTCTAAGGACTCTTGGTCTTCGCCCCAGATTATTGTCCAACTGTGGAAGAATAAGACCACCATTGAGCAGCACATTGAGAACGCGTCTGATAGTATAAACACCAAAAATGATGTCTTTGTAGCTAAGACGGCCTCTCCATTGTTGCTATTGAAGCCCCCTGGGATAGTGAATGCCGCAGCAAATGTAATGGTGGCTAAAAGTGCCGCAACCACAGATAGCGTGCTTCTCATGTCCTTGAGGTTTCTCCTTCGCTTCATGTAAGCTGTTTGTAGCATTGGGTCCAAGTTGATTCTCTTACACATTTCTCGCTGCAATGTTTTCTTTCACAATATTAGGTACATGTAAATACAATATTTTCTATATAGTTATGGGTATATATATTTGATTATGCGAGAACAATATCCCTAGTATTGTCTTTTCTATGCTCTAGTGTGTTTTACTGCGTACAATGTTGAATCAAGACAATGATTGGCGAGGTGGAGTAGTTATCATTACGCTAATCTCTATAATGACCTCTATATACATACATACACCCTAAAAATTCTAACATCGATTACAGTTTAGTAAATTATATTTTAGTTTGCATAATTTCATAAGAAATAATCCAAGCTACAATGTATTTTAGATTTTATCCAACCGTCAATATAAAAACTTATTAAAAAATAAAATATCTTTATTAAAACATTGCCATTCTGATTAAGTAACGCCTTCCCCTAACCCAACCCACCCTGAACGCTCTCTAAGGCTAGGCCCGCTCTTTTTCTTATTAGGTAAATCTAATCTCTTGACCTGTATACTCATTTAAGCGTGTATCGCCCCCATTGACCACCATCTTCCTCTTCTTTCTCTCTCATGCGTCTTCCCTGCCTCCGTAATGTACCCACCAATATCACTAAATTCCGAGTGCTCAAACAGTTGAAAGCAACCCTTTCGGGTAAGGGTTTGCATAAGTGGGGCATCACCAAAATATTAGATATTTAAGACTGGTAAACAACAACAACAAAATAACAAGATCTTAGTGCCTTATAGAGGCTCACGTAGTAGGGTTTGGGGACGGTGAACGCAGCGTTAATCCTGTACGGTACTACCCTGAAGGGATTGGTGATAAAATGAATTTAACATAAGCAGAAAGCTTGAAGAACTCTACTGCAATAAATTGGGAGAGAATTTTGGGTCACTTGGGAGCATGGTAGAGAAGGAAATGAGGGTATTTTAGTAATTTATAACTATGAGGGATATGAATAAACTGAACATTGCATCAACTACTTATTTTTGAAATCATTTATAGCTTGTCTATGCTCTAGGTAGCACCTTGTGGACGTAAGGCTATATACATCCCCCTCCCACCAACCACAGCAAGAGCCTCTTGAGCCACTGGGATGTTGTTGTTGTTGTAATCCAAAATTATTAGGTAAGCCTTACTAGAATCCAATGATTTTTTTTATCAATAATGTTGAATGAAACATCCAGCAATAACTAGGTACCTTCCATCTAAACTTGTTGAATTTCCACAAGTAAATATTGACATGACACATGATTTTAGTAACACATGAGTGCCTTGCTCGGGGAAGTTTTATAGGAAATGATAACATGGCACATATATATTGCTAAAATGTCATTTCTGATGTCAATATTTCCTGGGCCAAATTTGCCAAATTCAAACAAATATTATTGAACTTTGATGAAAGGTGTGCTGGAGAAAAGTTTTGGCAAGATATATACATACATATATATATATATATAGTGACGTACCAAATCGTTATTCCAGTGATAACACTCTTCAAGTAAATCCAGCGCTGTGATACCATCCTTGTTTGAGATGGTGCGGTCTAAGTCATGCGCTTCCAACAATTTTTCTGTCAGTACTAGGTCCAGTCGTTTAATGGCCACATGTAGCGGGGTGTCTCCCTTATCATTCTGTAGATTCTTCAAATTCTTGAAGACTTGATGAGATAGCAGCTGTTTATATTCTTGAGGATTTTGCAATTTTACGTGGTGAAAAGGCGTATCTTTGATATCTCGACAAATAGATGTCAAATTTGGGCACAGCTTAATGAATGCTAAAATTACTCCTAGGTAACCGAATATGCATGCGTCTTTCCAAGCCAATGGCTCGTCATCCATCAGTAAATTGTCCTTTTCTAGTAGAAGTCTTACAAGCCATTCTGCGCCCGCTGCACTTGCTCGATAGAGCGGCCCGATTCCATTATTGTCTTTTTTTCTGACAAGAAGTGGGTATTTCTCCACCAAGAGTTTTGCCACGTGCTCTGTAATCATAACCATGTATACAAGGAACTTAACATACTATTAGTTAGGAAAAAGAATAATGTTTGAGGATTACCTCTTAATTTGAATTTTGAGACAATAATTAGGCTACAAAAATCTCTTCAATCAGGGAAAAGACCTAGTATTTATACAAAATATAATATGAATAAGAACATCATATTTATAACATGGTATGTTATCTAGGTATGATAATGTTTCTATCGAAATCTAAAAGGTTGTTTTTCTTCATAATTAATCATAAGTCCAATGTCATGCCAAACAGAAGTCTCACTATGTAGGTAAAAGGTGGAGCAATGAATAGTAAGTAAATGAATGTTCGTGACTTAAAATTTTGATAAAATATGACATCCTTGAAAATAGTCGAAGAATCAAGAATTAGAATGATTATTAATACCTGTGCAGTTGGAGACAACATGTAGGGGATTCTGTCCATTGGGACCCTGAAGTGCACAATTATATCTCTGCAGCAATATCTCCGACACCTGTTCGCAACCCTCTAATACCGCGAGGTAGAGTGCACCCTCATCTGCACCACTAGTATCAATTGCACAAGTATCCCCCATCAACGATATCATATACAGCGCAAATTCCTCCTGCTTATTCTTCAGGGCCACAATAAACGGAGTATTATTCATAGAATTGCGGACTAGCCAAGGTTGTTCCAGGCATCCATCTAGAAAGGAATTACAAGCATCTACTATGAGATTTGCCATGTTGCGATTTCCCTTAGCAGCGACGACATGTAGTGGGGTGTCGCCAGCAGAGTTTTTCACCCAGATGAGTTTTCTACAGGCTTGGACCCATGACCCCTTGTCGGACTCTTCTGGCATGATCATTAATTTGACAAACCACACAGCCTTATTTGACACAGCATAGCTAAGGATTGACTCTCCTCTATCATCCAACTTGTTTATGAGTTCTGGGTGCTTTTTGAACAACAACTTGGCTGCTCTCTTCATATGTTCCTCTATAAAAAGATATGCATATATTGTTAGAATGTTATGAACTTCGAAATTATATATTAATGAGATTTTTTTTTGGACAGATATATTAATGAGATTTTATTTTATATTTGATTATGATGGGATTTAAATGAGATTATGTTGCAGAATATGATGATGATGAACATTATGTATCTTGGTTATAAAGGGAGCTTGGGGTTGATGGTGTAGAGTGTGAAGAAAATGAGAGTAAATATGTGAAGGGGTTGGTGTGGTTTTGTAAAGGGATTTCCAAGGGGGCATCCAAGCAGGGGAAGAGAAATTTATTTTGAGAGGTGCGTCAATTGATGCATTTTAATCAGAGTTTGTAACTTTCTATATCCAAAGCTACGTTTAAGAGGATTTGTGGCTCGCCGTGCTGAAGCTACGTTAAGGAAAGTCGGTGGTTTATCGTGTAATAATTACATTAATGATGAGGATTGTAATATGGGATTTGGGAGTTTCAATTGGAGATTGTAATTTCTGAATTTTATAGTAGATGAGGTATCCGTTTGAATCCAGTGGTTTTTCCCTCTAATTGAGAGAGGGCTTTCACGTAAATTTCGGTGTCTTGTTTTGATGTTTTGGTGTATTTTGTGCTTCCATTTGAGCTAGATTCGTAATTTTTTCAACATATACCTGTTATATAACCCAACTCCTTAAGTTATATATGTGATCCCAAGAATTAAGAAGACGACGACATCCTAGCTTGTAACCGAGCAAATGAAAATGGGCGGGGAGTTGGAACTTCCAAAACAAGTAAATTTTTGAAACTTTTTTTTAATAATTAGAGAGAAAACCCTCGATAAACAATTTGGAGCACCCATTGAAATGCAGCTTGAGGAATCTCACAAAAGCAGGACAAAAATAAAAAGAGAAGTAGCTCCTAGAACCAGAAGCAACCCACCCTAAAAACTTAGATGCCTATAGCTGCACGAACTCGTGAGATACAAATTTTAGGGAATTTATCACTAAGATGCCCTGAGAGTTGGACATTTATCACTTAAGATTCATAACATTCCAATATATATAAAGAGGAAACTAAGGTTTAAACTTTTTATCACTCATGTATCCTTAAATTTAAGAATTTCATCAATTAAATACCCTTTGCAAAAATTCGAAGAATTGCTATTACAAATTCTAAAGTATAACGTAAATACAACATTATACAGGTGTCCTGAATTTTTGTTGTAAAGCTAGTATGATGCATTATTTCGCTACTATGTAAATATCATCTGTCATAGTTTTGTGAAATTTTTAGTATATTGCCAAATTTTCACTGAAAACATTGATACAACAGATATATATTGTTGTAATCACGTATCACATTAACATTTGATGGTGAAATGAATCGGACTTTGACAAAAATTCACCAAGTTCTAGCATAGGGTACCTAAATAATAAAATGTTGAAATGTCGGAGTACCTCAATGTATATATTAAAATTTCAAAATACCTAGAAGATAAGACCCAAAATATAAATTCCCAGAATTTCATCATATTGATAAATGTCTAGTTAATGCAATTGATAGTATTGCATCCGAGAGATAGGGAGAATTAGGGTTAGAGGAGAGAAGAGAAGGAAGGAAAGAGAAGAATTAGGGTTTGATAATTGGGGAAGGGGAAAGAGCTGAGAGAGAGAGAGAGAAGAATGAAAGAGAGGAGAGAGAATAGATTTTTATTGAATGCCTCATCTTGATGGTTCAAACAAGTATTTATAGTAATCTCATCACTATTCTCTAATACATGCATCAATACCCCCCCTTGAGACATTCCTTGTCCACAAGGAATAAATTCCAGAAACGAAGACAAATTTCCGAGTAGTCCTCCCATGTAGCATTCTCAAGGGGACGGTCCTTCCAATGCACCAGAATTTGCGTCACAGTAGCATTACTACTCTTCGAAAAACAGCGATCGAAAATGGCCTCGGGAATCCAGCGAGCATTCGGCAAACTCGGCGGAAGAATTGGAGAACCACTCGTGACAGAGCCCACGTGCCGACGAAGCTGTGAAACATGAAAAGTATTATGAATTTTAACATCCGGAGGTAGTTCAAGTGTATATGCAACGTCGCCGACTTCAGCGATGACAAGTTACAGCCCGTAATACTTGGCGGCAAGTTTCATGTTCGAATGGGGTCGAACAGATGACTGAAAATATGGTTGGAGTTTGAGATAGACCAAATCCCCGACCGTGAATTGGCATCCCGAACGATGCATGTTAGCAAGCTATTTCATACGGGCTTGAGCACGGGACAAGTGATATTTAGGCAACTGAACAGCTTCTTCCTGAGCCGCCAAGGTGCGGTCAGCAGCAACAACGTCCGTTTCCTCGGGAACATGGGGAATATGAAGCGGGGGCTGCTGACCGTAAAGAATCTCAAAGGGCATAGATTGAATAGCGGAGTGAAAGGAGGTATTATACCACCATTCAGCGAGAGGGAGAAAATGAGACCACGAAGAAGGCATATCACAACAAAAGCACCGAAGACACGTTTCCAAGCTACGGTTAACCACTTCGATCTGATCGTTGGTTTGTGGATGGTAACCCGACAACATGAGCAAGTCTATCCCAAGAACCCCAAACAACTCTTTCCGGAAAAGACCGAGAAATACGGAGTCACGATCCGAAACTATGCTCTACAGTAACCCATGGAGGCGGAATACCGCATCTAAGAAAGCGCTAGCCACGGTTTTAGCCGAATATGGATGGGCAAGCGATATAAAATGGGCATATTTGCTTAAATGGTCCACCACCACATACATGTTGTCCTTCCCACCGGATCGGGGAAGACCATCAATGAAATCCATCAAAATCGAGGTCCAAACTGTATCAGGAATCGGAAGAGGTTGCAGAAGACCGGGATAAGCCGCATTGTCAGACTTACATCGCTAACAAACTATACATTTGGAGATGAACTCATAAACATCCCGAAGTAGGCCGCGCCAATTGAAAAAATTACTTAATTTGCGTAAAGTAACATCCACTCCAGAATGAACCCCAATGACTGATGTATGATAAAAATCAAATATACGACGGCGTAAAGGGACATCTGGGCCAGCCACTAGGCGACCAAAACGGTGCATGGGACTTCGGGTTGCCTTTCAAGTCCTCAATCAAATGTAGCAATGAAGAATTCGATGTACAAGAATTCTGAATGGTATTGAGTAATAGCGAAGAGAGATCGAGCAGCAAAGAATGGAGCTCAGCACCGGAATGCGGGACACGAGAAAGAGCATCGGCGGCCTTACTCTTGCAACCCTTCTTATACTCGATGTTGGACGAGAAACCCATCAACTTTGCCAACCACGCACGCTACAAGGGGGTGTTAACCTTTTGTCCAAGCAGAAACTTTAAACTTTATTGATCAATGCAAAGAACAAAAGGACGATGTGCGAGATAATGTTCCCACCTGTGGACGGCCATAACCACGGCCATGAGTTCCTGTTCGTAGACCGAAAGCCCTTGATGAGTGGGAGAAAGGGCTTTGCTCAAATACTCAATCGGATGGTTGTCCTGCATGAGAACCGCACCAAACCTGGTACGGAATGCCTCCGTCTCGACCATAAACGGTTGTGAAAAATCCAGTAATGCAAGAACCAGAGTATTAGTGAGAGCTATTTTGAGATTGGAAAAAGCTTGTTCAGTGTCCGATGACCAATGAAAAGAATCACGCTTCAAGAGGACTGTTAAGAGACTGCTCATAGCCCCGTAGTGCTATGAACCAGCGATAATAACCCGCCAAGCCAAGAAACCCACATAACTGCTTGGGCATAGTCGGAAGTGGCCAAGAAAGCACAGCCTCGATCTTGGCGGAATCGATAAAGACCCCGTTAGATGAAATCCGATGCCCCGAGTAATCAATCTCTTCCATAAAGAAAGCACACTTAGAGCCTTTAGCGAATAACTTGTGGGATTGCATAACCTCAAAGACATGACGCATATGATATAAGTGAGTCAACACATCATGACTACAGATCAAGATATCGTTGGAAAAAAGGAAGAAACGGTGGTGGAACGGCTAAAAAACCATGTTCATTAGGCTCTGAAAGGTGGCCGGAGCGTTTGTGATCCCGAAAGGCAACACATGAAACTCATAATGACTGAGATGAGTACGAAATGCGGTCTTATACACATCCTTGTCACATACGCGAACCTGATGATACCCACTACGAAGATCGAGCTTCGAGAAAATGATGGAGCCGTACAACTCGTCCAACAACTCTTCAACCACCGGAATCAAAAACTTGTCCTTTACTGTCTTGTTGTTTAATTCCCAATAGTCGACAAACATACGCCACGTACAATCCTTTTTCTTCACAAGAATGACGGGAGAGGCGAAGGGGCTATTGCTATTACAAATCACACTTATGTCGAGCATTTCGCGAATCATTTATTCAATGACGTCCTTTTGAATGAAGGGGTAGCGATAGGGCCAAATATTAACCGGACCCTCCCCTGTTTGAGAACAATATGGTGATCAAACTGGGGGTGACGAGGCGGTAGCCCTCTCGGCTCCTAAAAAATGTGACCGAATTCATGTAACAAGGAATTCAAGGAGGCCAGTCATGATCCGTGACCAAAACCGAAGACTCAATAGGTCCAGTGGAGCGGATGGACATCGACAAATCATATGGAACGAAAATTAAATGAATAGAGGGACTCATAAGATGTAAGCGATGGAAACTTTTCTTACCGACATTGCGAAAAGAAGGCGGTACGCCACATAAAGTGCATTACTCCGAGTTCCACGTGAATTGCATTTGTAGACGGTCAAAGTCCCAAAGGTTCGGACCAAGAGTAGCAAGCCACTAGATGCTGAGGACCATATCACAGCTCCCTAGAGCGAACAACAAAACGTCACTAACATACTCATGTCCCTGGGCGGTCCAACAAAAATCCAAACACATCACGAAGCACACAATATGGTTACCACTAGCTACAATAATCAACAGGGTCCGAATGGAAGAGATCACACACCCTAACTGACTAGCCTTTGTAGAGTCTAGGAAGTTATGTGTACTTCCACTATCAATAAGGATGTGATGACGCTTATGATGGAAATATCCTGTAATTCGCATCGTGCTGTACGAAGAAGCACTGGCTAAAGCCTGACAGGATACTTGAGGGCTATCCACAACCGAAAGCTCACCCGAATCGAGCACTAAATCACCAGGATCAACCTCCTCCTCATCCATGGTTCTGGAAATCATCCCCAATTGGGGATTCTTGACTTTGCAAAATTTTATATGACCTGGAGTAAAAGGTTTGTTACAAAAGAAACAGAGGCCTTTCTCCCGGCGATCTTCTATATCAGCTGCTGCAATCGTGTGGCCATCACATTTAAGGGAACAGGAATTAAGGCCAGAATCCGAAGAAGAACGTACAACCGAACCTTGGATGGTAGAGGACATGGCAAGTCCGGAATTATTACGAAATAAAGTGGTACGGGACGGGCCACTTCCTGTTGCACGGACATGAGTAAGTATGTGGGCCTCTTGTAATCAAGCTAAGTGCATAGCGTGTGATAAAGTAGCTGGCTGAAGCATGAGGACTAGTTACTGAATGGAATCCTTCAACAGGTGATAAAACACGAGACCAAGTAGGATTCCGAGAGGCTTAAGCAAGGGACTAAACGCTCGAGCCGTGATTGATATTCTAACACGCTACCAACCTGTTGCAGTTTCATCAAGTCTGACATAGGATTTTCGTACACACTATCGAACCTCTGAATCAACGATGCCGAATAATCGGACCACGCCATCTCCTCAATCGGTCTATGTTGCATTTTGAGAAACGAGCGGTGCCATTCTAACGCATCATCCTGAAGATGTATTGACGCAAGTTTACTTTTAACAGATCCAGAGTATTGTCTGTAGTAAAATTGTTGTACCTTCCATACCCAATTTTTAACGGAAGTACTATAGGAAAAGAGCGGGAAGTCAATTTTTCATACAAGTATGAAATTGGTGAGGAGAAGTAGTAGAAGATGATATTCTAAAGCCGGTGACCGAGGCGGTTACCGGAATAATTGGCGGATCCGAAGGTTGGCCAAGAATACCATCACTAGACCGATGATGACATTGCAAATTGCGAAGAATCTCCATCATTTGACTTTGCTCCATCTTAATCGACGAAATGTAGGATTGAACTCGGTCCTCAAAAGCTTGAAGGTGTTTGTCCATGGAGCGTTGTCAACGAACCTCGGTATTGTCTAAGCGAGCTTCAAGACGGCACAAATCAGTCACGCTCCGCGTGCCATCCGCCATGATCAAGCAAGAAAATACAGCACGAACCTAAATCCGATATCAAATGATGCAATTGATAGTATTGCATCCAAGAGATAGGGAGAATTAGGGTTAGAAGAGAGGAGAGAAGGAAGGAGAGGGAAGAATAAGGGTTTGATAACTGGGGAAGGGGGAAGAGTTGAGAGAGAGATAGAGGAAAGAGAGAGAGGAGAGAGAACAGATTTTTTTGAATGCCTCATCTTGATGGTTCATACAAGTATTTATAGTAATCTCATCATTATTCACTAATACATGCATCATTAGTACGTTGCAAATTAAAAATAAAGTGTCTTTCTAACATGTGTTCATGTTAAGGTGTATTAATTGCACCATATTTTAGCATTTAATTGGCCAAATACAAACGTAATACTGATAAATTTTGTATTTAGTAAAAAAAATAAAATAAATAAAAGTATAATTAATACATCTTAATACGTGCCCGTTAGGCTCATGTTAGAAAACGCCTTAAAAAAATGAAAGTAGTTGTTGAATAAACACAGTTGAACACAAGTTACACAACCCAAAATAGCTTTCAAATCAAACTCAAGCCCACAAAACCATAAGCACTATCATAGGGATTCTAACTCGAGTGGCTTGTATGGCTCCTAGCATTCTTCCCCCCCAATTCAAACATATTCAAATTTTAAACCCACATAATTCAACAGTAACATCTACCGATGGAAGGGAACGTTGGGCTTCTTATATGGAGCCTAGTTTTATACTGTTATAGGTCAAGTCTTTGAATTGGAGGATCATAGTCCCCGCAAAAATTTTTTAGGCCTTGATTTGGGCCCAAGTGGAGGTCCAAGCTTATTTTGAAGATTTCATCCGGGGAAACTAGAGTTTTCTTGCGTGTGCCTATATAAGCTCTATATAAGGTTTGAGAGAATAGAATGAGATTAATAGAATTTTTCATAAAAATTCCAAAGCAATAAAATATCGTGACAACTCTGTAGATGTAGGCATTTTAGACCGAACCATGTAAATCTTGTGTGTTTAATTTTATTTTGTCATCGAATCTTTTGTTGTGTTTTAATTTTTAATTTTTAATTTTTTTTATTTTTATGATGGTAAAGCCATGGGGAGGGGGAGGGGATAAACCCCTTAAATCCTCAATAAAGAGGAGACCACTTTTTGAGCCTTATGGGATTCGATCCCGGGTCACCTCGTTGGCACCTGGCGATCATGACCACTCGGCTATGTCCCTAAGGGACTGTTGTGTTTTAATAATTCTTCTAAATTTTCAACCAGCGTGAACATGACATGTCATTTGAAAATAATTGGGGTTAACCTCTTAGTGGGAGGATCTGCTAGCATATGTTAGAGTACAAGATTATTCTTAGGCCTTCACCCATTAACTTAAGCTTTTGGTACAAATGGTTTTCTGATATGGTATCAGAGTCTGAGGTCACGAGTTCGAATTTCAGTGGCCCCCACTTTCAATAGTAAAATAATTTAAGCACAAGGTATAAGGTGGGCATATGCAAAATTCACGCTTCAAGCCTAATTGGCATTTGCGTGAGGGGACACGTTAGAGTATAAAATTATTCTTGGGTCTTCAGCCAACAGTTTAAACTTTTAGGACAAATGATTTCTTAATAGCATATCCTTTGTCACTTGGTATTTCATCTTTCTCACTTAGTATCTTATTAGTTCTATACCCGATTAGAAAAACATTGTTGCTCTACCAACACGATAGATGGTTAATCGGGTGTCAACAAATCAAATGTTCGATGAACTATTCGTGTTTAAAATCGATTATGGTTCATTCAAATTCATCATGGGGGACCGGATAGCTTATTGATCCAAGTCCAAACGCACTCAATAAGCTAATAAGCTCAGCTCCAATAGGGAGCGATCAACTTGTTAATGTTTAAGAACAATTTAATAAAGGCTTGATAAGAGCTCGTTAACAGTCGATATTAGCTCGAAAGTAGTTCGATAATAACTCAATAGTGACTCGAGTTGCAAAACTCAATAGCGAGCTTGGCTCAAGGCATGCTAGGTTGCTGTGAGCTCGATTTTGCTTGGTAATGAGCTCGAATCAACTTGATTAGACTTGAATGAAACTGAGCTAAGAATCGAGCACACTAAAACCATAAATTTGAATTAGGCTAAGTTCTACAAGGATTTAGTAAAGAATTTGGATTTGGTTAACCTTCACGGTCTATATTTCTAAATAGATTTCCTTTAATCATGCACCATTGAAAATTTTGAAAAGGTGGAGGCAAACAGGTCTGATAGTAATATCAAATTGATCTAAATGACTTAAGGGGCCCAATAATCGTCTAGAATGCTTATGATACAAAATGTTAATTAAATATCAATGAACATAAGTAACCAATGTAAACCTTAGACAATAAATTAAATATTCTTAAACAATAGGTAACAAAAAAGATAAGACGTAACTTCGTCTACAAATAGTCAAGACTCAATTGAACGTTTAACAAGAACAAAAAGATGATGAATGGAGACGTGTAAACCTTGTACTCACCCGTATTGAGTATCTTAACTGGTGATAATTCTTATGCCTTTCGTGAGTAGAGACCAAATACTTCCATATAGAAAAACCCAAAATTTGCTCATTATGGACTCCTAATTTATATAGAGTTTAACTTCGACACATATCCAACTATACTAGTCTAAGATGACAGTTTATACTAGTAATATTAATATTGTTTGGAACTATAATTTCAAAAATTTGCTTTTGATTAACTACTTAAAACACACACATGTATTAGTAAATAAAAAAACCTTTGGATGTAATTTGGAGTTGAAATTTCAACATACAAACATATTACTCCATCGAGTTACCTGGGCACAAGGAAGCGGCGTGCAAGGCTGTCTGTCCTTGAATCTCTAGACCGTAGGACCAACCAGAGTTTAAAATATGTTCAACATATCGTCCGTAGTTCTTGGATATAGCGAAGCCGATTGCGCTGCTGCCAGAGTAGTAAAACTCCGTAAGCAATCTCTTATCCAATGAGGAAATGTATATTGCAACATCCTCATGGTCCAAAGATAGAGCGAAGTGCAAAGGTGTAAATTTGGAAGAAGTCCCTGATGTGTCACTCTCATTACATTGCACTAGCCATGGGGGTTGGCTTATTACTTCAGCTAAACCTTCCTCTACGATTATGCTTGAGAGGTCAGATGCTTTCATCCTGTCAATGTTGTCTATATACGCATGGACAAGTATCTTGACTATCTCGAGGTTGCCCTTTGCGGCAGCATAATGAAGTGAGTTATAACCTTGGTCGTCCCTCTGACATATTAGAAGTGGGGCGATTCGTTTTAGTTTATCGATTGCCTCGCGAACGAAGTCGCGCTTGCCTTCTTGGATTGCCAAGTGAATGATGTTAAATTTATCATTCTTAGTCTGAGCAAGGAAGTAGCGATAGTTTGCACTAGTATTACGTGTCTCAAGAGCCTCCGTGAGGAAGCCGACATCACCCCTCCTTGCTGCATCGAAGAGGAGGGCAAGTGAATCGTCCTCCTCCATGAGTAGAAGTTAATATTTGTGAGGAAGAAAGTTGGGGGGTAAGGGGGCACTAATGAAGGGTTTGCATTTGATACACAACAAGGGCTGCCTCCCCATTTATATACATCAACAGTTCATCCTTACAGTTTACACGCCTGTTACAGTAGTAGTCAGGCTGCCTAATCTTATATTAAAAATTCTGAGATATATTAGTTGATGTCCTCATTAAGGATATGAATCTATTGGTTTAATATTTTCACAATAACTTTAACTTCCATATCCGTACAACTCCTTTAAGATTCGTTAAATTAAACTAACTGGACACTTAAAAAATAATATGACTAAGGTAAAAATTTCAATTATATTTAAAGTACTCTTACATACCAAAAAAAATATTTAAAATAATATTAAAAGTAAAGATATAATTTTATTATTTTATGTTCAAACTTTTTTTTTGAACATATTTTCAAACTTATTTATTAGTAGTTTGAGGAAATTTATATTCTTAAAAATTTTAAAATTATTTTAAATATTTCTAATATAAATAATATTTAAATTATGTTTGAAGTATTCTCTTCTTATTTTACTTGCCATACCAGCATAATTTAACGGAACCCCAATGCAGTTGCGGGGAAAAATTTTTAAAAAATGTTACGAAAGCTTAGGGTACGACAAAAATATTTTAAAATCGTAATGCTTTATAAAATACATTACCAAATGTCAGAGTATCTAAACTAATTTTTTTAATTTTTTAATAGTTTGGATGAAATTTGAAGTTAGTAGATCAAATTAATCTTTTTATAGTTCAATGGGGTGTCCTTAACAAAACTAAAAGTTCGGGAGTCACTTTAATTTTAACCAATAGTTAGGAACGTCTCCATTAAAGTTATCCTAAATATTATTGCCATATTCAAAAATATTTTTTATTTCTCGCAATACTTTTTATCAATAATTCTCATAAAATTATACACACCTTGATTGCTTTCTACGATACTGAGACACTTTCACATCATATAGAAGCAGGCATAGTGCTTCACAGAACTCAAAAATGAAGACAAGTTCACGAGTAGCAAAATTAAGAAATGATTGTAAATGTCCAAAAAAGTATTAATTTATTATGTCTCCAATGTATGTTGTAGACATTATCTTTATTATATTACTATGTATCGTAGATAAAATGATTTGTTCATGAGGTGAAGACGCTCAGAGAAGTGGTTCTGAGCCGCCTTGATAGTTCAAGATCTGAAGGGGTATTCGATTAATCCCCATCCAATATATTATTGGTAATTGACTCTAATTAGATATGTAAAGATTTCAAATATAGGCCATTGATTTTGATCTAAGGGTCTATATTCTCTCCTCTCAACCCTTACCCTCTTATACGAGTCTCACACTTTATAAATTTATATACACGCATATATAAATGTTTGTACATATATGTGTGTGTTATAAGCTTATAAAAATAATATTTTTTTTAATAATTTTATAAGTTTGGCTCAAGTCAATATAATTAAGTGACACGTTCCCAAATTAAGTATTAGGGGTTTATAGTATTAGGGTTTTAAAAAAACAATAAACCTCTAATACTTAATTTAAAAACGTATCATTAAGAAAATTACGATTTGAATTTTAAAAAAAATTAATTTACAAAATGGACACACTATGAGTAGGGAGGTGGCGCATGGCAGCGGCAACGACATTGGATGTGTAATACATTGATATTTTTTCCTTTCTTTCTTTCTTTCTTTTTTTTTTTTTTTTTTTGTAATAGAATGATTCATCTCACAAATCTCAAAGGTATTTATTTATTTATTTGATTGCTATTTTCTTACATTCAATATTTGCCAATTGTTTCACCCTATTTTATTTTATCCTTCATATACAACAATAACAGTAATTCCAGTGCCTCAAAGGGCTCCCCGTCTAAGAAGGGTCTGGAGGGTAAATGTATCCAGCCATCCCCCTTCCGGGAGCTACCCTGAATAGAGGCTATTTCTAAGGACCTCCAAGCTTGAAAACCTTGTCTAGAGCATAGAAGCATGGCATCCTGGCAGCAAAAATCAACACGGAAAAAAAGCAAGGCATAGCACACGACAAAGCATTACGAGCAAAACACAATGCAAGGCAAATGCTAGGCAAGCAACAATAGGAAGATAAAATAGTACTTTGTAGGTAAACAGGTAACAATCAGGATAGCAAATATGTACATGAGTGGGCCAAATAGGACGTCAAAAATGCCTAGAAACACTAGTGATAGCACTATTAAGTTGGACTACTCTACTCTAAACCACTACATGAAGGTTTAGGTAGGCGAGGTCTTATCGGATCGTCTCTAGCCATTTCTTCTTTAGTCTGCCTCTCCCTCTCTTGCCTAGAGTAGTATGGAGCTGTTCACATCTCCTGACTGGAGTGGTGGTCGGTCTCCTCCTAATATATCCAAAGCACTTCAAGCGGTCGTCCCTTAATTTATCCTTGATTGATGCCATGCCCAATTTGCATCTTATGACGTTGTTTCTAATCTTATTCTTCCTTGTGTATCCACACATCCACTGTAGCATCTTCACTGCCACTACCTTGATCTTCTGTGCATGATGTTATTTCATCACCCTACACTCCGGCCCATACGACATGGCCAGCCTCACTACCGTCTTATAGCATCTTCCCTCTAGCTTTAAGGGAAACTTTCTATCGCAAAGTACTGTAGAGGCCATCCTCCATTTATGCCATCTTACTTTAATTTGGTTGTTGACATCCTCGTCATATTCGCCGTTGTGCTGTATCATGGAACTCAGGTATCTAAAATTCTCCTTTCTCGGTATGGTCTCAGATCTAATCTTGACGTCTTCTATGCTCAGCGTGGTAGAGGTATCGAACTTGATCTCCATATACTCAATCTTGGATCTACTGATTCGAAAGCCCTTCGGTTCCAATGCTCTTCTCCACAGTTCCAGCTTTTCATTTACCTTTTCTCACGACTCCCCCACTAGCACTATGTCATGTGCGAAAAGCATGCTCCAAGGTACATCTCCTTGAACATGCCTAGCAAGCTCATCTATAACCAAAATGAAAAGATTGGGGCTCAAGGCAAATCCATGGTGTACCCCGATTGTTTTCGGGAAAGCATCTGTCTCCCCTTCCTCTATACACACCATAGTTTATGTTTCCTCTTTCATGTCTCTAATGGCTTGGTTATATGGCACGGGGATGCCTTTCCTATCTAAAACCCTTCGTAGGACTTCCTTTGGTATTCTAATATACACAATCTCTAAATCAATAAAAACTATGTGTAGGTCCTTTTGTCTCTCCCCATGGTGCTCTATCATCCGCCTTAGGATGTGGATGGCTTCTATTGTTGATTTCCCGGGCATAAATCCGAATTTGTTTTTGGACACCTCTATCTATTGCCATAACCACTTCTTTATGACCCGCTCCTACAACTTCAGGGTGTGGCACATTAATTTGACACTCAGATAATTGGCACAAATTTGGATGTCGCTTTTGTTCTTATAGATCGGGATTAACGTGCTCTTCCTCCATTCATCGGGCATCTTCTCCCCTAGAAGGATTTGGTTAAATAATTTAGTTAGCCAGCCGATGCCCTTCTGTCCAAGGCATTTCCATGCCTCTATGGGTCCACCATTAGGACCAACTGATTTGCCCCTTCTTATATGTTTCAGGGCTTCCTTGACTTCCTTTGGACTAATTTGCCTAGAATAATAGTGGTTCTAGTGCTCCTCATATGTTTGAAGACCACCTAGGGATATCTCTATATCCCCCTAATTATTGAACAGATCGTGGAAGTAGGTTTTTCACCTAGCTTTAATTAGTTTCCTGTCCACGAGCACCTGTCCATCTTTCCCTCTTATGCACTGTACTCGATCCAAGTCCCTTGTCTTCCATTCTCTCGCTTCAGCGATTTTCTATATATATTTCTAGCAAATCCATGCACTTGCATGTGAGAAACAATGCTTGCACAATTCATTGTTAGCGGAGTAGAAGGAATAGCAAATCTAGCAAGCATCAAGTACCCAAACTCACCAATCTGTTTTTCGTGTTTAATATCTGTAGAAGAGCCAACTAATATAAATTCAATCCTAGGAGGTAAGCACTGTGTCAGCCTAATAAATATTTTAATGTAGTTGTCATTCATTAACGACAATATATTCCTTGAATAATATCGAAATATTCAAAATGATACGCACATAGATTAAACACAGACAAAATATATATATATATATATATATATAAGGGCTAAATTATACATCAAATATTTTTGTTCTCCGCATACTTGGATCTCAAACTTGGATAACTATTTTGTCAGTGGACCTATAGTTATAATAATATAGTAGCGTGTATCACGTTACCATTTTCTTAAAACAAATTAAGACTTTGGTGAAAACTATTGACGGAAGCTTTCCTAAGCATATGCTCGCATCTTCCATGTGAACAAATCATATGGAAAACTAATTAATTAAGGAATAAATTAGAAGTAATGTTACTACCAGATCAAAATTATTATCCCATAGCAAAATTGCTACTTTCTAGGCTATTGCAGAACTTTCATTTGTTATAAATCACATCAAAGCATTACTCTGATAATACCAAATTTTGTTTTGGTACTAACTCCTTAAATTAATCACACACAAGCGCGCACGTATGCATGCAGGCACACAATCATTCCCGTGTGCATGCGCACGTTCCGCACTCTCCCACCCACCTACCGAGACAACATTGTTCACTAAAAAGTTCCAAATCCATGGGCAAGAATTAGGGGCGCACATCCCGGAGACAACTTTATAATGTCCAATTCCATGGTCATGGTTTAGTTAATTAACAAGCTTCGGAGCAAGAGCAGTCCAATGCAAACCAGATGACAAAGAGTTTTACATGATTTCAATAAATCCTGATAGAAGCGAAGAAGATGGCAAGAAATAAGGCATGTGAATTTTGGCGGACAACTCCAATGGAATCAGAGCCTTGGTTTCTTGTCAATTATCCATCTACCTTCCACTTAAGTGGGTTATTTGAAGGCAAGGACCAAGGTAGATAAGGAGGCCTGATTCCAGAAGGGGCTGTGGAGGCTAGCCTGAGAGCGCCTTCCAAACAATAAAGGATGGAGACATATGTCGATCAAAATAGTGTTCGAAATAATGTAATCTCCTTCAATTTTGCATAAATTAAGGTTGTGAGTCCACTTGCGATCTAAGTTCTAGGAAATTAGTGGAAACTTGGTATCTCATATTGAGTTGATGACTAGAAAAAAGGTCATGAGCCAAACATTCAAAGTTGGGTCCTTGAGAAGGTGTATTCCCATCAGTGAAACAATTTTTGAGGTTATTTGGGCATGCTACAAATTCAGATACAGATACGGATGAAAGATACAGATCCAGATGGTCCAAAAGTACTTGCATGTGAGAAATAATGCATGCACAATTCATTGTTAGTGGAGTAGAAGGAATGACAAATTTGGCTGGCATCAAGTATCCAAACTCACCAATCTCATTTTTGTGTTTAATCTCTGTAGAAGAGCCAACTAATATAAATTCAATCCTAGAAGATAAGCACCGTGTCAGCCTAACAAATATTTAATGTAGTTGTCATTCATTAATGACAATCTATTCTTTGAATAATATTGAAATATTCAAAATGATACACACAAAGATTAAACAAAGACAAAAATATATATATATATATATATATATATATATATATATATTATAATATTTTTACTCTCCACATTCTTGGATCTCAAACTGAGATAACTATTTCGTCAGTGGACCTACAGCTGTAATATTATAGTGTGTGTATAACGTTACCATTTTTTTAAAACAAATTAAGACTTTCATGAAAACAATTGATGGAAGCATTCCTAAGCATATGCTCACATCTCCCATGTGAACAGATCCTATGGAAAACCGATTAACTAAGGAATAAATTAAAGTTTGTTGTTGTTTTTACCGTATCATATGTCGTGTATAACTTTGGAGAACTGCAAAATTTAATTAGGCTTGAAAGGGTACACTTTGAGCACCACTTAATCATACTATAAATACTTAAATTGAATATATTTAGATGTTTAAAAAGATAATAATAAAAACATGACCTGAACTAGAATAGTGACCCTAGTCAAGTCAATGTATTTCCGCGATCATAATAAATAATCTAATAAATATGACAAAATATTGACGCACTGTGGAGTAGGAAAGTCATGCATGACTGCATGTGCTGTACCAATTCATTCTACGATTGAAAGTTGCCCCTCTGGTATTGAAGATATTGCCTCAAAAAGAAATACATCTATGGGAACAGCGCGGAAGTAACTCACCTCGAAAATTGCCCCTCTGGTATTGATCCCGGGGCCTGGAGGTGGCTTATTATCGTATATTGGGGTTCCGCTGAAGTTAGGGTAATTCATTCTACCAATGTCATTTAAGATATTAATTGTGCAATTAAGTTATTATAGTTATTGGGATTTTATTGTTCTTTTGCAATTTTAGCACAGAAGCGAACAAAATTGCGACGCTCAATCAGAACCGACGATGGTGCATCGTGCTGGTGCGAAATCGATGGAGCGAATTGTTCATGAGATGGTAATGTGTATATATATGTAGATTACAATGCAAGAAATGGCAAGCATTGTATTGCAACCATTGAAACCTACGCCCAAAGATCATTCCCAAATAGTTAACCTAATCGAGACCTTGACTTTAAAGAGAATAAGGCAATGTGGAACACCCTAACAAAAATAGTTGAAAGAGCAAATATGTCTACCTAAATGCCAGTTTCTCTTATTAGGTTGATGTGAACACTCGAACATACCACCCTGAACATAATTTTGAAACAGAATTGAATCATTGAAGAAATAAATATGGGAGCATAAGATCATTTTGAAAGATACATGGTAATTTGGTGTAAGTGAATGAATGAAACACATTTCTTGCTGTATCAATATAGGCACTTAGAACCCAGTCACTAAGCTTCATTTATGAATCTTGAGTATGTTACCAAATCAGTCATTTGGCATAATTATATGCTGACTTAACTTAATAGTCAGCGAAATCCATGATGTCAAACAAACCCATCTATGTTCAATGGGAATTCCGCTATTGTCTCATCAGCAGTTACTTTAAATTGTTCTTGTTCTACAAACATATTTTTGTTGATCTAAAATGAGCTTTGAGGACCATACCTGCATCAATATGTCACTAGATTATATAGCAATAATTATCTTTATGCTTTTATCTGATTATTTGCTCTTCGTGTTATTCTTTGTAGCGCTGTGAGCCAGCCGTAGCCGATGAGGAGCGGTTGCCTGAGTACATTAGGCTAATTGAAAGACTGAAGAATAATTCTGATGGTACTTGGGTTGACAAGTATGCAGAAGAGGCATATAATGTGCTTCTCAAATTACACAAGGAAGAATTGGCAAAGCATGGTATTGATAGCCTTACGACTGGCCTATACAAAAGTACTCGGCCACCGGTTAGGACATCAAAAAGGGATGGGAGCTGGGCCGGCTCCAGTAATCAAGAGACAGAGCATTTATGATTATGATGAGCATCCATGTATATCATAAATAGAAATAGAGCAACGGGAGGCTAGGCAAGTTGCAGAGCAAGTAGCTTAACAAGTTGCTCAGTGAGAGACCGCTCTTATTACCCAGATCAGCGTTGAAGTTGCAGAAAAAGAAGCCCAACTGAGAGCCAAAGCTGCAGAAATGAAATCCCAATTGAGAGCCAAGCACGCCTAGTTTAGAGCCGAGGCCGTGGAGAGGGAGGCTAATTTCAAGGAGGAGATGATGTCCATGATGCGATCTATGGTAAAATTATTTGTATTGCCTTTTTATCAATACTAAATTGAAATTATAAAATTTGTCTGTGTTTAACACTAAATTTTCTATGCAGATTCCAAACCAAGGTGGTGGACAACAAAGCTCGACTTTTTGAGAAGCTCTTGGAGTAGGCTGTTATGTGTTTGATTTGACAAGATTGTGAAAGCTTGTATACAATTCTTTGAGTTTATTTGGTTGTAATGCATTTTGGTACTTTTTGATGATGTAATGAAAATTTCGGTACTACTTGATTTGTATTTTATAGCTTTTGCTGGGATTATATTAGATTAAGATAGAAAAACGAAGCTTATAGGTGAAATAGGTTACAATATTAAATTCGCCAAGTATCTATGGAAATCTACATGTAGATTATGTTAGGTAACGCAAAATTTTATGGTGTCATATTAGGTCTTAGAGAAACCGTTCTAAGCACCAAAGGTATAAATTATAATACAGCGCCATACAATTAAGCCTTTCTTTAGGTCTAATATGGCACAAAATAGTGCCATATTAAGCTTTATATGTTTAAGGCCTAATGCGGCACTTTATAGTGCTATACTAAGCTTTACTTTTTTGTGCCGTATTAAACCATAGATGTCTAAGGCCTAACATGGCATATTATAGAGCCATATTAAGCTTTACAGTTTTAGGTATAATTCGGCACTTTATAGTGCCGTATTAAGCCTTACATCTGTAGGTCTAATACAACACAATATAGAGCCTTATTAAGTCGTATATGCCCAAGGCCTAATAAGGCATTTATAATGCGGTATTAGCCATTTACGCATCAGACCTTGATGACTTTTTGCGGCAAGAATTTGTGCCCATTAGCTACCATCCTAAGGGGTCAAATTTGTTTTGCCTTAATAAGCTAATAAGTTATACCTTATAAGGCAAAATTGCAGCAAAATTAATTTTTGCCCCATTAGGTAAGTAAGGCACTTTGTTGCATTGTTGAGGCAATTTTTTTTGCCTCATTTGTCTAATTTTTTTGTAGTGCATAAATGTATCTATTTACTCAATTTAACCTAATTCGTGGCTGAACTATTAAAAATTTCATTAAAATCTTGACATAAAATTTTCTTTAGAGACAAATTGACATATTTTAAATTATATATGGACTAAGTTGACACAATTAAAAGTACAAGAAAGATTGTTAAAATGGACAAAGTACAGGAACCTTTGGTGCAAATAACCCTATAAAAAATTACTATTATATATGATGATTATAATAAAAAAAAATAGAGAATGCTCTAAAAATGATGACGACGATATAGTATGAATGATATTTGAAAAATATTCTTTGTTCTACATTTTTTCTTTATTTTGTTTTATATTACATAAGGGTTCACCTGAGCAGTAATGGCACCGGATCCCATCATAACTCCGAAGTTAAGCATACTTGGGCAAGAGTAGTACCAAGATGGATGAACTCTGGGAAGTCCTTGTATTGCAAACCCTTCAGGTTGGGAGCTTTCGAAAACAGCCTTCCGGCAAGGTTACACCCTGAAGAAATAAGGCTATGTACATCCATCCCCCCCAGACTTAGCTTATGCGGGAGGCCTTAAGGCACCGAGTCTGTTATGGTTGTTTTTATATTATATGACTATTGTATTGCTATGAATCCACTAAAATTTTAGATCATTGTCATATTCTTGTATATATATTATCTTTGTTATATCAATACATATCACATACAAAAAGACTCGTCCATGAGGTGGTCATGCTCAGAGAGGTGGTTCGAGCCACCTTGATAGTTCAAGATCTGAAGAAGTATTCAATCAATCCCCTTCCAATATGTTATAAAACATTGGCGCTAATTAAAGATGTAAAAATAAGTTTAAAATACAGGCCATTGATTTAGATGTAAAAGTCCATATTCTCTCCTCTCAACTCTTACCCTCTCATGTGCGTTATGCACTATATATTTATATATACACACATATATAAACGTATGTACGTATATGTGTATTATAAGCTTATAAAAATAAATTTATTTTTAATAATTTTATAAGTTTAGATCAAGTCAATGTAATTAAGAAAATTACGAATTAAAAAAAAAAATTAATTAACAAAATCGACGCACTATGAATAGGGAAGTGGTGCATGGTAGTGGGAACAACGTTAATGATTTTTTTTTTAACACGTGTGTAATATAATGAATTCATCTCACAAATCTCAACGTATTTATTCATTTATTTGATTGCCATTTTCTTATATTCAATAATTGCCAGTTGTTCACCCTATTTTATTTTATCCTTTGTTTGTTTGTCATCCTCAGTAATCACTATGTTGGCCTAATGAATAACGTATCTGTTAAATAATATTAAAATGTTCAAAAATAATATTAAAATTAAATAACTACAGCAAGAAACAAAAGACCTAAATTAATATTTTTAAATTAATTAAACACTCTTTTTATTGTTCATTCTTATCGTATACATGGGCAGATCCAACACATATGGAATGGGATTAATGGTATAGTGTGCTATTAATTATTTAATTGATATTGTTGTCATTTTAGTGCTTCGAGTTTCGATTTAGAGTCTCAAATTTAACTTCAAAAATAATACAAACGAAAAATATGGCCAAAAGGACAAAACAAAAAATAACAGAAAAAAGACACCGAATTTTATGTGATTAGGACTAATTCTACGTCCAGGTACCCCCTAAAATTAGAGGAGACTCTCCACTGTAATATTTTGATTACAAATGCAAGCAATTTCAGCAATGTTTATCTAGGCTAAACTCAAATAAGGTTTTACAACCTAAAACCTTAAAACTAGCCTAAAGATGCTTCGATCTCACCACATCTTAGGAACGATGATGCTGGAACTTTCGGCTATCTTACCAGTTGCTTCAACCTCAGTGGGAGAGTAAAAAATGGTGGAACCTTGATATGCCCGGGGTTCTTTCTTTTGAAGCCACACTAGGAGAAGAAGAGCCCTCATGCTCAAATAAGAATGAGAGAGGACATCCATCCCCCCACCAAATTTCTAAGGCTATGTTTAGGGTATGAAATTGAAGCCTGAAATTAGGACTGAGGCTGGAAAAAAAAAAGGGCTGAGGCTGAAATTGGAGCCCAAAATTCCAATTATATTGTTTGGTTCACCTGTTAGAATTGAAGTTACAATTCCACTACCTAATTCCATGGAATTATATTTTAACTGAAAATCATACTTTCCAATTCTTTGGGGTGGGATTAAGGAATTGCAATTCTATATTAATTATATTGACCTAAAATCTAAGATGACTTAAAATCTAAAGACTTGGACACATCTTAAAATTTGACCCAAATCTTGAAATCACCTAACTCGAATGAGTTGAACTTGAAATGACCATAATCACCTTGGCTTAAAGTCTAAAGTGACCCAACCTGATTGACTCGAAACTCGAGATGACTCAAATCCAAAAAAATGAACTTATTCGACTTGAATGTGATGCAAACAAGCTGAGACGAAGTGGAAATGACCTGATCAAATTGATCCGAATTTTAATACGACCCATACCCAAAATGATTATCTCAAACTCAGCCTAAAATGACTTAAAATTTGAAATGATATGATTCATTTGTCCCAAAACTAAGATGATTCAAGTTTGAAATGACCTAAATGAATGTAAACCCAATCATGACTAGCTTGAATCCCAAAAACAACTGACTCGATTTACTAAAAATTCGAGATAACTTAAACACCAAATGATCCGACGCGATATTTTACCCGATTTGACTCGAAAATCGAATTACTCGAACTCAAATTGAATCTCTCAGATCATAATAACTTGAACGAAATATGAACTGCTCCGACTAAAATCCTACGGCAGTTGATTTAAAACTCGAAATACTTCAACTCAATTGACCGAAAACCATTAATGATTCAAATCTTTATGTAATTACAATTCCGACCTCCAATTCCTTTGATGAACATGAAATTTAAATTATATCAGAATTCCAATTCCATCAGAATTGGAATTGGAATTGCAATTCTATAGTATAATTCCAATTCCATGTCCCAAACAGAGCCTAAAGGATATCAAAAGTCTGCAAGGAGTGAACATTCTTAAATTTCAAAGTGGGGATTGAACATTGGTCACTAAAAAGTTCCAAATCCAACAACAACAACAGTTCCAGTGCCTTAAGGGCTCCTGCTTGCGCAAGGTCTTAAAGGGGTAGGATGTATGTAGCCTTACTTCATCTGGGTGAGACCCTGACTAGAGGCCATTTCCTATGACTCCCAACCTGAAAGCTGATAGTTATGAATAGTATGTACGAAGAGCATGCAAGCAAAGGGATCATGTGAAGCATGTGCATATGTAGGCATGTAATCATATAAGCAAATAAGCATGAAGTTCCAAATCCATGGGCAAGAATTAGGGGCGCACATCCAGGAGACAACTTTATCGGGAATTAATGAGTCGTAGGATCACCTTTATCTAATAGTTAGTTATCATACTAAATTTGTAACAAAATTCCTAACGTAGTGGTGGACGTTGGAAAACTGGAGAATTTAATTAAGCTTGAAGAGTACACTTTGAGCACCACTTATAAACACTGCATATTTTACAACAACAACAACAACAGTACTAGTGCCTCACGGCTCCTGCAATAAGCAGGGTCTGGAGGGGTGGATGTACACAGTGTTTCCGAGGACCCCCAACCTAAAGATCTTGCCGTCCTGATAGCAAGACATCCTGAAAAGGGTTAGGTCATGTCTAGGACACTCCACGACACATAATAAGGCAAATAGACCAAGTCCTTACACAAAAGCACATAAGCAGATAAGCAAGCCACAGGGGGTAAATCTGCGTTATAAACCCTATGCTAGCAGAAATACGTAGCATTACTCTAAGCCGCTACATCGGCTACTCCTATGCTCGCTCTCCATCAAGCTCTGTTTAAGGCCATCTCCTCACTTAGGTTTAGATGGGTTAGGTCATGTCGGATCGTCTCCATCCAACTCTTCTTAGACTTGCCTCTCCCTCTTTTGCCCAGCATCATATGTAGTTGTTTACATCTCCTTACTGGAGCTGTGGTTGGTCTTCTCCTAACGTGTCCAAACCATCTCAAGCATTGCTCCCTCAATTTGTTCTCGATTGAGGCTACGCTCAGCTTCCCTCTTATAGCGTCGTTTCTGACCCTATTCTTCCTTGTGTGACCACACATCCATCGCAACATCCTCATCTCTGCCACCATCATCTTCTGGGTGTGATGTTGTTTTATTGGGTGACACTCTGCACCATACAACATAGTCAGTCTTACTATTATCTTGTAGTATTTTTCCTTTAGCTTTAGCGGGAACTTTCTATCACAAAGTACCCTAGAAGCCATCCTCCATTTCTACCAGCCTACCTTAATCCTATTGTTGATATCCTTTTTCACCTCACTGTTCTGCTGTACCATGGAACCTAAGTATTTGAATCTCTCCTTCCTCGGTATGGTCTCAGACCCTATCTTGACGTCTTCTGCACTAGGCGCGGTAGAGTGACCGGACTTGAGTTCCATGTATTCGATCTTGTATCTACTGATTCGTAGGCCCTTCGGTTCCAAAGCCTTTCTCCACAAGTCTAGCTTCTCACTTATGTCGACTCGAGAGTCCCCCTACCAAAACTATGTCATCTGCAAAAAGAATGCACTAAGGTACATCTCCTTGGATGTGCCTAGTGATCTCATCCATGACTAGAATGAACAGAAAGGGGCTCAAGGCAGAACCTCGGTGTACCCCAACTGTTATTGGGAATGTGTCTGTCTCCCCTTCCCTTGTACGCACATTAGTTTGTGCATCCTCATACACTTCTATAATGGCCCGAATATATGGCATGGGGATGCCCTTCCTACTTAAGACCCTCCATAGGACCTCTCTTGGCCACTCTATCATACGCCTTCTCTAAATCAATAAAGACATTGTAGAGATCCTTCTGTCTCTCCCTGTGCTGCTCTATCGTTCGCCTTATGAGGTGGATGGCTTCTATTGTTGATCTCCCAGGCATAAATCCGAATTGGTTCTCAGATACCTCAGTCTGTTGCCTTATCCTCCTTTCTACCGCTCCCACAGCTTCAAAGTGTGGCTCATTAGCTTGATCCCCCGATAGTTGGCACAACTTTGGATGTTGCCTTTGTTCTTGTATATTGGGATCAATGTGCTCTTCTGCCATTCGTCGGGCATCTTCTTCCCCATAAGGATTTGGTTAAATAATTTACTCAACCAACTGATGCCCCTTTGTACAAGGCATTTCCATACCTCTATTGGTATTCCATCAGGGCCCACTGCTTTGCCCCTTCCCATATGTCTAAGGGCTTCCCGAACTTCCTTGGGTGTAATTCTCCTACAATAGTAGTAGTTCTGATACTCCTCCGGTGTTTGGAAATCCCCTAGGGATAACTCTGTGCTCCCCTTGTCGTTGAACATATCGTGGAAGTAGGATTTTCATCTGGTTCTGATTTGTTGCCCTTCCACAAACACCTGCCCATCTACCCCTTTTATGCACTTTACTCGCTCCAAGTCCCTTATTTTCCTTTCTCTTGTTCTGGTGATTCTGTATATATCTTTAGCTCCCTCCTTGGTGTCTAACTTTTTGTAGAAC
Source organism: Simmondsia chinensis (assembly GCA_018398585.1). Taxonomy (NCBI): domain Eukaryota; kingdom Viridiplantae; phylum Streptophyta; class Magnoliopsida; order Caryophyllales; family Simmondsiaceae; genus Simmondsia; species Simmondsia chinensis. Next base: position 3,768,395 of record JAGTTD010000002.1, on the reverse strand, counting down.
TCCTTGTAGGCTCTTGATTGTGCTTCCCAGACTATTTTCTTTGCTTCTTTCTTGGCTTGCTGATATTGATGTTGCTTGTCTTCTTCTCCACTACGCTCCCATTCCTTGAAAAGGTCTCGTTTGGCCTTAATCTTCTGTTAGACTTCCTCGCACCATAGCCAGGACTCTCTGTTGTTAAGTGCCCTGCTCTTTGACACTCCCATAACTTCGTGTGCCAGTCCTCTAATCTTTTGGGCCACTTTGTTCCACATCTGGTTTGTATCTCCCTCCACATCCCATTCGATCTCTGATTTCGCCCTTTCCTTATAGGCTTTATACTTATCTCCCTTCAAATCCCTCCAACGAGTATGTGTCTGCACGGGTTTCATGCTTCTTTTGGCCCTCTTCTTGGCCTTTACATCGGCGCACACCATCCTATGTTGTTTAGATATGTCTTCCCCTAGGATGACTTTGCAGTCCCTGCAGTCTCTTTGTACCCTTTTCATTAGTAGTATGTAGTTAATTTGGGTCCTTGCCTTACTGCTTTGATATGTGATGATGTGTTCCTTTCTCTTTCTAAAGAAGGTGTCGGTCACTGTTAGCTCGTAAGTGACCACAAAGTCCAGGAGGGATTTCCCTTCTGCATTCCTAGTTCCAAAACCAAATCCTCCATGGCATGAGGCGTAACCATCCTCTGTCGAGCCAACATGCCCATTGAAATCCCCGCCAATCACCACTTGTTCGGTTTGGGGTATACTTTGCATCATTTTGTCTAAGTCCTACTAGAATGTTGCCTTCTCATTCTCTGATAGTTCAGTTTGAGGTGCGTAGGCACTGATAACATTCAATGCCTCCCCATCTAGGATCAACTTAATGCCTATGATCTTATCCCACTCTTGGACACTTCGACCTCTTTATCCTTGAGACTGTTATCCACAATGATGCCAACTCCATTCCTCGCTTTGTCTTTGCCCGAATACCACAATTTATATCCCAGCACATTTCTTGCTTTCGCGCCCACCCATTTAGTTTCTTGCAGACAAAGGATGTTGATCCTTCTCTTTATCATCATTTGGGCCACCTCGAAGCTCGTCTTCAAAAACGTCCCAACATTTAGTGTCCCAATTCTCAGGTTCAACACCACCCCCCCCCCCCCCCCCCCCCCCCCCCCTCTTTCTCTCTTGCTTGTCTCTCCCCCTCCCCACCCCCTTTAAAGATGGCCTTAAGTCTTTATTTCCATAACTAGTATTGTTCAAAGTAGCCACCATAGGAAACCACAAACAATGACTACAAATAATTAAATTGAATATATTTAGATGTTTAAAAAGATAATACTAAAAAATGACCTAAACTAGAATAATAACCCTAGTCAAGTCAATGTATTTCCACGATTGTAATAAATAATTTAATTAAGATGACAAAATGTGGACGCACTGTGGAGTAGGAACGTCGTGCATGACTGCATGTGCTGGAACAACGCTCATTGGATGTATAATATAATGAGTTCCTTAATAATCTAGCTAATTTTTATTTATTTATTTGATTATAATTGTTGTAAATATTGGATATTTTTTGGGTACATTTATTACATAAAAAAATATTTTTTGGGTACATTTATTACATAAAAAAAATTCTTTCTACACTGCACAACCAAATACTTCAATGTAAAAAAGATACAAATCTTAAATGGATAAATCTTATTGAAACAGATAACCCAAAAAAAGATAAGTTGAAATAAAATGAACCAAACGCACTGTAAAATTTTAACAAAATTTCTAACATAGTGGTGAATGTTGGAGGACTAGAGAATTTAATTGGGCCTGAAGAGTACACTTTGAGCACCACTTAGATACACTATATTCTAATCATACTAGAAATACTTAAATTGAATATATTTAGATCTTTAAAAAAGATAATACTAAAATATGACTTGAATGGAATGATGATAAGAGATAATAAATTACTCGTCAAGTTTGCTAGGTTTGATAGGAAGGGGAGAGGAAACCCACGTGGCATAGGTATGCAGGATCAGAGGAAGGAAAACATCGAGAACCAGGGTGGTGGTGGAGAGAGGGACAGGTTACACCAGAACTTGATTTGTAAAAATCAGTGTCAAAACCAGAAAACCATACATGGAGTAGCTGATGAAGAGAGAAAGGATAAACTATTGAGAAGCATTTGTAAGACGGCGAACATTCTAGGGCTACGATGGGAGGACATGCATGACACAGTAGTGAAAAAACTATTGAAAAATGCTAAGGGTATTAATAGGGTGGTTAAAAGATGCAAGAAGGTAAAAACAACAACAACAGTCCCAGTGCCTTGCAGCTTCCGCAGAACACAGGATCGGGGGGGGGGGGGGGGGGTGATGTAAGCAGCCTTACCCCTTTCGTCAGGAAAGGAGACTGTTTCCGGGGACCCCCAACCTGAAGTAGTTGAGTGCCTGCAGATAAACCACCAATCAATAAAATGCATATAGACGAAAAAGTAGAAGAAGAAGAAGAAGAAGAAGAAGAAGAAGAAGAAGAAGAAGAAGAAGAAGAAGAAATAGGAGAATGGGAATGAGTAGGGACTTAGCTAGCCTAAAAGTGCTACACTAGAGGTTATGCTTGCCTAAGAATCTTAGACTACCCCCCACTCCCATTACTATTCTACTCTGCCATCTTCGCTACCCTAATGCTAGCCCTCCAACGTGTCCTATCTAAGGCCATCTCCTCTTTTAGGTTTAGGTGGGTTAGGTCTTGACGAATCGTCTCCAGCCAACTCTTCTTTGGTCTGCCCCTCCTTCTTCTGCTTATCTATGTGTTGAGCTGTTCACACCTCCTGACTGGGGCTGAGGTCGGTCTTCTGCTAACATGTCCAAACCATCTTAGGCGGTGCTCCCTCAATTTATATGCAAGAAGGTAAAAGACAAAGGAAAAACTAAGATATAGAGTGCTCTGAAACAGCTTCGGTTCTTGAGTGGTTGCGTTTTGAACCTTGGGTTTTTAGTGAGTTTGTGGTGTCTTCTTGTTCCACTGGTTGCGTTTGGGTGGTTGGTTTGGTGCTTGCTTTCTGTGTTGGAGGTGTGGGAGGTTTGGTGTTGGTCTTTCTGTGTGTGTCCTTTACTCGTGTTTGGCCGGTTGTGTTGCTTCTTCTCTCCGTTGTTTTTTGATTCGCTTTGGTGTTTGTTTGGGCCTGCCGTTTGTTTGCATGTTGCTCTGCTGTGCGTGTTTTGAGCTGTCTTTTGTTCGGGGTCTTGTTTGTGTTTTTTGGTGTTAAGGGTGTTTGGGGTTTTCCTTTTTTTGGTGTTCTGGGGGGTTCGTATGCTGCGATGCGTTTTGTTTGGTCTTTTCGGAGGTTTGGACTTATTGTTCCTGCATTTCGCCATGATCAATAAATTTCCAATTATAAAAAAAAACACCCTAGTCAAATCAACGTAATTCAGGGATTGTAATAAATAATTCAATTAAGATGACAAAATATGGACACACTGTGGAGTAGGAATGTCGTGCATTACTGCATGTACTGAAACAATGCTCATTGGAGGTATAATATAATGAATTCCTTAAATATCCAGCTAATTTTTTATTTATTTATTTGATTATAATATCATTTTATACATTTTTTTCCCTATTTAATGTTTGCAGATTGTTTAACCTATTTTATTTATCTAATGATATATTTGTCAATTTTTCACAAAAGAAATAAGAGTATGGCAGATGAAAACAAAAGGGTGTGGTCTGAGAGCTAATATGTATAACATGATCATGGTCAAGTGATAAAAAGATCAACTCTCATAACACTTAGCTTTTTGAAATGGTCGGTTTTATAATAGAGTTATCTCAAAATTATATATTGATAAGACAAAGGTTATATTTAGTTAAGACAGAATTTGGTAAGACCTAATTACTAGTTAAGGTAGAATTTGGTGACATTTAGTTACATAACCAAAGAGGGTACCAACACGCCGTCACCGGATCCCATTAGAACTTCAAAGTTAAGCATGCTTGGGTGAGAGCAGTACCAGGATGGGTGACCTCTTGGGAGGTCCTCACCCTTAGGTTGGAGGCACTCGAAAATAGCATTTCTTCAGGGGTAATACCCTAAAGGGGGAAGGATGCGTACATCCGCCCCCTAGACCTTGCTTAAGCAGGAGCCCTTGGGGCACTAAGTATATTACTTTTGCTTTGATAACTAAATTATAAAAGAGGCTTGAGGGATGATAGTCCTTGATTGTTATTTGGATTGAGTAACTAAATTATGCCAACTCTATGGATCGAACCTAGTGGAGCGTCACCAGAATATTACAAATGTAGGATTGATGATAAAATGAATTTAAACGAAGTAGAAAGCTTGTAGATCTCTACTGCAGAGACTTGGGATTTGGCTCACTTGGGAGTATGGTAGAGAAGGAAATGAGAGTATTTCGGTAATTTACAACTATGAGAGACATGAAATAAACCGAACATTTTATCAACCACTTGTGTCTACATATGGGATGACTCTAATAAGGGGGTGAGAGTTAAGACACTGAATTATGGGCCACATATTGGGTTAAAGTAGGGGAAGGGGGTGATGTTAGCAGTGGGAGGAAAGAGATGTCAACAGCCAAATGAGTGGTCCAGAATTCTCCCTCTCACTTTCACCCTCTCATAGGGCACGTGCTGGTACTATAATCCTCCCTTGCTTTTTTATTGGATAGCACGGCATAACATGTAATATCTTCTATAAATTTTGAAGGATCTTTCAATAGAACATCGAAGGGATGAATGTGCATATTTAAATGCTTATTGAGCATTTCCACAAGGCTCATTGGCACATGTTGGTATTATAATTTTTGCTTGGTTTTGTATTGGATAACTCAAGGTGTAAATGAACTTAGTAGTGCCTGCCTCATTGGCTCTAGCTCAAGGATTACACCTTTTCCAGCTTCGGTACTCAAGGTATCATTGGAGTAATCATAGACAAATACAAGGAAGGCCATATTATAGGCAAGATATTGAGCTCACTCCAAAGCATGTTCCTCCCATCTCTAGTGCAAAATGCGAACATACCAATAAGGCCACACTTCATCACATTGATCAGTGCTAATATAGGTCTTGGCAATGAAGATTTAATGCTAATATAGTCTTTTTGAAATTTTTTTAAAAAAAATAAGATGTGCAAAAGATCTCGTTTTGCATCTTTTTCGATTTCGTTATAAAACAGTTGTTTCATGTTCCTATTTAAGTTGTGAAAAGATGTAAAAAGACCTTATCTGACAACCAAACGCAAGCCAACATGAATAGCCTTATTGTCAGTTGACCTAATTAGCTAAGGAATAAATTAAAGTTTGTTGTTGTTATTACCCTATCATATGGCGTGTATAACATTGGAGAACTGCAAAATTTAATTAGGCTTGAAAGGGTACACTTTGAGCACCACTTGGAAACATAGTATATTTTAATCATACTAGAAGTACTTAAATTGAATATATTTAGATCTTCAAAAAGATAATACTAAAAAATGACTTGAACTAGAATAATTAAGATGAAAAAAAAAGGGACACACTGTGGAGTAGGAAAGTCGTGCATGACTACATGTGCTGGAACAACGATCACTGGATGTATAATATAATGAATTCTTTAACAACCCAGCTAATTTTTATTTATTTAGAGTATTATATCATTTTATACTCCTTTTTTTCTTATTTAATGTTTGCACGTTGTTTAACCTATTTTATTTATTTAATGATATATTTGTCAACTTTCCACAAAGGAAATAAGAGTATGGCAGATGAAACAAAAAGGGTGTGGTTTGAGAGCTAATATGCACAAATTGATCATGGCCAGGTGATAAAAAGATCAACTCTCGTAACACCTACCTTTCTAAAATGGTCGATGTTATGATATAGTTACCTCAAAATTAGATACTGATAAGATAAGGGCTATATTTAGTTAAGACAGAATTTGGTGAGATGTAATTACTAGTTATGGTAGAATTTGGTGACATTTAGTTATATAAGCGAATTAAAACAGGTATAGAATTTGATTGTTATTTGGATTGAGTAACTAAAATACAAAAGAGGCTTGAGGGATGATAGTTAAAGAAGAGAAGGAAAAGAGGAAAGATGTGAGGCCCTCGGCACCCAGCTAAGGGATGAGAATGAGTTCTTTATTTGTGAGTTACTTAATTGAGAGTTCTTTATTTGTGAGTTACTCAATTGAGAAGAATTGGTGGCTCATCATACGGTGGCTACATTGAATAGGGATGTGGCTTATCATGCAACAATCACAATTTGGTTGAGAGATTGTGAGATGGGATTTTGGGGTTTCAATTAAAGATTGTAACTCCAATTTTCATAGTGGAAGATTTCTTCTAGTTGCTAGAGGGTTTTGGTGTAATTGTAGGTGTTGATTATTTTCTATATTTTAATATTCTCCACTTCCATTGTGCTTAATTGAATGATTTTTTCCAGCGGACTAAAAACAAAGTTGGCTTCCCTTTAATTGTGCAGAAAAGAAAAATTCCTAAATTTTAAAGGATTTGACTTTTATCACTAAAAATTTCCACATCCATGGGCAAAAATTAGAGGCACACATCTAGGAGACAACTTGGTGGAGTTTGATTCAATAGTCGCGACTGGGTGAATTACCAATCTTTGGAATAATGCAGGTCCAAGGCAGACCAAATGGCTAAGAGTTATATAATTTGAATCCTGAATTCCAATAAGAGCACAGAAGATGACAAGGAATAAGTCATGTGAATATTGGAGGACTCGTCCAATGTAACCAAAGCCTTGGTTTTCTGTCTGTTATCCATCTACCTTCCACTTAAGTTGTTCCATAAAGCCAAGGACCATGTAGATAAGGAGCCTAATTCTAGAGGAGTAGTAAAGGCAAGCCATAGAGCGTCTTCTAAATAATAGAGGATGGAGACGTCCCTATATCAAACTAGTGTCCAAAACAATGTGATAGCCTTCAATTTTGTATAACCTAAGGCTGTGAGTCCACTTACGGTTTGAGTTTTAGAAGATTAGTGGAATCCAGGTGTCTCATATCTTAGGGTATGCTTGTAATAGTTTTACAACCGCACAAAGTATAGATAATTTCAAATATATTATGTTGCTACTAATATTATTCTATAACAAAGCATAATATGATTGACAGAAGATGATTCCTATAAAAAAAAAACAAACCACAAATATTGCAAGATGAGAACATGTTTTCCGTTGAAACAAACAATCAAGACCTCAACGGGAATCGCATTTTCCATAAAAAACCTTTTTCCAAAGGAAAATATTTTCCAAGAAAAAAGTACTTCTCTCGAAATAATCGGAGCTTAAATTAATACATCTAAACTAATTGGATACTGTATTATAATTGTTCACTATTGAGCTAGACTTGGTCCCTTGTCGTGTAAATTAAACATGAATGAGAATAAATTATGAGGAAACATAAAGCTTGTGCATTTAATTAATAACCTCAACAATAATGCTAGTAATAGTACCAAACAAAAACAAAATCTTAGTAGTTAATAGCCATATCATTTTTAATTGAGCAATCCAATGATAGTAAAATGTTACTAATTTATGAACAATTAATTTGCTGGTATATTTTATAATTTAATAAATGTTTATATCATAATTAAATACAGAAAGTAGTATTCAAATTAATTAATCTAACATTTTCATTTTCTAATTGAATATAGTGCAGTCCCAAATACAATTGTTGGTCTTCTTTTTGAATTGACAAAAATAGCTGGCCTTTTGCTCAAATAAAGTTCGGGCATTATCAAATACTTTTCCTACCGTATATAGGCAGCGTAAACAAATTAAACGGGTCCTGGCTAGCCATTTCGTTTTAAGGATCGAACCAGACCGACTACTTATCAATCTAGTCTACAGGCCTGTTCGGTTTTCGATTCAATGCGGCCCAAGACAGGCAAATCCGAAGGCCAATCATTACTATTTTTTCACTAAATATTTGGGTACATAATATTAATATATAAATAAATATTGACTATTTTATGAAAATATTAATTCTTAGAAAATTAACTATTTATTTTTTGGTCACATTTCTTTTATGAAATACGTTGGATTCGTATTATTCAGGAGACGTCAAAATCAGTCTATTAGGTCTAATGTACTTATTGGACCTAATAAGTATCTTGTGTCAGAATTGACAAATTCTATGGCTCGAATCTTTAATATTCTCTTATTTATTACCAATATCTACTATTAAAATAGAATGCAGTTACCCATTTTTATTAAGAAACTTAAAGAAACCTCAGAAACGAAAGAAGGGAGGGAAAGCGAGGAAGAAACAAATGTAGAAATAGAAACAACTTCCAAAACTAAAACAAAGGGAACTAAACAGCAACAATAGGGATTCATCAAAGAAGATCTTTCTTCTTCTCCTTTTTTGGAGGAAAAGGAGGATCGGGACAAAGTTGATGAAACAGAAAAGGTCTGGAAGGACAAAATAAAGTATGAATTTCACTTTCACTTGAAAGAAGCTTGCTAAAAAAATAGCCCCGGCTTTTTATAAGGATGAGTCTCAAGATAATTCCAAGTTAGAAATACAAAGAAGAAGATAAAAATCTGGTATGGTTTAAAAAACTCCTTGTTAATCTTTTGTTCGACTATAAACGATGGAATTGACCATTTCGATATATAAAAAACAACGGATTTTTGAAAATGCTGTATTCCGTAAGAAATGAAATGTCCTAATATTTTTTTATACATGTCGAAACGACGGAAAACAAAGAATATCATTTACGTATCCACCAATTTATCAACTTTTGGGAAATTATACAAAGAAAGATTTCTTTGTCTACAATAGAAAATTAATTATGTGATGAACTACATATGCATAATTCTTGGATTTATACCTATGAATAAAAAGCCAAAGCAACAAATTTACAAATAGAAGTGACGGCTTACACAAAGGACTTACTTATCCAGATGTACTTGAAAGAGAGACCGATTATGCATATCAAAGAATACTTGCCAAAAAAATATGATCCTTTTTTAAATGGACTCTATCGTGGAATAATAAAAAAAAAATGCTTTTCAACTTCACTCATAAATGAAACTGCGGGAAAAAATTCGATAGATTCATAGTCTACTTCTTAATAATAATGGTTATAATTACCACAAAAAAATAGATAAACAATCATTAGAAATTTGTTATTTATTAATTTGTCTAGATGAATTTCGTTTCATTTATGACGATGAATTGAATGAATCAAGAAAACGATTGAGGAACTCAAAGAAAGAAATAACGAAATGTAAAAACTTAAGTTGTATGGATTCATAAAGACTCCACGAATGGGAACTAATTAAAATGAAGTCTTTCTGATAATTCAATAATAGTATTATTTAAATATTTCAATTCGTAGTTCTTAGTTACTTCAACTAGATAAATATTATTAATGAAATAACCAAGTAATAATTGTCATAATCCATTGGTTGATTGTATCATTAACCTTTTTTTTATTGCGTGAGAAACTTATCATGAATCCACTGATTTTTACTGCTTCCATTATTGTTGCTGGGTTGGCTTGCTTCTAGTGGACCTAGAGTTGGTCAAGATACTACCAAGGGTCAAGCTGTAGAAGGTATTGAGAGACAACTTGAGGCAAAGGGAAAAATATAAGGTACTTTATTGTTTAGTCTGGCTTTTATGGAAGCTTTAACTATTTATGGACTAGTTGTAGCATTAGCTCTTTTCTCCTATTTCTTGACGCCTGTACGCCATTTTCTTTTGTGCTTTTATGCTTCCATGATCAGCATGCATGTCGTACTTTTTAAGTTCTTAGGTTTGGGGTCATCAGAAATAGCCTCTCAGAAGGGTATCCCCCTGAAGGGTTAAGGCTGCGTACATCATACCTCTCCCAGACCCTGGTCATGCGGGAGCTCTTGAAACACTGGGTATGTTGTTGTATGTTAGTCTAAGTGAGGTCACGATCGATATCGTCACCAGCATCAATATTGTCACTAGCATCAATATCAATATCATCAATTAGAAAATCTTTAGACTTGTTATCGGGGAACTTGTTCAGAAATACTGTAATGAAAGGAACATAGGAGTTTGTCGCTAGGTTTTTGACCAAATAGCGTCGTCCAGTTCCTACAGACCCTATCACTAAAATACCCCTAGATAGGAATAGGTTAAGCGGAGCGAAAGGGGTTTTTCCATGAGATAGGAAATGAAAACTATTTGCCCCACACGAGTTTTGTGAATAAATGATTTTTTTATAATGAGCAAGGAATATCCGTCTTTCTGTTAAATCAGATGTATTGAACTCACAATTCATCATATACTTTTTGTTATTAATGTCAACTAAGTATCATAAATAAATTGGTCCCGATTGTTCAATCATTTGTCAACCAAGTCATTGTCTGATAAATGATCTCTATGAGTCAGACTCAATAGAATTTGTCAACCAAGTCATTTGTCAACTAAGGTCGAGAGCTGAACCAAGAATTCTCTTTATTTATCATCAATCAAATCACTGTTCACGGCCCAGAATTCAATTTTATCATCATTCTAATCACCTTTCACCCTCTTTCTTATTAATGAATAGATTTCTTTACTTGTATATTTGAAATTATTGTTAAACTATATTAACATTATTTTAAAGTAAAAAATCAAAATTTTAAGATATTAAAAGTTCAAATTTATAGATTTGTTAGATATTTAAATATATTTAAGCTAAACTAACAAATGTTAATGCTGGTAACATAAAAGTATACTGTTGCTAATTTAGGCTCTGTTTGTTTAGAAAGAAAAGTAGATTATAAGAATTGATTTTTCTTTTGGAAAAGGTTTTCCAAGAAAAATTAAGATCTGATTGATATTTTCATTTGTTTGTTTCAATAGAAAACTTAGTTCGGCATTGATGTTTTCTTGTATGGTTTAAAAGAAATATTTTTTTTACCAATCATCTTCTATTTTATTATATAGGACAATATAAGTATTAATATGAAATATATGAAAAATAATATAAAATTTAACTATAAAAGCTGTACAAAATAAGAAAATTTATCTCTTATGTATCCTAAAATTTGAGCATTCATTATCTAAGCATCACATCATTTTAATATATATAATAAGGTACCTTAAGATATAAAATTTTATCACCTAGGTATACTTTATGTCAGAATTTGGAAAATTTTTGATAAAATTTGGCTAATTTTCCATCAGAACTGATATCATATAAAAAAGAAACCACTACATTATGAAGGGAATACATATATATTGTCGAACTCATATTCTACGTCAATAATTCTCATTGAGAATCTGGCAACTTTTGTCGAAAAATACCTAATTCATAATTTTCATATCGGCATGCTTATTACCGCGAAGGTTATTGTGCCGCTTGGAATCATAACTTCCTTAATTTTATAAAGGAAGACGAAAACCTTTTCCATTTAGAAAATCTTTCCCGTCAAAACTTGTGCGCCAAATAGCGGAAAGGATGAAAACTACTTTCGAGATTTCAATTTTCTGTTAAAACAAATGGAGCCCTAGTGTCTCATATTGAGTTGATTACTAGAAAAAAAGTCATGAGCCAATCTTTCAAAGTCTGGTCCATGAGAAAGGTATATTCCCATCAGTGAAACAAATCTCTGAGGTTATTTGGGCTTACAGATCCAGATCCAGATGTAGATAAGAGATACAGATACAGATGGTCCAAAATTACTTGCATGTGAGAAATAATGCATGCACAATTTATTGTTTGTGGAGTAGACGGAACAACTAATTTGGCTAGCATCAAGTACTCAAAACTCACCAATCTCTTTTTTGTGTTTAATCCCTACAGAAGAGCCAACTAATATAAATTCAATCCTAGGAAGTAAGCACCGTGTCAGCCGAACAAATATTTTAATGTAGTTGTCATTTATTAACAACAATCTATTTTTTGAATAATATCAAAATATTCAAAACGATACGTAAAAAGATTAAACATAGACAACAAAAAAATATAAGGACTAAATTATATATAAAATATTTTTATTTTCCACATACTTGGATATTCCATGTGAACAGATCCTACGGAAAGCTGACTAATTAAGGACTAAATTAAAGGTAATATTATTACCAAATTAAAATTGTTATCGCACTGGCAAAATTGCTACTTCCTAGGCAATTGTGGACATCACATGATTACTTTGATAATACCAAATTAATAACTCCTTAAATTAATCATATACATACACACAAGTGCGCACACATACAGTTTTTCTAATAGGTATCCAAAGCGCACTCTTCAAGCCTACTTAGATTCCCCAATAGGAACTACTTTTGATATGTTACTATGCGTTTGGTTCAACGTATTTGAACTTATCTTTTTTTAGCTTGTCAATTTCAATAAGATCTACCAATTTAAGATCTGTATCTTTTTATGGTGAGCGTTTAGTTGTACATTACAGTAAGATTTTTTTAATCCAAAATAAAGTTCTTGAATATAGTTTTAAAAACAAACATATCTATTATTATCTCAAAGAATGATTTATTAGTATAAAATTAATAATAATAATAGGTAGGACAGTGTTATAATAATGGTTAGTTATAGACTTACAGTAGTGGAGAGTGGTGAGTGTAGCAGTCATAAGAGTAAAGGGGTGATGGTAGGAGGGGCCAGTGAAAACAATAAAAGTAGGTCATGGTAATAAAGACTTAGTGCTAATATAGTCTTTTTAAATCACTTTTTTGAAATAAGCTGTGAAAAAAATCTAGGTTTGCATCTTTTTCTGTTTAGTTATAAAACAGCTTTTTTATCTTCCAATTTAAGTTGTGAAAAAAAATATAAAAAAATCTTATTTGTCAACTAAATGCAGGCCAAACACGAATAGTCTTATTGTAAGTTGACCTTTTTGCGCTCCAAAACCATCTTTATTAATGGGTCGTAGGATCCAAGGTGAACTCAAGTTAAACATAGGATTACCTTTATCGAATATTTAGTTATCATACTAATTTTTTAACAAAATTCCTAACCTAGTGGTAAACGTTAAAGAACTGGAGAATTTTGAAAAGTACACTTTGAGCACCACTTAGAAACAGTGTATATTTTATTCGTACTACAAATACTTAAATTAAATATATTTTAGATCTTTATAAAGATAATACTAAAAAATGACCTGAACTAGAATAATTAAGATGACAAATTATGGACACACTATGGAGTAGGAAGGTCGTGCACTACTGCATGTGCTGGAACAACGATCATTGGATATATAATATAATAAATTCCTTAAAAATTCAGCTAATTTTTATTTATTTATTTGATAATAATATCATTTTATACTTTCTTTTCCTATTTAATTTTTAATTATTTTATAAGTTGCTTATCAAGTCAACGTAATTAAGAAAATTACGATTCAAATTTAAAAAAAAAATAATTAACAAAATGAACACACTACGAGTAGGGAAGTGGTGCATGGTAGTGGGAACAACGCTGGACGTGCAATATAATGATTTTTTTTTTCTTTTTGACACGAACTTTATATATTAAATTGATCTCACAAATCTCAAAGTATTTATTTATTTATTTATTTGATTGCTATTTTCTTATATTCAATATTTGCCTGTTGTTTCACCCTAATTTGCTTTATCCTTCGGATATTTGTCAACCTAAGTAATCACCATGTTAGCCTAATGAATAACGTATCTGTTAAATAATATTAAAATTAACTAACTACACCATGAAATAAAAGAACTAAATTCACAACAGCTGTGCGGAAAAACTGTAACTCCCGGTACGCAGTCCGAATCAAATACCACGACAATACGAGAAGTAAATGGACTAAAAGAGAAAAAAAACAAATGACACAAGTATTTACGTGGAAACCCCTCTACAATCGAGAGTGGAGAAAACTATGGACGAAGATTGTAGTTTTTATTATTAATGAATCAAGAAGAAAATAACTACATAAACTCTTCTCTCTCTCTCTCACGCAAGGATGACGGCGACCTCACTTTGTTTGGATACACAACAGCGAAACCCTCGTGCGGTAGTTATAATCCCGTGAAAATTAGGACCCCGATCGATCGGGATGTCCCGATCGATCACCACCCCGATCGGGTTGCCAGTTCCCAATCGATCGGCACCCGTTTTGCAGCGACATCTCAGAATTTGACAAAGAGCTCCCCGACCGATCGGTCCTAATACCTGATCGATTGGCTCACACACAGTGTGTGACCCCTAAATAAAACACTAATAAATACCCCAAATTTGAGATATACCCTAACAAATCTCCACTTTGGCTCAAATTTCATCAACACATAATAGCTTCACCTTCTCCACAAATGCCCCCTCAACCGGGGCTAACACACATCAAATGCAAAGACCCACCAAATTCGAGCAATGCTCGAATTTGCTCCCTGGTAGTACCTTAGTGAACATGTTAGCTAGATTGTCCTCAATCCTAATCTTTGTCAACTCCACCTTCCATTTATCAGTCAGATCTCTAATGAAGTGATACTTTACATCTATATGCTTTGTTCTGTCATGATGAGACATCTGATCCTTCGCTAGGTGAATGGCAGACTGACTATCACAGTAGACTCTAACTGTGCTCTGCTCAACACTGATCTCACTAATTAAACCTCTCAACCAGGAGGCTTCTTTGAATGAATCTGTGACTGCCACATACTTGGCCTAGGTAGTAGAATGTGCTGTAACAGATTGTAAACACGTTCTCCAATTGATAGTTGTGTTACCTAAACCAAACACATACCTAGATGTGGACTTCCTCATAGCGAGGTCTCCACCATAATCAGAATCTACGTACCCAACCAAGCAACATTTACTTTCCCATATTCCAAACAAATACCAGAAGCTCCACGAAGATACCTGAGAATCCACTTTACCACATGTCAATGCTCTTTACCTGGATTCCCCATGTACCTACTGACTCTGCTCACTACAAAAGTAATATATGGACGCGTACAAACTATCGCATACATAATACTGCCCACTGCACTGGAATAGGGAATCTAAGACTTTTACCTGACATCCTCCTCAGTCTGAGAAAAGTCTGAAGTGAGCTGCTAAGGGCATGCTAATTGGATTAGCATCCTTCATATGCAACCTGTCTAATACCTTCTCAATATATTTCTCCCGTGACAAGTATAATTTTTCAACTTTTCGTTCTCTATGAATCTCCATGCCTAAGATCTTCTTAGCTGCTCCATTTCATCTCAAACTCACTCTTCAATATAGATTTCAAGTCATCAACATCCTTCATGTCTCGTGCTACAATCAGCATATCATCAACGTATAAAAGCAAATAAACAAAGAAGCCTGTATCAGTCTTTCTGAAGTACACACAACTGTCGTACTTGCTCCTGATGTACCCATGACCTGTCATGAACTGATCAAATCTCCTATACCACTGCCTAGGAGACTGCTTCAAACCATATAAAGACTTCTTAAGCAAACATACATGATCTTTCTTTCCTTCTACAACAAAGCCCTCGGGATGATGCATATAAATACTCTCTTCTAGTTCATCATGCAAAAATACAGTCTTTACATCTAACTGCTCAAGCTCTAAGTCATGCATGGAAACTAAAGACAAAAGCGCACGAATCAAAGTATGTCTAACTACAGGTGAAAATATATCATGATAATGAACACCCTGTACCTGACTGTAGCCTTTAGCTACCAAACGTGCCTTGTATCTTGCATCTTCAACTCCCGGAATGCGCTCCTTTCTTTTGAAGACCCATTTGCAACCAATCAATCTTTTCTCTGTTTGAGGCTTCACCAATTCCCATGTATGGTTCTTACGAAGTGACTGCATCTCTTCATTCATAGCAACGAGCCACTTCTCAGCCTCTGATCTCGATACAGCCTCTGAATACGAAGTCAGCTCACTGTCATCTAAAGACACAACAATAGTAAGGGCATAAGCAATCATCTATTCATACCCATATCTCTCTGGAGGCCTGATCTGTCACCTGGGTCTACCACTAGCCATAGTATTATTCTCCACCTGCTGACCTGTTTCTGCATTATCAGTAATAATATCAGAAACTCGTACCTGAGGTGTTTGGAATACTCTCTAGCTGAACGACCTGCTGATCTAACTGTATCTGTGTAACATCAGTTGTCTCAACCTGAACTGAATCACTATCAATGGAGGGTGTGTGTGGCGGATGTAGTAGAGCGGACTCATCAAAGGTAACATCTCTACTAGTCAGAAACTTCCGAGCACTAGGATACCACAACTTATATCCCTTCACACCTGACGAATAACTAAGGAAGATGTATTTCTTGGTCTTAGGCTCCAGCTTTCCATCAATAACATAAGCATATGCAAGACAACCAAATACTTTAATCTGAGAATAATCAGAAGTAGAACTAGACCATACCTCTTCAGGTGTCTTCATCTGCAATGAAGGATGTGGTGTCTTGTTCACAAGATAGCAAGCCATGCTAACTGCTTCTGCCCACCATTCTCTTTTCAAGCCTACATTTGAAAGCATACATCGAGCCTTCTCAAGTAAGGTCCTTTCAATCTTTCAGCCACTCCATTTTGCTGAAGTCGACCTGTACATGTCATGTGTCTAACTATACCCTGATCTTCACAAAATCTAGTGAAGTCACCTTTAACAAACTTAAAGCCATTATCAGTCCTCAACCTCTTTATCGGCTTCCCTGTCTGTTTTTCAAGTAGAATCTTCCATTTCTTGAAGACCTCATACACTTCGTTTTTCTGCTTCAGAAAATAGACCCAAACTTTACGTGAATAATTATCAGTAAATGTTAGAAGATACATGAACCCACCTTTAGAAGCCACTCTAGAAGGTCCCCATAGATAAGAATGTATATAATCTAATGTCCCCTTTGTTTGATGCACTGCTGACCTGAAGCTGCCTATTTTCTGCTTCCCATACACATAGTGCTCACAGAAATCCATCAGTCAGGTTGACTGACCACAAAGCAGTCCCCCTTTTACTCAACTCAAACAACGCTTTATCACTAATGTGACCCAATCTCATGTGCCACAATCTTGTGATCTCTGCATCTGTCATAGTAGATGTGGAAATAGCAACTGAACCTATCATAGTAGTACCAGCAAGCTCATACAAAGTACCTACCTTTTCCCCTTTCATCACAACTAAAGCACCCTTACTTACCCGCATGACTCCACCTTGAGCAGTGTACTTGTACCCACTACACTCAAGGGTACCTAGAGAAATCAAGTTTTTCTTTAACTTTGGGACATGACGTACATCACTCAAAGTTCTAATAGCCCCATCAAACATCCTCACACTAATTGTCCTAATCCCCACTACCTTACAAGCAGCATTGTTACCCATCAAGACAACTCCACCTTGTATAGACTTATACGTAGAAAACTAGTCTTTATTTGGACCAACGTGATATGAGCAACCCGAATCCATGACCCACTTATCCTTGGACCTGGAGTGAGGATTAGCAGCTAAAAGAAACTCCCCATCACTATCATCTTCTACAACACTAACCTCAGTGGACTTATCTTTGCCCTGGTCATCCCTGTTACCTTCTTTCAATTTATTTTTATATTTGCTAAAGTTCTTTTTTATTTGCTTTTTCTAATGATAGTAATGCCACGATCGGTTCTTATGTCTAGATTTATACCTAGACTTTTTCCCACCATCTGATCCCCTATGTTTTGATCTACCTCTCACATGCAAACCACTACATGAGTCATTCACCGAGTCAGATAACTCTCTATCTACCCGTTCTTTACTCACAAGGTTTCTTTTCACCTCATTAATAGTAATGGTCGGCCTACCCCCATATATAATGCTTTCTACAAAGCCCTTATACGAATTAGAGAGTAAACACAGTAACAACATAGCTTGGTCCTCGTCCTTAGGGACATCATCCAATTCCTTTAATTCTTGTATGATAGAAGTAAACTCGCTAAGATGGTTTTTAAAAGATGTACATTCTGTCATACGGAAAGTGAATAACCGACGCTTCATTGCGAGTTTGTTGGAGACTGAATTGTGACAAAACATATCTAGTAATTTCTCCCATAACTCCTTTGTGGTTTTCACCTCCAAGACCTCTGTCAAAACATCATCTGCTAAACACATTTGTATTGCCGTGAGAGCCATATCATCCAACTCTTCCCACTGTGCCTCGGGTCATAGTCTCGGGTTTCTTCCCTTTCCCCTCCAGTTCTTTTTTCAAGCCATTCTGAGTCGAGAGTCCTTTCACACGGACTTATCATAAGCTAAAGCTTCCTTGATCTCCGAACTTCTCTACCTCGGTCTTAATCCCCGATGCCATTGTACCAATACGAATAACCCAGCTTTGATACCAATTTGTGCGGAAAAACTATAACCCCCGGTATGCAATCTGAATCAAATGCCACGATAATACGAGAAATAAATGGACTAAAAGAGGGAAAAAAAAAAAAAAACGCAAGCGACACAAGTATTTACATGGAAGCCCCTCTATAATTGAGAGAGGAGAAAACCACGGGCGAAGATTGGAGCTTTTATTATTAATGAATCAAGAAGAGAACAAATACATAAACTCTTCTCTCTCTCTCTCACGCAAGGATGATGGCGACCTCACTTTGTTTGGATACACAATAGCGAAACCTTCGTGCAGTATTTATAATCCTGTAAAAATTAGGACCTCGATCGATCGGGATGTCCCGATCGATCGCCACCCCCGATCGGTCTCCAGTTCCCCATCGATCAGCACCCGTTCTGTAGCGACATCTCAGAATTTGATAGAGAGCTCCCCGATTGATCGGTCTGAATACCCGATCGATCGGCTCACACACGGCGAACGACCCCTAAATAAAACACCAATAAATACCCCAAATTTGAGACATACCCTAACAACAACAACAACAATAACAGTTCTAGTGCCACAAGGGTTCCCGCTTGCACAGGGTCTGGGAGGGGTAGGATGTACATAGCTTTACCCCATCAGGACGGACCCCTGATGAGAGACAGTTTTTGAGGACCCCCAACCTGTTAGTAGATATTTTATGGAGAGCCTGCAAGGAGAGCATGTAAAGCGTATATCATGTGAAGCATTTATGCAAGAAATCGTGTATGCATACAATCAAATCCAATAATCCGATAAATATGTAAGCATGTACTTATGTATGAATGCATGGGAGCATAGGATCATAGCATTCAGGGTAAAAGGAGAAGCAAACAAGTAAGTACGAGAGAGATCCCACATGCGATATAACTCACATATAT
Source organism: Simmondsia chinensis (assembly GCA_018398585.1). Lineage (NCBI taxonomy): Eukaryota > Viridiplantae > Streptophyta > Magnoliopsida > Caryophyllales > Simmondsiaceae > Simmondsia > Simmondsia chinensis. The sequence goes on along the minus strand of JAGTTD010000002.1, from coordinate 3,749,223 downwards.
AACGCAAACATATAGAGAAGTAGATTATCTAGAACTAGAGAGAGAGAGAGGTAGAGAGAGAGAAGGTAGAGGAAGAGAGTGAGAGAGAGAGAGAGAGAGAGAGAGAGAGAGAGATAGTATAGAAAGTATAGAGAGTATCAGCAGCTTGGAGTCCTAATTAACCGACTACTATCCGTACTGCGTGTATGCACACGGCTATACCCGCAGCTTACGGGTGCTCGAATGTCCTACATCGCTAAATCGGTTACCCTCTATCCTAAGCCTGCACTGAGCTCAAAACTAGGGCCATCTCTTCATTTAGGTTGGAGTCGGCGAGGTCCCGTCAAATCAAATTGTCTCAACCTAATTTACTTTTATTTTTAATTTTATTTTTAAATTTATTTCTATATGGCCGGCCCCTTCCTCACTTCTCTTCTATAATATGTGTTGCTTACACCTCCTTTGGGCAGTGGTGAGTCTCCAATCCACTCTTCTTTGGCAGACTTTTTCCTCAGTTCCCATCCGCCTTAGGAGCACTGGGTCACCCATCAACATCCTAACTACGTATAAGCGCTAAGCAAACAGGCAACCTCTTGTTATACGAGTGCCAGGTGCTCCTACATTGCTATATCTGTTATACTGATACTAGCCCATATAAAAAAAATTTAAAGGAAGGGCGTGGAACCTTTTCGTTTTCCTTAATTTTTATCTACGCGTTGCATCAAAGGAGTTATAAGAAATTGGAACCATTGCTTGTTGCTTTGGAGCCCAATTTCTTATTAGTAAAAAAAAAAAATAGGGTGCTAGTATTATAAAGAAGCTATAGGTTTATTTTTGTTTCTACGATAATTGAATTTCTACGAAAAGTTATATTTTAAATAATTAAATTTATGTATCAACTTTTTACAGGAAATAATACTAAAGTGTTTGTCTATTAGGATGAGAATCAAACTTCCTTGAGAGTTAGTTAAAAATAAAGAAATTATAACTTACCTAGAGAAAAATAGAGAAATTGCTTCCTACTTTAAACAATTCTACTTTCTGTATCCTGTCCATCTTTTAACAATTAAACAAAAGGTCAAATCTTTGCTTTTCATAAATTCGTAACTTTTGTATGTACTTTCTGCCAATCAAATGAGGTCATAATAAAAATAATTGTTTTTTCCAAATTTTAAGGTATAATATGATTGGTAGAAGATGATTCCAATAAAAAAAAAAAAAAAAAAGAAATATCGCAAGGTGAGTCCATGTTTTCCGTTGAAACAAACAATGGAAAATTGAATCACATTTTCCAAGGGAAATATTTTTCCAAAGAAAAATATTTTTGGGGCAAAGAGTACTTCCTTTGAAACAAACGGAGCCTAAATTAATACATCTAAACTAGTTAGATACTGTGTTATAATTGTTAACATGAATGAGAATAGATTAGAAGGAAACATAAAGCTTGTGCATTTAATTAATAACCTCGTAATTAAATACAGAAAGTAGTATTCAAATTAATTAATCTAACATTTTCATTTTCTAATTGAATTTAGTGCAGTCCCAAATACAATTGTTGGTCTTCTTTTTTAATTGACAAAAATAGCTGGCCTTTTGCAAAAATCAAGTTCGGGTATTATCAAATACTTTTTGTACAGTATACAGGTAGGGTAAACAAATTAAATGGGTCGGACTGGCTATTTCGTTTTAAGGATTGAACCAGACCGACTACGTATCAATCTAGTCTACAGGCCTGTTCAGTTTTCGATTCAGTGCGGCCCTTTCTCTGCAAATCCGAAGACCAATCATTACTATTTTTCACTAAATATTTGGGTATATATCATTAATATATAATTAAATATATACTATTTTATGAAAATATCAATTCTTAGAAAATTAACTACTTATTTTTATTATTTAATGAATACATATATATGTTTTGTATAATTATCCTTAATTTTATATTTAGAACAGTATTTTTGCTGACCTGACATTTAGAAAATAATTTTTTTAAATATAAAATTATCTTCTATATATTTATAATTCTTTTACATATTTAACATATTTTTCTAGACATATTATAATTCTTTGAATGTGACTCATAATTTTTTTAAATATATAAATTCAATTTTATAAATGTTTTTCATATTTAAAATTATAGTTAATATATATTAAAATTATTTTAAAATGAAATTCAAATTCTAAGATATTAAAAGTTCAAATTTATAGAGTTGTTAGATATTTAAATATATTTGAGCAAAACCTAATAAATGTCAATGCTATTAACATGAAAGTATAACGTTGTTAACTGATTTATTGTATAACAATTTTTAATATGATATGTATAGTTTAAGAACTAATATGCAAACCATTTCAAATTGCACGCCATTTTGAGTGGCGTACATAAGTAGGATATAATAAAATGTGCCATTTCACTAAAATTTTTTACGGATGTGCCATATTCCTAATTTTTTTTTAAAGTTTGTCAATTTGTTAAAGTGTAGAAATTTAATAACTTACAAAAATTAAAAAGTGTTTTTTACGCCAAAGGTCCATATACTTTATCTATTGTGTCAATTTGGTCTTTATACTTTTAATTGAATCAATTTAGACTTTGAATAATTTAAAATGTGTCAATTTAGTCCTTTGGTCAAGTTAATAACGTAATTTTGTATGGAAAAATTATTGGTTATATATATATTAAAATTATTTTTGAGTGAAATTCGAATTTTTAAGATATTAAAAGTTCAAATTTATAGATTTGTTAGATATTTAAATATATTTGAACAAAAACTAACAAATGTTAATGCTGTTAACTTGAAAGTATAATGTTGTTAACCAATTTATTGTGTAACAATTTTTAATGTGATATATATATTTTAAGAATTAATGTGCAAGCCATTCCAAATGGCTTGCATATTCAAATTGCACGCCATTTTGAATGGCGTGCATAAGTAGTATACAGTAAAGTGTACCATTTTATTAAAATTTTTGCAGATGTGTTAGATTACTATTTTTTTTTAAAGCATGCCAATTTGCTAAATTGTAGAAATTTAATAACTTATAAAAATAGAAAAGAGTTATTCATGCCAAAGGTCCTTATACTTTGCCCATTGTATCAATTTGCTCCTTATACTTTTAATTGTATTAATTTAGTCCTTTAACAATTTAAAATGTGTGAATTTAGTCCTTTGGTCATTTAAGTCAAGTTTATGACGTGATTTTGAATGCAAAAATTATCGTTAATATAAATTAAATTATTTTAAAATGAAATTTGAATTTTTAAGATATTAAAATTTCAAATTTATAGATTTGTTAGATGTTTAAATGTATTTGAGGCAAAACTAATAAATGTTAATTCTGTTTACTTGAAAGTTTAACGTTATTAACTAATTTATTATGTAATAATTTTTAATGCGCTACACATATTTTAAAAATTAATATGTTAATCTATAAACTTACATTATGTATGCCATTTCATATGGCTCGCATAATTTTGGGACTGTTTTCTTCTGTGTTATGTTTTGGGACTGTTTTCTTCTTTTGTGTTGGCTTCTTTTTGGTCCCCGTGCTGTTGCTGTTGGATTTCAGCCTCGTCTAGCGAGTGGACGGCTTGTTTTGCTATTTTGTCGCAATTTATCAAAAAAAAATAAAAATAAAATGGCTGGTATAATTTGCAAGCCATTATTACACGCCATTTTGAATGGCATGCATAAGCAGCGTTTAGTAAAATATGCCATTTTGTTAAAATTTTTTGCGTATGTGTCAGATTCCTATTTTTTTAAAAGTATGCCAATTTGCTCAATTGTAGAAATTTAATAACTTACAAAAATAAAAAAACGGTTATTTACACTAAAGGTCCTCATACTTTGCCCATTGTGTTAATGTGGTCCTTATACTTTTAGTTGTGTCAATTTAGTCCCTGAATAATTTAAAATGTGTGAATTTAGTGCTTTGGTCAAATTTAAGTCAAGTTATTTACTTGAGCGAAAAAGTTATGTTAGATGCAAGTAACTTTTATAAATGCATTTGTTTACTCAATTTAACAAAAATCGTAGCTGAATAATTAAAAATTTTATTAAAAATTTAACATAAATTTTTTCTCTAAGGACTAAATTAACACATTTTGAATTGTGCATAGACTAAATTGACGCAATTTAAAGTAAAAAGATTAAATTGACACAATGAACAAAGTATAGGGACATTTGGTAGAAATAACCCAATAAAAAGTACTATTATGATGATGATAATAAAAAAGAGAGAATGCGCAAAAAATGATGACGACGGTATATGGCGAACGATATGTAAAAATAATTTTAAAATATAGGCTATTGATTTAGGTCTAAGGGTCTATAATCTCTCCTCTCATGTGAGTCATGTACTATAAGTAGGGAAGTTTTTCTTTTATATATTGGAAATTTTGTATTGTTAAAAAGAAAATAAAAGAACCAAAAAAAAAAAAAAAAATTTAATGATGACATAGATGCCATTTGGATAAATACTTTTATTTGGATGTTAATTTTAAAAATATTTTTTCTTTTAGTGTTATTTCATGGTGGGGCTCCTAAATTGTTATTATCAAAGTAATTATATAACTTTTAGTGAACAATAGTCGCAAAATTTTATCAAGCTAGATTGATGCTAACAATTTTATCAATAATAATAACACTACCTTTTAAATATATTGATGGGTCTTTTTTTTTTTTTTCTCTCTCTCTCTCTCTCTCTTAGTGTTAAAAAAGTGTCGTTTTTTAAAAGTTTACTTGCATTATTATATTGGAGTTTGATGTGAAAAGGCGAAGACACGTTCACGCTTGTAATACGAGGATCTTTTTATAGAAAATAAATAGTAATCAACGTTTTTTTTTTTTATCATATAAAATATCGAACACTATTGGAATAGAACTTTCATTTGAATTCAATTGGATAAGATTTTATTGTGTCGAATATTCAACTCGTTAGCTTAATTGAGTCAATTTGAGCTTTGTAATTGAACCGAGTTGGGCTCATTATTGAGCCAATTTGAGCTTGTTATCAAGTCAAGTTAAACTCATTATCAAGTCGAATCAAGGTTATAATTGAGCCAAGAACACTATTGAGCTGAGTTATTCGAGTTAATACATGCTATATTGAATTATTTTTAAGATAATACTAATTATTAGCCAGTTCTTACTAGACTAGTGTTCGAACTTGACTCGATAAATAATCCTATCAGCCCCTATAACAAACATGAATAAAAACCTAATTAATTTTAAACGGGAGGTTGTTCATCAAACATTTGATTTTTATTACCGTACTGTAAGCTTTTTTTCCCACCTAGTGGCGTGTTAAGTGTACAAAATCCATACTAGCCTTGGGAAATTTATGATGTCCCAACAAAATTTTTCAGGTTTATTTATATGAATTTCTTTAAATTTTCTTATAAAATTAATTTAATTCTTAAACTTTAATTATGTCAATTTAATTTATATATTAGTTTACGATATGTTCATTTAATTATATGGTGAAACTAAAGTGCCACCTATTGACCTAATTTAAATTGAATGTTGACTCATTATATTATTAACTTAACTTTAATTTTATCATAAAACTAACTTAACATAATATAAAATTGAACGTAACTAAATTGCATAGCTTGTTTGGTATTCTAGTCTTGAAAATAAAGTTCAAGTTTTAAAAATAAAATTTTCTATTTTTAGTTTTTTAATGTTAAAATTTAAAAAAATAAAAAATAAAAAGTTATTTCTTAACCTCAATTTCTAATTTTTAGAATCCCAAAACTATAAATAAAAAAGATAGACGCCTAACTTTTAAAATTTAATGAAATATTATTGGAAAAGTTGCAATCAAATTTAAAGGATGCTGGTTATCAACTCTATTTCTTATTTTAGTTTGGATAATTTATTGTTGTGTGTTATTTATCTCGCACCCTATCCTAGTGCATTAATTATCTAAAAAATAAGATAATACTATGGTAAAATGACAGAACAATCCTCCAATACTCTCATTCTTACGTTATTAGCACAAAATTCGAGATATTGTAATATAGAGACACTACTTGTTTTCTCTTAATTTGTTTAAAAGTATGGTTATTTAATGATATTTTGTTATTTTACTATAACATTATGTCATAAATTGAATAATAAGTAGCTTAGAAGTGAGATAGCTATAATTAGGCATGTGTTGTAATTTATTAGTTGTGGTTGTTATAAGTTAGTTAGGGATATTCTTGTATTGGTAGATGTAGTCAGTACATTAGTTAGACAATTCTCCTAGGCTTAAACTAGTATAAATAGCTTGATCTTACACTTGTAAACTCATTCAAATGATAATACAACAATACTTTTCTCCTTCTATTCTGTATTCTCTCTACTTTCCCTCTATTCTTTCTAATTCTCATCTCTTTCTCCATTCTTCCTCTCCCCAAACTCTAGTTCTTCTTAATCATGATCCAAGATCCACCTCGGGTCATGACACATTAATAAAAAAATCGTTGCCAGTTCAGCTCCATCAACAAAATTTGACATTATCACATCAAAAATGCAGGTCATTTTTTGAAACCACACCAAAAATTTAAATGGTTTTCAATTGAAAAAAAAACTTTAAAATGAAAATAAAAATAAGACAAAAGCAGAATTGCGCACCAACATCAAAGCTAAGCGTATAGAGAAGCCCAGCTTGCAAAGTGGTCCACAACAATGATCTTGTGTAATGGAACCTAGCGAATGAAGTAAAAGCGAATTTGAGAATAACCGTGACAATCAATCTATGCGAGTCATCTATGGAATATATGCTACTTCAATGCTACGATGCATTAACAATATAATTAATGTTCTAAAACCATTGCTTTCCTCAAGGAAAGTGAAATTCCAATTCAAGGATTACAAACAAATGTATTGAACGTTTTAATATAATTTAGGGCTCCGTTTGTTTAAGGGAAAAACCACATTCTAGGAAGTGGTTTTTCCCTTTTCCTTTGTTTGGCTCGTTATTAGCTCATAGAAAAGGTTTTCCGCCTTAAATGAGGGAAAATGACTTTTCTTTTAAAATGGGGGAAGTCGTGATTCTAAGTGACTCAAAAACCTTCACGGTTATCATTATACAAATTGAGATCGAATTAAAATAAACTAGACTGCACTGTAAACATTTAATGTCAACATCGGATAAGAATTAAACTAAATAATTAAAAGCCGCTTCGATATTACTTTGTTATTGTTGCAACAAAACAACTTTAATGAAGCTAAATTGTTACATAATATTATAGAAGAAAATTATTTAGGTAATATTTTAGCATTTATTACATAGATTCTATGGTATTTTAGTAATATACAATAATGTACCCTGAAGTTTAAAAATTTTCTCATAAATTAGGTATCTTTTACTAAAATTTAGTATATTTTAAATGAAAACAACAATCTATATGTGTCCTATATCATAATGTAATAATATTTTTTGTCCGAAAATGGTAATATGACACATTTTTTTGATAATATATAAGTATTTTTTGTTAGAATGTGGACAATCTTTTGATAATATGATATTTATACCACATCAATTTTTTGGCAGAAATTACCCGAATTTTAATGAAAATTCACCAGATTTTGACACAGTATATACACAAGTAATAAAATTTCTTATCTCATGATAACTCATTGTATATAATAAAATGACAGAGTATATACATGATAAATGCTCAAATTTTATAATATGGAAGAAATAATTTTCCTAATTTATATAGCTTTGATAGTTAATTTTTTGTTTTGTTACTTCATATATGTTATATTATTATTTATATTGTCCTATAAAAAGATATAAAATGATTGGTAAAAAATATTTTTTTAAAACATACACAAAGACATCACAATGGAAAATTAAGTTTTCTTTTTAAACAAACAACGGAAAACCCCACTCGAAAATTTATATTTCCTTGGAAAACATTTTCAGAAGATAAATCAATTCCTACATTCTACTTTTCCTTCAAAACAAACGGAGCCTGAAATTGTGACCTTTGCTCCTTAACTATAATTAAATTTTTGGTCTTGGGTCTGAAATCATGGATCGGTCCCAACAAATTGGATTTCCTACTTAATGCCTATATATATATATATATACATACTATCTTATGTACTCAAATACGAGATAACTATAATAATTTATTATTACAAAAATCCAATAAAAATAGAGGGTACTGACATCAATATAGGTTCAATATAAAATTGCATTTTATTTTTCATTATTATACGTCATCCTACATTTAGTTTTTTCCAAACCGCACTCGTGCTTTAAAAACATATTCGGTATATACGAATGACAAAGCATTTTATGATTAATTATGTTATACAAATATAGAACCCGCCGTAATTGCATAGTTACTGTTATGTAACTTATATAAAAATTTGTTTTTGCATCTATGTCATAAATAAAACATTATTTAATCAGTTTTCATAGATATAAATCTTAACAAAGCTTATTTCTTTAGCATGATTATCTATTTTTGCTTGTTAAAGAGGCTACAAGAAAATGAATAATTGCTCAAAATCAATCATTTTTAACACTTAGGTTCTGTATGGTAGAGAAAAATTCTAAGGGAAATTAAATTCCACATTGAGTTTTATGGTGTTTGTTTCAACAAAAAACTTGTTTCCACCTTATGACATTCCTTTGCTTTTTTTAAAAGAAAACATCTTCCAATAGTTATCTTATACCATTTCATAGCGAACACAAACTCAATCTGATTCAAATTCGAAGCGGTGAATGCCTCGAGACTCTAGAATGATGACTTCCCCCATTTTAAATGCAAAGTCATTTTCCACCCTCTAAAGGAATAATCTTGTCCCTCGATAAATCTTTTCTGTGAAAGAATGAACGCCAAACAAAAGAAAACGTGAAAATCAATTCTTAAAATTTAATTTGCCTTCTAAACAAACAGAGTATTAATCTGAAAATCAAATATCTGGTAGGAGAACTAACTTTAACTTGACAGCACAATTTAAGTCAAATACATCAATAAAGGCCATAAAATCTTTTTACATAGTAGAATCACTTGGAACGAAAAAAAAAAAATACAAAAATAAAAGGTTAAAAAATTCAAGTACACTATGGAAATTTTTTTATTTAGCCATGCAACAAATTAAGGTATTACTATCGGTAATTAACCTTTGATTCAAGGGCCGGGTAAGCTTCTTCTTCGCCCAGATGACCGTCTCTTTGGGAGCTTCAATTTAAATTTTTTTATTTTTCGACCAATATTAGTGCACTTGAAACAATCACTTTCATCACACCTACTATGATTTGAAGGTGAGATGAGCCCCTTAACAATTGTGTATATAATGGCTCGGTTGGCAAACATCGGAATAGCTGCAACCAAAAACGCCAATGAGCACATGCAAATTATAATGATAGCAGCGCACAATGATTTCTTGGACACCATTGTGAAAACACTGGCCATGAACGCTACCAATGTTCCTCCTACAGTAAGTTGAAGCATAAGGACGCTGCGATCAATCCATACTAAGGCCTCTTGGTCTTCGCCCCAGACTGTTGGCCAACTAAGGAAGAATAAAACCACCATTGAGCAGCACATTGAAAACGTATCAGACAGTATAAACACCAAAAATGATGTCTTTGTAGCTAAGAGGGCTTCTCCAGTGTTGCTATTGAAGCCCCTGGGATAGTGAATGCCGCAGCAAATGTAATGGTAGCTAAAAGTCCTGCAACCACAGATAGAGTGTGTTGCGTTTCCTCTAGATTTTTTCTGCGCTTCACGTAAGCCATTTTTATCTTTGGGTTCAAGTTGTTTCTCTCACACATCTTTTCCTGCAATGTTTTCTTTCACAATATTAGATACATGTATTTATTCTATATACTTGTGAGTGTATATATTGGATTATGCAAGGACTGTATCACTAGTATTGTCTTTTTTATGCTCTAGTGTGTTTTACTACGTACAATATCAAATCAAGACAATGATCGGCGAGGTGGGGTGGTTATCATTACGCTAATCTCTATACATGACCTCTAGATACATATATACACCCTAAAAATTCTAACATCAATTACAATTTAGTAAATTATAGTAGTTTTGCATAATTTTGGAATAAATAATCCACGCTGCAATGTATTTTATATTTTATCCAACTGTCAATGTAAAAACTTATTAAAAAAACAAAATATTCTTATTAAAGCATTGCCTTTTAGTTTCTAAAGAAAGAAAAGGAATTAAAAGTACCTAACGGCCCCATATTAAGTAATACCTCTCCCTTAGAGCAGAGTCTGCTCTATTTTCTATTAGATTGCTCTAATCTCTCAGCCTGTATACTCATTTAAGCATTTATCACCCCCTCCACCACCATCTTCTTCCTCTTTCTCTCTCATTCCTCTTTCCTACCTCCGTCATGTGCCCACGAATGCCATCACCACTGTCCTCAGATTCGGGGTGTCCAAACACCCGAAAGTAGTCCTTTCGGGTATGGGTTTGTATGCGTGGGGCATCACCAGGATATTACATATGTAGGATTAATCCCGGTGCCTCATAGAGGCTCCCATAGTAGGGTCGGGACAGAATGTACGTAGTATTACGCCTATAGGGTACCACCTTCAAATGATATATAGGATTGATGATAAAATGAATTAAAAAGAAGTAGAAAGCAGAACGCTACTGCAAAATATTGGGAGAGAAATTTGGATCACTTGGGAGCATGGTAGAGAAGGAAATGTGGGTATTTCAGTAATTTAAAATTATGAGGGATATGAAATAAATCGAACATTTGATCACCTACTTGTGTTCCATATATATATATATATATTTCCAAATAGATAGCGGAAAAATCACGGATACAAAAACCCAGCATTCTCCAACAGGGGAACCCGACCAAGGACATAGAAAAGAAATCAGAAAGTGCAACAATAGAAGTATTAAGCCACAATGAAACAAAAGAGCAGAAAGACAGCAAAGCGGGGGCAACAAGCCCCTCGTACATATATAAAGCATTCTGCATTAAAACCCCATCAACAGAGCCCATAGTCCATACGTGACTAAAGTCTTCAATCTGATGGAGCACTCTAACAGTAGGAACATCAGATTTCTCTGTTGTATCGCCAACTCTTCACACAGTCTAAGTTTCTTGCAATTTCATCAGCTGTATAAGGGAATTCTTCACACCATGCCTTGGTCCGAAAGCCAAGTCTCATTCTAATCAACCAGAAAATTTCATCCTCACACCAGTTTTTATTTTCAAATACCATTTTATTCCTAGTACCCTATAGTACCCAAATCACAACAAAGAAGAGCGTAATCAGAATTTTCTTCTAAAACTTACCCCCTACACTACAGGCTAGCCACTATTCAAAGCATTCTTTTGTTGTTTTAGGCATAATCCAGAGTACCCCCTACCACTTCAAGACTAAGTTCCATATTTTCCAAGCATACATACACTCAATAAACAGATGGTCCATAGTTTCAATTGCCATAATACAAAATGGACATCCTTTTTCCCCTTCATCAATAACACCCAGGTTCCATAGCCTTCCTCTCATATTCATCTTTCCAAGTAGTGCCACCCAAACTAGTAGCTCCACTTTGGGTGGAGCAAGACCACGATACACACCACAGGTAAGGTGATCTATAGTAGGGACAACTATATTCGATCCCATGAGACTTCTACAAAAGACTTAACTGCATACGTACCTCCCTAATTATGAGTCCATAAGTCTGTATCTGCATTGTCTTTTCTTGGATGATTAGCATTCAGGATGGCATGGAAGTTCACCAGGGCCGGTTCTTCCCTTGTAAAAAAGCGACGCCTCCAATTTAGTAGCCATCTCCATGTATCCCCATCCCAAATTCCCATATCAGCAATAGCGCTATTTTGTTGCACTGAGACATGAAATAGTTCCGGGGATCTTTTCTCCAAGCTTTCATTTTGGAACCTTCTATCCTTCCAGAATCTGACCCGAGATCCATCACCTAGATTGATTCTTAGCCCATAAGTGATGCGCTCCACATTACTATTTAATTGCAGAATGTTCACAATTGTATTCCATGTGTTTCTGTGCTTCCCCGTATCGAAGTTCGGCAAGAGATCCCGACTGATCCGCCGTGAAATGAACAAATGATCGGTTTCCATAGCATGTTACCTTCTTCTGAGAATCTCCACCACCACTTAAAAAGTAGTGTTGTGTTCTTTATTACCAAATCCCTAACTCCTAGACCTCCCAAGTGTTTCGGTAGTTGTATAACCTCCCATTTAATGGTGGGGATGAATCTCTCGTCATCACATCCATTCCAGAAAAATTTTCGCTGCATTTTGATGATTTTCGTAGATACTATTTATGGCATCTTGAATATCGATAGGTAGTACGTCGGTAGGTTGTTGAGGACTGCCTTGATCAGCGTGAGATGACCAGCTCTTGATAGCCATTTAGCTTTCCAGCCTGACAGCTTCCCCTCAGTGCGTTCGAGTACCTGTTTCTAGGTTACTGTGAGCCCTGGGTTTGCACCAAGGGGAATGCCAAGGTATTTGAAAGGACGGCATTCAAACTTACACCCAATAGCTGCAGCAGAGGGACGACCCCATTCTTCAGAACCTCACACGCAGTACAAAGCGCTTTTACTGTAGTTGATGTGGAGGCAAGCCAATGCTTCGAAATAACTCAGAATTTCTTTGATTTTTAGTAGCACATCACGGTCATCTGGGCAAAAAATAAGGGTATCATCGGCGAATTGGAGGTGGGATAGCACCACCTTATTCTTCCCAATCTGGAGACCTCGTATGATTCCTCGTTCCACTCCCCGATTCAACATTTGGTTTAGCACCTCTGACACAATGATGTAAAGAAATGGAGAAAGCGGGTCACCCTGTCTCAGGCCTCGTTCCATTCTTAAAGGTGGAGTTGGACATCCATTGATAAGGATTGACATGGTTGGTGACGATATACACTCTCGAATCCATGCTCTCTATTTCTCGTTGAAACCCATGCGGAGTGGGATGTAAATGACAAAGTTCCAGTTTATAGTATCGTGGGCCTTTTGGAAATCAAGCTTGAGGAGTACGCCCCTTTTCTTCTTCACTTTAAGCCAATAGACAACTTCACTAGCTATTAAAGCGCCATCGAGAATCTCTCTGCCTGAAACAAATGCGGACTGAGCTTCCCCAATAATTTCAGGTAGAACCGCAATGAGCCTAGCACTCAATATCTTCGCGATCACTTTGTAGATGCACCCGACCATACTAATGGGTAACACAAAATTCTAGGTGGTTGTTGTAAAGGTAAGTCCAGCCTCTTGAGGCACTAGTGGTTGTTGTTGTTGTTGTAATCCAAAATTCTATTAGCTAGTTAGGTAAAACCAACTAGAATCCAATGATTTTTTATCAGAAAATGCTGAATGAAACATCTAACAATAGCTAGGGACCTTCCATCTAAACTAGTTGAAATTCTAAAAGTAAATATTGAAATAAAACAACAACAAAAACAACAGACCTAGTACCTCAAGGGCTCCCGTATATGCAGAGTCTTTTTTTTTGGGGTGGGGAGAGGGGGGGGGGCGGGGGGGTGGGGTGGGATACGCAGCCTTATCCCTTAAGGATGCCACCCTAAAAAGAGGTTGTGTCCGAGGACCCTCGACCTGGAAAGCATAAAAACAACAACACTTAGATAGAAGCATAAAAACATGGAATAACGATAGCAGCATAGCAACAGAACAATAAGTAATCAACACACAACAATAAGAAATATAATCAAACAGGCATACATATAAACCTATGAGTGCTAGTATTATCTTATTTGCGCTCCTCTCTCCTAAACCGCTAGGAAATATTGACACGAAGCATGATTTTTGTAACACGTAAGTACCTTACAGAGGGAAGTTTTATAAGAAATGCTAATATGGCACATACATATTGCCAAATGTCATTTCTGACATCAATGTTTACCAACCCAAATTTGCCAAATTCTAACAAAAATTTATTGAACTATGATGGAAGGTATGTAGGCGAGAAGTTTTGAACATATATATATATATACATACATATATAAACATATATATAGAATGACGTACCCAATCGAGATAGCGGTCATAAAAATCTTCAAGTAAATCCAGTGCCATGATATTATCTTTGTTCAAGATGGTGGGGTCGACATATGTTTTCAACAATGATTCTGTTAGTAGTAGGTCCTCTCGTTTAATGGCCAGATGTAGCGGGGTATCTCCGTTGCTATTCTGCAAATTCTTAAACTCCAAGATGACTTTTTTGGATAGTAATTGTTCATATTGCTCAGAATTTTGCAGTTTTACATGGTGAAGAGGTGTGTCTTTATTACTTCGACAAATATATTTCAAATTTGGGCACAAGTCAATGAGTGCTAGAATTACTTTTAGGTGACTATTTGTGCATGCGCCCTTCCAAGCCAATGGATCGTCATCTATTAGTGACTTGTCCCTTAGCAGAAGTTGTACAAGCCAGTCTGCGCCTGCTTCACTTGCGCTGTAGAGTGGCGTTTTTCCATAGTTGTCTTTTGCTTTGACAAGATGTGGGTATTTCTTCACCAGGAATGTCGCCACTTTCTCTGTACGCATAACCATGTATACAAGGAATTTAACATACTATTAGTTAAGGAAAAGAAAGATGCTTGAAGATTACCTCTTAATTTGTATCGTGAGATAATAATTTAGGCTCCAAAGATATCTCCAATAAGAGAAAGACCTGGTATTTATAGAAAATATAATATGAACAAGAACACAATATTTATAACATGGTATGTTATCTAGGTATGGTAATTTTTCTATCGGAAGCTAAAAAGGTTTTCTTCTTCATAATTAATCATAAGGCAAGTCTCCTACCAAAAAGAAGTTTGACTATGTAGGTAAAAAAAGAGATACGAATAGTAAGTAAATGAATGTCCATGACTAAAAATTTTGGTAAAATGTAACATTTCTGAAAATAATCGAAGAATCAAGAATTAGAATGATTACTAATACCTGTGCAGTTGGAGGCAACATGTAGAGGATTCTGTCCATTGGGACCCTGAAGTGCACATTTATCATATATTTGCAACAATTTCTCCGACACTCGTTCACAGCCACGTAATATCGCGAGGTAGACTGCACCCTCACCCGCACCACTAGTATCAGTTGCAGAAGTATGTCCCTTCAATGACATTATATAAAGTGCAATTTCCTTATTCTTATACTGTAGGGCTACAATAAACGGAGTATCACCCTTAGAATTGCAGACTATCAAAGACTGTTCTAGGTGTTCATCTACAAAGCAAGCGTCCACTATGGGTTTCGCGATCTTGAGATTTCCCTTATGAGCGGTGATATGCAGTGGGGTGTCGCCAGCAGAATTCTTCATCAATATGAGTTTCCTACAGGCTTGGACCCATAACCCCATGTCGGACTCTTCTTGCATGATCATTAATTTGACAAACCACTCTTCCTTATTTGACATAGCATAGCTAAGGATTGACTCTCCTTTATCATCCAACTTGTTTATGAGTTTTGGGTGCTTTTTTAACAACAACTTGGCAATTCCCTTCATACCTTCCCCTACAAAAAGATATGCATATATTGTTCGAATATTATTTATTTCAAAATTATTTATTAATGAGATTTTTTTTGGACAGATATATTGATGAGATTTGATTTTATATTCGATTACGATAGGACTTAATAATGAGATTGAGTTGCCTAATCTGATGATGATTTAGATTATGTAACTTGGTTATAAAGGGAGCTTGGGGTTGACGGCTTAGAGTGAGAAGAAAATGAGATTAAATATGAGGGGTTGAAGCAGTTTGGATCATCTTGGGTTTGCAATGGACTCAAGCCGGTCGGGGTCAGGTCAATCCAATCTGGTTTGGGTCATCTTTGACTTTTGACTATGCTTGGGTCAGGTTGGGTAAGGGTTAAGTTATTTCGTGTCTGGGTCAACTCAATTTCAGGTCATCTCATGTATTGGTCAATTTTGGGTCAGGTTATACAGCTCTCGGGTAATTATGCGTTGACCCCTCGGATCGCCCATTTTTTCTTAATATGTATATTTTATGAATTGTAATTGTATCTATATATTTTTTTTCTTGATCTCTACTATATTATTGAACAATATAAATATATATATATATATATATATATATATATATATTCTTTTTTCAGTTTTTATCCACTATCACTGCTTCAATTTAAAGTGGAGAATATGGATACCAAGTTAGTTATTACATTTAACCTCTTTAGTAGTAATTTTTTTTTTCCCTGATAATTATCGGTATAGCCATAGTACATACATATAACTCGACAAGGCGAGCCCTTAGCCACCCCGTAAACGGTAGTGGGTATAAAAAGAGACCAGAACAAATAGAAAAAACAACAAGCACCAAAAAAACAATCAACAAAACTAGGCAAAACAATCCTCTTTAGTAGGCATGAACCACTATATATGTCTTTTTCAATCTCAACTTAATTAGACGTGAGCCGCATGCATGTAAATTCATAGAATGAAATAATTTTCACATAATGAAATAATTTTCTTTAACTGGAGAAACTAGAAAAATAAAATTTGATTGAAAATATTTATGAAAAACTGACACTTTCATTTATTTTGGGGAAAAAAAATCTTTCGCATAATTCTTACGTTATATATGTCTTGTTTTTCAATTTCAACTTAATGAAGCATGAACCTTATGTAAATTCATAGAATATATATATATATATATATATATATATATTTAACTAGAGAAACTAGAAAAATAAAATTTTGATTAAAAATATTATGAAAAGTATTCTATATAAATAATTATTTTTGAAAATATAAATAGTATGGCAAATGATAAATTGTGCGTATGCGGTTACCGGCCAAATAATGGGAAACCACCCATTTCCCCCACTCTCCCTCCTAACAAAATACTGGGTTTAGTTATGAATTACGATAAGTTTTTTTTTTCCCTTTTTTTTTGTCCCACTATATTTTTCTTTTTATAAATCCATGTGATACTTTAGGAATTTTTGTTTTGGATTTTGAAAAATTTTGGAAGATGAGACAACTTCTACTTAAATATAAAGATAGATTTTTGAACCAAACATAGTCTTATTAATCTATATTCAGGTCAAAATATTGCTCCTATGCTTATTGGTGTGTTGTGTCAAAATAATAGGAACATACCCAGTGCCTCAAGGGCTCCCGCCTACGCAGGGTCAGGGGAAGGCGGATGTACGCAGCCTTCCCCCTTCAGGGTGTTAACCTGAAGAGAGGCTGTTTCCCAGTGCCCCCAACCTGAGAGTGAGGACTTCCCAGGAGGTCATCCATCCTGGTACTACTCTCCCCCAAGCACGCTTAACTTCGGAGTTCTAATGGGATCCGTTGACGGCGTGTTGGTGCCCTCTTTGGTTGTGTCAAAATAATAACTTCAGTTAATTTAGGTCAAAATAATAACTCTTTAATCGTAATTCTCCACAATGATATCAATAATTTTAAAGTTCAAAGGCCTTAGGGTTAACCCGGGTTACATGTCAGGTTGGGTTGGTGCTCAGGTTTAGATGGGCTCCGGTCTACTTAGGTTGGGTCATTTTGGGTCGGGTTATATCGGGTCATCAATGGATCGTGTTGGGTCGATATTCATATCGAGCCTTTTCGGGTTAGATTAAGACTGGATCGGGTGAGTCTCAAGGCAGGTCATTCTAAGTTAGGGCCAAGTTATTTACATCAGATCTTCGGGTCAAATCAGGTCAGGCCACATATTTTTCAGGTTGGTTTTATGGGTCGAGTTGTCTTTGCCACCTCTACCTACACTTGTAAAACTCATGAGGTAGGATTTTTAGGGAGTTTATCACTGAGATGCCCTGAGGTTTTTACATTTATTACTTAAGTATCCAGCGTTTCAATATATATAATGAGTAACCTAGGGTTTAAAAACAGCAAATAGATACCCTTTGCAAAAATCTGGTGAATTGTTATAAGAAATTGCTAACGTATAACATAAATACAACGGTATATAGGTGTCCCGATTTTTCGTCGTAAAGCTTGTAAGACGCATTATTTTGCGAATACATCGATATCGTCTGTGATAGTTCAGTGACATTTTTAATATATTGATGAATTTTCACTAAAACATTGACATAACATATATATATATATTATTATAATCATAAACAATATCAACATTTTATAGTGAAATGAATCAGAGTCTGAAAAAAATTCACCAAGTTCTGGTAAAAGTTACCTAAGTAATAAAATGTTGAAATATCGGAGTACCTCATTATATATACTGAAATTTTAAAGTAACTAGGTGATAAAAACCAAAGACAAATTCTCAAAACGTCGTAATATTTATAGATATATAGTAGGTCGCAAAATAAAACAAATGGAAGTAATGGTTGAATAAACACAGTTGAACACAGGTTACACAACCCCTTTTTCCAAGTCCAATTGAGGATTATTCAGGCCCAAACTTCCAAGTCCAATTGAGCATTATTCAGGCCCAACTTCCAAGTCCAATTGAGGATTATTCAGGCCCAAAATAGCTTTCAAATCGAAGTTAGGCCTAGAAAGCCGTGGGGCTAGAGATGGCAAATCTTTCATATCTTGTTGCGTTTGTATTCTTGTGATGCATGGAGTCTTAGAAGTGAAGTCAACCGGACCCAACCCGTTTAAACGGGTAAGAAACTCTCAAACCTTACTCAAAGTATTTATTAAATAGGTTACTCATTTAAGTATATGATGACATTTTTTCATTAAATGCTATTTTATCAACTCAAAAACATGTCAATAATATACATTATGGTTGATATTAGCAACGACTTGTTTGTAATTGATAAGATAAACTATCGAATTAATATTATTAAATATGGTTCAAATTACTTTATGTGAGATGTGATACCAAAAATATATATAGTAATAATAGTATATCACTCAAATACCTAACATAACTATTATAAATGGATAAAGCGTGCCGAAAATAAGTTTAACGGGTCAAATCTCAATTCAACCGAATTATCTAAACATGTTAAACGGGTGATATGCCTCATATTTACGTATTTTATTTCTCGTTTCTGCAATATATTCGGCTTTTACATGTATGTTTTGTTGTAATCTAGGTACGTTTTAGCTTAGAGTGCAATAGAGCAAACAAAGGTTGAAAAGTGGTAGAATTAAGCATAATGTGACTGAGAGGAGGATGAAACTTGGGGGTGCGGACAATGCGAAACGCCACACGTACCGGCCACACGTATAAATACGAGGGAAAGATCTAATTTAGGGTATCTTTTGCCACGCCTCCTCTCCTTCCCAAAGCCATTACGAGATCCAAGGAGTTCTTAAACGCCGAAGCGCAGATGGTCGAAGTACTGGGGAATCACAGCAAGGATCAACATCAACATCAATGGAGGAGTCTTCAGATCCTTAATTTTATCATTATTGTTTTTTTTCTTGGATTTGAATGATTTGTAAAGCTCCCATGGAGGAGTAGACTTGTAGTTTAGAGATGAAGGGCAGGTAGCCACCCATATTCCGGATTTATATTATGCTTTTGACAATAGATTTATGTTATGTTATATGTGCACGCCTGTTAGGAATTTATGATTGTATTTGGTATTTCTTTGTGTGAGCTTATAGCTATAGTGAGATCTCCAAATTATTAGCGTTAGTCTATAAGCTTATAGCCTAGACCATAACATAACTGGTTTTCACGCATGGTTAGGGTTGAGGTTGTACCCAACCCTAAACACAATCTTTTATACAAATTAATCTTTAATTAGGAGTGACGAAGGAATTTGTTTGTGATATTGAGATAATTCATGCTACACCTAGGGTGATATGATATGTTATGCACTTATACTAGTTCATTACCCTAAATCCTAATTTATATACTAACGCAAGCTTAGTGCTTGTAGCATAAACCTCCTAAACCATTGTCATAGTAGAATATAATGACGGGATACGAGTAAAACCACCCTGCATTCATTCGCTGAACTAACCTCAATTGAAATGACACTTTTAATTTATCGTTAGCTTCGTTATTTTAGTTAACAAATCATTTAAACCAACTCAAAACTCGATTTCAACCGCTCCTTAATATAAAAAAATCCAACTTAACTCCGATTCCTTGTGGATACGACCCGTATACCCTATTTAGCTACGACGATCTCTTCCCCTTGCGAGTAAACGGTTTTAAAACAACCTTTTAAAACACATCAACGGGCCAACCCAAATTCGACCAGCCTTCAAAAGTTCCAACCCAAACCCGAAATGTTCCGATCGTGTTACCGTATCGTGTTAGATTTTGTCGACCCTATCTGAGGCAAATAGAAGCCTAAGACTACGAAGCTTTGAACTAAGTCTAAATGGGGAAGGAAAAATACCCTTTAAAAAAAGGAGCCACAAATGTCATAGTAGGGATTCAAACCTAGGTAGCGTGTATGGCTACCAGCGTTCTCTGCCATCAGGCTATGATTCCTTAGACTAACTCTTCCTTTATGTATACAAGGTGCCCTATACAATGAAGTTGGAATCTCTAAAATAGAAATTATGGTTTGCTTATATGCGCCCATATAAACCCTATTTAGGTTTGATAGAGTTGAGCGAAATTAGTTGAACTCTTTGTAAAATTTCGAAAGTAATAAAATATGTTGCAACTCTATTGACATAGGCGTTCTAGACTGAACTACATATATCTTAAGTGCTTGATGTTGTATTTTAGTTATTGTACTTCCTAAAGGAAAAACAAATAGTTGAAACCACAACAATAAAAAAAACGAGTGCCTAAAAGAATAGTTAAAACAGTTCTCCAAAATTTTCATCAAGGCTCAATATGACATGTCAAATGATAATAACCATAGTAGGCGGATCTGCTAGCATATCCTCTGTCACTTAGTATTTCAATTCGTTATAGTTGGGATGTGGAGTTACTATATCTTATTAGAAAAACGTTGTTGCTCTACCAACACAGTAGATGGTTATATTGGGTGTCAACGAAGAATGTTCGATGAACCACTTGTGTCTGAAATCGATTATAGTTCATTCGTATTCATCATGAGGACTCAATAGCTTATCGAGCCAAGTCTAAACGCACGCAATAAGCTAATGAGCTCAGCTCCAGCAGGGAGTGATCAGCTTGTTAATGTTCGCGAACAATTTAATAAAGGCTCGATAAGAGCTCCTTAACAGTCGATATTAGCTCAAAATTAGTTTGATACGGGCTCAATAGTAACTTGAGTGGCGCAACTCAGTAGCGAGCTTGACTCAGTGGAACCTAGGTTGTTGTGAGCTCAATTTTGCTCCTCAATTAGGCTAATGGACCAAGCTGAGTTAACTATAAATTGAATTAGGCTAAGTTCTACTAGGATTTAGTAAAGAAATCTGGTTTGGTTGCCTTCACAATCTATATTTCTAAAAAGATTGCCTTTAAGTGTGCACGGATGAAAAAAAATAAAAAATGTTGACACAAATGGTTCTGATAGTAATATGAAATTGATCTAAATAATTGAAGGGGCCCGATAATTATCTAGAATGCTTATGATACCAAATGTTAATGAAATATCAATGAACATAAGTAACCAATGTAAACCTTAGATAATAAATTAAACATTCTTTAAACAATAGCTAACAAAAAAGATGAGACATACCTTCATCCATAAATAGCCAAGACTGTATTGAACGTTTAACAAGAACAAAAGGATGGCAAATGGAGACTTGTAGACCTTGTACTCGCAGTATTGAGTATCTTAACGGGTGATAATTCTTATGCCTCTTGTGAGTACAAGCCAAAAACTTCCATATATAGAAACCCAAAATTTGCTCATTAAAACTCCTAAATTCTACTTTTCTGTCAAAACAAACGGAGCATAAGACTCCCAATTTATATAGAGTTCGACTTAAGCATGTGCCCAACTGTAGATGTCTAAGATGACAATTTATACTAGTAATATTAATATTGTTGGCAACTACAATTTCAAGAATTTGCTTTTAAATTAGTAGATAGTAGCATATAAGACACACATGTATTAGGAAATTGAAAACCTTCATATGTAATGTGTCGTAGAAATTTCAATATATATGTTTGATGTAAACAAACAAATTATTCCACCATCTTACCTGTGCCAAAGGAAGTGAGGTGTAGGGCAGAAGTTCCCTCTCCGCCTTCCAAACTGTTGTTCCAATCAGATTTTAGAACCTCTTCTACGTATTGTCCGCAATTCATGGATAAAGCAAAGCAGATTGCACTACAGCCATAGCAATCGACCTCAGTAAGACAACTCACACTCAATTTGGTAATGTACATTGCAACTTTCTCATGTCGAAAATACAGAGCATAGTGCAAAGGTGTAAAGTTCCGAAAAGGAACCAAAAAAACCCCACTGACGTCTTTGCACTAGCCATGGGGGTTGGTGTATTACTTCAGCCGAACCTCCCTCTATTATTATGCTTGAGAGGTTAGATGCTTTCACCTTGTCAATGTTGTCTTTGTATGCACTGACAAGTAACTTGACTATATCTAGGTTGCCTTTTCTGGCAGCAGTATGCAGCGAGTTCTCACCATAAAAATCCCTCTGATAGATTAGAAGTGCGGCTATTGGTTTTAGTTTATAGATAGCCTCGTGAATGAAGTCGTCTGCGTTTTTTATGATTGCCAATTGAAGGATGTTATAATTGTCATCCTTAGTTTGAGCAAGGAAGTAGGGAAAGTCTGCACTGGTATTACGAATCTTAAGAGCCTCCCTCAGGAAGCCCACATCACCCATCTCTGCCGCATGGAGGAGGGCAAGTTGTTCCTCCATATTTGTGAGAAACAAACTTGGGTAAGGGTACACATCATCTTTGCTGGCTCCCTATTTATATACATGAAAAATTCATCCTACAACC
Source organism: Simmondsia chinensis (assembly GCA_018398585.1). Taxonomy (NCBI): domain Eukaryota; kingdom Viridiplantae; phylum Streptophyta; class Magnoliopsida; order Caryophyllales; family Simmondsiaceae; genus Simmondsia; species Simmondsia chinensis. The sequence goes on along the minus strand of JAGTTD010000002.1, from coordinate 3,726,415 downwards.
ACACCTGAACATAAACCCAAGCCACCGCTTGGACGCCCCCAAATTTTACAGGCTCCAAAATTTTTGGAGTTATGGTTTTTGAAGTATCATTTATTGATATTTATAAGTTTTGTTATTAGAATTTTTGTAAGTGATTGTCTATGAAGAGGCTCATTCGAAAATTTTGCTTAGGGTTCCAAAAATGTCAAGATTGGGTTTGCCTACTACTTACACGCGGAAGTAGTAGTCACGCTATCCACTCTCAGGCTAAAAGTTCTAAGCTATATTAGTTGATGTCCTCGTTGAGGATACGAATTTATCAATTTAATTTTACATATGTATTTCTATTCGTTTATTAAAAATTAATCGTAATTTATTATAGGTAATCATAATAAATTATGTACACATATATTTATAATGTATATTGTAGAAATTTAATAACTCATAAAAATAAAAAGAAGTATTATGGTTTTACAAATTATAATGATAATGACGATGATTAATAAAAATTGGAGAATGCACTGACAATTAGAGGTGGAAAATTCAACCCGGCCTGAAAAATCAACCTGAAAAATCTGCAAATCGATCCGACCCAATCTGAAAATATGTTGTAAATAATTGAACTCGAAACTGAAATGACTGGACCTACAACTAATCAGACCCGTTCTTTGCCTGACCTGAAAATAACCCGATGCCAATTTTACCTGACCCAACCCACCATTGACCTGAACCAACCCGACCCAAACTAACCTAAACCCAACCCGAGCTGAAAGCTATATTTACCAACGGTCTTTAAATTCAATGAGAATTATTAGTTGTCAGAAGTACAATTGAACTTTATAACACATTAGTAGGCACCTGTATTGATAATATAATAAATATATTAATAAAAATATAAATTATTTGGTATAATTTAAACTTTTATAACTGATTCATACCACCAAGGCAGTACATAGTAGGATTATAAAGACCTGAAACATGTACAACCAGACCCAAGATTGACCCGAACCCAAGACCACTAAAAATTAAAGTGACTCGAATCCGAAATAACTTGACCCAGACCCAACCCAACCCGAGTAAAGGTAAAACCCGAAAGTGACCCGAGCCTGACCTAACCCAAGTTTATTATAAACCCGAAATGACCCAAACCCCAATGGGTTCATCCGAACCCGACCCAAATGACCCAATTGCCACTTCTACTGACAATGATGATAAATGATAAATAATTTTTAAAAATATTCTTTCTTTTACATTTTTACTTTATTTTTATTTTTATATTACATTACCATTGCATTACTATGAATCCACTAGGGCTCCGTTTGTCTCGGGGGAAAACCACATTCTAGGAAGTGGTTTTCCCCTTTTCCTTTGTTTGGCACATATTTAGCTCAAGGAAAAGACTTTCCGACAGAAAACCCTTTCCCTTAAATGAGGAAAATTGACTTCCCTTTTAAAATGGGGGAAGTCATGATTCTAAGAGACTCAGAAACCTCGGCGGTTATCATCACGCAAATCGAGATCGAATTAAAATAAACCAAACTGTACTGTAAACATTTAACATCAACAACGGACAAGAATTAGAGTAAATAATTAAAATGAGCTTGGATATTACTTTATTATTGTTGCAAAGAATAACTCTAATCAAGTTGAATTGTTATATAATATTATAAAAGGAAATTATCTACGTAATATTTTATTTTATTACTTCGTATATGTTATATTATTACTTATATTGTCTTAGAAAAAGATAGAAAATGATTGGTGAAAAATATTTTTGTAAAACATACACAAAGACATCACAATGGGGAATTAATTTTTCCTTTGAAACAAACAACGGAAAACCCCACTCGGAATTTATATTTCCTTGGAAAACCTTTTTCGAAGAAAAATTAATTCCTAAATTTTACTTTTCCGTCAAAACAAACGGAGCCTAAATGTTTTAGATTAGTGTCGTATTCTTATATGTACATTATTTATGTTATATTAATCTGTACTATAGATAAAATGACCCCTTGAAAGATGCCAAGGGCTTGGGGTATGGAGTGAGTTAGCGTATTTTTGTTTTTCGGGTGTACATACATCGACACACAGGGTATTATAAGTCTCTGTGTCGAAGTGAGTATCAACACATACATCAACACACAGGGTTATTGTAAGATTGTGTGTCAACACTTAGAACCCCTTAGAACCCCGAGAGCCTTTCTGCATAGCTGTGTGTCGACACACTCAACACGTGTGTGGACACGCACCATCCTTAGACCAAATACTTTATAAACAAGTCCAAACACTTTATTAATCACTTTATTCGGAAAATACATCAACACTTACTGGGTCGTTAGATACGACTTTCATAAGTGTTTTTTATTATTTTTCTTTTCCGCACTATGTGTGTGCTTTTTGGGTCTCTTCATCAAATGATAATTTTTGCCCCCCAAAAAAAAAAAGGCCAAGGGCTGGGACCCAAAAGCCCAAACTTGATTCCCAAGCGATGAACAAGTGCTTTATTTATCTTCTCCTCATTACCTAAGAATCCTTGCTTTATGCAAACTTAACTCATACTTTGGAATAATCTTGCATCCTTCCTGAAAGCTGAAAATACTAAGATGACACATAATTTGGACAATATTTGGATAATTTATATTAATATTTGTTGACACTTTTATCATGCTTTGATGAATTTTTTGCAAAAAATATTAGTGTGGCTTAATATACATTAAAGTAACTATATGATACATATGTTTATAATGTATATTGTAGAAATTTAATAACTCTTAAAAATATTAGTGTGGCGCAATATACATTAATGTAAATTAGTAACATTCTTACAAAAAATTATCAAATTATGATGTAAAATACCTAATTAATAAAACATTCAAATCCCGTGATATCTCATTATATATATTAAAATATTAGGGTATCTACATGATAAATGTTTGAACCTCAAGTACCTAAGAGATACTTTTGTAAAAAATAAACTATCTTAATATGTTTTGGGCATCCCCATATTAGAACAAAGATGCTAAGCCCAAACTATATTCCCAAGGCATGGACAAGTGCCCTTTTTTTTATATAAATTGAGACAAAATCGCTAAACAAGCCGCCCACTCACTAGACGAGACCTGAGTCCGACAGCAACAACACGGGGACCAAAAACACCCACCACCAAACGAGAAAATAGGAACAAAACGCTCGCCTCGAAACAAGTTCTTTATTTAACTTCTACTTATTACCCAAGGATCCTTACTTTACGCGAACTTAATTTTTGCATCCCACTTGAAACCGAAATCTAAAATTATAGTTTACAAATATTAAGTTTTTACCTGTGTAATGTACGGATGATATTTATTTAGGATTTTACTGTTTGGTTCTAATTGTTGGAGTATTTGATATTAACTTTGATTTATTATTTTGTAAGTAATACTGGACGTACATGGCTGTCATATGACAAAACTTCAATATCAAGTGCTTGTATTCTTGGACCAAACTTTAAAGTCCTTATTATGGTAAAAATGAAAAATTCATTCAAAATTATCCTCTAATGCCCCCTGTCAAAAGCAATTCATTTTTAAATTTTCTCTGTTAAATTTCCTCTACTAAGTTTAATTATCTTCATGTTTAATTTATTAAATTGAATTAAAGAGTTTCCGTGATTTTAATATCGTAGTAAACTAATGACAGCCAATTTATATTATCAACAATCTGATGAGGCAATAGTGAATGACAAATAGAAAACCGTAGCAAACACAAAGTTTATCAACATTCATAACAGTATATATAGTTAACTATGAATCCACTAAATGTTTTAGATTATTGTCGGATTCTTATATATACATTATTTGTATTATATTAACATGTATTACATATAAAAATGAATCCTTCAAAGATACCAAGGACAGGGGAACAATGGGAGTTAATGTATTTTTATTTTTCTGGTGTATTGGGTCGTTAGTTTGTGCATGATGTGGCTTGCTTTGAGTCTGTATTTTTGCTCGTCGTGTGTTCTGTCCTGTTCATGCTTTGTTTGCTCTGCTGCTGCTAGGTCTTTTGCTCTTTGCTGGAGACCTGCTTCTCAGGTTGGGGGTCTTCGGAAACAGCCTCTCTTCAGGGTAGCCCCTTGAAGGTAGTGGTGGCCAACGGGCCGGGCCTCGGGCCTCTTTTTTTTCAGGGCCTGGGCCCGGCCCGGCCCAAAAGAGCCAAAGACTCTTTTTAAAAGAAAAGAGCCGTTGGCTCTGTACAATACAGAGCCAACGGCTCTTTTTTTCCAAAAAAAAAAAATATATATATATATATATATATATATATATATTTTTTTTTTTTTCTATAAATACTTAAACCTTCCCAACTCATTTTCTCCCAAAATCTTCAATTCTCTCTTCTCTCTCTATACATTCATCATCTCCCATCTTCTCTAATTTGCTAATTGCAAAATTGTGCTCTAAAGTTCGAAGTTCGTAAAGTATTTGGCTGAAGTGTGAATTACATTGTTCTCTCATTTCGGTAATTTTAGTATCGTAATTTTTTTTGATTCGCATTTTTAGTTATTTAATTTGCATTACTACTTGCATTTTATAAATAATAATCATTTATACTAATATGGCACACAACTCTTCATCATCTGGAGCCGGTCGTGCTAGTTCTAGCTCTTCTCGGCCACCCAGAATCCAAAAAAGGACTAGAATTGTCTTACTTGATACTGAAGAACGAGCTTTTATACAACCAGACCCAACACCCCAATACACTGATGATAGCATAGATTATAACTTTTCACAACCACAAGATTATCATGAGTCAGGTAGTGGTGGGGTTGGAGACTCACAAACTGATGAGGAACCCACCCCCACCACAGATGCCCAGCCTGAAACTAGTACCTTGACTAGTAGGCGTACAACTAGTGGGGTATGGAAGCACTTTACCCTTAATAAGACAACTAATAAAGCAACCTGTAAATTATGTGACCCACCTAAGAATTTTAGCCATCAACCTGGCAGTGGGACGGGCACACTAAATAGACATATACTTAGGTGCCACCCCGAGCAATTCCCGGAAAAGAGCCAACAACGTTTAGTACAGCAAGTGACCGGTGCACTTGCTAATTTTAGGTTCTCTCAGGAGAGCAACCGTAGGGGGCTAGCTAAATATATAATTTTGAGTGAAAGACCTTTTAGTACCAGAGAAAACCCACATTTCGTCGACTACCTCCAACGAAATGTGAAACCCGCAATTGTGAGGATTCCTCGGAACACCGTAAAGCAGGACGCTTTTACGTTGTACCACAATCTTAAAATTGGGATACATACACTTTTTGCGACGAACACGAGCATGTTCTCGTTGACGTCGGACGTATGGACGTCCAAACCCGGCCAATCTTATATGTGCATAACGGCACACTGGAACGATGAATCCTTCATCATCCAGAAGAGAGTAATTCATTTTGGGCTTTTAGATTGCCCCCATACTGCCGAGGTAATTACGGGTGCGATTATGTGGGCAGTGCACGATTGGGGCATAGAACAACGTATCTTCAGTATTACGTTTGACAATGCTTCCAATAACACTGCATCTGTAGCACATTTAATTAGGAAAATGAGACCCATGTTAGGTGGGAAGTGTTTTCATATTCGTTGCATCTGTCACATTTTGCATTTAATGGTAATGGATGGTTTAGATCTTATAGACGCATCCCTTGCCACCTTAAGATCTGTAATAATATCAATTAAAGCATCCGTCGCTAGGAAAAAAAGACTTCAAAATGTACGTAGGTTGCATAACATAGAATATAAACAATTTAAATTAGACTCCAAAACTAGGTGGTCGTCTACTGTAGTAATGTTAGAGTGCATTCTCCCATACAAAGACGCTCTGATGGAATTCGCCCAGGAAAATCGTGTAGAATGGGGCGATTACAACCTGGACGGTATACATTGGGAGACAATAGATGAAATTTGTAAATTTTTTAGCATGTTTAAAGACGCGACAACATTTTTTTCGGGTTGCTACTATCCGACCATGCCTCAAGCAATATCAACATTGCTTGATATTGTAAATTGGATGGTGGATAATCAATCCAACCCCATTTTGTTCGGATCGATTACGGCAATGAAAGAAAAGCTTGCCAAATATTTTTCTGAACTACCTCTTACTTACTGCTTTGCAACTATTTTAGACCCTCGTTGTAAACGCTCAGGTTTCAACTTGTTTTGCCAACATTTTTTCACGTATTTGAATCCTTCTCTTAATATCGACACTTTCATTGCCGATGTCGATAACGACTTGCATAGTTTATTTTCTCAATATTCCCGTCAATTAGCGTCCAATAATCCTAGTACTGCTGCAGTAGGATCTTCCACATCTAGTGGAAGTAGTTCACACACGTCATATTCGTGGAAATTGTTGGAGCAATTTACGCCCATAGCAGCCCCCACATCATGTGACGAGTTAGATTATTATTTGCGGACACCGATGGTCCATATTTTCGGGCCGCCGGCCAACCCGAATTTTGATTTGTTACAATGGTGGAACACGAACCAAACCCAGTATCCTGTGCTTTCCACCATGGCACGTGATATACTAAGTTGTTCGGTGTCTTCAGTAGCATCGGAGTGTGCTTTCAGTCTTGGTGGCAGGTTGCTTGGAATGAAGAGGGCGAAGCTATCGCCGTCGAGCTTGGAGATGTCCGTGTGCTTGAAGGATTGGCTGCTAGCTGAGGCAAGAGATCAACAGAGAATGAAGATGGATTCATCGAGCGATGAAGAAGACCACCGCACAACTGATACGTCAAATGATGGCGTAGAAACCCCCCGATATGACTGATATCAAGATTCAAGACTTTTGTATGTTAATTATTTACTTTCAAATATTTACATCAAAAGATAACCGCACACTCCATATGTCAAACTTTATATTTTTTGATAAATAAATTTGTATTTTTAAATATTAGGCCCCAACTTTGTATTTGTATTTGATACGTTATTTATTTACTGATATTTTTTTGATAATTACTTGTTGTATATTGTATTTTATTTATTATATATATTTAGTATTATTTTTTTTGAACATGTATACTTGGAAAGAAATATATTTGTATCTCATATTATTTATCAATGAATTACAATAATTTTAGTACAAAACGATTATATATTTTTTAATTTTTTTTTAATTTAGTTAAAAAGGCCGGGCCGGCCCGCCCGCACTACTTGAAGGGGGAAGGTAGCGTACATCTACCCCCCCAGACCCTGCTATTGCGGGAGCCCTTCAAAGCACTAGGTTTGTTGTTGTTGTTGTTGGGTCGTTAGATACGACTTTAATAGATGTTTCTTGTTATTTTCCTTTTTTGCATTATGTGTCTGCTTTTTGGGTCTCTTCATAAAATGTTAATTTTTGTATTGTGAGTTTTTCTTGCTAATTAGCCAAAAAAAAAAAAAAAAAAAAGAAGAAGAAGAAAAGCCAAGGCTGGGATCCAAAAGCCCAAAATTGATTCCCTAAAGAATCCTTCCTTTATGCAAACTTGACTCGTACTTTGGAATAATTTTTGCAGTCTACCTAAAAGCCAAAACTAATGTTATAGTTGACGAATACTAGGTTTTTTTTTTCGTGCAATAGCGGATGATATTTATTTAAGATTGTATTGTTTATTTCCAATTGTTTGAGTATTTGATATTAACATTGCTTTATTATTTTTTAAGTAATGTTGGACGTATATGGCTGTCTAATGCATTTTTTTTTTTTTTTGATAAGTGACACTGGAGTGCCGTACAAGACAAGCTCACTCGTAAAAATGAGGCTTGAAGCCAGCTGAAAACGACCAGTAAACAAGAAAGTCAAATGAAAAAGAAATGACCTATACTGAAGCCGAGCTAGTAATCTCGAAAACCCCAAAAATAACCTACACTGGAGCCGAGCCAGTAATCTCGGAAACCCCAGCAGCTATACGAACCACCCGATATCTAAAGCCTGCCAAGCCGCATAAACAATCAGGACCTCAAGCATAGCAGTAGGAACACGAAGAGACATAGATCCGATTGATGACCAACACCGCCAACGAACGACGCAAGCGGCCCCAAAGTTGACAAATCCCAGACAAACAACCGAAGCAAAATACATGGAGATCACATAGACTAACAGCCAATCAGTAACTTATAAAAACACACTGTAGCTGACCCAGCAATCTCGGAAACCCCAGCAACTACCAGAAACACCCGCTTGTATCAAGTCTGCCAAGCCACATAAAAGAAACAAAACCCTTGAAAACGCCATAAACGGAAATCCTGGAACTCACACAGACCAAAGGCCAATCCTTTTCTTACCAAAAACCTACACTGGAGCCGAGCCAGAAATCTCGGAAACCCCAGCAACTACAAGAACACCCACACTGGAGCCGAGCCAATAATCAAGGAAACCCCAGCAACTACCAGAACCACCCGATATCTGCAGCCTACCGAGCCATGTGAAACACACAGGACCTCAAGCACAGAAGAAGGATCATAGATAGGCAAAAAAACGAACGATGCCCAACACAGCCACCACACGACGAAGGCGGCTCTCAAAAGCCAAAACCCCAAGAAACGACCATAGCGGAAACCGGTAGAGATCCACCAACACAACCAAAGAACGTGGACCATCAAACAAATTCCAAACCTTTTCAAAAACCCAATACTAGAACACAGGCATGGAACAATTATTCTAAGGGCATACAAGTGTCAAACAACCACGAAAATTCATATATGACTCAACCATATCATGATTTTCAACTTGTGCTAAAACAGGTAAGTATTTTAATGATACACTAATATATAGAAAATCGGCATCTATATGTCAAAAATTGCAATATGCACACAACAAAGACCACAAGACTATCATGTAGCAGAAAAGACTTTTTCACACTCATCACAATTTGCCTTTCATGAAATCAAGCATCATATACAATATATATGTCCTGCTTCGAAACATAGTCATGGGATCACATGGGACACATTAATCATGGAGACTAAGACATTATGACATATAGATTTTGACAAAACTTTCAGGCCCTATTAACCCTTTACAAGAAACAATTATAACATGCTTGAAAACATAGCCATGGGACCACATGGGGAACATCAACATGAAGACTAAGACACTATCACACCTGGATTTAACAAATACACCCAGGTTCCACTATCCTTTACAAGAATCAATTATTTTGATTTGGTCATTTAAACAAAAGAGAAGCTCCAAACTTCACACATATGGTCGAAGGTTGTGGTTAAAGCACACAAATTCAGTGCTCTACGAACACATTGGGATTTAAGATCTTGCCACCAGTTGTGTGTAACCTAAGACTTGCCAATTCTAGATTCAAGATTTCATTCTAACAATTATACAATGCACTTCAGGCATTAGACACATATTAGCCACCAAAACACACAGATACATTGAAAGATTGAACGATCACATAATACAATTCTGAAACAACATACGTATACCAAACAACACCAAGAACAAAAACTAGACCAAGGTTATCCTCCGACTACCAATTGAGTGTGGCCCGAGCAGTTGAAACCAAATTCATTCCACCATAATAAGAATCTGCACTACATTCACAATCGAGCCTACAAATGGCCGACAACAATAGATAATTCACAAAACGCTCTACTAAAAAACGAATCCCAACACTGAAAGAGTTCCTTGATTGCTGATAAATAAGATTCAAATTAGGGTTTCTAATTTGAGAATCACCCTAGTTCTGGTTCCTCGATTGTTGATAAATCTAACTCAAATTACGGCTTTCATTTCACGAATGTCTCTGATTATGGTTCAGATAATCCAGACCCGGATCCTGACTATAAAAATTTTGACCCTGATTGCGCTAATTAGGTAGAGAATTCGTCGATTAAGGACGGCCCATTCAAAACAGTACAGCAATGGTAAGTTCCCCACAAGAATGGAGACAAAGTGGAGAAAACGAGAAGAGGAGAGGAAGGAGGTGGTGGTCTCTCTCACTCTTCCTGCTGCACGGGACATAACTCTCTTGAGAGTGTAAAATGTCCGAGTTAAATATGCCTGCCTCATTAAAAATCTTGCGAGAAAAAACACAGTGGGAAAAAACCCTAGCAAGGGAAAAAGAGTACAACACATATTTAACCTTCTCAAGGGTGCACATTAGATCACCAAGCAACATAAAACCCGTAAAAACGAACCTCTAAGCATAAAACACACTGCTTTGCAGCGAAAGCGGGCCAGGTTGGTGCGTAGGAACGCCAATGGAGTCAGGCGAAGAAGAGGACAAAGAGGGAGAAGGACCCAGCTCTTGACATAGATGAACACCCAACCTGTAGCAGTACCTCTAAGCCTTGAAAACCCTCGAACAACGCTGCTAGAGTTGTATTTCATGGCCAATACTTGCAAGACAAAATCGAGCCCAGAATTGGATAGGGCCCCTCTTAGCGATCTTAACCGTGCCGGAGCAGCGCCAGAACCCACTGGACGCGTCTCCAGGCGCCATCAGAAACAAGGAGGTGGAAGAAAAGGGGTGAGAACCGATCTCAGATCTAGATCTGTAAAATAACCAACGGGATGAAGGTGGACGAGGGTGATAGTGGTACGGTCGGGCAGAGTGTTGGGGGGCGATAGTTGGTGCAATGACATATAGATCTGCTCATTAACGACTAAATCCGACTTAATTCCGATTCCCTGTGGATACATCCCATATACCCGACTAAGCTACGACAAACTCGAACGCTTGCGAGTAGATAATTTTAAAACACTAGTAAAACTACATCAAGTTTTTGGAGCCGTTGCCGGAGGAATCGGTAGGTTAAATTGATTTAGAAATTAACAAGCTATTTTTTATTTTTATTTATTTATTTATTTTGCTTAAAAAAAACTTACTTTATTTTCCTATAATTTATTTCTCTGTTTTATTCTTTTTTTGTTTATTTATTTATTTATTTACTTATTTATTTTTATTATTATTACTATTTTTTTCGGTCATGGCCAACAACCCCGCTCTATAGCTGGCACAGGCCCCTGCACAAACGATTTGGGAATCATTTTGTTCCCCAAGCTTACATTGCACCAACCTGAGTTGTGTTACCGACCGTGGCTAATACCAATGTTGAACCTAGGATCGAGATCATCAACATGCTTCCCACTTTTTTCATGGGAAGCCAATAGAGAGTCCATACGAGCATCTTGATGCATTACTTGAACTTTGTGAAACTTGCCACTATCGAGGTGTCTTGACTGATACTGTTAGACAACGTCTTTTTCTGTTTTCATTAAAAGACGTAGCTAAGAGGTGGTTTCAATCTTTATCCAGGGGTGAAATCACCTCTTGGAATGACCTCCAACAACGCTTCCTGGTCCAATTTTTTTTTTCCTAAAGCCAGAATGATGGCTAGTAGATGCACAATAAATAGTTTTGAACAAAAGACCAGGTGCAATTTTACGAAGGTTGGGACAAATTTAAAAAACTCTTTAGAAGCTGTCCCCACCATAGACCACCCAAGTAGGCTCTTGTCTAGAACTTCTATGACAGTCTCACGGCTTCTAACAAGCAGATGATTAATGCTTTGTGCGGGGGAGCATTAACAAACAAGATGAGAATGAGGCATGGATATTATTTGAGCGCCTTAGCGAACACTCGCTCAACCAAACCTCCTCTGCGAGGGTAGTTAGAGGGAGCACACGCGGTGTCTACGAAGTAGCACCTAACAATGACATTAACCTTAGATTGGACGCCCTTAATAGGAAAAATAGATTAGTTTTTGAACTTGCATGCGAACCCTATTAATATGCGCCCAGTCCACGCAGCTGAGTCATCGGATGGTATTACTCTGTGTGGCATTTGTTTGGGTGAGGACCATGATAATGATGATGATAATCAAAATTGGAGAATGCTCTAATGATGATGACCGCAAATATGATAAATAATTTTGAAAAATATTCGTTGTTCTAAATTTTGACTTTATTTTTATTTTTACATCACACTACTATGAATCCACTAAATGTTTTATATTATTGTTGTATTATTGTACATACATTATTTGTGTTATATTAATATGCACTATTGATAAAACGACCCGTTCAAAGATGCCAAGGGCTGGGGGTGTGGTATGAGTTAGTGCATTTTTATTTTTCGGGTATACTTACTAGATTGTTTAGATACGACTTTCATAGTTGTTTTTGTTATTCTCTTTTCCGCACTATGTGTGTGCTTTTTGGATCTCTTAATCAAACGATAATTTTTGTATTGCGAATTTTTCTCGGTCATTATCAAAGGGGAAAAAAAAAAAAAGGCTGAGGGTCGAGAGCCAAAAGCCCAAACTTGATTCCCAAGTGATCGACAAGTGCTTTTTTTTTCTTCTACTCATTAACCAAGAATCCTTACTTTTTTCAAACTTTACTCATACTTTGAAATAATTTTTGCATCCTTCTTGAAAGCCAAATCTAATGTTATAGTTGACGAATGTTACATAACACAAGAAAGCTAACTCACAGAAAATTGATAATTTGATCATTATTTGCCAAACATACTAAGAGGACACATGATTTCAAAATATTTGGGTAGTTTATATTAATATTTGTTGACATTTTTAGCATGCTTTGATGAATTTTTGCAAAAAAGTATTAGTGTGGCTTATATACATTAAATTAATTATATGACACATTAGCATTATATGTGTTAGGAATATACCTCAAATTTATGTAACTTAGTTATAAGTCTCACCATAAGCAAGTCGATCAATCCGGAGAATGTTCGATTAATCGGGTGCAGCGCTGGAGCATGGGAGCAGCAGAGGGGGAGCCGATCGGTTAGGAGCCCAAATACGCGTGACCTAATTCGCTCAGCATAAATTGACCTTGAGAGTTTCAGTTTTAGGTGATTCAATTGATCCAATCAAGAGAGAGCCGCCATCACATTCGTTTGAGAGCATTACGAGAGTTTAGAGAGAGGGATTCAGTAATTCTCCTTAGATCTCGTTCACAGGAAGTGTCGTTGTAATTCTTCCATTATTCATATTCATCCATCTTCGCCCGTGGTTTTTTCCTTCTCGATTAAAGAAGGGTTTTCCGCGTAAATCCATATGTTCTTCGTTTATTCTCTTTTACCTCTTTTATTTACTTCTCTTGTGTGTTATAGTACTTGAATCGAATCCTGTTCTTGGGGTGTTAAGTTTTGCATTAAGGAGATATTAATTTCCTCACAAATTAATATTAGAGCATATCAAACTTGTCCAAATTCCTCACAATATGCGTAAAATTGGTAGCATTCTTACAAAAAATTATCAAATTACGACGTAGAATACCTAATTGATAAAATATTCAAACCTCGTGATATCTCATAGTATATATTAAAATGTCAGGATATCTACATAATAAATGTTTAAACCTTAGGTGTCTAAGAGATATTTTCCAAAAAATAAACTACGTTAAATATGTTTTGGGCATCTCCATATTAGAACAAAGATGCCAAGCCCAAACTATATTCCCAAGGCATGGATTAGTGCTTTGCTTTTATTAATCTTCTACTTATAGTTAACGAATATTATGTTTTTACTCGTGTAATGTACAAATAATATTTATTTAGGATTCTATTGTGTAGTTCTAATTGTTTGAGTATTTGATATTATTTTGTAAGTAATGTTGGACATACATGGCTGTCATATGACCAAATTTTAATATTGTAATGCATTTTAAGTGCTTGTATTGTGCATAACCAGTCAACAATATAGTAATGTAATAAGCTCCCTTTCCAAAACAAATCGATATTAAAAAGCCGTGGGGGTAGTTCTCCACCAATTTTGTATGTAGTAGTATATCAAAAATATATAGTTATTATGATTTTAGAAATAATGAAAAGAATTCTGATGTGTTTGAATTAATAAAAAAAATTTTAAGTTTTTTTTATCATATTAATAAAAAGGCCCATCTTCTATGTGATGACGTCATTTTTCTTTAACGGAGCTATCAGGGCAATTATTATTATTATTATTTTAATTAATGCTACAATAAAATGAGAAAAATATCCTTTAATAATCATATTTTAAAACAAACTAAGTGAGAATAGATATTTTCTAAATAATACAACATCTTTATTTTCGCGCTTATAATTTATAAAACAAGAATAAGGATATTGAATGGTGCTTTTGCCATTTTACTGTAACATTGGAGAGGGACCGCTTTATTAGTTTGAAAAAAAAAAATTAGAGGTTTATTTGTTAATTTAAAAAGATCAGGATCCTTTCTATTATTTTCAAAAAAGTCAAGACACTAAAATATAAATAACCCAAAAATATAATAATAACAATAATATAGTTATGTTAAAATTTAGTTATTTATAGGCTACTCTCCTGAACCTAATACAACTCCTACTCCTAATCATATCACAAAAGCTTAAAACCTAAAAACTTAATAACAATTCTGCTCTATTCATGATTCCCGTTTCTAAATCACAAAAGGTTGAATAAGACGGAATTTAAGAGGTGCGCTCTTGTGTTGTCCTCTTTCTTTGTACTCTCTAAGGCCCATACTTGTTAAATCACGTACTCACCAAGTCATGTGGTGAGATTGCTCTCGGTTTGCATCACTTGCCCAGTGGTTCTATACTTGCCACTTCACCATACTTGTTAAGTCTCTCCATGAGCCTACCCATTAGCTGTATCTTAATCACATCACTTTGTACAGATTTGATTTTAATTTTTTTAAAAAAAAATCTAGTAGGATAAAAACTTAGTAAGAGAAAAGTACACTTTTCATAATATGGAATTATTACAAAACTGTATAATCATATCACATATTTTATGCTGACACATCTCAAAATTGTAAACAGACTTCTTAAAAGTTGTAGTTGGCAATGTCTCGGTAAATATATCTGTTAGGTACCATTTGATCGTATCTTACCAACATCAATGCAATCATTATTATGAAATTAATGAGAATGAAATAACTGTGGTTTGATACACTTGGTGCTATCTCCTTTAATAAATCCTCCTAAACAATTAATGGTCCATTTACATTGCATTTTCTTCGCATAATATTTTTGGTTTATAGACCTTAACCATAACCTCGGCTTGCTTCATAAATTGCAAGAATTTTAGAATGATTAGACAAAGTAGCCACAATTATTTGCTTCATCGAACAACATGAAATAGCAATGTTAGCACAAGCGAAAACAAAATAGGTCAGCCGGGCTTTATTTGGAGTAAAATGATATCGACCGTTCACATCTTAAACCAACCCTAATTTAGACGCCTTTGAATATAGCAATCCTATATCAGATATACCACGAAGGTATGTGTCTAAGAAGCTTGATGGATAAAATGGATGTCTGTGGACACTAATTGTAATAGTTAATTGTATATTGAAATTTATTATTATTATTATTTTTACTTCTATTGCATATTTAATGTATTTAACTGAATAAATACTCATTTACAGTAATCTAAATTTGCATATACTTTGGCAAAGTATTATAAAAGTAGCTATATTTCACTAAATAGAAATACATAAGTTAGAGTCTATTTGACCAGATTAGTTATAGCTGTTGGGAGGGATACACTTTAACATTAATGATACATTTGGTTTAACTTTTTTTTTTTTTTTGATGAATTGCGGCAAAATCACTAAACAAGCCGGCCACTCGCTAGGCGAGGCCAGAGTCCGACCGCAACAACACGGAGACCAAAAACATCCAACACAAAACAAGAAAACAAGAACAGAAACGCTTGCCTCAAAACACGATACTGCAAACAGCGAGCATAAGACCAGAAAAGACACAGAAACAAGAAACAACAACACGCACAGAACCAACACAAACAGGGATCCTAGCTGGAGAAGAATTAGAAGGCCAGCACAAAAACCGAAAGTGGGATCTATCCATTTAAGATAACTTATTTCGGCCTATCTTTTTTCAACTTATCTATTTCAGTAAGACCTGTCCATTTAAGATCTATATCTTTTTACAGTGAAATATTTGGTTATACATTGCATAAAGATCTTTTTTACATATATAAAGTGTTTGGATATAAGTTTAAAAAAGAAATTTATCTATTACAATAAAAAAATAACTTAATAATATAAATCAATTAATAATAGTATAGAAGAGAGAATCATGATAATTGTTAGTCATTATAGTAGAGAATAGTGAGTACAACGACCCATGAGCATAAAAAGGATGGTGGGAGGTAAAGAGAGAATCAGCTTATCTTTTTTACAAAAATCATATATGCGATGCTATATTTTGACTCTTCTTACGCTTAAAAGTGTCCCTGGCCACTCTAGCGACATTGGCATCGCTGTTGGCTGTATAACTAAGGCTATTGCGACAGTTTTTGGTAGTTTTGATATAGATAAAAATACATGTCGCTAGACTGCGACACTTACGTTCTTACACTTTAATATCCCTAAACAACATTCAAATTTTACCTATTAGCACCATCAATCTCACAAGAATGACCCGTTCAAAGATTATTATTGTATTCTTATAAATATATTATTTGTGTTATATTAATATGTACTATAGATAAAATGACCCGTTCAAAGATGCCAAGGGCTGGGGCCATGGTGTGAGTAAGTGTATTTTTGTTTTTCAAGTGTACTTACTGGGTCGTTAAATATGATTTTCATAGGTATTTTCCATACTATGTGTGTATTTTTTGGGTCTTTCCATAAAATGTTAGTTTTTGTATCTTGAGTTTTTCTCAATAATTATTGGGGGAAAAAGCCAAGGGCTGGGACTGAAACGCCCAAACTTGATTCCCAAGTGATGGACAAGTGCTTTATTTAACTTCTATTTATTACCTAAGAATCCTTATTTTATGCAAACTTAACTCATACTTTGGAATAATTTTTGCATCCTTCCTGAAAGTAAAAAATACTAAGATGACACATGATTTTGAAAATATTTGATTAGTTTATATTAATATTTGTTGACATTTTTATCATGCTTTGATGATAAAGTAATTATTGATACATTAGCATTATATGCATAAAATTGGCCATGATCTTACAAAAATTTATCATATTACGATGTAATATGCCTAACTGATAAAATATTAACCTTATGGTACCTTATTATATAT
The DNA here is from genome assembly GCA_018398585.1 of Simmondsia chinensis. Taxonomy (NCBI): domain Eukaryota; kingdom Viridiplantae; phylum Streptophyta; class Magnoliopsida; order Caryophyllales; family Simmondsiaceae; genus Simmondsia; species Simmondsia chinensis. The sequence goes on along the minus strand of JAGTTD010000002.1, from coordinate 3,709,376 downwards.
ATTAAATGGTCAAGATATCTATATGATAAATGTTCAAGTCTCAAGTACCTAAGAGTTATTTTCCTAAAAAATGAACAATCTTAATTATGTTTGGAAATCTCCATATTAGAACAAACTATATTCCCAAGGTATGGACAAGTTCTTTATTTAACTTCTACTAATTACCCAAGAATCCTTGCTTTATACAAACTTAACTCATATTTTGGAATAATTTTTGCATCCTTCCTGAAACCGAAATCTAATAATATAGTTAACGAATATTGAGTTTTTAGCGGTACGACATACGTGTGATATTTATTTAGGATTTTATTGTGTAGTTCTAATTGTTTGAGTGTTTGATATTAACTTTGCAGTATTATTTTATAAGTAATGTTGGACGTACGTAGCTGTCATACGACCAAACTTTAATATTGTAGTGCATTTCAAATGCTTGTATTCTTGGACCAAACTTTAAAGTCCTTATTATGGTTAAAATGAGAAATTCATTCAAAATTATCCTCTAATCACTACAAGAAAACATATTTTTGGCAACAAGATTTGGCAATGACAAATAAATTTCGTTGGGAAAAATGTATTTTTCGCAATGACAATACAACATCGTTGTCAAAAACGCGTTTATGGCAACGACAAAATTATCTGTTGCTAAAAACATATTTTTTGCAACGACATTTCTTGTCGTTGCGAAAGCTGCCTTGTTTATTTGGAACGACATTCAGTGCTTGTTGCCAAAGAATTTGTCTTTGGCAACGACAAATAAATTTCGTTGGGAAAAATGTATTTTTCGCAACGACAATACAATATCGTTGTCAAAAATGCATTTATGGCAACAACAAAATTATTTGTTGCTAAAAATATATTTTTTGCAACAACATTTATTGTCGTTGCGAAAGCTGCTTTGTTTATTTGCAACAACATTCAGCGCTTGTTGCCAATGAATTTGTCTTTGGCAACGATGTAGATCAATTGTTGCCAAAAAGTATTTATTTAGCAACGACAATAATTGTCATTGCGAAAAATAGCAGTTTAGCAACGACATTTGGCTATCATTGGCAAAGATAAGTTCTTTAACAACAACATTATGTTGTCTTTGTCAAAAATAGGTTATTCTTTATTGTCATTATTAAGGTTCATGTAATAAAATTTTCTTTAAAACCAAAGAGGATACCAACACGCAAGCACCGGATCATATTAGAACTTCGAAGTTCAGCGTGCTTGGGAGAAAGTAGTATCGGAATGGGTGACCTCCTGGGAAGTCCCCAACCCTCAGGTTATGGGTACTCGAAAATAGCTCTTTTTAGGGTAATACTTTGAAGGGGAAAAGTTGCGTACATCCACCCCTATCTCCCCATCCTCCACACCCACATACCTCTTGTACCTCCTGGGAAAGCGGCAAGCCGGACGGTCCCCCCCTTCTTGTTCCTCTCCCATACCTCTTTGAACTATGTTGCGAACCTAAATAAAAGTATACTATAAACTAAAGAAAAGCATTAAAAGAGACATAAAGGAAAAACATAAGATGACATTTCATTTGATTCATGACCTTTGTGAATACATATGACTTTCTATTTATAGAAGGAGCCCCCTCTAAGTGGGGTCCACTACTTACTATTAAACTACTACAATACTAAATACCTTAATACTGTAGACCCCAAATACCTAATTTAGGATCATATCAATACTTTCCCCTTCGAAAGACCCTTGCCCTCAAGGGTCTAGTATGATATTTTATAACTCTTAAAAAAGTGTTTTTTTGTCATCCTTTTTATTATCTGATATAACTTTTATTTTTGTCCCCCTTGATCAAATACAGTGGGTATAAATTTTACTAACTTAAGTTGTTTAAAACTAGTAATAGATATTTTCCGTAAAATGTTCAAGTATGGGAGAATTAAGTAATTGTAAACAAGTAGAGGGGTAAAATGGTAATTTTGCTTAAAAGAGACCCCTAACCCTAATTGCCCTCTCCCAGATCTGCGCCCCTGCCCCCCTCTTCTCGTCTACCCTGCCGACAGCGCTTTCCGGCTGGGGCCATGCGTGGCGTTGCGGCGGCTCCCCTGCCCTCTTGTCACTCTCCCATACCTCTTCGAACCACCCGCTGCTCACGCTCTCCTTTCTCTCTTCGTCGAATTGATTTCTCTTTCAGATTCGAAGTTCGACGGCCTCCACTCACGAGGCCTAAACGGTGACGGCGGCGGTGTCCTTCTGTTTTCTGGCGAAAAGCGGCAACGTCCGTGGTGGTAGTGCCTCCTCTCGACGGTGGTGCTCCTTTTCTTCACCATGGTCGATTCTCTAGCTTCGACCTGTTCCGTTCGCGATGTCGTTTTCGATTCCGACCTCTGTGCACTTGGTTCTTCATCAAGGGCTTCGACCAGCCCGATCTTCACATCCTCTGCCCACGCCGGGAGATCCGACGTCTCCACGCTAATTCGATCGTCCTCGTCCAATCCCAGTAAGTCCTCGATTTTTGTCCTTTGTCTTTCATCGTCTTTGGTTTTCGACGTCGCCGCCGGCAACGTCTCTGTCTCAGTCAGAAGTGGTGGCTTCGGTGTTTTCACAACACCAGCCACCATTGATTCCGGTGAACTTCCATCAAAAGCCACCGCTATTGTGGGTGTCGGGATTTGTACTGATTTTTCTTGATTTTTCAACCTATCTTGAATGTCATCGAGTTTTTGTAGGATTGTTGCTATTGTGTTTTCAGTCCCGGCAACTGCTGAAGTTAACCTTTGGAGTTTTTGTTGTTATTGTTGCATTGGCAGAAGTGTATTTGAGGTACTGGGTTGTTTTGGTGAATTACTGCTTAAGTTAACATTCTCGATGATAGGCTTTATTTTATCAATGATACGGCCATCGATCACTTGCTCAATATGTGCTTTTGTTGTATGCCTTTGTTTCTTCTCTTTTTGTTTACAAGACACGTATATATGAGCTTAATAAACGTATGTTTTGTAGAGTTGTGAGATTAAAGAGCGAAGAATGGAAGATTGCCAATATTTTTGATCTTTTGTCTACTTGAAACTTTGAGGTAGTCACATGTTGATACTTTTGATTTTTTGGGCGAATTGAAAGATTTTATATGTTGATAGAAATATTGTATCAGCCAGGGTACGTTGCAGTTATCTAGACCATACATAAGATCATGTATCCCAGTGACAAGGGCAAAAAGATGATGCTTGTCAACAAGATAAGGTTGGTATTGATACATTATGCAATATATCTAGGCCACTTGATAATGATGATGAGATCGGTTGTTTAGTTGGAAATGGGTTTTCAATTGAAAGAGGAGGTAATATTGTTAAATTGGTTAAAGAGACTTTTGTGAAAATCAAAGAAAATGATAAAGAAGCCAGGGGCAGTAAAAAAGATGATAATCTTTGTTCTTTGAGTAATGACGGATGATTACTTAATTATTTCCAACATTAGTTGTGCTTTATATCATTGTGACATAATAAATTATTTATTCTTGGTTAGTGCCTCCTTTCTCTCCTTTCTTTTATTTATGATGTCATTCAATTTTGCCCTAATTTTAGTGACAACATGTTAACTTATTGTTATTTAATTGCAGATTGAAAGCATAGCTGGAGCCTCATGCGACGTTGCATTCAACTTGCACCGTCTTCCTTGAGGATTGATTTATTAACTAGTAAGGCTATACTTAAATTTTATGTATGCTTAATTATTGTTGAGTTTGTATGGTATTGTTGTTTTCTGATGTGTAAGTTATAATTTGATTTAAAATTATAGGAATGGTTGGTCGAGGGAAGGGTAAAACTACACGCTCCACAAATATGGGTGGAAGAGGTGAAGAGGGAAGGGAAATTAGACCCTCTCATTCTATTCATAATAACATTCCCTATGTCGTGAATGATAAGTTTGATGCAAGACCATCTTTAAATAATGAGTCTCAGAGACACTCTATGCATACACTGATCCAAAGAGGTTATCACAAGGAATCTTTTATTATTTTTTTCATCTATTTAATTAAGAATATTAATAAAAGCTAACCTCATAGGGCAAGCAAAAGGATGACCAAGTTTGTTGATAGAATCTCTTCAAGCTAACATGATGCCAAATGTTCGCTAATTTTGGGAGGTAATTCTGAATGTAGCTGGTTTACTGTTGATCCACATGATGGGTGGTAATACTTTTTTTGGTTATTTTGTCTTATAACTAATTTGTTTTATATTTATTGTTGTAGGAAACTAAGAGTTACAAGTTGGAAGCTTGGAAGCTCTAGATGGTCACCTAGATTTTGAAGAAAACAAAAACATTTGCCACTGCAAATGTGATGTTTGTGGAATCATGATGTAAATTTTGGGATTAAAATACATTGATTGTAATTGTTATGTGTTTACCTTATACTATAAATATGGATGTCTCGTATGTTTGTATTCACATTTGTAAGGATCAATGACAATATTGGTTGTATTGGAATGTCTCAATATAATGAATTTTCTTTAGTGTTAAATTTTATGTTAAACATTTTTTGAGTTAAAATGTAAATTACGTTTGATAGCTTTTAATAATGTGATAGAAATAATATTAGGAAAATTGCTGGAACAAGTAACACTCTTTAGACATTTTTCGTTGCAAAACATAGTAGTCTTTGTTGACAACACTTGTCGTTGCAAAAAATAAATGGTCTTTGGCAACGACAATTGTCGTTCCGAAAGATAAGCTTTCTTTGGCAACGATAATTGTTGTTGCCAAAACATACCATCTTTCGCAATGACAATTGTCGTTGCCAAAAAACAACGTATCTTTTGCAACGGAAATTGCCGTCCCCAAAAAGCATTATATTTGGCAACGACAACTGTCGTTGCCGTAGAGCTTTCACAACAAGATCATACACAACGGCTTCGCAACGACAATTGTCGTTGTTAAAAATATATTTAGCAACGACAATGTATCTTTCGCAATGACTTTTGTTGTTGTCAAAGGTTGTTTTTTTTTGTAGTGAATGCCCCTATTTAAAGCACTTCATTTTTAAATTTTCTCTGTTAAATTTTCTCCGCTAAGTTTAAGTATCTTCATGTTGAATTTATTAAATAGAATCAAAGAGTTTCCTTGTTTTTAATATTATAGTAAACTAATGACAGTCGATTTATAGTATCAACACTTTGATGAGCCAATAGTGGATGACAAATAGAAAACTATAGCAAACACAATTAATTAACATTCACAACATTATATTGAAATGAATTGGCTAAAACTCAACGACACGTGGTGGGAAGGATAGAGTACTTCTAACTTGTTAATCATATTGAAATGAATTGGCCAAAACTCATTGATTTTGTAAGTACCCGATAAATAACCTAAAGAGAAGTTATGTAATTTTAATGAACTCTTTAAAAATACAATTATACAGATTAACTCAAAATACAAGAAAACTAATCAAATAAATTCAATAATCAAAAGTTTTCTATAATGATAAATTAATGGCCTATTTATAGTCATAAGAAGCCTTACTTCTAGTCGTAATCCAACTCCAATAGCTAATCATACTTTAAATCTAATTTTGTTATTCCTAATAATAATCTAACTCTATGAACTAACATTACTTTAGATCAAACTTTGCTTATCTGCTCCTGTCATCCTCACAGCCTGTGGAAAGGATTTTGTCTTCTAGTTATGTGTTGATTGTGTTTTTTCATCATATGTTGCATCAGATGAGAAAAACAAAAATGAGGGAGAGAGGATAAGGAGACACTAGTGTTAGGCTAAGCTGGCACGGGCCGCAGGGGCAATGTCACTAGTCGGAAGGGTGGCACAATACTACTTGGAAGTATGGGTCATGGTAGAAACTTGAAGAGAAAAACATTTACATGGATCACGCTGTGAGACGAGTGTAGGAGAGGTAGGACATTTCTGATATTTTCAAAATTTTGTAAAAGTGACATCGTATATTGAATAAGTGATGTCGAATATCATGCATTGAATTGAAAAATTATGTCATCCTAACCGATGGACTAAAAAATTGCTTTGCAAAATTGTTCGATATAAAAGAGCCATGGGGGTAGTGTTCCACCAATTTTTTATGCAGTAGTCTATGAAAAATATATGGCTATTATGTTTTTGGAAATAATGAAAAGAACTATGACCTTTTTGAATTAATAAAAAAAATGATAAATTTTATCGTATTAATAAAAGGCTCATCTCCTGCATGATGACGTCATTTTTCTTTGTGGAGCTATCATGGCAACTGTTTTTTATTAATGTTACAATAAAATGCTAAAAATACTCTTTAATAACCTGAGAGAAAACAGATAGTTTCTAAATAATACAGCATCTTAAATTTCGTGCTTATAATTTATAAAATATGAATAAGGATATTGAATGGTACTTTTACCATTTTATTATAGTATTAACAAACACGTCAGCCCTGTCGATGAAATATGACGTTATCACGATGGAGAGGGACCTTTATATTAATATGAAAACAACTTAGAGGTTTATTTGTTAATTCAAGATGATTAGGATCTTTTTTATTGTTTCCAAAAAGTCAAACTACCAAAATATAAATAACCCAAAAACATAATAATAACAATAATTCTACTCTAATTAGGATTCTAGTTTCGTAAAAGAAAATAAGGCCAATATGCTTCAATAAGGCGGAATTTGGTCTCTGGTTAGACATTGAGCTTTTGAGAGGTGCACTCTTGTCTTGTCCTCTTCCGTTAAATCTAGGTTTGCATCACTTGCCCAGTAGTTCTATACCTGCCACTTCACCATACTTGCTAAGTCTCTCCATGAGACCAACCCCTAGCCGTATCTCGATCTACGTCACCTTGTATGGATCTGATTTTGATTATAAAAAAAACCTTGTTAAGAAAAAATCTAGTAGAATAAGAACTTAGTAAGAGAAAAAGTACACTTTTCATAATATGGAATTATTACAAAAGTTTATAATCATATCACATATTGTATGCTAACACATCTCAAAATTGTAAACATACTTCTTAAAAGTTGTAGTTGGCAATGCCTCTGTAAACAAATTTGTTAGGTATCATTTGATCGTATCTTACCAACATCAATGCGACCATTATTATGAAATTAATGAGAATGAAATAACTTTGGTTTGATATGCTTGGTGCTATCTCCTTTAATAAATCCTCCTTAACAATTAATGGTCCATTTACGTTGCATTTTCTTTGCATAATATTTTTAGTTTATAGATCTTAACCATAGCCTCGGCTTGCTTCATAAACTGCAAAAATTTTACAATGATTAGACAAAGTAGTCACAATTATTTGCTTCATTGAACCACAAGAAATAGCAGTGTTAGCACAAGCAAAAACAGAATAGGTCAGTCGGGCTTTATTTGGAGTAAAATGATATCGACCGTTCACATCTTAAACCAACCCTAATTTAGACGCCTTTGAATACAACAATCCTATATCGAATACACCACAAAGATATGTGTCTAAGAAGCTTGATGGATAAAACATACGTCCGTGGACACTAATTGTAATAATTAATTGTATATTAAAATTTAATGTTTTTTACTTCGATTGCATATTTACTATATTTAACTTAATAAGTACTCATACCTTTACAGTAATCTGAATTTGCAAAGTGTTATAAAAGTAGCCATATTTCACTATATAGAAATACATAAGTTAGAGTCCATTTGACCAGATTAGTTGCAGTTGTTGTGATATACTTTAATGATACATTTGGTTTGACTTATTTCAGCTTATCTTTTTTTAACTTATTTATTTCAATAAGATCTGTCCATTTAAAGTCTATATCTTTTTACAGTGAAGTATTTGGTTGTGCATTGCATAAAGATCCTTTTTACATATATAAAGTGTTTGGATATAAGTTTAAAAAAGAAATTTATCTATTATAATAAAAAAATGACTTAATAATATAAATTAATTAATAATAGTAGATAAGAGAGAATCATAATAATTGTAAGAGAGTGGTGAGTACAACGATCCATGAGCATAAAAAAGGTGGTGGGAGGTAGAGAGAGAATCAGCTTATCTTTTTTATATAAATTGTATATGCATGTGCATATTTATAAAATAGTGAACTATACAGTATACAGTACAAACAAACAGGGCTATTGTGATGCTATATTTTGACTCTTCTTATGCTTAAAAGTGTCCCTGGCCACTCTAGCAACATTGGCGTCGCTGTTGGCTGTGTAACTAAGGCTATTGTGACACCTTTTGGTAGTGTTGGTATAGATAAAAATACATGTCGGTAGATTGCGACACTTACATTCTTACACTTTAATATCCCTAAACAACATTCAAATTTTACCTATTAGAATCACTATGATGCTTCCCCAAACCACATTCAAATTTTATCTTTTAGCATTGTCAATCTCACAAGAATAAATAAACAAGCCACATAGGCACTTTTTAAATTTTCATAAAAATTCATAATCTTTATAAATATACAATTCGATTAATCCATACATCCAATGAAAGTACATACATAATTTTATTCCACATACCCACACAATCACAAGAAATATATGACAATACTAAGTTTCATACAAAGAATCTCGCATAAAAGATGGTAATTGTGCATAAGTATATATCCCAAACTATTTATCACAAAACAAATACAAAGAATATCTTCCAATTGAATCCACAGAAGTCCATCATACACCTTGTAATAAAGGACCAAATCAATATGGTCATCTAGTATAATGCTAGCATACTTGTTGGAGTACCATCATCTGAGAGCCATCCAATAAGGCTTGCTCGTGAATAATCTTGGAAAGGACTATTAAATAAATAGAAAATGATATCAATATCTTACAATTGAACCAACTACAAAAGATTTTATTTCATAACATAAGTTGTTATGTACCATTAGATTTATCATCATTCATCCATGTCTGTGTGTGTATTTTTTTCGGTAGATAGCAAGAAATGCAATGCAAAAACCGGCAAACGACTGGAGCGGAAGCCGAACCACCAGAAATACAGAAAGGGACCAAAAAGCAAAAGAGTACAAGAAAAAGCACAAAAAAGAGCAGATGCAGGCCAAACGCCCCCAAGCTCTCAATATTTGACTAGCAAACTAATATGTAATCCATAGCCAGTAAACACTAAAGATAATACGTAACCATTCCATGAAGGAGTTTCATCTAGCTGCATCTTCTGGTGTAGATCAACTCCTTTCTCTGTTGGGTTGCCACGACTTCACACACTCAATGTTCCTGGCTATCTCAACCGCTGAGTATGGGAAGTCTTCGCGCCAAGCTTTTATCCAGAACCCAAGTCTCATTTTAATTGACCACATGACTTCTTTTTCGCACCAGCCTTTATTTTCGAACACAATCATGTTCCTTGTACCCCACAGGACTCAAATCACAACAAAGAAAAGAGTAATTCACGATTTCTTTTGGAACTTACTACCCACATTGCAAGCCAGCCACTGCTCAAAACACTCCTTAGCGGACTTGGGGATTACCCAAACTAAATCCCACCACTCCAAACAATAGGTCCAAATTTTCCATGCGCATACACAATCAATTAGTAAGTGATCAACCGTTTCAACCACTAAATTACAGAAAGGGCACCACTTCTCCTCTTCGTCTAGGACTCCTAAATTCCACAAACGCCCCCTTGTGTTCATTTTTCCTAATAGGATATCTCCACTTTAGGAGGTGCTAAGCCCCTCCACACACCACAAATGAGATGATCAATGGTTGGGGTACTCACACGATCCCAAGAAGCTTCGACAAAGGATTTAACCAAATACGTACCTCCCTGGTTGTGTGCCCAAGTGCCCGCATCATCTTTGTCTCTAGTGGGTTGGCTTGCGCTTAGGATAGCATGTAGATCAACCATGTCCGGTTCTTCTCTTGCAAATAAACGTTGCCTCCAATAAAGCAGTCATCTCCCCGTATCCCCATCCCAAAATCCCATTTCCGCAATGAAATTGTTTTGTTGAATAGAAGCTTTGAACAAGTTCGGGAAACGACTTTCAAGGGCTTCGTTCTGAACCCACTTATCCTTCCAAAATCTCACACGCGACCCATCTCCCAATGTGACTCGTAGACCTGAAGTAACTCTCTTCATATTCTCATTAGCTTGAGGTAGTTCAGCGATTCTGGACCATGGTGTCACGGAACGCTTAGTTCCGTAGAAATTTTGGGTAATATTTATGTATTTAGTCCAATTTTGTAAGGACGCAAACCTTTGGTGAAGTGCTCGGCACAAATCCATAAAGGGGTGTGTCCATAGGACGTTATGTAAAATACGTGTAAATATCATACCGGGTAGAATAATGTAAAAATAAAATAAAGTGTAGGTGTGCACTTAGAGAGGCAAAGGCGGACGGTCAAAAGGGGGTAGGCAAGGCAAGGGGCTTTCCCTCCAAAAATAAAGTTACTTTAGGATGTAAAAAGATGACTAGGAAAAGTGGAGACAAAAAGTAAGAACCTAGGACAAAAGGAAACAAGGAGGATGGCTAGGACACAAGGCAAGGAGACACAAGTACAACACTTTTTGCTTTATTGTCTTTTGTACATTTGTCTATAAATATGGAAGTGTAAATAGAAGGGGTTCATCAATTCCCCAACTTCAAACTCACCCATCTTCTATCTCTCTCTCTCTCAACCGTGAGTCTCTCTCTCATTTTATGTGTATGTGTTTTATTTCCTTTTCCTTCCAAATTATATTATTCCGCTCCGTAACTCAACACTCTCTTAATTTCGGGGTTTGCCTGACTTAGCGAGGTACTTTCGGAGTGAAGCTAAGTGGCATCACGGGACTTAACGAGGTACCTTAGGGGGTGAAATTAAGGGCATTGGGAGGCCGTGACACTGGTGAAAGTGTCATCCCGTGACAATGGGCTTGCATATTTTGCAGTAAACAGAGTGTATGTATGATGTGGTAAAAGTTTGATAATGATTCATTCTGGCATGTTTAGGTTTGCTAGCTTGCCAACCTGCGCATGCCTGACCATGTAGCTCGCTTTGTTAAACAAGTTAGCACAAGTCTTCTCAAGCTCAATGTAAACCAAGCCTTTCAAGCTAAATATCGAGCCAAATTACAAGCATACACAAGCTAAATATCCAGCTGTACCAACAGTAACACATTTCCTTCAGCTTTGCGAGTTCTAGTTATAGCATCTAAAAAGCAAAATATGATCAGAGAAGCAAAAAATTGTTAGAAAGTAGAACAAACAGAAAATAGACTTAAGAATTCTTTGTCTTTGACATCTAGGAGGGGGGGTTGTTCAACGCATTGTATGCATTTGTAACTAGCATAACAGGCTTCACAAAAGAGTCTAGATATTAATGCAATGTTCAAAATATTTTTTATATCTCGCAATAGTTTTAGCAATAATTCTTTATTCTACATTTTTACTTTATTTATAATTTTATATTACATTACTATTGTATTACTATGAATCCACTAAATATTTTAGATTATTGCCGTATTCTTATACGTACATTATTTGGGTTATTTTAATATGTATTATAGAGGGTTCATTATTACTAGGCACTAATACAACTAGATCTTATTAGAAATCCGAAATTAAGCATGCTTGGGCGTGAGTAGTACTAGAATAGGTGGCCTCTTGGAAAGTTCTTGTGTTGCCAACCCTATAAGGTTGGGGGTCCTTAGAAACAACCTATCAGCAGGGTTACACCCTAAAGAGGTAAGGCTGCGTACATCCACCCCCCAGACGCCGTTTAGGCGGGAGCCCTTGAGGCATTGGGTCTGTTGTTGTTGCTATTGTAATATGTATTATAGATAAAGTGACTCATTCAAAGATGCCAACTGCTAGGGGTATGGTGGGAATTAATGTATTTTTTTTTTGAGTGTATTGGGCCGTTAGATACGACTTTTATAGGTGTTTCTTGTTATTTCTGTTTTATGCACTATGTGTGTACTTTTGGGGTATTTTCTTGAAATATTAGTTTTGTTATCGCGAGTTTTTCTTGCTAATTATTCAAAAAAAAAAAAAAAAACAAAAAATTTTCCAAGGGCTTGGACCCAAAAGCCCCAAACTTCATTCCCAAGTCATGGACAAGTGCTTTGCTTGCATTAATCTTATATTTTATTACCAAAGAGTCCTACTTTATGCAAACTTGACTCACACTTTAGAGTAATTTTTGCTAACTGACAGTTGATTTATAGTATCAACAATCTAATAAGTCAATAGTGGATGACAAACAGAAAATCGTAGCAAACACAAAGTTTATTAACATTCATAACATTATATATAGTAAACTAATATGGAGGAAGAAGATACAGAGTGGGTGACAGAGAGACAGCAGAATGTGGTGGAGAGGAAGAGAAGAATAGCAGGAAGGAGAGGTTGAGGGAGATGATGCAAAGCACCAAAAGGTCGTACACAAGCCTCGAACCTTGATCACCCGTGGTGGGAAAGATAGGGTGCCTCTAACCTGTTGATCATACCCAATGATGCCAGATTGAATGAATTAGCTAAAACTCATTGATTTTACGAATCAATAACGTAAAGATGAGTTATGTAATTTTATTAAACTCTTTTAAAATAAAATTACAAAGATCAACTCAAAATATGATAAAACTCATCAAATAAATTCAATAATCGAAAGCTTCCCAAAATAATAAACTAATGGCTTGTTTATCCATTGAAATAGTCATTGTTCTACCCGTTTTATACTAATTTCTGTAACAATATTAAGACTTATTTCGACCTTATCGAAATTGTCTCAATGAATACAATGAAACCTAATCATAAAGTGAGAACAAGTCTTGAGAGATAGATTTTGAAATGGAAGAAGAAGAGAATGATAAAAGATTGTTCGATATTCCGATCATGAAAATGGAAGAGATTTTTATAATTTTTTAGGTGTTTCTACGTAAAGAGACAACCATTTACAAAAAAGCACAAAAAATTATTTTTTACTTATTATGAAAATATACCAACATGAGCACGTTTTATATCATCGTTTTCCATCTATAAGATTTATGAATGGCAAGATATTATCCAACGGCCAAATTTTTAAAGAGGATTTTTCTAACAATTTGAATATTGGATTTTTCCTAACATGATACAGTATATTTTATTACTTTTTAATCAGATTTTTTCAGTGATAGTAAAAAATATTTGTAAGTTTTATAAACATGAAAAAAAAGGCACACATTAAAGGCAAATTAATTGCACTTTGATTATGAATTATATAAAAGTATTATTACAATTTTATGAATTATTTGTTCTATATTTCAATGAAAATGTATTGCATTATTTATGGTATTAGATGCAGCAATAATAGATAAATTAATTAAGAAAATGTAGTACCGTGAAAGAGTAAGGCTGCATCCATCTCACCTTCCAAACCCTGTCCTAGTGGGAGCTTGTATGACATTGGAATTTGTTGTTGTTGTTGTAAGATAGTCATTTATCGAAATCACAAAAAATAATAAATAAAATCTAGTTACTTGACTTGTTGTATGTTTTTTGCACATTTATTTGGAAAATACCTTTTAAATAGTTTGTTGTTATTGTCAGGGTAGATCGTTGAGCCAATCTCCAAAATAACGTCAATATAAAAAATATTTCTAAAACTAACTTCTAAAGAAAAGTATTTACTCAAATGGCATCCACATAATCATTTGAATTTTTTTATTATTTTTTGTTTTCTTTTTTTACTTTTTATACAAAAATAAATTTTAGTGCACAATGTCAGTACATGTATGTTATTTTTTTACATTTATAATATTTTCTTCATAATAATAAATAAATTAAATTAAATTAAATTATTTATTAAATATTTAAATTTAATTTGGGTATAACTTAATTTAAGTATTTATTAATATTTATTTTAATTAAGAAAGCATTATAAATTTTAAGAAATAAAATATACATGCATTTATATATTTGAAATTTTTTACTATTGAAAAAAAAAAGAAGAAGAATAAAAAATTCTAAAAGATAACATAGATGTCATTTGGGTAAATACTTTTCTTTGGATAATTTTGAAAATATTCTCTTCTTTTAGTGTTATTTCGGGTAGGGCTCCTAAATTATACTATCAAATTAATTATGTAATTTTTAGTGAACAATAGTGGCAAAATAGTAACCAATGTTACTTTTTATCTTATAAAATATTGAACGGTATTGTCAAAGGGTGTAAATGAGTTGAGTCCAATTGAGCACTAGATTATTTATACTTGGCTAAACATGATTATCGAGCTCAAGTTCGAGCCAATTTTTTATCGAGCTTTTTGAACTTTCATTCGAGCTCAAATGGTGAAGATTTTATTGTGTCGGATATTCGACCCATTAGCCTAATTGAGTCAATTTAAGCTTGTTATAATGAACCGAGTCGAGCTCAATATTGAGCCAATTCAAGCCTGTTATCAAGTCGAGTTAAACTCATTATGAAGTCGAATCGAGGTTATAATTGAGCCAAGATCTCTATTGAGTTTAGCTATTCGAGTTGCCACATGTTATATCGAATTATTTTTGAGCTAATACTAACTGTTAACGAGTTCTTACCAGATTAGTGTTCGAACTCCGCTCGATAAGGAATCCTATCAACCCCTGTAACAAACACGAACGAAAACCTAATTAATTTTAAACGTGAGTAATTCATCCAACCTTTCATTTTTATTACCCTACCATAAGATTTTTTTGCCATCTAATGGCGTATTAACTGTACCAAATCCTTACTAGCGTTCGGAAATTTATGATGTCCCAATAATTTTTTCCAGGTTTATTTATATGAAATTTTTTTTTAATTTTCTTATAATGTTAATTGAATTCTTAAACTTGAATTATCTCAATTTAATTTATATATTAATTTACAAGATGTTAATTTAATTCTTTTTTTTTTTAAATAGTGTTGAAACACATTAGTTGGGGGTCCTCGGAAATAACCTCTCTTCTACTCAGAAGGGGTAAGGCTACGTATATCCACCCCCCCAGACCCTGCTTTTGCAGGAGCCCGTGAGGCACTGTGAATGTTGTAGTGTTGAAACACATTATAAAATAGGTGCACTCGCAAACACTAGGCTTAAACTAATCAAAACAACCGACCAAAAAAAAAGAAGTGTAAAAGTGCAAGTAAATTACATGGCATAAATTACTAACATAGGATAACAGCAAAAGATGCCTATAACTAGTAATACTTGCACCACCAGCAGTAGAGCCCAAACCCAGCAGTAAGCTTAGGCACCTAGGAAACGTACATTCGACCATTTCTTAACGTATTCAATGTTTCTTGCAATGTCATATGGGGAGTATGAAAAGTTCTGGCACCTGACTTTGACCGAGAACCCAACTCTTATTTTAATACTCCAGAAAACCTCATTCATCTTCCAACTGCCGTTTTCAAAGACCACTTTGTTCCTAGAGTTTCACACAACCCAAACAACTGCAAAGAACAATATTATCCAAACCTTCTTTTGAAACTTTCCACCGACATAGCACGTGAGTCATTGCTCATAAAGATCCTTCACATTTTCTAGGACTACCCAATGAATGGGCGACCAATCAAGACATTTGCTCCAAATGGACCGACACCAGTTACAACTAATAATTTATTATAAGTGAATTTTTTTTTTTGGGAACAATTATTGTAAGTAATCATAATAAATTATATATGCATATTTTCTATATATTATAGTCAAGTAGTCCCAATTTAAGCAAATTCTTAAGGGATGACCAAAAACTTTTGAACCTGAATGCAACCGATAAAAAAAATCCATGTTATTTACTATATTATTTTGTAAATTATATAGTATTGTATCTTATTTCTATATATTATTGCCAAGTCTTCCCCTCCTCAAAATCTCTCAAACCTTAAATCTTGTAATTCTAAAGTCTTACAACAAAGTTAGCAAATAATAATAAAAAGTATGCTTGTATTAAATTCAATAGAGCACTAATACATACATAAAAATAAAAGAGCAAACAAAATTCTAATACAATTCAATAAATTCCAATGCAATGATATATAAATTATATTTTAAAAATATAAACATCATCCGAGCAGGATAACACTTGTTTAATAATTCTCAAGAAATTATACACACCTCAAATGCTTGTATTGTTATTTTAAAAATTTAATAATGATAATGATGATGATAATAAAATTGGAGAATGCACTGACAATGATGACAATGATAATGATAAATGACTTTGAAAAATATTCTTTGTTCTACATTTTTTTTATTTTTTATATTACATTACTACTGCATTACTATGAATCAAGGTTATTGCAGTATTCTTATATATATGTATATGTATATATATTATTTGTGTTATGCTAATATGTATTACAGATAAAATGACCCCATTCAAAGATGCCAAGGGCTGGGGGTATGGTGTGAGTCAGTGCATTTTTGTTTTTTAGGTGTACTTACTGAGTCGTTAGATACGATTTTCATAGGTTTTTTTTTTTTTTTTTCCTTTTCTGCACTCTTTGTGTGCTTTTTGGATCTCTTCATCAAATGAAGATTTTTGTATTACTAGTTTTCCTCAGTGATTATCGGGAAAAAAGGCCCAAACTTGATTCCCTAATGATGGACAAGTGCTTTATTTATCTTTACCCAAGAATCCTTACTTTATGCAAATTTCACTCACACTTTGGAATAATTTTTGAATCTTTAATTTTTGCCAAATCTAAATGTTAGCGAATGTTACACAACACAAGAAAGCTAACTAGTAGAAAATTGATTTGTTGATAATTATTTGCCAAAAATACTACCATGACACATGATTTTGAAAATATTTGTATAGTTTATATTAATATTTGTGGACATTTTAATCATGCTTTGATAATTTTTTGCAAAAAATATTAGTGTGGCTTATATACATTAAAGTAATTATATGATACACTAGCATTATATGTATAACTGTACACATTTTTATAAAAAATTATCAAATTACAACGTAGAATACCTAATTGGTAAAAATATTTGAACCTCGTGGTATCTCTTTGTATATATTAAAATGTCATGATATCTATATAATAAATGTTCAAATCTCCGGTACCAAAGAGATATTTTCCTCAAAAATAAACTATCTTAAATATGTGTTGGGCATCTCAATATCAGAACAAACATACTAAGCCCAAACTATATTCTCAAGGCAGGGACAAGTTCTTTATTTAACTTCTACTTATTGCCCAAGTATCCTTAATTGAGGCAAACTTAACTCACACTTTGGAATATTTTTTGCACCCTTCCTGAAACCGAAATCTAATATTATAGTTTATAAATATTAAGTTTTTACCTATGCGATGTACATATGATATTTATTTCGGATTTTATTGTGTAGTTCTAATTATTTGAGTATTTGATATTATATTTGCTTTATTATTTTGTAAGTAATGTTGGATGTACATGACCTTTATACGACCCAGCTGTAATATTGTCGTGCATTTGAAGTGGTTGTATTCTTGGACCAAACTTTAAACTCCTTATTATGGTAAAAATGAAGAATTCATTCAAATTTATCCTCTAATGCCCTGTCAAAAGCGCCTCATTTTTAAATTTTCTCTATTAAATTTCCTCCATTAAGTTTAGTTATCTCCTTGTTTAATTTATTAAATTGAATCAAAGAGTTTCCGTGATTTTAATATTATAGTATACTAATTATAGTCAATTTATAGTATCAACAATCTGATGAGCCAATAGTGAATGACAAATAGAAAACTGAAGCACACACAAAGATATAGGGGCGGGAGAGAGAGTGGAACGCGGTGGGGAGGAAGAAAAGAATAGAGATCAGTAGAGGTCGGGCAAAATGATGATGCAGCGCACCTAAAGGTCGCACCACAATGTTGAATTTCAACGACATGTGGTGGGAAGGATAGGGTGCCTCTAACTTGTTAATCATATTGAAATAAATTGGCCAAAACTCATTAATTTTGTAAATACTCGAGAAATAACCTAAAGAGGAGTTATGTAATTTTAATGAGCTCTTTCAAAATAAAATTACGAAGATCAACTCAAAATAAGAGAAAACTAATCAAATAAATTCAATAATCAAAAGTTTTCGATGAAGATAAACTAATGGCCTATTTATAATCATAAGAAACCTTACTTCTAATCGTAATCCAACTCCAATAGCTAATCATACTTTAAATCAAAATTTTTTATTCCTAATAATAATCTAATTCTAAGAACTAACAGTACTTTAGATCAAACTTTGCTTATCCGCACTTGTCATCCGCTCATATTCTGTGGAAAGGATTATGTCTTCTAGATCTATGTCTTGATTTTTTTTTTCTTTTTTTTTTATTTATTTATCATGTGTTTTGCATCAGATGAGAACAACAAAAAGGAGGGAGAGAGGAGGAGGAGACATTGGTATTAGGCCATGCTGGCATGGGCCGAAGGAGCAATAGCACTAGTCGGAAGGGTGGTGTAGTACTACTTGGAAGTACGGGTCATGATAGAAACTTGAAGTACAAAACATTTACATGGATCACGTTGCGAGACGACATTTTCGATATGTATAA
The DNA here is from genome assembly GCA_018398585.1 of Simmondsia chinensis. Classification (NCBI taxonomy): domain Eukaryota; kingdom Viridiplantae; phylum Streptophyta; class Magnoliopsida; order Caryophyllales; family Simmondsiaceae; genus Simmondsia; species Simmondsia chinensis. The sequence continues at coordinate 3,690,940 of JAGTTD010000002.1, read as the reverse complement.
TATTTGTAAAAGTTGGAGGTTCTCGGAAACAGCCTCCTTTCCACTTGAAAGGGGTAAGGCTGTGTACATCCACCCCCCCAGACCTTGCTTTCAGCGGGAGCCGTGAGGCACCGAAACTGTTGTTGTTGTACAATATTTTGTAAAAGTGACATCATATATTGAACAAGTGATGTGGAATATCAAACATTTGAATTTAAAAATTATTTTACCCTAACCGATGGACTAAAAAATTACTTCTCAAATTCATATATTAACAATTTACTAAAACTTAAAAGTTCTAAAATATATATATATATACCGCGCGGGCAGTCAAAAAAAATACCTTCTTTTGTTATGCATAGCCAGTAAAAAATAGTAATGTAAAAAGCATCATTTTCCAAGAGGATCCTTGGGGAAGCTCCCCGGGTGAGGAGCTTGATGTGTTACACCCACGACCCCAAGTTTGAATCCTCGTATCCCCTTTCCTCCCCCTGCCCTAAGGGCATTTCTATGATTAAAAAAACGTTCCTTTCCCAAAATAGTTCTGTATAAAAGAGCTGCAGAGGTAGTGTTCCACCAATTTTTTATGCAGTAATATATTAAAAATATAAGGTTATTTTGTTTTTGGAAATAATGAAAACAACTCTAACCTTTTTGAATTAATAAAAAAAATTTCGAGCTTTTATCGTATTAATAAAAAAGTTTATCTCCGGCATGATGACATCATTTTCCTTCGACAGAACTGCCGTGGCAACTATTTTTTTAATTAACATTACAATAAAATAATAAAAATACTCTTTAATAACTATATTTTTAAACAAACTAAGCGAAAATAAATAGTTTCTAAATAATAGAAAATCTTAAATTTCGTGTTTATAACGTATAAAATAAGAATAAAAATATTGAATGGTACTTTTACTATTTTACTATAGCATTAATACAAAATAGTTGTTACGTAAGCTCAGTTGATGAAAAAAAGGTCATCACGATGGAGAGGAACATTTTTGTTTATATGAAAAAAAACTTGGAGCTTTTTTTGTTAACTCAAAAAGATTAGAATCCTTTTACTATTTTCAAAAATGTCAAGGCACTAAAATATAAATAATCCAAAAATATAATAATAACAATAATATAGTTATGTTAAAATTTAGTTATTTATGGGCTACTCTCCTAAACCTAATACAACTCCTACTCCTAATCATATCACAAAAGCTTAATAACCTAAAAACTTAATAACAATTTTACTCTAATTTGGATTCTAGTTTCTAAAATGAAAATAAGGCCAATATGCTTAACTAAGGTAGAATATCGGCCCATACTCACTAAATCACCTACTCATCAAGTCATGTGGCGAGACCGCTCTATTGTTGAATCTCGGTTTTGCATCACTTGCCCTGTGGTTCTATACTTGCTAAGTCTTTCTAGGAGGGCACCCCTTATCTATATCTTGACCTACATCACTTTGCATGAATCTAATTTTAATTGTAAAAAAACCCTGTTAAGAAAAATCTAGTACGATAAAAACTTAGTAAGGGAAAAAGTACACTTTTCATAATATGGAAAATTTCCTTCATTATTACAAATTTTATAATCATATCATATTTTATGCTAACACATCTCAAAACTGGAAACATACTTCTTAAAAGTTGTAGTTGCAATTCCTCGGTAAACAGATCTATTAGGTAGCATTTGATCGTATCTTACCAACATCAATGCGATCATTATTATGAAATTAATGAGAATAAAATAACTTTGGTTTGATATGCTTGGTGCTATCTCCTTTAATAAATCCTCCTTAACAATAATAGTTGATACACGTTGCATTTTCTTCACATAATATTTTTGGTTTATAAAAAGGTTCACCCAAGTACTAATGGCACCGGATCCTATTAGAACTCCGAAGTGAAGCGTGCTTGGACGAGAGCAGTACCAAGACGGGGACCTTCTAGGAAGTCTTCGTGTTTCAAACCGTTTAGGTTTGGGGGTCCTCAGAAACAGCCTCTGGCGGGGTTACAACTTGAAGGGTTAAGGCTACATACATCAACCTCTCCCAAACCTCGCTTATGCAGGAGCCCTTGAGGCACTAGATATGTTGTTATTGTTGAATATTTTTGGTTTACGGTTGATTAGCTACACAAGTCCTTATTGTGCTAAATCGTAGATCATAACCATAATCTCGGCTTGCTTCATAAACTGCAAGAATTTTAGAATGATTAGATAAATAATGAAAACTATGTGGTTATAATATTTTTGGAAAAAACGAAAAGAATTATGACCTTTTTGAATTAATAAAAAAAGGCTCAAGTTTTTGTCGTATTAATAAAAAGGCCTGTCTCCAGCATGATGATGTCATTTTCTTTCAACAGAGCTGTCGTGACAACTATTTTTTTATTGATGTCACAATAAAATGCTAAAAAATATATTTAATAACTATATTTTTGAATAAACTAAGAAAAACAGATAGTTTCTAAATAATAGATATCTTGAATTTCATGTTTATTATTTATGAATAAGAATAAAGATATTGAATGGTACTTTTTTCCATTTTACTGTAGCATTAATAAAAAAATTGTTGCCATGCAAACTCTATCGACGAAAAAAGACATCATTATGATGGAGAGGGACTTTTTTTATTAATATGAAAAAAAGACTTAGAGGTTTATTTGTTAATTAAAAAAGACCAAGATCCTTTTTTTAATGTCTTTTTTTTTCCAATGTCCTAGGTCGTTAGATACGACTTTCTTCTATGCTTTGCGCACTATGTGTGCACTTTTTGAGTTTCTTCATGAAATGTTAGGTTTTTTTTTTTTTATTGCGAGTTTTCCTCAATAATTATCCAGAAAAAAAAAAAAAAAAAAAAAGCCAAGGGCTGGGACCCAAAAGTTCAAACTTGATTCTGAAGTGATGGATAAGTGCTTTATTTATCTTCAATTTATTACCTAAAAATCCATACTTATGCAAACTTAACTCACACTTTGGAATAACTTTTGCATCCTTCTTGAAAGCCAAATCCAATGTTATACCTTTTTTTTTTTTTTAAAGATAAAGACAAGGCTTCTCAAGATTGCCCTCATTTGATAGGGAATCCTGAGGCATCAGCCCGGATAAGGGAGAAGAAGGCATGGTGCGGAAGGCTATCCCACACCGAAATACCACAACCCTCATGCCCCAGATTTGCCAGCCAGTTCACCGGCCTATTAGCTTCCTTAAAACAATAATTGAAAGAGACATGACCTAAAGGATGGCTCAATAAACGGATGTCTTCAATAATGGTGATGGTGTCTTCCCTAATGTTATACTTAACGAATGTTACATAACACAAAAAACTAACTAGTACAAAATTGATTATCTAATAATTATTTGCCAAAAATACTAATATGACACATGATTTCGAAAATATTTGTTGACATTTTTATCATGCTTTGATGAATTTTTGCAAAAAATATTAGTGTGACTTATACACATTAAAGTAATTATATGATACATTAGCATTATATATATAAAATTAGTCACATTTTTATAAAAAATTAAGAAATTAAGACGTAAAATACATAATTGATAAAATATTTAAACCTCCTGATACCTTATTATATATATTAAAGTGTTCGGATATCTTCATATTAGAACAAAGATGCTAAGCCCAAACTATATTCCCAAGGCATGGACAAGTTCTTTATTTATCTTCTACTTATTACCCAAGTATCCTTACTTTATGCAAACTTAACTCATACTTTGGAATAATTTTTGTATCCTTCCTGAAACCGAAATCTAATAATATATTTAACGAATATTAAGTTTTTACCCATACGATATACAGATGATATTTATTTAGGATTTTTTTGTGTAGTTCTAATTGTTTGAGTATTTGATATTAACTTTGCTTTATTATTTTGTAAGTAATGTTGGACGTACATGGCTGTCAATGTAGTCGGGTCAAAACCGTCAAAGTCCAGGCCTATCCTTCTCCCCATCTCATGGCTGTCAATGTAGTCGGGTCAAAACCGTCAAAGTCCAGGCCTATCCTTCTCCCCATCTCAATTACTCGCCCAGAAGGATCTTATCTACCTCTTGGACCAAACTTTGAAGTCTTATTATGGTAAAAATGAAAAAGTCATTCAAAATTATCCTTTAATGGCCCTGTCAAAAGCACCTCTTTAAATTTTCTCTGCTAAATTTTCTTCGCTAAGTTTAATTCTCTCCTTGTTTAATTTATTAAAATGAATCAAAGTGTTTCCGTGATTTTAATATTATAATAAATTAATGATAGTCAATTTATCACATCAATAATCTAATGAGCCAACGGGGGATGACAAATAGAGAACCGTAGCAAACACAAAGTTCATTAACATTCATAACATTACATACAGTTAACTAATATGAAGGAAGAAGATATAAGGGGGAGAGATAGAGAGCCAAACGTGGTGGAGAGGAAGAGAAGAATAGAGAGAAGGAGAGGTTGGGAGAGATGATGATGCAGGGCGCATTAAGGTCGCACCACAGTGTTGAACAAGGATAGGGTGCCTCTAACCCATTAATTATATTGAAATAAATTCGCTAAAACTCGTTGATTTTGTGAGTGCCCAAGAAATAACTTAAAGAGGAGCTATATAGTTTTAATGAACTTTTTCAAAATAAAATTATAAATATCAACTCACAATATGAGAAAACTAATCAAATAAATTCAATAATCAAAAGTTTTTTATAACGATAAACTAATGGCTTATTTATAGTCATAAGAAACCTTACTTCTAAATGTAATCCAACTCCAATAACTAATCGTGCTTTAAATCAAATTTTGTTATTCCTAATATTAATCTAACTCTAAGAACTAACATTACTTTAGATCAAACTTTGCTTATCCGCGCATGTCATCTACACATCCTGTGGAATGGATTATGTCTTCTATTTATGTCTTGATCGTGTTTTTTCATCATGTGTTGCATTAGACGAGAACAACGAAAAGGAGGGAGAGAGGAGGACACACTAGCATTAGGCTATGCTGGCACGGGCCGGAGGGGCAATGTCACTAGTCAGAAGGGTGGCGCAGTACTGCTAGGAAGTACGGGTCATGGTAGATACTTGAAGTGAAAAATGTTTACATGGATCACGTTGCGAAATGAGTGTAGGAGAGGTAGGACATTTCCGATATTTTCAAAATTTTGAAAAAGTGATGTCATATATTGAACAAGTGATGTCGAATATCAAACATTGAATTGAAATATTACTTCATCCTAGCTGACGGACTAAAAAATTATTTTGCAAAACTGTTTGATATAAAAGAGCCATGGGGGTAGTGTTCCACGAATTTTTTTTGTAGTAGTATATGAAAAATATATAGTTATTACATTTTTGGAAATAATGAAAAGAACTTTGACCTTTTTAAATTATTAAAAAACTCTCAAGTTTTATCCTATTAATAAAAACGCTCATATTTTTGGTGTCATTGTCATCATCATCATCATCACAACCCAGTGCCTGAAGGGCTCCCGCTTGCTCAGGGTCTGGGAGGGGTAGGATATACGCAGCCTTACCCCATCATCATCTTTTTGGTGTGATGACATTATTTTCCTTCGACAGAGCTGGCGTGGCAACTATTTTTTTATTAATGTTACAATAAAATGATAAAAATATCATTTAATAACCTTTTTTTAAAACAAACTAAGCGAAAACAAATAGTTTCTAAATAATATAACATCTTAAATTTCATGCTTATAATTTATTTATTTTTTTTGATAATTATCTGCAAAGCCGAAGAACAGACGGCCGCTCGCAAAGACGAGGCCAAGGCCACTCCGAAAACGGAGGGAGGAACAAAAAGGAACCAACAAACAACAAAAACAAAACACCCAAAACCCGACAGAACAGACACCGAGCACACGCAGCCCAAAACACTAATAAAAAAATAAGAATAAGGATATTGAATAGTACTTTTGCCATTTTATTGTAGCATTAATTAAAAAAAAATTGTCATGTCAGTTATGTCGATGAAAAATGATATCATCACTATGGAGAGGGACCTTTTTATTAATATGAAAAAAAACTAGAGATTTTTTTGTTAATTCAAAAAAATCAGGATCCTTTTTATTATTTTCAAAAACGTCAAGGCTACTCTCCTGAACCTAATACAACTCCTACGCCTAATCATATCCCTAAAAACTTAAGAATAATTCTACTCTAATTAGGATTCCGGTTTCTAAATCACAAAAGCTTCAATAAGACGGAATTTGAGGGGTGCGCTCTTGTGTTGTCCTCTTTCTTTGTACTCTCTAAGTCCCATACTTGCTCAATCACCTACTCTCCAAGTCATGTGGTGAGATTGCTCTCGGTTTGCATCACTTGCCCAGTGGTTCTATACTTGCCACTTCACCATACTTGCTAAGTCTCTCCATGGGACCCCCTAGTTGTATCTTGATCTACATCACTTTGTATGGATCTGATTTTACTTGTAAAAAAAACCTTATTAAGAAAAATCTAGTAGATAAAAACTTAGGAAGAGAAATTTTCCTTCATTATTATAAAATTTTATAATCATATCACATATTTTATGTTGACACATCTCAAAATTGTGAACATACTTCGTAAAAGTTGTAGCTGGCAATGCCTCGGTAAACAAATCTATTATGTATTATTTGATCATATCTTACCAACATCAGTACAATCATTATTATGAAATTAATGAGAATGAAATAACTTTGGCTTGATATGCTTGCTGCTATCTCCTTTAATAAATCCTCCTAAACAATGGTCAATATATATTGCATTATCTTCACGTAATATTTTTGGTTTGTCATTGATTAGTGATAAGCCACAGGACTCCTTAATATACTGAATCATAGGTCTTAACTATACACACTCTCGACTTTATAAATTGCAAGAATTTCAAAAGGATTGGGATAAAGTAGCCATTGTTATTTGCTTCATGGAACAAAAAGAAATAGCAATGTCAGCACAAGCGAAAACATAATAGGTCTGCCGGGCTTCATGTGGATTAGAATGGTATCCACCGTCCACATTTTAAACAAACCCTAATTCAGACGCCTTCGAATATAAAAATCCTATACAGGATATAACACGTAGGTAATAGAAAATATCTTTGATAGATAAAAAGTGTCTAAGAAATTTGATGGATAAAAGAGATGTAAGAAGTCCTTGACGGGATAAACCTGGACACTAATTGTGAGAGTTAATTGTATGTCTAAATTTAATATTATTTCTACCTCTATTCTATTTTTACGGATTTTAATTGAATAAATACTCGAAAATAGCTTTACAAAAATTTTAATTTGCATATACTTTAGCAAAGTTATAAAAGTAGCTATATTTCACTAAATCAAAATACAAACTATTTGACTACATTAATAATTCTTTGCCGCCCAGAAAAAAAGAAAAAAAGGCTAGATTAATTATCCGTTATTTAGTTGTTGTGATACACTTTAACGCTAAATGGGACAATTTTATCTATTTAATGCAAAATCACTTGGAAAAAGGATATAATTAGGGGTCTCTTGAATCATATATTAACGGTGCAGAATAATAAAAAAAAAAAAGAGAGAGAGAGAGAGAGAGAGAAAAAAAACACATTAATAAACGTTTATTCAACTACTTGTTCCTCGTTATGGCCACTTTCTGACGATATAAATTCAAGATCATTTGTTTTTGAAGGCCTTCTTCGACCACGATCTGATGTTCGAATGTAACTCTCAATAAGTTTGTACAGAATAATCCAATCGGCATACATTGGAATTGCTGTAGTCAAAAATGTCAAAGAGCACATCCTGATTATAATGATGGCAGCTGTCACAGTTATTTTATGAGCTAAGTACCCGGTGAGGTTTGCTCACCCGAACACGAACAACAACAAAGAAATGAACACAATGGAAATTCAAAGGGGAAATGTAAGACACAATTTTTCACACAAAGGGGAGAGGCTTTTCTTATTAATATTTCAGAGATTACAAGATCTCCCAAAATGAATGCTCATTACATCTATTTATAGCCGTGGTCACCCCATGAACAAAGGGGTAACCGTTCCCGCCATTTTCCCTCTTTCTTCAAAGCCGTGCTCCACTCTTCCCATGCGTGCCTTGGCGGTTACAAGGTCAGCTGGTCAAAGCACATGTTATATTAATTTAGGCGCCTGATTTTCAACTGGCGGTTACATCCACCTCAGCCCACTCTTCCATTTTCCCGCCTTTATCTTGTTTGAACTAGTCAATGCTTATTCCCGCTTCTTTTCCTTTGGTAACCGTCACTAATATGTGTCACGTGCTTATTATTACCATTTTATAAGGTCGGGCTTCATTGGGCCTTATTGGGCCTACTTGGGCTTGGGCCGGGCCAGTGCCCTGCACTGGGCCCGTGCCTATCGCTACTCATCTGTGTCCCTGGGCCGGCCCCGTGCCGTGCCCTGGACCTTGTCATGACACTGTCTAGGTCGCGCCCCGCCTATGTCATGACACTGTCTCGGGTCGCGCCAGACCCTTGTCATGACACTGTCTTGGGTCGCGCCCCGCCTATGTCATGACACTGTCTCGGGTCGCGCCAGACCCTTGTCATGACACTGTCTTGGGTCGCGCCCCGCCTATGACATGACACTGTCTCGGGTCGCGCCAGACCCTTGTCATGACACTGTCTTGGGTCGTGCCAGACCCTTGTCATGACACTGTCTTGGGTCGTGCCAGACCCTTGTCATGACACTGTCTTGGGTCCGCGTCCGTCTCGGTTCCCACTTTGTCCGTCACTTAGGCCTAGGTCCGTGGAGGCCTAATGCACTCTTAACTGAGTGCGCACCTTGTCCACACAATGCCAATCATTGGCAGCCCATTTGACACGGCACAGGAACAAGGCGCACACCTGTGCCCCGGTCCGGAGTGTCACGGGTCTTACAAACCTCCCCCACCCGAAAGACCTGACGTCCTCGGAAGGGAATTAAGGTACTCCGCAACTTTGTCCTCAAATTGCCACAAAGTTACGTCTCGTTCCCATGTAGCCTCCGTAATAGGAGTGCCTTTCCATTGAACCAGGAAGTCTCGTCTCCTGTTCTTTTTACTCTGACCATACACCCGATGGTCTAGGACTTTTTCCACCTCTTGTGAAAATTGCTTTCGAATGGTAGGTGGCGCCCTTTTTTGCTTTAAGTGTGCACCCATTAGGCCCTCAACGTGAGGTTTAAGAAAACTAACATGAAAAGTGGGGTGCACCTTTAACCTTTGGGGTAAATCCAATCGGTAAGCAACGGGTCCAACCTTTTTAACAATTTCGAAGGGTCCATCGTATTTAGGCACTAAGCTACGATGCACTGTTTTACTGTTTATTTTCTTCCATATTTGAGGTGTGAGTTTAAGCATAACTTTGTCCCCTACTTTAAATTCTAAGGGTCTCCTCTTTTTGTCTGCATACTTTTTCATACGCCTAGCTGCCTTGTCAAGGCTGTCCTTCGCCATGTCAAGGAGCTCTTGTTTATCTAACGCAAAGCGTTGTGCAGCCGGGCATTTTCCCCCACTTTGTTTCACAATCTCGTGTGGAGTGAGGGGCTGCCAACCCATGGCCAACTCAAATGGGCTGAAGCCCGTGGCACTGCTCTTGTGCAAGTTATAACAAAGCTGAGCAGAGTCCATGAGTTCCACCCAATTCTTTTGGGAGGCCGTCACATAGTGCCTCAAGTATTCTTCCAACAAGGCATTCACTCGTTCCGTTTGCCCATCCGTTTGAGGATGGTTGGCCGTGGAAAATTTTAGTTGAGACCCCATTAAGTTAAACAACGTTGTCCAGAACCGACCCGTGAACCTAGAATCTCGGTCACTTACAATATCTTCGGGTAGACCGAAATACTTGACCACGTTTTTGAAAAAGAGTTGGGCGGCTTGATCCGCTGGACAAGCGTTTGGGGCTGCCATGAAAATGGCATATTTTGAAAATCTATCTACTACAACCATTACCGATTTTTGTCCATCAACACAAGGAAAACCAGAGATAAAATCCATCGACAAAGACTTCCATGGCTTGTCGGGTGTTGGTAGTGGTTGTAGAAGACCTGCTTCTTTTCTCCGCTCAAGTTTGTCTTGTTGGCAAACGAGGCATGACTTGACATAGGCCTCGACCTCCTGTCCCATCTTCGGCCAGTAATAGCTGCGCTCCAGCAATGCCTGGGTTCTTTCGCGCCCTGGATGTCCGGCCCACCTCGCATCGTGACATTCCCGCAGCAGTTCTACTCGGATTTTACCTGCAGGGACATATAAACGAGCACCCTGCGCAAAGATTAAATCATCATCGATCCAGTACCTGCGTGCTTCGCCACTGATTACCTGCTGTTTTAACCGTTGGTACATAGGGTCGGTCCGGGCAGCCTCCTTGACACGTCCGGTGAAGTCCGTCTCAACCCGTGACAAGGCTGCGACAAGCTCTAGGGTCTTACGACTTAGAGCGTCCGGGACTACGTTATGCTTTCCCTGTTTGTGTTCCCATACAAAATCATACTCTTCTACAAATTCTTGCCAACGGGCTTGTTTGGATGACAACTTCTTTTGGGACTTGAAATATGTGTTCGCAATATTGTCAGTACGAACCACGAACTTCACTCCCAAAAGATAGTGTCTCCATACTCGTAAACAATGTATTACAGCAAGCATCTCTTTCTCATGTGTAGAATACCGTTCTTCATGCTCTTTTAACTTCCTACTTTCGAAGGCTACCGGATGTTTGTCTTGAACAAGCACCCCACCAATGGCACGTCCAGAGGCGTCCGTATGAAGCTCAAAAGGCCTGTCGAAGCATGGCAACTTCAAGACCGGCTCCATTGACACTGCGCTCTTGAGGGCTCTAAAGGCTTCTTGGCACGGTTCGGACCACGACCACACTCTATCTTTTCTCAACAAATCTGTTAGAGGCGAAACCTTCTTAGAATAGCCAAGTATGAATTTTCTGTAATAGTTGGCTAACCCTAAGAATGATCTCAACTCTGATACATTTTTGGGTGAGGGCCAATCCAAGATGGCCTTGACCTTGGCCTCATCCATTTTTACATGTCCTTGACTAATTTTGTGCCCGAGGAACATGATCTCATTTGGGCAAATTCACATTTCTCTTTCTTTACATAGAGTTCATGTTCCTTTAGCTTTTCAAACACTTTTCTTAAGTGTGTTACATGCTCCTCTAGGGATTCTGAGTATACAACAATATCATCCAAATAAACCACAACAAAACGGTCGAGGTAATCGTAAAGAACATCATTCATTAAGTTACAAAAGGTAGCCGGGGCATTAGTGAGCCCAAACGGCATTACAAGAAATTCGAAAGAGCCATAACGAGTTACACAAGTGGTCTTGGGCTCGTCCCCTTGTGCGATCCGAACCTGCCAATAACCCGAGCGCAGGTCCAACTTGGTGAAGTATTTTGCCTTCGACAACCTGTCAAAAAGATCATCGACACGAGGAATAGGATAATTGTTTTTCACCGTTACCTTGTTTAGGGCCCGATAGTCCACGCACATTCGTAGGGACCCATCTTGTTTCTTTTGGAACAACACCGGTGCCCCATACGGTGCTTTAGACGGTTGAACAAAGCCTGCATCTAGCAATTCCTCTAGCTGTCTACGCAGCTCGGTAAGTTCTGCCGGCCCCATTCGGTATGGGACTCGCGCAGGGGGTCGGGAGCCCGGCAGTAACTCGATTTTGTGGTCGATGGCCCTCCTAGGCGGTAAATGCTTAGGTAATTCAGAGGGCATTACATCCTTGAACTCGTCTAGGACCCCCACAATTACATCAGGTACTTCCACCTTCTTCCCCGGTTTAATCTCAACTAGGGTCGCTACAAAAGTAGGGAGTCCTTTCCTAAACCCTTTCTTGAGTTGCATTGCGGATAATGTTTGTAACGGGCCCGGGGGTTTCATAGTGGTGGACCACGCCTTGACAAAGCAAGGTTTCGTCGGGTCGCTTATCATCATCCCCCCTAGGTGAGGGGTGACCGAGGCCCTTGCTGTCCGAAAGAATTCGTTGCCTAGAATCAATTCAAAATCGTCTATGTCTACTACCGTGAAGTCCGTCTTTCCTTCCCAGTCCCCCACTTTTAGAGTCACATTTGGGGCCTTACCTTTAGTTGCTATGGCGTTAGAGTTTACAGCTTTCAATCCCGTGTCAGAAGGGACTAAATTTAGTTTCAAAGTTTGGGCGGCCTTCGAGTTTAGGAAATTATGTGAAGCGCCGGTGTCGGCCATAGCAACTACAGGTCTCCCGTTCAACGTTACACGAAAATACATAAGTCCTTCTAAAGAAGGCGTGTCGTGACTAATGGCATTAAGTAGTCTCAAGGAGGTGGCCCTAAATTCATCGTTTTGTACTCGTTGCTCTTCCTCCTGTACTTCCTCACTTAATGCATTTAGGTGTTGTTTCTTGGGGCAATCCCTTGCATAATGCGGTCCGTCGCATATGAAGCAAGTCACTCCCATTTTATTCTTCTTAGGAACCGGTGCGTTTTTCTTAAACGTGGGCTTGGGCGGCCCTGATTGAGGTTGTTTGTTATACCGGTTCCAATTTGATTTGTATTCTCGCTTCCTCTTTCTAAATGCAACAGGTTGTTTTTCTTTATCCCCATTTCCGTTAGGTTTAAGGTCTATTAAACCGTCAGCCACAATGATTGCGGAGGTAAGGTCATGAACTCGTTGCCTCCGAATCTCAATTTGGGCCCACGATTTGAGACCCGATACAAAGTTAAACAGTTTATCCTCCTCAGTCATGTCATTTATATCAAGCAATAGAGACGAAAAAGACTTAACATACTCACGGACGGATCCAGTTTGTTTTAGGTTCTTTAGCGCCTCTCTTGCCATCCATGAGGTGTTCAATGGCAAGAATTGACTTCGCAGCTCCTTCTTCAAAACGTCCCACATGTTGATGACAGGACGACCAGCAGCCCGGTCGTCGGACACACGAGCTCTCCACCACAGCTTTGCGTCCCCATTAAGGTGCATTGACGCAATCACAACCTTGTCTTCCTCCCTCACTTTAGTGGCATTGAAGTATTGTTCCATATCCCACAGAAAATTCTCAAGGACCCGAGCACTACGTTCTCCTTCATAAGATCTCGGTGTGGGGACTTTAATCCCTCTTTTCTCTAGGCTTTGAGGTCCGGTGTTAATGGCTCTCTTTAACACAGAAATTTCATTTTGAAGGGACTCCATGGTTGGATTAAGGGTCTCGTTTGAGGTTCTTACATTTGAATTCCCACCCGTGGTTGAATTTTCCCTACGGTATACATTGGGTGGAGCCGGAGGTGTTGGGGACGGGGTCCTATGGGCTTCGAGCAAATTATTCATAACTTCTTTCAAAGATTGAATGTCATTAGAAAGCATTTTGATATTACCGAAAATGGTTCCAGGGGGAGGGTTATCACCGTCTTCACCTTTGGTTCCCACGATCTCCTCAAGTCTGGCTATGCGTTCGCTAGCCTTGAGTTTCTTCAATGGTTCATTTTGATCTCCAGCCATCGTTCACGTAACCAAAGCTCTGATACCACAATTGTCACAGTTATTTTATGAGCTAAGTACCCGGTGAGGTTTGCTCACCCGAACACGAACAACAACAAAGAAATGAACACAATGGAAATTCAAAGGGGAAATGTAAGACACAATTTTTCACACAAAGGGGAGAGGCTTTTCTTATTAATATTTCAGAGATTACAAGATCTCCCAAAATGAATGCTCATTACATCTATTTATAGCCGTGGTCACCCCATGAACAAAGGGGTAACCGTTCCCGCCATTTTCCCTCTTTCTTCAAAGCCGTGCTCCACTCTTCCCATGCGTGCCTTGGCGGTTACAAGGTCAGCTGGTCAAAGCACATGTTATATTAATTTAGGCGCCTGATTTTCAACTGGCGGTTACATCCACCTCAGCCCACTCTTCCATTTTCCCGCCTTTATCTTGTTTGAACTAGTCAATGCTTATTCCCGCTTCTTTTCCTTTGGTAACCGTCACTAATATGTGTCACGTGCTTATTATTACCATTTTATAAGGTCGGGCTTCATTGGGCCTTATTGGGCCTACTTGGGCTTGGGCCGGGCCAGTGCCCTGCACTGGGCCCGTGCCTATCGCTACTCATCTGTGTCCCTGGGCCGGCCCCGTGCCGTGCCCTGGACCTTGTCATGACACTGTCTAGGTCGCGCCCCGCCTATGTCATGACACTGTCTCGGGTCGCGCCAGACCCTTGTCATGACACTGTCTTGGGTCGCGCCCCGCCTATGTCATGACACTGTCTCGGGTCGCGCCAGACCCTTGTCATGACACTGTCTTGGGTCGTGCCAGACCCTTGTCATGACACTGTCTTGGGTCGTGCCAGACCCTTGTCATGACACTGTCTTGGGTCGTGCCAGACCCTTGTCATGACACTGTCTTGGGTCCGCGTCCGTCTCGGTTCCCACTTTGTCCGTCACTTAGGCCTAGGTCCGTGGAGGCCTAATGCACTCTTATCTGAGTGCGCACCTTGTCCACACAATGCCAATCATTGGCAGCCCATTTGACACGGCACAGGCGCAAGGCGCACACCTGTGCCCCGGTCCGGAGTGTCACGGGTCTTACAGCAGCCCACAAGGATTTCTTAGACAACACATCGAAAACACCAGTCATAAATGCAGCCACAGTGCCACTTAGGTATAGTTGCAAAATAAGAACACTAAGGTCGATCAAGACCATAAACACTTGGTCCTTATCCGACGTCATTGCCCATTTGAGGAAAAATAAAATGACCATGGAGCAACATATTGCAAACGTATCTAATAGCATGAACACTAAAAATGCAGCATTTGTACGTAAGATGGCATCTCCATTGCTGCTATTAAACCTACCAGGAATTGTGAATGCAGAAGCAAATGTAATGGTAGCTAAAGGGTTGCAACAACGGATAGCGTGCCTTGCATGTTCTTGAGGTTGGTTCTTGGTTGCACATATCCGATTTTCAGCAATGGGTTCAAGTTCATGCTCTGACACATCTCAGTCTGCAATTACAAATAATTGAATTTGTACTGTCACTTTCCAATGACTTTATCCTTCACAATGCTAAGGACTGTAAACGAGCTAAGCTGCGCTGAGCAGGGTACCCCCATGTTTGAGCTCAAGTTCGATAAGGCTATCGACCTTGAGTCCGGGCTGAGATCTTATCAAGCTTTCAAACATTTATTTGAGCACGGTTCAATAAGCTTTTAAACTGCTCGATACTCAACTTGGCTCAGCTCGGTTGATTCTAATCAAGCCGATTCGAGCTTATTATCAAGCCCAATCATGCTCATTCTTTGTTCTACATTTTAATTTTATGTTAAATTATTATTGTAGTACTATGAATCCACTAAATGTTTTAGATAATTGCCGAATTCTTATATGTATATTATTTGGGTTATATTAATATGTACTACAGATAAAATGACTCGTTCAAAGATGTCAACGGCTGGGGATATGATGGGAATTAATGTATTTTTATTTCTCGAGTGTATTGGGTCATTAGATATGACTTTAATAGTTTTTTTTTCCGATAAGGCGACCTTCATAGGGGTTTCTTTTTATTCCATTTTACGCGCTATGCGTGTGCTTTTTAGGTCTTTTCATGAAATGT
Source organism: Simmondsia chinensis (assembly GCA_018398585.1). Taxonomy (NCBI): domain Eukaryota; kingdom Viridiplantae; phylum Streptophyta; class Magnoliopsida; order Caryophyllales; family Simmondsiaceae; genus Simmondsia; species Simmondsia chinensis. The sequence goes on along the minus strand of JAGTTD010000002.1, from coordinate 3,675,365 downwards.
TAATTTTGTTATCACGAGTTTTTCTCACTAATCATTTAAAAAAAAAAAAAAAAAAAAGCCAGGGGCTAGGACCCAAAAGCCCAACCTTGATTCCCAAGCCAGGCGCCCTTCATAGGCGTTTATATTTAATTACCCGAAAAGCCCTACTTTATGCAAACTTAACTCACACTCTCGAATAATTTTTTCTAACTAGTAGATGACAGTAAATTTATAGTATCGGTAATCCGATAAGTCAATAGTGGATGACAAACAGAAAATCATAGCAAACACAAGGCTTATTAATATTCATAACTTTATATATAGTTAATTAACATGGAGGAAGAAGACGGGGAGAGCAGAACGTGTAGGAGAGGAAGAGAAGCACAAAGAGAAGGAGAGGTTGAGGGAGATGATGATACAGCACGCCAAAAGGTCGCACAACAGCCTCAAACCTTGACGATTGGTGGTGCGAAGGATAGGGTGCCTTTGAGCTGTTAATCGTACCTAATGATGCCAAATTAAATGAAATTAGCTAAAACTTGTTGATTTTATGAGTACCCGAGCAATACCGTATAGACGAGTTATGTAATTTATTGAACTGATTTAAAATAAAATTACAAGGATCAACTTAAAACATGAGAAAACTTATCAAATAAATTCAATAATCGAAAGCTTCTTAAAATGGTAAACTAATAGCCTATTTATCCTTTGAAATAGTCATCGTTCTACCCATTTTATACTAATTTCCGTAACAATATTAAGACTTATATCAACCTTATAGAAATTATCCAAGAGAGTACAATGAAACCTAATCATAAAGTGAGAATAAGTCTAGAAAGATGGATTTCCAAAATTGAAGAATAAAAGAATGATAAAAGGTTTTTGGATATTCTGATCATAAAAATAGAAAAGATATTTATAATTTTTTGGTGTTTCTACACGAAGAGACACAACCATTTACAAAAAAGCAAAAAAAATTATTTTTTACTTATTATAAAAATATACCAACATGAACCACTTTTATATTGTCGTTTTCTATTTATAAGATTTATGAATGCCAAAATATTATCCAACGGTCAAATTTTTAAATAGGATTTTCCTAGCAATTTGAATATTGGATTTTTCCTAACATTATATTTTATTACTTTTTAATTGGGTTTTTTCTGTGAAAGAAAAAATTTATAAGTTTTATAAAGGATTTGTCTAATCAAAACATGAGAAAAGGCACACATTATAGGCAAATTAATTGCACTTTGATTATCTTCTTATGATAATATAAAAGTATTATTACAATTTTATGAATTATTTGCTATATTTTTCAATGAAAATGTATTGCATTAGTTATGAGATTAGATGCAGCAATAATAGATAGATTAATTAAGAAAATTAATTAAACATAATTAATTTGCCTTAACGTGTGTCCTTTTGGTAAATGTTGAAATACTATTTTGTCAATTATATGCAATGTGCTCTCATTCAAATATTATATATCAATTATGGGATTAATTTTCAATAATAAGAGATTCATTTATTAGCTTTTAGGGTTGGAGGATTTAGGTAGCACACTGAACGAGTAAGGCAATACATTTATGTTTTATTTTTTTTTACATTTATAATATTTTCTTAATTATAATAAATAAATTAAATTAAATTATTTATTAAATATTTAAATTAAATTTATGTATACCTTAATTTAAATATTTAATAATATTTTATTTATTTTAATTAAGAAAGTACTGTAAATTTTAAGAAATAAAATATGCATACATGCACGTGCATTTATATATTAGAAATTCTCTACTATTGAAAAGAAAATAAAAGAACCAAAAAAAAAAAAAAGAACAAAAAATTCTAAAAGATGAAATGAATACCCTTTGGGTAAATACTTTTCCTTGAATGTTAGTTTAGAAAATATTTTTTTTTTTTGTGTTATTTTGGGTGGGGCTTCTAAATTATTATTATCAAAGTAATTATGTAGCTTCCAGAGAACAATAGTGGCAAAATTTTATCAAGTTAGATTGATGTGAACAATTTTATCATAACAATAGCACTACCTTTTTAAATATATTGATCGCTCCTTTTTTTTGTTTTTAAGTGTTAAAAAAGGGTTGTTTTTAAAAGTTTACTTGTGTTTTTATATTGGAATTGGATGCGAAAAGGCAAAGACACATGCACGCTTGCAATACAAGCATCTTTTTTATAGAAAAATAGTGACCAATATCATTTTTTGTCTTATAAAATATTGAACGCTATTGGCAAAAGGTGTAAATGAGTTGAGTCGAGTCGAGCACTAGATTATTTATACTTGGGCTAAATATGACTTATTGAGCTCATTTTCGAGCCAAATTTATCAAGCTTTTTGATACTTTGTTCGAGCTCAATTGGATAAGATTTTATTGTGTCAGATATTTAACTCATTGGCTTAGTTGAGTCAATTGGAGCTTGTTATAATCGAAACGAGTCGAAATCATTATTGAGCCAATTCGAGTTTGTTATTAAGTCAAGTTAAACTCATTATCAAGTCAAATCAAGGTTACAGTTGAGCCAAGATCACTATTGAGCTAAGCTATTCTAGTTACTACATGCTATATCTAATCGTTTTTTAGCTAATACTAACTGTTAACGAGTTTTAACCAAACAAATATTAATGTTTGTGTCGCAAGTTTCTCTTAATACCCAAAAGCTTAAACTTGATTCCCAAGTCATGGACAAGTGCTTTGCTTGTATTAATCTTCTACTGATTACCTGAGGATTCTTACTGTATGCAAACTTAACTCATACTTTGGAATAATTTTTGCATCCTACCTGAAACCGAAATCTAATATTATAGTTAACAAATATTAAATTTTCACCCATGTGATGTACGGCTGATGTTAACTTTGCTTTATTATTTTGTAAGTAATGTTGGACGTCTACGACCCAGCCTTCACACCGTAGTGCATTTCAAGTGCTTGTATTGTGCATAGCCAGTCAACAATAGTAATGTAATAAGCTCCTTTTCCAAAACACTTTGATATAAAAGAGCCATGGGTGTAGTTTTCCACCAATTTTTTATGTATGAAAACTATATGGTTATTATGTTTTTAAGAATAATAAAAAGAACTCTGACTTTTTTCAATTAATAAAAAGATTTTCAAGTTTTTGTTGTATTAATGAAAAGGCTCATCTCCAGCGTGATGACGTCATTTTTCTTCTATAGAGTTGTTGTGGAGACTGTTTTTTTATTAATGTTACAATAAAATAATAAAATACCCTTTAATAACTTTATTTTAAAACAAACTAAGAGAAAACAGATATTTTCTAAATAATACAACATTTTGAATTGTGTGCTTATAATTTATAAAATAAGAAGGAGGATATTGAATGGTATTTTTGCGGGAGCCCTTGAAAGCATTGGATTTGTTGTTGTTACTTTTGTTATTTTACTATAGTATTAATAAAAATTAGTTGTCACGTCAGCTCTTTTGATGAATAGTGACGTCATCATGATGGAGAAGGACTGTCATATTAATATGAAAAAAGAAACTTACAGGTTTTTTTTGTTAATTCAAAAAGATCAGGATCCTTTTTATTATTTTCAAAAATGTCAAGGCCTTAAAATATAAATAACCCAAAAATATAATAATAACAATAATATATTTATGTTAAAACTTAGTTATTTATAAGTTACTCTCCTCTTGTTCCGACAAGTAGCGACAAGATCGTGATACAAAACCGACCACTCAACAAAAGCGAGGCCAAGGACACCCGGCTACTCTCCTAAATCTAATACAACTCCGACTCCTAATCATATCCCTAAAAACTTAAGAACAATTCTACTCTAATTAGGATTCCAGTTTCTAAAAAGAAAATAAGGCCAACATGCTTGAATAAGATGGAATTTAATCTCTGGATAGATTTTGAACTTTTGAGAGGTGCGCTCTTGTGTTGTCCTCCTTCTTTGTACTCTCCAAGGTCCATACTCGCTAAATCACCTACTCACAAAGTCGCGTGGGAGATTGCTTTTTCATGGAATCTCGGTTCGCATCACTTGTCCAGTGGTTCTATACTTGCCATTTCACCATACTTGATAAGTCTTTCCATGAGACCACCCCTTAGCTACATCACTATGTACGGATCCAATTTTAATTGTAAAAAAAAAAAAAAAAGGGAACATTTTAAGAAAAATCTTGTAGGATAAAAAACTTAGTAAGAGAAAGAGCACACCTATCTTTTTATAATATGAAAAAAATATTATATAGTTTGGGCTTAATTTTAAAATATTGCTTTGAAATCTCGAGAATGACAGAACTAACACAAGATCCAGCACCCCCTTAACCAATGCATTAAGATCGCTACCCAGGACACATACCACTGTCTTCTTAGCAATATGAGGCAATGGTTAATGATATGTTGCAAAAGTTCGGATAGTTCGGATCATTTATGCCAATCGAGGATGCGAACATGGCTAAAAAGGTACCTTATGAAACTCTAAGCATGTCCCGTAAAGACACAGTTTAGTGGTAGAGAACGTCGATAGCCAACTGCATCACCCGAGTTTGAATAATTTGAGGGAATTTATTTCCCCTCCCAATGTAAAAATGACCCCTCCAATCGCAACAGAACCAGGTATACCAAGTATCCATTTATAAAGGGATATATTACAGTATAAAAAAAACAAACAACGAAACTACACACAAAATTTTTACGTGGAAAACCCTCTTTCAACTAGAGGGAAAAACCACAGCCCGATTGGGTGTTAAAATTTCACTATAAATTTTGGATGACAATATCTAATTGAAACCCAAACTCAAACCCTCATTCAATCTCACTCAATTTTCCTCTCCATTTCTTTTTCTCTCTACTCCACTCTACACTTCACAACACATCATTTTATAGTAAAAATATAACAAGACAAAAAAGGACTCAAGACATACTAGTTACTTGTAAAAGTAAACTTCCCAACCTATACCTATACCCTAAAACATATACAAGTAAACTTCCTATTTTTCTTTTTCTTCTTTTTCTTTTTTTTTTTTCTATTCTTATTTTTCATACAATTAATTTTGAGGTAAAAGAAATACCCAACACATTTAGCACATCTTTAATCATGGTACGCTTCTAGGCAAATCCACATCCATACTTTCTTCCTTATAAAATCAGCTTGTTTGTGGACCATTATTAAAGCAAGGAGCAATGTGCACATCGCTTTGTTCATAATGTGCAGCAGCCTTCATCGAATTGTGCTTGTATTTTTATTTTAGTACTGTTACTTAAATGAAAAGTTATTATATATTTTCTAGAGGATATTCTGCTCTCCATCCTTGCCATAAAAAATTCATTCTCGAGTTGACAGAAGGCACTAAATTTTAAGACTACTATTATTGTCAAGTCGTTTCTCATTACTCTCAGGACAATTAGAAAGACTTTTAAAACTTTCCTACATTAAAATTGTTCTTTTATTAACAAAAATTACCTTAAAAATAAGGTTATCATTTTTGAAAGTAGGGGGGGAGTAGACGTACCACAAAATGCAGAAGAAATATAAAACGAAACACGTAAAAGGGCCATTCCCACACGTGTACCATTTTTCAGCTGTAAAGTTCACTCAATGATTATTTCAATCATTTGTTTTCCACAAAAACAAAAGTGCACTTTTTATAATATGAAAAATTTCCTTCACTATACAAAATTTTATAATCGTATGTTGACATATCTTAAAATTGTAAACATACTTTTTAAAAGTTGTAGTTGATAATTTCTCAGTAAAAAAATCTGTTATATATCATTTGATCATGTCTTACCAACATCAATGCGGTCATTGTTATGAAATTAATGAGTGAAAGAATGAGAAGCACACTTAGAGCAGTGACCCTCTCGTATATTTATAGAATAATGAATGGGCTATATAAGATACATAGAGCAAGCCCAATGGGCTCAATACATACAATATTGAGACCTATATAATATAGTCTAACATCCCCCCTCAACCGAAGCAGGAGGTAAGCAAATGCGAAGGTTGAATCTAAAAAAAAGGAAAAGAGCACGCGGAAGATTCTTTGTGACCATATCGGCAATTTGCTGTGAGGAAGGAATATGAAGGACTCGAACAAGACCCAATTGAACACGCTCACGAACAAAATGGATGTCAATCTCGATATGTTTAGTATGAAAATGCTGAACAAGATTGGTAGGCATGTACATGGCAGAGATATTGTCACAATAAACCAAAGTAGCTCGTGGTAGAAGAATACTTAGCTCACTGAGGAGAGACCGGGGCCAGCAACATTCGGCCACGGCATTGGAAGCTGCACAGTACTTGGCCTCGGCACTTGAATGAGAGACGGTGGGCTGACACTTAGAGGACCATGAGATAATGTTGCTTCCGAAGAAAACACAGAAACTTGAAGTAGAATGGCGGGTGTCTGGGCAACCAGCCCAATCAGCATCCGAACAAGCCACAAGTTGGTCCAAACGTGTCGGGGAGATAGTCAAACCATGATTAATAGTGTCGAGGAGATCATGGAGGACCGCATGAGAAGAGGCCGTGAGAAGGATATCATCAGCATAAACCAGTAAAATAGCCATATCATGGCCACGACGTAAGACAAACAAAGAAGAATCTGACGTACAGCTGCGAAAACCCAACCCTTGTAAAAAGGTAGCAAAATGAGTGTACCAGGTGCGAGGTGCCTGTTTGAGACCATAAAGAGACTTACGAAGCTTACAAAAATAATCAGGATACTGAGAACTGATGAAACCCGGCGGTTGCTTCTAGACCTCTTCATTAAGTGTACCATTAAGAAAAGCATTTTTGACATTGAGCTGATGAATAGGCCAGTGATGAGAGGCGGCAATAGTCAGAACAGTACGAACAGTAGCAGGTTTAACAGCGGGACTGAAAGTTTCACCGTAGTCAATGCCATATCGCTGTGTAAAACCCTGAGCAACCAACCGTGCTTTATAACCTTCAATCTGACCTGTAGATGTTTGTTTAATACGGAAAACCCACTTGGAGCCAGCAATGTTACCATGGGGGGTGGAGGAGCAAGATCCAATGTGTTATTACGAATAAGGGCATTATATTCCTCAAGCATGGCATGCTTCCAATTATCATCAGTAAGGACCTGCTTATAAGAAAAAGGTACCTCGGGCAAAGAGCTATGAGCAATCATAGAAGACTTGAGAAGAGGCTTGACAATACCAGCACAAGCACGAGTCACCATAGGATGAATAGAGGAAGTAGGGGGTGGCACAGTAGTGGCGGGTGACGGGGCCGCAGAGGCGGTTGCAGCGACGGGTGACGGGGCCGCAAGGGACCCCGGTGGTGCAAGGGGAGGGGTGGCGGCTGTTGCGGGTGCCGCTGTAGGAGGTGGCGGGTGCGGTGGAGTGAGGCCCGCGAATGGGGAAGACGCAAGTGGGGAAGAGAAAATTTGTTGAAGCCGGGTCATCGTATTTTGAGAGAGAGTGCCCAATCGTGCAAATGGAAAATCTGCTTCATCAAAAATAACATGCCTCGAAATAATAACTTTATTAGTAGAAAGATCCAGACATTTGTAACCCTTATGATTTGGTGGATAGCCCAAGAAGACACATAAAGTAGAGCGCGAAGCAAGTTTGTGAGAGGCGGTGGCACTCAGATTAGGATAGCAGGCACTACCAAAAACCCGAAGATGATCATAATTAACTTTCTGCTTATATAAACGTTGAAAATGGATCTTGTTCTTAATAGAGGTAGATGGTAGGGGATTAATAGTATGAACAGCAACAGAAACCGCTTCAACCCAAAATTTCGAAGGTATACAGGCTTGAAATAAAAGGGAACGCATCATATTACCAATAGTACGATGCATGCGTTTAGCTTTCCCATTCTGTTGGGAGGTGTGGGGGCAGGAAACCCTACTGAGAATGCCCCTTTGCAGAAAAAGACCATTAAAGTCACGGTTGATATACTCAGTGCCATTATCACATTGAAAATTCTTGATTTCCACGCCAAATTGATTCAACACAAGATTACGAAACTGAACAAACAGGTCAAAAACCTCAGAATTGGCACGCATAGGATAAATCCACACAAAATGAGAATAATCATCCAATAATAGCAAATAATACTTAAAACCACTGAAACTGATAACATGTGATGTCCATACATCAGAATGAACAATATCGAAAGGACGCGTAGTACTAGTTACAGACCTTTGAAAAGGTAATCGAGTATGCTTACCGAGTTGGCAAGCATGACACAAACTGGACTCAGAAGAACTCGAACAAGAAATAAATTTTTGTTTAACTAAAGTTGACAAGACTAGCTCCCCGAGATGGCCAAGTCGACGATGCCAGAGAGATTGTGTGTGAGTGGAAGCAACTAGGGAAACATGTGGGGAGGATGCCACTAGCTGTCTGGGTTGACCAGGGCGACTGATTGAGTTTGGTTTGGGAACAGGGAAAAGAGGCCCCGAGCTAGCACAACGAATAATGAGGGACATCATTTTAGCATTTTTAATGGAGAAACCACCCGAGTCAAATTCTAAAATGCAAGAATTATCTTTACAGAATTGACGAACAGAGATTAAATTAGTGGAAAGTCCAGGAACATAGAAAACGTTATGCAAATTGAAATGACCAACAGGTGTAATAAGAGAACCAGATCCAATCCCAGCAATCGATAAACAAGCGCCATTACCAACTAATATTTTATCATAATCATGATAAGGACGAAGAGATGTTAACAAACTGGGGTTATTAGTCATATGACACGATGCACCACTATCCATTATCCAGGGAAAATCAACTTCAGGAGTAGAATGAGCAGTAAGAGATTGAAAAATAGTTTGAGGAGACGCAAACCCTGAATAGAAAGTAGATCCAGTAGCATAAGTATTAATTGCAAGATGACAAAGTGGTGGATATAACATATGCTCACCATAAATGGGAGTACCGAAGAAAGGTAGCCCAAGTTGTGAAGTAGAACCAATCATTGCGTCGGCTATTGGTGACTTGAAGGCTTGATTTTCACTTGATAATCTTAACAAACCGGTGGACGGCAGCCGTCGGTGACAGGGGCGCGAGGGAGAGGACAGGGAAGGTGCGAACGGGAGAGTGACGGCAGCGGCATGGCACGGGAGGGCTGCGGCCGGTCCTGCAGCGGCGCGAGGGAGGGGTGAGCGGTGGTTAGGGTTAGGGTTAGGGTTAGCGACACAACAGGGTAGCGACAGGGAGGCGAGACACGGCGGCGCGACAGGGAGGCGCGACGCGAGGGTTAGGGTTAGGGGTGGCGGCGGGAGAGGACAGGGGTGGCAGGTTACGCACGACTACGGCGCGACAGGGAAGGTTAGGGTTGGAGGGGTGGCGGCGCGTTAGGGAGGGCAGAGGGAGTTAGGGTTACGTTGCACAGTAACCCTTCTTTTTTTTTTTTTTTTTTGTTTTGGAAGAATGAAAATTGAAACGGAGGCTAGAGTTTGCCTTTACGAGAGGGCTCGGGAGAGCTCTGATACCATGAAAGAATGAGAAGCACACTTAGAGCAGTGACCCTCTTGTATATTTATAGAATAATGAATGGGCTATACAAGATACATAGAGCAAGCCCAATGGGCTCAATACATATAATATTGAGACCTATACAATATAGTCTAACAATGAGAATGAAATAATTTTTGTTTGACATGCTTGGTGTTATCTCCTTTAATAAATCCTCCTAAACAATTAATAGTCAATGCACTTTGCAATTTCTTCACATAATATTTTTGGTTTATAAAGGGTTCACTTGAGCGTTAATAGCACCGAATCCCATAAGAATTTTGAGGTTAAGTGTGCGTGGACAAGAGTAGTACCAAAATAGGTGACTTTTTGGGTCCTCGTGTTGCAAACCCTTCAGGTTGAAGGTTTTCAGAAACATTCTCCCGACGGGGTCACAACCTAAAAGGATAAGGCTTCGTAGATTCACCCATCTTAGACCCCGCTTATGCGGGAGCTATTAAGGCACTAGATCTGTTGTTGTTATTGTTGAATATTTCTAGTTTATAGTTGATTAATTTAAACCACACAAGTCCTTAATTTGCTAAATCATATATCCTAATCATAATCTCGGCTTGTTTCACAAACTGCAAGAATTTTAGAATGGTTAGATAAATAATGAAAACCATATGGTTATTATGTTTTTGAAAATAATGAAAAGAATTATGACCTTTTTGAATTAATAAAAAAACTCTTAAGTTTTTTGTCATATTACTAAAAAGGCCCATCTCTGGCGTGATGACGTCATTTTCCTTCGATATAGCTATCGTGGCAACTATTTTTTATTAATATTATAATAAAATAATAAATATATCTTTAATAAATATATTTTTAAACAAACTAAGCAAAAATAGTTAGTTTCTAAAGAATACAACATGTTGAATTTCATGTAGTTTCTAAATAATACAATATCTTAAATTTTGTGTTTATAATTTATGAAATAAGAATAAAGATATTGAATGATACAGTTGCTATTTTACTGCAGCATTAATAAATAAATAAACAATTGTCACATTAGCTCTATTGACAAAAAAAGACGTCACCATGATAGAGAGGGACCCTTTTATTAATATGAAAATAAACTTAGAGGTTTATTTGTTAATTCTAAAATATCAAGTTCCTTTTTGTTGATGTCTTTTTATTTTTTGGATGTACTGGGTCGTTAGATACGACTTTCATAGGTGTTTTTCGCATTATGTGTGTACTTTTTGGGTTACTTCATAAAATGTTAGTTTTTGTATCACGGGTAATTGTCATGAAAAAATGCCAAGGGCTGGGATCCAAAAGCCCAAACTTGCTTCCCAAGGGATGGACAAGTGCTTTATTTAACTTCTACTTATTACCCAAGAATCCTTACTTTATACAACTTCACTCACACTTTGGAATAATTTTTGCAATAGTAGATGACAAGAGTCCTACTTTATGCAAACTTAACTCACACTTTGGAATAATTATTGCATCCTTCCTGAAAAGGTAACGAATTTTACGTAACACAAAAAATCTAATGAGAATACTTATATATTGTCGGAATTATATTTTATTTTAGCTTTTTCTATTGAAAATTCATCAAATTTCAATAAAAGACACATGAATGATAAAATTTTAAAATTTCTGGGCACCTAAGTGATAAAATATTTAAATTTTAAGGCACCTCCTTGTATACATTGAAATATTATATTACCTATGATAAATAATCAAATCTTAAGTTCCTTAAGTGAAGATTTTCCTAAAAAACACATTTTAAAAGAAAGTATTTTTTTTAAAAAAAATCTATAAATAGTTTTTTGGGGCTTTATTTGATGTAAGCATTGTTTTTTAGTTATAATATTCACCTTAGCGCGAATTAGTAAATATGTTTCAAATATAAAATATTAGTCAAGAACGAAAATCGAATAAAACCATAAAATTTAGTACAAGATTTGATACTGATTGATCTTTCTTCAACCAGTTCTTATTCCATATTACTACATGTAACGTTCCAGGATCCTGCCACATTTATTTTTGTCTTATTCAATTTCAAACTGGTATATAACTTCAAACTTTTTTTTGAATGATTTGGAATGATAACTTCCCCTCTTTTATACGGGAAGTGATTTTCCTCCATTTGAGGGAATAAATTTTCCTTGGGAAAAACTTTTCCATCATAGAACTTGCACCAAACAACTAAAAAGGGGAAAATCACTTCATAGAATATGGTTTTTCATTTAAACAAACGGAGTCTAAGTATCAAAGAATCCATTGTGTGGCACAATTCATAGTATTTGGCTAGGCCACGCAAAATTTCAATTTATTTTCTAATAATTTAACAAATCAGCTGGTTAAAAAAAATATTAATTTAAATACTAATATTTTTTTAACAATTAAATTATACAAAATAGACAAAGTGACCGTGTATCGTACGGAGAACAACTAATCGAATTTAAGGCAGTTCCAGATGCAAGTGTTGGTATTCTTTTTTAATTGGACAAAAATAGCTGGTCGTTTGGTGAGTAAAATTTGGGCATTATCAAATGCTTTCCCCACTCTATACAGTTTAAAAAAAAAAAAAAAAAAACTTATCAAGAAAATAAAAATACTAAAAATAAGATAATTGAAACTGTGGAATTTGGATGATTTTTGTTGACACAAATTTAAACTATTTATAATACATCAAGAAGGTAAATTAAAAGACTAATCTTAATGAAAAATGACGAGAGGGAAGGAAGAGAATCAATTGCCTACTGAATTGCTTAATAATTACCAGTGTAAATGACCTAATTACTGCCCTAACTTAATATTGATGCAGCGTGTGATAGGGCAATATGGGGTACGGGAAGGTTCAACGGTCTTTCCTTTTGTATTTTTAAGTAATTAAAGAAAATACAAAAAAATAAAATGAATTACAAAAAGAATACATGAGAATTAAAAAAAAAAAAAAAAGAACAAAAAGAATACATGAGAATAAAATACTAGAATTCAACAGCAAGCTTTGACTTGGTTTTTGTTGTAAATTAGATATTTCAAAACTATATTTAAAATGACATTATATTCTTTGTTTTGTTGAACAAAGTTTAAATTGACATTATCAAACGCTTTAATTGAACTAGACATGGCAACGAGCTCATTACTTAAAAGATCTCATTAAAATATAACAATAGAAAATCTGATGCTTTAGAATTATTGGATTAGAGAAGGAAAGACATTTAGGAGAGGAAGAAACTTGATGATAATAACATTGACAAATAGATCTGATATAACTTTTAGGATTACACTTACAATTGGACAGAATTAGATTGAAGAAGAAGAGAAGAGGACGACGACTAGAGAGAGAATTAGGAGAATCAGAATAGTATATTATTGTATTATTATTTTTATGTTAACCAATACGCAAACTACCTTGCCTAACTCATTAACCGACTAACTACCACTTTAATATTTGCATTTTCCTACTAACCACTTCCTTTATGTATTGCAAGTATCAAGGTCACTTACATTATAAATTTTTTAAGAGTTATTTATATTTTAGTATCCTGGCATTTTTAGAAATAATAAAAATGATTCTAATCTTTTTGAATTATTAAAAAGGTTCTTAAGTTTTGTTTATATTACTAAAAAGACCTCTAAGTTTTTTGTCCTAGTAATAAAAAAAGGTCTATCTCCAACATGATAATGTTATTTTTATTCGACGAAGCTGATATACCAATTGCTGTTTCATTAATATTGTGATAGAATGACAAAAGTACTTTACAATAACCACATTTTGAAATAAATTAAGCAAAAATAGATATCTTCTATATAATATAACATCTTGAAGTTCGTGTTTATAATATAAGAATAAAGGTAGTGAAGCGTACTTTAATTTTTTTTTTTTTTTTTGTAGCTTAATAAAAAGCAATTACCACATCAGTTCTATCAATAAAAAAATGACGTTGTCACACTTTGGAGGGACTATTTTTTTTATTAATATAACAAAAACTTATGAATTTTTTTAATAATTCAAATAGGTCAGAATTCTTTTTATTATTTTTAAAACTATTGAGATATTAAAAATATAAATAACCCTTTTTCTTAAAGTAACTAAACTTGTTACTTGACATGAATATAACGTGGAAAAACACAAAATAATGGAAAATCAATTGTGATCAACAAAAACTGAAAAAATAAAAAAAATAAAAAAAGTACAATGTTGGCACAACATCCATTATATTATTGAGTGTTCATAGATAACCCGATTAGAAAGACTATGTTTTCAGTCCTAAAAAGAGTTTCCGTTACAAGTGTTTCTAAGCACCGATTAGAAAAACTGTAAATCATATATCTGCCCAAGGGAAATAATGATCAACGATGTTCTTTGACATGATAAAATGTTTTCAACAATCAAATACATCTATGAAAGCCGTGAAATCTTTTTACATATAGAATCACTTGGAATAAAAGGAATATCAAAAATAACAAGTAAAATATTCAAACATATGCGGATCATTTTTCCATTAGGTTGTGCAACAAATTAAGTTGCTACAATTGATAAACACCCATTCATTCAAAGTTCAGTTTCTTCTTCATATAGGTAATCGTTTCTTTCGCTACATCAACTTTATTTTTTGGCCGATATTAGTGCACCTGAAATCATCAGTTTCATCGTTTCAGATACAAGATGGACCTGGGACGAGCCCTTTTAAAAATTTTGCATACAGTGACTCGGTTAGAATACACCGGGATAGTTGCAATCATAAACACCGATGAGCACATGCAAATTATAATGATAGCAGCCCATAATGATTTCTTGGACAACATTGTAAAAACACCTGCTATGAACGCCACCACTATTCTTCGTAAGGCAAGTTGAAGGGTAAGGACACTGCGATCAATCAATACTAAGGTTGCTAGGTCTTCGCTCTGCATTATTGCTCAAATGAGAAAGTACAAGACTACCATTGAACAACACATTGCAAAGGTATCTGATAGCATAAAGACCAAAAATGATGCCTTTGTAGCTAAGAGCGCTTCTCCATTGTTATTGTTGAAGCCGCCTGGGATAGTAAATGCGGCAGCAAATGTAATAGTGGCTAGAAGTGCCGCAACCACAGATAGTGTGTTTCGCATGTCCTGAAACTTGGTCTTTTGTTTCATGTACGTCAGTGTCATCCTCGGGTCGAAGTTGATACGAAGACACATCTCTTCCTGCAATTTTTTCTTTAACAGCATTATGTACATATATATAGTAATTTTTATAGAGTTGTGTGTATATATACATTAGATCATGGACTGACAGCCACTAATTGTATTCTCCAATGTGTTGTACCACTAGTTATTATTATACACGACCTCTAGATGCATATGTATCCTAAAAATTCTAACATCAATTAAAATCCAGTATTGAGTCTCATTGAATTATATTTTAGTCTGCAACATTTCAGATTGAATAATCCATACTTCAATATATATTATATTGGATAACATTCATAAATATTTCAAACTATTGGTCAAAATTAAAATGACCTCCCGAACTTTCAATTTCATCAAATATATATGCCAACCCATTGGTTAAAATCAATATGACTACTCGAATTATCAATTTCATCAAAGACACTCATCAAACTATTAATCAAAATTAATATATGACCCCCTAACTTTAAATTTCATTTAAGACATCCCTTATGAACTACTAACTAAAATTAATTTGATCCCATAATTTTAAAAATTATGTGAAAAAATCTAAACAACTAAAAAATTTTAAATAATATTTGATTTAGGTGTCCCTAGATTTGATAATATAACTTTCGGTATTCTATGATTTCCAAATATTTTTACAATAACTTAATTTGGTAACATTTTTTTTTATATACTATCTCCATAACTCTTTTAAGATTCAATTAAATTACAGTAACTTGGTCCTTGAAATTAATATAACTAATGGTAAAATTTTCAGTCAAATTGAAAAATAATTTAAATAAAAATATTTATTATTTTTTATTTTCAAAATTATTTATTTGTTTTTAGGAAGTATTTTTTTTTCAAATTTCAATTTTTAAAATTATTTGAAATATAAATGATACTTAAATTTGTTTGAGTTATTTTTTAAAATTTTACTTGTCAAATTAACATAATTTAATGAAATGCTTATGGAATTATAGGAAAAATACTTTAAAAAAAGTTATCAAAAGTTCAGGATACTTCAAAGATATTTAAAAAAAAAAAAAATCCTAGGCCAACTATAAAATATATTACCAAATATCATGGTAACTGAACCAATTTTTTTCTTTTTTTTTTTCATGTTTTTGGATATCTTTTAATAAATTTGAAGTCAAGAGATAAATTGATCTTTTTTACTAGTTCGACAAGTGCCCTTAATGTAATTCAAAAGTTGACAGGATTATATTGATTTTAACCAATAGTTTAAGAGAGGTTCTTAATGAAATTAAAATTTATGGGTCATTTTGATTTTTGCCAATAATTCGAAGAGCCTCATGAATATTATCCTTTTATATTTTATCCAATCATTAAAGTAAAAACTTATTAGAAAAATAAAATATTCTTATTAAAACATTGCCTTTTAGTTTGTAAAGAAAGAAAAGGAATTAAAAGTACCTAATCGTCCCCAATTAAGTAACACCTCTTCCTAACCCGACCCAACCCACTGCGAACCATCTCCAAGAGCAGGGCCTACTCTATTTCCTATTAAGTCGTTCTAATGTCTCAGCCTGTATACTCATTCAAGCATGTATCACCCCCTCCACCACCATCTTCCTTCTTTCTCTCTCGTAACTCCTCCCGACTTCCGTCATGTACCCACGAATACCATCACCACTGTTATCAGATTCCAGGTGTCCAAACTCCAGAAAGCAATCCTTTCGGGTATGGGTTTGCATGGGTGGGTGTCACTAGGATATTACGTATTTAAGATTGGTAAACAACAATGATGAAAACAAGATCCCAGTGCCTCATAGGGGCTTCGGTAGCGGGGTTGGGAGAGGATGTACGCAATATTATGCCAGTAGGTTACTACCCTGAAAGGAGATTGATGATAAAATGAATTTAAAAGAAGTAAAAAGCTTGGAGAACTCTACTGCAGAATATTGGGTCACCTGGGGGCATGGTAGAGAAGCAAATGAGGGCATTTCAATAGTTTGCAACTGACATATATGAAATAAATCAAACATTCTATCAACTACTTGTGTTCAAAATCCCTTACATCTCATTCATGCTCATTACAACAACAACAACAACAATCCCAGTGCCGCGCGGCTCCCGCAAAAGCAGGGTCAATCTCATTCATGCTCATTATGGTCTAAAAATTTATTTCATTACTTAATTCTAAACTCTATTAGATAGGTAATCCTTGCTGGAATCTTGGGATATCTTTGAAAAATGCCAAATGAAATATCTAGCAATAACTGGGTATCTTCCATCTAAACTTGTTGAATTTGCTAGTAAATATTGACATGTTGCATGATTTATTTAATATATAAGTGTCTTGCTCAGCAAAATTTTATTAGAAATGTTAATATTGCACTTATATTTTGCCAAAAAGTCATTTCTTACTCGGTATTTCGCGGCCCAATGCCAAATTCTGACAAATATTTATTGAACTCCATTGAAAGGGACCTAGGTGATAAGATTTTTAAACATCTAGATATCTCACTCTATATATATATATAGGATGGCTCTTATAAGAGGATGAAAGATAAGAGACTAAATTCTGGGCTACATATTTGGTTAAAGTCGGGGAAGGGGGTGATGTTAAGGGTGGGAGGGAGAAGATGTTAGCAGCCAAATGAGTGATCCAGAATTCTCCCTCTCACTATCACCATCTCATAGGATTACTTAAATACTAAACATTCAAACCTTAAGATACTTAATCAATAAAATTTATCATTCCAAGAATCATTGATGTTATATATGTTCTATCTAATGTTCCTTCCCCCTAGTGACACTTTCCCCCCAGGATTCGTTAATCTTTTCGATGTTGACGTGAAAGTGGAAGACAGGGCTTTGTGCTTAAGATCAGGAAACGAGTTGAGTCATGGTCTGGATTGGGAAGAACCATGCAAGAATGTTACGAATATGCCTCAAATTTATATATTTAGGATTTATGGGTTGTTGAGGGGTCTCTGATCGATTGGGGGATGTCCAATCGATCAGGTGAATTAAGAAGAAATTCAGTTTTTGGCTGAGAAAGGGCCGATTGATCGGGCCCTCCCGATCTATCGGGAGTCTGTTTTGCTTAACCTTAGCCGTTTAGTATAAATATAGGGTTAGGGGGTATGTTTTAGGTATCCAATCAGAGAGAGAGCCGCCATCCAATTAAAGTGAGGTTAGCCGTCGTCATCAATTTGAGAGCATTACGAGAGTTAAGAGAAAGTGCTTCATACTTCTTTTATAGATCTCGTTCAGAAGAAGTGTCGTTGTAATCCTTCCGTTATTCATACTCAATAACGATTCTCCATCTGTGCCCTTGGTTTTTCTCCCCTCTCGATTGAAGAGGGGTTTCCACATAAATCATTGTGTGTTGTTTCGTTTGTTCTTCCGTTTACCTATTTTGTTTACTTCTTGTTTGTGTAAGTTATAGTATTTGAATAGAATCAAGTGATTAGGATTTACGCTTCCGCATCAAGTATCCATATTTCAAATTGGTATCATGAATACTAGATTTGTCAAGGTTAGGAATTTTTACTAACAAATTGGTATCGGAGCATATCAAGTTTATTGTAGATTTTCTCTAACAAAGGATTATCAAGAGGCTGAAGACTGTGTGGTTTCGTCCAATGAGAGGAATAGTGATAATGATGAGGTTAGAAGAGAAGCGATGGGTTTGCGAAGGTGGGATCAAGAGTCGGAATCAAGTGGAAGGATGAAGGGCACCTCGGGATTGAATCATTCCTTAAGTTCGCTAGAATGGTGGGAGGAAAGTGCAAAAGGGGAAAGCGGCAGCACAGTAATCAGCAGTCATGGGATCATTTTTGATATCATGGAGATTATTTGCTGGAATGTTAATGGTATGTGCTCTGGGGTTAAAAGGGTATGATCTGGGATCTAGTGCATCGAAAAAGACCTCACCTGCTGGGAATTATTGAATTGAAATTAAGCTATGTCGATCAGAACGTTATGGATAGAATTTGAGGGAGCGGACTATATGGTTGGGACTCTATTCCGGCAGCTGATGGTGGTTCGGGTGGTCTGATATTGCTATGGGACAGGAACGCCTTTATGAATGTCTCTATGATGAAAGGGCTGTCGTGGATTGGCATTAGAGGAAGATTTGCTGAGTGTGAGAGAGAATGCATTGTTATCTACTTGTATGCACCATGCTCTAGGATTGGCAAGAGGGCCTAGAGGGAGAAATTGGCGAATCTTTGTATAAATGTGGATTGTTCTTTGTTAGGAAATGACACACACAGAAACCCTAGATTGAGTTCCAAAATAAGTGAAATCAGGATAAAGAAAGAAAGAAACACAAAGATTTACGTGGTTCAGTTGAAGCCTACATCTACGGAGGGGAAGCAACGAAATTTCACTATGAAATTCAGAGGTATTACAAGAGTGTTTTTACTCTCACTCTTCTCTCTCTCTTTGTTCACTTTGCCCTACCATTCTATAAAACACAAGGCTCTATTTATAAGCCTAGAACAGTCATGGAGCTCAAAAATGGCTTCTCATTACTGCCATCAACAGTAGCCATATTTGTCAACAAAAGTAGGTGAGCTTCAAATGTGGTGGTTGAAGAAATCAGCTTCCAAATCTTTGCTGAAACAAATCAGCCAAACAGTCTCCACCTAACATCCTTTACTGGTGTTGGGTGATTTTAATGAAGTTTTGAAAAGTGAAGAAAGGAAGGGGATGGCTAGGGTGACCAGAAGCAGGAGGAAGTTTGAGGAGTTTGTCCAAGATTGCTCACTGATTACCTTAAGCTAATCGGGAGAAAGTATACATGGACCTGGGGTGCGTCTATGAGCCGTATTAATTGATCTTTTGTTAATAATGAGTGGATTGAAGCTTTCCTAGAGACTAAACAATAGGATCTTGAGAGGAGACTCTTAGACCACTGCCTGCTCGTTGTTGAGACCTGAAGAAACAACTAGGGGCCGCTACCCTTTCGGTCACTAGATTGTTGGTTTAATCATGAAGACTTCCCAACAATAGTACATGAAGCTTGGAGGAGCTGCAATGATGGAATTGGTCACAAAATGAAGACTCTTAAACAGAAACTAAAGGATTGGAACAAAAATGTATGTCGGGACATCAACCACAGAATATTGGAATTGAAGTCAAAATTGGAGAACAATGACAGAAGGTTAAAAGCGGTGATAATTTTGATGCTCTATTAAAGGAGAAGAATGAGACAAAGAGAGACTTCTAGGTGTGGAATATGAGGAAGAAGAGGCTTTGGAAGCAGAAATCGAAATGCCCTTGGATTAAGGACGGAGACAAAATTACCAAGTATTTTTTTTGCATTGGCGAAAGTTAGATGGAGGCATTGATGTTGAAGCCATGTGGCTAAGGGAACCAGGATTGATCAAAAGACATCTTAGGGAGTACTTCATGAAATTATACTCATGTGGGTCTACGATGAAAGCTTAGTTCCAAAATGTATTATTGCCAATCCTTGAACGTGCTGAGAGTGTGTGGCTAGAGGAGGATGTTTCTGACAGTGAGGTGAAACAGGCAGTCTGGGATTGTAATCCAGATAAATCACCGGGATTCAATGGTTTTAACTTCAAGTTTATTAAGAATGCTTGGACTGCGGTGGGGAAGGATATTGTTGAATTTGTCAAAGAATTCTTGAGGGAAGGGAGGCTTCCTAGAGAAATGAACGTTATTACCTGGATAACTTTAATACCTAAGAAGGATGGAGCTTCTAACTTTCAAGACTTCAGACCCAATAGTATGGTAGGTTGCATTTATAAGATCATTTCCAAGGTGCTTGCGAGAAGAGTGGCGGTGATCTTGCCTAAATTAGTGGGGGAATCACAGTCTACCTTTGTTAGTGGAAGACAAATCTTGAGGCGTTAAAAGCAAATGAAGTTGTCCATTGGATGAAAAAGAAGAAGAACAAAGGTATCCCCCTCAAGTTGGACTTTCGAAAAGCATATGACTATGTTGATTGGAGCTTCTTGGATAAGGTTTTGAAGAATATAGGCTTTGGTGATACTTGGAGGAGTTGGATTCAATGTTGTGTCTGCAACGTCATTTGTACTTGAAAATGGATCACCTCTAGAGCCTTTTTCTATGGGGATAAGCCTTAGGCAAGGGGACCCACCATCTCCCTTTGTCTTTCTACTAGTGGTAGAGGTTTCAAACTGGATTATTGAAAGGGCTGAGATGGAAGAGAAAATTGAAGGAGTTGAGGTGGGTTAAGGTAGATTGAAGTTGACTCATTTGCAATTTGCGGATGACACTCTAATTTTTTGTCAAGCTAATAAGCGAGTACTCCAGAATTTCAGAAGATTTTTGATATGTTTTTTGGCATCGGGTTTGTCCATAAACTATAATAAGTTGGCATTGTGCGTCTTTCGTAAAAGCTTTTGGTGGGGTTAGAGTGTTGCAGAGGAATTGGGATGCACGCTAGTTGATCTCCTTGTGCAGTTTTTGGGGCTCCCCCTTGGGGCCAATCCAACGCAGGCGGCCACTTGGTCTCCGGATGTAAAGAAGATTAAAGATAGGCTTGCAACGTGCAAGTCTAAGATCTTATCTAGAGCGGGTAAGTTGACCATAATCAAGATGGTTATTAATAGTTTACCGACCTATTAACAACAACAGTCCTAATGCTACAAGGGCACTCGCCTGAGCAGGGTCTGGGGGGTGGATGTACGTAGCCTTCCCCTTTTAGGGTGTTACCCTGAAGAGAGGCAGTTTTCGAGGACCCCCAACTTGAGGAGCGTGTCATCATGTCACTATAGAGCCTAAAAGCATAAAAATAATTTAGTATTAAGTCAGTACATAACACAAGCCTAGCATACAAAGCAAAACTCAATGGGAACAAGAAGGGGGGGTAACAACAACAACAACAACAACAACAACAACAGTCCCAGTGCCTCGTGGCTCCCGCAAAAAGCATGGTCTGGGAGGGGTGGTTGTACGCAGCCCTACCCCTTCCGAGTGGAAAGGAGGCTGTTCCCGAGGACAAGAAGGGGGGTAAATGCTGACAAATAATCGGCTAGTAAAGACACCGATACCCAAATAGATGCTCCAATATGAGATTACCAAAGGGGAAGTAAAGATCTCTAAAATCACTAGTGTAAGCAGTCAAAGATGCTCTACTATAAGCCGCTACATCAAGTACCCCTATGCTAGCCCTCCACCGAGTTCTATCTAAGGTCATCTCCTCCCGTAGGTTTAAGTGACTGAGGTCTTGTCAGATCTTCTCCATCCATCTCTTCCTTGGCCTGCCTCTTCCTCTCCTCCCTAGCATAGTGTGAGACTGTTTACATCTTCTGATTGGAGCAGTGGTTGGTCTCCTCCTGATAAAACTAAACCACCTCAAATGTTGCTCCTTTAATTTATCCTCAATTGATGCAACCCCCAAATTGGCTCTTATTACGTCTTTCTTGATCCTATCGTTCCTTGTGTGTCTGCACATCCACCATATCATCTTCATTTCCACCACCTTCATCTTTCGTGAATGGTGTTGTTTCATTGGCCAACACTTCGCCCCATAGGATATAGCCGGTCTCATAACTATCTTGTAATATTTTCCTTTTCGCTTTAACGGCAACCTTTTGTCTCAAAGTACCGCTAAAGCCATCCTTCATGTATACCATCTTGCTTTAATCAGGTTGCCGCAAAGCACCGACCTATTACCTTTCCTTATTCAAGATGCCCAAGAAAGTTGCTAAGAGGATCATTGCGCTACAAAAGAGATCTTTTTTGCAGTAGTAACATGGAAAATAAAGGTATGCCTTTGGTTAAATGGGAAGTGACACAGAGACCAAAAGAACTTGGGGGTCTAGGGGTGGATGATATTCTTCACAAAAACATGGCTCTTCTTTTCAAGTTGTGGTTGAGATTTTTAGATGATTGTCAAGCCCTATGAAAGAAGGTAATTACTGTTAGAACAAATTATTGAAATACTTGCAAAATACTTGCAAAATTTTCCAAAATACCGGGAACCGGGTAACCGAGAGATCTCAGGTGTTGAGGCATGTAATCACTTTCCTTAAGGCTTATTTCGGTATACGAAATATCCTCGGGGATACAACAACAACCATATATGAAGAAGAGAATATGTAAAGGGAGAGACATAGTGAGATGAATGAGAATAACATTTTCAAAGACTTTCACAAATATGAATTTTTCAAGTACTACTTGCAATTGTATTTTATTTCTCAAAACATGAAAAGAGAATTCTCTTTTCTTCTCTTTTTAAATGAATCCCCCAAAGGGTTATTTATAGTTTTTCAAGTGTCTCTTCAAGAAGAGACACATCCCTTCATGAAGAGTCACTTTCTTTTTTAATATTACACAATTATTACAAGTAAACACATTTCATATGTGTTCTCTTAAATAATAGGGAAAAATAATATAAGAAAATAAGGTTCAAAAGACATCCCAAACTTATCAAAATGTTACTGTAATTCTGTAAGATTTGTGTGTCAACATACAAATGGCACTATTGGATTGTGTATCGACACACGGGCCCTGTGTGTCGACACACATCCCATACAAGTTCAAAACACTTAACCAAATATAGGACAATCACATACATTTTGAAAATACACCAACATTCCCCCACCATTTTCAAAATGCCATCATTCTCGAATAATCAACATCTCAAATTAAAGGAGACCTTATTGTGAATCAATGAGGGTGTCTCACGATTGAACCCCCAGCTAGTGAAGAGACCATACAGTTAATTGGATCGAAAATGGTAGACCAAGCTTTGAACCATACAACCCATTTGACTAACCGACTATCTAATCACGCACAAGGCATACTCCCCGTACATACCTTACGACTCCCAGATCGACACATTCTGTGGCCTTGTGTCCTGTACCCTTCGTAAGTGTTTCAGGGCCAAACCCTTAGTAAAAAATCACCCCTTTGAAGCGGCCAAACTTCAACACTCACTAAGGTGGACTTCATTGATCATGTCCCTGCGACGCGATATTCAATAAGTTTTTAAAAACCAGGTCCATTAAGAGCATAAGCTCATCCTCTTAATATCTCTAACGCAGGTACCAAGCACTACACACTAGGGATGGAAAAATTCTCTTTTAGTGCTTGTAGTCACACGAATGACAAGTCTCTCTCATTGAACCCGTGACCTAGCGTCATACTAGGCGTCAAGTTGAGGGCCTATCATGGGTGACTAATAATGACAGGTTTCACACCATCCCTTTAATTATCAAGTCTCTAGCAATGTTCTCAAATAAGAGATCTACTAGTTTCAGACTTACATTTCAAAGTCCACAGTGATCACTCAATCTTTTATGAGTTATCTCACTTCACAATATTTGACACTGTTATGTCCGGACTTTCAGTGATACATCTCACTCTTTCACATTTAAAAAACATCTCACTATCACAACAGATAGATATAGACAACATTGGCTTGTGCCACAAAGGAATTTTAAACACAAGATCCTTTAATCGCTATATTTCTTTACAAGCTGAAACCAGAGCAATAAACTCTATTATCACAGTGGAATTTATAACACGTGTTAGTTTCTTGAAATTCAAGGAACAACACCCCCACCACTTATAACATTTACTAGCTTTTAAAAGCATAGTCATCCCTCTCGGATGTTCAACTGGCGTTCAAGTATTCTTCTAGATAGAAGAGTATTCATTAAAATAACACCACAACGTGTGGTCATTCCAGTACCTTGTGTACTCCATGCCAGTTATCTTTACTTACATAGCTAGTTATTTACACTCAGCCATTCAACAACCAAGGCTATATCTAACCTTTTCAATTTTCAATTATACCATTGGAACATTTTCATTTGATTCTAAGTATTCATACCAAATTTCAACATGTAAACAATGTACATTCACACAATGAATCCACTGTCATTATCAGACTATTCATTTACACTATTCGGATTCATTAACTACCTCTTACAAGAGGCCACATCGCAAGACTTCATAGACTCGTCATAGAATCACAATATATGACACAACAATATTGAACTTTGATGTTCATATTATCTCTAGTTCATTCTTCTAGAAATACACAAGTCCGATCGCTAGGGACTTCTCCTTTCACACTTTTATTCTTTCAAAGTTCTAGAGTCTTTCCAGGGATATACCTTCAAACATGACTTTCATCATAATTTATTTTAATTCACATTATCACAATGCATCATTCAAGATCAATAAAAACTCGAAGTCACTTTCTATGTAGTCATGTACATTTATGTCTTAGGATGTTTACTCTACCTATAATTCAGTCATACGAAAATACATGCCATTTATACGCATTAAAACTTATGGGTAATAGAGTCATCATAATTCAGTATTTACATACTCTTTAAATTTATCACGTTGATGACTAACAACATCCTAACATGTGAACATATCATCACACAAAAATCTCATTTACCGTGTAACAATTGCATGAATCTATCACTCAGTTTGAGTATTTAAAATGCATTGTATAAAATACACTTCATTTTAATCGACTACTCAATCATCATATATATATATACCCTTAATACGCAAGTAAACTTTACTTCAACCGCATTAATCATGATGATAAAGTTTTCCACACGCATGCCGGTTTGCATTGGAACATTACATCCAATAACTTTGGAAAAACCCACTGAAGATATGTGGTCAGTTATGAAATTATAAATCACCATTTCCAAATGCTTTTCTACAATTTCTCTCATCATTCTTAATCATGGACTTTAACGTGAATTTCTTTATATCAGTCATACTAGGGATCAACATATATAAATATCACCATACATTTCATGATCCATTGGGGTCCATTCAAATTCGCATTACTTTCACTTATTAAGCATTCAAACGGCATTCAATTCTAAATAACTAAGCCGTAAAAATTCATAATCACATTTAAGTTCATGGATATATGGACCTCATAACCACATCAACATATATGATAACACAAATGATTTTTATGATGCATTAATTTCAATTTAATGAAATCATACTTCCATGCATATAAGCATTAATCATACAGCCACATTAATGTCCATACTCATACTTTCATACAAGTATTAGTTATATTAACTAATACGCATTGATATTTTAACATCATTAATATGTATACATGATTATACACAAACTTCTTTCATAATCATGATTATATAAACACTGCTTTTCATGACCTTCCAAATCTGCTATCGTTCACTTAATTACGCCCTAATGTAATCCCTTAGTGAACAATACGCATATGAGATTGGATTTATAACCATCTAAATAAGAACGAATCAATATACCCATATTTATTTCCTATTATGGGCTCTTCTCACATAAATATAAACATACGTGCATTAAACCTCAATTTAATTGTTGTTCATATTTTAATTTCATACAACAACGAATTTACCATACACAAATGCACAATTATACTTTGTTCCAAACTATGAATGCATTTTCATATTTCATGAAGAACCCATTGTTCTTTTCAATTCGTAAAATACATGTATCATTATTAATATACTTCATTCACTCATTTATTATTATTAGTTTTGGCATCATCTCGGCATCTGGTTTCAACAACCACGCTAAACAAGGTTTTACCTTTTAGCATCGCCTCGACGTTTAGTTTCAACAACCACCCGAAACACTAAATTTCATATAATCAAAATTCTAACAACCATGTATTTAAAATTCCATATTATCCTCAGTTAAAATGCCAAAACAGTTAAATATACATGGCTTCTTGGATCGTTATCTGTGTAACTTATACAGAAACAAATTTTAACCACTTGATGTTAATATATTATTATATCTCATATCATGCATGTAGACGCATATGCATGAGTGGTTAACTTAACACGCCAGTTCGAGTCTCTCAGACAACGCTTGCCCTTGAACACGGCGGTTCGAATCCAGTAACCATTTTCACACCCCTCATTTTATTCCCTTTTTTTTTTTTTCCTTTCCTTTCGATTTATATGGGTTGTTGTATAGATTGTGCACGAAATGCAAGTTGAATCAATGGCTTAGGATCATATCAATTTCTTAAGAGACGCCGGCTCGAATCTGAAGAAACCGCAACTCTTTCCCCTTTTTTTTCTTTTCTTTTTTTTTCGATATTGTCCTTTGAAATTATTGTTAGTATCGATTTCGTTTCGCACAACCACCATGAGAATTGCAAATTCTACAATTATCATTTTTTTATTTTTGCCTGCGCATGATCATCATCTTCATCCTTTTGTTAAATTAACATGATACAAAGTTATTCAATTAAATTTTATGTATCATTTGATCAAAATTCATGATTCATAATTGTGAATTCAAAGTCACTTGATCATAAATTCATGATCCAAACACTCAATGCCTCTTAACTTTCATTTTGATATCACATATATACTCATAAACGAATGCGCATCAATTTACATGAAACGTCACATGATTTCATGATTTTATCCCGAGTCAAGTAAATATATTTTCATGCATAAACAACAATGCATCAACCACTACTCGTTAGGCATTATATAACTTCATGATTTTGATGTCTCTTGATCAAATTTTATATTAATCTTAAAATTTCATGATCCTTCTTACTCATGTTTGAGTCAAAAGAACATACCTTGATCCATAGTAATTAGTATACAAGAAGAATCCAAGAAGACATACATTTCCCTCTTTGTCGCTTTCTTTTCAAATTTCACATGGTTCGCCACCAAATCAAGGAAAGTGAAGAAGTCATTTCAATAAACAATAAGCCTTAAGATTGTTAAAACAAATTATTGAAATACTTGCAAAATACTTGCAAAATTTCCCAAAATACCGGGAACCGGGTAACCGAGAGATCTCAGGTGTTGAGGCGTGTAATCACTTTCCTTAAGGCTTATTTCGGTATACGAAATATCCTCGGGGATACAACAACAACCATATATGAAGAAGAGAATATGTAAAGCGAGAGACATAGTGAGATGAATGAGAATAACATTTTCAAAGACTTTCACAAATATGAATTTTTCAAGTGCTACTTGCAATTGTATTTTATTTCTCAAAACATGAAAAGAGAATTCTCTTTTCTTCTCTTTTTAAATGAATCCCCTAAAGGGCTATTTATTGTTTTTCAAGTGTCTCTTCAAGAAGGGACACATCCCTTCATGAAGAGTCACTTTCTTTTTTAATATTACACAATTATTGTAAGTAAACACATTTCATATGTGTTCTCTTAAATAATAGGGGAAAATAATATAAGAAAATAAGGTTCAAAAGACATCCCAAACTTATCAAAATGTTACTGTAATTCTGTAAGATTTGTGTGTCAACATACAAATGGCACTGTTGGATTGTGTATCGACACACGGGCCATGTGTGTCGACACACATCCCATACAAGTTCAAAACACTTAACCAAGTATAGGACAATCACATACATTTTGAAAATACACCAACAATTACTAGTATCTATGATATCCCTATTGGAAGCTACTTCATGAATTTTGTTAATGCTGCATCTGGTGGCCCATGGGGAATGATCAGTAGAGTCAAGAGTTAGAGTTCAGAAGTGGAAAAGGTCATAAATGAGGGAGTGGTGGTGAGGGTGGAGGAAAAGGGGTGCTCCGATTACTTTTTCCAAGACTCTTTGCACTCTCCTAACAAAAAAATACTACTATCTTGGACATGGGAATGTAGGATGGGTTCTCCTGGAATTGAAAGAACAAATAGTATTTGTTGGAGATTTGATGTTAATGGGAGATTTTCTATAAAATCCTTTTGTAGCGCATTGAATCATGGAAGAGCATGGGGTCCGAATGATGTTATTAAAGGTGTATGGTGAGGGTTGGCTCCTCCAAAGGTGGAGTTATTTACATGACTAGCATTACTTGGTAGAATCAACACTAGAGATAGACTTGTAAGGTTCGGAGTTGTGCCGAAAAATCCGGATAGGTGCCCGATCCGTGCTACCACAACAGAGACAGTCACCCACCTTCTTCTTCACTGCCCCGTGTCTTGGAAACTGTGGATGGCGGTTTGTAATTGGTTGGATATGCGGATGAGTGTAACTGAAAACCTACATAGTTGGTTCGAAGCATGGCGAAATCCTTCATTTCTTAAGTTGTAAAAGAAAGTATGGATTACATTATTCTGTATAGTAGTATGGTCAATTTGGAATCATCGGAATGATATAGTATTTAGGGCAAGAAGGTTGTCGGAGGAGGAGCTTATGTACATTGTGAACCAATGATTAGCATATTGGGTATCCTCATGCCTTGATGAAGCGGGCTATACTTTGGATTTTATTGTGGAAAATATTGATGAGGTGCAAGCCTTGTCTCTTTCCACGTGTTAAGGGATAACGAGGAGAGGTTTAGAGTAGCATTTTCAGCTCATGTTGGTTAATGGAAGTAGAAGCCGTTTGTTTTGTATTAGAACTTTCAACGTGTAATGGAGAAGCTAATATTATAAACTTAATCGTGGAATCAGACTCGCAGAATGTAGTGCAGTGGATCACCGGGGGTGCTAGCGGGCCATGGAGAATCAATTTTCTCTTAAAAAGATCTAGTTCCTTTCTTTTCAATTTAGATCCATATCTTTTGTGCATACGAGGAGAGAAACCAAAAATCGTGCTAATATTCTATAAAAGAATGGAGTTTTCATAAGTTCTCCGCTTAATGTATGGTTTCAATGTAATGAAGATAGGCCTAAATGATGTGGATGAATGGATGTACCTATTTTTTGTAGGCTCTTATGTTTGCTAATGAATGAAGTTAATTATCAAAAAAAAAAAAAAATGTTATATATGATATAATTATCTATATCTGACACACATGCGTATATATGTTTTTTTTTTAATTGAAAACCACATATATTTTAGGTATGATTTTAGAAGACCACCTATCTTTTTTTAATTTTTCAAAGTCTCACATAAACTTTTCAAAAAAATTTCAATGTCACACCTAATGCTGGAATAGATAACTTTCCGTCAAATAAAACACCGCATATTGGGGTATAATGCATCAAAACACCAAATTTAATTAAATTTAATTAAATTATATCAAATAAAGTATTTTGCAAAAAATTACCATTCACTTTTGAATTTGTAAAATTGCTAAGAGCTTGGCACATTGATACGACCTTTTGCTGCTAAAAAATTTAGAAGTATTTTTTTTATTTATAAAAGTGTATACAAATAATTGATAAACAACAAGTTTTATTGAGGGTAGTTTGGCAATTTCGTATATATTTTAATAAAAAATTAACAATGTCAATATTAGGTGTGACATTGAAAATTTTTTGAAATGTTTGGATGTGACTTTAAAAAATTAAAAAAGTTAGGTAATTTTTTAAAACCGAGCATAAAATATAGGTAGTTTTCAGTATATATTCAAAATTTATATAGTGACGTACCCAAGCTTCAGAGCAGTTGTATTTCTCTTCAAGTAAATTGAGCGCGGTGATATCACGGTTGTTCGGGATGTTGAGGTCTAGGCCTTTCGTTATCAACAATAATTCTGTCAGCAGCATGTCATCTCGTTTAATGGCCAGATACAGCAGGGTGTCTCCCTCATTATTTTTCCGATTCTTGAACTCCTGGATGAGATTGTATTTGTACATATTCTATGTAATTTTGCAGTTTTATGTGATAAAGAGGTGTGTCTTTGATATTATGACAAATATATTTCAAATTTGGGCACAGCTCAATGAATGCTAGAACTACTTGTAGGTGACCGTTTGTGCATGCGTCCTTCCAAACCAACGGCTCATCTTGAATTAGTGAACTGCCCGTTTTTACTAGAAGTTTTACAAGCCATTCTGTGCCCGCTTCACCTGCACTGTAGAGCGGCCACTTTTCATGTTGGTCTTTTACTCTGACTAGATGTGGGTATTTCTTCACCAAGAGTGTCGCCACTTTCTTTGTACTCAACCATGTATACATTGAACTTAGCATATTATTAGTTAGAAAAAAGAAAGATGTTTGGAGATTACCTCTCAATTTGAATTGTGAGATAATAATTTAGGCTACAAAAATATCTCCAGTCAGAGAAAAGATCTAGTATTTATAGGAAATATAATATGAACAAGAACACAATATTTATAACATGGTATGTTATCTAGATAGGGTAATGTTTCTATCGGAAGCTAAAAATTATTTTCTTTATAATTAATCATAAGTCAAGTCTCATGCCAAAAAGAAGTATCAATATGTAGGTAAAAGATGGAGATATGAATAGTAAGTAAATGAATGTCTACAACAACAACAGGCCCAGTGCCTCCAAGGGTTCCCGCCAAAAGCAGGATCTGGGAAGGGTAGATGTACGCAGTCATCCCCCTTTGGGGGTCATGAATGTCTGCGACTTAAAATTTTGATAAAATGTAACATCCCTGAACATAATCTAAGAATCAAGAATTAGAATGATTATTAATATGTAGTTGGAGGCAACATGTAGAGGATTCTGTCTACTGGGACGTTGAAGTGCACATTCATCATATTTTTGCAGCAATATCTCCGACATTCGTTCACAACCACCTAATACCACGAGGCAGAGTGCACCTTCATCTGTACCATTATTATCAACGATATCATATATAGTGCAAACTCGTCTTTCTTCTTCTTCAGGGCTACATAAACGGAGTATCAACATTATAATTGTTGACTGTCCAAGGTTGTTCCAGGTGTTCATCTAGAAAGGAATTGTAAGCTTCCACTATGAGCTTTGCGATGTCGATATTTCCCATATTGGCGGTGACATGCAGTGGGGTTTTGCCATCAGAATCATTCATCCAAATGAGTTTCCTGTAGGCTTTGATCCATGACCCCTTGTCGACCTCTTCAAGCATGATCATTAATTTGACATACCACTTTACCTCATTTAATGCAGCATAGCTAAGGATCGAGTCTCCTCTATCATTCAACTTGTTCATGAGTTCTGGGTGCTTTTCTAACAACAACTTGGCTGCTCTCTTCATTTCTTCCTCTAACAAAGGATATGGATATATTGTTAGAATATTATTTACTCCAAAATTATATATTAATGAGATGTTTTTGGACAAATATATTAATGAGATTTAATTTTATAATTGATTATGATGGGATTTAAATGAGATTAAATTGCCCAATCTAATGGGGATTAAGATTATGGAACTTGGTTATAAATGGAGCTTGGGGTTGGTGGTTTAGAGTGTGAAGAAAATGAGAGTAAATATGTGAGTGTAAATGTGTTTTGAGAATTGATTCAATTGATGCGCCGTAATAGAAGTTTGTAACTCCCTCTTTTCAGAGCTATATTTAGGGGAGCTACGTTAAGGAAGGTTAGTGCTTTACCATGCAATAATTACATTAATAATGATGATTGTAATGTGAGATTTTGGGGTTTCAATTAAAGATTGTAATTCATAAGGTTCATAGTAGATGAGGTACCTTTCTGGGTCGTCTGGTTTTTTCTTCTAGTTAAGAGAGAGTTTTCACTTAAATTTATGTGTAATGTTTTGATGTTTTGTTGTATTTTGTGCTTCCGCTTGTGCTCGATTGGTAATTTTTCCAACATATACATACTATACACCACAACTCCTTACGTAATAATATACGTGATCTCCATAATTAAGAAGACAACGACGTCCTACCTTGTAACCGAGAAAATGAAACCGGGCGCGGAGTTGGAATTCCAAAGCAAGTAAATTTTTGAAACCTTTTTTTTCAAAAGAAAACTTACGATAGAAGATCTGACGAGCCCGTTGAGGTGCAACCTGAGAAATCCCACAAAAGTAGGACAAAAATAAAAAGAGAAGTAGCTTTTAGAACCAAAACAACACACTGTAAAAACTTAGACACCTACAACTACACACACTCATGAGATTCAAATTTTAGGAAATTTATCATTAAGATATCCTGAGAATTGAACATGGATCACTCAAGATTCCTAACGTTTCAATATATATAATGAGGAACCTAAGGTCTAAAGTTTTTAGTATTCAGGTATCCTGAAATTTAAGAATTTTATCAATTAGATATTCTTTGCTAAAATCCGGAGAATCGTTATTAGAAATTTTAATTTATAACGTAAATAGAACATTATACATGTGTTCTATTTTTTAGTATCATTCATTATTTCGTTAATATCTAGATATTATCTGTCGTAGTTTAGTGAAATTTTTAGTATATTGTCAAATTTTCACTAAAAACATTGACTCAACACACATATATATTGTTATAGTCACGTATCATATCAACATTTTATAGTGAAATGAATTGGACTTTGACAAAAATTCACCAAGTTCCGGCATAGAGTATCTAAATAGTCAAATATTAAAATATCGCAGTACCTTATTATATATAGTAAAATTTTAAAGTAACTGGGTGATCAAATCCAAATACAAATTCCCAAAATGTCATCATGTTTATAGATATATAGTAGGTCGCAAAATAAAACAAGTGGAAGTAACGGTTGAATAAACACACTTGAACACAAGTTACACAGCCGTACTTTTCAAGTCCAACTTAGGCTTATTGAAGCCCAAAACATCTATCAAATCGTACTCAGGAGAATGCCGTGGCGCTAGAGATGGCAATTCAATCGTATCTTGCTATGTTGGTATTCTTGTTATGCATGGGGTCATAGAAATGGAGTCAAAACGAGTAAGAAACTGTCAACCCTTACTCAACGCATTTATTAAACAAGTTACCCATTTAAGTATACGATTAACATTTTTTCACTAAATGCTATTTTATCGACTCAAAAACATATCAATAATATACAACATAGTTGATATTAGCAATAAATAATGACTTATTTGTTGTTGATAAGATAAACTATCAAAATAAGATTATTAAATATAGTTCCAATTACCTTATGTGCAATGCGCTAACAAAAATATACATAGTAATATTAGTATATCACTAAAATACCTGACATAACTATTATAAATGGGTCAAGTGTGTCAAAAACAAGTTAACTTGGTCAAACCCAACGAACCTAATTACCTAAATAGATTTAACGGGCCAACCCTTTAAACTAAGTCAAGCACTATATATATATATATATATATGTATATGTAGGGGAGGAAAATTACCCTTTAAAATTCTCATAAAAAGGAGCAACAAGTGTCATGACAAGGATTCGAACCCATGTAGCGTGTATGGCTACCGAGTTCTCTGCCACAAGGCTATGATCCATTAGAGGCAACTATTCCTATATATTTTGAAGGTGCTACATACAATCAAGTTGGAATCTCTAAGATAGTTCTAACATATTCAAAATACCCACATAGTTTAACAATAACATCAATTGATGGAAGAAAATGTTGGCCTTCTTACGGGGAGCCTAATTTTATACAATTATAGGTCAAGTTTATAAATTAGAGGATCATAGCCCACGAGAAAACTTTTTGGGTCTTTATTTGGCCCCGGGTGGAGGTTCAAGCTCATTTGATGATTTCAATTGGAGAAATTAGGGTTTGCTTGTATACGACTATATATATAAACCCTTTTTATGGTTTGAGAGAGAAGACTAAAATTAGTTGAACTCTCTGTAAAACTTCGAAAGCAACAAAATACCATTGTAATTCCCAGGACATAAGCATTTTAGGCGAAACTTCATAAATCTTATGTATTTGATCTTGTATTTTGGTTATTATATTTCCTAACAGGAAAAACGAATAGTTAAGACAACAACAATAAGAAAACCAATGCCTAAAATAGTTAAAACAGTTCTTCAAAATTTTCAACAAGGCTCAATCTGATATGTCATATGAAAATAACCCTAGTGGGCAGATCTGCTAGCATGTCCTTTGTCACTTAGTATTTCATGTCTCTCACTTAGTATTTCAAATTATAGTTGGGATATAGAGTTACTATATCTAATTACAAAAACTTTGCTACTCAACCAGCACAGTAGATGATTATATTGGGTGTCAACGAATCGAATGTTCAATGAACTATTCGTGTTTGAAATTGATTATAGTTTATTTGTATTCATCATATGTTCCCGATAGCTTATTGAGCTAAGCCCGAACGCACGCAATAAGCTAATGAGCTCAACTCCAATAGGGAGTGATCAACTTGTTAATGTTCACGAACAATTTAATAAAAGCTCGATAAGAGCTCATTAACAATCCATATTAGCTCAAAAATTGTTCAATAAAGGCTCGATAATAATTTGAGTAGCACAACTCAATGGCGAGCTCGACTCAGTGGCAACCTAGGTTATTGTGAGCTCAAATTTTCTCCTCAGTTAGGCTAATGGCCCAAGCTGAGCCAATTGCCAAGCACACTAAAACCATTGAATCAGGCTAAGTTCTAAGAGGATTTAGTAAATAAATTTGGTTTGGTTGCCCTTCACGGTCTATATTTCTAACAAAATTTCCTTTAGCATAGTTGAAAAATTCAAAAACTTTTACACAAATAGTTCTAATAGTAATATCAAATCGATCTAAATGACTTAAGGAGCCTGATAATAGTCTAGAATGATTATGATACCAAATGTTAATTAAGTATCAATGAACATAAGTAACCAATGTAAACCTTAGACGATAAATTAAACATTTTTAACCAATAGCTAACAAAAAAGATGAGACGAACCTTTATCCATAAATAGTCAAGACTTTATTGAACATTTAACAAGAACAAAATGATAGTGAATGGAGACTTGTAGACCTTGTAGCCACGGTATTAAGTATCTTAACGGGTGATAATTCCTCTCATGAGTAGAGGCCAAAAACTTCCATATAGAAAAACCCAAATTTTGCTTATTAGGGACTCCTAATTGATATAGAGTTTGACTCCAACATCTGGCCAACTGTAGAACTCTAACATGACAATTTATACTAGGAATATTAATATTGTTGGCAACTACAATTTCAAGAACTTGCTTTTGAATCAACAACTTAAAAGACCCACATGCATTTGAAAATCGAAAATCTTCAGATGTAATACGTAGTAGAAATTTCAGCATACATATGTTTGATGTGAACAAACAAACAAAATGTTACCTATGCATAAGGAAGCGATGTGCAAGGCAGTAGCTCCTCCCTCTACACTTTTCAAACTGTATTTCCAACCAGAGTATAAAAATTGTTCAACGTATCGTCCCATATTTAGTGATATAGCTTTGATTATTGCGCTACGGCCATAGTAGGAGAACTCAATAAGGAATATCTTATCCAGTGAGGAAATGTACATTGCAACATCCTCATGGTGATAATAAAAAGCATAGTGCAAAGGTGTAAAGTCCCAAAAGTGTCTCTGATGACTTTGTACCAGCCATGGAGGTTGGCGTATTAGTTTAGCCAAACCTTCCTTTACTCTTATACTTGAGAGGCCAGATGCTTCCACCTTGTCAATATTGTCTTTATATGTACTGACAAGTATCTTGATCGTGTCGAGGTTGCCAACCATGGCAGCATGATGCAATGAGTTCTCACCTTGAAAGTCCCTCTGACAGATTAGAAGTACGGCTATTGGTTTTAGTTTAGTGATAGCCTCACAAATGAACTCATGCTGGCCACTTTGGATTGCCAATCGGCTAAAGTTATATTTCCAAAGCTTAGCCTGTTCAAGGAAGTAGGAATAGTGTCGGCTGGTATTATACTTCTCAAGAACCACTCCCCCCCCCCCCCCCCCCCCCCCCCCCCTCAGGAAGGGCAAGTTACCACTCTCTGCCGCATCGAAGAGGGGATTTTGATACCTATACTCCATGAGTAGAAGTTACTATTTGTGAGAAAGAAAGTTGGGCGTGAGGGGCACTAGTTAGGGCTTTTCATTTGATACCCAACAAGGGCTTGCTTCCTATTTATATTCTATGAAAAATTCATCCCACTACCATGGCCGAACATAACCACAAGCGATCCAAGCTACCGCTTGAATGCCCTCATATTTTAGGGACCCAAAATTTTTGGAATTGTTGTTTTTGAATTATCATTTGTTAATATTAATAAGTTTTGTAATTAGAATTTCAATAATTTGTTGTCTATGAGGAGCTTCATTTGAAAATTTTACTTGTAGTCCTAAAAATTGTCAGGATTGGGTTTGCTTACTACTTACACGCCACAGTAGTAGTTAGGCTATCTATAGTCATCTTAAACTTTACATATATCTTTCTATTAGTTTATTTAAAATTAATAGTAAATAAATTATATACGCATATACATATTTATAAAATAGTGAACTATATTAGATATTTCAAAGTTTTTTTTTTTTTTTAATCTTGCGGTACTTTTAACTATAATTCTCAAAAAATTAATACTTCACATCATATAGCAACAGGCATAGTGCTTCCGAAAAACCTAAAATGGAGACAAGTTCACAAGTAGCAAAATTAAAAAACGATTATAATGTTCAAAAAAAATGTTAATTTTTTATGTTTATAATGTATACTGTAGAAATTTAATCACTCATAAAAATAAAAAGAAGTATTATAATTTTCCAAATTTAATAACGATAATGATGATGATAATAAAAATTAGAGAATGCTCTGACAATGAGGATCGCGAAAATCATAAATGATTTTGAAAATATTCTTTGTTCTACATTTTAACTTTATTCTGATTTTTATATTACATTACTATGAATCCACTAAATGTTTTAGATTATTGCCGTGTGTGTGTGCGTGTGTGTATATATATATATATATGTATTACTGATGAAATGACACGTTTAAATATGCCAACGGCTGGGGTATGTTGGGAGTTATTGTCGTTTTGTTTTTTAGATGTACTTGGTCGTTAGACACAACCGTCATAGGTGTTTTCCACACTATGTGTGTACTTTTTGGGTTTCTTAACAAAATATTAGTTTTTCTATTGTGAGTTTTCCTCAGTAATTATCGGGGGAAAAAAAAAAGCAAAGGGTCGAGACCCAAAAGCCCAAACTTGATTCCCAAGTGATGGACAAGTGCTTTATTTAACTTGTACCTATTACCTAAGAATCCTTATTTTATGCAAACTTAACTCATTATTTGGAATAATTTTTGCATCCTTCCTGAATGCAAAAAATACTAAGCTAACACATGATTTCGAAAATATTTGGTTAGTTTATATTAATATTTGTTGACATTTTTATCATGCTTTGATGAATTTTTGCAAAAAATATTAGTGTGGCTTATATACTTTAAAGTAATTATATGATACATTAGCATTCTATGTATAAAATTGACCATGTTCGTACAAAAGTTTATCAAATTATGACATAGAATACTTAATTAATAAAATATTCAAATTTTGTAGTGCCTCATTGTATATTTAAAAATGTCACATTTACAAAATAAATACTCAAACTTGAGGTACCTAAGAGATATTTGCGTAAAAATAAACTACCTTAAATATGTTTTGGCTTCTCCATATTAGAACAAAGATGCTAAAAGCAAAAACTTGATTCCCAAGTCATGCACAAGTGCTTTGCTTTTATTTTCTACTTAATTACCCAAAGAGCTCTACTTTATGCAAACTTCACTTAAACTTTGGAATAATTTTTGCATCTCACATGAGACCGAAATCTAATATTATAGTTAACGAATATTAAGTTTTTACCTGTACGATGTACGGATGATATTAGGATTTTATTGCATAGTTGTAATTATTTGAGTATTTGATATTAGCTTTGTTTTATTATTTTGTAAGTAATATAGAACGTAAATGGCTGTCATACGACAAAACTTTAATATTGTTGGGCATTTCAAGTGCATGTATTCTTTGGACCAAACTTTAAATTCCTTATTACAGTAAAAATGAAAAATTCATTCAAAATTGTCCTCTAATGTCCCTGTCGAAAACACCTCATTTTTAAATATTCTCTGTTAAATTTTCTCCACCAAGTTTAATTATCTTCATGTTTAATTTATAAAAATGAATCAAAGAGTTTCTGTGATTTTAATATTATAGTAAACTATTGACAGTTGATTTATGGTATCAACAATTTGGTGAGCCAATAGTGGATGAAAAATAGAAAGTTGTAGCAAACACAGTTTATGAGCGTTCAAAACATTATACTAAAATGAATTGGCTAAAACTCAACGACGTGTGGTAGGCCGGATAGGGTGTCCCTAACCCGTTAGTCATATTAAAATTAATTGGCTAAAACTTGTTAATTTTGTGAGTACTTGAGAAATAACCTAAAGAGAAGTTACGTAATTTTAATGACCTCTTTCAAAATAAAATTATAAAAATCAACTCAAAATATGAGAAAACTAATTAAATAAATTCAATAATCAAAATCTTTCTACATTATAAACTAATGGCCTAA
Organism: Simmondsia chinensis; assembly: GCA_018398585.1. Taxonomy (NCBI): domain Eukaryota; kingdom Viridiplantae; phylum Streptophyta; class Magnoliopsida; order Caryophyllales; family Simmondsiaceae; genus Simmondsia; species Simmondsia chinensis. The sequence goes on along the minus strand of JAGTTD010000002.1, from coordinate 3,636,593 downwards.
TTATATAATCATAAGAAATCTTACTTCAAATCATAATCCAACTCCAATAACTAATCATACTTTAAATTAAATTTTGCTATTCCTAATAATAATCTAACTTCAAGAACTAACATTACTTTATGTCAAACTTTGCTTATCTGCGCCTGTCATCCTCGCATCTTGTGGAAAGGATTTTGTTTTCTAGTTTTGCATTTGGATTGTGTTTTTTCATCATATGTTGCATCGGATGAGAAAAACGAAAAGGAGGGAGAAAGGGGGGGGGGAGACACTAGTGTTGGGCTAAGCTGGCATGGGCCGAAGGGGCAATGGCACTAGTCGGAAGGGTGGTGCAGTATTGCTTGGAAGTTTCATCATAATATTGAATGTCACTTTTGCCATTTTGTTGTAGCATTAATAAAAAAATAATTGTCAAGTTAGCTCTATTGACGAAAAAAGATGTCATTATGATGGAGAGAGACTTTTTTATTAATTTGAAAAAAAAAACTTAGAGGTTTATTTGTTAATTCAAAAAGATCAGGATCATTTTTATTAATGTCTTTTTATTTTTGGATGTACTGGGTCATTAGATACGACTTTCATATGTGTTTTCCGCACCATATGTGTACATTTTAGGTCTCTTCATGATATTTTAGTTTTTGTATCGCAAGTGTTCCTCATCAATATCGGACAAAAAAAAAAAAAAAAAAAAAAAGGCCAAGGGATGGGACCCAAAAGCCCAAACTTGATTCTCAAGTGATGGAGAAGTGCTTAATTTAACTTCTACTTATTAATCAAGAATCCTTACTTTATCCAAATTTAACCCACACTCTAGAATAATTTTTGCTAACTAGTAGATTACAATTAATTTATAGTATCGACAATCCAATAAGTCAATAGTGGATGACAAACTGAAAACGGTGCAAACATACAGTTTTATTAACATTCATAACATTATATATAGTTAATTATCATGAAGAAAGAAGATACGGTAGAGTGGAACGTGTAGGAGAGGAGGGAAGAAGAATAGAGAAAAAAAGAGGTTGAGGGAGATGATGATGCTACACGCCAAAAGGTCGTACACCAGCCTTGTATCTTGATGACGCATGGTAGGAACGGTAGGGGTGCCTCTAGCCCGTTGATCGTATCCAATGATGGCAGATTGAATGAAATTAGCTAAAACTTGTTGATTTTATAAGTACTCGAGCAATAACATAAAGATGAGTTTTGTAATTTTATTGGACTCTTTTAAATTAAAATTACAAAGATCAACTCAAAAAATGAGAAAACACTTCAAATAAATTCAATAATCAAAAGGTTTCTAAAATGATAAACTAATAGCCTATTTATAGGCATAAAAATCCTAACTTTTAATCATAATCCAACTATAATAACTAATCATATTTTAAATCAAACTTTGCTATTCACAATAATAGCGTAATTTAAATAACTACCCTGACAAACTCTGCCTATATGCACATGTCATCCAAAGCATCCCTTTGAAGGAATCCATCCTTGTAAATAATTATATCTTCTAATTCTGTGTCTTCATCGAGTTATTTTTATCCTATACTACAGCAAATGTGAATGAGGAGGGAGAGAGGAAGAGGAGGAGGAGGAGACACCGGTGTTAGGCTATGTTGGCACCGGTAGAAGGGGCAATGGCACTAATCGGAAGAGCGAGGCATGGTAGAAACTTGAAGCAAAAAAGGTTCACATGGATCACGAGAGAAGAGGGTAGGAAAGGTAGGACGTTTCAGATATTTTAAAATTTTGTAAAAGTGAATTATTTTACAAATTTATGAATTAAAAATTGACTAAGATTTAAAGTACTAAACTATAATTTTTATTCTTTATGCACCATCAGAAAAGGTACCTTTGTGCTGTGCATGGCCGGTCAAGACCCATTCGGGTGTTGTTTCATCAATATTTATTTTATTAGTGTATGAAATAATCTAATAAAAATAATATACTTATGTTAAAGTTATTGTTATTTATATTGACGATAGTATGTAGTGACAATAACAACAATAATATATTTAATCGTTTAGTTACACAATCATTAATCATAGGCATTTGCAAAGAGCCGTCTGTTTCATCATGAGCTGTTAGGATTTCCGATTTGCACTATTTTTCCACCATTATTAATACTTATTTCAACCTCATTGAAATAGTCATCGTTCTACCCATTTTATACTAATTTCCATAACAATACTAAGATTTATTTTGACCTTATAAAATTTTTTCTGGGGAACACAATGAGACATAATCATAAAGTGAGAATGAGTCTAGAGAGATAGATTTCCAAAATTGAAGAATAAGAGAATGATAAAAAGTTGCTAGATATTTTGATCATGAAAATAGGAGAGATTTTTATAATTTTTAGGTGTTTCTACATGAAGCGACACAACCATTTACAAAAAAGCACAAAAAATACTATTTTGTATATTATATGCAACGTCTTATTCAAATATTATATATCATTTATGGGATTAATTTTCAATAATAAGATATTCATTTATTAGTTTTTAGGGTTGGGGGCTTTAGGATAGCATCATAAAGGAGTAAGATTACGTGCATCTCAACTCCTAGACCCTGTCCTGGTGGGAGCCTGTGTGACATTGGGATTTATTGTTGTAAGGGACCCATCTTGTATGTTTTTTGGACATATATTTGGAAAATACCGTTTAAATAGTTTGTTGTTATTTTAAACATAAATCGTTGAGCTAATGTACGAAATAATGTCAATATAAAAAATATTTACAAAATTTACTTCTAAAGAAAAGTATTAACTCAAATAGCATCCGGATCATTATTTCAAATTTATTATTATTATTTTGTTCTCTTTTTACTTTTCATAAAATAATATTTAAATCATTATTTCGAATTTTTTATTAGTATTTTGTTCTCTTTTTCCTGTTTATAAAAATAATATTTAGTGCACAATGTCAATACATGTATGATTTATTTTTTTTCACATTTATAATACTTTCTTAATTTGAATAAATAAAATTAAATTAAATTATATATTAAATATTTAAATTAAATTTATGTATACCTTAATTTAAATATTTAATAAGATTTTATTTTATTTTATTTATTTTAATTAAGAAAGTATTATAAATATTGAGAAATAAAATATACATATATGCACATGCATTTATATATTGGGAATTTTGTATGTTGAAAAGTTAAGTAAAAGAAAAAAAAAATCTAAAAGATGATATGGATGTCATTTAGGTAAATACTTTTTTTTTTTATGTTAGTTTTGAAAATATTTTTTCTTTTGGTGTTATTTCGGGTGGGGTTCCTAAATTGTTATTATCAAAGTAATCATATAGCTTTTAGTGTACAATAGTCACAAAATTTTATCCAGTTGGGATAGATTTTGTTGGCCCCGGGGGGGGGTTGTTGGTATTAAAACATATCCAAAATTGGAGCAATGCTCAGTTGATGCGTACTCTTTAGTCTATTCAAGATAAAAAAAGACTCTTTGTGGCTTCGTTGGATACATGTGTTTTATATGAAGGGGTTTGATATTTGGCAAGCAGAAGGTTCGATAAATGACTCTGCTTATTGGAGAATGTTGCTGCAATATGTCGAGATATGGTTTTGGATCGCTTTGAATATCCTCGAGGGCCTGTTCGGGTGATGCAGTTGCGCATGAGCCGCGGCTATTTTTAGTGCACCGCAACTTACAGCCTCAGTCGAGACAAGAAGGAGAAAACTCATTGGGGGCGCACCATTTGGGGTAAATTTTCTTTCCCGAAATATAGTTTTATTTTATGCCTGGTGATGTTAGATGGTTTGTTGATTGAGGATAGATTGCAGAAGCAGGATGTTATACTTGCTAGTTGGTGTGCTTTGTGTAATAATGCAAGGGAAATGACTGAGCACTTATTTTTTTGAGTGTGTGTGTGTAAAGAGTGTTTGGAGAGAGATTTGTCAATGGAATGGGATTCTGTTCTCTACAAATCTCAAACAATGCTTTGATTGGTTTGGTAAGAAGATTAGAAGTCGTCTTCCGGAATCGTTTGAAAAAAGGGCTTGTTTGGCGGCAACGGTTTACACAATCTGGGCTATGAGGAATGCAGCAATCTTTCAAGACCAAGTTAAGGATCCAGCTTAGGTTGTTTGCGAAATTCAAAAAATAGTTTGGTATCGTATAAATTTTGTGAGTTAGTGTTATATTATTTGTATTGAGTTTGATTTTGAGTTGAGTTATCTTTGAGGGGGCCTTGGGCCTGTATAATTTTTTGACATAGATTATATATAATTATTGATATAATAACAATATCGCACTTGCATTTTGACCAAAAAAAAAGAAGGAAAAAAAAAAGATTGATGTTGACAATTTTATCATAATAACAACACTACCTTTTTAAATATATTGATTGGTTGTTCGTTTTTTAGTGTAAAAAAAGGGCCGTTTTTTTTATAAGTTTACTTGTGTTTTTACATTGGAATTGGATGCGAAAAGGCAAAGACACTTGCACACTTGTAATACGAGGATCTTTTTATGGAAAAATACTAACCAATATTATTTTTTATCTCATAAAATATCGAATGTTAGTAGCAAGGAGTGTAAATGAGTTGAGTCGAATCAAGTACTAGATAATTTATAATTGGGCAAAATATCACTTATCAAGATCAAGTTCGAGCCAAATTTTTATCGACCATTTTGAACTTTCGTTTCAGCTCAATTGAATAAGATTTTATTGTGTCGGATATTCGACCTGTTAGCATAATTAAGTCAATTTAACCTTGTTATAATGAACCGAGTCGAGCTCATTATTGAGCCAATTTAAGCTTGTTATCAAGTTAAGTTAAACTCATTATCAAGTCAAATTGAGGTTACAATTGAGCCAAGATCACTATTAAACTGAGCTTTTCGAATTGCCACATGTGATATCAAATCATTTTTCAACTAATACAAATTGTAAATGAGTTCTTACCAAACTAGTGTTTAAACTTAACTCGCTAAATAATCCTATCGAACCCTATAACAAATACGAATGAAAACCTAATTGACTTTAAACAAGAGTAATTCATCCAACATTTAATTTTTATTACCCCTACTAAGCTTTTTTCTTCCCCCCCCCCCCCCCCCCCCCCCCCCCCCCCAAGTGGCGTGTTAACTGTACAAAATCCCTACTAGCTTTGGGAAATTTATGATGTTCCAATAATTTTTTCCAGTTTGATTTATATGAAATTTAAAAAAAAAAATTATAATATTAATTTAATTCTTGAACTTTAATTATATCAATTTAATTTATATATTAATTTACAATATGTTAATTTAATTTTTTCGGCAAAAAGTGTTGAAGCACATTACAGAATAAGCGCACTTGCCAACACGAGGCGTAAACCAGTCAAAACAATCGACCAAAAAATATATATATATATATATATATATAAAAGTGCAAGTCAATTACATGACATAAACCACTAATATTGAGGAGGATTCATCGAACAATCCTGAGATTTTGAGCAAAAGAAGCAAGAACCTCTGGATTTCCTGGCCCCCCCCCCCCCCCCCCCCCCCCCCCCCCAAGTCCGGCTGAGTGAAAGTAAATTTCGATGGTGCCAAAAGAGGTACTCATGCAGCCTCTGGCTTTGTAATTCATAACCACGTAATTCTTTGCTCGGTGGTCAGAGATACAAAATAGCACAATATCGACACGGGTTCGATTCCCCCGAGTCCCTTATTTAAAGCTTAGCTCTTTCTTTTTTAGCTTAGTTTTTTCCTTTTACTGCAGTTTTTAAACAACTAATATAAGATTATGTTAATTTATAATGTATTTTGTCCTTGCAATTATCCTATATGTACATTTGCACACACACATACATTAATTAATTATGTATTTATATATATTTGTTAACTAATATAATTTTTTTATTTTCTTTTATTATAAATACGGACCCCGTAGAGTTAAGTGTCCAGATCCGCCACTGCCTAGGACGCGTACATTTGACCATTTCTTAACATATTGAATGTTTCTTGCAATGTCATTTGGGGATTATGGAAAGTCCTAGCACCAAGCTTTGATCCATAGCCCAACTCTCATTTTAATACTCCAGAAAATCTCATTCGTCTTCCAACTGCCATTCTCAAAGTGCGCTTTATTCCTAGAGTTCCACAGAACCCAAATAACTGCAAAGAACAATGTTATCAAAACTTTCTTTTAGAACTTTCCACCCGACATAGTACGTGAGCCATTGCTCATATAGATCCTTTACATTTCCTACGACTACCCAAGGAATGGCCCACCAATTAAGACATTTGCTCCAAATGGACCAACAACAGTAACAATTAATCATTTATCGTACTTGATCATTTTCTTGAACAATTATTGTAAGTAATCATAATAAATTATATATACATATCTTCTATATATTATAGCCAAGTGGTCTAATTTTAAACACAAATTAAATAATGATAATAATAATGATAATAAAAATTGGAGAATGTTGGGACAGTGACAACCACAAAAATTATAAATGTTTTCGAAAAATATTCTTTGTTTTACAGTTTTACTTTATTTTTATTTTTATGTCACATTACTATGAATCCGCTCAATGTCTTAGATTATTGTTGTATTCTTATATATACTTTATTTGTGTTGTATTAATACATATTATAGATAAAATGACTTGTTTGAATATGCTAAGGGCTAGGGGTATAGTGGGAGTTAATGTCTCTTTATTTTTTGGATGTACTGGGTCATTAAATAAAACTTCATAGGTGTTTCCTACACTATATGTGTACTTTTTGAATTTCTTCATCAAATGACAATTTTAGTATCGCGAGTTTTCTTTGGTAATTATCCGGTGGGGGGGGGGGGGGGGGGGGGGGGGGGGGGGGGGGAGCCAAGGGCCGGGACCCAAAAGCCCAAACTTGATTCCCAAGTGATGGACTAGTGCTTTGCTTCTAACTAAACTTCTACTTATTACCCAAGAATCCTTACTTTATGCAAGCTTCACTTGCACTTTGGAATAATTTTTTATCCTTCCTGAAACTGAAATCTATTAACGAATGTTACACAACACTAGAAAGCTAACTAGAATAAAATTGATAATTTGATAATTATTTGCCAAAAATACTAACACGACACATGATTTCGAACATATTTAGGTAGTTTATATTAATATTTGTTGACATTTTAATCATGCTTTGATAAATTTTTGCAAAAAATAGTAATGTGGCTTATGTACATTAAAGTAATTATAATGATACATTAGCATTATATGTATAAAATTGGTCATGTTTTTACAAAAATTTATGAAATTACGACAAATACCTAATTGATAAGATACTCAAATCTCGTGGTACCTCATTATATATATTAAAATGTCAAAGTAAATATATGATAAATATTCAAACCTCGAATACCTAAGTGATATTTTCCTAAAAAATAAACTATGTCAAATACGTTTGGGGCATCTCCATATTTGAACAAAGACGTTAAGCCCAAACTATATTCCCAAGGCATGCACAAGTGCTTTGTCTATCTTCTAAGTGTTATCCAAGTATCCTTACATTACGCACACTTAACTCGTACTTTAGAATAATTTTTGCATCCTTCTTGAAGCCAAAATCTAATATTATAGTTCATGAATATTAAGTTTTTACCCGTGCGATATATGGATGATATTTATTTAGGATTTTATTATGTAGTTTTAATAGTTTGAGTCCTTGAGACATTGCGTCTTTTGTTGTTGTATTATTGTGTAGTTTTAATTGTTTGAGTATTTGATATTAACTTTTCTTTATTATTTTGTAAGTAATGTTGGACGTACATAGTTGTCATACGACCAAATTTTAATACTGTAGTGCATTTCAAGTGCTTGTATTCTAGGATCAAACATTAAAGTCCTTATTATGGTAAAAATGAAAAATTCATTCAAAATTATCCTCTAATACCCCTGTCGAAAGTACCTCATTTTTAAATTTTCGCTGTTAAATTTGCTTTGTTAAGTTTAATTTATTAAATTGAATCAAAGAGTTTCCCTTATTTTAATATTATAGTAAACTAATGACAGTTGATTTATAGCATCAATAATCTGATGAGCCAATAGGGAATGACAAATAGAAAACCATAGCAAACACAAAGTTTATTAACATTCATAACATTATATATAGTTAACTAATATGCAGGAAGAAGACATTGGGGGACGGGGGGACAGAGTGCCGAATGTGGTGGAGAGGAAGAAAAGAATAGAGAGGAGGAGAGGTTGGGAAAGATGATGATGTAGAGCACCTAAAGGTCGCACCACAGTGTGAAACGAGGAAAGGGTACCTCTAACCCATTAATCATATTGAAACGAATTTGCTAAAACTTGTTGATTTTGTGAGTACCCAAAAAATAATGTAGAGATGAGTTATATAATTTTAATGAACTCTTTCAAAATAAAATTATAAAGATCAACAGAAAAATATGAGAAAACTAATCAAATAAATTCAATATTCAAAAGCTTTTTATAACGATAAACTAATGGCTTATGTATAATCATAAGAAACCTTACTTCTAATTGTAATCCAACTCCAATAACTAATCGTGCTTTAAATCAAATTATGTTATTCCTAATAATAATCTAACTCTAAACACTAACAATACTTTACTTATCCGTGCATGTCATCTGCACATCCCGTGAAATGGATTATGTCTTCTATTTGTCTCTTGATCGTGTTTTTTCATCATGTGTTGCATTAGACGAGAACAGCGAAAAGGAGGGACAGAGGGGGAGGACACATTGGTGTTAGGCTCTGTTGGCATGGGCCGGAGGGGCAATGGCCCTTGTCAGAAGGGTGCCGCAGTACTGCTTGGAAGTATGGGTCATGGTAGATACTTGAAGCGATCAAAAAATGTTTACATGGATCACGTTGCGAGACGAGTGTAGGAGAGGTAGGACATTTCTGATATTTTCAAAATTTTGAAAAAGTGATGTCATATATTGAACACGTGATGTTGAATATCAAATATTGAATTTTTCATTCTGGCCGATGGACTAAAAAATCATTTTGCAAAACTGTTCCATATAAAAGAGCCATGGGGATAGTGTTCCACCAATTTTTTATGTAGCCGTAGATGAAAAATATATAGTTATTATGTTTTTGAAAATAATAAAAAGGATTCTGACCTTTTTAAATTAATAAAAAAACTCTCAAATTTTTATAGTATTAATAAAAACGCTCATCTTTTTGGAGTCTGGGAGGGGTGGGATGTACACCGCGTTACACCATCATCATCTTTTTGGTGTGATGGCTTCATTTTCCTTCGACAAAGTTGGCGTGGCAACTACTTTTTATTAATGTGACAATAAAATGATAAAAATATCATTTAATAACCTTATTTTTAAACAAACTAAGCAAAAATAAATAGTTTCTAAATAATATAACATCTTAAATTTCATTCTTGTAATTTATAAATTAAGAATAAGGATATTGAATAGTACTTTTGTCATTTTATTATAGCGTTAATAAAAAAATAATTGTCACGTCAGTTCTATTGATGAAAAATGACATCATCACGATGGAAATGGATCTTTTTATTAATATGGAAAAAAATCTAGATATTTTTTTGTTAATTCAAAAAGATCAGGATCCTTTTTTATTATTTCTAAAAACGTCAAGGCTACTCTCATGAACCTAATACAACTCCTACTCCTAATCATATCATGAAAGCTTAAAACCTAAAAACTTAATAACAATTCTGCTCTATTCATGATTCCGGTTTCTAAATCACAAAAGCTTCTAAATCACAAAAGCTTGAATAAGACAGAATTTGAGAGGTGCGCTCTTGTGTTGTCCTCTTTCTTTGTACTCTCTAAGGCCCATACTTGCTAAATCACGTACTCACCAAGTCATGTGGTGAGATCGCTTCGGTTTGCATCACTTGCCCAGTGGTTCTATACTTGCCACTTCGCCGTACTTGCTAAGTCTCTCCGTGGGACCCCCTAGCTGTATCTTGATCTACTTCACTTTATATGGATCTGATTTTAATTGTAAAAAAAACCTTGTTAAGAAAAATCTCATAAGATAAAAACTTAGTGAGAGAAAATTTCCTTCATTATTATAAAATTTTATAATCATATCACATAATTTATTTTGACACATCTCAAAACTGTAAACATACTTCTTAAAAGTTGTAGTTGGCAATGCCTTGGTAAACAAATCTGTTATGTATCATTTGATCATATCTTACCAACACCAATACAATCATTATTATGAAATTAATGAGAATTAAATAACTTTGGCTTGATATGCTTGGTGCTATCTCCTTTAACAAATCCTCTTTAAACAATGGTCTATATATTGCATTATCCTCACGTAATATTTTTGGTTTGTCATTGATTAGTGATAAACCACAAGACTCCTTAATATACTAAATCATAGATCTTAACCATACGCACTCTCGATTTTATAAATTGCAAGAATTTCAGAAGGATTTGGATAATGTAGCCATTGTTATTTGCGTCATGGAACAAAAAGAAAGAGCAGTATCAGCACAAGCGAAAACATAATAGGTCTGCTAGGCATCATGTGGATTAGTGTAAGACCCGTGACACTCCGAACCGAGGCACAGGTGTGCGCCTTGCGCCTGTGCCGTGTCAAATGGGATGCCAATGATTGGCATTGTGTGGACAAGATGCGCACTCAATTAGGGGTGCATTAGGCCTCCACGGACCTAGGCCTAAGTGATGGACAAGGTGGGAACCGAGACAAAAGCGGACCCAAGACAGTGTCAGGACATGGGCCTGGCATGGCCCAGGACAGTGTCATGGCAAGGACCAGGCACGGCCAAGGACAATGCCATGACAAGGGCCAGGCACGGCCCAGGACAGTGTCGGGACAAGGGTCTGGCACGACCCAGGACAGTGTCATGACAAGGCCCAGGCTCGGCCCCAGACAGTGTCATGGCAAGGCCCAGGCTCGGCCCCAGACAGTGCCATGACAAGGCCCAGGCTCGGCCCCTGACAGTGTCATGACAAGGCCCTGGCTCGGCCCCAGACAATGTCTTGACAAGGACCTGGCACGGTCCTAAACAATGTCTGGACACGGGCGGGGCACGACCTAGGCAGTGTCATGACAAGGCCCAGGGCACAGCACTGGGCCGGCCCAAGGGTGCAGATGAGTAGGGATGCACTGGCCCGGCCCAGGCCCAATGAAGCCCGACCTTGAAGAATGATAAAAAAGAACATGTGACATATATTGGAGACGGTTACCAAAGGAAAAGAAGCGGGAAAGAGCCTTGACCAGTTCAAACGAAGAAAAGAGAGGGAAAATGGAAGAGTGGGCTGAAGTGGAGGTAACCGCTAATTTAAATGTGGCACCTAATTAAATAAGACATGTGCTTTGACCAGCTTGACTAGTAACCGCCCAACGCATGCAAGAGAGAGTGGGGCACGGCTTGGAGAAAGAGGAAAAAAAGGGCGGGAACGGTTACCCATGACCTTGGGGTTGTCAAGGTCTATAAATATATGTAATTTACATTCATTTAGGTAGCTTGTAAACTCAGAAATTATAAATGAAAAATGGCCCTTTATTCCGTGTGATATTTGTCTCTTAGATTTTCGTTTTAAAGCTTCTTGAGTTCATCTCATTTCTATGTTCTTATAGGCTGGATGAGCGAATCTCATCGCCATCACAGTTAGTTCATGAGATAGCTGTGACAATTGTGGTATCAGAGCTAGGTTCGTTTGAACCGCGTGTGCAGAACCTGCTTGCTTGCTGTCCAAACCATGCGTATGTGCGGCCCAGAACTTGCTGGTACTTATGGGCTTGTCATAGTATCGGTTGTGGCATTGCTTGGCTGGTGGACCTTGTCCCTATCGCTTGTTCCAAGCCATGTTGGACTAAGCGCGTGTGATCTGGGCGTGGATTGTGTGAGATCTTGTACGTGCTGGTTATTGTGTGGGATTGGGTTAATTTTGAACCTCCTTATACTGAAAATTGGTTGGGCTGCGTGACTTTGGCCTTGTGTGACTGCTTTTCGTTGGTTAATTCAATTGTTGTATTCATGGTCACCATGACTCAAAATCATCAAGAACATGGAAAACTTCCTAAGACTAACGAGCGCTTGAACCCAATTGAAGAAATATTAGGTTCCGAGTACAATGTCAATGACCTTCCCTCAGGAACAGTCTTGGGTGCCATGAATTCTTTGTCTAGTGAAATTGGGTCCCTTAAAGAAATGATCAAATCTCTAATTGCTGCCCAAAGAACTCCATCTCCAGTCGCCACTCCTCCTAATGTATTTCGTAGATTGGACCCTAACGGGGTGGATAGTAGTTCTCCAAATGTACCTCATGTCGGTGAGACCTCCATTCCTACGGTGGAAAGTTTACAAAAAGAAATTTTGGTACTGCGTAAGACAATTGATGCAGGCACGTTTGGACTTAACAAGAATAACATTAAAGTTCCTACTCTGAAAGCCTTTTGGGGTGAACGTGATGCCAAAACCTTGGAGAACTTCCTTTGGGACATGGAACAATACTTTATGGTTGCCCATGTCCGTTAAGAAGACAAGGTTGTCATGGCATCCATGCACTTGATGGGTGATGCAAAGTTATGGTGGGGAACTCGTGTGTCAGAGGACCGTGCTGCTGGTCGTGCTGGAACTGGCTCATGGGAGGCCTTGAAGAAAGACCTTCGTGAACAATTCTTCCCAACCAATGCTTCTTGGTTGGCCTGTGAGGCCTTGAAGGACCTCAAACAAAGTGGTTCGGTTCGTGAGCATGTAAATGCCTTTAGTTCTGTAATTTTAGAAATTAAAGATATGTCGGATGAGGACAAACTCTTTAACTTTATTTCGGGTCTTAAACCATGGACTCAACTAGAGTTGAGGTGCCAAAAGGTCCATGACCTCACCTCTGCTTTGGTTGCGGCTGAGTCATTAATGGACTTTAATATTGGACATGCCTTTACTAAGAAAGATCACTTTAAGAAGGGAAAGAAACATGGCTTTAAGTCCTTTAAAAAGGAGAAGGGTCCTGCCACTGAACCCAACAACATTAAAGTCTCATTCAAAAATGATGGGAATAACAAAGGAACGGGTCCTAAGTCTATTGCTTGTTTCATAAGTGATGGTCCTCACTTTGCAAGGAATTGTCCTAACAAACAATCCTTAAGTGCTGTAGTTCAGCAGGATGATGATGAGGATGAGGATCTTGAGCCATCTCCATCTCATGTAAGGATGAGTTAACTAAAGTTGATGGACAAAACAGGTTTCGAATGATGCGTAAGCGGCTGGTCATCCAGGCAGACTCGTGGGCTGCTGTTTATGTCTATGATTTATGCATGTTTCTATGGTTATATGTTTTGTTTTGGGCTCCGTCATTTTGGAGGTTCTTGGATGTAATTTTCATTTTGTTTCGATGGCTTTCATTTATGTTGTTTCAATGATCGCTTATCATGGTATTGTGTGCCATACCTATATATGTTAATTATACATGCATGATGGATTATCGAATGTGGGGCGTCTAATGAGACTTGAACGCACCCTATTAACAAGATTGAGCCTTGAAAAGAATGAATGATGAATGGTACAACTAACGGAATGTGACCTATGTGTGTTAAAAAGGATGAATTAAACAATGTTCAAAGCACCTAAAGGACTTGAGTGCATTAAGGACTTGTGGACATTAGTTTGGATGAAACTATGTCAAAACACCAACGGACTTGTGTGCATAAGGAATTTTTCCAAGCCTAGGTGGTGTGTGAACCATGGTCTATTGCGAAGCATGATGGAAGCAAGATGTTGCTGGTACCCATGAACGACTAAAGGAACTGGATGGCCTAAGTTAGTTCTTAAGGTACTTACTCTTTCTGCCCAAAGATGTCAATTCTTTTGGTAAGGAGGTTTGTAAGACCCTTGACATTGGGATACCGCGCACAGGGTTATGCCTGGCGTTAAGCATATCATGAATCAATAAGTGCTCCAACATAGGCACTTGGCGCACAAACCTCTAGTGTTTGAATGGATGTTAGCGCTTATGTGTTGGCTGCGACACGGGACATAACGGACTTTGACCCAAGCATGACCCAAGGAGGGCATGCACGCTTGAAGCAGCGCAGTGACATAGTAAAGGATCACTAGTCAAGCGCATAATTATGCTCAAGTGGGCACACGTTAGCTGTGCCGCACTAGTTAAGGATGGACCCATGACTAAGTGCAAACGCAGGCGTTGTGTCAAAATAAGACGGACATCAATAAGGCACAAGTATATACGCAATGCACATCCTTTGTAAGGATGAACCAGGCCTAAATGGAGAGGAGCCTGAGCTTGGCATCTACGGACTGAGGGCCAAGCGCTTGTTGCACGGCACTGAACCAAGGCGCAAGGGTCAGGGGCCTTAGGTGCACAAGCAAGGGCAAGGCATGAAAAGCTAAGTCCAAAGCGCGTGAGTAGAGGCGTTGTGCTAGCGTGACAACGGACCTTCACCTAGACATCATGTGGCACCGCCCACCATTCAGAAACAATCCCCCAAGGAAGTGGGAAAAGGTCCTTAAACACCGGGTGTGTGGTCAAAGTAGAAAGAATAGGAAATGAGACTTCCTGGTTCTATAGAAGGGCACTCCCTTGACGGAGGTTACATGGGAACGAGACGTGACTTTGTAGAAATTTGAGGACAAAGTTACGGAGTACCTTAAGTCCCTTCCGAGAACGTCAGGTCTCTCGGGTGGGGGAGGTTTGTAAGACCCGTGACACTCCGGACCGAGGCACAGGTGTGCGCCTTGCTCCTGTGCCGTGTCAAATGGGATGCCAATGATTGGCATTGTGTGGACAAGGTGCGCACTCAATTAGGGGTGCATTAGGCCTTCACGGACCTAGGCTTAAGTGATGGACAAGGTGGGAACCGAGAAGGACGCGGACCCAAGACAGTGTCAAGACATGGGCCTGGCATGGCCCAGGACAGTGTCATGACAAAGACCTGGCATGGCCCAGGACAGTGTCATGACAAGGACCAGGCACGGCCCAGGACAGTGCCATGACAAGGGCCAGGCACAGCCCATGACAATGTCGGGACAAGGGTCTGGCACGATCGAGGACAGTGTCATGACAAGGCTCAGGCTCGGCCCCAGACAGTGTCATGGCAAGGCCCAGGCTCGGCCCCAGACAGTGTCATGACAAGGACTTGGCACGGTCCTAGACAATGTCAGGACACGGGCAAGGCGCGACCTAGGCAATGTCATGACAAGGCCCAGGGCACGGCACTGGGCCGGCCCAAGGGTGCAGACGAGTAGCGATAGGCACGGGCCCAGTGTAGGGCACTGGCTCGGCCCAGGCCCAAGTTGGCCCAATGAGGCCCAATGAAGCCCGACCTTGAAGAATGATAAAAAAGAACATGTGACATATATTGGAGACGGTTACCAAAGGAAAAGAAGCGGGAAAGAGCCTTGACCAGTTCAAACGAAGAAAAGAGCGGGAAAATGGAAGAGTGGGCTGAAGTGGAGGTAACCGCCAGTTTAAATGTGGCGCCTAATTAAATAAGACATGTGCTTTGACCAGCTTGACTAGTAACCGCCCAAGGCATGCAAAAGAGAGTGGGGCACGGCTTGGAGAAAGAGGGGAAAAAGGGCGGGAACGGTTACCCATGACCTTGGGGTTGTCAAGATCTATAAATATGTGTAATTTGCATTCATTTAGGTAGCTTGTAAACTCAGAAATTATAAATGAAAAATGGCCCTTTATTCCGTGTGATATTTGTCTCTTAGATTTTCGTTTTAAAGCTTCTTGAGTTCATCTCATTTCTATGTTCTTATAGGTTGGATGAGCGAATCTCATCGCCATCACAGTTAGTTCATAAGATAGCTGTGATAATTAGAATGATATCCACCGTCCACATTTTAAACCAACCCCAATTTAGTCACCTTTGGATATAAAAATCCTATACAAGATATAACACGAAGATAATGAAAAATATCTTTGATAGATAAAAAGCGTCTAAGAAATTTGATCGATAAAAGAGATATAAGAAGTCCTTGGCTGGATGAACCTGGACATTAATTGTAATAGTTCATTGTAAATTAAAATTTAATATTATTTCTACCTCTATTCCATTTTTACAGATTTTAATTGAATAAATACTCGAAAATAGCCTTACAAAAATTTAAATTTGCATGTACTTTAACAAAGTACTATAAAAATAGCTATATTTCACTAAATCAAAATACATACTATTTGACTACATTAATTATTCTTTGGCCCCCAAAAAAAGGAAAAAAAAAAAAAAGGCTAGATTAATTATCCGTTACTTTAACGCTAAATCGGACAATTTTTTTTTTTAAAATTTAATGCAAAATCACTTGGAAAAACAAAAGGATATAATTAGGGGTCTCTTGAATCACATATTAACGGTGTAGAATTAAAATTAAAAAAAAGGAAAAAAAGAACATTAATAAACGTTTATTGCTTAACTGTTTCTTCCTTGTTATGGCCACTTACTGACAATATAAATTCAAGATCATTTGTTTTTTAAGGCCTTTCTTCGACCACGGTTTGATGTCGGAAGAACCTCTCAACAGGTTTGTACAGAATAATCTGGTTGGCATACATTAAAATTGCTACATTCAAAAATGCCACAGAGCACATCTCGATTATAATGATGGAAGTCTGCAAGGATTTCTTAGACAGCGTTGCAAAAACACCGGTCATAAACCCAACCATCGTGCCACATAGGGATAGCTGCAAAACCAGAACACTACGGTAGATCGAGGACATAAACCCTTGGTCCTTATCCCACACCATTGCCCATATGACCAAAAAAAAAAAAGGATGACCATGGAGCAACACATTGCAAATATATCTGATAGCATGAACACTAAAAATGCAGCATTTTTAGCTAAGATACAATCTCTATTGCTGCTATTAAACACACTAGGAATTGTGAATGCAACAGCAAATCTAATGGTAGCTAAAAGGATTGCAACAATGGATAGCGTGCCTTGCATGTCCTTAAGGTTGGTCCTTGGTTGCACATATCCAATTTTCAGCAATGGGTTCAAGTTCATGCTTTGACACATCCCAGTTTGCAATTACTCGTTCAAAGATGCCAATAGCTAGCTTAGTTAGGATGCGACTTGGTTTCTGGACCAAGGCTTGGTGTGAAGAATTCCCTTATGTAACGGACGAAATTGCAAGAAATTTGGACTGTGTAAAGAGCTGGCGATACAATAGAGATACCCGAAGGTCCTCCTACTTCGAGTGCTCGGCCTGCTTGCGTCAATGGGTCCGTACTATTGCGTCAATGGGTCCTTACTTCTAGTGGTCAATGGGCCGGTCCCCCCCCCCCTGTTGTTTTCTTTTGGGCTTACTGCAGGCTTTTGGCCTCATTTTGGGATGTTTGTTACTGTTTTTTCCTCTTTCTCTTTGTTTTTGTTCCTTTTCGGGTTCAAAAAATATCAATACATATAAAATATATATTTACATATTGTCTTTTTTGATAATTAATATTACAAAAAGACAAGCCAATAAGTTCGCATGGCTTTATATAAGATACATCTACATCTAATTAAAAAAACAAAAAAGCACATCCACACAAATCATAAAACCAACCTTCAAATTACAAACACAAGCATCAAATTGTTCATTTTTCGAGTATAATCATGTAAATTTACTAATGACAAAATTCATACAAAAATAAAAAATACTAATAAAAAATTATTCATCATCATCATCACGATCATCGGAATGAGGAGGGTTTGGGGGTTGAGCACTGGGATCATTTTGGGATCGTTGTCCTTGTACCTGTCTCGTGAGCACTCTAACCATCTCTTGCAAGTCATTCACAGTATTTTGCAACTCAGAAACTTCATTTTGAAGATGCAATGTGTTAGACTGAATGTAGGACTGTGAATGTCCCCATTGAGAGGCCCCTAACCTTTGAGTGAGACCGTAGATACGATCTCTTGAAGGTGCCGATCCCACAGCAGATGTCTAGGTGGTCAAGTCGAAATTGGGTCGGGAGGGTCCTTCTCCATATCTTTGTCGCATTTCTTCTTCATATTTGCTCTATAAAAAGATAATAGTAAACATAAATTATGAATATATAAATTGTTTATAATGATTTACACATTCTACAGTAATACATACTTAGACATAACAACAAACTCAAGGTTTCCAACTGCAAGTCCCCCATCCCAATTATACAGCCGCTTCAGAAATGCAAAAATCATAAAAGCAGTCCATACTAGCAATCTAAACAGAACACAACTCACTCCGAAAAGCAAAAAACAACATTCTAACACACCTAAGTATTGAAATCAAAAACCACCAACAGACATTAAATTTCAAAATCATGTATTTCTTACTAAGAAATAATCCAATTATGCCAAAATGGCTAAGAAAGTACACCAATGTCAAGAAGTCCATATGTTCTTCCAACAATCCACCTAATAGTAAATAAAATTCATAGTAATATTAATATAGAGACTCGTCAGTCTAAACCTTCCGTACGTCAACTCGTATCAACTTCTACTGACAACCTCCAAACAACACATATGTTCACGGCACCATTAAAAGTTAAATTTTTTGGTATCCCATCTAATATGCATTCTCAATCCAAGGTGAGGACCATTAAATACTTTATCCCAAGATATAGTCATGTTACTTCAATCACTATTAAATTTCCTATTTTTAAGTAAAGGATACAAATTTAAAAATAAAATAAACTAAAACAAAAAAACTTCGATCTAAACCAATTACCGCTTTCATTATCATTGTGATTCCCATGATCTTTATCACCAAATTACTAAATATTAACTAAAAATCCAAACTCACACAAGAAAAACCACCAAATTTATCACAATGACCACCAAATTATCCATAATCACACATTAATTGAAAACTACGTACCTCAATAATAAAATCACCCAAAAAATCAGAACCTTTCACCCAAAAAAATTCAATTAACTAAAATATCCACTACTCAACTAATCATCCACCACTTAAATAACCATCCAATTACCAAAATCACTAAACACCACCACTCAAATCTCAATTTCATCCACCATTTACCAACAATAACCTCAAATATTCACAAAGATTAACAATACAACCTCAAATGCCTAACATTGAAATATATCTTGCAAACACTCATACTTACAATAAATATCCAAAGCAAAGCAGCAACTGGAGGTGAACAGCTAGCAACGGGCTTTGACGGTGGTTGTGACGGTGCCAGATGGTGGTAGTTGAGGTTTTGGGTTTTCTGTTTGAGAGTGGGTTTTGGGTTTGGCAAGCAGTGGTGATGGACCGGACGGCGGTGACGGTGCCGGACGGTGGTGGGTGAGGTTTTGGGTTTTGTGTTTGAGAGTGGGTTTGTTGCGAACCTAAATCGAGATAACTAAATACTAAAGGAAAACATAAGAAATAAAGAGAAAGAGAAAGATAAAGATGACATTCATTTCATTTGATTGATTGTGAATACAATGCTCCCCTCTATTTACAGAACAAACCTTCCTTAGGTAGGACCTATTATATTACCTATTAAATTACCCTAATACTATAGACCCAAATACCTAATTTGGGATCGTATCAATACTTTCCCCTTCAAGAGACCCTTGTCCTCAAGGGTCTAGTATGATATTCTATAACTAGTAAAAATGAAAAACAAACTTTTAAGTCATCCTATTTATTGTCTTCCATAACTTCTATTTTTGTCCCCCTGGATCGAATACAATAGGGACAAATTTTACAGACTTCAATTGTCTAAAACAAAGAAAGTCAATTAAGTAATTACAAATAATTAAAGGGGCGCAAAATTGTAATTGTGTCTAAAAAGAACCCCTAACCCTAGCCTCCTGTTTCCAAATCTGCGCCGCCGCTTCTTCTCCCCCACAACCACCGGCTTAAGCACCGGCAGCACTGTTCCGGCCACGGTGCGTGGCTCTACGTCCAGACAATGGCGGCCGAGGAGGCGCAACACCACCGGCAACATCCGGGCCCTACTCCAACGCTTGCGTTGCCACTCTCTCGGCCATCGCACCCTGGACATCGACGACGGCAATGTCGTCTCCTTCTTCGACTAAGTGAGGTCTCGGTGGTGGTGGTGACGCCTAGCGTCGGCGGTGGTGGTCGTCTTTTTCGTCGTTTTTGTGGCTGTCGGGATTGTCCTTCGATGTTCATCCATCGTCTCCATTGTCACCCTCGCCGACCTCCGCCCCTCGAACGGCGTCGTTTCTGAGGCTGTCACCTCGACCTCGTCATTCAGCACCAAGGGGCTCCGATTTGCGGCTCGTGGTGGTGGTTCCGGCACCTCTGCGAAGGTCCAATCAACATTGTCCGATTCTGGTAAGTCTTCATCGTTCTTCGTGCCTTCTTCTTCAGCTTCCGTTGTTGTCGGCAGCGAAGTCTCGGTTTTGGTCTGTGCTGGTGGTGCCGGTGTTGTGGTGACAGTAGCGGCTGCACCATCGGATTCTGGTAACACCTCACCGGAAACCACCACTCCTCTCGCCGAGGTTTGTTGCACCGATTGACCTTGATTTTTGAACCCTTCTTGAAGGTCATCGAGTTTTTGTAAAAGTTTTGCTAACGTATTTTGAATCTCGGCGGCAATTACTTGCTGATTAGTTGCTATCGAGTGGGTTTGGGTTGGAGGGGGGTGGTGGGTAGTGATGTTGTTTGTGTAGATGTGGTGGTTGGGGGTGTAGTGGCTGAGAGTGGTGTGGGTGGTGGTGGGGTCGGGTGGGAGGTGGTGGTAAAGGTGCGGTGGGTTGTGGTGGGGTGGGTAGAGGCATGGGTAGTGGTGGCTAGTGGTGTGGTGGGTCTGGGTGAAGGTGGTGGTGTTGATGGGTGGAGAAGGGTGTGAGTAGAGGTGGTGGGTTTGGGGGTCTGTTGGTGGCGGTTGTCTGGTGGTAGAAGGGGCGGCTGCCGCCTATCGTGGTGGTCCGCCTTGGTGGCCCCACGGTGGGTCCACCTCAGTCTGGCACCAGGTATACATTACCTACAGTCCGAGCACCGATGAGCTCTGATACCAATGTTGCGAACCTAAATCGAGATAACTAAATACTAAAGGAAAATATAAGAAATAAAGAGAAAGATAAAGATGACATTCATTTTATTTGATTGATTGTGAATACAATACCCCCCTCTATTTATAGAACAAACCTTCCTTTGATGGGACCTATTATATTACCTATTAGAAGGAGGGAGAAAGGAGAAGGAGGAGACACCGGCATTAGACTACACTGTTACTGATTGGAGGGGCAACGGCACTACTCGGAGGGGTGGTGGCATTGCTGCTTGGAAGGACGGAGCGCCGTCGAAACTAAAGTGATGTCATATATCAAATTTAATTTGGATTAAAAAAATTGTTTCATCCTAATTAATCAATAAAAAAATTAGTTAACAATTTGTGTTACTAAAAGTATTTTGGTCAAAGAAAAAAGCTTAAAATATGGCTATTTAAGCCGAAGGAATTTTTTATTTTTTTTTGATAAGTGGTTATTTATACCAAAGGTCCATGTACTTTATCCATAGTTTTTGTAATTTTAATTATGTCAATTTAATCCCTGCACAATTCAAAATGTGTCAATTTGGTCCTTAGAAAAAAATTATGTTAAATTTTAAATAAAATTTTTAATGGTTCGAATACGTATTAGGTTAAATTGAATAAATAGATGAATTTTTAATTAGTTATTTGCATCTAACATAATTTACCATTCAAAATTACGTCATTAGCATAACTTAAATTTAACCAAAGGACTAAATTGACACATTCTGAGTTATCCGGAAACTAAATTAACATAATGTGCAAAGTACATGTACATTTAATATAAATAAGACTTTTTATTGTTTAAAAAAGGTACATTTAGCCTGGTCATAGTATCAACCATGCACCAGCCCCAGGTTTGATCTATCCTTTATTACAGCAGGATAGTGTTTTAATTTACCATTGTTGGGTAATTTTTACTTGGTTCTTTTTCCTTTCATTATTTTGAATAGTGTGATTTTATTGACTGTGGTGGTACTTTCGTGCGTATATGCTATAATAAGCTTCTTGTCTTGTGATCACTTACCCGCGATAGTCATAGCTTGTCGATGAACGTTACCGGTTATGGAACTCAGAGATTGAGGTTGTCTTCAAAGGGGTTTGGGAGGGGAAGGGTGAGGCAAAAGGGGATAGGGAACTTGAGACTAGTGACACTAAATGTCGGGACACTAACAAAGAAGAGTTTTGAGGTGGCCCAAATAATGATAAAGAGAAAGATCAACATCCTTTGTCTGCAAGTGACTAAATGGGTTGGCGCGAAAGCCAGGGATATGTTGGAGCACAAGTTCTGGTATGCCGGCAAGGTCAGAGGCAGGAATGAAGTTGGTATCACTGTGGATAGCAGCTTTAAGGATAAAGTAGTCGGAGTATCAAGGGTTAGTGATAGGATCATAAGTATCAAGATGGTCCTAGATGGAGAAGTATTGAACGTAATCAGTGTCTACGCACCTCAAACTGGACTAACTGAGCATGAGAAGGCAACATTCTGGAAGGACTTAGACACAATGATGTAAGGCATACCCCAAATTGAGCAAGTGATGATTGGTGGGGATTTCAATGGGCACGTTGGTGCGACGGAGGACTGTTACGCTTCTTACCACGGAGGATCCGGTTTTGGAACTTGGAATGCAAAGGGCAAAGCCCTACTAGAATTTGCAGTCACATACGACCCAACGGTGGCCAACAACTTCTTCAAAAAGCGTGGGAAACACATCATCACATACCAAAGCCGTGGGACAAGAACACAATTGACTATATACTATTAAGGAAAAGGGTGCAAAGAGACTACAAGGATTACAAGGCTACCCCAGGAGAAGACCTATCTACATAACATAGGGTGCTGTGGGCATATATAAAGGCCAAGAAGAGGACCAAAAGAATCTGCAAACCCACACAGACACATACCTGTTGGAGGGATTTGAAGGGGGAGAAGTATAAGGTATACAAGGAAAGAGTGGAGGCTGAGCTCAGGTGGGACTTCGGGGGAGAGACAAACCAAATGTGGAACCAATTGGCTCAAAAGATTACAGGACTGGCACGGGAAGTTCTCGGCACGTCAAAGGGAAGGGTATCAAGCAACAGAGAGTCCTAGTGGTGATGCAAGGAGGTCCAAGAGAAGATTAAGGCGAAACGAGTTTGTTTCAAAGAGTGCGATCATAGCAGAGATGAGGATAAGCAACATCGGTATATGCAAGCCAGTAGAGAAGCAAAGAGAACAGTCAGAGAAGCACAATCAAGAGCTTATGAGGATTTATATAAAAGGCTAGAGACCAAGGAAGGTGCGAGGGACTTATATAGAATTGCCAAAGCTAAAGAAAAGAAGATTAGGGACTTGGATAGAGTATAATACATAAGAGGGGAAGATGGACATGTACTCGTGGACAGGAAAATCATATATAATTTGAATACATAATACAACCGAATGCAACTACCTTGGCATGGGTGGATCCTAGGTATGACCCATATCCCTAGGCAGAATTGGAGTTATTAATGCCGTCTTTTGCACTTCAACGACGATATAATGTTGGGATAACCACCTCCACAAATTTGTATCAAATGGCTCGGTCAATGTACATTGGAATAGCTGCATTTATAAATGCCATTGAGCACACCGCAATTGTAATAATCGCTACCCACAAGGATTTCTTGGCCCCCAGCTTTAAAAAACAAGAAGCCAAAAGCAAGAAGTAAATGAAACAGTAAATCAACAGCCAAACATTGAGCAACAAATCACAAACAATGCAAAGCAAAGTACAAAGCATCAACTGGCAACCAAAAATCACATTGACAACAGGCCCAAAACAACCACAGTAATGGACCTGCTCCATTATGCTCCCCTGTCCTAAGTTGCTATGTCTGCTACCCCTATTCTAGCTCGCCACGCGCTAAGGCAGTGTCGAATCTAGGATTTTGGTTAAGGGTGTTACAAGATGCCTTCACTACAACATGGATAAGCAAAATATACAAATTGAGTGTATTTTGTTTTATCAAGGTTAATTTGATTGATTAAAACTGAGTGGATAAGCTTAAGGAGTAAGATATATCAACTTTAATTATGTCGGTTCATTTCGTGCAAAGTTATCCCTAATTATGGATTAATCATGTTTGATCATTTCGGGATATGGTCAGCATGAATCAGGTTTGAGTTGGATTTGATGGTTTCCGGCTTCAATTATTTCAGTTTCCGGTTAGTCAAGTCAATCATTTTAAATTTGGGGTTATATCCCTTGCCAAGTCAAATTTAGTTGGCTCAAGTTGTTTTTCATTTCAATCATCTTATTAAAGTTTGGTTATTTCGAGTTTCAGGTCAGCCCAGTTTGAATATATTCAAGTCGGCTCCAAATCAGGAAGGTCATTCGGGTTTGCATCATCTTAGGATTTGGTTCAATCAGACTAAGTCACATTATACACTAAGCCATATTTTGTTAGGCTGAAGTTGGTTAGGACATTTAAGGTTGAGTCACAAAGTTGGGTGATTTAACATTCTGGGTGAATTTCGTGTCTAATTGAGGTCTAGGTCTCGACTCATTCCGGGTTTTATGTCAATCAAGTTTGGAGACTTTTCTTCTAGGTTAGCGGAGTTAGTATGCAATTGGAATTTCTTCATTCACTTTACAGAATTGGAATGTAAATTTTGGTTAAAATCCAACTCAATGGAATTGACATTGCAATTGTAATTCTAATTTTTGTAAAAGAACCAAACAACTAAATTAAAATTATGAACCATGATTCCAATTACAGCCTTAACTTCAAACACCAATTTCATGTATTAAATGGCACCTTAGATTATTTTATTTTATATTAAAAGATTGACATTCCCTAAATAATAAATATTTAAAACATACATTACCTATGTAATTCTCAAAATTTAAGTTAATTACGCATATATGCATATAATAAACTAACTTAAAAGTTCAGGATGGGCATAGTCTTCCGCTTAGTATGATATAGGACTCCCCTACATGTGTATAATAAATTAATATCAAAATCAGCCCATCCTAACATATATGCAAATCCGCCGCTAATCTAAGGTCGTCTCCTCATTTAAGTTCAGGTAGGTGAGAGAAATAGTCTAATGTAGGTTGGGCCCCGCAAATACAACCTCTCTTCAGAGTAACATCCTAACAGAGTAAGAATGCGTTTATCTTATCCTCCAAACCTTGCTCATGCAGGAGCACTTAAGGCACTGTTGTTGTAGAGAAATAGTCTATTCTAATAAGAGTAAATAATCAACCATCATTTAATGACTCCAGTTATAGAAATTTTTGGTCTGACAGATATAAACATGGGCACTAAGTTAAGCTAGACGAGTTCTTAAGTACACATCCCACAAGAAAAAGCATTGCATAAACAACACACTGTTCTAATATTCAGAACACAAATTGTTCGCCACGAAAACAATCTACCAGTTGCAATTTTGGTCAAGTTTTCGACATTTTTCTATCACAGACAGCCAACAGGTTGGGTCAACCCATAACTTGGTTCAACACAATCATTGATCCAATCAACCGGTTTACTTTCGGGTTGAAACTACGCAATTTTACTTAACCTGCCCTATGACCATGAGATCAACTCTGGTTTAATGCATGTCAAACATTGGTCGTTGACCAGTTTAACCCAAAAAAGGAAAAAGAAAATTGATCTTTTTTTACAAAATTACAGATAACAGCGCCATTTTATGGTAAAAATCTATATATATATATATATATATATGTTGGTTCGACCTAGGTTGACCCATTGACCACCGCTATACAATAACAACAAAAACAAGTCCAGTGATACAACAGCTCCAACAAGAGCAAAGTCAACTACATATTCTTACCTCTTTAAGGTACTACTATAAAATAAGGCCATATTATAAGATGTTAGCACCACTTTAATGCATCAAAATTTTCATGCTCACAGTTCCGTAGCTGTGATCTTGATAATATACAGTTACAGGGGCAAACTGGAGATCTTAGACGCATGCTCTTTGGTGGCTAACTATATATATATACACACCAAATAGCTACACAGCCACTTGTATCGCGGCCATAATTAAGCACTAATCTACGGCTAGAATAATTGTTTCATTCAAATGAACAGATATTTACTCCAATCGATTTGACATTCTAGACGCAAAAGTGCCCGCTACGGAAGATTAAATGCTTCTATGGAGGAAAACCCAGATAAAGCCCACAAACAGCCTTAGAGGTTACTTACATTATACATATAGAAGAACAAAAAGAAGGGCAGGCTTTGTCAAGAACACTAGCGATTTATCAGATTTGCGAAGAAAATTAAGAAAGAAGATAGGCACTAAAATACAAAACTAATGGCCCCAAAAAGTAGGATGAAAAATTCCCAAGGAGAAAACTACACATACAGAAATAAAGTTCATTTTCTTAATGTCTCCTTTGTTTGGTGCATTCTTGTCCCAAGGCGTTGTACGGTACTCGTGGGGCTTGTACACAATTATCAAAAAGAAAAATAAAGGTTGGACCAAAGTCGACTACCAACAATGATAACCCACTAAAACATGAGCTGCTAGTATGGGTCCTATCTCCCCAAGTAAGAGGTGCTGGGCTCAAAGACCATCACCCCCTTCCCCATTTGGTTTCCCTCTTTTTGGAAAAATTGTTGCACTCTACCCACCAATGTAAAAAAATCACTCAAACATACATTTGGAAAGGAAAGAGACTGCATCAGAATTTCAAGCCAAAATTTTGCAAGTGAATAAAATAAGGAGTAATAGTTAGGACAGATCATGTATGTTTAGAACTAGTAAAGTTATTTTCCATACAGCTGCACTTGACATTTCAACCTCCAGAGTGCCAATGCTAGCTCCTAAGGCACCTCAGCCTCAGTTCATAATGTTCTTTCCTGCACTCTCAAAGAAAAGCAAATTTTCCCGCGGAACATCTTGCAAAGTGTGGAGTTTCTAGGCTTGAGCCTCTTGTTGTCTACTTTGATTATGGTGCATTTCATATCTGCCCCCCAAACCAAAACCAAGCTCCCAGCTCCCAGCTCCCTATTTGTATTTGTTGCCTCATAAGAATGCTTAGACATAAATCATACAGCAAAGCAAACCATGAGTAGAGGAAACCAAAAGAAAGATGGGAATCCAATATGTCAGAGAGAGCAAGCACATGCTAGCTAATTACTTTTGAAATATGTATTTACTGTTGACGAATTCCTTTTTCCTTTCAAAATGACAAATTATTACAAAAAGATTTACAGAGAAATAAGCAGTATGGACACTTAAACAAGAGGAGTAGTTCAAAAAATTCTGAATACGTACTTGCCAGTTTTCGTTCATTGCATAAAGTAAAAGATTTCGCAAAGTGATGGATGCCATAGGAGGGGTCCTTACAAATACGAGAAATCAATTAGCATCATATAAGAATGCAACTTAATATTTTATAAGGAATGTTTAGATTCAAGGATAACTTTCCCAACAAAGAACATTTAAGGAACAGATTATTGTTAGCCGAAAAGACCCAAGATCTGTGTTCGATTTAGTTACTAAAATGAAATCTAAAAAGCAAACAACAAGATAAAGGAGAACGAGCAATAAAGACAACGGTATTTGTTGGAGGTAGAGAACATTTATTGATCGAAATTACAGAGTATTATAAGAGGATTATTCATTCTCTCTCTCTCTCTAGTTGAAAAACGGCTCTCAAACCCTAAGAAAAGAGAAGAACATAATATATATAGTACAAGAGAAAGCAACCCTAAAAACTGAGAAGCATGGTACAACCGATAGGCCCGGTCCCTCTGCTCCACTGTAGACCTCTGTTCGAAATCTGGACAAAAATTTAAAAGTTTATTAGCATAGCAACTGTCTATGTTCTTCATATGTTTCTTGTCATTATGAAAGTTTATGAGCATAGTGTGTATGATTTTTGTAGGATATGGGATTAAATTAACAAAGTTCGATAGGTTTGTGTAGGTAATCTACTCTTTATATGTTATCTCTTGTTCTTTAATCAACAACTAAGTTAAAATATAAAACATCCATGGGCTCTTCAATATATGTTTTAGTCTCTAGAGTTTTGAAACTATACTCCGAATACCTACTTCTAACTTTCCATCATGTCTTGCTTTCATTTTGCTATACAAGAAATGATTTGCCTATGTTCTTTGACATGGCACTCAGAACCATGTAGGCTTTTGAGACTTAGTTTAGTGCAAATGTAATGGGCATTTGATTCCATGGTTATAATTCGTATGTCCACTAAACGTTTCTTAGACACTAAGGTGAATATGTATTGGGCATCTGCTTCTAGTGAATTTGATTTCCTGCTTCAAATTTTTTTTGATGACCCATTATTGCATAAAGTATAATTTTAGTTGTGCTTTATTCCCTTGCTTCCAAAGAACTATTTTGCCTGAATAATTGCAGAGGTTTCTTTTTGTAGTTACTCTATTTTGGTTTATACTCTTGTTTCTTGTTATTCATCTTGAATTAATTATCTTGTAGGTCTTGCTGATTGGATTTAGAAGCCTTTCACCACTATTTGAAGCAACTCCTAGTGATGTTCATGGATTAACATTAGAAATTAAGTATATTAACTAGTATTTTTGTGATATAATTGAGTTAATCATATTGAGCGGCTCATTTATTTGGCGTTGTTTATTCTTTCTGTGATATAATTGAGTGAATCATATTGACTATTGTTGCTTCTTAGAAACATTTTCTCCATTGGACTCAAATCTAGGTAACTTTGAAATGTACCGTAAATGGTTATAATGAAATAGATGTACTAAAGGTAGTTATGTGTTGCTTGTATTTAATTTGATGCCAAGGAAAAACCTAGTGACATGGTGGTTGTGTTCATTCCCTGTTTAAGTGGTCCAACAACAACAACAACAACATACCCATTGCCTCAAAGGCTCCCACTTGCACAAGGTTTGGGAAGGGTGGGACGTACACAGTCTTACCCCATCAGAGTGAGACCCAAATGAGAGACTATTTCTGAGGACCTCCAACCTGATATTTGACCCTGTTTAAGAGGTCCATGTTTTGAAAAATGTATTTCGCGAGTTGGCGAATATAGACACCCCAATAAACTGTTATATAGTTTGGTGGATTTTGATAGATTACAAAACCTTTTTCTTCATATGATTTGATACATTGGAAGCTAAATAGGGTTTGCAATAAAGATTTTCAGATATTTTTGTGTCTGCTAGACTATGAGGGGGTTTACTTTTGAAAGACTCATCCTTTGTAACTAGCAAAAACTAGAAACCGTGCATACATAACTGGTTTCATATGCGGATACCGATATATAGTTCAATTGTTTGCGTGTATGTATGACGTATTAGATGTATTTATGAAGTATAATGAATTCATTTTTCATGTGATAATACTGCAGTTTCGTGAACATTTCTTGGGAGACAACTGCATTTGAGGGAAATATACATTGACATTATTGATGCTTATGAGTTAATAACTATATTAATTGGGAGCTCACATTCTTATAATTGTTTACCAATAAATAGCTCTAGAATGCATATAAATTTGAATGAGTTAGTACATGATGCTTATGCGTTAGGAGGTGTAGAAAAAATCATGACATACTCCTTTCCAAAGTCAGATATAGTAGTTGAACTTTCTATTACATGATACAAATATGAATGTTTTAGTGTCATAATGTATTCCAATTGAAAGTTATATTCTCTATTTACTGAGGAAATTCTTATCATGTTGTGTATAGGCTCTATAATAATGTTTTAGTGTAATAATTTGCCTTTATGCGAAAAGATTGAGATCGGGCTTATGTTGTTATTTAATGTCTCTATTGGTCATTGTCACAGGAAAATAGAAGATCATTAGATGATGAGCTTAATCACAAATGTGAAGAGGAAGATTTGCCGATAAAGATGATGTGTAGGAAGGCGTATGCTGTTGGTTGTTCTTGTTGTAGACGTATTACTTAGAACTTTTGGGTAAATGATGGATTTCTCTTTTTAGCTATTTAAACTGGTTAGACTAGATTTTGGATAGAGTTGTAGATTTGTATTTGATGCTTTCCTTTTGTTGTGGATAAGACATGGATAGAGTTGTATATATTTTGGACGCAATGATAGATTTGTTTTTTTGTTGAACATTTGGTTTTGCTCCCAGTTCTAGTTTGTCTGAATATATAAATTGGTAAATTATTGTGACGAGATAATGCTACCCACAAACTATGTTTTTGATGAAGAGAGTAGAAATATGAAATTGTTGTTAGTAATAACAAATAAGTCTTTTGTAGCATACCTTTTATCTATAGACAATGTTTTGTCAGTAAAACTTTTACCAATAGGAAATTTTTCGTTGGTATATCATTTACCAATAAAGAATTTGTTATTGGTAATATCCTTTACCAATAGAAAATATTTTGTTGATAACACCCTTTACCAATAAAAAACTTTTGTTGGTATAACTTTTACCAACAAATAAATAATTGTAGCTACTATAGAGGTATTACCAACAATTTCAAATTTCTATTGGTAAAGCTTTTACCTACAGAGGCAATGCTAACAGCTTAGCAACAGACAAATTTATGTTGGTAAAGTCTTTCCTAACAAAAAAACTGACATTGCCAACAACAATCTTGTTGTTGGTAGTGGTCACTTTTTTGGTAAAAAGTAGAATTCTATTAGTTATAATTCCACTTAAGATTTATTAATTGTTATTAATCTAATTCTAGGGGTAGCGTTGTCATATGTTTTCCCTTTTTTTTTTTTTTTTTTTTTTTTTTAACCAATCTAGACAAATTGTCACAATTGTGAAATTTTCTTAATCTCTTTTTATTCACTCATAAGAGCAAAAGAACCAACATCTTGATCGACATTATTTAAAAGTTTGAATAAACCTTTGAGGCAAAAGTATCATTTTTAAGACTGTTGGAAATATTACTTAGTAATTATCAAATCAAAGATATATTACAACATAAAAACAACATATGGAAGTACATTAAACAAAGGAAAAGGGTTTTAGAAAACACTCTTAATTGAGTTGAGATACGTAAGAACACTATCCTTAGAAAGGAAAGGCCCCCTCCTGCACGAATATTATTACTATTAAGCTTGAAAGCGCTCCTTTCCGAGGATTCAAACCCCTTCTAACCTCTATCAGTGTAGTAATGAAAGAACCTGAACTACAATTGCCAAGCTTACTATTTTATTTGAAAAAGTAGGGCAAATAGGAAGTGTAAAATATTTCTTATATTATGCTCATGCTTGCTTAAATAGATAAAAATCATATACCTATTATTATTGTTATTATTATTCTTTCCCTTCTTGCAAATGTTCGTCAAAAACATTCAAGGCATGTTGACCGTTGCTCGTCAGTTCACCGGTATGAAACGCTGCATGCTCATTGTTTGCCTAATTCTTTAAACATTAACATTTAAAACATGATTTTAATATCATATCTATACTAAACTATTAAGTAGAAGTTCCCACTTTCACCAAAACGCAACATATCCTAATATCTAAATTTTTAAGAGGACTCTATCCAATTCCCAAAGAAAAGGGGAAAAAAAACAACAACCAATTATTCAATACAATTTTAATGCAACAATTTAATTATATAAATAATTTATTTTCTTTTCAATCTTTCTTCAATTTCTTATCTCTAGATTTTGGCATTGGTGTCCTTTTATTTTTCAATATATAAGAAAAGATAAAACAAATTGCCAAAACGTTTAATACTATCACTACCAAAAAAACTATGCACATTCATTAACCCCTAATCCTTGCTTAACCCCAATGGAATTCATCTAAGCAAAAAACTATTCACATTTATTAATTTAATGTGAAAAATACCAAAAACAGAAAAAAAAAAAAAAAAAAAAAAATTTTCATATTCTCCCACACATAATAAAATAAAAAAACCAAAAACCTAATAATGAAAAAACTTTTTCATATTCTTTCATACATAATAAAATAAAAACCACCAAAAAAATAATAAAAAAATAAAACTAAAAATAGAAAATTTTCATATTCTTCATACATAATAAAATAAAAAGCAACAACAGAAGAAAAATAAAAAATATCTAATAATATAAAATACCAAAACACTAATAAAATATTTAATTTTCTTTTAAAAATACGACACTTCATTTGAGGCCAAAAACTATTCACATTTTTTAATTCAATAAAAAAATATAAAAAAAAAACCTTTCATATCATTTCATACAAAAATTCATAAAATAAAACAAAATATAAAAATAAAAAACAAATAATCAAAATTACCAAAAACAACTTAGGTAAAATAAAATAATAAAAACCAATAATAAATATAAAATATAAATCATACATTAAAATAATTTCCTTTTACAAAAATTTGAAATACATAAAATTAATTTTATTTAAAATATTTTAAAATTTTATAACTACATAAAAATACTAAAAAAATTATTCACATTCTTTAATTCAATGAATGATTAATCATAATAAATGAATCAAAATAAATACATTAAATAAAATAAAATATAAAGACATAAAATAAATTAATGAAAACAACTAATAAAAATTACTAAAAAAACTTTTCATATCCTTTTAAAAAATTAATAATATATAATAAAATTTGAAAATTAACAACTACCTAAAATAAATTTAAAATATATTATTATCTATGAGTTAAAAAAAATATACAATCTAAGTATAACAATATTCAAGCCATGACAAATGAAATGCAATAATTAATTTTATTTTACAAAAATTTTAGAAATCATATTTACAAAAAAATAATTTTCTTTGAATCCAATTAACATTTGTTTAAGTTTTTTAAAAAATAATTTGATACAGTAAAACTAAGTAATGTATCAAAGATTAAATCTCAATCACAAAGAATGAAGGAATTTAATCAAATTTAAGTAACATAGAGTTTAAAGGGAAAAAAGAATAGAGCATTTTAATGGAGAAGAGAATGATATTGATATTCTTTTTGGATGATTAGAACTCTTACAATTATTACTATATATAGCAATGAAGAAACGGAATTAAGAAATTGAAATAATGGAAAAGCAATGTAACTAACTCCAGCTTGTAACTAACTCATCACACCAATTCATCACATTCTCACGCCTACTTGCTTATTCCCTCCAATTCTTTCCCGCCAAAAGTTTCCCTCCAATTTTAATCTGTAACATAATTACAAACAATCTTTTAATATTATTTCACTCAGTACTCAGAACTTCTCAATATTATTTCACTTATTTGTATATATATTAATAATTGATTTGTAAATGAAATTTAATGAATAAATACCTAATTATTGCAATAAACCATTAAAACCATATTTCAAAAATTAAAATCTATTGTTACATACTATTGTAATAAATCAACACACCCTCATTTTAGGGATTTAAAAGCTACAATTAGGGTTTTTTTTTATAAAAAAAAAAAATTACACAAACACAATCACAAAAAACTCATTGCTTTCATCGCCACTAATAATCAAAATGAGAAAGAGAGGCATTACCACGTAATTTGCAGTATTCAGCAGGCCATTTGGTATGAACGACATCTCCTACAAGATTAGCAGTTTATCTTTTTGTACACATTATTTTTTATAATTTTTGATAAATATTTGTGAGCATACAGAATTATAGGGGAAAAAAAAAAAAAGAAGGAAACTTTGGGAGGAAAATTAAGGATATTGTAGAGTATTTTGAGGAAAAAACTAGAATATAAAAAATGTAATTTTAAAGGAAAAAAAAGAGAAATTGTCCTTTAAAATTATACCCATTGCATATTGAAAATGAAATTTAGGATATTATATGATATTTTAGGATATTATAAGATATTCGAAAATAAAACATTATGAGGTGAAGGGGAAAAAAAAAATTTAGAAAATATAATTATAAGAAAAAATTAACATTTAGTCATTTTAGTGAAGTGAAAAAAAAAAACTATGAAAAAATGTAAAGGAAAAAATTAATTCAAGATTTTTGTATGGGTAATGTTTATTCCATACATAAAAATAGTAATAAAAAATATTTTTTTCTTACTAAAAACAAAGTTAATTCTTTTTCCATATAAAATAGTTCTTTAAAGTTATAAACATTGTAATTTGGGGAAGAAAAATTAAGGACATTATTCAACATTTTAGACTTCGAAAATATTTGAACCCGAAAATATTTTATAGTTGTAACCATTATAAGATATTATAACAAATTATTTTATAGCATGTTTTATTAGTTATGAATTTTTAAATTATTTTAAAAGTAAATTAATGATTTCATTACTAATTTGGTATTTTAAATTTTTTACATTTTATTTTATTTTATTTATTCATGTATGAAAGAATATGAAACTCAATTTAGTGAAGTGAAGGAAAAAAAATATATGAAAAAATATAAACCGAAAAATTAATTCTAGATTTTTCTATGATTGTTGTTTATTCCTTACATAACAATAGTCATAAAAATTATTTTTTCTTGCATAAAAATAAAAAATATTTCTTTTTTCATAAAAAATAGTCTTTTAAAATTATGTTTGTACTCTAGAGGAGAAAAACTTAGGTAGTATACAACATTTTAAAATTTGAAAAGATTTTAGAATTGTAACCATTATAGGATATGCAAGCAATCATTTTTTTTTAGCAAGTTTTATGTAGTTATGAATTTTTAAATTTTTTTTAAAACAAAATTAATGATTTTATTACTTTTTGGGTATATTTGATTTTATTTTATAAATTTATATATGAAAGGATATGAAAGTTTTCTTTTTGTAATAAAGAAACAAAATGATATTACAAAATATAAAGAAAAAAATTTAAGTCTTAATTTTTGTATACATGGTGTTTATTCCTTAAATTAAAAAAAAAAATAGTCACAAAAATTATTTTTTACATAAAAATAAAATTATTTATTTTTTCAAACAATATAATCTCTTAAAATTATAATCATTATACTTTATGGAAGAAAGATTTAAAACATTATAAAACATTTAGAATTTGAAAAGATTTTATAATTGTAACAATTTTAGGATATTGTAACCAATAATTTTTTCAGCATATTTTATATAGTTATGAATTTCAAAATTTTTTTAAAGGAAATTTTATTATTTCATTACTTTTAGTACTTTTTATTTTTATATTTATTTTCTTTTATATAGTTATGTATGAAAGAATATAAAAAGTTTTTTTGAAAATTTTTATTGGATTAAAAAATATGAATAGTTTCATATTTTAGATGGAGTGTCAGTTTTTTAAAAAGGAAATTAATTTATGTAGTTATGAATTTTGAAATTTTTAAAATAAAATTAATTATTTCATTATTTTTTTGTATTTTTTATTATTAGTTTTTATTATTTTATTTTGTATGTTTATATTTTATTTTATTTTAATCTATGCATTTATGTGAATTGAAGGGGGAAAAAAGGTATAAAAATGTAAATTAAAAATTAATCCTAGATTTTTGTATGGGTGGTATTTATTTCTTACATAAAAATAGTTATAAAAATTATTTTTCCTTACATAAAAATAAAATTAATTCTTTTTCCATATAAAATTGTCCTTTAAAATTATGACCATTTTACTTGAGGAGAAAAATTTAGGATATTCCATAACTTTTTAGAATTTGGAAAGATTTAAACTTTGAAAGATTTAGAATTTTAACCATTATAAAATATTATAATCAATAGTTTTTAGCATGTTTTATATAGTTTTGAATTTTTAAAAAGAAAATTAATTATTTTATTAATTTTTTGGTTTTTTTATTTTTATATTTTGCTTTATTTTATAAATTGATGTATGAAAGGTTTTGAAAGTCATTTATGTGAGGTGAATAAAGAAACAATATGAAAACATGTAAAGTAAAAAACTAATTCTAGGTTTTTGTATGTGTGGTATTTATTTCTTGCATAAAAATAGTAAAAAAAAAAAAAATTTCTTTCATAAAAATAAAATTATTCTTTTTTTATACAAAATAATCGTTTAAAATTATAAACATTGTAACTTGGGGAGACAAATTTAGGATATTAAACAACAATTTTGAATTTAGAAAAGATTGGAACTTGGAGAGATTTTAAAATTGTAACAATTACATGATATTGTAACCAATAGTTAGTATGTTTTATGTACTTATAAATTTTGAAATTATTTTAAAAGAAAATTAATGTTTTCATTAGTTTTTTGGTACTTTTAATTTTTGATATTTTATTTTCTTTTATATATTTATGTATGAAAAATTATTTATAATTATAACAATTATAGGATATTGTAACCAACAGTTTGTTTTAGCATGTTTTATGTAGTTATGAATTTTTAAATTATTTTAGAAGAAAATTAATAATTTCATTACTTTTTTGGTACTTTTAGTTTTTTACATTTTATTTTCTTTTTTATATGTATTTATGAAAAAGTATGAAAGTCATTCTTGTGAAGTGAAGGAAAAAAAAAAATAAAATACAAAAATATAAAGAAAAGAGTTAAATCTAAATTTTTATATGGGTGGTGTTTATTTCTTGCATAAAAATAGTCATAAAAATTATTTTTCCTTACATAAAAACAAAATTAATTCTTTTATATAATCTTTTAAAAATTTATCATATGTTTGAATATATATTAGTGTACATTTCATACATTGTGCTAATGATATAATTTTAGTTTTTTACTCTTAATATGTTTGGTGATTATTTTGCTAGTTTATTTTAATCATTTTTTATTATTATTAATTTCATTAAAAATTTATGAATATACATCTTATATTATTTTCACTTTATATTTATAATTTATATTTACTTTTTTTTTAACAAAGTAAATACGAGGGAAAATGCGGCAAAGATATGAAGAAGGCCCCTCCATGACTAGATTTTGACTGAAACACTTGGACGGCTACCATGCTATCTCCTCCTTCAAAAGATCGTATTTATGGCCTCATTAAAAGGATGGGGGCTTCTCAACAGGGATAATTAGAGTCCAATTCTTGGTCAACCTAGCTCGTTAAATCTTGAGTCTGACGTTGTTGCCTCTAGACATTCCCATTGGTAAACCATCAACCCCGTCTTTTCATGATCTTTCTACATTTATCCTTCTAAAATATTCTTATATTAAATGTGCTATAACATTTATATTATGATTCAATTTTTGCATGTTGGAATGTATATGACTATCTCTTTATATGATACGAGCCGGAATAGGATTGAAAGTATTGATACAGATATTCCTAAGCCTCACATTACGACTTAGCTGAGCTGCACTCTTATGCCTCGTCATTACGTCTTGGTGACTTGCTACTTGCCCGGTCCTCGGCTTGCCTAACAAGAGGAACGCCATCAGATGCTCGCCAAGTCATCTATGCCACCTCAACACTTAAATATTTGTTATCTCTTTCTATAAATAGGGTTAGGTATTCTAATTTGATTTTATATTTTGATGATATGTGTGATGTGTTTCTCTTTCTCCCTCCTAATTCTCTATGTTTCTCCCCCCTTCTTCTATATAATTCTTTCTTTTCTTCAAGCAATACAATACAATCTGATGGCTTTTGCTATCACTAATCTGTCGGCTTTTATCACGACACAACTGCTTAATAGATAAGAGGTTATATGTGAGAAAGTGCAGCCTCTTCATCTAATACGGCAGTTTTGAGTTATTCAAAAGAAAGGTCACAAGACGACTGGCGAGTAAATGTGTTAAACGCGGCATATTCCAGTGGGAGACCGAACAAAGCATAGTGAAGGAACTCACAGTTTGAGATTGGGGAATCTATTGCTGTCAGGTCATCAGCTATGGTTTTAAGTTCAGTGAGATAGGCGGTCATGGTGTTGTTGTCTTTACGTAAGGTTACAAGTTGAGAGCGTAAGTCAAATTCTTTGTCGAGAGAGTGGTCACGGAAACATTTAGCCAGGGCGTTCCACATCTCACGAGATGTGGGATGATGTATGACATCATTGAGGACCAGGGGGGTTAGGGACGCAGACAAACAAGCCCTAATATTTTGGTCTATACAGGACCAGGTTAGGGCACCAGGATTTGAGATGTATTGATCCATAGGTGTAGAGATTTAATTGGGAGGACAAGGGTTTGAACCATCAACGAAACCCATGAGTCGATGGGCACGGAGAACTATGGAGACTTGTTTTCGCCATGTGGAATAATCTGTTGGTGTTTCTAGTTTAATAGTAAATAAGCTAGTAATTGAAGAGGGGGGAAGAGGACTCACATGGGAGGGGAGTGCCGAGATAGGCGGCAGTCCGGCTGTGAGGGGAGACGAGTAATTGGAGAAATTAAAACAGGGTGAGAGGAGACCAAGATTATACCCGGATGAAGGAGGACCAATAGTGGTGGACGATGTAGTCGAATCAGGATGTAAGGAGTGGAGAGAAGGGAAAGAGAACCCGTAAGCAAGCCCGGAGGAGAGAGACGCCGACAGGGGCAGGACGGGGCCTCTGTGCAGGGGCGGTAGTGGTGGCTAGAGGAGGGTGGTCGTGGGGTGGGAGGCTACGGTGGGAGCCCGAGATAGGGGGGGAAGGCCTCGGCACTGGTGAGAGAGAGGAGGAGGAGGAGGAGGGGGTAGCCATGCTTCACACTAGAAACACCACGGCAAGGGCGGCGCTGGTGAGGGGAAACACCGGAGGAGAGAGGGGCAGGGGGCGGCCGCACCCACTCACGCACGGGTAGGGGTAGAGTTTCGGCCGGTAAGATAGCAGCGACCGAAACGTGGGGAGGAGATGTAGCTGCGGGAGGGGGGGGGGGCGACGGCGGCGGTGCAGGGGAAGGCCGGCTACAGTGTGGGTTTGGGGTTAGGGTTAGGGTTTCAGCCCCTACCCCTTTTTTTTAAAGAGAGGGAATTAGTTTTTAGGGTTTGGTATATTTTGATACCGTGTGAGAATGTCAGTCAGTGAGTATATCTAATAGGGTTAGTGAGGTATATATTTATAATAGAAAGAGTATAAATAATTATAGAATATTCTCAGTATAATATCAATACAAATATTATCCCTAATAGTTCATTTCCTCATCTTTGCTGGGTAAAGTAATAATTTGGTCTTGTTCAATTCTCATCGGTGCTCTTATGAACCTAAATCCACTGCGTGATTATTGCATGTTATCTTGCATCTTCGCGAAAGGGGATGTTGGGTCTGTTATTTCTAACAAAGAACATTTTTTTGTTCTGATTTTACTCCTTTTTTGTACAACTCCATAGCAACGATCATAAATTTGGAAAGTTTTTTCCTCAAAATATATTTTCTTTCTTGGAAGGAAAAAAATTTTTTTTTTTTTTGTACTAATGTCCCCTCATATGCTTCACTTTGACTCTAATTTGCCTAAGCGTGAACCTCATATAAATTTACAAAATAAAACTATTTTCTTTAATGAGAAAGACAAATCTTTTAGTAAAAATATTTTTAATTACAAAAATTTGTGAAGAAAAAATTTTTATTAGGAAGATGTTTTCCTTCCAACCAAATGAAACCTAAGTGTTCGGATCTGTTAGGATTACTTTCAAATATGTCATTATCAACTTTGCTATAGATTTTTGGGTAAATTACTTTCAAATGCCATGGTGTTTCGTTTTGTGTATTGCCATTTAGTCCACAAATTGTGTGAAATAATATTTTAATCTAAAGTTATATGTATTTTATGAACTGATCTAAATTACAATGTGTAAAGATATACAATAGGTATTCAATACTTTTCTATTAGCATATTCCATATGATTTGACCAGCCACTAAAATCTCACTAATGTTTCACTAATTATGAGAAAATCTCTAACTCTTCTTTTTGGTGAGAAGTAAAGCGATCCCGATCCAATTCCGCAATTGATACTACAGTACCTAAGGTAATCTACCAAGGCAGTACTACAAGTATTGATCCACGTCCACAATTAAGGTATCACTGAAACTTCATATTTATATTTACCTATATTTTCTTCGGTGGTACGAAAGACTATTATATTTGTCCTTGTTGATTAACTACTACTTTTTTTCTTTCTTAGAAGATGAAAATCATTCTATAATATAGCTCCTTGAACTTTACAATTAAACACAACATATCCCCTAACTTTCAATTTCATAAAATAATCCCCTGAAACTTTGTTATTACACACAAGACATTCCTTGAACTTTGCAATTAAACATACTACATTCCCCACACTTTTAGTTTCAAAAAATTGCCCTTGATATTTGTTATTGCACATAACTCACTCCAAACTTTATTATTAAAACGCAACTCACCCTTTAAACATTAATAAATTTGAAATTTAAAAATGTATAAAATTTTAAAAAATTAAAAAAAAATTACGAAAAAAAATACAATAATATATCTTTATGAAAAAAAAGTTTAGACAAATTCTGACAAAAACATAATAATATATCTTTAACTTTTAGAAAAATTAAATTAAGGAATTTAAAATTAAAAATGTATTAAATTAAAAATTATTTCTACTTTTATATTAAAGATAGTTTTTTTGTGATTTTAGGCGAAAGATAGGAATTTTATTTCTATGAGTAAAAGATAAGAAGATTTTCTAATATTTGTACAAAATAATTTTTTAATTAATTATAATAATATATTATCTATTTATAAGATAATTATTTTTTTCAATTTTAATAAAATATGACATGAGATAAGCTATAATAATTTTTTAACAAATATAATTTTAAAATTAGACTAATAAATTCAAAATTACAAAAATGGTACAACATTAAAAATTCAAAGATAAAGTATAAAAAAATAATTTTTTAAAAAAAATTGAAAACTCAAAGTTAAAAAATATTATATTTTTTCATAATTTGTTTCAAAATTTTTAATTTCGTACATTTTTTTCAATTTAAAATTTATTAATGTCTAATGGATGTATTATGTTCAATAACAAAGTTGAAGGAGTGAGTTGTTTGTAACCAAGTATAAGGGCTAAATTGAAAGTATAGGAACATATTATATTTAATTGCAAAATTCAGGGGACAATTATATAAAACTGAAAGTGCAGGGGGTGTATCATGTTTAATTGTGAAGTTTAGGGGCTGTTTTATGGAATTAAAAATGTGGAATGGTGTGTTATATTTAGTTGTAAAGTTTAGAGGATCTTTCTACATTTATCCCTCTAAAATAGTCTTATATTAAATGTGCTATAA
The DNA here is from genome assembly GCA_018398585.1 of Simmondsia chinensis. NCBI lineage: Eukaryota > Viridiplantae > Streptophyta > Magnoliopsida > Caryophyllales > Simmondsiaceae > Simmondsia > Simmondsia chinensis. The sequence continues at coordinate 3,595,560 of JAGTTD010000002.1, read as the reverse complement.
CATTTATATTATGATTCAATTTTTGCATGTTGGAATATACATGATTATCTCTTTATATGATACGAGCCGGAATAGGATTGAAAGTATTAATACAGATATTCCTGAGCCTCACATTACGACTTAGCTGAGCTGCACTCTTATGCCTCGTCATTACTTCTTGATGACTTGCTACTTGCCCGGTCCTCGGCTTGCCTAACAAGAGGAACGCCATCAGATGCTCGCCAAGTCATCTATGCCACCTCAACACTCAAATATTTGTTATCTCTTTCTATAAATAGGGCTAGGTATTCTAATTTGATTTTATATTTTGATGATATGTGTGATGTGTTTCTCTTTCTCCCTCCTAATTCTCTATGTTTCTCCCCCCTTCTTCTATATAATTCTTTCTTTTCTTCAAGCAATACAATACAATCTTTACGTTTTTATGCTCGAATATCTTGATCGATTATGTTTCGTAACAATTGGTATCAAAGCTGCCTGTCCTCGGCACCATCAATGATGTCCAAACTTGGTCAATCGATAATGGCTGAATTGGTGGATGTGCAAAAGAAATTGGAGGAAATGTCAAAAAGTGAGAAAAAATTCAGAATAGTTGTAAAGAGGGGCGAGAAGAGTGGAAATCTAAATGTAAAAGCATCCAAAATACCTCTGTTGCCTATGATACAACCCCGAGCACCTTTGACACCGCCACCGACACCACCGAAACACCGGAATCCCTGCCTGAGTCCAAGATCGAAGTAAAGGTCATCAATCTAACACCGGAACCACTATTGCAGATAGTGGAAGAGGAAGACGGCGAGAATGACCACCAGGGCAAGGCGGCTGGAGATGAGATGATGAAAGAAAGCACCAACACCAGAAGAGTGAAAATCGTAGATCGAGGTACGAAGGTCGATGACGTACCAAAATCGAAGCCAACAGCCAGCACTGAGGTCAGGCACCACCACCTCCGTCGTCACCTCATTGCGCCGGAGAAGAGGACAATGCCGCTCTTTTGTTGGCCTAGGTGTGGAGGTCGAAGATGGGAGAAGCACCAGTGACGACGAGCCACCACTACCTTTTGTATGATACAGGATTCTAAATCAGCAGAACCCCAATCACAATTCAAACAAAAGAAATAGAGTTTTCAGGGAGAAAAGAAATAGAATTAGGGGGAGAAAATTAGATTTAAACATGGCTACAAGCATACATACAAAAACATCAGGCAAACATGAATAATTATCCACAGGGGTGCGAAAATAACATAACTAAATCATCATTAAAAACACAATATCATTCTGGGATACGGGCGGCTATCTGCCCTTCATCCCTAAACTATAAGTCTACTCCTCCATAAGAGTTTTACACACCATTCAAATCTAATAAAGATTAAAAAAAAAAGAATAAAAACTAAGGACTTGAAGACTCTCTCAATTGGCATTGATGTTGATCCTTCCAATGCTTCGATCACCTATGCTTCGACATTTGAGAACCCCTTGGATCTCGTTGCGGCTTTGGGAAGGAGAAGAGGAGAGGAGGCATGGAAAAAGATGGGAAAATAGGTCTCCCCCTGCATATGTATAAGTGGGGCATGCTTTAGGGTTGGTGCCATACCATCACCGATCGATCGGAGGTCAAGCCAATCGATCGGCTCCCCCTCAGCAGCTTGTGCAGTTAACTTTAAACAAGCATAACTTTTGATCCGTAAGGATTTATGGCCCAAATTATATACCAAATCGAAGTTCTTGAAGAGATCTATGTAACCCAAGTGGTTTCATGAGTAGATTAGGAAATTATTGGGTCATAAATATCCTTCGTTTAACCTTTTGCTCATTTTAAGCTTGTCCGATTGCCCAAGTTGCATGGTCAATCGATCCACGTGCTCAAATAAAGACCCCTTTCGATCAGATATTGACTCAATGGGTACTTCTTTTGCACACGGAGTCGGGTTTCTCAAATGAGTCTTCAATTTATGTCTCGATTACACTTGATTCTATCACTTTCCAACCTTTGTTTGCTACATTGCACTCTAAGCTAAAATGTAACTAGATTACAATCAAAATACACATGTAAAAGCTAAATAAATTATGGGAATAAAGAATAAAATACGTCAATATAAGGCACATCAGTGAGTTATCAAATTAATCAATTGATATCTTAGTTAAAACAAACATATATGTCCCTTTATTGATTTGAAGAAGTTTTTGTTGATTTTAGTGGTCTTGCATGATTTGATAATTTAATTTATTGATTATATCGGTTAAAGAAAAGGATTTGTTCCATAGAGAAAGATATATATTTGTTCTTTTTCTTGAATTGAAGTAATTTGTTATTGACTTCTGTAGTCACATATGAATTTTAAACTCAAAAATTGGCTTGAATTTCAAATATATAAGTTGATTATTCAAATAATGAAATAGATTTATCCCCCTAAAGAAACGGACTTTCCCTTTTTTTCAAATTGAATTGATCAATGATGACTTTATTAGGACCATTTGAGGGTTTAAAATTAATCAATTGGTTATATCACTTCAAGATATTGATTTGTTTTTCGTCTTGAAATGAAGTAACCTGTCTTTGGCTTTTGCAGTCAAATATAATTCAATTAATAAAATTGATTTATTTATAAAAGAAATGAATTTGTTTTGTCTTTCCTCTTCAAATTGAATCAATTTATGATAGCGTTACTAGTCCTACATGAGTGGTTGTTAAATTAACCAATTGGTTATCTCACTATAGGAAACTGCTTTGGGGATTTTTTTTTTTAAATCAAAATAAATTACTGTTGACTTTTGTGATAACATCCGTAGGTGAAATTGAAATAAATTGTTATTGAATTTGGTGGTTAACAATAGTTGTTAAAGTCAGAATGAATCGTTATTGACTTTTATGGTCATAACATTATATGTTAAAGTTGAAATAAATTGCTATTGACTTTTTTTGTCATAATTCAGTTGTAAAAGTCAAAATAAATTACTACTGACTTTCGTGGTCATAACATCAATTGTTAAAATCATCGAGTGTTGTTTAATCACTAAAATGCATATGTTCCTTGCTTGAGTTTTCGTAATCAGTATGGACTTTTGGACTTGGAACCATGTCATGAAGTTGGAAACTAGTGTTGCTACTTTAGCGTGTAATCCAAGGGCCATGACAAATACGGTCTAGTGGAACATGTCTAAGAAAGTGACTAGGTTAAGGTGGATTGACGTATATGTCCAAAAAAAAAGTTATTTTGGCATTACCTGAACTCCCTAGGCGATTATGTCACATCAGTTTATATAATCAAAGTTTTGTGAATTTAACATACTTGTTTGAGGGATCGATATTCTGGGTGATGTCAAATGGTTTGGGGTATTATAAACTTATTTATGTGTTCTTAAGGTATTATGTTAGTTAAATGGTGGCTTAATGTAATACGCTTGGTTATTCTTCGTATCATTTTGGTCGCACGTCCCATTACTTGTATCAAGTGAGAGAGTAGCCTTAGTAGTTGAGTGGGCGATGTTGGATTTAACATGGTCAGCCACTAAAATCTCAATTGTTGAGATATGATGTTATTAATCCCATTAAAGTAGTGGGAGGATTTTCTCTCTCTGCCCATCACAGGGGCGTCTCAGCTGGTGATGACTATTTCCTATGGGTCATCGCCAAGGGATCAGGAGTTCGATTCTCACTGAGAATATACCCGCTACTTACCTGCTTATGGGGATTGTGGGCCTCTTCATGAGGTGGGGTTTATTAGGGCAACCCTCGTTACCAAAAAAAGGATTTTCTCTCTTAAAATGAGGGAGTAGTGGTTGGTAGGGGCGTGAACAATCCAAACCGCTCACGAATAGCTCGTGAATAGCTTGAATAAAACTCGACTCGAATTCAAATTAACCGAGTTTGACTTTGAGTTTGAGTATCAAAAGATACTTGATTAATAAGCGAGTATGAGTCGAGTAGTGAACTACTCAGCTCGATATTTGATTAAATGCTCGATTCGATACTCGAATTAGTACTCAACTTGTATGAAGTACTTCTTGTTTTTTTTTTTTGTTCTTTTTTTTTTTTTTTTGAAATGGATGGTTGTGACATTAATAGTAGAATGAATGAAGGAAACTTGAATTTTTTGTAAAAGTTGGCATGTTGCGTTTGTGGTGGAGTGAAAGAATCTTATATTTGGTTTGCTTGTGCTTTTTAAAACTTAGGTGTTGAAGCATATTTGCTATTAATATATCAGTGGTTTATGGTTATTTATGTTAAAATACAGTGTGGGTAATAATTGAGTATCCAAATTGAGTACAACTAATGTTCGAATGTATGGAATAATATTATAATGGACTTAATTTGTTGAACATTCATATGCACAATAAACGAGTACTCAAATATTTAATCGAGTTCGAGTACTGATATACTCTGCTCGACTCGACTCGATTACACCCCTAGTGGTTGGGAGTTGATATTGGTTTAAGTGTTTATATATACAGGTGCCCGCGGTCCAGTTTGGTGGATTTTATTGCCAAACCATAAAATTACGGTTTGACAATATTGCAAGTCAAAACTAAACCGTGTTCTCTTGCAAACCAAACCGTAAGTATGGTTCGATCCGATCTGGTTTATAGTTTCTAACAGAAGAATAGAGAAATTTTTATAAACACTAATACGGACCTAATTAAAGAATCAAAAGTCAATATAAAATCACCATCAACCACAAAAACATCCATAAATATGAAAACATTACTTCTCTTCCTAATTTATAGTATAAAACATTAATGTAAAAAAAATTCAATACTTCCAAAGGTCCATGTGCTTTACCCTTTGTATTAATTCCGTCCGTACTCTTTTAATTATATCAATTTAGTTATTGAACAAGAATATTGTGTCGATTTAGTTCTTTAAAGCAAAATTTATTTTAAGTTGTTACTGAAATTTTCTATGGTTATTTAGAAATTAAGTTAAATTGAATCAATGGGTGAATTTGCGTTGGTTAATTACATCTAATATGATTGTATTGTTAAAAATTATGTCAGTAACTTAATTTAAATTTAACCAAAGAACTAAACTGATACAAATACAGGTACAAGACTAAATTGACACTTTTATTAGGTTATCAAGTGAGATTATGCTGACTACTAGCGTATATGATTCGGATGGTGTAAGCAATTATTGAGCCTCCTTTATTTTATGGTTTTATGGTTTATAATTTAAGTCTGGTTTCAAACTAAACCTAAATGTCAACCTTACCGACCAAAATTGTCTAAACCAAACCATAATTTTTCAAACCATAAACCAAATCAAATCATATATTACGGTTTGGTCCAATTTGAATTATGGCTTAAACCGTTTTTTGCATACCCTTGCCTATATATATGTGTATATATCCTCCTTTCAACTAGTTTACCGCCTCTGTTTGATTTCATTGATTATCAAACTCTCTCTCGAGGCACCATTTCTGACTCTTTGTTTTGGTAAGGTGAAAATCCAGAGGACTCCGGTAGCTTTCTCAATTGATATTACGATTCCAAAGGCAATCTACCAAGGTAGTAAGGCAAGTCTCACTACTATTACGCAATTGAGGTGTTCCTAACTTTATGTTTATATTTACCTATATTTTCCTTCAAGAAGTGTTAGGACATTGTGGTTCGTGTATGAGACGAGGGGAATATTGATGGGATAATGGGTTTATTGACAAATAACGACAAGTTTTATATTATTTTGCACCGCCTTTTTCTGGTACTTTTTATCTCAAAATTAATAACTATAACATTTAAATTGAAATGGAAAAAGAAAAGAAAAGAGAAGAAAAAGAAGAAAAGAAGAAAAGGAAAAGGAAAGTCAGAAAAAGAAGACTAAAAAAGAAGTTATATAGAGAAAGGAAATTAAAAAGAAAGAGGGAAAAAAAAAAAAGGATTGACTTTTTGCTAAAAGTGCTTGAATTTTAAATTTAGGTTAGTTTTATTATAACTAGATGGGTAGAGAGTGGAAGAGAAAAATACTAGTGTTGGGGTGAGGTAATGGAGTGTTCGCAAGGCACCCGGATATGGGGAGAAAATAATGTAAGTATTTGTTTGTTTGTGAGGTCTTTTATATGTGAGGTTCACCTGTATGAAAAGAGTCATACTTGGGTGCCTTAATTGAGAGTGAGAAGGTTTCTGTAGTTTCCTCTTACCAAAGCTGCATTGTAGGAAAACTGATGGCTTGCCGTGCAAAGCTACATTGCACGAGGACTGGTGGTTTGCCGTTCAATGCTACATTAAGCAAGGGCTAGTGACTTGTCGTTCAAAGCTACATTGTGGGAGGGTTGGTGACTTATGCCTTGTTTGGCAACTGGGTCAAGAGGGATAATGAGGACAAGAGCAATCCTATCCTTGTTTGGATATGTTAAATTAAGAGGGATAAAGGAATTACCCTTGTTTGACAATTAGGTAAAGGAGTAAGGGTAAAGAGTTATAGTTAAAATAAGGGTAAAATTGTCTAAAATTTAAAAAAAAAATTTCTTATCCCTTTTTATCTCCCAATTTGGGGGGTTAAAGAAAATGGGGGTGAAGAGAGGTAATGAGGGTAATGTGGGTTAAAAACTTACCCCCCATTACCCTTATTAAAACTTCACAAACGGGGATAATAATTTACTCTAATTACCCTTATCCCTATTTACCCCGTGCGACCATCCCCCCCCCCCCCCCCACCAAACATGGGGTTAACGTTGAGAGTGTATATGGAGTTTGGGATTATAATTTGATATTGTAATTTTTAGATTCATAGTGGATGAGGTAAGACATATAGCTATCTAGGTTGGAAGTGCTTCCCTTCCTAGTGGAGCTGCCCTGAAGCCTATTGGTGCGCTTTCCCTGCTATGCACTCCACCGACGCCTCTATCCTCGCCAGTTCCTCTCTCTAGTTCTTCATCTTCGCCCCGGCTCTAACCCAACCCCCCAACATAAATCCCACCACCACTGTTACGAACAGGCCTACTCCACCCGTGCTAACAAGGTCATCACTTGTACCCGCCAACCTAGCTTTCATTGCCACATCATCATAACTAACTTCCCTAGAATAAATAAATGGTTATTACCTAGGGCTGCTCATGCTTTGTGAAATGTGTTAATACTATTCCCTATCTTCCCCCAATTTCTCTCTCTTCTCCCCCTTTTTATACTTGTATCTAATTATACTATACAAATATATACAATTCGGAATAGCAATCTAGCTATCCCATAGCGCTTGGTATCAATCTTATATGAGATTGTGGTTTACTTGATTGGATTGGTAGTTTGATATTGTTTTGTGTGTTGGATTGTGAGTATTTGTATTGGATTTGGTAGGTTGGATAAGTTCCCATCTCATATCCTATCAATCGGTATTGGAGAAGCCTTTCCTCGGATTTACAATCGACATCAATAGCAGAGGAACTAGATAACAACTGTCGATGAAAGACTTGGATGTAACGCTTGATCGGTGCTGTGATGATATGGTGGAGGCAATGGATGCGATGAGACAGATGATGAATGGACTGTCGCTGTAGAGGAGGATAGTCACTGGTATGCATCACGCCAACCTAGCTTTGCCAGCTCCACCATCGCAACATAGTGGGGACTTCGGTTCAGAGCACCGATCATTGTCCCCAGTTCCTAATCGTCATCAAAGGCAACGTAACTATCACTTTCCCACTCACCTTACAAAGATAGAGTTCCCTAGGTTCAATGGGAGTAGCAGTGGGGTAAACTGGATATACTAGTATGAGCGGTATTTCATCCTTGATTAAACGCCAAAGGAATTGAAATCCATGCACGTTAGCGTAGCTCTGGAAGGGGCTGCCCTTAGTTGGCATAACACCTTCTAGCAATCCTGGCCGGTTGGAGTCACCATTCATTGGGAGGTGTACGCGACAGAGATTAAGAAAAGGTTTTCCAAAGCTGCCCAAAACCCCCTTACCGAGCTCATCAAGCTCAAACAAGCAGGCACTTTTAACGAGTACTTACTCGCATTTGAGCCTCCAATTAGTCATAGTGGACTTAACGAAGAACAGAGGGTTGGCATCTTCATGGGGGCTTATGCGAGGACTTGACGGGTTGGCTAAAGTTGTTTATGTTGAACACATTACAAGAGGCGATCACTCTAGCTCAGTTACAAAAAAGAACTGTGAATATATTGAACGAGTGACGGGAAAAAATCCCACCAAAACAGCTCCACTGTTGCTGCTCCTGAGTAATACTGCTAAGGTGACCGTTAATTCGCCAACAAGGATGTTGCCAAATAGGCCATTGGCATTTGCTCATCCCACGCCGGGTAATCACCTGCTGACCTCGACAATCTTCGGGCCTGCAATCTTTGTTTCTATTGCCGAGAACCTTTCTCACCAAATCATGTATGCCCCATACATACGATGCCGAGTGCTGATGCTCTAGATTAGGGCATCAAATGATGAACTGGGTCTTGAACTATTGGAGTCCAACCCGGAACTTGCCCCGGATCCTCATATAGCCATACGCACCCTCCATCGAATGGCCCAGTGTCAACGCATGTGGGTATAAGGCTACTTTGGCAAGAGGCCCTTGAGTTTCTCGTGGATAGTGCAAGTACCCATAATTTTCTTGATGTTCATCTGGGTCGAAGCTTGGGCTGCATCATTGACAGTGATCACCAACCATCCGTCACCCTAGCTGACAGTAAACAGATTTCATATGCGAGTATGTGTCGCGAATTTCGTTGGTCTCTTCAGAATGCTTGGTTCTCTTGGGGTGTTTTGGTGATCCCTCTATTGGGTTGTGACATTGTCATAGGGATCCAATGGCTTCGAAATTTGGGGGATGTTCATTGGAACTTCGATACTTTGGTTATGAAATTCTGCCTGGTGGGTTAGCAGTACACCCTTCGTAACTCAGGTCTTAAGGCAACCTCGGAGGACGCCATCTCATTGCTCCTTTCTTGGCCGGCTTCGTTCTTTGCCTTAACAGTTGATCATCTGGGTCAGCCCTCTCTTCTCAGTTTACATACGGCCGTGCCTGACTTAGTTGAGGATCCACTTGGCCTTCAGTTGCTTCTAGATGAGTTTACTAGAGTCTTTCAGCCAAGTACAGAACCCCCGCCAGCTAGTCCTAGTTTTGACCATCGCTTTCCAATCAAAGAAGGCAGCAGCCCGGTTAATCTTCGGCCGCATCATTACCCGGTATTCCAGAAGGATATCATCAATGCCTTAATTCAAGAGATGTTGGTGGCAGGTGTTATTCGCAGCAATACCTCGCCTTTTGCTTCATCAGTTGGATTAGTAAAGGAGAACGACGGATCTTGGTGGTTATGTGTGGATTAAGGAGCTCTGAACAAAATGACGATCAAAGATATTCCCGAATCTGATTGTGGAAGAATTATTTGCTGAACTTGGAGGGGCTTCATATTTTAATAAGCTAGACCTCAAGTCCGGCTATTGGCAGACTTGTATGGCATCCAATGGCATTTGCAAGACGGCATTCCGGACTCACTCAAGCCATTATGAGTGTACCGTCATGCCTTTCGGCCTGTCCAATGCACCATCCATAGTCCAACATCCTTGGGGAGGCTTCGAAGAACAAGGTTTGGTCACTGGATGCTTTTCTCAAGGAACAGGCAATGTCAATTGCATGTTGGGTCCGGGGGCCATGACTAGTCTAAAGAAGATGAAGAAGGCAGCAAAATCTAGGGGCTGCTAATGTTTGAGATCAAGGGTTGAAACTCCCTCATCTGTCATCTACAACTCTTCGGTCATTGAGCTAAAGGAAGCCGAAGCTTCATGTCATGAATTACCAATCCCCCATGGGGCGTGTAGCGGTTGTCCTGGAATAACCGCCTTAGGAGCATGAGTATCTGTTAGAACTGTAAGGAATTAGGCAGATCCCTAATAGTTCAAAATCTTAGGAAGCATATATGAAAAGTTCGGCCCTTTATTGTATTTTTTTTTTTCTAAAACAGAACCAAAGTATGACCTTGTAAGAAGAAGAGTTTCTACTTTAGGTTTTTCTTCTTTCCACATGGTGGAACCCATTGGTTTAGTAGGAGTGTTTGCTCTCATGTGGTCTCATGATGTTTCCTTATTTGTTATCTCTTTTTCTAACAATTTTATTATCTGTAGCATCGAATAAATTTGTACTAGAAACAATGGTGCCATATTTTTGACTACGGTGAGCCATGCAGGGAATAAGAGCGAGGTTTTGGGCTGAGCTTTCCTTTGACTTGTTAGAATATTAATGGGTCTTTCGCTATCTTGGGGGACTTCAACTCAATTTCTTTAGTTGGTGACAAAACTTTAGGTGCTGAGGTTAACGATAGCCAGATCCAATCGGTGCCCGATTCATGTAACTCCTTTCGGATCAAAAACTATGGTCGTTTGAAGTTGATGAGTTAATGAATGAATGAATCAAACAATAATAACCACAATAGTGAGTATTTATAGACAAATTCGAAACTCTAAAACGCAAAACTATGAAGATATCCCAAAATTCGAAATTATAAAAAAGGAAGTCATTCTTCCCCACGTGGAATTTTGAGGTCTCAATTAGGTATTGCAGTCCTAAATCTCATAATGGATCGACTCAATTGACGCACTTATTTGTCCCGTTGTTTTTCCCCTCTAGTTGAGAGAGGATTTTCGTGTAATTATTTGTGTGTGGATTGTTTCGATGTTATGATATTTTACGTTTTCTGAGAAAGCCAAATCTTGTATTCCCTAAGTGATAATTTTCCTGAAAATTGATGCGGAATAGAAACGTAAAATTCGAATCGATCATGTCAAATTCAAAGTATAAATTCAAAATCCGCCAAAAGAGAGGAAATAATTAGAGTTTTTTATTTAGAAATGGATGAATGAATCAAACAACAATAGCAAGTATTTATAGGCAGGCTAGAAACCCTTAAACATAACTTTACAAAAATTCCCAAAAATCGAAATGACGAAAATGCCCCTATTATGGGTAAAACATAAAAATGGCCTAAAAACACTTTTAAAGGCTGAATTGGAGAAAGCCAACAGTAAAGTAGCTGCGATTGCATAATTCAGTCTGACAGCTTCATTTGATAAGTTATGAGCCCCATAACTTCTTACGAATCAAAAGTTATAGTTGCTCAAAGTTGATGATTGAATGAATGAATCAATCAAATAACAACAATCATGAGTATTTACAAGCAAACTAGAAACCCTAAAACGCAACACTACATAAATAACCAAAAATGCGAAATTATGAAAAAGAAAATCATTTTTCTCCGGATGAGATAGGGTTTAAGGTCTCAACTAGAGATTGTAATCATAAGTTTCATAATGGATTGACTCGATTGAGGCAACTATTTGTCCCGATGTTTTTCCCTCTAGTTAAGAGAGTGTTTTCATGTAAATATTTTTTTTTTTTGGATTGTTTTGATGTTACGATGTTTCACACTTCCTGGGAAAGTCAAAAGCTAACTTCCAATGTTCAACAAAAGACATTTATACATTTACGCAACTTTATTAGAAATCAATACATCTAACCCAGGAAGAAAGAATCGACATTCATATCCAAGCCAAGAAAATATATCAATCACCTCTGCTAAAGAAGCTTCGCAGCACACCTATGACGATCCGCCGCATGAGGCCATTACGAACAAGGTGGGTGATGTGGCGATCCAAATATCCTCCTACTGCTCCCCATGTAATGCCCAAGACGTTACAAATTTGTTTTTTCAGAATGTTAATAAGAAAGCTTACTAATAGATTCTCACACAAACGAAGCACGCTCCATCCCAAACTCAGAACCAGCATATATGAGATTTTATTATTATTCCTCTTTGTTGCTTAATGGAAATGGTATCTTCCACAATAAAATATTCAAACATAGTTCAAGATTTTAACATGAAATAAGAAAAAGCTATCTCGGCATTTGGTTTTGTTTCCAAAAAACTGAAAATGGAATATCAGAAGTAGTACCAAACTTACATGTTCTCTCAAACTGCAAGGAGGACCAATAGTTGTGGAAGCATTATCCTCCAATAGTGCTTTCCTAACTAAAACAACTCTAATCCGATTGATAATTTGTTATGTAATGTTATTGTCCAACGCAAGGTTACTAAGAGTCACCTGCTTATCATATTATAAGTCAGTTACATAGTAAAAGCAATCAGCATGTGTCTAAATATTCATCGAACAGTGTTTCGAAACAGCCACCTTTCAGGGTAGCACCTTGCAGGGGTCAGGTTGCGTACATCCCACCCCCCTCCTCCCCGATTGCTAGGTTCTTCTGGGATGAAAAGGGGCTTAAGTGCGTCCTTTCTAATGGGGAGGTTTACTTTTTTTGGTTTCACACTAAGGTGCAAGCCAAAAGCGTATGCATGTGCCTCCAACTTTGGAAGGAGGGGCTAACTTTGAAGGATTATCTGACTACTCCTATTTGGGTTCGGATATCCGGGCTTCCTCTAACGATGTGGAAGCCAGCTGGGATCAGTATAGCATGTAGCACGATTAGCATTCCCTTGTTCATGGACAAGGTAACGGCGGACTGTACTCGCCTAGGATATATTCGGGTTTGTGATGAGGTTGAGGCTAAGGGCCCAACATCAAAGGAGGCCTCTATTGACATTGATGGTTCGAGGATCAAGCTCAGTATCACGAGTGAGGCATTGCCCAAACACTTTGCGACTTGCTTGGTCTTCGAGGACACTTGTTTGCCCCTAGGTGTCGTGGTCGCCCTACCATGGATGCCTCGGTGTTGGGGAAGAAAAAGAAGCAAAAACACAAGAGGAAGGGTGTTGGGGCTGCAGATGGCCAGCCTGGAGGGCCCGGCGTGACGTATGATCTAGCGGTGGTGCCGAGACCTGGCAAGGATCCTGAGCTTGGTGCTAGGGAAGCCGATGCCCCGAGGCTTGTGATCGGGGGAGGTGTCGCGACCGTGGAGGGAGGAATGTAGCGGGTGCTGGAGGACCCTGTGCATAGTGATGGGCCGCCACCAGTAGGCATCCCTACAGCGCCTAGGTCCCAAATTGGGCCCAGGCCATCTGAGCCCAGTGGGGACCAGGGCGGAGAGAAGGGAGGGGCGCTCACCCCTCCATCACCCAACACAACCATGGGCCAAGCCCAATCCTTGGCTCAAGGTTGGGGCTTTCTCCGGCCCAGCGAGTGTTGCCAGGCCCAACTTGGGCCAGGATCCCATGCAAGGGGGCACAGGAGGTGTCACCCTGGCCCATAATGGTAGGTAACCGTAGCCATGCTTGGCCGCAGTTGTGATTGGCTGTCAAGCAGCCAAACCTTTGGTAACGTAGGGTGGGCCACATCGGATTCACCCACAGAATTGCCTCGTTCTGAGGCACACCATGCTCAACCCTCCAGCGTGTCTTGTATTTCTCATTCTAGCTCAAATCATTCCACTGACGTCCAGGAGAGTGGCTCACTCGAGGATTTGGGCAGAGTCATTATACCTTTCAGATTGAAGAGGCTCAAGATTTACTTGTAGGGATCGTTGAGCCTGTTGCAAGCATTAAGAATCGGTCGGCATAAACTTAGTAGCCGAACTGGTTCACCCTTTTAACCGAGGAGCATATGGGTGAGCCATCTACTTTTGACAGTACATTGCAACCTGCTATTGTTGACTGTCATGTTACCCTCCGTTGTAGCCCATGGGGGTCGTTGGGCCTATAGGTCACGTTAGTTCTCTAGTTTCCGATGACTGGATGTTGGAATGTGAGGGGGTTTAGTAACCTCGATCTTCATAAGCACGTTTTGCTAAGAACTTTTCTCTTGCCTCGACACTCAATTGAATCTCTCTTCTTCATATCATCCTCAATCAGATGGTTAGACGGAGGTGCTCAACAAGTGCCTAAAAACATATTTACGCTGTAAGGCCAGCAAGTACTCGCATGATTGGCGACGATGGCTTCCTTTAGCTGAATGGTGGTATAACACAACTTTTCATTTAGCAGCTAGAGCAAGTCCTTATGAGATCTTGTATGGGCAAGCTCCGTTAATCCCTCTACCATATCTTCTCAGCAAATCGACAATCGACATGGTAGTTCGTACTCTCACTGCTCGAGAAGAGTTTATCTATCGTCACAAGCACCATCTTCATTACGCCCAAAACCGCATGAAACAACAAACAGGCTGTCATTGCTTTGAGTGCGAGTTCCCAACTGGCGACTCCGTGTGGTTGAAGCTTCAGTCTTACAAGCAGCATAGTGTTGTTATTAGCCAATACCACAAGCTATCTCCGTGGTTTTATAGACCTTTTTGAATATTTGATCATGTTGGGCCAGTTGCCTATAAGCTTGATCTCCCTAACCATGCTGCCATCCATCATTACTACCATCCTGCCTCAACCTGAACGCATTCTGGATCGCCGGGTTGTTCGCTGCAGGCACCTTGGGGCTACTCAGGTTCTGATCCAGTGGCAAGGTCAATCTAGTGCAGACCCCACCTGGGAATTCCTCTGCGCTTTCCCCACTTTGACCTAGGGTCAAGTCCCGAGGGGGGTATTATTATGAATGAGTCTGCTCCACCCATGCCAACCGAGTCATCACCCGTACGTGCCAGTCCAACTCTCATTGCCATATCATCATAGCTAACTTCCCTAGTATAAATAAGTGGTTATCACCTAGGGTTGCTCATACTTTGTGAAATGTGTTGATACTATTTCCTTTCTCCCCCAATTTCTCTCTCTATCTCCCTTCTTTCTTCTTCTTCAATCTCTCCCCCTTTCTATAGCTGTGTCTAGTTATACTATACAAATATATATAATCCGAGATAGTAATCTAGCTATCCCATAGCCCTTGGCTTCAATCATGTGTTAGATTGTGGTTTACTTGACTGAATTGGTAGTTTATATTGTTTTGTGTGTTGGATTATGAGTATTTGTATTGGATTGGATTGTGGATTTGTGTAGATTGGATAGGATCCTATCTCAGATCCTATCAACCCCTTATCCTTTTTTGTCATCCAAACCCTAAGTTCCTTTTTCCCATTTACCGCCTCAGACCTGTGCTAATCTTTAACCCGTGGTTGGTGGGTCACCAATTGTTGCAAATCCGAGGTTGGTGGAGATTTCATTTTTTTCTGATCTCCCTGCATTTATTACCCCGCCTTGGTGCCTATTTAACCCCCTATATGCATTGATATCCCATAAAAACCCCACAGTTACCTGTTCTCCACAATCCAAATACTCAAAACCCTCATAGCCTCAGCTTCTCGGGTCTTTTGACTCTCATGGATAAATCGAACCTTATTAGTATGGATTTGGCTGATAAAAACCTGGATTTCTTCGATTGTCTTAACCTCAATGAAGACGGTTCTTTCAACCAAGCCTTGAAAACCAAAACATTGGTTGGAAAGACCATGTCCAACAACGCTCTTAAGGTTGGTCTAGTAAGGTCTATCCTTGGGAAAGCTTGGCGCCTAAGAGTTAAACTTGAAATCCATGAGCCTAACTCAAACCTTTTCCTATTTGTTGTTAGGAAGAAGGAAGATAGGATCAAGGTCTATGAAGGAATACCTTAGTCCATCAATGACTCTCTATTGGTTATTAAAGAATGGCCGAGGGACTCCTTATTATCAGATATTGACTTCTCCACCTCTAAATCCTGTGTCACAGTCCACGGGGTTCCCTCAACATGATGGCCCTTGATAATGCACTCAAAACTGATAATCTCCTCCCCAATGTGGTCAAAATTGATATGGATAAGGATACTCCCCATTATCTAAGTTCATTAGAACGAAAGTTGTTATTAGTCGCTACCTACCTTTCAAAACAGGATTCTTTTTCCTTAGGAAATGGGGTAATAATAAGTCTGAATCAGTTTTAAGTGCGAGAGATTGGCTAACTTCCATTATGCTTGTGAAAAAATAGGTCATGTTAGAAAACACTGCCCCGACTAAGAAGCTCTGCTGAACGCCCCTCGTTTTCACAACAAATTTAGAGCCAAGGAATTTTCCTCAACAAAAAATTGATATTGGAACCATCTTCTCCAAGCAAAAATTGAGATGTAATGGACCTTGAACCCCATTACCTAAAAGAAAAAGAAGTTAAACTTGATTGGGCATTGTCAGGCTTAAAG
Source organism: Simmondsia chinensis (assembly GCA_018398585.1). Lineage (NCBI taxonomy): Eukaryota > Viridiplantae > Streptophyta > Magnoliopsida > Caryophyllales > Simmondsiaceae > Simmondsia > Simmondsia chinensis. The sequence continues at coordinate 3,579,561 of JAGTTD010000002.1, read as the reverse complement.
AACATGAGCCATGATACTGCTCTTGAAGGTGAAGCCTAGTCCGGACTGAAAGGGGTAGCTTTCATCCTGTTAGGGAGGAAGGTAGTGCTTGGCTTGTGACTAACAGAAAAGGCAAGCACAGCTTCGACAATCTCTCCAGTACTATCCTTGTTTGCAAGAGATTAAAATGTATGATTCAACAAATGATCTCAATTTTGTTCATAAAGATAATAGAGGGAATTAGGTCTCTGAAGATGAGTCCAACATCCTCGGGGAGGTTTCGAAGAACAAGGTTTGCTTACGGCATGCTTTTCTCAAGGAAAAGGCAATGTCAATAGCACGTTGGGTCCAGGGGCCATGACTAGTCTTAGGAAGATCAAGAAGGCAGCAAAATCTAGGGGCTGCTAGTGTTTGAGATCCAGGGCTGAAACTCCCTCATCCGTCATCTACAACTCTTCGGTCATTGAGCTAAAGGAAGCCGAGGCTTCATGTGATAAATTATCTATCCATCATGGGGCGTGCGGCGATTGTCCCAGAATAACTGCCTCAGGAGCATGAGTATCTATTAGCTGTAAGGAATTAGGCAGACCCCTAATACCTCAAGCTCTTAGGAAGCATAATGTCTCCTAATTTGTTAGAAGAAGGGTTTCTACTTTTGGTTTTTCCCCTTTCCACAATGTGGAGCCTATTGGTTTAGTAGGAGTGCTTGCTCTCATGTGGTCTCATGATGTCTCCTTATTTGTTACCTCTTTTCTCACAATTTTATTATATGTGGCATTGAATAAATATGTACTAGAAACAAATCGTGCCATATTTTTGTGTACGGTGAACCATGCGGGGGAATAAGAGCGAGGTTTTGGGCCAAGCTTTCCTTTGACTTGTCAGAATATTAATGGGTCTTTCGCTATCTTGGGGGACTTCAACTCAATTTCTTTAGTTGATGACAAAACTTCAGGTGCTAAGGTTAATGATAGCCAGATCCGATGGGTGCCCGATTCACGGAACTCCTTTCGGATCAAAAACTATGGTCGTTTGAAGTTGATGAGTGAACGAATGAATGAATCAAACAATAATAACCACAATAGCGAGTATTTATTGACAAATTAGAAACTCCAGAACACAAAACTACGAAAATATCCTAAAATTCAAAATTATAAAAAATGAAGTCCTTTTTCCCCATGTGAGATAGATTTTGTGAGATAGATTTTGAGGTCTCAATTAGGTATTGCAATCTTAAATTTCATAATGGATCGACTCGATTGAGGCACCCATTTCTCCCGTTGTTTTTCCCCTCTAGCCGAGAGAGGGTTTTCATATAAATATTTGTGTATGAATTCTTTCGATGTGATGACATTTTACGTTTTCCGAGAAAGCCAAATCTTGTATTAACTAAGTGATAATTTTCCTAAAAAATTGATGCAGAATAGAAATGTAAAATTCGAATCGAGCATGTCAAATTCAAAGAATAAATCGGGAATCCACCAAAAGAGAGGAAATAATTAGAGTTTTTTTTATTTAGAAATTGATGAATAAATCAAACAACAATAACAAGTATTTATAGGCAGACTAGAAACCCTTAAACATAAATTTACAAAAATACCTTGAAAATTGAAATGACGAAAATGTCCCTATTATGCATAAAACATAAATTTAACCGAGGAGTGTATGGGTGAGCCATCTACCTCTGACAGTACATTGCACCCTGCTGTCATTGACTGTCGTGTTACCCTCCATTGTAGCCCATGGGGGTCGTTGGGCCTGTAGGTCACGTTAGTTCTCGAGTTTCCGATGATTGGATGCTGGAATGTGAGGGGATTTAGTAACCCCGATCTTCATAAGCACATTTTGCTAAGAACTTTTCTCTTGCCTCAACACTCAGTTGAATCTCTCTTCTTCATATCATCCTCAATCAGATGGTTAGATGAAGGTGCTCAACAGGTGCCTAAAAATATACTTACGCTGTAAGGCTGGCGAGTACTCACGTGATTGGCGACGATTGCTTCCTTTAGCCGAGTGGTGGTATAACACAACTTTTCATTTAGCAGCTCTAGCAAGTCCTTATGAGAAGAGTTTATCTATCGTCACAAGCACCGCCTTCATTACGCCCAAAATCGCATGAAACAAAAGACAGGCCGTCATTGCCTTGAGCGCGAGTTCGGAATTGGCGACTCCGTTTGGTAGAAGCTTCAGTCTTACAGGCAGCATAGTGTTGTTAGCAGCCAATACCACAAGCTATCTTCGTTGTTTTGTGGACCTTTTTGCATCGTTGATCGTGTTGGGCCAGTAGCCTATGATCTCCCTAACCATGCTGCCATCCATCATACAATGCATGTCTCTCTTCTCAAACATTGCACTACTGTACCCACCAGCTCTACTTTGCTTCCCACTGAGTGGCTGCCTACTGCCATCTTGCCTCAACCTAAACGCATTCTGAATCGCTGGGTTGTTCATCGCAGGCGCCTTGCTGCTACTCAGGTTCTGATCCAGTGGCAGGGTCAATCTAGTGCAGACGCCACCTGGGAATTCCTCCACGATTTCCAGCTACGCTTTCCCCACTTTGACCTAGGGTCAAGTCCCGGCGGGGGGGGGGGGGGGGGGGGGGGGGGGGGGGGGGTGTATTGTTATGAACGAGTCTGCTCCACCCATGCCAACCGGGTCATCACCCATACCTGCCAGCCCAACTCTTATTGCCATATCATCATAACTAACTTCCCTAGTATAAATAAGTGGTTATCACCTAGGGTTGCTCATACTTTGTGAAATATGTTGATACTATTTCCTTTTTCCTCCAATTTCTCTATCTCCCTTCTTTCTTCTTCTTCAATCTCAAGGAACAGATAATGTCAATAGCATGTTGGGTCCGGGGGCCATGGCTAGTCTTAGGAAGATCAAGAAGGCAGCAAAATCTAGGGGCCGCTAATGTTTGAGATCCAGGGCTAGAACTCCCCCGTTCGTCGTTTACAACTCTTCGGTCATTGAGCTAAAGGAAGCCGAGGCTTCAAGTGATGAATTACCAATCCCCCAAGGGGCGTGCGGCGGTTGTCTCGGAATAACCGCCTCAGGAGCATGAGTATCTGTTAGAACTATAAGGAATTAGGCAAACCCCTAATAGTTCAAGCTCTTAGGATGCATATTTGAAAAGTTCGGCCTTTTATTGTATTTTTTGTCTAAAACTGAACAAAAGTATAACCTTCTACTTTAGGTTTTTCCTCTTTCCACATTGTGGAACCTATTGGTTTAGTAGGAGTGCTTGCTCTCATGTGGTCTCATGATGTCTTCTTATTTGTTATCTCTTCTTCCAACAATTTTATTATCTGTGGCATCGAATAAATTTATATCGAAAACAAATGGTGCCATATTTTTGTCTACGATGAGCCATGCGGGGGAATAAGAGCAAGGTTTTGGGCCAAGGTTTCCTTTGACTTATCAGAATATTAATGGGTCTTTCGCTATCTTGGGGGACTTCAACTCAATTTCTTTAGCTGATGACAAAACTTCATGTGCTGAGGTTAATGATAGCCAGATCCAACGGGTGCTCAATCCACATAACTCCTTTCGGATCAAAAACTTTGGTCGTTTGAAGTTGATGAGTGAACGAATAATTGAATCAAACAATAATAACCACAATAGCGAGTATTTATAGACAAATTAGAAACTCTAAAACGCAAATCTACAAAAATATCCTAAAATTCGAAATTATAAGAAAGGAAGTCATTTTTTCCCATGTGAGATAGATTTTGAGGTCTCAATTAGGTATTGCAATATTGAATTTCATAATGGATTGACTCAATTGAGGCACCTATTTGTCCCGTTGTTTTTGTCCTCTAGTCAAGAGAGGGTTTTCATGTAAATATTTGTGTGTAAATTGTTTTGAATTTATGATATTTTACGTTTTCTGAGAAAGCCAAATCTCATATTACCTGAGTGATAATTTTCCAAAAAAATTGAGGCGGAATAAAATGTAAAATTCGAATCGAGCATGTCAAATTCAAAGAATAAATTCGGAACCCACCAAAAGCAAGGAAATAATTAGAGTTTTTTTTTTTTTTTCAGAAATTGATGAATGAATCAAACAACAATAGCAAGTATTTATAGGCAGACTAGAAACCCTTGAACATAAATTTACAAAAATACCTAGAAAATCGAAATGACGAAAATGCACCTATTATGCGTAAAACATAAAGGTGGACTAAAAACACTTTGAGGCTGAATTGGAGAAAGTCGGCAATAAAGTAGCTGCGATTGCATAATTCGGTCTGATAGCATCATTTGATAAGTTACGGGCCCCATAACTTCTTATGTATAAAAAGTGATCGTTGCTGAAAGTTGATGATTGAATGAATCAAATAACAATAATCGTGAGTATTTACAAGCAAACTAGAAACCCTAAAACGCAAAACTACAGAAATAACCTGAAGTGCGAAATTATGAAAAAGGAAGTCATTTTTTTTCCATATGTGATAGGGTTTAATCTCTCAACCAGATATTGTAATCATAAGTGTCATAATGGATTGACTCGATTGAGGCAACCATTTGTCTCGTTGTTTTTCCCTCTAGTTAAGAGATGATTTTTCATGTAAATATTTGTTTGTGGATTGTTTTGATGTTATGATACTTTACACTCCCTGGAAAAGTCAAAAGCCAACTTCCAATGTTCAACAAAAGACATTTATACATTTACGCAACTTTATTAGAAATCAATACATCGTACCCAAGAAGAAAGAATCGACATTCATATCCAAGCCAAGAAAAAATATCAATCACCTCTGCTAAAGAAGATTCGCAGCACACCTATGACGATCCGCCGCGTGAAGCCATTACGAATAAGATGGGTGACGTGGCGATCCAAATATCCTACTACTGCTCCCCATGTAATGCCCAAGACGTTACAAATTTGTTTTTTCAGAATGTTAATAAGAAAGCTTACTAATAGATTCTCACACAAACAAAGCACGCTCCATCTCAATCTCAGAACCAGCACATATGAGATTTTATTATTATTACTCTTTGTTGCTTAATGGAAATGGTACCTTCCAGAATCAAATATGCAAACATAGTTTAGGATTTTGACATGAAATTAGAAATAAGAAAAAGCTATCTTGACATTTGGTTTTGTTACTCAAAAACTGAAAATGAATATCAAAAGTAGTACCAAATTTACATGTTCTCTCAAACTGCGAGGACCCATAGTTGTGGAAGCATTATCCCCCAATAGTGCTTTCCTAACCAAAACTCTAATCCGATTGACAGTTTGTTCTGTAATGTTATTTTCCAACGGAAGGTTACTAAGAGTCACCTGCTCATCATATTGTAAGTCAGTTACATAGTAAAAGCAATCATCATATGTGTAAATACTCATCAAATAATGTTTTGAAAACAGCCTCCTTTCAGGGTAGCACCTTACAAGGGTGAGGTTGCGTACATCTCACCCTTCCCAGATTGCTAGGTTCCTCTAGGGTGAAAGGGGGCTTAAGTGCATCCTTTCTAATGGGGAGGTTTACTTTTTTGGTTTCACACAAAGTTGCAGGCCAAAAGCATATGCATGTCCCTCCAACTTTGGAAGGAGAGGTTAACTTTGAAGGATTGTCTGACAACTCCTATTTGGGTTCGGATATCTGGGCTTCCTCTAACTATGTGGAAGCAAGCTGGGATAAGCGTAGCATGTCGCATGATTGGCGTTCCCTTGCACATGGACAAGGTAACGGCGGACTGTACTCGCCTAGGATATATCCGGGTTTGTGATGAGGTTGAGGCTAAGGGCCCAATCCCAAAGGAGGCCTTTATTGACATGGATGGTGTGACGATCAAGCTCAGTCTCACATGTGAGGCATTGCCCAAACACTGTGCGACTTCCTTGGTCTTCGGGGACTCTTGTATGCTCCTAGGTGTCGCGATGGCCCTACCATGGTTGCCACGGTGTTGGGGAAGAAAAAGAAGCAAAAACACCATAAGAGGAAGGGTGTTGGGGCTACAGATGGCCAGCTAGAAGGGCCCGACCTGGCGTCTGATCTCACGGTGGTGCCGACACCTGGTGAGGATGCTGTGCCTGGTGCTAGGGAAGCCGACGCCCCAGGGCTTGTGATCGTGGGAGGTGTCGCAACCGGGAAGGAAGGAATGCAGCGGGTGCTGGAGGACCCCGTGCATAGTGATGGGCCGCCACCAGCAAGCAACCCTACAGCGCATAGTGCCCAAATTGGGCCCAGGCCATTTGGGCACAATGGGGACCAGGGCAGAGAGGAGGGAGGGGCGCTCGCCCTTCCTTCACCCGGCCCAACCCTGGGCCAGGCCCATTCCTTGGCTCAGGGTCGGGGCCTGCTCAAGACCCTGAACGCTAGTGTTGCCAAGCTCAACTTGGGCCTGGATCCCATGCAGGGGAACACGGGAGGTGTCACCCCAGCCCATAATGGTGGGTAACCGTAGCCATGCTTGGCCATAGTTGCGATTGGGCTGTTGAGCAACCCGACCTTGGGCAATGGAGGGCGAGCCACATCGGAATTCTCCCACATAATTGCCTCGTTCTGAGGCACGCCATGCAGCCATGCTCAACCCTCCAGCATGTCTTATATTTCTCCTTTTAGCTCGAATCATTCCGCTGACGTCCAGAATAGTGGCCCACTCAAAGATTTGGGCTAAGTCATTATACCGATCGAGATTAAGGAGGCTGGGGATTTACTTGTAGGGATCATTGAGCCTGTCACATGCATTGAGAATCGGTGGGCAAAGATTGAGTCGCCGAACTAGTTCACCCATCTAACCGAGGAGCGTATGGGTGAGCCATCTACTTCTGACTGTACTTTTCAGCCTGCTATAGTTGACCGTCATGTTACCCTTCATTGTAGCCTGTGGGGGTCGTGGGGCTTGTGGGTCACATTAGTTCTCTAGTTTCCAATGATTGGATGCTAGAATGGGAAAGGGTTTAGTAACCCCGATCTTCATAAGCACGTTTTGCTAAGAACTTTTCTCTTGCCTCGGCACTCAGTTGAATCTCTCTTCTTCTTATCATCCTCAATCAGATGGTTAGATGGAGGTGCTCAACAGGTGCCAAGAAACATACTTACGCTGTAAGGCTGGTGAGTGCTCACGTGATTGGCGACGATGGCTTCCTTTAGCCGAATGGTGGTATAACACAACTTTTAATTTAGCAGCTCAAGCAAGTCCTTATGAGACCCTGTCTGGGCAAACTCCGCCAATCCATCTACCATATCTTCCCAGCAAATCGGCAGTTGACATGGTAGTTCACCCTCTCACTGCTCGAGAAGAGTCTATCAATCATCACAAGCACCGTCTTCATTGCGCCCAAAACCGCATGAAACAGCAGGCCAGCCGGCATTGCTTTGAGCGCGAGTTCCCAATTAGCGACTCCATGTGGTTGAAGCTTCAGTCTTACAGGCAACATAGTGTTGTTAGCAGCCAATACCACAAGCTGTCACTGTGGTTTTATGGACCTTTTTGCATCATTGATCATGTTGGGCCAGTCGCCTATAAGCTTGATCTCCCTAACCATGCTGCCATCCATCATACTGTGCATGCCTCTCTTCTCAAACATTGCACTACTGTACCCGCCAGCTCTACTCTGCTTCCCATTAAGTGCCGCCTATTCCCATCCTTCCTCAACCTGAACGCATTTTCTTTAATTGCCTTGACCTCGATGAAGACAGTGCTTTCAACCAAGCCTTGAAAACCAAAACCTTGGTTGGAAAGATCATGTCCAACAAAGCTCTTAAGGTTGGTCTGGTAAGGTCAATCCTTGGAAAAGCTTAGCGCCTTAGAGTTAATTGAAATCCATGAACCTGACTCAATCCTTTTCCTATTTGTTGTTAAGAAGAAGGAAAATGGGATCAGGGTCTATGAAGGAATTCCTTGGTCTATCGATGACTCTCTATTGGTTATTAAAGAATGGCCAAGGAATTCCCTATTATCAGATATTGACTTCTCCACCTCCGAATCCTATATCAAAGTCCACGGTGTTCCCCTCAACATGATGGCCCTTGATAATGCACTCAAAACTGATAATCTCATCCCTAATGCGGTCAAAATTGATATGGATAAGGACACACACTCCCTATTATGTAAGTTCATTAGAACGAAAGTTGTTATTAGTTGCTACCTACCTTTCAAAACATGATTTCCCCTCCCCCCCGCCCCCGGAAATGGGGTTATAATAAAGTCTGAATCAGTTTTAAGTATGAGAGATTAGGTGACTTCCGTTATGCTTGTGGAAAAATCCGTCATGTCAGAAAACACTGCCTCGACTAAGAAGCTCGGCTGAACGCCCCTCTTTTCACAACAAATTTAGAGCCAAGGAATTTTCCTCAACAAAAAATTGATCTTGGACCACCAGAACCATCTTCTCCAAGTGAAAATAGAGATGTGATGGAACTTGAACCCCATTACATAAAAGAGAACGAGGTTAAACTTGATTTGGCTTTGTCAAGCTTGAAGAACATGAACCAAGATACTGCTCTTGAAGGTGAAGCAAGCCTAGCCCTGACTAAAAGGGGTAGCTCTCGTCCCGTTAGGGAGGAAGGTAGGGCTTCGACAATCCCTTGTTACTATTCTTGTTTGCAAGAGAGTAAAATGTATGATTCAACATATGATCTCAATTTTGTTCATAAACATAATAGAGCTAATTGGGTCTCTAAAGATAAATCCAGCATCCTCGGGGAGGTTTCAAAGAACAAGGTTTGGTCACTAGATGCTTTTCTCAAGGAACAGGTAATGTCAATAGCATGTTGGGTCCGGGGGCCATGACTAGTCTTAGGAATATCAAGATGGCAGCAAAATCTAGGGGCTGTTAATGTTTGAGATCCAGGGCTGAAACTCCCCTGTCTGTCATCTACAACTCTTCAATCATTGAGCTAAAGGAAGCTGATGCTTCATGTGATGAATTACCAATCCCCCATGGGGCGTGCGACGGGTGTCCCAGAATAACCACCTCAGGAGCGTGAGTATCTGTTAGAGCGGTAAGGAATTAGGCAGACCCCTAATAGTTCAAGCTCTTAGGAAGCATATTTGAAAAGTTCGGCCTTTTATTGCATTTTTTTGTCTAAAACAGAACCAAAGTACGACCTTGCTAGAAGGAGTTTCTACTTTTGGTTTTTCCTCTTTTCACATTGTGGAACCTATTGGTTTAGTAGGAGTGCTTGCTCTCATGTGGTCTCATGATGTCTTTTTATTTGTTATCTCTTCTTCTAACAATTTTATTATCTGTGGCATCGAATAAATTTGCATTAGAAAAAAATGGTGCCATATTTTTGTCTACGGTGAGCCATAAGGGGGAATAAGAGCGAATTAGAAACTCTAAAACGCAAAACCAAGAAAAATATCCTAAAATTCGAAATTATAAAAAAGGAAATCATTTTTCCCCATGTGAGAGATTTTGAGGTCTCAATTAGGTATTGAAATCTTGAATTTCATAATGGATCGACTCGATTGAGGCACCCATTTGCCCCGTTGTTTTTCCCCCCTAGTCGAGAGAGGGTTTTCATATAAATATTTGTGTATGGATTGCTTCGATGTGATGACATTTTACGTTTTCTGAGAAAGCCAAATCTCGTATTAACTAAGTGATAATTTTCCTAAAAAATTGATGCGGAATAGAAATGTAAAATTCGAATCGAGCATGTCAAATTAAAAGAATAAATCCGGAATCCACCAAAAGAGAGGAAATAATTAGAGTTTTTTATTTAGAAATTGACGAAGGAATCAAACAACAATAGCAAGTATTTACAGGCAGACCAGAAACCCTTAAACATAAACTTACAAAAATACCTTGAAAATCGAAATGACAAAAATGCCCCTATTATGCGTAAAACATAAAAGCGGCCTACAAACACTTTTAGAGGCTGAATTGCAGAAAGCCAGCAGTAAAGTAGCCACGATTGCATAATTCAGTCTGATAGCTTCATTTGATAAGTTACGGGCCCCATAACTTCTTATAAATCAAACGTTACCGTTGCTCAAAGTTGATGATTGAATGAATGAATGAATGAGATAACAATAATCGTGAGTATTTACAAGCAAACTAGAAACCCTAAAATGCAAACTACAGAAATAACCTAAAATGTGAAATTGTGAAAAAGGAAGTCATTTTTTCTCATATGAGAGAGGGTTTAAGGTCTCCACTAGAGATTGAACTCATAAGTTTCATAATGGAATGACTCGTATGAGGCAACCATTTGTCCCGTTGTTTTTTCCTCTAGTTAAGAGAGGGTTTTCATATAAATATTTGTATTGGATTGTTTCGATGTTATGATATTTTACACTTCCTGGGAAAGTCAAAAGCGAACTTCCAATGTCCAACAAAAGACATTTATACATTTACGCAACTTTATTAGGAATCAATACATCCAGCCCAAGAAGAAAGAATCGACATTCATATCCAAGCCAAGAAAATATATCAATCACCCCTGCTAAAGAAGCTTCGCAGCACACCTATGACGATCCACCGCGTGAAGCCATTACGAATAAGAAAGCTTACTAATAGATTCTCACACAAATTTTGTTGCTCAATGGAAATGTTATCTTCCAGAATTAAATAAGCAAACATAGTTTAGGATTTTGACATTAAATTAGAAATTAGAAAAGCTATCTCGGCATTTGGTTTTGTTTCTCAAAAACTGAAAATGGAATATCAAGAGTAGTACCAAACTTACATGTTCTCTCAAACCGCGAGGAGGACCGATAGTTGTGGAAGCATTATCCTCCAATAGTGCTTTCCTAACCAAAACAACTCTAATCCAATTGATAATTTGTTCTGTAATGTTACTGTCCAATGGAAGTTTACCAAGAGTCACCTGCTCATCATATTAGAAGCCAGTTGCATAGTAAAAGCAATCAGCATGTGTCTAAATATTCATCAAATAATGTTTCAAAAACAGCCTCCCTTTAGGGTAGCACCTTGCAGGGGTAAGGTTGCATACATCTCACCCTCCCCAGATTGCTAGGTGAAGGGGGGCTTGAGTGCGTCCTTTCTGATGAGAAGGTTTACTTTTTTTCGGTTTCGCACTAAGGTGCATGCCAAAAGCATATGTTGGCAGCCCAAGAGTTATCATCTTCAGGTACCAATAAATCCAATCATGAATTAGCGGTTTAGAATACCATCAGTCTCCAACCTTAGCAGAGTGAGGGATGGCTGCATTCTTTCCCGGCCTCATCTGTTGAGTTCCTTCCATGCGAGATCTCTTCTGACCATTGTCTGTTTGTATTTAGAGGACTTGGAGATAGCCGCACATCCGCTCCCTTTCAAGTTCTTTAACTTTTAGGCCGATCATGAGGAGTTCCTCCCTGCAGTTCGGCGGGTTTGGGAGTCTAGCATTGACGGCACCCCTATGTATCAGCTCACTCAGAAGCTGAAGCGGCTGAAGAGTGAGTTGAAGGCCCTTAATGCTAGACACTACAGTCACATCTCCGCTAGTGTGGTGGCGGCGAGGGACGCCTGGGTTGCAAGCCAGAGGGCTTTTGATGCCAATCCTGAGAGCATGGTTCTTCGAGAGGAGAAGCGCCGCTTATCCCGTAAGTATTCTAGGTTGTGCAGGGATGAGGAGGCTTTCTACCGTCAGAAGTCTCGCATCCAGTGGCTTTCCTTATGGGATTAGGGTACCTTGTTCTTCCACAAGTTTGTCACAGATCAGTAGGCTCGAAGTCGGATTTCTTCTATTGTTCATCCTAATGGCATGAGGACTTATGATAAGGGGGAGATTTTGGAGGCCGGGGTCTCTTACTTTCAAGAGTTGTTATCTGAGCCAAGCGGGCCGCCTCGTGAGGACATCTCGGGACTTTTTTAGGCTTGTCTTTATGAGGATCATGCTAGGCTGCTGACTCCTCCGATTTTTGATGTAGAGGGTCGAGCTGCTACCTATTTGGGATTCTATTGACTTCAAACCTGAGGCGGATGTAGTTGACCATGCTAGATGGATGGGTGACTGTTCATGGATATTCACCACCAGATCGGCTTAGGAGATGATTCGTAGTAGAAGGGAGGAGGACTCCATCCATCATCTTCTCTGATTCCAGTTGCACAATTCGAGGCACTTGTCCATCCCAAGGCTTGCCTCCTATGAGCGACTTTGGACCCGTGACAGATTGTTGAGACATCAAGTTCAGGGCGTTCAGTCTTCATGTGTACTGTGTGGTTCACATGCTGAACCACATAGCCAACTTTTCTTCGCCTGCAACTTCTCTGCTTCTGTTTGGTCCAAGGTGCCATCGCATACATCCTTTGCCAGGCCTGCGCTTCCTTGGCATGAGCTGATTAAGTGGGCTACTACTTAGCTCCATATTCATGGGTGGATCGTATCCTTGTCCGCCTTTACCTCTCTACGACGGTCTACATCTTCTGGCACGAGCGTAACCTGTGGATTCATTGTTGCCAAGACAGACCTTCTTCAGCTATTATTGAGGAGATCACAGGATTGGTCCACAGTCGTCTCATTGCTACTCCTACGCTCCGTGGTGCTCATCGTCATTCTCAACTTTTGCAAGAGTGGGGGATTGAGCACTAATTTGTTGTTTGGATTCGTCCTTTGTTTTCCTTTACTTTGTTGGTCATGTTGACCTTTGATTCTTTTGTTTTTTGATTCTTTGTCTTTTGACTTTGATTCATTGATGTAGGCCTCTCCAGCCATGACTTGGGGTATGATCCTTGTAAACTTGTAGGATATATTTCTCATATAGGGTATTTCACACTAACTTACAAAATAGAAAGTGTTATCTATAGGAACTAGTCTGTAGTAGCTAGGGATTTAAGGAATTACCTCATTTTGGGAGACTCTCACATCCCGATGCCCATATATTAAATCAATGACCGCTTCTAAATAGCCTTGAATATAAACCTGCATACCGAGGGAATTCATAATTTTGATGTGTTTTTTTATGAGACAAAAGATTACATAATTCTAAAAGATAACTTTTGCATAGATAAGAGAGAGAATGGATGCAAAGGAAGGAACTAGGCTTTAAAATTAACTTTTAAAAAATTATTTTTTCCTAAGGAGCAAAGCTCAAATAAGCTTTTTGGAACGAGCTCCATGGAGATCTAGTTTTGCTGCATGGATCGTCATACACACAAGTTTTGTAATACATGTCTAAGTATTGAGACTTTTTACCTCATTCGTTCCAAGCGATCTATCAAGAGTGATTCTCCATTGTCGCAGTCCTTCTGTAGCCGTCGTTCCCACAGATGACGGCTCCACTGCTAATTGGTGAAAATTCAGTCACCCAACAATAAAGCATTAGGAGCGCATCAATGCAACAAGCAGCAGGGCACAAATCAAAAATGCAACGAAGCAACAATAAAGCGACCATCAAACACGCAGGCAACAAGTAACAAGCAGCAAGCACTTAGACCCCCCTTAAAAGTTTTTACATTAAGCGATGAAATGTACTGTCAAAATTTACATACATAAGCCAGCAATTCAAACAATAATACATCTTATTACCTTAGGATGACAAGGTTGTGCACTTCCAAGCATAGAATGAAACTATTAGAACCGTCGTCACATAATAGTAGGGGTGATCAATGGGTGGGTTGGGTCGGGTTTGGGTCCAACCCACGAAGACTCAATAGTTATGGGTCTAAGACCCACCCATACCCATTATTAGCCTCTAGTTGGTTCTAGTTCTGATTCTGGTTCCAATAAGTCCTGGATAACCCATGGTGACCCATATTCAGACATTCATCATATGGTCTATCCAAGTATACAAAAAAATGTACCTAGCTAAAATTTGAACCTCATTTGGGCATCGCTTTAAATATAACATAAAAAAGCACAAATAAGAAGGACCAAAGCGAATTACGATAAAAATTCACTAAATTTTGATATAAATTACCTACATGTTGTTGAGATCGCTTGTAATGTTACCATTTATGGCAAAAAATTATCAAATTCTAACAAAGCTGCTGATATATTATTGAAATCTTGTTCCATTTCAAAATTTTACGGAAATCTACCAAATTTTGGCAAAAATGGGTACCTAATTGGTACAATTTAATCTTAAGGTACCACATTTTATATATTGACATAATATAATACCTAGGTAATAAAAATTCAAAGCATTTACGCGATAACTTTTCAAAATAATGATATCATTTACTATGTGTAAAAGATAGTTGGCTTGAAGTTTTTAGTATTTATAAGATTGCTTTCTAAAGGAAAAGGAACATACCCAGTGCCTAGAGGGCTCCCACCTATGCAGGGTCTGAGGGGGCGGATGTACGCAGCCTTCCCCCTTCAGGATATCAATTTATAAGATTGCTTTCTATTTTGTAAAAAAAAGCAGTAGTATTTTCGCCTAGCAAAACAATGCCTGAAAAGCAGTAGTATTTTCATCAAGCAAAACAATGCCTGAATATAATTTAACTTTTGGTCCCAATAAAAATTTAGGGAAGTTATCACTTAGGTATCTTGAGGTTTGACCATTTATTACCTAGGTACTCTAAAGTTTCAATATATAAAATAGGATACCTTAAGATTTAAACATTTTATCATTTAGGTACCCTGAAGTTTTAAAACTTTATCATTTAGGTATCTATTTGTCAAAATTCGATGGATTTTCGTTAAAAAATGCTAAAATGGAACAAGATTCCGATTATAGGTCAGTATATTCGTTAGAATTTGATTACTTTTGGCCAAAAATGCTAACATAACACATGATTTTGACAATATTTAGGTAGTTTTTATGAACATTCGATGAATTTTTTATCGTAGTTTGTAATTTTCATTAAATACATTAGTATGGCTTATATAAATTATCGTATTATATCAACATTTTTTATATAAAATTGGTCATATTCTCACAAAAATATATCAAATTCCGACATAGGATACCTAGATGATAAAATATTCAAATCTCAACATACGTCGTTATATATATGAAAATGTTTGAGTACTTCGGTGATAAATGCTCAAACGTCCATGTACATAAAATTTTCCTTAAATATAAGCATGTTTAATTTATATAAGCTTTATATAGGTTGGGTAATAATGGGTCTTATGGGTTTACCCAATAATACCCATAAGACCCATGGTATAGATATATATACCCAATGAAACCCAACTATTTTAAGGAACCAACCCAACCCAACCCAACCCAACCCAATGTTAATGAGCAACGAATAACCATCTATTATCTCCATCCTCCGTTCTCTGTCCTCAATTCAAACGCATCGGTCACTATTCACACCGCCTTCCCGGTGCGTGTGGGAGCGTGACCAACCACCCCGAGGCCGGAGCTCAAACCCAACGTCGCCGAAGCCTCCCCGTGCTGGTCGTACAATGGCCAAAGGTGTTCGCCGACTACCAGAGGCTCTAGCACTTCATCTTCTTCCTCGTCACCCCTCTACTTCAAGTTTCATCTTCGCCGGTCTTCTACTCCCACCGTGCTCCCCCTGATTCCGACGCCCAGCCACGCCGCACCGGTAACTTCCCCCCTTAACCTCTTTTCTTTTCTCCGCATCCCCTCTTTCTCTTCCCGCCGCATAGGGTCCCCTCCCCTTCCTCCGGCGACCACCAGCTCCCCGTTCATGGCGGCTCATAATGAGGCATTGTCAATTTTTGTCGACAGTCTCCCGAAGTTTACTTCAAATTTGTGGCTTAAGGCTGTTTTTGGGGATTTTCGTTCAGTTTATGACTGTTTTGTCCCAAAAAATAGAAGGGCCAAAACAAGACTCTCTTATGGTTTTGTCAAATTTCGGCAGCGAAATGAGGCCCTAAGGGCAATTGATTCCATGAATGGTCGTCGGGTCATGGGATACAAGATTAAGGTTGATTGGGCTAAACAACGAAGGGGGTCGAATAACAGACAGTATCAGAATCAGAATTGCACAAGGGTACACTCTTCAGATCGCGATAAGAGGTTTGATAATTTAGTTATCAATCAAAATCCAAAGGACATCGATCAATCGCCCCGGGGAAGTGGTGCACCGGAACATAACGGTCCCAAGGTCATAACAGCTTCCATAAACAATCAGGTGGAAGCTTGGATGTGTAGGTCGATAATAGCTCATTCGTATGGGGATGATACACTTGATAATGTCCTGAGGTTCCTTACGGAGAACGGAATTTTTTACTTGACACCGAGAGGTATGAGCTCAGATACCTTTAGTCTCACGTGCGACTCGACCGCAGCTATGGAGGAATACCTCGGCGCCCGGAAACATGTACTACTTGGTAAATTCAGAGAAGTGAACTGCTACACAAGACAAACTCTTGGTACTATGAGAAGAAGAGTGTGGATTGAAATCCATGGTCCTCCATTACAGTACTGGTCGATGGAGAGCTTCACTAATTTTGCGCAAATCTGGGGCAACTTCATTCGAGTAGATCCGCGAACTTCGGCAATGAGGTGTGTTGATGTGGCAAATGTTCTCATTGATACTTGCTTCCTATCTACTATCCAACAGGTTGTGCAAGTCAATCTTAGTGAGGGAAGCCGAATGGTTTTTGTTAAAGAAGGGAACTCCAAGCTAATCCCAAGCTACTCTACGGAAGTTATTCACCTCGCAGCGTCTACCAGGCTTAATAGGGAAGAAGGTCGAACCCTGCGACAAGCTCCTAACGTTACTACCAACACCGACCCGGGTCTCAGCGAACATGACCCGATCCAGGAGAGGGGCCCTCCGATACATCCGAGGACTGGATGTATGGATGTGGGTATTGAGAATCTGAGTGCTGAACACATTACGCTACATGTTAACCACCAGGTTATTGGCAGCTGGCCCTTGATTATGCAGTCTCCTTACTCGCCTGTCTATCGCTTTCCGCCCCGAGTCTTTGAACAGCTGAATGCTACACAGTGCCAGGTTAACAGACCGTATGTAAGATCGCAACTGCTTCTGCCATGGGTTGAGGACAGTGGAACCAGATCACATGGGTTGCAAATCCAGAGCACACCTCAAGCAAATCAAATGCCAAACACTAATAATGACTACGAGTCTGAGTCGTCGGGTCCAACCTTCCCACCGGGATTTGAACCAATGAGCGATCATAGTCATGTCGAGGACACAGATCTATGTGTTAATTTGGCTCATGATATCGCGGAAACTTCTAAGGCAGGGGAAAGGAGAACAAGAAGGGAAAGGTCGGGGCACCAAGAACCTAATGGTGGTGTTTCAAAAAGGGATAGCAAGGCTCTCAAGCGTTGGAAGAAAGATCAAGAGAAACGGAACCTTCAAGCATTCTTTAAAGATATGTCTCCTGGTAGCAGTGAGAGGAGAAGGCCTGAGAAAATGACCAAGGCCAAAGGGAAGAAAAAGACTCGAAACAAGAACAAGAATTGCTTCATAGCTGAGCAACTGCTCAAGGGGAAACGCACTTGGAAGACCTGAAAGTTGCTCGGGTTGAGTTTTGATGGGGATGAATCCCTGTGATTAAGTGCTTTGCTGAAATGGGCTAAGTTTTGGATTCGCTTGTTCTCAGTTCTTTGTGTTTTTGGTCTCTTCTTCCTGCTCTCTCCAGTTCCGCTTTCTGGTCCTGTTCTGCTGCGCCCCCTCCAGCTTTTGGTTTTTGCTCCTTATCCGTGCTTTTCTTTGTTGCCCCTCGTTTTCCTTTTTTGTGTTGCGCTGTTTTGTTGGTTTTTTTTTGTCTCCTGTTTTGTTTTGTTTTGTTTTTTGTTTTTGCTCTGTTTCCTGTTGCTCCTCCCCTGTTTTGTCTTTTCTTTGTCTTGTTTTGCCTGGTCCATCTTCGTCTCTTTTAAGCTGTTTGGGCTCGCTTTGTCGAGGCCCGGTGTTGTTCTTCGGCTTCGCCATTATTTATCGGAAAAAAAAAATGGGTTGGATGGGTCTTGGATTTACCCAAACCCATGATCACCCCTACCTTATAGGTTTTGAACAACCTTATGCAATGGCATTATCTAATTGGCTCCATAATACATGTGTTGTATTTTTATGATTACAATATATTCATAAATGTATTCTGCACTTCATGCATGGATGTAAGACCTCACGGACCATCCAGACAATAGGTAAAAAGAAAAGACACCATCACACTTAGGGTGATTCTTAAAGTATGTAGATAAAAGACCTGAATCTCGAAGATAGGAATGGCTTGATATGGAAGGAGAAAATAATTGCTCATAATTATGTTTGCAACTTGAACATCATACATATACAAGAAGAGGCTCAGCTCTAAGATGCAAATTACAGTTGCATTGCTTGGGAAAAGTTCGAATAGACCACACTAAAACCATTCAGTTCTAAACGCATATTTCATTTGAACACTATATACGGGCACCAATCTATTTTATTAGATTCGAGTACAAGAATCAAATATCGATATGTGACAAACATTCAAACTTATCTATTTGATTAAATTTTCAATATTCTTGGTCCGATTTCAAGTATCAAATTGTCATGCTAATATCTAAGTACTCTTATCCAACATAAATATATTAAGGCGGAACGGAAAGTTAAGGCAACTATCGCATAAAAAAGGGAAAACTAAGCGACACACTGGAAAAAAAGTGAACTTGGTGATCATCAATGACCGTATATGCATCAAGCCACATAAAACTATCATAAGAATATATTTAAACAGAAACAAGCTTAAATTGTCATGAACGATAACTGCTTGCTCATGAGCAAAATGGCATTTCTCCCCAAATAGACACTAACCCTTCAGCTTGTACATAGCCTTCTTACCAAAAAACAGCCCTCATATTCCCCCTCGAAGCATCCTTACCAGTGTTCCTGAGCCTACTGACATCAATCTGATTAGACCCATTTCCTTGTGACATAGGAGTCCTAGTAGTACAAATGCTAATTGCAGAACTCTCCCTCGAATTATCCCTGACCTCGCTGGACCATCGCTGAACCTTGGAGGTTCTTTGTGAAGAAAATTACACCTTTCGCTATACGGGCAATCTTCACCATTATAAAACTTACTTACAGAGCTTCACTCTAGCCTCTAGGGATAATTCTGTCATCGTCATGATCCCAATTACCATTATTTCCTCTATCTTCAGTACTCCCCAATACTAATTCTTGCAAATTGGGAGTCGGCTTTCTTAGATCCTCCTCACCATGAGCAAAGTTACAATTCTCACCGTTTTTACATTGCCCCATTCTAAGAACTGGAGTTAAGATAGGAATTGGGCCCAGAGTTCCAAGTCTATTGTTTGGTTCACCTGCTAAATTAGAACCTACAATTTGACCGTCCAATTTAATAGAATTGGGTTTTAATTGAAAATCTTACATTCTATTTGCTTGGGGTAATGATAAGGAATTATAATTCCATATTAAATCCACTAGGCTGAAACCCAAAATTACCACCGCTTGATTAACCCAAACCCTAAATGACTCAAAATCGAACAACTTAGACCCGAACCACGAAAAGACCCAACTTGAACCTGAAATGACCTAAATCTAATCAAAGTGATACCCTAACTAACAAGAGGATGAATTCACTAACAATTAACAATTCAATTGAGCAAACACACAAATAATCTAATCAAAGAATACACGACAATTATCAAAATTCACGTTCTAACAGTCAAATCTAAGTGATACCCTAACAACGAAACGATTAATTCAAAGAAATCGAAACATAAACCAATCAAACATATTAGCTCTATCAGATTGTTTATATTTCTTGCAACTAACTAGGTTTGGTTAGTTGTAACCATGGTTACTTGTTGTTAAGGCTAAGAGTATATATAAATTTTCTTGTAAATCTAGTAATTAATGGTAAAATAAAGAAATGGAGGGGGAAATTGCTCTAGAGTGGCTTGCGAGACAGCTGGTCACCATCTTCTTCTCCAATTTTGCTTCAATTACTGTTTACACTTGTTCTTCTCGTTTAAGCAAGAACTTCGATTAAGAATAAAACAAGAATTTAAATCAAAATCTGCGATCACTTAAACCAAAACCAGAGAATTTCCAATGAGAAAATCAAAAAACAAATAGCACCTCGAAAGAAGAATAAAGTAATCGAACTACAACGCAAGAATTAAGTTAAAAAAGACTTACATTATAGAGAATATGGAACCAACGACGAATCATGGCGGTGCAATGACGTCCCTTGCATTGCCGTGTATTGCGTGACGCCCGTCTTCGAAGCACCTTCAGCAAGAAATTTGAAGACAATAAGGAGTGGCGGGAGCAGAGACAAGACCGAAAACAGAGACCGGGGAGAACGGACAAGAACGAAAACAGAATTTCGAAAGTTGAAGAGAGAGGGAGTGCAATGCAAGTGAGGGAGAAGAGAGAGTGAGGGGAAGAGTTATTATGTTCGAAACTAGAAATTTTTTCTTTTTTTCTTTTTTTTTCTTTTTTAATAGAAAATAGAACTTAATTTTTTTTTTTTTTTTTTTATGGTAAAGACAAGAAAGAGACTTTAACGTCCGCGCCTCAACGCCTGACATCCTGAAGCCTCAGCACTAGAGATGAGAAGGAGCGAAGCAGATGGCTCCACGAATTTTAGCTGGAACCCTGTACTCCCCAAACCTTCGCTAGCCATGAAGTCTGCAGATCTATTCGCCTCGCGGAATACATGAGAAAACTTAAGATTTCTAAACTTTCCCACGAGGGCTCTGATTTCATCTCGGATGGTTCTGATATCATTTGGGCATGAATACTCTACCTTGAAAGTTTTAATGACGACCTCATTGTCTCCTTCAACTATTACACGATCGGCTCCAAGGGATATGGCCTCATACATGCCATCACGAGCAGCACACGCCTCGGCTACAATGACTGGAGCATTACCCAGCTTTCTAGTACCGCTACGAAGGATCTTACCACTGGCAACTCTGATGACAAAACCTGACGCTGCCAACGTTCCCCTTTTTGCACCATCAAAGTTGATCTTTATCCACCCTGGATCCGGAGGGAACCAGCTAACCCAACGATTTCTTTTTCCAGCAGTGGCCCTATTACGGTTGCGATCAGCTTCATAACAATCAACCTTGGATCTACACTGCCATTCCAAATCCATTGTTCCAGATCGATTAAGGGTCTGAGTGACAAGAGGTTTTTCCTTTCTGAATATCGCGGAGTTTCTATCCTTCCAGATCTGCCAGCACATAATCACGAATTTATCAAGGTCCTTACTTCTCCTTCTTGCTCTGATCTCGTTCCTTATATCCCCTCGGCTTGGACGGAGAGGAATCCACCTGGAGACTGCAGCTGAGTTCCAGACCTGTTTTGTTCGAGGGCAACTGAGAAACAAGTGGGAAGCGTCTTCATTACTATTGTTGCACCACGGGCATCTGTCATCCCAGTCGCGGATGCGCTTTTTAGTTGGTCACCTGTGGCCAAATATCCATTGAGGACTTGCCAAAGAAAGATTTTTACTTTAGGTTGAACATCCAGGTTCCAAATCCATCGAAATTCCCAGCCATTTCTGTCTTCCCAGTTGATATTATGCGCTAGCCAGGTAGCAGACTTCACACTGAAGTCACCTGAACCTGTGTAGCCCCATCCCAATTGGTCCTCAAAAGGCATATGAGGGATTGGAATACCCATAATGGAATTAAGGGTCTCAAGAGACCAAACCACTCAAGAGGTCACGATTCCACTCTCCATTAGAGATGACATTAGCCACACGGAGGGAGGAATCCACCCCACTAAAATTGTCACTTCTTTCCGTAACAAGGGGAGCCTTACCCACCCACCAGTCGTTCTAGAAGTTTATCTGGTTACCCTTCCCTACTCTCCATTTCAAACCTTTATGGAGAATCGATCTAACAGCCAATATACCTTTCCACGCTGGAGAGTCCGTCTTTTTTTGACCTGTACTCAAACAGAGAGTTTCCTTTTAGATACTTCTCCTTGATGACTTTGACCCACATGTTGGCTTCATTAATTATGATTCGCCATCCCAATTTGCAAAGGAATGCCTGATTAACAGCTTCCATTTTTCGCAACCCCAATCCGCCTGCTCCTTTAGGACGACATATGGAGTCCCAGGCTGCAAGATTGATCCCCTTTCTTCCTGCTGTGTTCCAAAAGAAGCGCCTACTTATGGAGCCCCCTTGTTTGCAGGTTCTTTTAGGAAGTTTAAAACACTGCATAACATGACTTGGGATAGTCTCAATAGAGGCCTGAATCAGAGTGGCCCTTCCTGCCTTGGAGAGAGTGTCCGCCTTCCACCTCAAGACTCTACTCTCCATTTTGTGAATCAAGTCTCCAGCAACTTGAGATAAGAATCTACCTGTTCCAAAGTTACACCCTAAATAGTGTCCCAGGAATGCATTGCTAGGGATGCCCAAGATATCAGAGATACGCTGTCTTTGATTCCTATCAATATTAGAGGAGAAAACAGCTGCTGACTTTGACCGGTTTATCTGGAGTCCTGAGTCAACACAAAACTGGTTCATGATCGTATGCATCCGTTGAGCAGCCTCCACTTTGGCATCACAAAAGAGAAGATAGTCATCAGCAAAGAAGAGGCAAGGGATCGGGCTGCCTCCTCTTGTCATCTTGATCGCTATTCCTGATTTCCTTTCTTGACCTATCTCCTGCAGGTTAGAAGCCAACACTTCCAAGCACAGGATGAACAAAAAAGGGGAGAGGGGGTCACCTTGGCGAAGACCTCTGGATGGCACGAACCAACCCATAGGATTATCATCGATCAGCACTGAGTATGACGTAGTAGAAACACATTCCATGATCCAATTCACCCATATGTCATGGAACCCCAATTGGCACAAGACCTGTTTTAGGAAACCCCATTCCACTTTGTCGTACGCCTTCTCCATATCCAGCTTTGTTGCTACCCAGCCAGACTTTCCTTCCTTTTTCCTAAATGCAGCAAGGATCTCGTGAGCAATAAGAATGTTATCCTGGATATTTCGGCCTGGAACAAAGGCTGCCTGCCATTGTGACACAACTGTGGACATTAGCGGTTTCATTCTATTAACAAGGACTTTTGCAATGATTTTATATAGAACATTGCAGAGGCTTATTGGTCGATACTGGTTAACAGTACGGGGCGCATCCACTTTGGGGATGAGAGTAATAAAGGTATGGTTGAGTTTACGCAACAAGGAGCCACCCCTTAGAGTGGATCTTATTGCTTCGCATACATCTTTTCCTATAATGTTCCAGTAGGATTGAAAGAATAAGGCCGAGAAACCGTCTGGGCCTGGGGTTTTGTGGGGGTTCATATCAAAAACCGCTGTTGAGATCTCATGATCCGAGAACTCTGCGATAAGCGCGTCATTGTCAGCCTCTAAGATTCTCCGTTTCAGGCTGGAAATAGAGGGAAAGACGGTCCAAGTACCACTAGATTTAAATCTCTTTATGAATTCCTGGATAAAGGTATTTCCAATATCACCTTTATCCGTAAGAGTTAGGCCTAAACCATTTTGGATTTCCAAAATACTCCTACTTCTTCGAGCCTGGACCGACGTGAAAAAGAACCTAGAATTTATGTCCCCTTTTGTAAGCCATTCCTTACGCCGATATTTTGCCCAGTACTTATGATTGTCAAAGAGGATCTTTTCTCGCTGCATGAGCAGTCTTTTGAGTCTACTGTGCAATCGTTGGTTGCACGGGTCCTGATCTAATTTAGCCTGTACCTCTCGTAATCTTTGTTCATTTGCTTCCTTTAGTATCTTAATTCTGCCAGCACTAAAATTCTTATTGTCTTTAATAAGCTTTTTTATACTTTTCAGTTTTTGGACGACTTCAAACATTCGTGATCCATTTATTCTCGTGCCCCAAACGTGGGGAATAATATTCCCCATGTCTTTATTTTTGGTCCATCCAGGTTGGAACCTAAATAGGGGGCCCTTGCGCAACCCCTCTGCCTCCGTACATAGAAGCATCGGGGAATGGTCCGAGATGGGCCCAAAGCCATTATAAACAAAGGAGTTTGGGAAGCTTTGGAACCACTCACGACTGCCCAAAGCCCGATCAAGCTTCTCTTGGATATAGATACCGTTAATTGTCCTTGCCCATGTAAATTTCTGACCAGTCCAGAGGAGATCCTCAAGTTCAAATTGCAGACACAAATTGTTGAGTCTATTAAGCCTTCAGGCATTGACAGGGTCCCACCTTGTTTGTCTCCGGGATGTTTTAGCTCGTTGAAGTCCCCTACAATGCACCATGGCTTACCTCTAAAATGATTAAGGTCATGGAGTGCGGACCAGAACTGGTCCTTTTCTCTTTATTTTGTAGGGCCATAAATGAATGACACTATGCCCATCTTGTTGATATCCTTTTCCAGAACATGAGTGTGTGCTAACCGATTATTGCAAAAGAGAATGTCAACATGGCAAAGGGAAGGGTTCCAAAGAAGCCACATCCCGCCCACGTGGTTCAAAGGTGGAGAATAGAAGTGCCCATCAAAGCCTAATTTTCTAGTCAAAGACTGGATGGTTGATTCCTTAGCCATGGGTTCCAGAATAGCTATCAAATCGGGCCCAAACTTCTTAAGAAGTCCTTCCAGTTCTTGTTGAGCGGCCACACGAGCCACTCCTCTAATATTCCAGCATAGGATTTTCATTGAAAATAAATCAGATAAATAGAACCAAAGTTGGGCAAGGACTTGTTCCCATCCGGACAAAGAGGGGCACTCACCCCGAAGTATATCCATGAGCCCGAAGCTCGCTCCGTGTTAATCAAAGAGAACGACAACAAGCAAGACAAAAACCGAAACGCTTCCAAGCACATCGCTAAAAAACAAAGAAAGGAGTGAGAAAAGCATTATCATACAGAACATTAACACACATAGAACCACAAATGTCATTAAAGCGCTTAAAAAGCAGCATACATCATAACTTTTCACAAAATAAACTAAGGGTCAGTACATACATAGACGTTCCATGATCCACAAAAATTAGACCTTGCACCGCCCCTTTGATATCCCTTTGAAAACCAAAAAACGACACACCCCATTAAATAAAATTAGGTGAACCTATCTTCTTTGGCCCTGACGTGAGCCCCCCCTGAGCAAGACAATTTGCGTCTCTTTGAAGAGTCCGCAGATCTTTCATTTCTAGCCGAGGAGGTTTCATCCACAGAGAGGTCTGGGTCCTCTTCCGGGTCCTCTTCCATATTTTCTTCGTCCCCTCGAGACTCGTCTTTCTTGGAGTGGGTCTGGTTTTGGAAAGTTTCGACCCAAATCAGTTCCTCGTTCTCCACCTCCATGTTTACGTTTCTACTATCCCCATAGTCCTCCGGGGTCGTATCCCCCTCCTCATTTTCCCAGGTGGGTCTATTGGTAGTCTTTACTACGGAGTTCTCGCCCTCCTTGGAGCTTTGATCATCCACTAGGTTAATTTCCTTACCCTTCCCCTTTTCCTCTTGTGTCTTAGTTTCTTGTCCCCACATAGCCGTCTCCCAATGAGCTTGGTTTCTAGGTTCCTGCAGTACTATATTGGGACCTGCCTACCTACGCCTAGGCTTGAGGCCTAGTTTTTTCGGTCTGGGTCTTTTCTTTGGGTGAACGTGGACCCAGCGCTCTCTTAAGTAAAAAAGAACTTAATTACTTAAAATTAATGCCCACTTAAATAAAATACACCGCCCAATTTAATTCATCAAGATTACCTAATTACTCAAAATTAGACCTCATACTTGGGTCGGGTCTCTCTATGCTGCGGACCTGCTTCCCAGATTGGGGGTCCTCGTAAACAGCCTCTCTTCAGGGTGGCTCCCTGAAGGGAGAGGGTTACGTACATCTACCCCCCCACACCCTGCGTATGCGGGAGCCCTTGGAGGCACTGGGATTGCTGCTGTTGTTGTTGTACTTGGGTCGGGTCTATCTCAGGTCAAGTCAAAACAGACTTGGGTTCGGCTTTCCTCGGGGTTT
Source organism: Simmondsia chinensis (assembly GCA_018398585.1). Taxonomy (NCBI): domain Eukaryota; kingdom Viridiplantae; phylum Streptophyta; class Magnoliopsida; order Caryophyllales; family Simmondsiaceae; genus Simmondsia; species Simmondsia chinensis. The sequence goes on along the minus strand of JAGTTD010000002.1, from coordinate 3,553,831 downwards.
GGGTTAACCTTTGTCACAAACCTAGGGATACACAACCACCCTAATTGTGATAGTGAACCAAGCCTGTGTCATCGTCATATGTTAGTGACAACCTTGGGTTAGGTCGACATTCGATTGGGTCAACATCAGGTCGAGTTAACCTCGCGTTGGGTCAAATTGTAGGTCGATCCATGAGGCTATTTTGTTATTATATTTATTCCACTTTTTCAAATTATAACTAAAAGTTACAAAATAAATAACTATAATTAGTCTATTATGTATATTTTATAACATGGATTTCCATTTGGGTTATTTTGGGTTACAGGACAAATCTGTTTCGGGTCTCAGGTCATCGTGGGTCGGGTCAAACTTGGGTCAAGTCATTTCGAGTTACAGGTTAGCTTGGGTTAAGTCAAATTCGATTCAGTTCATTTTCGAGTTCAGGTCCCAATATATTTTAAATTTATTAGGTTAGGAGTCCGGTCAAGCAGCAAGTCAAATGGGTCGGCTCATTAAGTCAGGTAACTCGGGTCACATATTCCCGAGTCTACTCAAAATCACTGTTCACCTACTAAAAATCACCCAAAAATTCATAAACCCCACCCAATTGCCAAGATCACCACTCACGACTAGTTACTCAAAATCACAGCCCACTTACTCAAAATTATCAAACAATTACTCAAACTTGTTAGCTAATTTCCAAAATCAACAACTACTTAAAGTCATGGGTTATTTATATTTTAGTACCCTGATGTTTTTGGAAATATAAAGAAGACCTTGACTTCTTTGAATTATTAAAAATACCCCTAAGCTTTTGTCATATAAATAAAAAGACCTCTAACTTTTTATCACATTAATAAAAACGCTCATATCCAACATAATAATATCATTCTTAGTCGATAGAGCTAAGCATTTTTACTAAAGATGCATTAAAATGATAAAAATACTTTTTAATAACCATATCTTGAAACAAAATAAGGGAAAATAGATGGCTTCTGCATAATACACATCTCGAATTTTGTATTTGTAAAGTAAGAATATGAATGTTGAAGCGTACTTTAGGTCATGTTATTGTAGCACTAATACAATATTTAATTAATAACCACTGTTGAAGTTGGCAGGAGATTGAGCTAATTATTTAACAGCTCGTTGAAGATACCTCAATGTGGGGGTAAGAGCAACTCGTGATTGATGTTGACAGTAATTATCCCTCAAGTACCACTTTCTTTTAATACAGTGTAGAGATGCCATTTATGAAGGTTGAGCTTGATGCTCTAACCTAACCCACAGTCTGTAACGAATAGTGTGAGCACTGCACACTTGATGGGTTTGGCAAGAAGAGACTTATTCATTTTAGGCATAAGATATTAAAGGATCTACTGGAAAGAAAGGGATATCACTAAATTGTGAAAGGTTTGAAAAGGACTTTGTGGATCCATTGATAAAGGGACTGTGCCTAAAAACGGGTGTGGAAACATCGAGAGGAATGAGACCAAAGTCTATGTATGAATGAACTGTGATATATCCAACCTGGTTTTAACAGTTTCAATGTGAAAAGTTATAGTTTAATTCAAAGAGTGCACTGTATTTTATTATTCCCTCCTTATGATGTCCTCAGTGCTATGATGGGTCCATAGCTATATGTTTGTGGTGTGAGTGAGCTTGCAATTGATGGATGATGTCAACATGTTGCCATGGTGGTGAGGTTAAACTTTAATTCTTAATGGACCTATAGCCATATTTTTGGTGGTGTGCGGTAACATACACTTAATGGAATCCAACTATAAAGGTGTGAGAGTGCGGCCGCTCCATATGAAGGTTCAAGACTTGCCTTCTAAAGCACCTATGAAAATACAGGAAGGGCACATGATATGCATCATATTTACATATTTTGTTTCTCATTCCTACAATATATTCAGCTTTTACATGCGTGTTTTGTTATAATCTAGGTACATTTTGACTTAGAGTGCAATGGAGCAGACAAAGGTTGAAAAGTGGCAAAATTAAACATAATTAAGGCATAATTAAAGACTACTTTGAGAAACCCGACCACATGTGAAAAAAGACCAGCGCACGGCCAGTAAAACATGCCAAACCGCAGGAGTTGCCAAGATTTGGAGCTCGGGGCGTGTCCAAGTGGCAGATTATACAACCACTTGTGAGGTTCAAGACGATCACCTTGCAAGTTGTTGGATCTACACTTGGTCTGCACTAGGTGATAATTTAAGTCGCAAGCCATTAGCATTGAAACACTAAGGTCTCTTTGCCCAAGAATTCTTTTTATTCTCTCTAGCTTGTGTCCTTTGTGGGAGATTATTAGAAAAATGACACAACCTAAATTTTCTTGCATCATCCTTACCATGGTAATGCCAATTGCACCTTAAATAAGGAGGTCTATGTCAACCTCGTGAACTAAGTTATGGATAAGAGATGAATGGGAACCCTACGTCTCACCATGCGAGGTCGAGCCAAGCTCGTGCATGGAAGTGGGTTTTATGGAAAACATTTTATTATTTCTCGGATAATATAAAGCAACATGTAATTGTGGCTGTTCTCCAAAAGGAGCTCTCTTTCCAACTAGAGCTCCATTAATTCTAGTGAAGCATGAAGAACAACTCCTTTTTCCTAAGACCAAAATCAAGACTAGATGACTATTGGGAAAGGTTGGCATCCCTTCCCAACTGGCACCACTTGCATTATAAATTGGACTTTCTTCTCTCATTTCATCAATAAACAGAACAGTCTCCTTCTGTCCTTCTCTCTAGTCATTCTCTCTAAATACATTGGCAAAGTTCTAGTGGCATTCTTACTCGGCGATTAACGAGTACACATTAAGAGTTGGATTGAGTTAATCCTAGAGGACAACCGCCAGTAATACCGTGTGCACCCGAGCTGCGGTGAAATAGTCTTTTAGGACAGTGGCATTTTAACAATGGCGCGATATTTACATTCGTCGCTATGATAAGATCTTTCTCGATTATCTTTTTTGTTATGATTGATTTCTATGCCGTATATTTATGCTTAATTGCCAACAATATATGCTAGTTTCAACAATTCTCGCTCGTTACGCTTCTTCTTCGCCCTCCTCAGGCTAGACCATCTCTGCTTTTTATTGGGCTATCTTATTATTCTAAGCTCAGATACCTAATTTAATAGATTCCAGCATGCAAGCAACAGTGGGAGAGAGAGAGAGAGAGATACTCGGCAGATAGCGTGACGTGAACTCCCAGAACTTCGATAGTGAATACCGGGGCGGACCAATAAGCAATTCGAATGCTCACATCTTCCACGACCAAATGCTCTTGAATGATAACACCATGCCACAGCTCTCGACCAGGCGGTTCAAAGCCACAACGTTGAAGTGGAGGTTCTTCACTGTCAAAGAACCATCTTTTTCAAAAGTTTAAACTGATGAGTGAAGGTCCAGGATTGATTTTATACTCTAACATACCCTCTAACGCAAATGCTCGTTTGGGTTTGAAGCGTGGACAATGCACAGGCCCACCTCATACCTTATGCTTAATTATATTAATATTGCAAATGGGGGCTGTTGAGATTTCGAACTCCTGACCTCTTGGTTATCAAAGTTCTGATACCATATCAAGTAACCATCTTTTCCAAAAGATTAAGTTGATGGGTGAATACCCGGAATTAGTTTTATACTCTAACACTCACCACCACAATAGAACAGAGAAACCATAATTTCACCTCCCATTCCGGCTCTTCCACCAGCAGAGATTCCAATTTTCTTCGGATCAAGCAGTTAACAATCATTGTCTGTATGAAAAATGGCTCAACATACACGTCGTTAAAGCAGATGTTGTGTTCGAGAACAAGAAGTTAAACTTGATCGTGGTATTAGGCTTCCGATTGTAGTGAAATCGCGAGATTACCAGTAGAAATTATTGATTTTGAGATATGAAAGTCTGTTCAAAAAAAGAGATTTAAAGTCGGGGATGGCGAACCCTCATTTTGGGGCAAACGTGTGAGAGAGAGAGAGGGAGAGAGGGAGAAAGAATTGTGAAGGGCTAATGTGCCGCATATTTGTTGGATATTGACTTCTTATAAGAATTTTTTTTTTTTTTTTTTTTACATTTTTATTAGATTTTGTCCAAAAACATTTTTATGAGATAAGTATCATATACAATCTTTAAAATTATAGCCTAAAATTAAACTGTTTTTTTGACAAAAAATAAAAATAAAAATAACTTCTTACTTTATAGTTTGAGTTTTTTATAGTAAAAATCACTTATTTTTTAGATGTGATTTTAAAAATTATCCAATTTTTTTAATTTTTTAAAATCACATCTAATTTTTTTTAAAAATTTTAAATTTTACATCAAATGCTGACACCGTTAACTTTTTATCAAATATAAACATTGCATTTTGAGTGCAAATACATTAATACACCATTAATTTTTAATAGATTTTAGGTGTCACGAGGTTTTAAAATATTTTTACACTATCCTAAAAATCAGCAACTTTTTTTGTCAAATACCATCTTTTAACTTTGCTGGAGTTCCTCTAATTAAGCTAGTATGACACTTAAAAAATAATTTAACTAATGTTAAAACAATGGAACAAGGAAAAAGAAATATACACAGTGCCTCAAGGGCTCCCGCCTACGCAAGGTCTGAGGGGACGGATATACGCAGCATTCCCTCTTCAGGGTATTAACCTAAAGAGATGCTATTTCGCAGTGCCCCCAACCTGAGGGTGAGGATTTCCTAGGAGGTCACCCATTCTAATACTACTCTCGTTCAAACGCGCTCAACTTCGGAGTTCTAATGAGATCCAGTGATGGCGTGTTGGTGCCCTCTCTGGTAACTAATGTTAAACCAATCATTTATTAAAATTGTTCAAAATGTTTAATAGTTTTAAAATAATTTTTTTAAAATATTATTATTAAAATTACTTAATATTTTAAATTATTTAGGGAGTTGTTATCAATAATTGTTATTATCAGGTATAATTTTGTAAATAATGCGATCCATAAAATTAATTTGACAATTAAAATCTCGCTCTGTGTTGGAAGTATTACGTAGCAATTATCAAATCAAAGATGTATTATCAAGAATAAAATTACATCCTTCAAAACTAGAATAATGCAACATAAAAACATGATAAAAAAATATAGCATATAAATTCCATCACATCAAGAATCAAAAATACTACACAAATAACAACAACATATGAAAGTAAATTAAACAAAGGAAAAAGATTTTATAAACATATCTTAATTGGGTTGAGACATGTGAGAATGCTATCATTAGAAAGGAAAGGCTTCTCTCCTCCACAAGTATTACTATTAAGCTTTAATGTGCTCTTTTTTCAGGATTCAATAACCCGTCGGACTTCTATCAGTACAGTAATAAAAGATTATTGAATTATAACTACCAAATTCACTATTTTTTTAACAGAGTAGGGGAAATAGAAAGAGCAAAATATTTGGTGTATTATCTATTTTCCATCATGCTCATGCTTGCTTATGTTCGTCAAGAACGTATGCTTATTAGTATAGTTATTATTACTTTTTTCCTTCTTTCAAATGTTTGTCAAAAACATTTAGACTCCGCTTGGAATTAAGAAAATCTGAAGGAAGAAAAAGTGTAAGATAAAAAGTTGAAGGTAAAGAAAAGAAAGGAAAATGATTTTTTTCATTGTTTGGAAGTTAAGAAAAAAACAAGGGCAAAATTTTTTTCCTTTGTTTGTTTAATAAAAAATTAATTATTGTCTAACACAATAAGCTACATGCTCTTTATATCTAAGCCATGTGATTTGTGACTGTTTTTGTCATGTTTTGTTGAAAATTTATTATTTAGGAACCTGAGTTTACTTAGCACCTATATACTTGATATTTTAATATATATTATAAGAGATGTTGAGGTTTAAAATTTTCAAAAAAAAAAAAAAAAATTTGGCATGGGTACACGAGTTTAAAATATTTTTGAAATGTATTAATATTTTGTCAATATATTAAATATTTTTGAAATATATGAATATTTTTTAAATATTTTTAAAATTTAGATTTTTTTTTAATATTCAAAATATTTTAAGGAGTTAAATATTTTTTAAGTATTGAAAATATTATAAAATTTAAAATTATTATAAATATAAGAAAATTTATTACTTAGGCATCTTAAGGTTCGAACATTTATCACTTAAGTATCCTGATATTTTGATATGCACAATGAGGTACCCCGAGCTTTTAAAATTTTATCACTTAACTGTCCTATGCAGGATTGTTGATGTAGTACATGATTACAACAGTGCATACAAGTTATATCAATGTTACCAACAAAAATCTAGCAGATTACCAAAAAAAATTTACAGAACTATGACGGAAGATATCTATATATTAGTGAAATAATGCATCATATTAGCATTTTATGAAAAAATTCATACCTTGTTGATTAAACATTAAACTGAGATCGAGTGTAAATACATAGGAAGTTAAGATGGTTTGGGCCGAGAATTACTTTTTTTTTTTCCCGTTTTCCTCTCCGTATTAAGAGGAAAATTGTTTACCTCAAATTTCATTGTAAAGCTTTCAAATTATTAAAAAGATCCCTAAATTTTTGTCACATTAATAAAAAGGCTCATATCTAACATGATAATGTCATTTTTAATCGATAGAGTTGGCCTTACAGCAATGTTTTTACTAATACAACAACAACAATAATAACAGATCCAGTGCCTCAAGAGCTCCGACCTAAACGGGGTCTGGGGCGTAGATGTACGCAGCCTTACCCCTTCAGGGAGTAAACCTAATGAGAGGTTATTTTCAAAGACCCCAAACCTTATGGGGTTGGAAATACGAAGACTTCCCAGGAGGTCACTCATCCTGGTAGTGCTCTCGCCCAAACACGCTTAACTTCGAAGTTCTAATGGGATCCGATGCATTAGTGCCTGGTAAATGAACCTTTCGGCGTTTTTACTAGTGATACATTAAAACGACAAAAATATCTTTTAATAGCCATATTTTAAAACAAATTAAAGAAAAATAGATAGCTTCTACATAATATACGTCTCGAATTTCGTACTTATAAAGTAAGAATGTGGATGTTGAAGCATATTTTAGATCATTTTATTATAGCATTAATAAAATGCAGTTGTCATGTCAGCTCTGACGATAAAAAATAATGTCATCATGCTTGAGAAGGGCCTTTTTATTAATATAAAAAAAATTTAAGGGCCTTTTTAATAATTCAAAAAAGTTAGAATCTTTTTTGTTATTTCTAAAAATATCGGGATATTAAAATATAAATAACCCTAAAATTATCATCCACTTATTCAAAATTATCGCCCACTTACATAAAATAACTCAATTACTCAATTACATAATTACTAAAAATAACATCGCTTCATCAAATTACCGGTCACTAACTCAAAATTACCAAATAGGATACCAACACGCCGCCACAGGATCCCATTAGAACTCCGAAGTTAAGCACACTTAGGCGAGAGTAGTACTAAGATGGGTGACGTCCTGGAAAATCCTCACCCTTTGGTTGGGAACACTCTGAAACAGCCTCTTTTCAGGGGTAATACCTTAAAGGGGGCAGGCTGCGTATATCCGCCTCCCCCCCCCCCCCCCCCCCCCCCCAAAAAAAAAAACACCCTGTTTAGATAAGAGCTCTTGGGACATTGAGTATGTTGGCTTTTTTTTATGACTCAAAATCACCCCCCTTTCCTCCAAATCAACCCAAGTACATTGAAAGTATGTAACTATTTTTGACATTTAAAATATTTAACAATTTCTAACACTAAAAAGTTTACTGAATTTTTTTAAAAAAAATATTTTATTCACTTTAAAATGTTTAACAATTTCGTACAACAAAACACCCTAAATAAGGAGATGGCTTTAAATAAAGTTGAGTGGCGGGTCAGAATAAATACAGCTGATATAGCAATTTATAGTAAAGGGGTACAACGAAGCTGGTACACAGCTCTGATACCAACTGATGCAGTGCATAAAAGTGGGATTTGGGAACGGGAAGGTTCAACGGTCTTCCCTTTAACTTTTATTAGGAAAATAATAAAAACAAGAGAGAGAAGTCACTCAATTTCTCACAACTCTATAAAGTGAAAAAACCCCTAGGCAATTGATAATCAAATCTGAAATTATGAAAAACTAAATTAATCATAGTCTTCCTCTTGTTTAAATAGAGGAGAAGAACGTACAACATCTCCGTGGATAAATCCACAATTTCAACTGCAATTCATAAAAATAGCTAAAAGTCACAGCTAAACCAATTAAAACTCACAGACTGATCTCCAAATTCGCCCCAATTCAGCCACCATCATTCCAGTAACCCAATCGAAATCCCAACAAAATGAAACAATATGATACGGGACAAGTGGCCAAATAGCTTATCAAGCAATTAGACTACCAAGACCCAAACGTATGGGTTGGAGATACTAATCCGCACAGGCAACTTTCAACGGGCATAACTTTTGATCCCTAAAGAATTACGGAGTGAATTTCCAATCAAATCAAAGTTCTCGAATTAAACTATGGGCTTCGCAACTGGCCTCGCCTATTTTCCCCAAAGTCATCCTCTAAATGTATTTTTGGGCCATTTTTACGTTTTGCAGATAATACAGTGACATTTTCATAATTTTGCACTTTTAGGATTTTGTTTGTATCCTTATAAATAATCTCTTGGTTGGTTGTTGTCATGATTCTATCAATATCCGATCCGTTAGATGTATATCCGATAATCGGATCACCCTAAACAGAGTTTCAATTGATATTAGATTGATCAGCTAAATATCGGAAAAAACCTAACCAATCGATTAGATTAGCCGCTGCTAGGCGGGAAAAGCATTTTATGTTTTTTGTATTTTTCATTCTTTTTCAGTATTTCATGTTACACGAAAAATAAGTAAATCACGAGTTAGACATGTGATTAAATAGTATTTTAGTAGATAACTTTATATTAATGATAAAATAGGTAAGTTTTCCTTTTATTACACAACTAAGATACTATTAGTCAGTGGTTCCCTTTTCAAATCTCTATAAATAAAGTATTAGAGTTGTAATGGAGGTTAGGAATGAACATTAATGAAATTTTCTCTCCCCCTTACTAGTCTCTCCTCTCTCTATTTCTTCTCCCCTCCCTCCAATGTCACTATTAAAACCAAATTAAGTTTCAAAGAAGGCAATCTAACTACTCTTTCTAATTTTAACTGCATCAATTTCTACTTTAATATTCAATTCTAACTCTCTCTCGTTCAATTTCTCCCTCCAATTTCTTTTCTTCTACTTCCTCCCTGATTTCTTTTTATGATTCTCCTTCCCCTCCTCCGTCAATTTCTTCTCTTTTTATGATAGGTGTATGAAGTTTTGGCCTAACTATTACAATGGGTCATAACAATTGTTTTGATTTATTGTATGAAATTTTCAATATATTGTTATGACCCAATTAAGTTATGGGTCAAAACCAAGTAAATTGTTGTTTAGATTGAGAGAAAGAGGGAGAGAAAGAGAAAAGAGATTAAGGGAGGAGGAGAATTGAAGAACAAAGTAAGGGAGAAAGAGATAGTTTAAGAGAGAGAGAGAAAGGTAATTACAATTTTGTATTTCACTAATCAAAAGTTATCTTTACAATAACAGCAGCCAAATGCACCAATTCCCAACGGCTATGAACCGTTTTTCCCGCCAAATTACCCATCTAAAACTTAGTTAAACATTTTAACTTTTAAAATCTTTTGTTTTTTTTGGCAAATTGGGGAGATTAAGTTGTTAGTTCTATTAATTCTAGCTCACTTTATTAACTTAGAACTTAGAATTAGGAGACTTAATCCATATTAACCCAAGTACATAACATATATAAACCCTAGTTTTTACGAAATTGATTTTATATTTCTGTCCTGTGTCACAATAAATAATCAAAACATGCATAAGCACAGAACTATCCTTGATTGACCTAAATCGATCCACAGAAATACAATCCAGAAATGATAAAAGTTACCAAGAATGGAGATCTAAGCCGTACATCCTCGCAATTCGAACTGAACTCCGTTTAAAGGATTCAACAAATACTTGAGAGCGCAATCCAAGCCCTATGGCGCGTGCCAGCATTGACTCCATCGTTCCTCTTCCAAATTCACCTTCTGGAATCTTCTACATGTGCTACTATATCCGGTGCCCCCAAGGTTCGGTAACTGCTCCGACAGACGCCGGAAAACTGTGAAGAGGGGCCGGAAAACCGGAAGTGATATCAGAGGATTGCATTCGCGGGGTTTTGGTTGTGGCAGCGGTTAGGGTTTGGCATTTCCGTGGGAAGTGAGTGAGTGGGCCACGTTGAATATTCAGGCCCATGGGCTAGTCCAAGATGGTGAAGCCCAGCAAGCAAGTCCACACCCACTATAAATTTTTTTTTTTTTAACACTAATTATAAATGATCAATGACAAATTTAGAAAAAATTTGATTAGCTATTAGAAATTTGGTAATATATTTTTAAAATATATAAAGCTTTGAAATATTTTTAAAATGCTCTACACTAATTTTTTTTTAATATTTAAATTAATTTTAAACTAAAATTTGGGGTACCTCAAAAATATTTCAAATATTATTGGATCAAATTTTCTATAACTTTTAATATTATACATGTTTACATTAAGATAGTAATTCAATAAATCATATTTACTAATAAATGAAAAATAGAAACAGTGAGTACTAAACATGATGGTCCAAGAAAATACCGTAAAATATAAATAGATGCAACAAATTCATTACATATATAGAGAGATAAAATGACTTCCCTTTCAAAATGGGGGAAGTTATCATTCCAATTGATTCAGTGAAGTTTAAAGGTGTACATCTCTCCGAATATGGATCTAAAATAAACTTAGCGGGATCTTAGATCACTAGAAGCAATAATATAGTAGAAGAATTGGACAAAAAGAGATCAGTCAGCTCCAAAACCTGAAGTGAATTTTATGGTTCCATTTGATATTCGTTCCTAACTATATTTTATACTTGAAACATCTTTATTAATTCACGCCATGGTTAATATTATAATTAGTAAATAATGTTTACATCAAACTAAAACCAAAAAAAATATTTATGTATTATATTCTTTTTCAAATAATATTTTCTTTTGATATATTTTTAAGAAAATTATCACTTAAGTACCCTAAGTTTGACTATTTATCACCTAGGCACCATAGCATTTTAATGCATACAATGACATACTTTGAAGTTTAAACTTTTTTTTTGTTTTTTTGTTTTTTTGTTTTTTTTTTTGAAGATTGAAGTTTAAATATTTTATTACTTATTATCCTAAAGTTTTAAAATTTTAACAATCAGGTACCTTTGTTGAAATGCGATGGATTTTCGATATAAAATGCTAAAATAGAACATAATTCCGACAATATAAGTATTATCATTAGAATTTAATAGGTTTTTTCTAAAAAATGCTAAAATGACATATGATTTCAGCAATATTTAGGTAGTTTACATTAACATAAAATGAACTTTTTATTATAATTTGGTGAAAACATTGACATGGCTTGTAAATATATCATAATTCTATATTATATTGACACTTTTATATTTAGTTAGATTCTTATAAAAATTCATCAAAAGTATCTATTACATACCAAAGGAGGTTCCATTCTCAAAACCAATTGGCAATAGGTGGAGTAGCTTCTTAGGTATATAAAGTAGTATTTTTCATTATTACCTACCGATGTGGGATTGCCTTATTTGCACTTTAGGCTCTATCAGTATCTCAATGTATATATTGATATGTTAGTATAGGTGATAAATGCTCAAACATTAGGGTACCTTTAGTATTAATTTCACTACCAAGTCTACATAATTTCACATATATTATATTGCTACTTATATTATCCTTTGGCTAGGTAAAGATTATTTCTTTAAAACAGACAACAAAAATCGTAATGGAAGAACATGTTTTCCGTATGGAAGAACATGTTTTCCGTCAAAACAAACAACAGAAAAACTCAGCGGGAATTGCTTTTTCCAAAGAAAAATATTTTTCAAGGAAAGAGTACTTATCTCAAAACAAACGGAGCCATAACATGCATAAAATCACAACACAATTTTCGTCCCAGTAGGAGGGAAAGATTAGGGAGATTGGGGCAAAAACTGTACTAAATGATGTAAATCAGCATTACCCATTACATATTGACTATGTTTGGTTATAATTGTTAGTATTTAACTATTAACTGTTAGAGTTTAGTGTTTAACTGTTAGCTAATTGATAGCTATTACCTGTTAGCTGATGAGTAATTTGTTTGGTAAATTAAGATGAAAAGGAGTGGTAAAATGATAAATAGAATTTGATTACATGACATTTGAAAAGCTAAAAGCTAAATTGTTTAGCTTTTGAAAAGCTGTTTTTCAAAAGCTAAACACTATAAAAAATGCTAACAATAAAATTTTTACCAAACAACTCTACAAGCTGTTTGACTGGTCAAAACGCTAAACGTTATGAAAAATGCCATGAAAAGCTACTTGCCAAACATAACCGCTAACAATGTTTGTCTCCGGTTATTAAGTTTTAGCATTTAGTTATTAGGTATTAGTAGTTAGTTACTAAGAAATAAGCAAATAATTTCATGTAAATGTTTGATAAATTAGACGTTCAAATTAGGCAATTATTGCAAAATGATATAAGTATACAAATGGAAAGGTAATGACATAATCAAGAAATTTTAATTTCCAAATCATCTGGCATTCAATAATTTATTTGATAAATAGGATTTCATAAATCTATTGTAATAAATGTACGAATATCACTCGTTAATGTACTACACATTCCTACATTCCTAACATTAGTAGAAGTTTCGAGCACATGAAAAATAGGTCAAAAGGTATATAACTAAGATTTTTATCAAGTATAACAAGAGTCAAATCAATTAAGGCATGGATACAAAAGGCATGTGTTGATAGTATGATCTTCGCTCGAGGTTTGATTCGAAACATGGCATAACGTGTAATATCTTCTATATCTTTAAGATTCAATGGAACTTTTAATAGAATTTCGAAGGGATGAATGTGCACGGTTAGATGTTTCTCGTGCGTTTTTAGGAGGCTCTTATTCAAACTAGGACTAATGCACCTTATCCTTGAATAGTGTTAAATATCCCTGTCTTCTTGTGTATCATTTATTGATCGAATAATATTTGCCAAAATTTATGCAAAAATATATAAAAATGAAGTTCATTCTTAAGTCACTGTGAGTATTAAACTATAATCGTTATATTTGTTATGTTTTTTAGTTAGAAGATTTACACAAGATTTTATTAACATGGGGGGCTAGTAAATTTTAACTCCAAGAAAGTTTTATCATCTCATCTGATAATCGAACACATATATATACCTATTTATTGGAAAGTTGACATAAAAATTAAATTGCTATAATAGGATCCAAGACGGGATCCTAGCTAATCAATCAAATCCACATCCAAATCCAAGCACACAATCCAACTCAACACGCACAATTGGTACTAAGAACTACGAATCCAATCAAGTAAATTACAATCTAACACAAGATCGATACCAAGAGCTACGATATAGCTAGACTGCTATCCCGAGATTGTGTATATTTGTATAGTATAAGCTAGATACGAGTATAAAAAAAAAAAAAAAAAAAGAAAAAAAGAGGTTGAAAAGGAAGAAAGGGGGAGAGATACAGAGAGAATTTAGGGGAAGAAAGAGAAAGATAAACGCATCACAATAGCATGAAAAACCTTAAGGAGTTTCCACTTGTTTAAGCTAGCGAAAGTTAGTTATGATGAGGTGACAAGGCAGCTAAGTTGGCCGGTGAAGGGGATACGGGTGGGGCAGACCCGTTCATAACATGCTATAAAGCAATCTCAAATAGTAAAAGAGCAACCGTGACAGACAGCAACTTCTTCGGATTCCAGAGGTTCGCTATTTTACTCCGCTTGTTTATCACCGTTCGATCAACTCCATCACTACGCGCTTGCTGCATTCTACCGACACGTGTCCGTTAAATTCAGGGTCGGAGTTCTCAACGTCGAGGATTGAAAAGTGAAAGCCGGTGACAGGTGCGGGCAGGTTCTTGTTGAGCAGCCAAGGACTGGTTCGTAAATTTATTCCTTCTTTTTTCTTGTCAAATACTTTATTCCATTTTATAAAGTTTATTTTATTTGAGTTATGTTTGTAAAGCTGATTTTAATGGTATTTAGCGTTTTGACTGGTCAAACAGCCAGTAGCTATTTGGTAAATATTTTGTTGTTAGCGTTTTTATAGCGTGAAAAGAAACTTTAACAAATCTAGCATGCTTAGATACCAATTTGTGGAGGAAAACTTAATGCGGAAGCGTAAACCCTGGTAACTTGATTCGATTTAAATAATATAACTCACGCAAAATGAGAAGTAAACAAATATGGAGAAAGAAAGAACAAAACAAGAACACACAATATTTACGTGGAAACCCCTTTACAATCGAGAGGAGAGAAAACCACGGGGGGAGATGGAGATTCTTTATTAACTGAACGGAAGAATTACAACGACACTTCCCAAACAAGATATATGGAAGAATTACAATCACTCCCTCTGAACTCTCGTAACACTCGAATATCTTGGAGGAATTACGAAGTCACCTCTTTTTCTTAATGGCGGCTCACCACACTTTGATTGGATCTGAATTGGAGAAATTTCTCTCCAAAAACCGAAACCCTAAACCCTTATTTATAGAAAATAATTAGGGCCTGCGGAAACGACTCCCGATCGATCGGCCCCTCGATGGCCAAAAAACTGAATCTTTCCTTAAATCACACGATCAATCGGCTTTCCCTCCGATCGATCGGTGACCCCACGGCAGCCCCATATAGCGTTTAACTTTTCAAAAGTAGCTTTTTAAAAATTAAATAATTTAACTTTTAGCTTTTAAAATACTACGTAATTAAATTCTATTTATCATTTTCTCTATCCTTTTCATCTTAATTTACCAAACATATTACTTATCAGCTAACAGCTCAACTCTAATAGCTAATAGCTAACAGCTATAGCCAAACATAATTTTAACATCTATTATCTAGATATATTCTGGATGTTTGTTAAATTTTACCAGGTTTGGAAATTTTGAAATTTGATCATTCTTTTAGTTTATTATTTATCA
Source organism: Simmondsia chinensis (assembly GCA_018398585.1). NCBI lineage: Eukaryota > Viridiplantae > Streptophyta > Magnoliopsida > Caryophyllales > Simmondsiaceae > Simmondsia > Simmondsia chinensis. The sequence goes on along the minus strand of JAGTTD010000002.1, from coordinate 3,538,726 downwards.
ATATATGTTTTATCAAGTCTATTTACACCAATAACAACAAAAAACCAAATGCCACAAGGGCTCCAGCCAGGGTGGGGTCTGGAGAGGTGAGATGTATACAGTTTTACACCTTCATGTTTCTATCTTAAGGGGATGCTGTGTCCGAGAGCCTCAACCCTAAAAAACAAGAAAAGCAAACGAAATGATAAAGCAATAATACAACAACAGAATAGCAAGTAGCAAAACACAAAGCAAAAATAGAACAACGATAAAACATGCAAACAATAACAAACATGTAAGCAATAAAGAATAATTCTTTTAACTATGAATTATTCTTTTATTTGATTATTTATCTTATATCATGTTTATTATGTATCATGAGGTTAGTAAAGTTTATATTTTGCTAATTCTTTTGGTTGATCCTTTAAGTAACATAAGATTTAAATATTTATTATCTAGATATTCTTGATGTTTATAATATATCATGAGCTTTGTAAAGTTTAAAATTTCAATGCTTAGAGAATTCTGAAAATTTTTATTAAAATTCAGCAATTTTTCACTAAACAAAATAATGTGTACATATTTTTGACAATGTACAGTTAAACCTCTATAAATTAATATATTTGGGACCATAAAAATTTATTAATTAATCAAGATATTATTTACCACATTGGTTCCAAGTTGAGATCGACCAACAATATTATTTAATCGAGGTTATTAATTTGTCGAAGTAATACTGTATATATGTCACATTTCATATCTAGCACAATATCATTACATATTGGCTAAGGATATTTACATTCTGTTAGAACTATATTTCACGTTAGTGTTTTCAACAAATAGTATTTAGACGAGAAAAGTTTATATATAAGAATATCTTATAATATATAATGGTCATTTTTGGTGCTTGAACTATCGATTTTAATTATTAAAGTACTTGTCATCAAAATATTGTGATAAAAATCTTCTAGGTTCAGATGAAGATGGAATAATATTCACTGAACTAACATACAAAATACAAAATACAAATAATGATTTTTAAATTGAGAAAAACTTACAAAGCAAATCTATAAAATTGTGAATTGTATGTTGCATTCATACAGTACAACGTAAGCAATTTATATACAATGTTTACAATTTGGGAAGAAGAGGAAAATCAGGAAGAGAGGAAAAATACGAACAATATTAGGAAGAGATGGGGAAAGGTGAGACATGGACTGAGAGAAAATAATGGAAAATAATATCCTTCCTAGTACTTCTCCTCAAGTTAGAGCATGTAAGTTAGTAATGCCCAACTTGCCACATAAATACTCAAATTGTCTTTGCTCTAAAGCCTCTGTGAAAATGTCAGCTAATTGTTCTCATGTGGGTGTGTAGCAAATAATGATTTCTCCTTTCTGAAGTCGTTCACGGACAAAATGACAATCCACCTCGATGTGCTTTTTCCGTTCATGAAACACAGGGTTTGCTGCTATGTGTAGTGTTGCTTGATTGTCACCATGTAACACTGTTGGTTTCTCTTGCGGCAGGCCTAAAGAAGATAACAAACTCCTCAACCAAATTAACTCACTTGCAGCATTAGCCATTGCTCTGTATTCAGATTCTGCGAAAGACATGGATACCGTCGGTTGTTTCTTAGTTTTCCGTGAAATTGGAGCCGGGCCAAGTGTGGTAAAATAACCAGTCACAGACCACCGGGTGATAGGACAACTAGCCCAATCCATGTCACAAAAACCTTTTAATTGTAGGGTATTGTTACTAGGAAGAAGAATACCTTGTCTTGGGCATGATTTTATGTAACGGACCAACCTCATTGCCGCATCCCATTGTGCTTGCCTTGGCTCCTGCATGAATTGACTGAGAATATGAACACTGTATGTAATCTCAGGTCTGGTGATAGTGAGATAGATGAGTTTGCCTACTAATCTCCTATATCGTGATGCTTCAATGATGGGCTCGCCACTATCATTAGACAATTGGTGTTGTTACTCCATAGGAAAAGCTGATAGTTTGGCTTTTAACATCCCTGTCTCCTTTAAGATGTCCAGTGTGTACTTTCTTTGGCAAAGAAATAGTCCAAGTGAGGCCCTGGCTACCTCTATACCCAAAAAATATTTGAGTACACCCAGGTCCTTTAGATGAAAGCATTGGTTCAGGTAAGCCTTGAATTCATTGCATTTTTTATGATTGTTTCCAGCTAATATCAAATCATCCACATAAACAAGGATTGCTAGGAAAGTATCACCGGAGGCATACGTGAAAAGTGAATGATATGTGGGGGATTGTACAACCCCATATTGTTTAAGTTCAAAGGTGAGCTTGGCAAACCAATTTCGAGATGCTTGTTTCAGCCTGTAGAGGGATTTTCTCAGCCGACAAACTCGTGCTGGCTTATTAGACTGAAAACCCGAGGGTAGTTGCGTGTACACCTCCTCCGTCAAGTCTCTTAGAAGGAAAGCATTATTAACATCCATCTGGTGTAGTTCCCATCTATTTGCAACTGCTACACTCAGTAAACAGTGGACACTGGTCATCTTGGCAACTGGAGCAAAGGTTTCGTCAAAGTCTTGTCCAACAACTTGAGTATATCCTTTTGCTATAAGGCAAGCTTTGTACCTTTCTACACTGCCATCAGTTTTGCGTTTCTTCTTGTATACCCACTTACATCTAATAGCCTTCTTTCCAAGTGGCAAGTTCTCCAACGTCCAAGTATTATTGGACTTAAGAGCCGCTATTTCTTTTCTCATTGCCTCTCTCCCCATTGGATCCTACACTGCTTTGAAATATGATTGCGGCTCATCATCACTAGTGATGGCCGCTAAGAAAGCTTGATGAGATTTAGAAAAATGATCGTAAGAGACAAAGTGACTGAGGGGGTGAGGACTACCTGAAGAAGTATCATGTTGTGGAGATTGAGTAGGGGTCTGCTTGTATGAGGCATGGCAAACATAGTCTTCAAGGTGAGCTGGTGGTCTGCGGGACCTTTGCGTTCGGTCCACTATTACTACCGGGTTCTTTAGCTGATCTATAACTTCATCAGAGGTGGACATGCCCTTTGTTTCCTTTAGCTCAATTGTTGGAGCTGGGACATCACATTGGGCATGCTCACAACTCATTTCTGCGGTGGGATTCGACACCTTTATCTCTTCTGATTGATCTTCATTTGACCCATGGCCCACAAGAATGTCTTCTTCTTTCCTTTCATTTGGTTTCCGTGATCTATCTGACAATGGCCCATTTTCAATTGTAGTCCTCCTTATTACTTCATCTTCTATTGAGATCACATCATTTGGAGTAGAGTACCCATAATTGTGGTTTAGATTGGACAGAAACTTACGTCCCTTGACATAGATTTGTTTTGTTTGCAAATCATATACCTGCCAACCCTTATTACCTTGAGGATAACCAATAAAAATGCACCTCCGAGCTCTTCATCAAACTTATCTATGATCTTATGATGCATTTGGACATAACAAAGGGAGCCAAATACCCTTATATGGATTTTGAAGAGAAGCTCATATGGAGTTTTCCCAAAGTTGGCAATGGTAGGGGTATGATTAATCAAATAAGCTGCAGTTAAGATGCATTCCCCCCAGAAGTGTATAGATAGATTAGCTTGGAAGCGTAAGGCTCGTCCTACATTAAGGAGGTGTCTGTTTTCGCTCTACTCTGCTATTTTGTTGGGGAGTATCAACACAACTTGTTTCGTTTAATATGCCATGTTCATCATAGAATTGTTGAATAGGGCCACCAGTAAATTTTGTTCCATTATCACTCCTAAGTCGCTGGACACCAGACCCAATTGATTCTTTGTCATGACACAAAAATTCGTCAACAACCTATATGTCTCAGTTTTATCTTTCATGAGATACACCCATGTTCCCCTACTATAGTCATCAACGACACTTAAAAAATAATGTGCTCCTCCATGAGAGGGGTTCAATACCGACCCCACAAATCAACATGAATTAAACCAAAAGGCCGAGTGGCTTTATTCTCACCACTTGGAAAAGAACTTCTTGATTGTTTAGCATGGTGACATACATCGCAACAGTTACGAGAATTAATTCTAAAATTGAAACCAAATAAACTAGACAACTGAGACATAACTTTATCAGATGGGTGTCCTAATCTTCCATGCCACAAATCCGCCTCCCTTTTCTGCATTGCCGCAAATGCTAATCCACCTGCCATGCCTCTAAGACGGTATACCCGCTACTCAAGTCACCCACTCCAATCAACTTCCTCGAGGTAAGGTCCTGCAAAATACAAACATCGGTACCATAAGTCACCACACAATTTAAATCCTCCATCGACTGATAGAAATGAGATTGCACATGAAATTTGGAATGTGCAGAACATCATTTAAAACTATATTAGGCCCCACTCGTACTCTCCCAACTTTATGAACCCGCACGGCCTCTCCATTCGGTATAGTGACAGAGAAGGGATGATCAAGCGTTGTAATATTCTCCATAATACTGAAATTTGGGGTCATATGATGCAATGCCCCACTATTGAGTATCCAGTCTAATTTTGGTCTTAGGAACCCCTTACTAGACATTGATTCTTGATTGTGCTTTCCTTTGAACAAGGAAAACAACTGATCGACTTGCTCGTGCGTGAAACCGGCAATGCCTCTCTCACCCTACTCTAATGTGTTAATGGTCTGACCGGTTCTGATCGGGTCTCCGTCTCCATGAACATAGCCAGCCGATCCTCCCCCTATCATTTGGCCTCCATTGTTCCTTGGGCCGCCACTATTACTCCGACCCTGGCTGTTCCTGCGGCCAAAACGTCTGTTTTGCCAGTTGGGCGGATAACCAATTTTCTCATAGCACTGGGTTTTATCATGACTCAGCTTTCTTCAGTGCTCACATTGAGGTCGTTTCCCGTTTTTTGTACCTCCCTTTGTGCTTGCCGCAGCCACAAACGCAGCACCTGTCTCCACTCCATCCCTACATTGGGGCACACTCTTCTGTCGCTCTTCACAAAGAACATTAGAGAAGGCCTTGCTGACGTTGGGTAGAGGTTCGGTGTTAAGCACGTGAGACCGAACCAATTCATATTTTTCAGAATCGAGTCCCATCAGAAATTGATGAACTTTCTCCTCCTCTTGCTGTCTTGCCAACTCCTCCGCCGCCCCACATTTACATCCGCACGTGCACTTCGGAATGGAGCAATACATATTGAGTTCTTCCCATAAGCTCTTGAGGGTTGTATAATAAGCAGTGACATTCATCTTCCCCTGTTGCAACAGAGAAATATCTTTCTTGATTTGAACACGCGGGCCATTACCCTGCCCAAATCGCTCCTCTAGGTCCATCCACACCTCGTGCCGTATCCATGTAAGCAACACTCCCTTGAATTGATCTGTCCCGTGCGTTGAATATCCAAGCAATCAACAGTGAGTTGCATTTCACCCAGGAAAAGGCATCCGGGCAGGTGCTATCCGGCCTCGTCAACGATCCATCAATAAAGGCCACTTTGTGCTTGGCTTTGAGTGCATTCATCATAGCCTTTGATCACAGGTTGTGGTTAGAATCTCCTTCAAGTACGCAAGATACAAGTGTTGTCCCGGGCTGATCGGATGAGGTAAGGTAGTATGGGAATGATGGATCATTGGCAGCCCTGATTGATTTACTGGTGTTTGTGAGAGTGGTGGTGGCCTTTGAATCTTGCTGTGATACCCTGACAAAACTTACAAAGCAAATCTATAAAATTGTGAATTGTATGTTGCATTCATACATTACAACATAAGCAATTTATATACAATATTTACAATTTGGGAAGAAGAGGAAAATCACGAAGAGAGTAAAAATATGGAACAATATTAGGAAGAGATAAGGAAAGGTGAGATATGGACAGAGAGAAAATAACGAAAAATAATATATTTCCTAATAAAAACAATAACATGTAATATTAGGGAATTTTCTCACTCCCCCTTTGTCGCCTGTCATATGCTGCTCCAATCCATCCCGAGGCTGCACCGTTCCAGTTCACCCCTTCACCATCGTTACCGTCTCCAGATCTGTGGTGATGACTCCTGCCTACACCCGCCTGACCTCGGCTCGTTCTCGGTTGAAGGTGCCGCCGGCTCTGGGCCCCCACCACCCGGTCCCCGTCCTTTCCTTCATCTCTCTTTTTTTTACCCTTCTCTTGTTCTTTTCTCTATTTTTTAACTCCCGGGTCTCTTCCCTGATGACCCATTTTTACCGAGCCAGACAAACCATCCATGTGACAGCACCTTCCCTGTGCTTGCATCAGTTTTTCCCCGGATCCATTCGAGTAGGGCCCGGATGTACTATCCCGTTGATATGAACCACCTAACCCACTATCAATTGACGCTTCCAGACGATATAATTCCTCAAGAAACCTCCAGGCGATCCGTCATCTTCCACCCGCCAATCTGGATTTTCTTTCCCCTTTTCTTGTGATGTGGGCACAGTATCCCTCCTGTCTGGTACCATCTCCTGCCTGGTACCCTGCTTGCATTGTTTTTTTGGGGGGGGGGGGGTTTGCCCTCCTATCTTCCACCCTCTTCGAGGTCGTTGTTCGTCTTCTGTGAGGTGTTTCTATGTGTGTCTCTGCTTCGGCTACGTTTGCTGCCCCGCTAGTTCTGGCCTCTGCCGGTTGACGTGCTGTTACACCGATTTTGTGTTATTTGTGGTGCCTATCTTTTTTCCCTGTTTGCTCTGGCTTCTTTTTGTACCCACTTCCGTTTACGGAGTGGCTAAGGGCTCGCTAGTCGATTTACCTGTATGTACTACGGCTATGCTGATAATTATCAAAAAAAATGTAATATTAGGGAATTAGTTTTAAACCAAATACAAAATAAACAAAATGGCTTTAGACAGGTATCAAACCACTTTTATCAAGATTTATTGTGTCTTTGTCCAAAAAGTCTCGGGATACTATCATAACTTACAACAAAGTGAAGCTGTATGTAGAGATATGGGTTTTTGAGATTCAAAGGGACACATACCCTTTTGTAAGACATACAAAAAAAAACCATGTCAAAAAAAAAAGATCAAACCATTCCTGTGTGTCAACACACAACACAAGGATTGTGTTGAAAAGCTAAGGCTATGTGTTGAAACTATGTCTCAATACATAACCCTCTATTCTGGGCATTGTGGTTTTCTGTAATCTAGTGAACCTTACTGGAATATGTTTTCAACACACACCAAGATATGTGTCGGTACACAGCATGCTCGAGTCAGAATACATCCAAAATAATAAACATGAAATGTACCATACCAGTTTCTTTTATTTTGAAGAGGATAAAATGCCGCATTTTGTGTTGAAAAGCAAAGATACTTCACTCATACCAGACGACATCGTTTTGAGAAATTGGCACTCCATATTAGAAAATGAAATGACGTTGGTTTAGGAAAGAAATAAAAAAGTTCAATTGGAATATGAAACAAGCTTATTGCTAATTGGGAACCGAAGCTTGTCATTTGTCGAGAAAAGACCACATCATTTCGGGAGGAGCAAAGACAATCAATTGGAACATGAAACGCTATCATTTGGAAATGTAATAAATGTTCTTAAATAGAATTGAAATGATATAACGAAAAGTTGGTAACTAAATGACATCGTTTTAGTTGTTATGACACTGAGGGAGGATAATGATCACTATTCTATTACGTGAATATACAAACTTAATTAAAAGACAAATAAAATAATTACAAAATAAAGTTTAAAACAATAGCCCCAAAGTTCCATAAAATATAGTCATATAAAGATGTTGCCTCCGGTTGTAATCCTTTTATAATCCAGTTTTCTCGAATTTGAATGTTATTTTTCTGCCTCTTTTCAATCCTCGTTTTTATACGGGTTGACCTAGGCCTCACTTTATTCAAGTTGCCTATATTGTATAGCAACTATGTCACTAATTATCAAAAAAAAAAAAAGGCACTAACAAACACAAATAACTAAAGTCAAAAACTGAAGAAGTTAATGTAAACGATAGCTGAAAGTATTAGCAAGTATTTTAACTGTCACGAAATATAGACAATGACAAAACTCGCTTTTGACTCGGGGACGCGTGAGAAGCAACTTTGATGGCTCTAAATATGAATTTGAAAGGAGGATAGGGGTGTATTTGAGCCAAATCGAGCCCGAGCTTCTCAGGCTCGAGGCTCGACTCGTTGACATTAAGCTCGGCTTGAAGCTCGTCAAGCTTTAAAAGTTCAGTCTGGCATGGCTCGTCAAAAATTCGGGCTCGGCTCGGCTCGATCTAAGCTCACGAGCTTTGAATAGACTTGCAATATTTTGGCTCATTTAAGCTCAATATAGGCTCGTTCAGGCTCTTTTAGGCTTGGACTCGGCTCATTTAGGCTCCAATATGACTTTATTTGACAATATTCAAGCAAATATATTATACTTAAAAAAGACTCATTTAGCATTTATTATAAACAATGATATCCCAATAATATGATTTTGGCCTATTCATCTTTGTTTTCATAAAAGCAACATAAAGTAAAGAATTTTTTTTAGTTTGCTTATCACTAAGATTTTTGTAGCTTGTGGCTATTTGTTTGTGAATAATTTTGAGTATTAAGTTAGATTTAGATTTATATTTAAATTATAGTTGAAGAATTATATTTGTATACAAATTATGCAAAACTGACTTAATTATGATTATTTTTTACTTTATTGTAGTTTAATTAATTATAAGATTTTTGCTTTTATGTTTTATTTTAAAAGACTAAGATTGTGTTTGGTTCAACTTTTAACACCTCAAAGTCATAAAAAAAACTATATAATTGATTGTGAGACTTACGTTTTTTGGGTTAAAATTGTAAGAGTTATGTTCAATTGATAGAAAACATACTTTTACGTCTTTTTCATAGTTTAAATAAGAAGATGAAAAAATTATTTTACAAGTATGGAGAAAAAGATGCAGACCTATATATTTTTCACAACTTATTTCTGAAACATGTTTTAAAAGATACTATATTAGCATTAAATATTCACCATCATGACTAATTTTACCTACACTCGCCATCATCCACTAGCATTACTAACCATTGCCATGATTATTTTCTATGTACTACTATTAATTATTAATTAATTTATATTATTGTAACTATAATAGATAACTTTTTTTAAATCTATATCTAAATACTTTATTCTATAAAAAGATTTTTTTTATACTGCATAACTAAACAGCTCACTGTAAAAAATACAGATATTAAATTGTTGGAAAAAAAAAATACATAATCAAGCGTAATCAGAAGCAAAAGTTACTAAAAATCAACACATAAATTTAAGTAGAAACATCTCTCAACTAGAAGGAAACACCATAGGATTCAAAGGAGTACCTCATTTGATATGAAATTTAAGGAATTACAGTTTCTAACCATAACCCCCAGGCCCATATTACAACAATCATCTTCAATGTGACTATTGCACGATAAATTACCAATCCTCCCACAATGTAATTTTGAACAGTAAGCCTCCACTCCTCACACAATGTAGCTTTGCACAGTAAGCCACACTCTTCACAACGTATCCATAGGTGGAGAAAGCCATAAAAATCTCTCATTTTCTAATCAAGGCACCCGAACATGAAGAGACTCATGCTTGGGCAAACGTTACTCAATATTAAATAAACAAAATCTCACGATCAAGACTCTTACAATATTTTCTCTTACTCTCTCTGCATACTTGGGTGCCCCATTACAGAATCCAATCTCCCTATAATTTCTTCTGTTCTACACTTTATACTCTCTATGTTCCCGATATACCCAATGTATAACGAAATACATTCAAGACAAAAAGATATAAACCATAATTGCAAACTTGTGAAAACTTCTAAACTCCTACAAACCTATGCTCATACCCCTCTAAAGATTACAAAACTGAACTTCCCTTTTTTTTTCATCTTCTCTTTCTTATTTTTATATTTTACATATATTAATTTTAAGATAAAAAACATCCAACATAAATAAATAAATTTTATTAAAATAAATAAGCTAAAATAAAATAAACCAAACATAATTGAAAAGATCAATGAGCTTCGCTTGAAAAATAAAAGATTCAATAATTAATAAACTTAAAGTATTGTATTATATTAATTTGGATTTGCCTTTAAAAAATTGGATTATATATATTTACATATAATACAATAAGGTGGTGTTTTATGGGAATGTGGAAGCATGAAAGGGGCGAATTCTATTCCTCCATTATAATATACGACTAAGATTTATTAAACATAAAAAAATAATAATTTAAGATCCATATCTATTTATGGAGCAGAAAGAAAAAAGGGATAAGAAAAAGAAATTATTTTTTTCAATACTCAACAAATATTAGCTATAAATTATTATTTTTTAATATTCAATAAATTTTGTCTGTTTATTATAATGGAGGCCAGAATTGCCTTTCTCAAGCCCTCACCTTTTCATAAAAATGCTGCCGTAATATATATAATAAATATATATATATATATATAAAACTCGTAAAATAATTAGAGAGAGAGAGAGAAAGAGACGTAAACGGTGAGTCCTTAAATTTGAAAAGAAAATACATGTCGTGATTTCTGTTCTTGTTCATTATCCGATCATCCCTAACTTCTCTACTTCCTTCCCCCACCGCTCTCTCTCTCTCTAGAGCCTTCTCTCTCTCACAGATTTCATATAACAAAACCCTAATTCCCAATTTTTTTCGATGTTTCGATTGTAAATTTTAGAAATTAGATAGATTTCTTTACTTTTATATTTGTGTTAAGTACTTATTGCTATGACTTTATTGATTATTTTGTTTAAATAAAAAAACTGTAATTTCTTTTTTGTTTTCCGAAAAATTGTTTTTTCAAGTTCAAAATTTGATAACGTTTGTTCATAATTTGTTTTCCACTACACGAAAGGAAGCAAAGGGATTCTATTTTGACTTGTTAGGGTTTTTTTCTTTTGAATTTGGGCTCTTTTTCTTAATTGGAATTTGAAATTTAGGGTTTCTCTTTGTTGATTTTGCGGGGTAAGGGAAAAGGTCTGGGCTTTATGACTGGAGGAGTGATTGGAGAGAAAAAATTGAAGGTTTTTCTGTTTGTTATATTGGGTGAATTGGGTTGCTTGAATTATTTCTTTGGGGATGAGGAATGATGGTGGTGGGCAGGGAGCTGCGGCAGGGGGTCGAGCTAATGGGTTCATACCTAGCTCGTTCCGGGCCATTTCTAGTTACTTTAGGATTGTTTCGTCAGGTGCATCCACCGTGGCGTCCACCGTGAGGTCCGCTGCGTCTTCGATTGTGGAGAGGGATGATGATGCCCGCCATGATCAGGTATAATTCAAGCTAATTTTGGGTATTGCCGGTTAGTGTAGTTGGGAAAGGCGAAATTTTTGAGAATTTTTATGGGTTAGATGTTGTTGAGGTTAAACAAGATGGTAGTTACATTTATTGCTGATTGATTGTGTTATTTTGTTGTTAGAGTTGATTTCATTACTAGATGTTTTGATGATAGAAGTTATTGCTTGCTTGTATGTGCTTGTTTATATCGTGGCAATAATTGTAGAGGTAGCTTGTGGTGTTGAACTCATTAACTATATGTATGGATGATATAAGTTATTGCTTGTTTGTGTTGTGCTTGTTTATGTCCTTTCATTTATTGCACAGGTTGCTTATGGTATTGATTTGTTTGAGAAAATGAATTTGCTGGAGCTTTCTCTTCGAGATTGTAGCTTGTGCGATACGGCTTGTAGATTGTGATGTGGGGTGGAGGTGAAGAATTGTGTTGCAATCCAATTAATTCATGGGGCGTGCCTCTGGGTTCGGTGCTATTCCCATTATTTGGTTGAATGATTAAATCATGCTTCAGTTCTACCTCTTCTCTAACTCATTGTTTTGTTATTTTCATGAATTGGTCGAATGATCAAATCATTCATTAGTATTTCCTCCTGCTTTTCGAATCATAGTTCTTTCTGGGAGAATAGCACCATTGTTTGATTGGATATAGTAATGGCTAAGGTTTCAAGAAAATAAGGTTGTTGGTTGAATGAATATGAAACAACTAGCTTTAATTGAGGTTGTCCTGTGCGCTGAGATGTTTTCTGGGATATTTTGAGTTTTCTTTATTAACGTTATTTGGTAATTTGAGACATACAACATTCATGTGATGATGACAACTTGTGACAATGCGCAGGAAGTTGGACTTGGAGATTTTTGATGAACATATGTTATTAAGATATGTACTGGCATCTAGTTAAGTAAGAGTTCATTCTAGAATCGATTGATCTTTCAGGAAGAGCTCGATTGACCATGAATTGGGTAGACCGCAAGGTTCCGATGAGTTGGATGGATTATGAGTCGTTGATAGTTGATACAGGACTAACTCAAAAGACCAATTTCTGGTTTAGTTTTAGTAGTGATTCCTATCTGCAGAATCAGTGGGGTTTGTACTTTGCTTACAAGGGCAAACTTAATGTTCTTGCGTATATGGCGTGAACTTAGTGTCTATATTGCCATAACCTTGTGAAAAAATGCAAGAGAATCAGATTTTCTATCTACTTTCTGCTGGTAACAAATTTGAAGTGGGATAATGGTGAATTTATCATTGAGGCTTTATCCATGAGTATTCCTACTGAGAAAGAGCCGTACTGGGGCCTAGAGCGTACTGGATTATGTTCTTCATGTGTTGGTTAAGATGAAATGATCAGCAAGTAACTTTGCATGGTTACATGATGTATTCAGCTTCCTAAAAATTAGCCGGCTGGTTTTGATCAGAAAGAGACAAGCCAGCTGGTATGAGGTGGCTTGCTGATTAAGACTGGAATACTGTATCGTTGGATGGTGTAATCAGTAATTGCATTGTGACGTCGACAACATGACTACTTATCTCATTGCCTTAGATTATAGAAGTTGTGATTCTAAGTCATTATGCAGTGACTACTGTATCGTTGAATGCTTCTGCTGCCAATGCCTGTCATTTGCCCTATCTAACTCATATAAGCCTCTTTAGGGAAGGTTGAATTTTTCATACCGGAGTGTCCTCGCTTTTTGACAAATGAGTGATAATTCATACTCAGGACAGTTATGTGCACTTTTGAGAAGCTCAAGGAAATCTTTCTGACATATGAAAGGGGAATAAATCCATATTTTCACCAAGACTGTGGAGTCAAAGCCTTTGATCTGGTAGAGCATTGCTAACCCCTAAGCAGTTTGGATTGAGCGGCATCTAATGCTATGGATATTAATAAGGTTATTGACTGAGAAGATGAGTCCTGTAAATCTGAAGGGATTTGTGGATAGAGTATTCGGTACATGCGGGTGGATCACCACGTTTACACACTGAAGGTTTTGGAGATTAATGGAGATAATAGGTGGACAAGCAGACTGATTATGGAGGGCTTTGGGAGATTGATTCACAAGTTTGTTTGCATTTTTCGTGTCATCTCTCAATATCTCCCACTTTCTTTGTCTATGTTGATTGAAATCGAACTGGGTTGTAGTCGTAGTCAGCTTATTTGAAGATCAACTGACTAGTTGACAATGGTGCTAAGTAGCTTAGAAAATTTATTAATTTCTGTTCTTTGTAGCTCATTTTTCTTTCCATATTCTTGTATGATGTTCTCTGCTGCAGTCATTTGTAAGCATGAAATTTTCTGTTGCTCTATGTATGTGGCGGTGGAGATGTATGTATTTTGGTTGTACTTGACAGGGAATCCATCACTGGAACCTTTCCATTTTTCAAAAATCAGATGTGTGGTTTTTTATGCTTGAAAACTGAGGTACTAATAGAATTCTACTGGTTATTCAGCTTAGCATGCACATTTAATGAAATGACAATTGAACAACTGACGCTTACCTCGTCTGCTTGGTGTTGCTTGAGAAGTAATCGTTATTTACTTCGCTCACTCACCATATTTGTAGGAATATTCTGCATAATACCTCATGAGTATGATCATACTTCCATGATCCTACCTGAATGGGTTCCTGCTAACGTTAACCAAGGGAGAAGGATTTTCACGTCAATAAAATCATATATAAAATATTTCTTTTGCAATTGGTCACATGAGATGACTTATGTTTGCTTGGATTTTTGTAAATGAAGGTGATATGGGCTGGGTTTGACAAGTTGGAATGTGAGAGAGATGTCATTCGGCGGGTTCTGCTGCTGGGTTATCGGTCTGGTTTTCAGGTGTGGGATGTTGAAGAGGCAGATAATGTCTGCGACCTGGTGTCGAGGCATGACGGTCCTGTTTCGTTTCTACAAATGCTTCCCAAGCCAGTGTCATCAGCGGTATCAGGAGACAAGTTTTCTGACAGCCGACCACTGTTGGTCGTCTGTGCAGATGGAGCACTTCCTCCAGGGAGCAGCATTCAGGATGGGAAAAACATATCTTTTAATGGCACCATTCCAAATGGCCCTGATTCTGGAAATGCGTCCCATGGTCCTTGCTCTGTCCGATTTTATTCTCTCCGTTCTCAAACCTATGTACATGTTCTGAAGTTCAGATCGGCCGTTTACTCTGTTAGGTGCAGCTCTAGAGTCATTGCTGTTTCCCAAGCAGCTCAGGTATTGTTTCATTAGTTATGGATAGGTCTTCACCTGAGATTGCATCAGTCGTGTGCAAATCTAATGTTTTGTTTCTCACAGATACACTGCTTTAATGCTGCTACCCTGGAGAGGGAATATTCGTTTCTTATGAATCCTGTTGTTACGGCTAGTCCCGGTGCTGGAGGCATTGGTTATGGACCACTTGCTGTTGGGCCGAGGTGGCTTGCATATAGTGGGAGTCCAGTAATGTTCTCAAATTCTGGCCGTGTCAGACCACAGCATTTAACTTCTTCAGCAACATTCTCTAGTCCTGTATCAAATGGAAGCGTGGTTGCACACTATGCAAAGGAGTCGAGCAAGCAGCTTGCTGCGGGGATAGTCACCCTGAGCGATATGGGATATAAGAAATTATCCCGTTATTGCTCAGAGTTGCTTCTGGATTCTAATCACTCCATGCAAAATGGAAGTTCTGGATGGAAAACAAACGGAAACATTAATGGCCATTTGCTTGATGCAGAAACTGTTGGAATGGTCCGTGTTTTCTTTTCAGCATTTGTTACGTTATCAATGCGAGTTATACAGCTATAGGCATTTGGTTTAGGTTGTATGGTTCTGTTTTTGCTGTGTTCTATTGCTTCTCATGCTGGCTAATATGTATTTCTTTTTTTATATCCTTTTCAGGTCATTGTCCGAGATGTTGTTAGTAAATCTGTTGTTACTCAGTTCAGGGCGCACAAGAGCCCTATTTCATCCCTATGCTTTGATCCTAGTGGAACTTTGTTGGTGACAGCATCTGTCCAGGGTCATAGCATTAATGTTTTCCGCATAATGCCTGGACACCCTGGAGCTTTGACGGGATCAGATGCAAGTGGCTCACATGTACATCTTTACAGGCTGCAACGTGGTTTTACAAATGCAGTAAGATCCCTAGACCATGTTATTTGTCCTTTGGAAAGTACTGAAAACAAGAAGGTATGCATTAGTGGTTTCATTTGAAACGCTTGTTTTGTTGCTTGTATTTCAGGTCATACAGGACATAAGTTTCAGCAACGACAGCCATTGGATTATGATTAGTTCTTCAAGGGGAACAAACCATCTATTTGCAATTTCTCCATCTGGTGGAGTCGTGAATCTTCAGTTTGTCGATGCTAGCTCTAAAAATGGACTGAGTTTCACCAATAATCAAGCAGTTCATTGGCCACCTAATGCCGGTTCTCAATCACCCAAACAAGCAGTTTTTTGTTCCTCTGGTCCTCCTATTACTCTTTCTGCTGTTAGTAGAATACGAAGTGGAAGTAATGGTTGGAGAAGCACAGTTACGGGTGCTGCAGCTGCTGCAACGGGAAGGATTGGTTTATTCTCTGGTGCTGTTGCCTCTTCTTTTCATCATTGCGTAGGCAGTGAGGCATCAAGCTCAATGATGGAAAAATATCACCTCCTGGTTTTTTCCCCGTCTGGCAGTTTGATCCAATATGTGTTACAGGTGAATGCTGGGCTAGACCTTGCACTGGGTGCCACTGACGTAAGCCCTGCTTCTGAATCTTCTTCAACAAACGATCCCAGATTAATGGTTGTGCCAATTCAAAGATGGAATATATGTCAGAAAGAGACTCGGAGGGAGCGAGAAGATAATGTTGACATCTATGGCGAAAATGGCAACTCAGATTCTGTTAAAATATTCCCTGAGGGAAGCAAAAAGTTGAACGGCATTTATCCTGTGGCCAATGGTGCAGTCACCAAATCAAAGATAAGCCATGAGGAAAGACACCATATCTATATTTCGGAAGCTGAACTACAAATGCATGAACCATGGATTCCATTTTGGGCTAAATCTGAGGTATTAAGTTCTAGTGTTTCAGAAGGCACATTCTTATGCACAAGATGGATATTCTTTAATTTGATATTTTGAATTGACCAAAAGCCCCTTTCGTATGTCAGATTTACTTTCAATCAATGATGATTGATGGCACCAAAATGGATGAAGAAAATGGTAATGGTGGGGAGATCGAAATTGAAAGAATTTCTGCTCGCACTATTGAAGCTAGGTCCAAAAACTTGGTTCCTGTTTTTGATTATATACAAAATCCCAAATCTCGACGGGAAAGGTCTGAAATTTTCTCTTTCCTCTGCTACTATTTCTGCTCTTCTTTATTTTGTACCGTATCATCAGTGGAAAGTCTTCAGTTTCGTGATTTTTGGTGCCAATTTATTGCATGGTTATTTTATTCCTGGCCTCATGTATGCTAATTTTAGAACAAGACAACAAGCAAGGAAAAATGCCTTCTTGTTTAGAAGAATTTAGGCAAAACATTTATGCCAGGAAGCTTGATGATCCGTAGATAAAGTTCAAACTCAAAGTAGTAAAAGGGGCGGGTTTTGTTGGCCTCTATATCGGTGTCCAAAAAAAAAATATCGGTGAAGAATGGTGGGAATTCGCTGACAGATGCACTTTTTTTTTTGGATTTTTTTATAATAAGGAGGTATAACATTATCTTAAATAGGGTCACTAACATTTGGAGGAGTGAGAACTGGGAAGGTGAGTTTTGAACTCCAAACCTTTTACATGGGGGTGGGTAGCCCCTGCACCAAAGCTGATAGCTCTGTATCTGATGCTTTGTTGCATACTGTTGTTTTTGTTTCTATCAATTGCTTGTTTTGCTCTGTGCTGCACCAATAAACAGTGCTATATTTATACTCAAATTGTATTCAATTGAGTACCCAAGATACACAGTGAAAGTTAATTAAATTGTACTCGTATTTTTATGGTCCAATCATTTTCGTGATGTATTATGTACTCAGATTGGTATACAAAACCTTCTCTGGGATCAGTTTATTGATAGTATATTGATGCATTTCCACCCTGAATCAGGATTGCTACTTCAGATACCCATTTTGGGCCACGGCTCGTTCATCAGGTGTCTGGGATGTCTCAGAACAGCGGTCTATCTAGCAGGAGCAGCTCCTCTTCTCTTGGCTCCATGACTGAGAGCGGTGCTGCAGCCGCTGAACTTCATAATGGGAATGAACAAACGGTGGATGGTCTGTTGAAGCCACCAGATACTTGCAAGGGCGTTGTAAATAATGACACTAGCCCAAGCGCAATTTCTCAGCTTGAGATTGTAAATAATAGAGATAGACAGTTTGTAAATAACAACAATGAACCCTCGGAAATGGAGAATCAATTTGAAGATGAAGGCGAGGAGTTTGATTAGAGGTAATTTACGTGTCTTCTTGCCTTAAATTGTTGGTTGGAGATTTATTATACTTTCTCCAAGTAGCTGTCTTCGTTTCCATTTTGCTATATGTCATAAGGTATTTTGACAACATGATTTTTCTCGTAAATTGGGTGTACATGAGATAAGCTAAGTAATGAGCTCACAAAGCTCAGTGCTTAACTTGCCAACATTTTATGAGGCTTATAGGCTGCCTATAGACGTCGAGCTTGTGCTTGGCTCAGATTAATTGAGCTCAGACACCTTGCTGAGCTTTGAGCTGAGGTCGGTTCATTTATGCTTGAGCGGGGCTTGTTTAGGTTTAGTTTGGCTCGATTTCAGTTCAGTTATGTACATTTAGCCTCATAATTTAGCTTGAATATGGCTCATCTAGACTTGTTTAGGATCATGAGTTGAGCCCATGCTTTACGAGGCTCGGGCTCACTAGAGCTCGAGATAGGTCGGCCCTTTGAGACTCAGCTTGTAAAATGTCGCAAGCTGGCTCTGCATCCCTGCTTGTAATTTTCCGTAAGGTATGTACTAAAGATCTTCATGTACCAGGTAAAACTTCCTGATATCACAAGAAAAACCCAAATAGCTCAACTTCATGGACGCTTGATCCTTTGCCCGACTCACGAGTCATTTGCTATTGTAAAATTTCACAGGGTTTTAGGCCCTACTTATAGAGTCGGCATATATGAGTTTAAGTGAAGTTCCATTCTAAGACTAATTGGCATTAGGTGTGACTAGCTCATTATAATTATATGTTAATCTCTTCTTTCACAACTAACGTGAGACGTTTTAACTATATCCGCATGTAAAGTTCTCAAAAAGTGCTCTTGTGCCTGTTTGTTTTGCATTTAATCATCAAGATTCGAGATCAATAATTTGTGTGTTCCCTTGGTGCCTCTCAGGTTCCAGCCATTCCTATAGCATTCTCCAGAGGGGTCTGTCAGTTAACGATGTTAATATTGGCGGTTGGTAATGTAGAGAAGTGAGGCTTAATGCTTTGTCAAAACTATGATGCTGAAATTGTTGATGCATTATATTATATTATGATGTTGGGATTCTCTTTTATTAAATTTGTAAATAATAGAATTAAGTTACCTGCCAATAATCAGCTCTACTAATATGTAAAAAAGTAGCACAAATTGTAACATTTTCCTGCAAAATTCTTGTTGGTATGTTCATTTTAATCTGGTTTAATGCCATATTCTTTGCATATGTTTGGTGAGTAGTTTATTTTGCAGAATATATATGTGTTTTAAATCTTTTGGAGACGACCTCCCTTTAAAGTAGCATCCTGTAGGAATAAGGTTGTGTATATCTCATCTTTCCTCGACCCTGCTTTGAAAAGAGCCTTTTCAACCATTGGATTTTTTGTTGTATATTACTTGTTTAAATAATTTTATTTAAAGTAATTTGTACGATTGGTCATGTAAAAAGTTCGATCATATGCACCAAAAGGTGTTGCATTATTTTTAATGTCCTCCCTTAATATTGCCAAAAATTATGTAACAAAAGGTTTGATTTTGTGTTGAATTTGTACAAATACGGGAAAATGTTGGCAGCTTAGTTTGTGTTCTTTTATTTATTTCTTTATTTCTCAAGTATTTTTTTTATATAAATTAAAATTTTTAAACACTTACAAATGTTATGTAATATCGTATAATGACCTTGTAATCATATGAAAAAAAAAAAAAAATGCAGGAGCTTCCTTTGTGGAGTGGAGTTTGAGTTTGAGTTTGAGTTTGTTAGGTTCAAGGCTTGGATTGTTTACATTTAACTCAACTCTAGCTTGGCGAGCAGAGATTCAAGCATGAGGTTTGAGTTAGGCTCAGTTTGTCCAAGTTCAAACCCAGTTTGGTAAGTTCAAAATAAGTTTGCAACTTTTAGGCTTATTTAAAATTAAACTATACTTGTTTGGACTTAATCGTGGCTTATTTAGACTAAACTTGTCTTGGTTGGACAAAAGAGCAACATATAACATACTTAGTGTCCTAAGGGCTTCCGCCTTAGCAGGGTCTGGAGGAGCGGATGTACGTAGTCTTCCCCATTCAAAGTATTATCCTTGAAGAGAGGCTATCTCTGAGTGTCCCCAACATGAAAACGAAGACTTTCTAAGAGGTCACCCATCCTGGTATTGCTCTTGTCCAAGCACACTTAACTTCGGAGTTCTAATGGAATCCGGTGGCGGCGTGTTGGTACCCTCTTTGGTTGGACAAATTAAGTTAATGTTAGGCTCGGATGCTTATTGTTGAGGTAATCTGGACAAATTTAATATACTATGATACTAATTTGTAAGGAAAAATCTTTGAACAAACTTGATATACTCTGATATCAATTTGTTAGGAAATTAATATCTCCTTAACGCGGAACTTAACACCCCAGAACTGGATTCGATTTAAATACTATAACAAACAAGAGAAGTAAACAAAAGAGGATAAAAGAGAACAAACGAAGAACACAGAGATTTACGTGGAAACCCTTCTTCAATCGAGAAGAGACAAAACCATGGGCGGAGATGGAGAATCTTTATTGAGAGTGAATAATGGAAGAATTACAACGACGCTTTCTCTGAACGAGATCAATGGAGAATACTGAATCACTTCCTCTAAACTCTCGTAATGCTCTCAAATTGATGACAACGGCGGCTCACTTTAATTGGATTTGATTGGATGATTGGATACCTAAAACGTACCCCCTAAGCCCATATTTATACTAAAAAGCTAGGGTTACGCGAAAACAGGTTCCCGATTGATCGGGTAGGGCCCGATCGATTGGCCCTCTCTCAGCCAAAAACTGGTTTTTAACTTAATTCATCCGATCGATCGGACATCCCCCTGATCGATCGGTGACCCCTCAGCAATCCATAAATCCTAAATACATAAATTTGAGGCATATTTCTAACAAACCTCCACCTTGACTCAAATTTACACAAAAGCAAAATTTCTCCACCTACTCCACAAAACACCCCACACGCAGGGTTAACATAACAGAAAATCTAATCGAGTCCGAGCGATACTTGAACTTTCTTCTAGGTAGCACTGAAGTGAACATATCTGAGAGATTATTAGCGATGCCAATCTTCTTCTTCTCTAAATTGGCTCTTGACACATCTTCTGAAACAGCCACCTGCTGCTGAACTGTGTTACTTAACTGAAACTGAACTTCTTCCGGCTTATTCACCTGACCTGAATCACAACTAACTGATGACATCTTCTGTGGAGATAGCAATGAAGACTCATCAAACGTGACATCTCTACTAGTCAGGAATTGCTTGAAGCGAACTCTTTTCTGCTTCCCATAAATGCCATGTTCACAAAACTTCAGTCCTGTAGACTAACTACACAATGAGCCCCTTATACTGTGCTCAGACAAACCCTTATCACCTGAATGATCCAATCTTAAATGCTTTGACTTTGTGAAAAATCAATCTCTATTGGGATAAACATGATAGGAGCAACCCAAATCCAAAATCCAACTATTTTTAAAATTGTACTGAGGTTCAAACACAGATAGTATATCACCATCATATTCATCTTCAACTACAACACTAGCTGATGCAGATCTCGAGTCAGACCTATTATCTGTTTCTAGTTTCCTCTTAAGCTTGTAACAGTTTCTTTTAATGTGCCCTTTCTTATGACAGTAAGTACAGGATTGGTCTTGACGTATAAACTTAGACTTAGACTTGTTTCTACCACTATCAGATTCTCTAGTCTTAATTCCTTCCCTCACAAATAACCCACAATCTGAGTTCTGAACGGAGTCTGACAACTCCCTATCTACTCTTTTTTAACTCTGTAGGTTTCTCTTAACCTCATCAACTGTGATAGATGACCTACCACCATAAATTTTGCTTTCTACAAAGCCTTTATAAGAGGTAGAGAGTGAACATAATAATAACATTACTTAATCTTCATCCTTAGGAGCATCATCAAGCTCCTTTAATTCATGAATTAAAGAATTAAATTCATTAACATGATTCTTACGTGACGTACCTTCTGACATACAAAACGTGAACAACCAACGCTTAATTGCGAGTTTGTTGGAGACAAACTTGAAACATAACATATTCTGCAATTTCTCCCACAACTCCTTAGCGGTTTTCACTTCCAGAACTTCTGTCAAAACGTCATCAGTAAGACACATCTGAATTGCCGTAAGAGCCCTTTCGTCTAACTCTTGTGCTTCGGATAAACTATCATGTTTCTTCTCTTTTTCTTCTAAAGCTTTCTTCAAGCCACTCTAAGTCAAGAGGCCCTTAACGCGAACCTGCCATAAACTGAAACTCCCTTGACCACCAAACTTCTCAAATTCAGATTTAACTGCAGACATCATAGTACCAAATCGAAATAAATAGGGCTCTGATACCAATTCTTAGGCTCGGATGCCTATTGTTGAGATAATATGGACAAATCTGATATACTATGATACCAATTTATGAAGGAAAATCTTTGAACAAACTTGATATACTTTGATATCAATTTGTTAGGAAATTAATACCTCCTTAATGCGGAACTTAACATAACTAGATTCAATTCAAATACTATAACAAACAAGAGAAGTAAACAAAAGAGGACAAAAGAGAACAAACGAATAACATAGAGATTTACGTGGAAATCCTTTTTCAATCGAGAAGAGAGAAAACCACTAGTGGAGATGGAGAATCTTTATTGAGTATGAATAATGGAAGAATTACAATGACACGTCCTCTGAACGAGGTCCATGGAGAATTACTGAACCACTCCCTCTAAACTTTCGTAATGCTCTCAAATTGATGACGACGACGGCTCACTTTAATTGGATTTGATTGGATGATTGGATACCTAAAACGTACCCCCTAAGCCCATATTTATACTAAACGGCTAGGGTTACGCGAAAACAGGTTCTCGATTGATCGGGTAGGGCCCGATCGATCGGCCCTCTCTCGGCCAAAAACTGGTTTTTAACTTAATTCACCCGATCGATCGATGACCCCTCAGCAACCCATAAATCCTAAATACATAAATTTGAGGCATATTTCTAACAGTTAATAAATTATGTTAAAGGAGGCTTGTTTAGGCTTGGGAGCCTACAAGCTTACACTTCGTTAAGCTTTTTTTTTTTTGAACAGAACTTCGTTAAGCTTAGATTAGCTCAATAAGCTAAATAAGCCAGCTCAACCAAACTAAGTTTTTCAAGCTTTATGACAAGCTGACTCATGAGAGCTTGTGAGTTGGCTCGGCTTATTTATGTCCCTAGTTGATCCTTCCCATCCTTTCCCTTATCTTTGTTCCTGTATTTTTATGTTAAAGGTTGAGTTGTTCAAGTTGTTGTTCACCTAGTCTCCTGGGCAAAAATCATAAATTCGAAGTTCAACTCCTCATTCCTTGATAGACGGTGTCCGTATTGAAGAAAAAATGTATCTTCCTTACCATCAGGAAAAAACCAAATAGTTGATGGCTCACCATTATTATTACAAAAGTAATAGTATAATTTACAAATAATAAAAATCACAAATATTATTTTAAAAATTATAATCATGCTCTAATAATAATATTTTTATTCCAAAAATAATATTAAATTTACCTTTTAGATATTAGTCAAAAAAAGTCAAAATAATATTTGTCAAAATAATTTTAGATATTAGTCAAAATAATATTAAATAATATTAATATTAAATCTAGTCTTGGGGTTGTGGTTAGGAATGCCCAAGCTATGGTAATCTTTGGATGGTGTGGATCCTCATATGCTTCTTCGGCTAGGATGGCTGAATGTCTTGGCTTAAGGGCGGCATGTTCCCTTGCCATTCGACTCGGATTCTTGTTCGTGATATTCGAATCGGATTGCTTGGATTTGGCTCAGATCCTTGACAACGAGACTGTTCCCCCTTGGGAAATTTTTACGATAGTTAGTGATATTGAGCTTATGTGTTCTTCGTTTATTTCTATTCGTGTTTTTTGATGTTGTAGAACAGCTAATGTTGCAACTAATAAAGTGACTAAAATTCACAGTTTGGGAGGTTGTTCCCATGATTGGGTGGAGTCTCCGCCCCCTTCCTTTTTATCAGTAGCTGTAACTGATCGTAATTTATAGATCGCTTTCAGGTTTCAAACCAAAAAAAGTCAAAAAAGGTCAAATGCTGGATAGATCTTATCCACAAATTTTAAAAAAAAAAAAAAAGCCTAATATATTATGGACACACTGGCCTGCATCATTTGAAACTATCCAAAAATTTAAAAAAAAAAAAATAAATAAAAAATTATACATAATATTTTCATAAATTTTATGAAAAGAGTTGGCCCAATTTGTCCAAAAAAATAATATGTGCATGCTACGTTTTCTTTTTGGTTTCCTATTATTCTATCTTTGTACATTATTGACAAACACATTTTTATTTTTTAATAGTTAAATCATTTATTAAAAGAGAACAAGGAATACAAATATAAGAACAATTCTTTTTACACATTATAAGAAAAGGGGGGAAATGTTCTTGAATTTCTGTTATAGGGGTAAAAATTATAAAAAATAAATTATTTTCCTCAAAAAATTGAAATAGAGAGAATTTTGGGTAAATTTGGTATGAAAATCCAGTCTTCTGAAATACATCTTTCTATTCCTACGTGTGTACAACATCCCCTAAGAAATATAATAAATAAATGACAAATAATTTTAATTTAGTGATTAAAACACTATATTATAAAATAAAAAGACACACGTTCTATATTTTTAAATCCCTTTTCCCCATACATACGTGCTTAGTTACCAAACATAAAAAATAATTCTATGGATAACCAAATGTTACAATAAAAATATAATCAAGCCCTTTGCATAAACCAGTCAAAACGCCACCAACCAGAAAGAAAAGGGGGAAACTGCAGATTTGCTATAATAATTGAGTTCTTAAATATTTGTTTGGTTGCAACTAGTATTTGTTAAATTTCACTGTATCTTAGACCGGACCCACATAATTGAAATGCATGAGGTGCGTCTTATCTTTAAACCAATTGACACTAGGTGAAGTAACTTACTAGGCTTATATGCTGATCTATTTTCTTTTACAACTCCTATGTGAGATGTCGCTAGACTCGTATATGAAGTCCTTAATTAATAAGTAAAAATCATTAGAAAAATGAATAAATGGAAGAGCTTTCTGCTAATCTACTCTTTGAAGGAAGTCAAAATACAGAATAATAATAATAAAAAAAAAAAAGAAATGAACAAAGGGAGTGTCATTTTCTGTTCAGAAACGCTGTTCTATCAGAAGCCCACCCCTGACATACTGAATTATATACAAATCCACAATATTCAAATGTTTTGAGTTAAAGAAAAGCAATTCCTCAACAGCTCCCTCTCATCTACTGCTACTTAGTCGCATTTTTAAGTCCTTCCCTTCCCTCTTTCCTTTTCATTTTCATAAAAAATATGCCCAAACAATAGTTAAATACAACAAAATATGTAATGCCGTAATCGAATTTGGCAAAATCTGACATAACATGATGGCACGACATGAAGATAACGGAGTTGGATTAGAGCTTTTGGGTTGACTTTAACTTGCTTAGATAATTGGGCTGAATTTGGGTTGGATTCAGTCGGGTCAATCCATTTTCAAGACGTTTAATCTGGTTATTTAGTTATATTAGGTTATTTGAGTGATATATTACTACTATTACATATATTTTCTGTAGGCTATTTGACCTAAGATAATTTAATCTATATTTGATTATTGTTAATTTGATAATTTATTTGGCCAATTATAAATATGATGCGTTTATTGGCTAGAATCACCATAAGGTGTATTACTACCATGTTCGTAACCGAAAAACTTAGCAAATAACAAAAAAAAAAGAGAAAACCTGGAATTAGATATGGATAACCCACATTTTCCCCGTTTATTAATTCATTATACAAAAATTCATAGTTCCCACCCCATTAATGAACGGGTCAAATTTAGCCCAACTTTTTTCTAAAACGCCTCGTATAATACGAATACGAATACGAATACAATTAAAAAAAACAGATTTGCTACCTATCATAGTCTTACTCTAAGGTCCCATGTCTCAATCTCTCAAACAACCTCTTTCTATGTCTTTCTGACATATGTTATATTCAAATAAAACTAAGGCAAAGTTCAGCAACCTTATGTTAGTGGCCTGCATGCTAAGCAATTAAATGTTAGGTAATAGACAGCAACTTCAAACTACAACCCCTCAAATGCCTTCCTTTTACACAGTCCTCTATTTGCAATTTTTTTCTTCAACTGTTCTTCCCCCTTTGAGATAATCACTAGCAACTCAAAGTGGTAACGTCGCATTTTGTTTGTTTGTTTGTTTGTTTTTCGGTTTTGGGTACCGTTCTTTCTCAACCAGTCATTTTGCAGGGTAAACAAATACAATGCAGCTGCATATATCGCCGAGTTTGAGGCATGTAACGTTGTCGCCAACAAAAGGGGTGAGAGAATTTATCAAAGTGAAAGTTGGGTCGAGACGGGTATCGTATAGGATGATGTTTTATTCTCTTCTTTTCTTTACCTTTTTGCTTCGGTTCGTGTTCATGATGACCTCTATGGATGCCATTGATGGAGAAAGCAAGTGCTCCAGTACTTTAGGTGAGAAAAATAAGCAGATCTCCTCGTTCATTCTCTTCATGATCATTTCTTCCTCTCCATTTTTCTTTGATCAATGTCACTGATTATATTGTAATGCAGTGGTTTATATTCAGTTGAATGACATTGAATTGCTTGAGGTTTGTTTGGTATTATTTCTATTTGTAGTTTTTAGTTTTTAAGAAACTAAAAACTAGGTTTTCAAAACGATTCTTTCTTGTTTTTTATTTTCTATTTTTAGTTCTCAGTTAAATTAGGAAAAGAACTGAAAACAACAAACAAAAAACCTCAACAAAATCGTTTTCAAAATGTGATCTTTAGGTTTAAAGAACCCAAAACTATAAACAGAAAACAATACATGCTCTTACGTCCTCTGTTTTTCTTTTCCTGTTGTTTCAATGTTAAAGATGTGATTAATGTTTTGATAGAGGTTAAATTATAAGATTAGCTCAGTCTTAAGCCTTACATGGTAAGTTGCTACTTACTGTCATTATCCAAACTCAAAACATAGAAAGTTATATCATTAAGATAAGATATTCCTGATACTTATATCATTAAATCAGAGTTTAGAGTTGTAAAATCTTTCTAAATATCACTGATATAATGGAAGGTAACTTTATTTCATATTTGTATCCAAAATATTTATGGGGATTCCTGGTGTTTATCTGATTGTAGGGTGCTTGGGGAAGAGATTAAGCCCAAGGATTCTTGAGAGGAAGCTTGAATCAAATGTAATCTTCTAACACATTTTTTTTTTACCTCCTGTCATAAAATAGAGTTTTAATATCATTTTTTTTGATGTTTTCTTTTAGCAAATAAAGATGGTGGGTCCTTAAACAATCAGTAAAGTTGCTCCATGATGACTTAACGGCCACAACCCACAAGTTTAAGTTTTAGAAACAGTCTCTTCAGAAAGCTAGGTGGGGTTAGAGCTACGTATTACTTGACATTCTTTAGATTTCATGGTGCTTTAGAAACAATCTCTCCAAGCAAGTGGGGATGTGGTGTTGTGATTATTTAACTCTTATCAAACTTTGATTAGAAGTGTGTATGAGCTAAGCCAAACCCAAGCTCATGAGGCTTGAGGTTCGGTTCGTTGGCATTTTTCTTAGATCAAAGCTTCTAAACATCAAGCTTGATCTCAGCTTATCATTGGCTGAAGCTTGGATTGGCCTGGTTGAGTATGAAACCAGTTCAATGAGCTTTGAGCTAAATTCGCTTTATTTAGGTTCATTTCAACTCGAGCTTGACACATTTAGGATCAAATTTAGCTTGATTAGGTAAAATTCAGGATAAATAGTTATATTAAGATATGCTTCTTTAGGCACGTTAAAGCCTGCAAGGTTACGAGCTCGAGCTTCACTAGGCTCAAGCTCGGCTCATTAGGCTTACAAGCTCATTTTGACTCGGCTCAAGCTTGAAATCAGCGATCCTTTCGAGCTTTATCATGAGCTGGTTCACAAGGCTAGCTCATTTACACCCAAGGTTGTTAGAATCGGGATTCTACTTAGGATCGTTAGGGGCTTGCGGAATCGGAATCATAGGATCGAATTGAAAATCGTAAGATTCTACTCAATATATAGTGTGATTATTTTCTTAAAATTAGTTACATGATTCACAAAAAATTTATATAAGACCTCAACTTATAAGGGTATGTATTATAAGAAACATAATCAAATATGATAATACATTATCATATAACATAGATGTGTCACTATATGCTCAAATGATCATGCATGAGAGCTTTGAAGATATATGTTGCTAATTAATCTATAAGATTACAATTTAAAATTAATCTTAAGTTTGGTAATAGTATATAAAGACTTAATTAACTCTCTCTTACTTCGACATAAGAAAGTACGTTCATGTATAATATATGCTTGAGTTTTTACTTTTTAACTTATCAGTAGAATCATAAAACCGTATTATGATCCTATTTATTAATTTCATTTAAAATCAATGAATCATAAGATTTTACAAAATTAAGATTCTACTTAAGATCCAAATCGATTGCCGATTGTAGGATGGTAAAATTGTAAGATTCTAAGATCGGGATTGGGAATTTAAGAACCATGTTTACACCCCCAACTTTGATGGAAGTGTTGTGTTTTATTTTCCTGTTTTAGCAAATACGAAGTCCTTTCCACGCTTTCAAGCTGTATGCTTCCCAAGTTGGGGGTCCTTAGACACAATCTTCCTTTGGGTAAGGCTGCGTACATCCCACCCCCCAAACCCTATGTATGCAGGAGCCCTTGAGACACTGAATTTGTTGGTGTTATTGTTGTAGCAAATACAAAGTCCTTTTCTTTCCCTCTTTATGGCAGGTCCCAGAAGTCATGTATAAGGTCCTTGAAGAACCTGACTCTGAAGAAGAAATAGAAACTGAAACTGAAACTGAAACTGATGTTCCTCGATCACTAGAAGAGTTTGTTGATGAAATCAAGTACACTAGACCTGATGCTAAGACATTTGCTCTCAAGCTTAAGTCCATGGTAATATTAATATTCTATTTCTTCTTTTGCATAATATTACAGTAAATATTATTGCTAGAGCATTTATTTAAAAGTTGTTCTGACATTAACATTTTTGCCCTGACAATAATGTTGCTTTAATGTTTTACAATCTCGCTATTCAAGATTAATCTCACTCGATTGTTGTGAAATTTCACTGGGCATTAGGCCTGATTCATGAGTTGGCATATATGAGGTTCACATGTAAGTCTAAGCGAGGTTACATCCTAAACAAATAGGCATTGCGTGGAGTAGCTCGTTGGGCTTGTATGTTAATGTCTTCTCTTTCGCAACTCTAATGTGTGATTTATTACTAGACTCACATGTGGAGTCCTTGACAATTACAGATTAGTTACTTGGAGCAAAGGACGCGAATGGCCAAGATCCAAGAATACCTGTACCGCCACGTGGCATCAAGCAGCATACCAAAGCAGCTTTACTGCCTAGCTCTAAGGCTAGCTGATGAGCACACCACCAACTCTGCAGCGCGGATGCAGCTCCCTGCACCCGAACAGGTGATGTAGCATAACTTGCTATCCAAAAATTAAACTAGTAATATTCCTTCAAAACTAAAAATAATATTTATAGGCAAAAACTTCATATTATACATAAGAGGAGAGGAAGAGGCAGGCCAAAGAAAAGTTAAAGGGAGATAATTAAACATGATGTTATCCACCTAAACCTTATTGAGGAGATAACTTAAAGTGTCTGTCGAAAATACATGTAACCGACATAGATGTTAGGGAGGGTAGAACATTGTTGCCGGGCCACAATATATCTAGGCTTTTGTGTGCTCTATTATTGTTGCGGTCGTTTTATAGGTGTTTGCATGCTTGCATGTTTGCTTCATCTGATGCGACTTGACTTGATTTGATTTGACTTTGATTTACCTTGACTTATAAATGTTGATCCGTTTTACTTTCTAAGGTTGAGGGCCGTTACCGTGTAGGGGTAAGGCTGCTTACATCCCCCTCTCTCGTCCTTGCCTCGGCGGGAGCCTCTTAGGCATTGGTTTGTTGTTGTTGTATAGGCAGAAGTAAGCCCTATTGGATAACTGGGATTCGAAGCTTGTTTCCACCAATCTCCTAGATGTTGTTAGCCCTTCTTGGATTAGGGTTATACCTCCTTATCTTTTACAATCATTAAATCTCTTATTTTGTACTGCATCAACAGGTCCCTTACCTAGTGGACAACTCTTTCTTCCACTTTGTCCTCGCCTCTGACAATGTGCTGGCGGCTTCAGTGGTGGCCGCCTCCCTCGTAAAAAACGCACTCCACCCTGAGAAGTTTGTCCTGCACATAATCACGGACAAAAAGACATACTCTCCTATGCAAGCTTGGTTTTCCTTGCACCCTTTGAAACCAGCCATCATAGAGGTGAAGGCACTGCATCATTTTGACTGGTTTACAAAGGGAAAGGTGCCTGTTTTAGAGGCCATGGAGAAGGATCAGCAGGCTAGATCACAGTTCAGAGGCGGCTCGTCGGCTATTGTTGCTAGTAATACTGAGAAGCCTCGTGTTATTGCAGCTAAGCTTCAAGCTATGAGTCCCAAGTACAATTCTTTGATGAATCACATCAGGATACATCTGCCTGAGGTATGGTTTATTTTAGGCTCTATTTGGCTCAACAAAAAATATTTTCATTACAGAAAATTTTTCTACCTAAACAAAACATTTGTCTTCCTAAATAAAGGAAATGATTCCATTCTCTAAATTTGTATGAGGTCAGCCAAGTTGAGGTAGAAGTGAAACTTATATTGTAAGACTATGACGGAAATGTTGGAAGGAAAACAAGGGGAAGTCAATTTCTACTCAAAGGAGGAAAACATTTTCCATGTTTGTAGCTGCTGCTACGAAGTCATGTCAAGAAAAATTATAAAATTGGACAGAAAAAATTTTCTATCAAAACAAACAAAGTCTTAGTTGGGAAAAATGAAAACAAAGGGCTTCAGCTTTCATTGATAATTAAAGGGGTAATTTAATCTTAAAAAAAAAAAAAAGGTACAGCTAGTGGCAATCTACCATTGGAAAGCTTAACTTCATGCATAGGATCTTTTTAGCGAAGCACCTCAAAGGGGTAAGCCTGTGTGCATCCCATCCCATCCCCCCACCCCAAAAAAAAAACGAGAGACCTTGCATATGCAAGAGCCCTCAAGGCACTAGGTTTGTTGTTGTTTTAGGTGGCCACACTACCCTTATAGCGACTAGTTGTTACATTAGTGCCATTATTATTCTTTTTCGAACACATGTTGTATGTTTCATAAATCTGTGAAGCACAATGCCCTTCTAAAGTACTTTAGCCTTTCCAACACGACATAGCCCATGTCATTCACACCTGCAATTTGTTTAACAATTTTCAGTTGTTTCCGAGCCTGAATAAGGTAGTGTTCCTGGATGATGACATCGTCATACAAACAGATTTATCGCCCTTATGGGACATCAATATGAACGGGAAGGTGAATGGAGCAGTGGAAACGTGTCAGGGAGACGATAAATTCGTCATGTCTAAGAGGTTCAAGAACTACTTGAACTTCTCTCATCCTCTGATAGCAGAAAATTTTGATCCGGAGGAATGTGCTTGGGCTTATGGAATGAACATCTTTGATCTGGAGGCTTGGAGGAAGACCAACATCAGTTACACCTACCATCATTGGCTTCGACAGGTAAGATATAAAATTACGATTACCGTGTCGTGGACGATATTACTGCCTTCAATTTGAAATTGAATTTAGGAGGAGAAAAGAACTTTTGAGTTTCTGTGTGTTGCTGAAGGGTCTGCCACCCCCTTTTAAATCATTTGTAGGGGTGTAAACGAGCTGAGTCGAGCCAATCACTTCCTTGTTTAAAATAAGCCCCTATCAAACTATTCACAACCGTTAACGAGGCAAACACAACTTGAACTCAACTCATTAAGCTTATAGAACCTGCTCAAGCTCAGCTCAAATGGCTATTGAGCCCCAAAACAAACACCCCTAATCGTATGTAACATGACGGACTTAGAAACTACATATGCCTCTAACTTAGAAGCATTTCCAACAATTCATACCATGTCATAAAAATCATAGTCATGGCAAAGCATTAAGAGATTGGTCCTGAGATACGTTCATCTCCTTTCTGCAGAACTTGAAGTCAGACCTAAGTTTGTGGCAGTTAGGGACATTGCCACCAGGACTAATAGCCTTCCACGGTCAGGTTCATGTCATCGATCCTTACTGGCACATGCTTGGGCTTGGATACCAAGAGAACACGAGCATCGAGGATGCTGAAATGGCAGGGGTCATCCATTTCAACGGGAGGGCGAAGCCATGGCTCGAGATTGCATTTCCACAGTTAAGGCCATTATGGGCCAAGTATATTAACTTCTCTGATAAATTCATTAAGGGTTGTAACATAAGGGAAACTTGAGTTAAAGAGAAAAATTTGCACATTGACAACTTAAAGATATGGAAAGGAGAGGAAGTTTCACAAGTTCAGAACATCAAGACATGAACTGAAGCAGCAGCAGCGCCACGGTGCAGTTATTTTGTGCCAGTTACTTTGTGAACTTTGCCTCCTTGAGTGAAGCTCTCTTGTTTATTCTTGCTTTCTCATGGTTTTTGAGATTTAATGAGACATGTAATTTCTGATTATTTTCACATATAAAGTTCATTCTTCCACTTATTACCAAACTTCTTGAATTCTGATTTAGTAAAAGACTCAACGGAGTTTTGCTTTTGAGAACATGGTTCATGATAGATTGTTGTGACATACCTTGATTTATGAAGTTCAAGGTTTTGGCTTTAGCGTTTAGTATTTGGATTTGGGGTTTTGGGTACAAGGATTAGGGGCTCAGGAGCAACCGTATCCAGCGGTAAGAAGACTTGGATATTTACTATTATTATCTTGGTTAAAAGTAATCAAAATCGATGCTCTTGAACATGATCATGAAGAAGACTTAATCTTCTACTAATACAGAGCAAGATTAAGAATATAACTAGAAACTGATTAGATCAATAGATTAATGCAATTCTAGAAAGATTTCAACTTAGAAATAAATTTCTTTATAGATCAAAATTCACATAAACAGTCATCAGGAACTAACTCTTTCACTCTACTTTCTTCCTGTGGCATTGGAGACTAAGTCCCTCAAAAATTTAGCTGACTTAGTAATAGGCGAATTAGCTGCCATTACATTATACAAAACGTTCTCAACTTCAGTAATCGATGGTCGAGATTTGAACCTTGTTACGACTTTTAAATCTTCCCCTTCCTCTTCTACCAACACATCCCATCTCTCCCCACTCGAAATGCCATCTCTGACATATTTAAAAACCACCCCTTTTCTTTTGCTCAAAAGCCCTCTTACTTCTAATCCCTGAAATGCATAAATCACATCAAATGATCCTACAAAACTACTCAGATCACCAAATTCACTCTCTTCCTCAAACCCCCACTTGGGATTAAACAATACCATAGGCTTTGGATACAAACTGTCACTAAGTGCCTTCATTACTGCCAACTGTGAAATCTCTGGCGCCAAAAATGCCACTACATCAGCAGAATTCAAAATTCGGGTATTATCAACGGTCATAACGGTTGTCAAGTCAATATGTTTAACTACATCTGAAGGTACAGATTTTTCAAATGCTCTAACTCCAGTTGTCAGAGAAATGGAGTTAGGCCATACGAGCAACGTCTTAACTGGGGGCCCTTTTCTTTTTAAGGGAAGGTCACTAAAAATATCGAATGCGAGTTGGATTATGGATTCAGGTGAGTCATCCATAACCGGGATCTCAACCCGCAACCTGGCCTGCTTTAGTTTCTTTATTTTTCCAGTGAGTTTTGGGTTGTTCAGGGGCTTCTGCAAGGTGGTTGAGAGGCTGGTTTTTGCTTGAAGGATGGCTTCCTCCTTCGTCGTTGGTGGTGGTGACGAAGAGAGAGAAGAATTGATGCAAAAAGGAGGGAACTTTGATAAGTGTTGGGATTGAAAGGGATAATTAGAAGGAAAGGTAAGGTAATGAGAACTTTTGGAGAGAGAAAATGGAATCGAACGATGAGGAAATCTGATGGGTTTGATTTGGATTTTGAGAAGATGGGAAGCCATTTTCCTTTCTGGGAATCTTTGCTTAAGAGATAAAAGGGGGTGGGGGCAAAAATGAGCAGAGAGTGTGTGGACATTGATAGGTAAGGATAAGGTGAAAATCAACTGCTAGCCTCACATGCGTACATTGTCAGATTGTATAAGATATGGTTTGACATGATGAAGGTGGTTGGTAGGGTCTGGGCCCATAAGCCAACAGCTAGTTTTGGGGCTGCTATGGTCCAAACCTGAATGACCTCTAAGATCAAGCCCCAATTCATATGGTAGAAGACTGCAAATTTGGAGTACCCAAATGAGCAGACTTTTTTTCCTCTCTTTTTACTGAGGTAGTGAGGTATAATATTACTTTTACTAGGGCATCAACATTTGGAAGAAGCGAGAGATGAGCTTTGAACCCAATACCTTATTATGAGAAGATGAGTAGTCTAACTGTGATACCAAAAGCAACTTTGAATGAATAGACTTTCATTTCGCATTCCTCATATTCCCAAGTAAATTAACAAGAAAAGTATTCCATAAAGTGTACAAAGTAAAAAACAGGGGGAAAAAAATTTATATAATGATTCTCTCAAGAACAAATGATTGTCACAAATATCAAGTGTGTCAATTTGATATAATGTTTAGAAATTACAGCATTACTCCAGCAACTTGTATCGTTGATGGTAGAGATCTTCGTTTGAGAACATGAATTAGAAACTTTTAGCACTGAAATCTGGGAATGTGGGACGTCTTATTCCATTAAGCAAGAACACAATGGTTTCAATTTATCATGAACTTTTACTTTATACAAGTAGCTTTAGTTTATCATATCACTAAAAATCTTTGTGTGATCCATTACACTCCAGAATATGCTCTTAGATGGACTAAACCCACAATATGATAATAAACTAAATTATGAAACTAATGACGATTTAGATGCAAGTGATCACCACTACAGAAATATATTTATGTAACTTTATCATAGTATCATGAAAAGTAACCTTTTTGAGATGAGCTTTAAAAAAAAAAATTTGACATTTATTCTACAACAGATAGAGCATGTCAAACCATTGGGTACCTTTATCTTTCTGAACTATTTACCCTCTATAAATTTGCACAACTTGAACCTTATCTTTTTTTTATTTTTTTTTTAAATAATACATATTTTATTTCTTTTACCAAATTAGTCCCCCATCCCGTGACTACCACCAAGTAAAATTAAAAGATAAGGGACTAACTTTTCATAATATAGAACATGAGAGACAATTTATAGAAATTAACTTACTAATATTAAGTACCAACAAAGTAACTCTTTTCTTCTGCAGAAAAAAGGGCATGATATGATTGACATTTCAAACCAAACATAAAAAATTCATAATCTAAAAACAAAGCATGAGACAAATACACCAATGGATTAGATCAATAACTGGGAGCCCAAGACAAACCAGAGGTCATGTATGGTAGCTTAGACAGTCAAAAAGTGACAGCTGAATACTACAAACCTAACATCATTTCCTCTATCCC
This sequence comes from Simmondsia chinensis, assembly GCA_018398585.1. Classification (NCBI taxonomy): domain Eukaryota; kingdom Viridiplantae; phylum Streptophyta; class Magnoliopsida; order Caryophyllales; family Simmondsiaceae; genus Simmondsia; species Simmondsia chinensis. Next base: position 3,503,346 of record JAGTTD010000002.1, on the reverse strand, counting down.
GTATTCAGTTTACAAACAGAAAATGATATCAAACCTACTGAAATTACTTTATTCACATTTACAATTTAACCAGTAAGATAAGCACTTCATTGAAGTTTCCAGTGCAGAAACACATTCATTCCACAGCCCACCAATTAAGTTAGCAGACATTTAAAGACAAAAAACTAGAGCAGTCAATGGCATAGACAAATTAAAAGCAAAAAAAAAAAAAAAAAAAACAATTTGAGGGTGCAATTCCGAATCCAGATGGTCCAACGGCTAGCTGATTAGGCCACAGGTGGGCGAAGCACGTGATCCTGTGACGTGTCCACTGCAGCAGGTGGCATGAACTGCCACATGGCGACTCCTGGGTAGCTGATAAAAGGCACCAACTTGCCGCCAGGAGCTTGGGGTTGCGGGCCGAAAGCAGCAGGGATTGCGGGTGGCGGAGGAAGGAATCCAGCTGGTTGAGAGTTCACTGACTTGAGCTGCTGCTCCAGCTTCTCCTTCTCTCCCTTCAGCCTCTGCTTCTCATCTCGGAGCTCGTTCTTCTCGGCCTAAATGGGTCATGACATGGTGTAGATCCACTGTTAAATCTTGAAACAAAAAGACATTGCAACTAACAATTGAACAGCAAGTAGCTACAAATACATTTGCCAGAAGGGGCGGCGAGCTGAGTCCAAGCTTGTAAGGCTCAATCCTTAGCTCGCCTGTAATGAGCTCTTCTCAAGCTCAGCTCGAAGCTCGTCGAACTTGAAAACTTCAGGCTCATCTTAGGCAGGAGCTCATACTTGGCTTTGCTTGGCTGGGTTAAGCTCGATCCCAATACGGCAAGCTCCAAATTAAGCTTGCCTTATTTAGGCTCATTTAAGCTCGAACCATGCACTATCACGCTTGAGCTCGTCTCAGTTGGACTCAAACTTGGCTCAATTGGACATATTTAAGCTAATAAATTGTATTATGACCAGCTCATTTAGGCTCGGGCTCAATTTAGTAAGCTAAAAGAGCCGAGCCTTTTGATGAGCAGGCTCAAGTGGTCCGCTCATTTACACCACGATTTGCAAGAGTAAATGCCTCTAAAAAGCAAGGCGGCAAAAGCCAAGACATAAAGACCTTCAACTCCTTGATCTTCTCCTGTAAACTAGAATTGGAATCCTTCAACTTCTGGGCCTCACTCCTCAACTGAGTCACCATTCGAACAGCATCAATCAAAATGGCAGCCTTGTCCGTCTTGGGTGGCCTCTCAGGCTCCAATATAGAGCCCAGCTCCATAAACCTACGGATCAATACAAAGAATTATTTTCCGGGAAGGCCGAGAAATTTTTGAGGGCAAGAAGAGTGGAGAGAAGAACAGCATACTTGTCGTTGAGTCTGTCCCGACGCAACTTCTCCCTGCATGCCTTGGAGCTAGATGGGCCACATGATTCAGCCCTCCCCCTGACAAAGGAAATACTAGTTCGTTCAAAGACATAGTAGCACAACTACGATCAGCTGGATTTTCTCTCTCAATTCAAATGATCATTGTCTTATTGATAGAAATGCCATAATCTTCGTCTTTCAGTTTTCGATAAAAATGTCCAAGAACATTAATGAGACACCAGGCTATTTACTAACCTAGTTTCCAATGTTAGTGCTTCATATTGGCTTTGTATTACTATGTTTTGCTTCCACAATTCAATTAAGGACATTTCATCAATTTCCTACATATATATATTGTAATGTAACGCTCCTTCCATGTGCCTCACCTTAAAGAATTCTACAATAACTCGTTCCTTACTCCTGCTCTAGCGTCTGCTTCATGCAACCATGTTGTCGAATAAGACAAGCTGAATCTAATACATAACTACTACTAACTGGACAACCACTACTGACTAGGTCACACCCAGAAGTAGTTAGCATCTTCTTTTCCTTTATTCATTTATGTTTTGTTACCAAGAGTATAAAACACCACATATAGTTGAAAGTACAAAAAGAGCAAAGCTGGCAGAGTATTACTGGCAGAAACATAGTGCCGGAAAAATAAAGATCAGAAGCACATACCTCTTCTTTGAAACATTCTCCTTTGGGCCCACCGAGTCCCCAAATGTGCCATCAAATTCCGCACTGATGAAAATAAAGACATAATTAACAAACAGAAAGCATCGACCGATAAAAGGAAGTACCCTGAGCACTTTGAAACTATACATAAAGATCGTGAAACAAAAACTCAGATAACTAAAAAAGAAAATGATCATATCTAGATGAATGAAGTAAACTTGAAGACCAGCATAGTTGATTGATAGGCCAAGTGGTGAACGAATGCTTCAATTTTATCCAGGAAAATAGATCTACTATCCCACTTTGCAAGTAAATTAACATTAAAGCAAAATGCAAATTCTACAACTATATATCCATACATGTAGGGAGAGCAACAATTAAAGCATTATCCTTCTTCTCGGAAACTCTCGCCTCCCATATAGTGAAATAATCAGGGACAACACGTTAAACAAAAACCTCACTATGAATTTAGATTCATCCCACGAACACAAGCATTTCAATGGAGTCATTAAACAAATAGATACCAGAAACATTTTACCTTGGAGTTCAATTAGTCCATACATTAATTAAAATGAATGCTTGATAAATAAAACCATAGCTCCAGATACACTCAGGTCACAGTTTCACTTCGACTTAAAACATGGATGACCAGAATTCTTGGTTTTGTGACATTATGCATCTCTTTAGAAGTCTTTACACACCTGAAATTCGTTCATCAGTTGAACTCTGATAATCAAGTGATCAGATGGAATCAAAGATACAATAATCACTAGGGTTAAGTAGACGCATATTTTGTTAAAGAAACATGCTTTGCTAATATTCTGCATCTGCCAGATGTCATAGATTCTAACATCATACAATCCAAAATGCATCAAGAGCACACAAGCCAAAAAATCTGAACTCGGAATCAAAAGCACAAAATGAAGGTCGTACGAAATGAAGGTCGCACGGTAAAAGTGGTCTGGCATCAGCATTCTGCATTCAGAAAACTGTACCTTCATTTCCTACCATGTAATTTCTCAAATGCTTGAAATGAGGAAAGACCTTTGAAAGAAGAGTAGTAAGCACCATGTCAAAAGTTTGGACACCCCACACCTTTCCTAAATACCCTCCATAAGAAGTCCTCTTCATAAGATCCCTGACTCTGAGCTTCTTTAGGCTGGCTTGATGGTTGAACACTTGAACCCCGCACCCCCTTTAGAGTAGGTCCCAAGTTCAAAGGTCACTAATCCTCTATTCCCCCTTTTTGTCCGTCTTCCAGGGAACCTTGTAATCTCCTTACCAAATGTTGTGGGGGGGGGGGGGGGGGGGGGGGGGGGGAATATACATATATATATATATATATATCTTTAAAAGATCCCTGCTAAATTGAGCTCCTTTTCCACCATTCTTCACCTTGTTAACATTGATAACTTTCATTCAACGACTTCTAAACTCGTTCCACTATCTATAGACCAAGGAAAAGAAGGCATAGCAATTGAAACAACCCTAACCCATCTTAATTGTGTGATACCCTAATTTCAGTGAATGCACACCTTAATCAATTGATACATGAACCACATACTCCTAGGGATTCAAAGCATACAGCAAATCTAAACAAATAATCCATATAATTAGCCCACAAAAACAAAGGAAAAAAGATTAACATTTACCAAACCCAATCCTTCTTTTCTGTTGCACACTTTTTTGCATGCACGCTCAAACCTCACTCTTTGGGGTGCAATTGCCGCTAATTATTGAAAAAAAGTCGCAGAATTCTCACATCAAGCTGATTCTAATGCACAAAACACACATATGACCCAATAGGCAAATGTCCACCCCTAAAAATCCGAACTTTCACCAAAATGACAGAACCAAAGAACAAATTAATAAAACAAACCGGGTCAAAACCCGAATCTCCCAAAAACACAAAAAAAAAAAAAAAAAAAAATCAAAAACAACAAAAATCAACACTCAAAAATCCAAATTACCTCACATTGGATGGACCATTGAAGGCAACAGGACAAGTAAAATCAAAATTAGGGTTCGCAAAATTCCCGTCGGAACCAGGGAAATTCTCATCAGTTAACACATAATCATAAATGAAATTGATGTTTTCTTGAGACACCATCTCCGGTCAATTGCCGGAAAATTGCGAAAAAACTCGAATTTTCCGGCCAATTTTTGTGGGTCAAGGCGACCGGAGAAGGGGTTGGAGAGAGAGAAAGCAGGGATTTTTACGAATGATTTTACGTATCTGATGAAGGGCAACCGGGAAAAAGATGAAAGAGAGAGAGAGAATGTGGGGATTTGTGCTGTGGCTTGTTTTGAATTCCACAATGGCTATTCCATTGACATGTTTTTGGCAGTGGTAAATTCTACCTACCCACCCTACTCTCACATTAATTATCTTATTTATGTTTTATGTAACAATTGAGTAAATCCATTAGAACTCCGAAGTTAAACGTGCTTGAACGAGAGTAGTATCAGGATGGGTGACCTCCTGGGAAGTCATCACCCTCAGGCTGGGGGCACTGGAAAACAGCCTCTCTTTAGATTAATACCCTGAAGGGGAAGGCTGCGTACATCCGCCCCCCAGACCCTGCGTAGGCGGGAGCCCTTGAGGCACTGGGTATGTTCTTTTTTTTATCTAACAATTGGGTAAACGGAACGTAAAAGTAAGATACATCTAAATCTTTATTTGAATATATACAACAACAATAAATTCAGTGCCTCTAAAGACTTCCGCATAAGCAGGACTTTATTTGAATATATCAAATTAAGAAAAGTAAGAGTACATATGGTAAATGAGTTTTTCTTGTTTGATAATTTGGTAAAGGGGTAAGATAAAGACAGTTTTTGTTACAAACATAACAAATTGTCCAAATTTTTTTTTGAAAATTTACCATCCCCCTCTGTACCCGCAACTTAAAGGTTAAAGAAAATGGGGCTAATCCCTAGTCATTATCTTGTTGTCAAATAGGAGTCTAAGTAATAGTGATTATAAATTTTTAAAAAGTTGCTTTGAATTTAACATTTTCATCATGTCAATAACATCTAATAAAAAAAATTATGTTAATAACAATAACAATAAGCCTAGTGTCACAAAGAGCTCACATAAAAGTACGGTCCAGAGGGAAGAGAGTTGATGTACGCAGCCTTATCCTTCAGGGTGTTATCCTAAAAGGAGGTTGTTTCCGAAGGAAATCCAATTCCTAAAAGCAAAAACGAAATAATAAAGCATGCAAGCAATAATGAGACGACAATAGTAGTAAACATGTCAATAATATTAGCCTAAAGAAATTTTGGGAAATTTATGAATTAAGGACATGAAGTTTGAACGTTTTTCAATCAAGCATTTTGATGTTTTAATATGAACAATAAAATACCTTGATATTTAAAAATTTTATTACTTAAGTATCTTATGCTAAAATACAGTGAGACTTTGTCAAAATTTGGTCAATTTTCATCAAAAGATGCTATGTGGTAAATGATTCAATATGTGCATGATTCTTTTCCATTTTTTGAATGAAATTTTAGTAGATTATGATAAAAATTCTCACAATTTTAATCAAATTTTAGCATTTTGATCCAATAATATTATGAGTCATGTTCGTTATTTTAGTAAAATTTTAGTAGAATATGATAAAAATTCATTCAATTCCAATAGAAGCTACATATATATTGCTTGAATTATGTCTCATATTAGCATTTTCATCAAAAAAAAAATCATCATAATTGATAGAAGACGCCTACATGTCATCTTAATTATGTTCTACATCAACGTTTTCCAAACAAAAATCCACTTATTCCAAAAGAAGGTACTCGAGTGAAAAAAGTTATAGACTTTATGGTACTTAAGTGATAGCATTTCTAAAAATCAGGGTGTCAGATTGTATATGTTGAAATGTCAGATAATTTAAATGATAAATGATCAAAGTTCAGTATACTCAAATATATAGGCTTTCACTTCCACCCACGTCTATACTATATCTATATGTATATAAGAAATTTAATTTATAATAAAATCAACCCTTTTCTCTTAATTCAAATATACATAAGTCGTTAGATAAAACTTTTTATACTAATAATATAATTTACCAATTATAATAATGGAACATACTCAGTGCCTCAACTCAAGGGCTCCCGCCTACGCAGGGTCTGGGGGGCGGATGTACGCAGCATTCCTCCTTCAGGATGTTAACCTGAAGAGAGACTATTTTCCAATGCCCCAACCTGAGGATAAGGACTTCCTAGAAGGTTATCCATCCTGGTACTACTCTCGCCTAAGCACGTTTAACATAATTATTTAAAATTTAATTACATAACATATATCACATGAAAAAACTCTAATTTTATACATTAAAAAATTTATAGAAGATAAAGTATTTTATTTTCAAAAGCGTGTGAGGCTCAAAATTAGATTGCTTTTTGACTATTTATCCAGCATTAGTTGAACATAGTCCAATTTTATACATCATTAGTGACAATGTCCAAATCTGAATTTTATTTTTTTTCCTATAAAATTTCTTTTGATTATAGAAATAATATTTTATAACACTAAAGTAAATTATGTATTTAGTTCTATAATATTAAAATAACTTAATATAGACAGTATAATGGGTCCAGTTTAGAGAGGGGATATTCTATAAATATAAGTAGTCATTGTAATCTCAAGCATTTAATGAATGTAATATCATCTTTTATATTTTTTTTCTTATACCTTTACTTTTAGTATTTTACTGCTTTCTTTTAATTTTATTATTAGGTTATGTATTATATTACTATAAATCCAAATACCTAATTTGGGTATGTATTAAAATGCGAATTTTTCCTACAAATTTTCTTTTGGTTACGGAAATAATATTTTATGACAATAAGGTGTTGTTTGATCACCAAGAAGTAAGCGTAAGAAATCAAAATTTATGAAAGTAGACATTCACCCTTTTATTTAGTTACCAGGAAATTAAATTAAATTTTTTGTAATTTATGCTTATATACCAAAGAGGGCACCAACACGCCGTCACCGGATCCCATTAGAACTCCGAAGTTAAGCGTGCTTGGGCGAGAGTAGTACCAGGATAGGTGACCTCCTGGGAAGTCCTCACCCTCAGGTTGGGTGCGTAGGGAAACAGTCTCTCTTCAGGCTAACACCCTGAAGGGGGAAGGCTGCGTACATCAGCGCCCCCCAGACCCTGCGTAGGCGGGAGCCCTTGAGGCACTGGGTATGTTCCTTTTTCCTTTTATGCTTATATAACAAGGTCTACTAGCGTTGTTTATCGAAAGTAAAACATGCAATAAGGTTGTGTTTAGAGCACAATTTTTCGAAATCTTTCTTTCCTTACTTCGTTATCGACTTAAAATATTACAGTTTAGTATTTTTTTATTGTTCTTATGTACGTTAGTTATACTACAGGTACCATAAACCTTTTGCTCTTTGTTTTTTTCAGAGGGCTTTACATTATGCTTCGCTTATGTGGATTGACATCCTTCGAAAAATGAAATCCATGAAATGTCATTGATAGCAAGGAGTTCGTGACATTGACGACAGTGTACTTTGGGACTGATTCAATTTCCAACATACAAGAAACTTGTTTCCCATCCATTACATCACTTCTACAACCGATCATCGCTTCGGGGCTAATTTTAATGACTGTGTGTGGGTTTCTCCCACTTGGATTAACACCAGAGCATGAATCTAATTATAAAAATCAAACGTCTTTTGAAAAGCTTTAAATCTATTTATAAGCAAATCAATCTAAAAAGTACACCACATTTCCATCCCACTTTGAGATTCTTATTCACCATTATAGCCCCATTATTTCGATAAACAAATTCAAGATACACAAATGATTGGATATAAATGGGATGGTCCTGCTTTTAAAAGGACAAACTCAAATTTAAACAATCTATCGAATTTAAACAATCTGATACTCAACTGGGTCTTTGGCTTTTGCTGCGGATCAGTTTCTCAGGCTGGGGGTCCTCGTAAACAGCCTCTCTTCAGGGTAGTCCCTTGGAAGGGGAAGGCTGCGTACATATACCCCTCCCAAACCCTGCTTTTGCGGGAGCCCTCTAAGGCATTGGGTTTGTCGTTGTTGTTGTTGTTGTCCATTTTATTTTTGACATGTAATATTCACATAGTATGTCACCCATCGATAATGTTAAACCCTGATAATATTGAAAACACTTGCAATTCATATTCCTTGGGGGGCCTATGTATACAACTAGATCATGTTATACAATGAAATATCGCTCTAAGAGTTAAAAAAAAAAAATACTAACTGTATCCAATTTGAGTATTAAATTTATACATTTAATGATAAGATAGAAAATTATTAGATCATAAAAAATTAATGGTTAATTAATTGATTTCTACATGCCTTACTAAAGGCGTTTGTACTGTTCAAAAAAAAAAGTTAAGAAAATCTTATCTGTTATATTAAATATATAAATTATATATTTATTTTCAGTATTTACAATAATTTTTTATTGGAGAATTAATTCCCCATATTGTCAAACTCCACTATGAATGGTCATGACATTATAATGTCATAATAAGAATTGGCACAATCTCTTTCACTTTATTTGTTCCAATTTTTGGTTCAACCAATGTTAAACCATACATCTTAAACATCAAATCAAATGGGCCATTGTAATATATTCTCTGTTTGGCTAAGTTACTGAAAAACTGATTTTTTTTTTTGAGAGATACTTTCGTAGAAAATATATCCAATAGGAATATTTTTGTCTGAAAAAATTTTAGTTTTTGCTTCTTCATTCATTTAAAGGAGAATCATTATTGGGTTATGTGCAGAGTTTGGTTGCATTGGGTATAGGATTAAGGCTCATGTCACACTAGGGTTTAAGGTGAGAGGCTCTATATATACACGAGATATCTATGTTATTATTAGGATAAAGAAAGGTTTGAGAGAGGAAAGATTGAGAGTTAAGATGTCTCATGTAAACTCCAATTGAAATAAAGAAATTATCGTGCTCCCTTCCGTGAATATAGGTTTCGGCTAAACCATGTAAGTTTTGGTGTTCTCTCCTATCACTTTTGTTTATAATTGTTACTTTGATTTATGGTTTGTATATACCATGAATGATTATAACTAGCTATATCAGGGCCCCATGAATCACTATATTTATACGTCTGCTTAAAAGTAATAAAAATAACTTCGACTTTTATTTAAAAAAACTTTTATTTTCACAACAAACACTCTTAAATCCTGAAAAAATATCTTTTTAGAAAAAAAAAAAACTTTTACCAAATAGATCCTTATAGTTGAACAAATATAGATACGCGTTAATTTAACGTGAAGAAAACATTCTTTTTAAATTCAAGATTACTTTTTTATCCAAGGTGTTTTGTTTCTTTTTGCTAAAATATTGTCTTGGTAGTTTGAGTTTTATAGTTTGATCAATTCGCCTATCCAAAGTTGCAAATAGTCATATAATAAAAAGGTTCAACGAAACAAATAACAAACTTTAATATTTGACCGAACAAGACTAATTCTCCATCCTTCGCACATCCAAAAAAGCCCTTTAACAAAACATCTAAATTGATGTTTTCGGGTGTAAGGCTCATGTATTTTTCCCTGCTGACATTTGTGATGCCTTTACTGTAGATACTTTTAGAAAAAGAAAACTCGTGAAAGACACACCCTTTTTGTGAATGACCTCAACAATGCAAAATTGAGATACATAACAAATTGATGAAATAAGCCTCATCACCAGTCATTTATATTTTTTTCTCTGACTCTCAGTGATCTTCATCATCAGATCAAGCTATGCTCGGTATCGTGACTGACCAATATTATAAAAAATAAAAAAAATTGAGGTATATAAAATGTAATTGTGAAAAGTGACGCAAACTAGAAAGTGGAGGAATATGATCAAATTATATCAACACAATTAAACATACATAGTGGGGATTAACTTTTTATAATTAAAATGGTGACTGGAGGGTGTCAAATTTGTCTCACTATTGGATGAATATTCTTATTAAAAAAGGGAAAAAAAAAAAAAGAAATGATTTTATTACATAATTATAGAGCCTTGAATAAATGCTTATTTGGTCATTTTTTTTCAAAAAAAATATTGCTTTAAAAAATATTTCTTAAGATTTAAGAGTGCTTAGATCAGAAATAAAAGCATTTTTAAATAGAAGATATTGTTTTTCTATCTCTAAGTAAAAATAGAAAAATAATATTTCTCTTTTAAAGTAAAAGTAAAAATAAAAACTAAAAAGTTTCAAATAAAAATAATTGTACTAGAAGCAATTTTATAAAAATGTTCCCACAAATAATACTTAGAAAAAAAAATATTTTTTTAAGCAGGTGATCAAACAAGCTATAAGATTAGGGACTATGACGCTTTGAAACTACATAAAAAGATATTTCTAGGAGCATGCTCAATAGAGTTGCTAGTATGTCATATATATATAGAAAATGGTACTTGAGAGGAAGATTATAATAAAATCTCTGGTGACATTCTAAGTATAATTAAATCTCAATAAATTAATATCCTTTGAAACTATAAAAATTTATCAATTAATCAAGATATTATTTACCTCATTGGTCCTAAATTAGGACCGACTAAAAATATTATTTAATCAAGGTTATTAATTTATCTAGTATTAATTTATTAAAATTATACTATAATTTAAAATATTATACTAATAAAGATGTGCATAAGACATAAAGTGAGGGTGGGGACAGGTGCATCTCTTTTTCACGTGAAGTGGAGTATAAAAGTGGAACGATATCGCAAGCAAAGCGCCTCACATTTGGCGGTCCATATCCCATTGCAATATCTTATGTACATATTTTTAAAAATATTATATTATTACAGACTAAAATTATTACAAGTAGAGCAACCGGATCCTATTAGAACTTTGAAGTTAAGCGTGCTTGGACGAGAGTAGCACTAGGATGGATAACCTCCAGAAAAGTCCTCGTGTTGTTAACCCTATAAGGTTGGGGGTTCTTTCAAAAGGGTTACACTCTGAAAGGGATAAGGTTGTGTACATCCACCCCTCCCAGACCGTACTTACGCGGGAGCTTTTAAGGTACTGGGTCTATTGTTGTTGTTGTAGAGCAAGACTATAGTTTTCAAGACAGTTTTATAATTTTTATTGTTTATGAGTCATGTCATTGCAATAACGACTCTCATTGTAAATTATACCCCATTATCTATCTAATATATATGATATAAACTTATTGATTATAAATGATATTAAATTGATTATTTTTAGAATTCAGTAATTTATATTATTATATATATTAAACATATAGCTGGGTATATTTTTTGTTATTTAATATTTATTATTAAAAGAGCAATTTTGAAGGTCCACGCAATATTGTATAATTTAAAATAATGTATATAGTATAAGATTATTAATCTTAAATAATAATTATTTAATATTAATTATTATAATATAAATATTTAAGATGTGAGTTATTTAAATATATATGTTCTCCATATGTGAAAAGCCAAGGTGACCGTGGAATATATGGGCAGTGGATTTATTAATCATACAATAATTTATATTTAAACAATAAAAGAATAAATTTATTTTTTAATCTAAGAATTGTTTACGTCAATGGTCTCTGTACTTTGCTCATTGTGTCAATTTGGTCCTTGTACTTTTAATTATGTTAATTTAGTACCTGAATAATTACAAATGTGTCAATTTAGTCCTTTGGTCAAATTTAAGTTAAGTTAATATCGTAATTTTGAACAGTAAAATTATGTTAAATGCAAACAACTTATTAAAATTTATCCGTTTACTCAATGTAATCCAATTCGTGGCCAAACTATTAAAAATTTTATTAAAAAATTTAACATAAAATTTTCTCTACGGACCAAATTGACACATTTTGAATTGTACAGGGATTAAATTGACATAATTAAAAGTATAAAAACTAAATTAATATAATAAATAAAGTATAAGGAACTTTAGAATAAATAACTCTTTAATTTGAGAATTTCGTTTAGCAGTCAAATATTGCATGTTAGTTAGGTTTTAAACTTGCCTTTAGATATATTATATGTAGAACTTTTAGTTATCAGAAGTGATTCAATTATATTATGCAAAATCTTTACTTCTTACTATTTTTTCCTTGAAAAAAAAAAAAGAAAACGAAAGTTAGGGGCTATTTTTTCAAAAATAAGATAAAAATAACAATATAAATTATGTTATGAAAATCAAATTATTATTTCACATCAAGTTTAACGTTTTAATAAACATAACCTTATTACACATTAAATTTGATATGTATGGATGATTTGAATTTAATGGCATAGTTTAAATACTGATAGTTTAAATTTTAATATATATGACATGAGTTGTGTTTAATATCATAATTAATGAAGCTAAATTGGATATGCAAGAGATGGGTCATGTTTTATATGTAATAACAATGCTCAAAGGACTATTTTACATACTTTAAAGTATTAACAGTGAGTTATATTTAATTGCAAAATTCAAGAGGTATGTTACATATAATTAATAGTACAGGAAATTTCTTATGTTTAATAGGAAAATTTAGAGCGATAAAAATAAAGAGAGAATTTTGGGAGGTAAGTATATTTTGCAGAAAGATATTTTTATCCAATTACTTTACGGAGCATATTGTTGGCAACATATGACGAAGGCGGAAGAACTTTCTTGGTCTGTCTTCAGGTGTATGCTCTCTTCTAGGGATTTGGCTTTTGGTGTTTGGGAGGGCTGTCATTTTATTGGTCTGGTTGGTTTTGTTTGGTCATTTTCTTTTCTGCCTTTGCCTTTGGTTGTTTTGGCTGTGGTTGTTTCTATCTATTAGTCTTAGTTTGTACGTGTTCTAGGTTTCGCCTTTTGTTAGGGTTCGGTGTTGGTTCAATTGTATTGGTGTTACTTGTCTTTAAGTGTAAGACAATTGGCCGAAGAGTTTTTGGAACAGTTGGATAGCAAGAAACCCAAATGGGTGGGCCGACAGCACTAATTTGCGCAAACAACTTCAAACGGCCATAATTTTTGATCTATAAGGAATTACGAGGCCCATAACTATCCAATCAAAGCTATCGAACTAAACTATGCAACCCCAACAGCTTTATTACTGGCCTGCCTATTTTCCATAAATTCAGCCTCTAAACATGTTTTTGGGCTATTTTTTATGTTTTTCACATAGGTTACTGGCATTTTCGTAATTTTGCATTTTAGGTTTCTTATTTGCCTATACATACTCACTGTAATTGTTGTATGGCTCATTCGTTAAAAATTCTGAATACAAAACCCTAGTTATTTCTCTCAGTGGATTCCCAATTATTCGAATTTAACGTGCTCAACTTCAACTGTACGTTTCTGTTTAGCATGACTGCCTTGCACGTTTGTGCCTATTAGGACCGGTATCCTATTTATCGAAAAAAATAAAAGAGGATGGAGGTAAGTGGCTAAATGTAGACGCTTGACATCCTTTACTTTTTTGTTGATTTGATTTTTGTACTGCTTGTTCATGTCACATATATTAGTGGTCCATCACTGGGAACAAGATCCCTAGACCATAACAGAACCATTACCTTTTTTTTATTTTATTTTTTTCAATAATTAATGATAAAAGTAGCGATACAAAGTAGGTGTATCTGTAAAAGTAAGGTTTGATCGAACACATAAAAGTTTGCAATATCCCTGGACCCTGCTTTTGGCGGGAGCCCTTAGAGGCACTGGATTTGTTGTTGTTGTTATTGTTGTTGTATAAAAGTTTGCAATATAAAAGATCAATGTAAGAAAAATAAAAGTGAAAATTAAAAGACATTAGAAGACCTTGAAGCCATGACCTTTTTTTTTTTTTTTTTTACTAGTTGTTCCTCCCATGCAATTGATTAGAATCTGATCTAGTAATATGGTCCCTTGAAATGAAGACCAAAAATAGTTTATATATACAACTTAATTGAACTCGTGAATTGACGTAGTAGTAATTATTTCACTTATTTTTGTAGTGATTAGAGTGGTTGCTTTTGATATACCGTTTTTAGTATACCGGGACCAGATATTTAATTAAATGTCATGTATTTTGAGCATGATGCACTTTTTTATCGATCATGTGTTTATTGGTTTTTTTTTTCCGGCTATTTTGCTAAGGGAAAAAATTATTTAAAAAAAACTCAATTAATGATACAAGATTGTATCTAAGTTTAGGAAAAAGAATATATGAGAAGAAGAATATTAGAAAAAAATATGAGAAGAAGAGGAGAATAGAGCATAGAAGAAGAGACAATTTGTAGAAGAAGACTGAGATTTATTTCTTGTATGATCAATTCGATACATCATTTAAAGTATTTATAGAGCAACTATAGCATTAATAAACTTTCCCTCCAATCAAAGTTGAATTACAGCTCCAAAACTGAAATTAAAATTGTAGCGTGAAAAACAAAGGCAGGAGATGTATTATGTATAATTAAAAGTGTAGGGAGTCTCTTTTATTTAATAAGAATGTTTAGAGAATGTAAATATATTTTACTCTTAAATTTAAATCTTCAACTCTTAACATTTTGTACTTGTCAAATTAAAAGAAATATGGAGTCAAAATTTGCTGTGATGTGTGTGTTCGTTAGAAACATAGGCCTCGTTTAGTTGTCAAAAGAATTAAAATCCTATAAGAAGTTGTACTTCTCGGGAATTTACTTCACTTGTCAACTTTCTAAGAAAAATAGTATAAAAGTGTTTGGTTAGCCATATGAGAAATAGAACTTCATGGGAATTTAATTCCTATATTTTGTTTGGATAACATAACAACTGTCTATAAAATACAATTAAAATGACTATTATACATATGGCCAATTTTCTAATTTCCACTAAGAAAAGGTAAATTTGATAGAGGGACTCACTTGAAAGGATAAAGTTGTCATATTTACCAATTATAATGGATATGATTGTCATACAAATTAAAAGTTAGCGTTTTCAAGCAATTGAAAATTACTTAGCAACTTCCATTTCTCGTATTCTTCCTACTTCTCGCCCATACCAAATAAGAATAAAAATTTGCACTTCTTATTATACTACAACTTTCCGTAGCTACTTCTTGCATCCAAAACGAGGCCGTAATTTGCTATGATGTGTGTGTTGCATAAATACATCATTTTCCAAAGATATTCGAAATTATATTCGAGATAGAAAAGGTAAAAGTTGTTTTGAAAGATAATATATGCTTCTGAAAATGAAGTTCCTCAAAGTCATCGCAAAATCAATCTTATATTCCATTTATCGTCAAGCTCAAACTATACAAATTCCTTCAAAAATAATATTTTTGGCTAATATTATTTGACTAGTAAATATCGAGCATAGATTTTTTCTTTTGATAGTAACAAAGTCGCAATACACAATAGGTAACTCGAACAAACGAGACCTAGGAAAACCTAAATAAACTTGGGAAAAAGAAACGCAAAACAAAAACTCAAAAAAAAGGGGGAAACAACAAACAGGCACTACAAAGCTATAACAGCACTGGGAGAGAAGAGCTCTGTGTAGGCGAGGACGGCGAACCGTGATAGAGTTGGAGAAACTGGATCAAATAAAGCCCTACTCCAATCGTGATAGAGCATAGAGTACTATCACATATGTAATTTTTAAAATAATAGGTAGCGATTGTTCAAAAAAATTTCACAACTACAGTTTTTTTTCCCGATAATTAGCAAAGTGCAGCTCTGAAGAGCATAAACTCTTACAATGGTAAATGCTCTCTTCTCTCTCCTCAAATAAAACACCCAACGGTCACAAAGGACCCACACGCGCCACCCATTCCCAGCGCGTGAGGGCGCGTGGGCTGCTCACCGGGGGCCGGAGTCATAGCCAAGGACTCGACGTAGGCCCGCCGTCCCGGTCGTACAGCTATCTCCTAAAACAAAGAATTTCTCTCTTTTCTCTCCTAATTCAAAGACCCTAACAGTCAAAAGTCCTCACACGCGCCACCCATTCCCGGCGCGTGTAGGCGCATGGTTGCATCACGGGGGCCGGAGTCACTGCCAAGGACTCGACGTCGTCCTGCCTACCCGACCGTACAACTCTTGCCGCAGGCCGTCAACGATCGGGTGACCATCGAGGGATCTGCACCTCCCTCCTCCACAAACTGGGTGCGTCACCACCGTGCTTCAAACCTCCGGTAATCTCTCTCCACCTTCCCACGAACCTACTCCAACACGCTACACCTCCAATTTCTACCATCTACCACCAAATACATCAACCTCCAACGCACCTTCGTTTTTTCCCCAAACAACCACCGAAACCCCCACCAAGCCTCCAATTCACTGACCACCACCACCACCAACAGTAGCAACAGAATCCACCACCGACCACGGTACCTCTTCAACCATCGCAAATGTTGCACGCTGGTACAGGGGCATCTATCTTCGTTGATGGTTTACCGGAAAGAACGGCAAATTCATGGCTCAGGGCTATTTTTCGCGCATTCAAATCTATTTATGACACATTTGTCCCTGTGAAAAGAATGCTGAGAACTACAGAGTCGTATGGCTTTGTTCGGTTTCATGACTTGAATGAAGCTACAAGGGCTGTCAAGTCCATGAACGGGAGATGGGTTGCGGGTGTGAAGCTCAGGGTGCAACGGGCAACTCCAGTCAGAAGTGCAATTCCTACGTCCACTCGAGACCGACCACAGCAGAGCACGGCCCAGCAGGACAAAACCAAATTTACGACCCAAGACCGAGGGAACGAATCAACTAATCGAAGTGGGGTACATGCTAACACAGATTTTCCGAGAATTTCAGTGTCAAATTCTAACAAGAGAGTTGAGGCATGGCTTAAGCGGTCAATTATTGCCCGTTCCATTGTGGAGGTCAGTCTTGATAATGTTCTTACATTTATCACCGTTAATGACCTTTACGGATTTACACCTAAAGGCTTAAGCAACAACTCCTTTATTTTGGTCTGTGATTCGATTGATACTATGGATGCCTACCTCGGCCCCCGCAAGGAGATTCTCCGACGAATGTTCAGTGAAGTTTATAAATACTCGGGGGAGACGCTTGGGTCCCTTAATAGAAGGGTCTGGCCTGAGATACACGGATTGCCGATCCAGTGTTGGTCAAATGAGTGCTTTGCCAATATAGCCAAACTCTGGGGGAGGTTCATTAGGGTGGATCCAAGAACATCCACTATGAGGTGCGTTGACGTTGCAAGGATTCTGGTGGACTCTTGCCACGCAATATGTATCCACTAGATAGTCCAGGTCCACCACAGTGGGGGAACCCGTTTGATCTTCGTGAAAGAAGGAAGCTCTGCATTGATACCAGACTACTCTTCCAACGTTGTGTCCAGAGCCGCATCTGCTAGATTGGCGAGGGAGCAGGCCTTTTCCACATCGCATCCCCCTCAAGGGAACGAGTGCACGACCGTAATAAGGCATTCCTCACTGATTAAACCTTCTTCGCTTCTGGTGCCTGAGCGCTCAGTTATTAGTGAGGAGTTTAGAACTCCTGCCCTGCTGTTGGCAAATGATGGGATGGAAGTTGCTTGGCAGCCGTCTGGTCATGTTTCCCTCCACCGCAATGGCCAAATCATTTGAAGATGGGCCCCGCAACCATTGATCATGCATGCCAGGCCTTGCGCTCCTCAGCAGGTGGCGCACCCCCCTCTGCTACTGCCATGGGCTGAGAAAGGTGAAGATCCAGCAATTCAACATCATGCCCAGATAACCGCACCTGATACCGACACTCGGGGAGGTAACAGTGATAGTGAGTCAACATCTGGGCCTGAGTTCCCTCCAGGATTCGAGCCCATAGCAGCAATGGGTAACTCTCAAGCTGAGGATAGCATGTTGTCGTGTCAGCAAGAATCAGTTCCTCCCATGGGAGGGCCTAGCCCGGGCTGAAAAATAAAAGAAAAGGTGCACACAACAAAAAGACAGAGAAAAGCCATTAAGCGCAAGATGAAGGGTAGACAGAAGTGGGAGCTGCAAGACTTCCTCAAGGATATGTCTCCTACAAGTAATGCCGGAAAATCACCTAAGTCAGCCAAGAAGAAGAAGAAAAAACGAAATAGGGGGAATCGAAACCAGAACATCACGGAAGAAGCTTATGATGAGAGGATCCTGACTGCGGAGCGGGTTATAGGGATAGGTCAAAGGGTGAGCATCAACTTTGATGGTTTCGGTCCGGTTGAGGTGGCAGGCATCCTTGCTCATTGATTTGGCTTGTGTGTTAGGGCTTGTTTCTTTCGGTTGTTTCTGGTTGCTGCTGGAGTTTTCGAGTTTGCTGGCTCAGCTCCGGCTCCTTTGTGGTTTTTCTGGGTTTGTTTGGCCGTTTGTCTGTGTGTTCTCCAGGTTTGCCATTTTGGTTGTTTGTCTGGGTTTTGTCTTCTTTGGGTCCGCTCGCGTCTTTTGTTTTGGCTGTGTTGGTCTTCAGTCGGGTCTTTGCCTCTCCGTGTTCCATTTCTTTGCTTGAGGTCCTGTTTCTCTTTTTCTTTTTCTTTTGTCTTTTCTCGTTCTTGTTGTCTGGTTGTTTTTCGGCTAGCCTCAGGCCTCGTTTTTCGAGTTTGCCTGTCTTGTATCGACACTCCTGTGTCACTTATCGAAAAAAAAGCGATTTTTCGAGATGGAAGAATAAAATACAAAAATAATTATGTGAAAACTCTTTCTTAACGAGAGAAAAATCTAATCATAGCCCAAAATTTTCATATATCAATTACGCTTCGCACCATGCAATTTTAAACAAAAAAAATTAAAAAATCTCTATCAATGCAACTTTTAATAGACTTAAGTTGCAAACTCTCAATGAAAAGCACACGGCTGATTAATCACACCCAAAAAGAAATCAAACTGCTCTTAGAAAATCTCATTCTCTCTCTCTCTTACCCTAGGTGCCCCTCGAGCACCTGTTTACAAGCACTCACAAACCTTACATGATATAGAATGTAAAACCGAAAAGTTTCTAGAGTAATTGGACCACCAGAAACCTAAACCTGAAAAACTGATTTACGTGGGGAATTTCAACGACCATAATTTATTTATCCATAAGGAGTTACGGGGAGATTCACTTGTTAAATTGAAGCTCTCGGGCCGAACTGTGCAATCTAGTCGCTTCGTTTTTGGCTTGCCGATTTTCCTTAAGGCCTCTAAATGTGTTTTTAGGCAGCTTTTACGTTTTACAGAGAGTATAATGGTAATTTCATAATTTTTGCATTTTAGGATTTCTTTTAATTTTGCATATAAATACTCTTTCGTGCTGGTTGTTTGGGTCATTAATCAATTGCTTAATACTAAACCCTAATTTCTCTTTCTTCCAGTAGACTTCGAGTTATTCTTTCAATTTTTGACATGTTCACATCGATTTCACATTTTCGTTCCACGTCATTACATTTCTCTCTTTGATGGTTCTCTCTACTAATCAATGAGCCGCTTTTATAGTCAAATTAATTAATCTTAATCTAATCAAAATCGCAGTCTACTTAAATCTCACTTGTCTTAATCAAATCATATTAACTTTTAATTTTGAGATAAGAATAATCTAGCAGTTGAAAACTTTTGTTTTATTCATAAAATTAGAGTTCTCCTGATGCGGTCCGTTGGCAAGAGGATGATTCAGGTTTTGACATACAATTTCATAGATTTATTTTACTTATGTATTTCTTTTTATGCTTGGATTGTGAGAATTAAGATTAAACTTTCCCCCTTTATTTCTAATTGCTTCAATAATAAAAATTAAAAAAATGCTGTTAAATCTTTTCATTCCCCAATTTTTATCTTTTTACACTGCATCACCCTGCTATAATGTTTTTAAAAATTAATATTACTTAGAAAAAGAAACGGAAAATTATCCACTAGGTGACGATGAGCTTTTTTATATCAATGATGACTAAAAGATCAAGCATATAACAATTAAAATAATATTAGACACCACTCATAAGAAACAAAGAATATATTAGCTTATATTAATAAATGTATATAAAAATAATATTCACAATAACTTTTAGTATATGATTTGAAACAATGATAAAATTTTTAAAACGTAAAAAAGAACCACCAACACCCGAGGAAGGGGAACATGAAGTCCAAACCTTTAATTATATCAAACCCAAAAGCTCAAACATTTTTTTTTCCCGATAAATATGTACAAACAATTAACATATGAAGAAACTTATTTTTATATATTATATTATATTATATTATTAAGATAGAAAGAATGTATGCGGTTGGAGATGAGCAGTGAATTGCTCCCCACAAGCCTGTCCAACTGGGCTCCCTTCTTCATTAGCACAAACGTAGGCATCGCCTTTACTTCCATCTTCTTTGCGACTCCCTGCTTTTTGAACACCCAAAAGAATTAATTCAAAAAATTTGCCCTTTTTATAGTTAAGATACAAGTTCAAAAGCTTCCGTGGGTGAAGTCATCATTAAAAAAAAAAAAAAAAAAAGCAAAAATATAGAAAGTGAAGACATAGAGAGATACCAACAGAAGAGATGATAGATTAGAAACTAGTTTCTTACACACTGAAATAACGTGGCCGAGTGACAACTAGGTCGAAATTTGATGAACTTTTATAAAAATCTAATCAACATTATATAGGAAACATTCATATAGTATATAATTAATAGTAATATAGATAATCTATGTCAATGTGTTCAGTGAAAAATCAGCGAAATATGATAAAAGTTTACCAAATTTTGACATATATAATACGCATACATTGCTAAAATTATGAGTCAGGTTAGCATTTTTGGCAAAAAAATAAAATCGTAATGAAGATACTTATAAATTGTTAGAATTATATTCCATTTTAACATTTTCAATGAATATCTATCGAATTTTAACAATATGGTACCTGGTAAATAAAATCTTAAATTTTGAAAATACCTAACTGGATATTAAATGATAATTTTTGTTAGAATTATTCTTTCAGATCAATATATATAGCTATATATAAAGTTGTGCAGATTATGAAATGACATCTAATATTTGAAGGAGGGTGGCGGCACTGGATGTTGGGTATAACGATACTTGAATGTTATACTCAGTCTGATTTTTGTGGGTGTTTTGTTTTTTTTTTTTTTTCACACTTTATGTGTTTCCCTTTGAATTTTCCTCCAAAAATATCGGATTTTATATTACGAGCTTTTCCTTACCTTGACTTCATCCACGTCCACGGAGAGGAACAGAAACTGAGGGTATCTCCTTGCCATCTCTCTGAACAGTTTATTCATAGCCACTGATGGTACGCACCATTCTGCTGTAAAATGTACCATCACCTATTTTTCAATTATCTTAGTGTATTCTTTCGATAATTGGTAAAATCCCTGTAAAATATGTAAGTGTGGTAGGGAAAATATAACAAAGAAAACTAGATGAAAACGGTCAAGCGCCACTCCAACAATACAGATTCTAGAAGGCCAAGAGAGGCAAATACAAGCAAGGCAGCTAACAAAGCGACAGCACAACAACAACTTAAAATCACTAGCAAACACCCAACACAAAACAAGGAAGACAATGGACGAACCCTAACGGGACGACTAGAAGACCCGAGATGCCAAAAGAAAAGGACAAAACATCATGAATGGATTCACTCACGATGTTTGATTTCTTCCCACTAGGGGACCGGATGCAAAATCCCCCAGCTCTCCTAATTCAACTTAACTATTTTCTTCAATAAGATAAAGTCAACTCCGTAGAAATACAACCCAAGTTTCTTTCCTAACTTTCACCCTTGTTCAGCAAACACGACATCATCCACAACTATTTTGCTCTTGTTTATCATGCAAGTATTTCAATGCTATTCCCATATGTTGATAACCCTACTTAGAGCAAATATTGTGCTTTACCACTAAAAAAAGTAATTACATTTTAACAATTTATTAATAATTTTTAGGGTTACTTACTCCAACCCCCAAACCGTGCTTCGACCAGAGCCCCTGTTGTACTTACACTAGAGGTCCTTATAATTTTCTCACTGCATCAATTTAGTCCTTATAATTTTAAATGTGTCTATTTAGTCTCTATAATTTATATTGCGTCAATTTAGTTATTTGGTCAAATTTAAGTGAAGTTCTTGATGTAATTTTTTACCCCAAAATCACGTTAATTGCAAGTAACTCACTACTAATCCATCTATTGACTTTATCTAACCCAATTATTAGTCAAACAATTAAAATTTCAATTAACAACTTAACATAAATTTTACTATAAGGACCAATATTAACAGAATATCAATGATACATAGATTAAATTAATACAATTAAAAATATTATGACTAAGTTGACACGATGGATGCGAATAAATTTTTCAAATTTAACTGTTGGGCTTGCTAGCTAGGGGAAAGACTGGAATGTAAAGCAAATGTTGGTTGTTTTGATTTTGCTGTTCTGTTTTCTTTTTTTTTTTGATACCCCATACCCAAAAGCCTCGAAACCTCAATTCAAGCAATTCTAAAGAGATATCACTAGAAGTCTCCAAAATCTAATACAAGCAATTCTAAGTGAGGATCATTTAATATTTAAGATTATATGAAAAAATTTTGCAAAGTATATAATGTTGTATATTTTATAAAATTTAATAAAATTCCAATGTGATTATATATAAATTATATTTAAAAATATAAATATCCTTCGTGCATCGCACGGAATAACACTAGTGACAAATTATAGTTAAGGGAGTTAGAGATGATAGTAGATAGATAAAAGTTGAAGTGTATAGAGTGATGAAAGAGCTGTCATGTGATGCTTTTTGACATAGTAATGAAAATAGTACTTGCCTTTTGGCCCAAAAAAATTGATATAATAGACAAAGTAAAGGACCATTTGACACAAATAATCCTATTTTTGACATATATATTGGATATATAAATTAGGTACATAAAACGCTTACCGGATAACCCAGCTTGGTGGCTTGAACAACTACAGAATCCCAAGATTGAGTTGAATCTACTCTTACAACCCTAGACTTTGTGCTTCTATTTTTCTCTTTCATATTTTTCTTCATAGTTGTTCTTCTATCTCTATGAAAATGGGGTCGAATTTATATAAATTGGGTAGAAAAATTATGAAAATGACATTTTCATTTAATAAATTAAATAAATGGGTTTTCTTCTTTGAATTTGTCAAGTATTGTAGGTATTAAAATGTGAAAATAAATTTCATTAAGAAATTAAATATCCTTAGTTGTGCCTTGTAAGTAATGACTAATGACCTATTACTTGGTTTTATATTTTATTCCTATATGTTTTTTTGTTTTCAATATTCGACTAAGACGATTAGACGTTACCTTATCTATCTATAGCTTAATGAGGAGATGCTCTTAGATAGATGTAAGTGACAGTTAAAAGTAACTGTTATGAGAGAGGAGCATGTCGATGTTCACTCACAGCACCCATAGGCTTGCATGTCTGCTATTGTTGTCGTTTTATTATTGCTTGCATGTCTGATAGTGCTTTATTTGACTTCAATTTTGTAATAATTGTTTTGTCTTTGCTATTTAGGGTTGGGGAACCTTGCCCTAGGGTAAGGCTGTATACATCTCACCCTTCACAAACCCAACCTTGTAGGTTTGTTGTTGCTGTATTGAAAATTTTATAATTTCTAATTTGTTTTATTGCTAATTCATGCTAAGCTAGTCTCGAGATTTTAGAAGTTTAAAGAAACTTTAAACGGTTGGTCCTTCTTATCACAAAGTGTTCAAACCAAGTTATGCGCAACTCATGTAATTCACCTTTATATTAGGATATCAGTTAATATCTGAGTCACCTATACATCTATAATGTATTATATAACAAACTAATAATATAACTATTTTAAGCATTGGCTCCCATTACTTAGACTCTTTTTTTTTTTTTGAACATATTACTTAGATTCTTAATCGGCCCAAAAATCCAATTTATTTATTTGATTATACAGCCAAGAATTAGGAAAACAGACACCCAAAAGTCTAAAGTAACCGATAATCAAAAGAAATATATCCAAAGGAAAAACCAATTTCTAAAATTTATCTTTTTTCCCCGCAACAAACAAAGCCATAATCTACAATAATGCCAAATCGACATAGAATTTAGTAAAAAATCTTTGATGGTAAAAAACACGTATAATACACATTTTGGACACGTAGTCATGCTTTCCACGTTCAAAATGGGTTTTACATATAATTACAAATAATACAGTAATATACTAATTTTCTTGATGTTATCCATGTAATACGCGTATTATAACATGTATCTATATTTTTCCCATGTAAAAAATAAATGATAATTGAAATAATAAATATCTACACCAAAATTAAATATCCATGTTCTATATTTTGCTAAATTTATACAACTCACAAATTATTGATTATATCCCTATCATTTACTTTGTGTTAGCTTCTACTACTGCTACTATGACTAACATCATCCTTCATGTTTATAAATTCACGAAACTTCGACCTTCATGTATAAAACTAAATAATACATTTATATATAAAATCTCATTTGATTCCCGTACAGTATTTTGTTGATGTAGATGACAGAATTAAAATGTCTCATGAATATATTAACCCAAAATAGGTTAAGAAGAAATTCAAGTGGTGGATCAGCTATGTTAAAATATAAAATCAATCCTAAACCTTTTGTCCATCAGTTTAAGCTTTTAGAAAAGTTAGTTCCTTAACATGATATCAAAGTCTTATTGACCAAGCAGTCACGAGTTCGAATCCCACCAACCCCCATTTAATATTAACATAATATAAGGACAAGGTATGAAATAAGCCTCTATAATATCCATGCTTTACGCCCAATAAACATTTGTGTGAGGGAATATGTTAGAGTATAAAACTAATTCGAAACATTCACCCATCAGCTTAAACTTTTAGAAAAATTGAAACTCAAACATAGGTCTCATCTAACATCAATTTACAGAACATCCACATCACCAATTAGCTATGGCTATGTTAACACCAAACAAACATAGACAGAGAGATATCACCTCAGCACCAATTAGCCGTGGAATACCTTTATTAATTGAATTGGATAACGATTGAGAGTTCCTAACCTGTTGCTAACCGGGCTAATGTTCAAATTGATTCCTCTTCAAAAACTCCTTACATAACATGAACACAAACACGAAACATTTACCAAGATGCAGTGAAGATGAAAGACCTTCCATTGACAGAATTATGCTACCAGGACACTACAGTCTTCTTGCAAGAGGTCATGGACAAGTTTGAACCTCTTTTTCAGTAGGTAACTGGGGTTCGAGATTTCACCTTAGAACCTTTTATTCCTTTTTTTTTCAATAATTAGCGACATATTCACCATACAAAATAAGCGGCTCAAGCAAGCGAGGCCTTAGAACCTCTTATTCTAAGACCTCAATTGAATTCATAGTAGCGTTTTATCACTGAACCAAAATCTCGTCAGCAGAAAATTCAAACCCCATTGTACTATAACTGTATTTCGTACATTGAAATGCGAAAAGTTTATCATTTATAGTATGAGCTTGTCAAGGAACCAACTCACCCAAAAACTTAAACTAATGGGTAAAAGCCCAAGAATAGTTTTATACTCTAACAATGATAATACTCTCTTTAATATTACGACAAGAGAACACAATATGAATAACACTAAAATTACCAATCGAAACTCAAGTAACATGTTCAAACTCAATTTAGACTTGAACCTGACATGATTTAACAAGCTTTAAGCATATTGAAACTCATTACAACATTTGTTGTTAAATTAAGAGCTCATTTGATACCGTATTTTGCTTGCAATCTTTAGTTTTTGAAAAACTAAAACTAAGTTTCAAAAACAAATTTTTTTTTTTCTAATTTTTGGTTTTTAGTGTTCACTCAAAATAAGAAAAAAACTGAAAATAAAAAAAATCAAAAAGTAGAAAAACCATTTTCAAAATATGGCTTTTAGTTTTTAAAGGATCACAAATGATGAACAGAAAACGATACCAAACAAACCTTGAGTTTTAAGACAAATCAGATAATCGAGAATCACCCACATAAGGACCAAAGAAATTAATTGACCAAATCAAAAGTAACACATGAGAAAAATAAAAATCAACCTTAGTGTAACATAATAATATCATGAATACAGTAGTAATTAAACTGTGGCAAGCATCATCCTCACAAGTACAAGTTCATCATAATCCATTTGTGCTTTACTATACAAATTATCACTAACCTACGTTAGAATATCAATATCTTTTCCTTTTTAAAATTTTTTTTTTTATTTTTCCTCTTAAGTAGTAATCATTAGCAAAAGAAAATACAAATACACATACAGCTCAAAAAGGAGCTTTACCTTAAGAAAAGAAATTAGCCGTAGCTCAGTCGAGATTCGAAAGATCGCCCATTGGTTTGACGTCGAGGGATCCCTATCTCACAAGCGTTGACACGAGCTGCGAAACGGAGTGAACAAAGCGACTCACCGAGAGAAGAAGGATCCGGAGAGATGTTTACAAACATTAGCGTCTTGGAGTCCCCGCCAAGGCATGGCTGTTCAATGATTCCAAAAAGTAGAATTAGATGGCACTTAGAAAATCAAACACTAGTGATAATTATTATGAGTCAGAGTTAAAAGGGCTTGTTTGATACAGTTTTCAGTTTTTGAATTTTGAGAAACTAAAAACTAAGTTTAATAGACTTTTTTTTACTCGTTTTTGATTTCCCGTTTTCCGTTTTAAAGGGTTTGAGCAACTAAAACTACAAAAATTTACTTCTAAATTGGGGTTTTGGCTGATAAAAAACACAAAAACAAAAGACAGGAAATGATAACGAGGCCCAAAGTTAATAGCAAATCATTTATTCTATATGATGTCTAATACTACGGAGCCAATGAGGCTTTGATATAAGGGTAAAAACACTACAAATGTAGAGGCGCTAGAACATGTCAAAGAGGTTCTAGGTTCGAAACCCTCTCCCCCAACCTCACTTATGTACCCAAAGAAAAAAGTGTAATATATTTTCATAGTAGAATCTTCTAGTTAACCAAGATTTGCAATGTCCATCCATTTATGAATTGTGCAAGTGCACTATCATTTTGCTCTATGATAAATGACGACACATACGCAATGGGGCAATCAAATCCCCTTAACCCCTCTCGCATGAGGAAGGCGGGACAGGATCCCATGTCTTGTATACCACCTCCTTGAGACTTACCAATAGAGTTAGCTAGCACCTTCAAGATCCTAGATCATATTCATTTCTAACAGTTAAATAGATAAAGAATGTGAAATTTTATTGGCTTTGTCCTAGCCTAAAAAGTTGGCACCTGAGGCAGCATGTAACTCCAGGTCAAATTCCATTCCAAGTCAATTGGCATTAAACGGAATAATCCACTTATCTTACATACTAATCTTTTCTTTTATCACAACTCTAATATAGGACTTCGTTAATAGACTCATATCTGCAATCATCAACAAGATCCTAGTTCACCAGCTCCATATATAAAACTTCTAAGCACTTCAACATTTACCTGGAGAAGATAAGTCAGCTTAGAGTTTCTAAATGGTACATGGTCCTCTCTCTTTGCCAAAGCAAATATGACATCACTTAGAGAAGATAAGCTTTTGTTGATTGCCTGTTCAGTATCAGAAACACAACGGAAATATCAACTTGTGACAAGCTAACCAACCCCAAAATAAACAACTCTAGATTTCTCAGTAAACGTACTTGGGTTTCCTTCAAACGTTCTCCAGTTGATCCACTCTTTGAAAGCCGCTCGCTTCCAGCAAGATCAATTAGATTCAGGACACCTTGTACCTGTTGCTCAGTGCTCTAACACAGACAGCCGAGGGGGTAATTAGTATCTACATAGGATAAACTTATGAAATCATGAATAACTTTTAGAAAATTCTTTTTGATAATTGGGGTGTCAGAGTCAACTTATGCGTACCTTGGCTAACCCTCAAATGGCACAAACCACCCACTCAAAATTTTCTCTATTGTAAGTTGGGGCTACGAGCCTAGTGAGTGACCCAAGGAGCTGCTTGCACTAGTGGCAGGATACGAACCTTAGACCATAACATTCTTAAGGCCCCAGGTCCAAGCCACTTGAGCCAACCCCTTGAGGCTATGACTTCAAGAATTAGCAAGTACGAAAATTTTGAGTACCTCATTAACACCAGAAATCCGTAAAGTGAAGACAAAATGGCTTCGTGATGATTGCTCATTCATCAAGGTCTTCCCAACAGATCTTCAAGAAAATATATACAAGATTGTCAACTTCAGGTCCTTGCATGAAAAAGTTACAAACACTACTCATACTGGAGTTCCTAACTTTTCAGTGAACGTGTCTGAGCTTTAATATTTGTAAGGCAGATAATTCTTGATTTTTACGAGATCTTGTAGCAATATGTATCCTTGGAACAAGTATAAAAGCATTCTCTCATTTGCCTCTCAACTCATGCTAAACAATTATTTCACGAAAAGGAACTAACCGTTTACTGATGAACTCCTTTGTTGAGGATTTGACATGAATCTAGTTAGTTACTTTACCAAATATCATACAGTTTTATTTGAACTAGTTAGACTGAGAATTCTCATTTTCAACTATCATAAACCCCCAATCTAAATATCAATATAGTTCTGTACAAGGTAGCACGATGGGCTTCCAAAGAGAGGAATATTGGAGCATCAGAATTTAACATTTCAAATATTCGGTTGCTTAGCATGGTATCAGAGTAGGTTAAAGATACTAGGAATTATTAGCATGGATGAGATATCTAAAAAAGCAGGGTACTCTTTTCCCCGGATGAATTAAGGGTTAAGGGAGCAAAAAATGTCAAAAGAAGCTCATGAAACAGGGTGTTTTAACACTCCATATGTGAGGCTAGTTGAAAGTCCCGGAAAGCAAGATTTAACTTAAATATAGTATAATTCAATATATGAGACACAGGGTTTGTTGTTATATGATAATTCAATATATAAGCCCAATGGACCCTCTCCGCCTAATACTAATTAGTTTCAGGATGAAACCTTAGAGCTCACATGTCAATTCCTTGAGTTAGACCCATCCCCAAAAGAATATAGCATTCTTTAATAATTTAAAAGAAAGAAACAGTGACCACAGAGTACAAGAAAGCACAGAGTTGGAGTGGCCACAGCATTCACTACCAATGCAATGTCTGTATGATTCAGATGCAACTAGAAGCACCAGATAAACATAGGCTAAAATATATATACCTGCCTTGTGCAGCCTTATCCAACAAATATGCAACCTCTCTAGTGCTACGAACGTCAACTATGGTGAGATCAGATACGTGGGTGTTGCCATTTGCGTCATGCTTGATAGAATACTGTTTTCCGGCAGCACTATTCTCCACTGATGATGATTTATTTGTTGATAATAAATCACGGATGGTTTCATTATAGATCTCCAACATTGACACCTACAATGAATAGTAGAACTAAGAAATTTAGGAAGCTTCCGCAAAATCACCAACCTCCTTTCTTGCTTTCTATCATTTGGAATCCTGCAGTGCCTAGGAGTGGTGTCGTGGTCTAGCTCATATCAAACATTCGCTCCCTAACCAAGCCAGTTTTCTAGGTGGAGTTAGATCCAATATATTGATACACTTTGGCCTGTTCTTTCTCCTTTACACAAATACGATCAAACTTGAATACACTAAAATTCAAATGCTCACCTGCAATTCATATTTCCAACCTTGGGATTGAAGATACTGCCTGGTCTCAAATATCTGCTCTAACGAGCGGGGAATCAATCCCTTCTGCTCGGAGTTTGCAGGACTTCCCATCATGGTGAATGTTTTACCCGAGCCAGTTTGACCGTAAGCAAAAATGCACACCTGAAAGAATCAAAGAATCACCGTATAA
Organism: Simmondsia chinensis; assembly: GCA_018398585.1. NCBI lineage: Eukaryota > Viridiplantae > Streptophyta > Magnoliopsida > Caryophyllales > Simmondsiaceae > Simmondsia > Simmondsia chinensis. The sequence goes on along the minus strand of JAGTTD010000002.1, from coordinate 3,473,553 downwards.
GTCCATCGTAGAGGTTTATTTGATCCCACAGGAGTATAATAGCTTGCATATGTGTAAGAGCTCACGTCAGTTAGCAGGTTTAGACATATAAGAGACTCAATACCTCAACACAGGTTTTCAATACATAGGCTCCACTTGTTTCAACGTAAAGCATTTCCTTACATAAATATTTTTCAATTAAAAAATTTTTAATCAATTTTTTTTTTTTTTTACTTTCTCGCTAAAGAAAATAGTTTTATTATATAATATTGAATGAAGCTCATTCTTGGCCATGACTTGAGATTACCATAGAAACTGTTTTCCTTCCATGAAATAAAATGTTTTTCCTTTCATTGAGAGGAATTCAATTTCCCCTTAATAAAGGAAACCTCTCTCTGTATTTGTGGTGGATGTTATGAATTTATAGCAGAAACAATAGAATTTAGACGGAAAATGTTCTCCATCAACAAATAAAGCCATAATTTTGCACATTTCACAATCAGTAACAAAATGCTGAAGCCTAGTGAATCACCTTGTACCCATCAAGGGCGCTTTGAACAAGCTGTGAGATCTCCACAAATACCTCCTCTTGAGAAGCATCAGGCACAAACACCTTGTCAAACACAAAGGAGTGCTTTTGCCCTATGTTCATAGCCAAAAAAAAAAATCCCACAAATCAGACCTTTAGGATCATATTTTGTCCAATGAAAGAACAGATTATGAAAATCTTAAATGGGATCTAGAGTATACCGCTTTGCAGCAAGTCGACACCTCGACCCATAGCTTCAGTGGTCGTGGGGAAACCAATGACCTTTGCTTCTGTACCAGTTTCATCCGCTAATAACGGGCGTACTCTACAAAAGACGCGGATGTTCCCTTTGAGTTCCTACAATCATGGAATGGTTAACTGATCTGGAACTTGTCAATAACAACAGAAATTTCCAATGAGAGAGAAGTACCAATATTGTATTGTGCAACTTTTTACGTAATTTCTCTCCCTCGATGAGTTTCAATTCTGCATCGGCCAACTTATTTTGTAAATCACATACAATGCTGTTTTGCTCTTCAAAATGCTTCCGGGTCTCAATCGCTGATAAATCACGCATCTGCAAACAAAAATAGGCCAAAAAAGGATATTATAACGATCGATCGATCAAATTGCAAGAAACCCCCCAAAAAAATAAAAAGTCAGTCATTTTATTCTGTTGAAAGTCATCTCCTTGGTAAGATGATATCATGATACACCAAAGTCTGAGATCTGATGTATTCAAAGTTAAATCATCATACAACCGAGCAGCTTTCCACGTGATAAGACAATGGCATTAGAACGTCAACATACACCATATTTAACAAAGAGCCCCAAGATTTCAAACAAGACAAAAAGTGGGCATCAATCTATTGGCATGATGCTTTTCTGGAATATAGTTTCAAACATGACTTAACAATTTCTGTTGTCCTCAGATAATCCAAAGATTCACCTGCAGTTTCCTGTGTGCATCTGCCAACTGGCCTTGTAATGTCGTAACTAGATCATGCTGGTTGGAACACTTGGCCTGTACAAGAAAATTATAATGTCAAAAACATATTATATAGTACAGCTCATGCATTTATTTAATGAAACAAACCTCAAGCTCATTTGATTTCGTGGTAAGGGTATCCAACTCTGTCACAGACTTCCCAGTGAACTCTTTGTACTTTGCTATTTCATCATTCAGACTTTGCATTTGTAACAACTGGTGATCACGATCATCTCTGACTTGTTGAAGCTCCATCCTGAGGCATCCAACCTCATTCGCCAAAGCCTCCCTCTGCTTGGAACCATCTTCTTGGGATGCCTATACAAGGGTAATCATGAAGGTTAAAGAGTGCATATCATGGAATTGAATAGAGGTTTTTAATTTGCATAATGGATTTAAAGCTAACCATCACATGATGGATGGTTACATAATGTCACTTCTGTTACAGCCTACAAATGGCATATATACAGAATCTTGTTCAGTGCAATGTATTTTATGTGTTAAATTATGAAAGTGATATAAAAATTAATGATAAGTAAACGGAAGATCCTCAAGTTGTTTAAAAGGAATGGTAACCAACCCCCAACATCTTTATCCGATTCACATTCTTCTAACATTAAGTATTTGTCAGAATCCTTAAAAGGTAAGCTATCTCCTATGTCACTATGATATCAAAAGGTCTGATACAGTGACAAGAACCATGGCACCGTATTTTTTCTTCTAGTCCATATAGAACTCACCCAATTTGGTTTTTGACTGGGTAGATCTCAACCAAGTTATCCAATTATTTCTATGGCCTTTACATATTTCAGAATTTGTGTGACCGCCTTACTCCTAAGATGCATCTTAAGCACTTCACACTCGAAATATAAAAAGCTATCTTATTCGGTCATACCCCTAAGCATTTGGAAGTCTTCTGCAGAACTTAAACAGTCATAAATCCCTTGATAGATTCAATTGTTGGTGTCACTAGCCTTCTTAATCATTTCAAATAACACAATTCTGCGGGAAAAATTCAATGAAAAACTTTGCTAATTGAAATAACAACTAAAGGAATCTTTAACTTTCTTCTAAATGAACGATCAAACAGAAAATTTTCATGTCTTGGTCGATAGTAGCTAAATCCCAAATGACATATAAATTATAAGCCGGTCTAGGTGTTAAAAAAAAAAACGCAGCATAAAGTTTGGCTACTCACTCTAGAGGAAGCCAACTGATCTTGCAATGAATTGTAGTGGCCCCTCAAAGTGCTGAGATTTTCGACCACAGCAGCTTTCTCTCTCTCCACACGTATCAACGTCTCATTTGCCTTAGCAAGCTCGGTCTGGAGTTTGCTATTATACTGCTGCAAACTCGTATTGTATTCCTGGAGTCTTTTGTACATATCATTCAGAGAAGATATCTACAGATTCATCAAACACATTCAAAATAACAAAAGTTAGCTAATATCATTGTGCTACCGGGCCTTAAATTAAATTTCAATGAAAGCAAACTCAGCTACGCTTTACACTACCTTCTGATTAGCACTTTGTTGCTCTCGTTGAGCCTTTTCAAGATCTTCTGACAAAGAAGCTTGCAATTTTTCCGCAGCCATCCTTGCTTCTTTTTCTCTTGTAAGAGAATCCAAAATTTCCTATTTATACATCAAGTTGACAATCAAGATATTTGAATGTGAAGAAAAATGATATCCATAATTTGATTTGATCGTTCTGTATGCATTACGAACTAACCAATTTATCTGATTCCTCTTTTGTGCATTTCTCCAGCAGCAGAGTGTAGTTTTTTCTTAGCTCCATGATAATTGCATTCAATTCCTCCTCCTTATTTTGCATCAACATCTCTGATACAACAAGCACAATGAGGCAGCAACTTACAGTCTTACAACTCCTAAACAATTTCAAACTTGGGAAATTAAGTTCATTCAATATGCATAGTACCCAATTCGGCGCACTTTTTCTCTGCAGATACCAACATTCCACGAAGATTCTCTTGCTCTAAGAGATGGCCCACTTCAACGTCTTGGAACCATCTAATGCACAACCTGAGCCTCTTAATGTAATCCAACATTTGTTCACATCTCTCCTGAAGTAACACAATTTTAACAAGAACACAAGCAAAATCAACACTAACTACAATTTCAATCAAAAACCCATATACAGATAATCACAAACCATATATTATTAGCACAACAGATCATAATATTGAATTTAAGTAAAAGGCCAACTAACCTTATACTGAAACTTGTTCTTGGTTTTCATCCTCTCATTCAACAAAGCCTCCACATCTTCCTTGGTAAACTCAAGTCCGCCGATATCAGACCCGGCATTGCTGGCCGGAGCACTGGGCGGAGCGCTCACCGGAAGCGAATCCCGGCGGCCATTTACAGCAGAAAATGCCGGCCGGGTTCTGATGCCGTTTGATCTCGGCCCAACCATTTTTTGCTCTTCTACTCCAACCATTCAACCTCCTCTAAACATAACTTCGTATAACCTATGAATACCATTCTTATGGAGATCATTACACCCACACAAATAACATAAGCCCGTAGCTTTCAGCCAATACAATATAATATAAGGACAACCAACAGAACATATTTTTAAAAAAATTGAAACTTTCAATCAAATTTCTAACTGGATGAAAATAGGTGGAGCATAACTCAACAAAAATTTAAATACCGTCAACATCAATACATTAAAAAAAATAGAAACCAATCGGTAGCAGATTGAATCCCTCAACAAAACCTAATTCTTAATTGTCAAACACTCCACATGTCAGTCTTGAATCCCACATTCTGAAAGAGAAATGTCAATATATAAACCTAGCAGGTTACTTGAATTAGTTTTAAAATGGAATACTTATATGTGAATGTCATGTATGCCAACTCGGTAAGTCGAGCCTATCACAACAAAACCTAATTCATAATAAATAACAAGAACCCATAAAAACCCATAAATTTATTTTTCTATGGCAAATGTTGAAACATTTAAATTAGCATATTTATGCTAAAACAAAAACAAACCCATAAAAACCCAAAAATTATTTTTCTAGGGCAAATGTTGAAACATTCAAATTAACACAAAATAAACTACTAAATCAATAAACAAAATCAAACCCATAAAACTGCAAAATGTGGGCAAACATGAACAGAAACTTACAGCAGAAGGGCATTCAGAAATGGAAAAAAAAACCCTAAGGGATTAATCCAGGGGAAGAAGGGGGATTTAGAGTGAAGTTGAAACTTGATTTTCTAATTTAGGTGAGAGAGCAGAAGAAGAGAGAGAAAATAGTGATTTCAGTAGAGAGGGGAGTTGGATTACAACTAAAGCAATATAGAGAGATTAGTATAGAATAGCATTTTGCTTTGATGTGCAGTAAACAGTGGAGAGGACGGTGAGATCAGTGGAAAAGCAAACAGTAGGGAACGACAAGGGGGAAAGAGTTATTTTAAAATCGAAAATGATTTGGTAAATATTTTTAATTGAGTTTTTTAAAATTCAAATTGAGTTATTTTTAAATTTGTTTAAACTAATTTTTTATGTAAAATGGTTTTTAATTTTAAGCTTGTTTAAATCAGTCTTTTATTTTTTTGTTTAAAATGATTTGTAATATTTTATTCTGTGACGACATTGGTCTATAATTTTTTAATTTTTTTTTTCTAATTTTGGTTAATAAGGGGAAGACTAATTTTGGTATAAAATAAAATATTGAGAATTATTTTGAATTAAAAAAAAATATGAGAAACTATTTTAAATAAAATTATAAATAATAGAGAATATTTGAATAAAGAAAAATATGAGAAACCAATTTAAACGAACGGCCAAATATTAAATTTTTCTGGACAAATTTTTAAAACATTGTTTATTTATTAAATATCAAATTTATAAATAGCTATTTAGTATCTAAGAATGTTAAATATTTGGTTACAAAATAGTCTACTCGTGTATATTTTATATAAACTATATGTTAAACATGCTTAAATCCAATAACTGAAACCTGGTTAAAATGTTGATGCCATGATTGTGAATATTATGAACTTAAATGGGTATTTTTGTTCAAAATAAGGTGCAAAACAAACAATGTTCATTTTGCATCTGACTGGTCGTATTTGTCATTAGACATACCCTTGCTAGTTGTTACTTGTGTCGATTCTATTACCCTAGTGTGTTGTGTTGCTCTGGAAAAAGGAGAAACACCAGTCCTTCGTCCTTGCCATTTTTGAGGCACAGGAGTCATGATCAGGAGGCACCATTTGTGTTTATTTGCGTCCTTTCTTGGTTGTTAATGGGAGTCTTTAAATGGATGGTAGAAATGGCTTCTTGGAAGGGTGACACGAATGGAAGCGTGGGCTAGATAAAGGCTAGTTTGAGGAGAGAGAAATGACTAATTAATTTTCCTTGGCTATTTATCTGTTAGTTTCTGTTGATTCTTCTTATTCCTCTTTACTCTCGAGCTCTCCAAAACCTTAATGGAAGATCACAACTCGCGTTACACTGGCTTTGGTGCTTGGGTTATGTTGAGAGGTTAGAGATCCACGAAGCCTTAGTTAGGTTTTGGACTTAGAAGTCTTAAATTGTATATTAGTTTCATTTTACGCCTTTTTAAGTGCTTCAATTTGTACCCAAATTTCATATAGAAGGATCTCACCTCTGTTCTTAGATAATCATAGAGTAGACCTATTTTTAGGGCGTCAAAGCATATAAATATGTTGTTCTTGCTTTTATTTAGTTTAGCTTTCTTATCTAATTCTTGTATTCTGTCGATCTTGTAATTTTCTATTTTGCAGATTCATAGCCATGCTTCCAATAAAGGATTTAGTGCTTAAGTACAGTAAAGTTTGAATAAGATACCTTGAGTTGTAAAAATTTGATCGTTTGTTAAAATCTGATAGATTTTTGCAGAAAACCAATAATGTGATATATGATTTCGACAATATTGTTTCATTCAAATGAAGTAACAACGTATATATTAGTGGCCTTAGGCTTGCTCCGGTGAGATGGTTCATTCACATCACTCCTTTCACCAAGTGAGCTTAGCCTGCATGAGAAGAGCATAAACCAAGCTCGATAGGTTCAGTATGCCTAACATAACAAGGGTCGGAAAGGGCTTATTTGTGCCATGGGAAATTTTGTTTGACTTTTTTACTCAGAGGTTAAGATTCAAACGACGCAACCAGGTCATCTATGATCTTCTCATCCCCTAAATCCAGAAAATACGACCGTAAGCATACATTAAAAATTTGAAAAAATCTTCATTTAAGCATACATGAGCTCTATCCCACTCTAGAATTTTTTTTGTTTCACAATAACAACAACAGGCCCAGTGCCACAAGGGCTCCCTTGTGAGTAGGGTCTAGGACCTTGTAGGGCTCTCCATATTCGTGTTGACTTTTTCTTTGTTTGTTTTGTAGAAGAGAAGTCAAATAAATCTTGAGTAGACTTCAGTGCAGTTTCCCTTCTAAGAGTCCATGCATAGACAAATTTGTGAATACCTTAATTTGTTCGAATTCATTCGATGATTCGGCAAAAAATGTTAGTTTGACACACAATTCATTTATGTGTTATACCCTTCACTCAAATTTGGTTAACTTTTCCAAAGTGCTAATGTGACACAAAGTCCAATCATACTATATTAACACTACAATAACAACGATAACAGTCCCAGTGCCACAGGGGCTCCTGCACGAAGCAGGGTCTGGGGGGGTGGATGTAAGCATCCTTCCCCCTTCCAGGTGGAAGAGAGGATATTTCCAATGACCCCCATCCTAAAGATCGAGTCGTCATGAGAACATGGTATCCTGAAAATCATGGAAGCCACAAAGCATCAGCCTAGGACACCGCGTTAAACTAGCAGTATAAAATATACCTTACAGAAGATAACTACAAGGCACATAGTAAAGCAAATAGCATGTACTATATTAACACTATTAAGCAAAATTCGCCAATTTGTTAAAAAATTAACAATAAATTAGTGTAGGACACCCAATTAATAAAACTTTTAAATTATAAAATATCTCATTATATATGGTTAAATATAAAAACAATAAGGTAAAAAAAAAAGATTCAAACTCTATAGCCTAATTGAAATAACCCGTCAAATATATAAATTAATAAATATTTTTAAAATATTGTTTTTGGAACAGGAGATGTGTTGAATTTCAAAAACATAAAAAAATCTACCAAAATATTTTCATTATATTATTTTAGGTTATCCTAGCTAGGAGAGGGATAGGGCTAATGGTAAAGAGAAGTTCTACTATGTAAAAAAAATAAAATTTTATAAATAAAAAATGTACTATCAATTATTAATAATATACTCAAAATTATAAAAAATGTACTTAAAAATCACCTGCCCATATATCGTCACACAAACACATAAGCGGGGACAAATGTGGAAAAGGGAGCCGCGTAGGGGGAGCGCTTTTGATAACTTTTTGAATATTTTTTTAAAATTGGGATCTGGCGGTACCCTGGTTAGATTCCCCTCAACTAACCAAATGTCTATTTTGCCCTCCTCAAGGTTCTCAAATTTCATTTTTGCCCCTCCTATCTACATGTCATGTTTATTATTATAATGAAAAACAATATTAGAAAAAAAAAAAATTTCCCAATAACTAACGATAAGATCAACAACAACAGTCCCAGTGTCTTGCGGCTCCCACTGAAGGCAGGGTCTGGGGGGGGGGGGGGGTGATGTACGCAGCCTTACCCCTTCCAGCTGGAAAGGAGACTGTTTTCGGGGACCCCCAACCTGAAGTAGTTAACTAACAATAAGATCGTAGTATAAAATAAGTAACTCGTATAGATTAGGTCACAGGATGAAGACTTATCTCTCAGGTTGGGGGTATTCAAAAACAACCTCTTTTCAGGTTGACACCCTGAAGGGGTACATCTACCCCCCCGACCCTGCTTTTGCGGGAGCCCTCAAGGCACTGAGATTGTTGTTGTTGTATAGATTAGGTCACAGACAACCTGTAAAACAGCGAGGCCCATGAAATGTTAACAAAAACAATTTAGGTAATATTATCGTCAAGGTAAAATTGTTATTGTCAAAGCAAGATTTTAGTTTTCTAAGCAACTTTATCGCTTTGATTGTTTGTAATCACATTATTGCTCTGACAATAATCATTTTTGCTTTGAAAACAACAGCTTTCTTAATTTATATATATAATATATACTATAATATTAATTTTTATAATTGAATAATTTCTTATCACAAAATTAGTATACTAATTTGATAATCAAGTCAGCCAACCTGATTGTTCACGAGGGAGTCACCACGAGGCAGTCAAGATTCATCGTTCAAGTGTTTGTAATCATAATTGGGTTGGGTGGAGTCGCCCCCTCTCTCTATCTTGTCTGCTTACGGGTTTAGTCGTAATGAGTAGTATAGTCTTCGGCCTTGTTTGAAAACAAAAAAAAAAAAAAGGGAAAGAAAAAACTTGTGCCTAAATTTGTAAAGAGAAGAGAGAAGAGAAACGTGGCTCCATTATTTTCAAACATGAAGACTGTCCGACCATAATCTCCTTTGTTGCACCCAAGTACAGCTTCTATTTTATTACTACTTCCTTAACCCTTTTTTTTTTTTTTTTTTAATGATACATAGTATTTTATACATATATATATGAATGGTGGCGGTTTTATGAGAGGGTGAGAGCATGAGAGGGGCGAATCTTGGCCCTCCATTATAATGGACGGCCAAAATTTGTCAGATATTAAAAAAAATAACAATTTACGCCCAAGATTTGTTGAGCATTGAAAAAAAAAAATAATTCCCTTCTCTTACCCCTTCTTTCTTTCAGCCCTATGAAGGGATATGGGCTGTAAATTATTACTTTTTTTAATGTTCAATAAATCTTGGTCGTTTATTACAATGAAAGGTTGGGATTCGCCCCTCTCACGCTTTCTTAATAACAATATATATATATATATATATATATAGAGAGAGAGAGAGAGAGAGGATACAAGGAGATAAAATGATAGAGAGTAAAAAATTGGGAACTTGGAAAAAAATTAGGTTTAAGTTACGATGGTTCCGATAGTGATATGAATCGTTTATTTTGCCCTCTTGAAGGCGATGTCCCTAGATGAAGAAACACAGTAAGAAGTAGTCAACCCATGCTCTGTTTTCTGTCCAATCCTAATAGGAATTATAGCTCTTGATTGATAGGTTCCACTTTAAGGTGTCTCTAATAACATCAAGGGTCTATTGAATTATTGGAGCTCATATCATGTTCAGGGGTTTATGTTAAGGAAGATGTCTTTTAGTTGTCTTTTTATGTTTTAAGGAGTTGCTACAGGTGTGATCCATTTAACTTTTTTGTGTTTCAGGAGTTGGTGTGGAATGAGCGTACAAGTGTGTTTGGGCATGTTTTTGTTTTTTCGGAGTTGGCATGATGGTAGCTGTCTAGATGTTCTAGGTGTTTTGGGGTTCATTGCTATGTTTGTTTTATTTTTTCCCACTTGGATAGGTTTCTCAGGCTCCGCTTTGCTGGGTGCATTGATTCTATATCAAGTTAGTCTCTAGTTAAGATCCATGTATATTGTAGTCGTCACTAAATAAAAATATTAGAGAATTATGTTCAATTTATATTTTATTATTCGCGGGGTAATAATTACGTTCTAAAAAATAAGCGTACAAGTATTAATCCCCCTTTTAACACAGTCATATTGTCTATGTTGCGCTACTATGTAGGACATGGTAATAAAACTCTTTTTTGGTTACATATATGGCTTGAAAATTGTCCGTTAAGGAAAAAATTCTCCTGACTTTTTATCTGTATTTCCACTCAGCAATAGTTCATAACAGAACACATGAGTTTTTGGGATGGTATTACTTGACACTGGAGACTGGAATGACGTTGTAATTTCTTCGAAAGGGAGTCCAGCTTCACTGCAGGAAGCTTGTCTCTTCCCTATTCACGACGATGCTTTAACTTGGAATCATGGTCCCGAAGGTGTTTTTTTAGTCAACTTCTTTTATATTTATCAAAAAAGTCAACTCCTGTTATAGGGTTGTGATTACAACGTCTGGTAATCCTTCCACTAATTAGATAAAAGGGTTTTGATGCAGTCTTATTCCCCCTGGAATTGAGTTACTAGTGTGGTTAGCTCTTCTTGAGATACTAAAACACAAAAGATAGATTAGTGCGAATTGGGATTTTAGACTCTAACAACCGACCTTGCTCATTTTGAGGCTAGAGCAATTAATATTGCAGATATCTTTTTTTTTTCAATTGCTGGACTACATGGCTGCTTTTGGACTGCCATTTTGGAATGGTGGGGGATTGCCCTCATCTTTCCAAATAATCTCAATACAGTTTCCATCGATGGCAATTCCCATTAGAGGATCAACCAAGAAAGTTTAACTAATGACATATTTTGCAATTATAAACTCCATTTGAAAATTAAGAAACGCACTTATTTTTCAAAACTCGCCTCCTAATTTGGCCAGCATACTTGACACCACTAAATTGAGGGTAATGAGTACATGGTTGGAGGTGCAGACATCCCCCTCCACCGTTACTTGAAGGACTCACATAGATTGATATCTACGACCAATCGCAGATCCGCCTTTACAAGCTCTAGGACTTCCAGTGCTCATTCTAAGGCAGGGCGGCCATAGCTACCATCTCCATAGATTGGGTCCGGAATTGGAGCGTTTGCTTTTTATGCTCCATAATTTCCTTCCTACGCAGCACCTCTAGTCGCAGACCATGGGCAAATCCAGGCTGATGTTGCTCGGCTTTTCCCATATTGCTCCAGTTTAGGGCTTGTTTTGATATGTCATTGTCTTTATTTTTAATTTTTTTTTAATCTTTTAGAGGCAATCTCCAATGTTCTTCCGACCAAAGAGGGCACTAACATGCCGTCACTGGATCCCATTAAAACTCTGAAGTTAAACGTGTTTGGGCGAGAATAGTACCAGGATGGGTGACATTTTGGGAAGTCCTCACCCTCAGGTTTGGTGCACTCGGAAACAGTTTTCTCTTCAAGGGTAATACCGTAAAGGGAGAAGGCTGCATACATCCAACCCCCTCCCAGACCCTACTTAGACAGGAGCTTTTGGGGCACTGAGTATGTTACTTTACTTCAATATTCTTTAGATGGATTTATCTTTTTAATTATTAAAAAATAAAGAAATATTAAAAGATTATGTTGGATGTATATTTATTATTAACAGAGTAATAATTATTTTAAAAAATAATAATATACTTTATAAAGAATAATAGTATTATAATTACAATGATAAGCGGCTTTTCCTCTGTGCATAATAATACTTTTATTTATTACACCCCTCTTTGTCTCCGAGGTTGGTGTCATGCTTTTGTTAAAAAATAAATTGCATATTTATATTTTAAATTTTTGTTATATTAATTTTCTAATTTATAAACTCTGTAAAATAAGTTTTTTAAAAGTAACATATAATTAATAAAATAATCTAAATAAAGGTGTTAAAAAATATATAATTTGTCTTTATTTATTGATAATTCCACCGTGCCCTTGTCATTTCCCTCATCTTACATATTAATTATAATGTTATAACACTTTCAATTAAGATGAGACGGATGACGGTACTATTTTGCATACTTATAATGAATACATATAACTATTGAACTAAAGCGTTACTTCATAAATTTTATGAATTGAAAAATTAATATGTAATATAAAAGGTAAATTATAGAAAGTCCCCCTGTCGTTTGCTTTAAAAATAAAAAAAGTTCTATCACAAATAAAAGCACTCACAAAATCCCCTCACTTTTAAGAATTTATTATTTAACCCCTATGAAACTTTTTTTGACCATTTTGCTCCTAAAAATGAGGGGATTAAATATTTAATTATATTTTTAGAAGGAGATTTTATATTATTAGGCAAAAATTAGAAAAATTTTATATTTTTCATAATAGAATTAAGAAAATTTTATATATCTATAACAAATATAATTATTTTAGATAATTATAGTAATGATATTATAAGTTTAGAAGATAAAAAATATTATAAGATAAATATAATATTTTTGTTAATATTATAATATCACAACTATATATATATTAATTAAAATAATAATTTTTATAAATATAAAAAGTCACTTTTTTCTATAAATATGAAGAAAATTGTTATTTTTTCTCAAAATATAAAATCTTTCTTAAAAATAAAATTAAATATTTAATTATTTTATTTTGAAGGACAAATTTGTCAAAAAAAGTTGTTTGGGGGGGGGGGGGGGGGGGGGAATAATAATTTTTTAAAAGTGGGGGGTTTATTGGATGGTTGTATTTGTAAGGAAGGTTTTTTATTTTTGAAGCAAAAGTCAGAATTTTTTTTATAATTTACCCTAATATAAAATAATTTGATTATAAAAATAATTAAGTTAATATTACCTCATATAATTAAATTTTTTTTCCACATTATAGAGTACTCGGCTACAATATTCAAATTAGATATATATATATATATAGTATTTTTGTTAACAATTTAATATAAGTAAAAAAAAATAATTATGTATCAAATATTCATGACAAAAATTTATAACTTCACAAAAAAGTAATTAAATAGTTTTTAATATTTTATAATTTTATTTTCCGTCATATAATATACTATTTAGCTATTAGATATAGGAAAGCTTTTACAACGCTCCTGCCACTGGTCTGCTAACCAACAACATGAAAAAATTGCAAATGCATTTATCATGTATCACACATTAATTAGTTATTATTGTCATGGTAAAAAATTATTATTATCTAAATAATAATATGTCTTACACTAAATAATAGCCATAAATTTTTATATAATTGTTCTGAAATTAATAAACTTTTTTGTCATAATAATAATATCACTTTATATTAATGTTTCAATTTATATAATGAGAGTATTTCTCTCTTAACACAACAGTTCTTCAATTGAGGTCGAGCTTAATAACATTCTAAAACATCACATGATAATAACCAACAAGGGTTGTTATTTTTATATTTGAGCGATAAATTTTATTATTTTAAAATCACATTAGTGATCAAAATATATTTTTGAAGTTGGATATAATGTTCTCTAAAATTTGATTTGGGTGACCAACTTATCCATTTTAACTACTTGGGTGACTAAAGGAATATTTATTAGGAGTTATAAATCTTTCAAAATATAATTTGAGAGACCAATTTGTCCATTTTAAATCACTTGTGACCAAATGAGATTTTTATTAAGAGTTGGATGACTAACTTGTCCAATTTCAAATGACTCGAATGACTAAATGGAACATTTTTTAAGAGTTGGGTGACTAATTTTTCAAAATTTTGAGTTGTGTGACTAAATTGTCTATTTTTGGCCACTTTGATAACCAAAATGGGACTTTTATGCATGTTTACTACTAAAATGGATACGTATGTGAGAAATTTTGTACAATTTTGTAAAGCTTGACGTTTAAAGGCTTGACCTGTTTCTTGCCTTTGATTATAATGTGCCCTACATGTTATTGGATTATATTTCATACCTTTGAGTTACTTTGTTTTTATTTCTGCTCTAATATTATGTTAAAGAATTAAAAAAAAAAGAACATATCAAGTGCCTCAAAGGCTCCCGCCTACACAGAGTCTGGGGGGCTGATGCACGCAGCCTTTCCCCTTCAGGGTGTTAATCTGTAGAGAGGCTGTTTTCCAGTGCCCCTAACTTGAGGGTGAGGACTTTCCAGGAGGTCACCCATCCTAGTACTACTCTCGCCCAAGCATGCTTAACTTCGGAATTCTAATGGGATCCGATGACGGTGTATTGGTGCCCTCTTTATGTTAAAGAATTAACTATTTTTAAAAATTTAAACTGACAGATGAAGACACTTCTTTCATATTTGCTTATTCATGGAGGCTTCTTCTTGAGCTATCTCATTATTTAAGCAAAAAGGTAAATAAAGGAGAGAAAAGTAATATAATTAATTATTATGCTAAAGAAGGTAGAAAGCTTTTACGAGACTCTTCGCTTGAGATTATGCCAAACGTGTTGCATTTCTTCATGTGTTATATATTAGTACATATTTTTACGTAGACACTTATCCTTACATGCTTATCAAATTTTTAGATTTGATTGTATGTCTACATGATTTCTTGCATATATACTGCACATGATTTTTAGGCTTTCCATACACTCTTCGCAGGCTCTCCATAAATCCTACAACCAAGTTGGGGGTCCTCGGAAACAGTCTCTCGTCAGGGCTCACCCTGCTGGGGTAAGGCTGCATACATCCTATCCCTCCCAGACCCTGCGCAAGCGGGAGGCTGCATATATCCTATCCCTCCCAGACCCTGCACAAGCGGGAGCCCTTGTGGCATTGGAGCTGCTGTTGTTGTTGTATTAGTACATTTTTCACAGTAAAAAGAAATAATTGAATTATGAAAAATATTTAAAATATATAAAAGGGTTATTATTAGCATCAAAAGTCCTTGTATTTTGTCAATTGCGTCAATTTAGCCATTGTACTTTTAATTGTATTAATTTAGTTCATGTACAATTCATATTGTGTCAATTTAGTTCCTGGAGTTAAATTTATGTCAAGTTTTTTATAAAATTTTTAATGATTCGGCCATAAATTGGGTTAAATTGAGTCAATAAATAGAGTTGTAGTGGCTTATATTTATCTAACATTTTCCCATTTAAAATTACATCAATAATTTTATTTAAATTTGACTAAAGGACTAAATTGAAACAACATAAAATGTAGAGGGACTAAATTGACACAATTAAAAGTATAAGGATTAAATTGATATAATGAGAAAAATACCAGAATCTTTAATGTAAATAACCCTACATAAAAATATTTCTAGCTTGTCTCATATTTGCTTTCCTCGAACTCGTCGTTTATTTTTCCACAATTTAGAAAAAATAATTATTCCAATGATTTACCAAGGGTCCGATTAATGTTTTCCGAGCTGTTATCTGGACTATTTACCCCCGATTTTTCACTCAATTCTTATACGTAGTGTCTTAAGTAAAGTTGTCTCTTTTATCAGCATACTAAATAATTTTTGTTACCGTTGTAAAAAGTAAATGCATCAAGAGGCGTCCAGTTATAGAAGATTCACATGTGGAACTATTCAAGGCTTCGTATGTGAGTCTAATAAGAATCTTACATTGGAGTTGTAAGAATGAAAGAGATCAATATATAAGTTTAGTAAGTTAATCCACCTAATATCAGTTAGTTTTTAAATAAAAACACACTTGGACATATATACGGACCTCATATATGCCATCTCCATTGGTTGGATGTCAAGGCCCGATAAAATTTTACACGGACCAACAAATGAACACCGACAAATCAAGCCATTAGGCAAACATGTCGGTAGCTCTTTCATCTCAAAGTTTATCAAATTTTTTTTTAACCAAATTAATTAAAAATGGAGAATTAATTTTTTGTAGCAAAGGCCATCAACACCATTGAATCTCTGATACCTTTTTATTCTCTCTCTCTCTCTCTGTCTCTCACATACACTTTAACCTTCATTTTCAAGATGCCAAATAGATTTTTATGTGCATCAGCTTGATTAGACCACATTTTAGTTTGTGTTAAAGTATAAAACTATTATTGGGATTTGACCTAACAGCTTAAATTTTGAGCTAGTTGTTTCCATGGTATAGGTATAACCAATACAGCGGTTTAGGATCGAGGAGCACTTCTAAGCTAGTATTAGTGCCCTGAGGCTTTTATACATGCCTGTTTGATTATACGTATTTTTTCCATATGTTGGCTACTTATTGTTCTTATTATTTGTTGCCTTGTTGTTTTATTGCCTATTTGTTGCTTTATACTCTCTATATGCTTGCTATGTTTCATCGTGTATGCTCTTACACCTAAATGCTTGTATGCTTTACGCTTTCTTGCTTCTTAGGTTAGGGGTCCTCGGAAGCAGCCTCTAGTTGGGGTAACACCCTGAAAGGGTAATGCTGCGTTCATCCCACCCCTTTCCTGCTTATATGGGAACCATTGAAGCACTGGGTCTGATGTTGTTGTTGTCATCGTTGTTGTTTCCATAATTTAATAAGAAAGTTTTGTTCACTGAGAGCTCACATATCATAAATTTTGATAGAATTTAAACACAAGGTAATGTACATATATATGATAGGCTTATACATTATTTATGCTTCAAAACCAATAACATTCACAGGAGACTGCAATTAGAGTATAAAATTATTAATCAATTTTCACTTATGAAACTAAACTTTTGAAAACGATCATTTTTACCCTGCACTATAATGTATTTCCGAACTTGTATTCTAGTTATCAAAAAAACGATCAGTTATCCAATAATGCTGAAATTAGTAGGAGGGTAAAATGTAACGTGCGAGGTGCAACCCATTGAAAAATCACATCACATTTAAGTTCTTGGTAGCCGATGTGACCCACTCATGCTTGCCACCTTATATTTTGCTACCTTTCTTTTCTTCATCTCTTTTATTATGGTCGGCCTTCTTTATGTTGAAAAAGTGATACAAGCTAAATTTAAAAGTTATGAAAAAATTTACATCCCAGTTTAAAAATATAATTAGAAGCCTTTTATCCCACATAGACAAATTAAGGGGTTTTAGTTGAGTTTATGAGGGTATATGCCTTCAACTCATTTGAATTAAGCCATGGGTGAGAAAATGGTCGGAACCACACACACGGGCAGCCCGCCGTGCTCGGGCGAGGGTGTGGTTGTGGTTGTTCTTTTTATTACCGAGTACATTTATTTTACGGAAAATGTTCAAAAAATTGGCTGTTTGAGTAAACTTAAAGCTGGGATTTATGATAATATAGCTGTTAGTAATTAAAATTAAGCTTTTATAACAATAGGAACCGTTTTGAACGTTGCAGCCATTACTTTAGTATTAAATAACTATATTCACTTGTTTAACTTCAGAAAATTAGTATAAATTGAAGCTTCACTTGATACATTATCGTCAAGCAACAATATTCTTCCTCTCTTTTCCTCTTCAGTCCGTTTTCCTCTCAACAAACTTGGGCAAAGTTCTCGGGCTCTCCTACCCGGTGTTTAATGAGTGCATGTTAGTAATCGGATTGTGTTAATCCTGGAGGACGACCGCCGACACCACTATCTGCACTGGAGCAACGGCGAAATCGTCTTTTAGGATAGTGGTATTTCCCTTGGCACGATATCTTTGGTATTGTAATAAATTATCCCTCTTTACGGTGTAATTTGATTGTGTTTAGGGATTTTATGTGAATTATGCGCTGCGTTTTACTGCACCTGTTTTTGCGAGTCTCACTGAATTTGACAGATTATTTCACTGCGTTTTATTGCTGTTTTGTTGCAAAATATTATCTATAATTTTTACTGATTTTAATTGTATTTTACTGCTGTATCTAGTGTTTCAACTGTACCAAAGAGGGCCCCAATACACTGTCACCATATCCTATTAGAATTCCGAAATTAAGCGTGCTTGGGCGATAGTAGTACTAGGATGGGTGACCTCCTGAGAAGTCCTCACCCTCAGGTTGGGGGCACTGGAAAGCAACCTATTTTCAGGTTGACACCCTGAAGGGGGAAGGCTACGTACATTCGCCCCCCCAGACCCTGCGTGGGCAGGAGCCCTTGAGGCACTGGATATGTTCATTTATCTAGTGTTTTAACTGTAATTTTCAGCAGTATTTTCTGAATATTTTTCCTGCATTTTATCTGTATTTTTTGGTAGTATTTTAACAATATTTTCAGCAGTATTTTATGTTGTATTTTCGCAGTATTTCGTAGTATTTTTGTTGTACGTTTACAGTGCGCGTTATTACTCTAACACTTTAAACCCGACTGTTTGTGTAAATGAGCCGAGCTGACTTACCAATTCTTGTCGGTCAGCCCATTGAAAATACTCAAAATGCTTGACTTGTTTCAAACTTGAGTTGAATCGAGCTAACTTGTTTAGCTAAATGAGCCAAGCCCAGGCTCATAATGCTTGAGATTGAGCTCAAACGAACCAATCTTGATATAGGTTATAAATCAATTGAGCCAAGTTTAAATCTACATGAGTCAAGCTCAAGCCTGTATCTACATTAAGTTAAAAGCACACCAAACTAGATTCAAGCTTGACCAAGTCAGCCCAACAAGATTGAATTTTTGACAAGCCAACAAGCTTCAAGTTGAGCCTAACCGAGCCAAGAGCCTTAAAAGCTCCGGGTTGGCGCTCGTTTTCAAGTTTGGGGTTTTTTTTGCCAGACTGGTGTGATCCATTTGGCTTTTCGTATTCTATGATTTGGTATATGTGTGTTTGATTTACCTCTCTGTTTCTAGTGGTAAATATAAGTATAGACATTCAATTTTTTGGGGTATGCTATTGTACTTCAATGGTTGGCGTGTTCGTATGGCATCTAGAGGTTTGGGGTCCATTGTTTTGTTTTGCTTCTTTCTTGCTTTTGCGGGCTTTCTCGGGCTACACTTCAGTGGATGTGCCGGTTTGTACCGAGTGTTATCTCTCTAATTATCGAAAAAAATTGATTGTTTATTTATAATTTTGCAGTTCATTACACTTGAAAATAAATAAACCACTAGGAGTACGCATGCTCTCAAAGAGTTTGAGATGGTTCAGTCATGTTAGGAGCAAACCAACCACTACTCCAGTCAGAAGATGCAAACTGTCTCACACTACACTAGGGAGGAGAGGGAGAGGCAGGCTAAGGAAGAGATGGATGGAGACGATCCAAGAAGACCTCACCCACGTAAACCTATGCGAGGAGATGGCCTTAGATAGAACTCAGTGGAGAGCTAGCATAGGGGTAGCCGATATAGCGACTTAAAGTAGAGCACCTTTGACTGCTTACACTAGTTATTCTAGGGGTCTTTACTTCCTCTTTGGCAAACTCGTATTGGAGCATCTACTTGGGTATCGTTATCTTTACTAGTCGACTATTTGTCTGCAGTTACCCCCTCTTCGTGTTTTCCATCGAGTTTTCCTTGAGTTTTGCTTCGTATGCTAGGCTTGTGTTATGTATTGATCTAATATTAAATTGTTTTCATGCTTTCAAGCTCTGTGGTGACATGATGACACGCTCCTTAGGTTGGGGGTCTTCGGAAACCGTCTCTCTTCAGAGTAGTACTCTAAAGGGGGAAGGCTGCGTACATCCACCCCTAACCATGCTTAGGCAGGAGCCCTTGTGTCGTTGAGACGGTTGTTGTTGTTGTAGTATTTAAAAAGATTCTATAATTCTTGAAATACCTCAATAATAGCCGATGAAATTATTAAAACATAAAAAGTTTTATAAACCATCATTAATAATTTTTTTAAATTACTCAATAAAAATATCTTTAATGAAGTATTTTTTTTTTTAAATTATTATTTCAATGGAATATTTTTGAATGTGCGCTTTTAATAT
The DNA here is from genome assembly GCA_018398585.1 of Simmondsia chinensis. NCBI lineage: Eukaryota > Viridiplantae > Streptophyta > Magnoliopsida > Caryophyllales > Simmondsiaceae > Simmondsia > Simmondsia chinensis. The sequence goes on along the minus strand of JAGTTD010000002.1, from coordinate 3,453,720 downwards.
ATATATATATATATATTTTTATAGTGACTGGTGAGATAATTTTTAGAAAATATTTAAGTCATAAGGTAAGAAAACATAAAGTAAAAAATGTCCACAAAAAACGAAAATGGAGATGCGGGGTATCGATCCCCGTACCTCTCGCATGCTAAGCGAGCGCTCTACCATCTGAGCTACATCCCCAGTTGTCATTCCTTATAAATTTTTAATATTAAAGCTTATCATATAGTTTTCTTACGGTTATTTGCATACAAATTTGTGCTTCTCTCGTTATGTTAATTTAGTTTCTCTAGATTTTATATTGTATCAATTTAGTCCTTTAATTAAATTTAAGTTAAATAATTGATGTAATTTTAACAGCATAATTTGCAAGTAACCAAATCCATGGCTCGTGTTAAAAAAAAAAAAACCAAATCCATGGTTGAATTATTAAACATTGCATTGAGAACCTAACATAAATTTTATTCTAAAGAGTAAATTGACACAATTAAAAATAGAATGAGGGTTATTAGTTCTCTAAATCAAGGTATGTTTCCTTTAGGATTCCATTTTTTTTCTAAAGTTCAATAAGAAAAATTGAAACGTTTGGAGCATAAGGTCATACACTTTTCTTGTGATAGAACAGGACCCTCAGTTTTATTGTGGAGTTTCATTTCTTGCGCGTAACGTGTTTGATGAAATGCCGCAATGACGAGGGAATCCCAATTTCATGAAGGTAGTTGCTTTAGGTTTTGATTAATGGTGCTCAAATTTTGATGCAGGCACGGGCACTGCTGCAATTATTGTGTCGAGTCTGTTTTTATTATGCAACAGTCATATGTTCATAAAACAGAGGATCGTGAGTGAAAAACTTCTTTCGGCTTAGATTTAATCAAGGGTGTTTTCATGCGCACTAAACTTTTGTGCGGTTATTTATACTCCTTGCTAGTATTTGCAAAGTATTATGCGTGTGAAGAATAATGATCTTGTACGCTTCCGAAAAGATAGTGAAAATTCTATGCAACTTCATAGACGTTGGAACGATTGGGCGAATCACATGAATCTTGAGTGAAAGAGAGAAGCACTTAGCTAACAATAATTGCTATCATATATAGTTGGACTTATGTGTAAGGCCTAGTTTTATTTAATGAGGGCCATGTCCACTATGCAGAGCATCAGTTATATTCTCCTTTTTTTTGAATATCTTTGTAAGATCATATGTGGGTTTATTTTGCACACTAATTTTTGGTAAATGGTCCATCCCAGTTGTAACTTTCAGTTGGCCTATTGTATTAGTCTTCTAAAATAGTGAAAAATATTTGCAGCTCCACATACATAGGCATAATTAGTAGAATCACATGAATAATTGTGCAATTCTTAATTCGTTTCTCGCATTGATGCTTGTCTTTTCTCCTTTATCATTTCCATGACACATCTTTCTGTTGATCTCGTGCAGAAAAAAGGTTTGAGCTAGTTGTGTATTCCTTCAACAATGTTGAATCAAGGGAAAAACATGTTGGTGTATGTTGAGGACTCCACCCGTGAGTTTATGCAGTAGAATTTCACATAAAAGTTGTAAGAGTGAAGAGATATCAATTTATAAGCCTAGTAGGTTATTCCACCCATTGTCAATCGCTTTTTAGGAGGAACCCCACTTGGACTTATATGTGGACCTCGTATGTTCCAACTCCGTGGGTTGCGCCTAAAAAGGCTTGGTGAAAATTTAGCAGTGTGCAACAACGTGTGTCGGGTTTTCTGTGTGAAAGTCTGGTTTCATCGTCTATTATCACTGAACCATGGTTGATGCAGTGGATTGGAAGGTTCCCTTTACAGCTTCGTGTTCAAATTTTCTTGATGATCTTTTATTTACAGGTCATTGCTTAAAATGATTTTCTTGATGATCCCCTGTTTACTTTTTTTATTGCTTTTGCGATCTTCCCCGTTCATGCTTAACTAAGCAATGCTATCTTCACCATAGCCATCATACACTTGCCATGATTCCATTGCATAATGACTTACATTGTTTTTATTTTCACTTTTTATGTTGACTCTTGTATCTGTCCTTCTTTTGTAACCAGGATACATGGGTTAGAGATATAAATGAGCCAAGGCTATAAGCTAATCATGCTTAATGCTTGGCTATCTAGAGTTAGGTTAGCTTAGGTTCGGCTATATGCTTTTTGAGCTTGAAATCTTGAAGCTTGAGCTCACCTAGTCATAAGTTTAGGCTCCGTCGAGCTTGAATCTAACCTGCTGAGCTCCAAACCAAGCTTGTCTTATCTAGACTCATTTAAGCTCGATCTATGTTTTCTTGGGCTTGTTTAGGGTTGAATTCAGCTTATTTAAGATCAAACATGACTTGATTGAACATATTTACACTAATAAATTATATTAAGATGAGCTCATCTCGCTGGCGATCTGCACGCCCGAGCTCCACTATACTCTAGCTCGATTTAGTAAGCTAAACAAGTAGAATCATTTTGATCTAAGCTTAAAATAAACTGAGCTTTTCTAGCTTTATGATGAACCAGCTCACAAGGCTGACTTGCACCCTTACCTGGGCTAACTTATGCACACCTGGACTAATCCCTAGGTTGCACGCACTATCTATCCGAAATTTTCTCTATATACATGTAGGTAAGTTAAGACAAACAAAGCCAATGGGTGGCTAAAAGGACTTTTTGCACCTATGATAAGATTCAAATCCTAGACCTATCGCTCTTATGAGATGTCAGATCCAAGTGTCTCACCAGTTAATTTAACCCCCTTCCTTACCCAAATTAAAGCAAAACAACAACATTTCCATCTCTACTATAATGCACTTCACAAAGAAGAAATGTTAGTGTAACAATCTATTTCTTTTACAAAAATACAGATTAATCTTTTTCTGAGTCACTACTACCTTGACGATGAGAAGCTGAAGGTTTCATGGGGATGATAATCTCTAAATACATGTCATTTTTGACTGTTGCAGTTGTCTTCTTCCAAGCTGCTTTGTCAGGAAACTCAAGCCTGCGTACAAATCCATGTTCCCACCAGTGAGTGCTTCTCCAATCATTGGGTTTAGATTCAAGTTGGTGCTTCCATTGCCCACTTATCTCTATGATCTTACCCTTCTCTATACTTATCTGTATGTTTTCTTCTCCTACTCCTGTGTTGGAAAACCACCCATGTCAAGATTATCACACTTGTTTTGAAGTCAACATTGTGTGTCAAATCTTTCAAGGTCATGACTATTTGTTTTGACTGAAAACGCTTTTTAGGGTTGGGAGCCCTTGGAAACAACCTCCCTTCAGAGTAAGATCTTGTAAGGTTAAAGCCACGTACATTCCCCCTCCTGCGACCAAACCTTGGCAGGAGCTAAAGTGCCAGGTTTTTTGTCGTCGTCGTCATCGTTTTGCCGGAAATCCTTTTTCTTATGGGAAATTTTATCCAGACTATATTTCCAATTACAAATATTTTTTGTTCGAAATTTTATCTTTCTCGTTGAAGAAAATGGTTTCATTACCCTACTACTGGTTTGTTTTGAATTTAAATTTGTGTGTCAAATCTTTCAAGGTTAAGGTTCTATTTGTTTTGAAGGAGAATCTTATCCATATGAATATTTTTTCTTTGCGTGATGTTTCCAACTTAAAATTGCTTTTCCTTAAATTTTATTATCTGTCTAATTAAAGGAAATGGTGTCATTTTATATGAGGTTTAAACTTGGCCAAGTTGAGGTTAAAGTGAAGCATATAATATTAAATTACATGGAAGTCAATTTTTCCTCAATGGAGGAAAACATTTTCCATATTTATAGTTGTTGTTATGAAGTTATGCAAAAACAAAAAAAAACAAAAAAATAGAATTGAGACGAAAAATATCTTCCGTCAAAACAAACAGAGCTTAAGACTCCATTTGTTGGATGGAAAACATTTTCCTTCTACAAAATATTCCCTAAAAAGATTCTTAACTAAAAACTATTTTCTCTAACACCTTGTTTTGTCTGATTTAGAAATCCATTTTAATTATATAAATATATATATTAGTTATGTTTGATCTACCTGAAGTGGTTCTGAGACTCAGGGTGTAAGATCTAAATAGAACAAGTTATCTCTCTCTTGAAGGAAAATTTCATTTCCTTTTTCTGAGAGGAAGTCAAAATTATTTCTATTGAACCAATTAGAGCCTAAGCTTTTCAGTATATCTTTTTATGCAGACTCAATTGGTTCTAATTATAATTTGCTTGAGTTCAATTATGCATTCATATGCTTGGGACCAAGGTATGAATACTGTAGTTTGTTTTTCAATACTATCAAGCTTTTTTCGGGTTTAAAAGGAGCAAAACACAAGCATTTTCTACGAGTTTAACCATACTAATACTATTTTTTTAGAAGTACTCTTTCATGGTATCCGGTTTTGGTCCTAAAAATTATTGAGCTCATAGACATGGATCAAAGGATCCATGCAAAAAGATCTAACAAAGTTTATGCCATCGATCGACATATGAACTAGGGAGTCAAAATTACGCTACTTTACTAGAGAACTGACGCGGTGATCATATTGAAGTTAGTGATCTGCCAAGGAAGACACTTATTTGATAAACTAAAGCAAGATACTTATATATTGCTTGTTACACATGTTATATTTTGTCTTGAACTTATGTCTCGATTTAGAAAGGGAGGTCTATGGTGATAGTGAAGGGCCTGGGTGTGGACCTTTTATGTTGCTTTGATCTAGTAGACTAATTTAGAGAGAAGGTTTTCAGTTTCTACCTCTATATATGCATAGTTTTGCGTATCTCTAATTGTATCCCTAGTTTAGATATCTAGTGGATTGCTTTCTTCTCTGTTAGTAGTTTTTCTTTTAATTTGAGGATTTTTCATATAAATTTGTGTGTTATTATTCCCTCATTCTTTCTTTTCTTCTCAATTTCTTTGACATATTTTCTTTCCCATCTAAATCGAATCAAAATCTTCAATATTTTCCTAACACCACAATTTGTAAAGAACCCAGTGGTGAGAGAAGGCCTATTGAGGCTTTTTTTTTTTTTTTTTGGAGAAGTGTTTTTTCCCCCTCAAAAACAACTTTTTAGAGTTAAGGGTGTTTGACCTAGAAAGAAAAGTGCTTTTGATAGAAGCATATGCTATTTTTCTACTTTGAGCAGAAGTAAGAAACAATGTTTCATCTTTAAAGTAAAAGTAGAAGAAAAAACTAAAAGTTTTTCAAACAAAAATACCTCTATCAAACACTATGAAACAAATCCTTCTACAAAAGATATTTCTAACCAAAGGAAATGGTTTTCTCACAACTTGATTAAACAAACTCAAGATTGCACAGAATTCTCCGAAACACATACCTGGTAAATCAGCTTTCAAAACAAATTCTTTGTCAGTATGAAACCAATCAACTTCATTATGTCCATTGCTTCTAAGATTGCTTAACAAAACATCAGCTTCAAAATCCCACAGTGGAAATGCATCTGATGGATCAAAAAACTTTCCAAACAACAGTGGACTAAAAATTGAACCTTCCCCAAATACTTTACGAACTACTTGAGTTCCCTTTGATATGAACCCTTGGAATCCCTCTTCTGTCATGGGTATGATCCATTTATGTGGAGTTTTATCATCCAAAACTACTTCAATCTTCCTGCAACTACCCATTACAATTCTGAAGTTTTCTTTATGTTTGTGGTTGTGGAAGGTTCAGTTTTTGGGGCTTTTTATAGTGGGAATTTGATTCTTTTGTTACTGTAGATTGTTGTGTTGTGTTTGGAATTTATATCTCGATTCTTCTAGAAAAAATTATGGACCTTAGTTTTTGATTAAACATAGTAGACCCATCTGATCTAGGGTTTGGTCTTGTGCCTATATATGTGGGTTGTAGCTCTACTGCTCCCGTTTTGTATCCTCCTTTCAGTTTTTATTGTGGATTTGCTCTCCTTTGTTTACCCGCAGTTTTTCCCTTATTTTGACGGGTTTTCTTATAAATCTTTGTGTTATTGTTTTCTTGTTTTCTTCTCTTCTTAATTTCTTTCAAATTGTGTATTCGCATCTAAATCGAACCTAATTCTTGAATATTTTGTATAACAGTAGAAAACAAATTCCTAGAATATTTTTGAGGATTGAAAAGCTAAAGGAATAATCTTTTGTCCTGGCATTGTTGATTGGCAAGTGGAAAATGGTATTATGGCCCGTTGATTTTTGAAGTATCACTAGTTATCTCATGCCTCTATGCTTTTCCTTTTCTCCTTTTGTTCCCCCTTTAGATTCTTGGGTATAAAATCATTCTTGGGTCTTCACCTAACAGTATAAGGTCATAGCTATATGCAGTATGCCCACGAAAACTCATAAAGAATGGAGTTAAATGTGACAAAACAAAAGGATGGATGCTTGAAGATGTGGCACCGATAGGTCATGGCAAAGAAAAGATGGAAACAGTAGAGAAAATGAAAGAATATGAAGATACAAAGCTACGGTAGTTATTGAAGCATCAATCAAGGTAATTGTTGGTGTCTTTTCATCTTATTTGAAGTTCTGTGGAGTGACTCTATGTGTCTACAAAAAGACATGCATGGCATGACTTTGCGTTAGGGTGTGAAATTTCACAGGACCTTAAGATTTGACACACGGAATTGACACATACGAGATCCGTATACTAGCCTAAATGAGATTTTATCCTAAAGTCAATTGGCATCAGATGGAGTAACCTACTAGACTTATATATTGATATCTCCTTTGTCACAGCTTTAATGTGGCATTATTTGTAGACTTCCATGTGGAGGAAGGTGAGTGTGTGTAGAGATATCTTGTTTGGAGATTGTGTTGCAAAGATGTTTGTGAATGCATATGGAGAGAGTATACTCTAGGTATAAGAAGATTATTTGCAAGTTTCTCTATCCGAACCTTTTTTTGGTATTTGTGGGTTGGATATTGGGAACTTTTTTCCGTTTGTCTGTTTCACACTTTGTAGTGATGCAGAGCATCATTTTAATTATCAGAAAAAGGGGCTTTAGATGAGTGCAGAACAAAGTTCAAGGTGAACAACATGGTGGCGTTGACAAAACTATATAGGATGACACCAAGTATGGCTGTAGCAATTCGGGCAGGCTTGGGTAAGGTCAAGAAGAGTAAGAGAAAGTTGACACTGCTCTTAAAAGGAAATGCTAGAACCTTATTGGGAGAGAGTAGCAAAGCTACCCACCCACTTGGAGTCGTGTATCATGCAACCATTGAGTAAGATTGGGGGCCAGCGATCCACATGCCTCTCACATGGTAAAGACCCTATAAATACCCCATAACATTGATAGGGGGAGAAAAATACCTCAAGAGAAACAACATTCTCGTTGTAATAACTTAAGAGCACACAAATGTTTTTCGACAAGTTGGAAAACAAAATAGAGAAAACCAGATGAAAAGGACAGGAGCAAAGCAACCCCAACAATACAAAGTCAACAAGACTAAGAAAAGTTAAAACACCCATGACACAACAGTAAAAAGGGAAAAGCAAAGCTTGACATCAGATCTTACCAAAGACGCCAATACGAAAAATGTTAATTTTCACTGGGTCTTTAGTCTTGATTACATAGTTGGCACATTTGTTTTTTTTGATAATTTGTGAGCAATGTTCATTATAAAAGCGGCGACCCATAATTAGGCCCCGAAGAAGGTACAAACATAAAAGTAACGACAAAAAGTAAACCAAATGTCTAAGCATTACAACCCAACAGCCCAAATGTCTAAGCATACATCAACCCAATAAATATCCCAAACTCAAAAAACAGCTACTGAAGTGCCACTCATTCCAGACCCAACTCTGTCAAACAAATTAGAGGCTCCTCTGTCAAGCAAAATCAGATGGATGCTAGTTTTTGAGGCATGCAACAGAGCAAGCTACTTCGGTAGGTGAATACGGGAAGCTCGAACACCAGGCCTTCATCCAAAAACCAATTCTGAGCCTACTTGACCAGATGACATCCCTCAAACCCCATGTAGCATTTTGGAAGACAATCTTATTTCTTAAGCACCAAATCTCCGATATAATAACAAAAAATAGTGAGATCCACGCCTTCTTCTGAAATTCTCGTCCCATTGTATATGATGACCATTGGAAGAAATGGTCTTTGATGGAATGGGGACATACTGAGTGCATACGCCACCACTCCAAACAAGCGCACCATGAGAAAGAGGTGGTTCACGGATTCCTGACTTTTACCACATAGGGGACATCACTTATCTTGATCCCTGATTATTCTAATATTCCATAGTCTTTCCTTGGTATTCACCTTACCTAGAAGGACCATCGACACTAAAATCTCAAGCTTCGGAGGTGCTAGACCTTTCCAAGCTCCGCAAACTAGATGATCGACTGAAGTTGAGTTTGAAGATCCACTCACCACCGACTGGACCAGTGACTTTACCAAGAATTGGCCCTCTGGATCTGGACACCACCACCATTGATCTTCTAGCTCCCTGTCTAAGACAAACACCCCTCAACATTTCGGTGAGCATGTTAGCGTTCGGGTCTTCCTTAGTCAAGAAACTTCTTCTCCAGTTGAGAATCCATCTCCATTCAACTCCATCCCATACATAGTAGGCACATATGAGTTCTACATAAGCCCAAGTGGGGTTCTATCCTAAAACTAAATTGCATTAGGTGAAATAACTCACTATATTTATATATTGATCTCTTTTCTTTCACATATGTGGGATTCTATTAGACTCACATGTAGAGTTCTTAACAAAAACAAGTGGGATAGACTCAAACAAATGAGGAACAAGACTTTGAGCATCCAAGAATTGCAATCGTCTCTCTAGAGTGAGAAAGGATGGCCCAGGTAATTTTTGTTGCGTGTGCTATTGCTTGAATGGCAAAGCTAAATAGATTGTCAAGAAGCCCTCTATTTCAAAAGTTTAAGCTGATGGATAAAAGTCTATGATTGGTTTTATACTCTAACATGCCCCCTCACGCAAATGCCTATTTGGCTTGAAGCGTGGATATTGCACAAGCCTACCGCATACTTTGTACATAAATTATATTAATATTAAAAGTGGAGGGCTATTAGGATTGAAATTCGTGACTTCTTGGTCAATAAGGCTCTTATATTATGTTAAAAAATTATTTCTTCTAAAAGTTTAAACTAATAAATTAAGATCCATGATTAATTTTATATTCCGATAAAGATACCATGGCATGTAATGGAGTTGGTGTGAAAGGAATATTAGAGGAGTAATAGCTGTCAGTTTGGCGATAAGGCACATCCTCGCATCTTCAATCCCTTTTTTGTCGTTGAACTTTTGACTGAATAATTTTCTTTGCCCTTTGTTTATTGGAGAGGATAAAGGAGCGAAATAGTATTGAGTAATTCTAGGCTGTTATTATTATCGGGATAAAAAATATTACTATTAAAGTAATAATGTGACTATTAAGTGCAGAGATTGCTTGTTTTCAGGTAGCAAACATATTCATATGATTGGATTTATTAGTACTTGAGTTAATGGCATGATTGATGATGACTCTTACAATTGCAACAATTATGTTCGTAAGAGGCCTATATATACGACACTCTTGTGCTAGTATAGTGTGAGTAAGAGTGAGTAAGTATTGTAATCCTCGGTTTATGTAGTGAATATTGTTGCTCTCGTCGGTGGATGTATGCTTTAGCTGAACCACGTAAATTTCGATGTTCAAATACTTCCTCCACTCCGTTTCAATTTGTGCTTGATATTTTGACTAAGAGTTCGGTATTTTATTGGTGGTCATGACAGTGACTTGTGGAGAATTATAGCCACAAATTTTAATAAAGTTGTTATGACATATACATTTTTACTCTAACGATAACATTACCCTAATCTTATTCTTGTTTGGATATATTTAATAATGTAGGAGAAGTAGACGAAGAGTTCATGGAGCAGTTGGACCGCTGAAAACCCAACATACGGGCCTTGCCATTGGCTCATCCTATTTTCCTCAAATTTGGCTTCTGTAAGTGTTTTCAGACCCCTTTTTTGGTTCTAGGACTAATGTAGTGGCAATTTTGTAATTTTGAGTTATAAGGTTTCATTTGTTTCCTTATGAATACTCCGTAATTGCTGATTGTGTTCTAGGACCAACGTTTTCTTTTTCATTTTTGGTAGATTCCAATGTTCTTCTAATTAAGTTTTATGTTTTCGTTCTGCTTTATTCAATAACGAGGGGTACAGGTAAGGAAAGGTATATGTGTTACCCTTACTTCACAATTGAGTAAACAAAGAAAAGAGATATAATAAAACACGCAATTAGATTTACCCTCACATTACCCTCATTAGTCCTCGAAAGATTTTGCTAAACAATCCTTATATCTTTTTACCCTTTCTACTCAATTGTCAAGCATGAGGTTAGAGTATAAAGTAGGATGTAGCCTCTGTATGCTCATGTGTTCATCATATGGTGTTTATGTTCAAATAAAAAGGATAGCGAACAACTCCGAAAATAGTGGCTGAAGATGTGGCTACAAGAGATGGGATAAAGTTGTAGAGATGGATTATAAAACAATCTACATTGAAGGTGATAGTGACGTAGTGATTAAAAGTTATAACATGCAAATACGAAGTCCGTGGAAAATAAGGAGGATATCTACCTCTCATCTTACGTTAGTAAATTTCGCACATAATACACATTTTGGACACATAGCCACATTTTTCTCGTTTAAAAAGGATGTTTATGTGTAATTGTTAATAATACGATAAAATAGTCCCTTAGGGATATATCCGAGTGGTTATGATCGTCAGGTGCCAACGTAGTGACCCGGGATCGAATCCCACGAAGCTCAAAGTGGTGTCCTCTTTATGAGAAATTTAAGGGGTTTATCCCCTCCCCCCTCCCCAAGGCATTACCATACTAAAAATAAAAAAATGATAAAATACATTTTTTTGATATGATTTGTATAATACTCCTTTTATAAAACGTGTATGTATTTTTCCTATATGAATGATTTGAAAATAATCAATACATATATTTAAATTAAATATTCATATTTTATATTTTAGTAAATATGTCCCTTTAGCTCATAAATAATTAATTTTACCCTATTATTTTACCATTTCATATGCTTTTACCACCATTAGTATGACTAATATTGTCTTTTACTTTTATAAGTCAATAAAATTTTGACAAAAATTTATTCATATATAACTTAATAATACGAGTATGTATTAGATTTCATTTAATTTGTATATGTATTTTACTAAAAAAGTCTCATCACTCTCTCAACCCAAAGTGGTTTTAGAAAAGGGCCTGCAAGAGCTGGTTTATGATTGGGCCTTGTGCTTGTTGGGCTCAAATAGTTTCTGTGTGATGGGCCCATTCACCAAGTGGCCTCTTGTCCGGTTGACAACAATCAATTTTGTTTTTTTGTTCAACAACAATGGAGCAGATAAAATCAGTTACTCGCTGATATCCTTTTTCTGTGGTGAGAGTATAGATACAGGTAAGGTGGACAGTACTGGTACGGAAAGCGCAGCTCATTTAGCTTATTGACACTAGTCCGAGCCTAGTAAAGCTGGAACCCGTAGGCTCATGAGCCAAAACAAGCCTAAGCGAGCCTTTAATATATTTGCTTAAATATGTCAAATGAAGCTAAATTTGAACCTAAATGAGCTGAGCCCGAGCTTAAACGAGCTCAAACAAGTCTAAATTAAGCTTAAATGAGTCGAAATATTACAAACTCAACTCGAAACTCCCCAAGCTTAAATTGAGCCGAGCCAAGCCTGACCTAAACCTAATAAGAATGAGCTGAGCCTCGAGCCCGGTGAACTCGGACTCAGCTCAGCTCAGCTCAAATACACCCCTAGCCTTATTTCATACCCGCACTATTCATACTCTGTATCCATTCCATTTTGTACTCGACTAGTTTAAAAATGGATAAATAATACAACTACCCAATCCAACTAATATTTTTGTCCACCTAATATTATAGGAAATATAATTGGAATTTGAAAATTAATGTTAAATACTTACGCATGAACATGTATAGATACGCGTTGGATATCTACTTTGAGGCGTGAATGGGCAGGTATAGGTAGGGTGTTAGAGACCCTTTGGATATGTACAGATAATGAGTAATGGAGCAGGTGGTATTATGTATACGAGTGATAGGTATAGATACGAGGGCTCTACTTTATTTCAAATAGAAATAGGAAAATAATATTCTTTTTTTATATAATTGAAAGTAAAAATTAAAACTTTTTAAAATAAAAATATTCTCTTTATAATTATAATTAAGATCTTGCTATTTTTAAGACAAAAATTTTAGTATAATAACAACTTTTTAAACAATTATGACTACTATTTATTCAAGTCTTATCGTGATAATAATATTTTCACAATAATAATGGTGTCAAACTATTTGTGAGTATGGATGCCAATGGGGAGGGGCAGGCAGGGGATTCCTCTCCATACCCGTATTTGTTACCTAAATTTATATTCATACTCGTCTCATTATTCATCAGGGGTATTAAATGGATACCCATACGCATCTCCGCAAGTATAAACCTATACCTTTATACGCGAGTATCCAACGGGTATCCATTATCCGTCCTAAATTGTGGTATCAAATAATTATCTATACCCTGCCCATATTAATTATTAAATATTATATTTTAGAAATCTCGTTAAGATTTACTTTATTATTTGACACAAAATTAAGTAATTAATCAAATATATATTTTTCTTACTTTTAAAAAATTAAGATAAAAATTGAGGTAGTTATGCCCGATAAGGGAGGGCGGAGAGTGGAGACTGTGTAATTTATACCTAATTTATATTCATTATCTGCCTCATTTATACTCCTACCACTTCAAAAGGGACAGATATCCGCAGGTACTAGGGGTGTTCATGATTCGACCAACGGTACCAAAAAGTATTTTGGTTCGGTTAACTGTAACCAAAATGCTCAAAAATCTCTAACCATTATCGTAACCAAAAAGACCGGTTAACTGACTTTCGATAATTCGGTTCAGTTATGCCAATTAACCAGTAACTGAAAAAGTAATATAACGCCTTTTTTCAGGTTATATGATTAATCCTATTAAACAGTAGCGGATCTAGAAAATTTGTTCACCGGGGGCCTTTACTAATAGTAAGATGATGAAGCGGGGCCTATATTTATAATAAAATATAAATAATAATAATTATATGCATACATACAAAGAGGAGAGACATAGGAGAGAATTGAGAAATAAATTTGGAGTTAGTTTTGAGTAGCTAGGGAGCATTTGAACGTAAAGTTTATGGACAAAATAAAAAAGAGACAATTTGTGCACTAGATTTTAACATTATAGAATCCATATTAAAAAAAATTAAATAAATAGAATATATAAATAATTCATTAAAAATTATATATATATATATATATATATGTATGTATATATAAAATACAAATTTTTATAAAATAATTATACTAATACAACCAAAAAAATCATAAACTTATAATGAAAGCTTATACGGCTATTGCTAATTTAGTATTAGTATATTATACACTATACAATGTTCAATAATGCTCGAAAATGCATAGCAAAAACTTCAAAATAAGCATAACTGAAATTAATGTTCAAAAAATTGCAACCCATGGGAATCAAACCCTTGACATGGCAATTAATAAGCAACTCATTAACCATCAAGCTATACTTTATACTCCCATCAGAGGCACTATCTTTTTTTTTTTTATTATATCAATATTCAAAATTATAACATGCCATCACCTACAATACATATCCAGCCCATGGGCCACTGGGGGCATCAGCCCCCAGTCCTCCTACATCAGATTCGCCCCTACTCTTAAAGGTTTTTTTTTTTTTTTAACATTATCCTCTTGAAGGTTTGTAAATGTCTGAAATAATGAAAATATTCAACAAATAATAAATTTATAATCTAATTTCAAAAAATTAAACGTATAATATCTCAATTTAATCAATATGTGGAAAGCGAATAACATTAAATTGTAGTAAAATAGTGCTTAGTTAATATTTGGGATATGAGGCATGAATACTTGATACTATGAGATGAATTGGAAAAAATAAAATTGATCATACATTATCGAATATTCATCTATATGCTAGAAAAATATACTTAATTAATAATATAATATTATAAATATGTAAAAGTATGTACCTGATATATATTATTTCAATAAATCGATTAACCAAAATAAAAAAATCACTAATCGTTATCGTCTCGAATATCTCAAGGTTTTTCATTCAGTTAACCAAACTAAAAATTCAGTATGATAAACTATATTTTTAGATCAGTATTTCGAGAATTCGATTCAGTTCGATATTTCAATTACGAATTTTTTTTTACACCCTAGCGGGTACCGGGTTTTACCCACCATTCTATCCAGACGGTCATCCGCGAAATCACTAACAATCCCACCACTACTGGAAACACTTAACGGAGCTTGAAGCAAGCCCGAAAATGGCTGCCATGGCTGCTCTTCAAAGCTCTTTCACTTCTCTTTCTCTCTCTTCCTCCTCCTTCTTTGGCCCCCGTCTCTGTCCTTCTCTTCCTTCTCCTTCTCTTGTATGTCTTTTCCCCTATTTCTCTCTCTCTTTCTTTTCCTGAATTGGTATGAAACTGCTTGTGGTTTGAGTTCGTTGTGCTAGGGTTGCTAGGAAGGTCGGTTTTGATTTAGTTTGCGTGATTGTGGACGATTTTGTTGCGTAGTTGGATTGAATTGGTGAGAGTGAAGTAGGCTTTGCACGAATTTGTGAATTGTTCGATCGTTTTGGTGAATACGTATGAATGATAGGGTTTTTTGTTAAGGAATTCGGCTAGAGTATTTCAAATAGGAGTTGTGAGGGTGAAGAAATCAATGTATAAGTCTAGTGGTTTACTACACTTATTGCTAATTGGTTTTACAATAGAACCCCACTTAGCTTATATGAGGATCTCATGCCTGCCAACTCCGTGGGTTGAGCCTAAGGGCCTAGTGAAATATAACAAAATGCGCCATCATTTGTTATTTATATTATTAGAGTACACCAATCTTGGCCTTCACCCATTATTAGAGTATAAAATTGGTTATTTGTCATGGTATTAAACCCTTGTTGACCTAGAGGTTATGAGTTAGAATCTTAACAGTTACCACATTTAATATCAACATAATTTAAGCACAAGGCAATGAGGTGGGCTTGTGCAATGTTCACGCTGTAAGCCCAATGGGCATTTGCATCTGGGAGCATATTAGGGCATAAAACCAATCTTGGGCCTTCGTCTATCAGCTTAAACTTTTGCAATAGTTGGTTTCTTGACATATGTACTTTGTTCTTGATGTTAATTTGCACAGAAGCAGGTGATTAGATCATTTTTTGTGAATTTTGTGATAGTATATGAATTGTTCTAAGGACACCAAACATGATTGTAGTAAGAAATTTCACATTTGAGTTAGGGGAGAGAAGAGATCAACATATAAGCCTGATGGGTGACTCAACTTAAAGTTAATTAGTTTTAGGATGAAACCCCACTCGGGCTTGTATGTAAATCTCACATATACCAACTCTGTGGGTTGGGTCTAAGGTCTAGTGAAATTTCACATATTGAATATGCTCGTCCAATGGTCATATAAATCAGTAGCTCACAGAGCATTCTTTCATGGTCTGTGCAGGTCAAGCAAGCAGAGCAGCCACCATGTCTTATTGTAGCAAGGGTTGGTACTTCAAAATTTATCATCTTTCTCCACTCTGCGGTCTACTTCCTTTCTTACTGATTGGTTTTTTGTGTGGTTACATTCATATCAGAACCTTAAATTATTGCTTGAAGTTAAAGTAGCCACCCAAATTATAGTTTCATCAAACCAATCCCTCGACTGTCAATTTGTATGAATTGTCTCTTTACTTTAGTTCCATCCAACTTTTTTAACTTCATCAAAAAGGGAAGCTATACATCTCATGATGCGATGTGATGGGTCTACTTTAAACAAATCAAGCAATGTACATGTCATTTTGATTGTTGACGAACTTCAAACAAGGATGGAGTTGCAACATTAAGGCTCCGTTTGTTTAGGGGGGAAAATCACATTCTAGGAAGTGGTTTTCCCCTTTTCCGTTGTTTGGCGCAAGATTGGTAACGGAAAACCTTTTCCTTCAAATGGGGGAAAATGACTTCCCTTTTAAAAGAAGGGAAGTCATCATTCCAAGTGATTTAGAAACATGACTCCGATAATATACAAGTATTCTCATTAGATTTTTCCTAAAAAATGTTAACACGACATATGATTTCGGCCATGTTTAGGTAGTTTACATCAATATACGATGAACTTTTTTATCGTAATTTGCAAAAAATATTGACATGACTTGTAAATATTATCGTAATTATGCATTAAATTAGCACTTTTATATTTGCTCAGATCCTTACGAAAATTCATCAAATTTTGATAAATGGTACTTGAGTGATAAAATATTCAACTTCAAGGTACATTATTATATACATTCAAATATTAGGATATGTAATAAATACTCAAACCTAAGGTATCTTAGTAATAATTCTACAACCACACCACAAAGAGTCTAAATGATTTTAAATATATTGTATTGCTACTTATATTATCCTATAACTAGGTATAAGATGATCGGTAAAAGATGATTATAACTAGGTATAAGATGATTGGTAAAAGATAATTCCTTTAAAATAAGTAAAGAATATCGAAATGTGAAAACATGTTTTCCGTTGAAACAAACAATAGAAAACCTCAACGGGAATAGCATTTTCCATGGAAAACCTTTCCAAAGGAAAACATATTCCGTGGGAAAAGTACTTCTGCTGAAACAAACGGAGCCTAAGTCTAATTGACACAAAGTAATTGTTAATGAGGTCTCTGATGAAAATGTGACTTGACGGGTTACCATGAATTCAAACAATAGCTGAATTATTGAACTCAACTTAATCAGCCAAGGCTGTTGAACTCAGCTATGAAATATATTGGACATAGGTGAAATGATCCATCCCATCCCATTTGTCAAAAGGGATCATTGTTTTGATAGTATATGCTGTGATTGGTTTCTTGCATATAATTGAAGCGTAAGGGTAATGAAATCAAATGGAATATATTTATGGAAAACTTCATGGGAGGTGAACTTGATCTAGTTCTCAAATCTCAATGTTATTTCACACTAATATCTGTGATTGTGAGGAAATTGCATGAGAAACTCTGTATCAAATTGAATGTGACTATTAGCCTTCTGCTACTTCGTTGTGTTGCAGAGAGAGGAACTCATACTGTTCATTGATATGGCAATCCAATTAATATACAATTGGGTTTTTATTTTCCTGATCTTGATGACATCTCATGATCTCTTATTGTTCATTTAGTTAATAAAATGATAGTTCGACTAGAATCTTCAGTATGGTTGGTAACTTAGTCTAAAAGCCTCAGTTCTTCTCTCACACGTTCAAGGAGTTGTGTGGATTGTTAGGCTTAGTGTTACATGCTTAATACATTCTTTATTTCCATTTAACATATGGGAATAGCATAACTCTTTCCCAACTTCATTTATTCAGCTTGTATGTTTGTTATTAGTACATGTCTATTATTATTTGTTGCTTCATGAATATTGTTCATTTAGGATTAGGGGCTCTTGGAAACAACCTTTCTACAAGGTAACATTCTGTAGGAGCAAGGTCGCGTACATTCTATCCTTCCCAGGCCCTACCTCAGCGGGAGCCTCTTCGAGGCACTGGGTGGTGGTGGTTGGTTAAGGAAGATCTTCTATCACTGATTAATGCCTTTTGGCGATCTACATTAATGATTAAGCTTCGCATACTCATGCTTAACTCAACCTGTGAAAAATATAACTGTCACTGACTTGCATCATCTCATAAGATTTTCTCCCACTATTTCCTCTATGTGTTCGAATCTTCATTTCTGTCATCAGTAGAGGTTTTCTGGAACGTTCACAATGTTCTTATTAGGCTTTACTTTGTGTAGCTCAAACGCTGGGAACGGAAAGAGTGCAAACCAAACAGCCTTCCAGTTCTTCATAAGATGCATGTCAGGGTTGGTGATACAGTGAAAGTTATATCAGGACGTGATAAGGGAAAGATTGGAGAGATCGCTAAGATTTATAAGCACAATAGTACAGTGATTGTCAAGGATATAAACTTGAAAACGAAGCATATGAAGAGCAGAGAAGAGGGTGAACAGGGCCAAATAATCAAGGTAATTCTTGTCTTTGACTTATTTAGGCCTGGTTTGGTTGCAATATGAATTTAATTCCTGCGAGAAGTTGTATTCATCGAGAATTTAATTCCTGTGTTAACTTCCCAGAAAGTAGGTAAAACATGTTTTGTTGACAGGATAAGAAATAGAACTTCCTTCAGGAGGCTAGTTAAAAACAAAGGACTTAGAACTCACCTAGAGGGGTTGGGGTTAGGTAAGTTACTTCTTACATACCAGACGAGGCTTTAGTTTAGGATATCCATAACTCTTGAATGTTTGCTTATTATACTAGCATATGAAAGATAATTTAATTGCTATACAATCTTGGATAGAACTTACCCTCAAATGCTAGTTATTGAAGGGTGTTTAAGACTATATAGACCCACATCAAATTCCACATTATATTAATGTGGGACTTACTACAATTCTATTTATCCATGGGCCTCCACTTGGTTGCGACTAGGAGGCATGGTGTAGGCTCTTACATACCATTTATTGCAATCCTGGGGGTAGAACATTGAACATTTTCAGTCGACTTCTTACTATCTTGAGATGACAATTTAATATTTCTATTAAGGAGTCCACATATAAGTCCAGCAATAAGCCCCGCGTCGGAGTTGCAACAAAGAACATGTCAATGTGCAAGTGTAACGGGCGACTCCATCTAATGCCAACTGGTTTGGGATGTAACGTTATTTGGGCTCATGTATGGACCTTGTTTACCATCTTTGTAGGTCTAGGGTATAAAACCATTCAGGTTCATTCATGTCAATAGATTAAGCTTTTGGGATAGTTGGATCAATGACATGATATTTAGAGCCTCTTTGATCTAGAGGTCTTGAAGTCAAATCCAATAGCTCTCACTTTTAATATCAATATAATTCAAGCATAATGTATGAGATGGGTCCATATATCCACACTGCAAGCCCTTTAGGCTAATATATGCCAAGCTTTGGGATAAATGGTTCCTTATCCATTATATGAGAGATAAACCACAATAACCATTGTAAGTGAACTCAAATTTTAGCTTAGTAGGATCAATTGGCAAATGATAATCTATCCGAATTTTTGGATTTCTAGATAGAGGGACCAATCCACAGCTCAAATGTAATGCTATACTCAAAAGAGAAAAACGTGGTGAGCCGTGTGGGACACAAGATGCTCGAGGATGGAACCAAGGTTCGTTACCTCATCAAAACGGGGGAGATAATCGACAGTGCTGATAAGTGGAAGGAAGTAGTGAAAAACAAGAAAGAAACCGAGGTAGCTGTGGCTGCTGCTGCTTCATGATTTCAATATTCTTTGGTGTATGCTGTGTATGTGATGTGAGATATGTAGTTCATGTAGTGATCAAAGTGAGATCATTGTTCCACTTTGTGTATTATGATTATTGAGGAATTCATTAGCGTTGTTCATAGGTATGCTTATTCAAGCATTTGTTTCAATAGTTAGCAAAGAATTTTAAGACATTCATTTATGCTTTCTTTGGCATCTAGATTCGTAATTGGTCGGAGGCACTACAAATCTAGTTTCAACTCATGGAAATGGAATTAGGATGGAATTGAAATTCTATTATTCAAAAAATCGAAGGAATTGAAAGTTCAAATTGTGATTTCGTAACTAATCATCTCAGGTTTTGGGTCAATCAAGTTGGATTATTCTTGGTTTCGTGTTAACTGGGATTGGGTTTGGGCCGGATTACATCACTTTAGGTTTGAGTCATGTTAAGTTTTCAGTCAAATCAACTCGGTTTTCGGGTGGGTCGTATCATATTGCGGTTGAATCATCTCATATTTTGGGTTAAGGGTGTATTTTGAGATTCGGGTTAGCACAAGCCAAGTTTAAACTTGATTGAGTGATTTCTGGCTAAAGTCATTGTGGTTTCAAGTCAATCAGGTTGCATCGTTTCAATTCCCAGTTACTTAGTTCTGGTGAAATTTATGTTGGAATGAGTTGGGTCAAGTCATTTTCAGTTTGAATTATTTCTAGGTTTTGATTCAACTAGCTTGGATTATCTCAGGTTCTGAGTCAACTCAATTGCATCATGTTGAAGTTAGGTCAGAGTCTAGTAGAATCATTCTTAGTTTAAGTCATCCTAGATTTTGGGCCTATCGTGTTCGAATATTTCCAACTCTGTTTTGAATCGGGTGAGGTCAATTCAGGTTCGAGTGCTTCAAGTTTTATCATTTTGAATTTCGGATCAAATGTTGGTCAGATCGGATGTCTCGGTTTTGTGTCATCTTGACTTTCAGATCAATTAAATTGAATCATTGAATTACAATTCCTTCTCTCCACCCCAGGAAATTGAAATATATGACTTCGGCTAAAACCCATTTCATAGAATTAGGCGATACAATTATAATTTTAATTCTAGCAGATGAACCAAATAGTAGAATTGGAATTTTGAACTCCAATTCCATATGCCAGAAACGACGGTATAGAGCCTCATTTGAATGTTGGATTGAGGGTCTTTCTGGGATACTACTATGATCATAAAACATCTTATTGTAACCTTTTTCTTTTGGATTTTTCAGTCCTTGTGGAGCCAAAAGGGATTCCCATTTGGCCTACCAACTCAGAAAAATCCTCTGTTCTCGTTAAGAAATTACAATCATAATATTTGAAAATTTTTGCAGCATTAGCTTTGATTATACCCGAAGAGAAGCTAACCTTGTAACGGACTATTTTTCAAATCCACTGTTATTTTGATGGTGACGATTTTATTAAGATCGAGCGATTTGCAATAATGGATTAGGGTAGCTTTTGACTTGAGTATCTACCATCGTTTCTGACTCTGATTCTATGCTCTAATCTCCCAGCCTGATCCCGGTACTCACTGTTTCACTTTTTTCAATATCTGTAATTTTCTAGCACCTATTAGCCTTGTTTGTATTTTGTTTTGCGTTCCTTTTTTTCCCCCAGTTTTGTCCCGTTGTTTGTGCTTGTCTTTTTTTGGTCTCCATTTCCTTATGGGTGTCCTAAGCCTCGCTTTTATCGAGTGGCTTATTATGTATCACGATCTTGTCACTAATTATTGAAAAAAAATATAAGTTACCTTATCTATTTATTATTGGTTTTTTTTCCCCCTGAACACCTCTTTTATATATATATATATATATATATATATATATCTTATTTATAACATATGTACTTTTTTTACAATGGTAAAAAGGGAAAGCATTAGGAAAGCCTCTTAATATAGCTTTACGGTAATATAGGAATAATAGTACTTTGCTGCCTAATCAGCAGTCATACTCACTACTGGGGCTGCATCTCATTATAAAGCTCGAAAGGCTTAGCTCGCTTTGAGCTCGAGCAAAGCCGAGCTAGCTTGTTTAGCTTATGAAGCCGAGCCCTAGCTTGGTGTAGATCGAGCTCGTAGGCTCACAAGTCTTTCTTAATATAATATATTTGCTTAAATATATGTCCAATCAAGGCAAATTTTAGCCTAAATGAGCTCAGTCCGAGCTTAAACAAACTTAGATTGAGCTTAAATAAACGATATATTGCAAGGTTAATCCAAAGCTTGTCGAGTCGAGCCGAGCCCAAGCCTTTGACGAGCTGAGCTCAAGCTTGAACTTTCCAAGCTTGGGAGCGTCAAGCCGAGCTTAATGCAAACCAGGCTTGGGCTCGACTTGGCTCAAATACACCCCTACTCACTACTCTTAAACAATGGTGGAATCTAATATTTCTTCATGTGCCTTTCATTATCAAGATATGTTGAACAATTTTTTGAATCTGCCAATTGAAAAAAGTGGGGTTGTTTGATTACTAGGAAGTCACCTATGAGTAAGGAATTCATGGGTAATGGGTATTTATTCTCTTATTTAATTGTCAGGAAATTGGCACGATATAAGAAGTGAAAATTTCTAGAAAAAGACAAAGACAAACAAGCGAACACAAAATTCTACTTTCTGGAAAATTATCACAGAAATTGAATTCTTAAAAAACACATCCTATAGAAATTTAATTATTGTGTTAACCAAACATGACCATTGATTTCAATCTTCTTGTCACCTTATATATATATATATATATATATATTTTAAGAAGGTAAAGCCAAACCTCATTAGAATTGCTCTTATTTCATAAAGAACCTTAAGGCATCAACATACATAAGAGGGAGGAGGGCTCTATATGGGATGAAATCTCACAATTTGATACTACAACCCTTATAACATTTGTTATCCATCCAATCCCCCGGTACGCTTATAACGTGTATTACTCGGTATATCTAAACCCCAAAAAAGCTGGCAATACAAGTGGGACATTTAAGAGGAGAAGAAGATCCTGAGATGTCCCTTTCCACACAGAAACTGACATGATTAGAGCATATGTCATCTCCCATACTGCCAATCCCACCCTATGTTATATTACAACAAACTTAATGCCCTAAGAGCTCCTATCAATACAGGGTTTGAAAAAAGTGAGATATACGTAACTTTATTCCTTCAGGGTGCTATCCTAAAGGTAGGTTGTTTCTGAGGACTCTCAACCTAAAAAGCATAAAAACAAAGGCACAAAGAGAGTATAAAACAACAATAAACAATAAGCAATAAAACAACAAGTAGCGAAGCATAGAGCACCGAAGTAATAATACACCGCATGAGCAGCAAGCAACAAACATCCAACAATAGGGAGCAAGAAAGAAAAAAAAAAGTCTTAAACTTTCAATTCAAAATTTATGCACCCACCAATTTCAAGATTTCCAAACCAGCATTCAAAAATTTCACACTATAATTCTGAGTGTTATTTATGGTGGGGTAGGTACATGTTTCTGACTTGGCTTTTAAAGCTTCTTCTGCATATTTTTGCAGTTCTCAGGTAGTTTTGTTCTTTACCCTTTCACTATTGACCTCTGTAATTTTACCCCTCTTTCTGTAAAATCTCTTTACATGGATTCAAAACTGTGACCTTATCTTTATTGCTCAGTTGCCAATGGACCAGTGTCAAATAACAAATACAACAGCAACAATAACCCAATCCCTTAAGGAGGCTCTTATTAAAGCAGTCTTACCCCCCTACAGGATTGTACCTTGTAGAGAGTATACTTTCAAAGGGCTCCCAACCATAAAAGAAGGAAGGAATAGTATAAAATTCAAGTCAAATAAAGTCATAACAGACATACAAGTAACAATAACAAATATGCAGACCTATGAGTATTGTAAACTAGCAACGGTATTTTCCTCTCTCCTAACAGTTGTGTCAATCACATATTTTTAATCACCACTCAGTTCTATCTTTAGAACCTCATAAGGGTCTATGTGGTATCGTTTTCTATTTTTAATTTTTAGTTTTTTAAGAAAGTAGAAACTACTTACGTTTTGAAAACGATTGGTTTTTATTTTTGGTTTTACTATTTTCAATTTTCATCTAAATTGGGGAAAAAAAGAGAGAGAAAAATCAATTCCAAAAAATGGTTAAAAAACAAGAATGAGAACAAATGTACATCATTAGTTACACTATCAACTCCCAAAATAGAGGTTTTGAATTCAAAACTTATCATAATCCACTTAAAAGTTAATGTACCATTGAGAAAAGTTGTAGATCTTAAGTGTTATGAAAAGAAAGCATAAGTTTCCTCGGGATATTGCCTAGTAACGGAGTTTTCCGACTGTCAACGATGCGATCCAGGTATTCCCTGTCGGCATTACCTTTGTAAAAATAAATAAATAAAAAAAATAAAGAGAAAAAGAAAGCATAAGGTCAAACAGATACTTCAAGAATGGTGAAGACAAATTAAAAAGCCTAAGCTTTGTTTTGTGCCACTGCTCTCTTACATGGACCACATGCCCTTTCTGTGCTGTGCTGTGATTGGTGCTGAATTGGATACTGTACTAAGCCCCATAATTAAGTGTCTATTTGGCTAGAGGGGCATGGTTTATGCTTGCTTATTTTTGCTGCCGTGAGGGGTATGGTTTTGGCCTTGAAGCCTCCTTTAAGACGTTATGTTTTGTATTACTTACTTTATGCTATGTCTTACTCTTACACATTGATCCCTATTGCTCACAGGTTGCCATGACGCGATAACGTCACGTCTCTCGAGTTCGGGGTCTTCGGAAACAGCCTCTCTTCAGGTTACACCCTGAAGAGGGAAGGCTGCGTACATCAACCCCCCTAGACCCCGCTTTTGCGGGAGCCCTTGAGGCAC
Source organism: Simmondsia chinensis (assembly GCA_018398585.1). Classification (NCBI taxonomy): domain Eukaryota; kingdom Viridiplantae; phylum Streptophyta; class Magnoliopsida; order Caryophyllales; family Simmondsiaceae; genus Simmondsia; species Simmondsia chinensis. The sequence goes on along the minus strand of JAGTTD010000002.1, from coordinate 3,429,421 downwards.
TGGGATTGTTGTTGTTGTTGTTGTATTTGGCTAGAAAATGGTTTTTTCTGATTTTTGATTTTTTTTTTTTGGTTTTTTTTTTAATTGAGTAAAACTTGAAATCAAAAAGTCAAAAACAAAAAAAACTTCAATTTGAAACCTTGATTTTTAATTTCTTAAAAACCAAAACTGCAAACAAAAACTATATGAATCATGCCCTGAGCAAACCCATGTACAACAACAACAAACGCAGTGCCTCAAAGGGTTCGCACCAAAATTGGGTTTGGGGAGGGGGAGATACACGCAGCCGTATCTCTACAAAGTGATACCATGTAAGGAGACTGTTTCCGAATAGATAAACGCATGTGCTAATCCAGATAATTATCATTTTTAAACCATGATTGAGCTTCCCTAATCGCAACAGCCAGAAGGTCTAGGAAACTTCTGTTAGTGTTCATTAGCAAGAATCCAGGGTTCAAAAATTAGATTATTGCAGTTGTCAGAAGGATATTCTTTAACTTTGTCATGCCAGCAAATGGAATTTTAAAAAAAAAATTTGTCCATACCATATGTGAACATGTTGTCTTTAGCTATACTTAGTTTATTTCTTAATGAAAGATTAATGCTTTCTCATTAATGACCTCAAATCCTTCAAAAATGGTGGTGTCAGTTATTTATATGATTAAATGTTTAAACTTACATTAAGGGGAAAACACAAACACACAAATTAAGCTAGTTGGAGGCAATTTTTTAATTTTTTGTTTCTATTTTATGATAGGGAATCCTTAAATGGGACAACATTTGTCCCTAGCAGGAATCAAACTCAAGTAACTACTATGGCTCTCGTAGTTTTCTGCCACTAGGTTATGTTCCTAAAGGGTAGTTGGAGGGGAAGTTCCATTCAATGTCAATGATCCATGAAATCAACGGGTCATTTCTATTTGCAATTTTTAGCTTTTGAGAAACTAAAAACTAGGTTTTAAATACTATAATTTTCTCTCCTTTTTTTTTTTTGTATTTATCCTAGTTTGAGAAAATATCGTGAGAAGCAAACTGAAAACAAGAAAGGTCTATTTCGGAAACCTGTTTTTAACTTTCTAGGAAAATTGTTACTTCAGATTTATGCGAATCGTCTGAAACAACCTTACTAATGGCATCGAAACCCGATATCAATGAAGAACAAAGATCCAGTGAAATTTTGTATAGAGAATATTAAAGTTGTCAAGAATTGAACTTGCCCCCTAATTTTCATAGAACTAACATAACAAGAAAAAAGCCCAACTTGTGAATACACAACCATGAAACTATTAGGCTACTCACCTCCAAACATAAAACCTTAAGTTCAAAACTTATCTTCTTAGGACAATATTGTACCTCCTTAAAATTATTATAAAAAAAAAATACAGAAATGAAACTTAAAAGCTTTCACAACTACCAAAAAATTCCCATTGAATAATTGAACAATAGAAAAGTTACACCAATCCTCTAATCAAAGCGAAACACACAAAATCAATTGGGGGGCTCAAAATATCAGTAAAACCAGCATTTTCTACTCACATTTTAACAAAAAGATTCAATCTTTTTCATCAAGGTTTACAAATCACCACGAAACAAGGAAGAAGAGCCCTAGGATTCAACAAATACAACTCCTCGATACTCGAATATAAACCCACTTTTCCAGCCAACGAATCGAACCCGGTTTGACCCACCAACTCCTGCAAGTTCTCCAATGGCCTATGAACTCTCCCAGCAATCACTCTACACACAATCAAAGCTTTCTTTACACAAGTATCATCATCTTCATGCACTTCTATACTCTCAAAAGCCCTTCCACTAGTTGAAGTGGTAAAAACTCCAACCCCATTTTTAATCTCCTTTTTTGTGAAGAACCCGAGTTTTATAATCCTGCAGACGCAACATTTTTCTGAAATGCAAAGGCTAGATGAGCCGTTTAGGCCTAATGAACAGGCGATAGTTGTGCCATAGAATCTTAGCAGTTCGTTTCCATCTGCTAAGCATCGTGGGTGTTTCTTGTGGAGTTTACTGGCTTTAATCTTGACCATTTCTCTGTATTCCTCAAACCGAGCAATCGTTTTTTGTGTGTTGTGGACTTTTAACACCCTTTCTATCCTTCCACATGGGTTTTCTGACTTAAGCCAGCTTGTTTGACATATTATTTCTACGATCTTCCTCGAGGAATCGCCTTCCACAAGCTCAGTAACTGTAGAAACAATTGATATTATGATTAGAACTGTTTGAAACTCGTGAAATTTTTATAGGGGTCAGACTTAGCCTATAGAATTAGCATTGTGAGTTCAAGTGAGGTTTCATCCTAAAACAATTGGGACTAGGTGGAATACTCTGCTTGGCTTATATGTTAATTTTCTCTCTCACAACTCTGATGTGGGATTTGTTATTAGACTCACATGTGAAGTCCTTAAAAATACTGGCATCCTATATGAACTGATCTACAAATGAAATGAACTTTCGCTATGACAAAAATGACATAACTAGGGCATTTTTGAGTTCCCTGGAAGGACTATGGCATGTAATAGAAGGGTTGATGCTTAGAGCATATCTCTTTTAAATGGCATGAAATTTTTGATAAAGATTGGTGATAATAACCGCAAAATCTGAAGGGATAACAAAATGTGAAAAGTTAACAAAAAATCAGGAAAGTGCTCACTTGAATGGCTCAAAAGAATGTGAATATTGATGAGGCAAAAAGAAACTTGGTAACTTTACAAAAGAACGATTTCTTTAGTTGTATGGAATAGTTAATATATGGATCAGACCTTATTATTGTGTTATATTATTCATCAAATCTTTACAAATACAATATAAAAAGTTCATCTTTCTTGCTACCCAGAAAGATTGAAATCAAACAGATGAAATTGAGGTCAAATTTAAGCAGTTGAAGAGCAAACTCCATGGTGAGCAAAGGGAAAAGCAGGGAAATCATACAATTTGGCATTTCAAATTAATAGAACTGCAAAATATGAAAACTGTTAAAGAACTTCACTTACAAGTCTAGTAGAAAACCCCACACTAGAGTTGTGAGATAGACAAGAGTAGCATACTCAACCTAATGTCAATTAGTCTTATAATAGAAACCTGCTTAGACTTATACATGAACCTCATATATGCTAACTCTGTGAATCGAGCCTAAATCCCAGTGAAATTTTTACACCCAGAAAGTAAAAAACTAACTCACCAGCATGATTGGAAAGATGATGAGCTTCGAGGGCATCCCACTTATTAAACTGATCTCCACATCTATGGCATGTCAAATTAGATGACCCATTTGACTCAATTTCAAGTGAAAATCTCTTCTTTGTTTGAACCCCCCTTGACCCACCCGATCCTTGCCTTTCTAAATTCAAGGACTTCCTTGTAGGGGTCCCTATTGAGGGTGCCCTAAATGAAGGGTTATTGAAATAATGCATTGTCGGGTGCCCTCCTGGCCCTGGGGTCCCTGGCATTAGGGTGCCCACAAAGGTTGACCCACCACCCCCACTGCCATTGCTGCCACCGCCTTGGTGGTTTCCACCATACCCATCTGAGAAACCATCCCCAAAGCCGGAGATTTTGAGCTCACACCTTGAGTTGCTTAGAATTACTTCATGGGTAATTGGGTTAAGGAATTCACTGCTTCCTATGGACCTTGGGCTAGGGCTGCAACTTGGGGGTTTTTCTATGTGCCTTTTGCTCCCATGGATTACATCCCTTAGATTTGCTATTGATCTTGAGCACCCTGATCTCCCTACCTGTTAAGAATTTCAGGTGTGAGTATGATTAAAATGTCCTCTACCAAAGTTGTAAAAGAGAGAAAAATCAAAGCATAAACCTATTGTGCTACTTCACCAACGTGAGGCAAGCAATTATCCCATAAGCTTACACTCATGAGTGAAGGATCATAAATAATTTTATATTCAAAAGTGACCCTTCATGCAAATGTACATTGGATTTTAAAGCATAAAAAGTACACAACCCATCTCAAATTTTGTACTAAAACTATATTAATATTGAAGTGAAGACTCTTAGGATTCGAACCATTGACATCTCAGTCAACAAAGCTCTAATACCATATCAAAGAATCAACTACCGCCCATGGGTGAATACCCCTTGTTTTATAGTCTTAATAGATTTGAGTACAAACTTCATTTAAACTTATAAATAATGAAATTTGATACATACCCTTCTTCCCAAAATGGAGTTGAACGGCTGATGGTTATGATGATTATGATGATGCTTCTTTGATGATTTAGGATCATACACATCGGACGGCTCAGATTTGCAGTGCAAGGATTTCTTCAATGAGAACCACACAGTCTGCTTGTTCTCCTTCCCCTTCATTTCACTTCTCCCTCCTTCCATTTCTTTTCCTTTTTTCTTTCTCCCTCTAGGGTTCAAATTCTTGACCCACTTGCTCCCCATTTGTTCAAAATAAGCTACTAAAATCAATCACTTTCACCCTTTTTCCCCACTTGAATCTCAAAATCAACTGCCGTTAATACATGGTACAAAATATTCTCTTCATACCCAGAAAAATTGACTGCTCATTCAACCAAAACGACTCAAAAAGCAGCATTTTTTTGCATGCAATTTCATAAATAGAAGTGAAATTTTTTTTTGAAAAGTTCAAGATTTTTGCAAAGGGACAGATGAATCAGAGGAAGCACGTTAAGAAATGAGAAAAGAGTGTGCAAAAATGAAGAAAAAATGCAGAATCTGCGGGGTGTGAGAGAGAGTATGCAAATGGAGGCGACACTGGAGAAATTGAAATTAAATTATGAGAGAAATGGGGGGTAACACGGTGCACAGTAAATTTGCAGCCCGAGAATCACAGGTGGTTCTGTTGGTGAAAATAAATTTGAGGTGACACCTTAACACTAATTAGAATATATATACACACACACGCACACGAGGCATATGACTCTTACAAAAGGATAAGAGTGAGAGAATGAATTATGGACCATATATTTGGTTAAAGTGGGGGGAAGAAGGTAATGTTAGGTAAAAGGCGATGATGTCAGAACTGAATAAGTAGTCCAAAATCTACCCTCATCTCTCATCTTCTCATAAGAGTCATGCAACAACAGCAACAACAGACTTAGTGCCTCAAGGGCTCCCGCATAAGTAGGGTTTTGGAGGGATAGATGTACGCAGCCTTATCCTTTTAGGATGTAACCCTGCTGAGAGGCTATTTCTGAGGACCCCCAACCTTATAAGGTTGGTAACACGAGAACTTCCTAGGAGGTCATTCATTCTGGTACTACTTTCATGAAAGTCATGCCCTGTATGTATAGGAGATGATGGAGACCGGAATATAGTCCAGGGAGTGGACTCATTCAAAGACTTGACGAGTAACACAACCTGGTGATAGAAACTAAGCCTTCATGTGACTTAGTGAGGGATTCCTAGAGAGTGGAGACTGGGAATCCGGAATGCAGTCAGGGAGTAGATTTGTCTAGAGACTTGACGAGTACTTAGGGACGGCCAAGGGTTGGGGCTGTTTCCTCCATATCTGTATTCGCTAGCAAAATCCATTCTTATACTCGCCACATTACCCACCATGGGTATGAATTGGATATTCTTACCAGCCCTAATGGGTACTACAAACACATACCCATACCCGTCTAATCACCTACAGGTATCTAATGTGTATCCATTACCTGCCTTGTACAGAACGATTTTTCATACCGATCTATATTAATTATTTAGTACTATTTTTAAAAATATAATTATATTATTTTATAATATTGATAAATAATTTAGGCCATTAAATTTAAGCAGCAGCAGCAACAACAACAACAACAAACCCAGTGCCTCCATGGGCTCCAGCATAAGCAGGGTTTTTGGTTGGGGGGGAGGGGTAGATGTACGCAGCTTTCCCCCTTCAGGGGGCTACCGTAAAGAGAGGCTATTTCTGAGGACCACCAACCTGAGAAGCTGGTCCGCAGCATAGAGCAAAAGACTTATTGGCAATTGAATTTAAACAAGTATTTTTTTTAATTTGAAAGTTAATTAAATATAGGGTAATGATGGGTATAAAGCGGGGCAGGGTAGGTACAACACTATACCTGTACACGCCTCATATCTGCGGTAGGTACAGGATAGGTACACCCGACCTGTACCCGTTACTTACCTCACTTGTACCCATACCCCCCCAAACTGGGCAGGTACCCTCAAGTAACAAGTTTTACCCGCCCCGTTGCCGTCCCTGCAAGTATCACAACTTGGTATAGAGATTAAGCCTCCATGTGACTAATTGAGGGGTTTCTAGGAGGATGGTTATCATATCGTGTGACCAACTAATTAAGTATTTTTGTATTTAGTTTTAAATAGTACCATGCTTAAGAAACAGGAAAGAACTTATTTTTATCTAATAGTCTAAATCATTAGCCTTTCAGCTCTGCTTACATCTGCATTTATGAAATTATAAAACTAGAATCTTAATAAAAAATAAACTTCAAAATGAATAATAAGAAACTCCTAATATTATAATAACAAGATAGTTAGTTGAAGTCAAACTCTATTCTATAGCAATTCTGTTGATAATGAATTATAAAAAATACAATTTACGATAATTAAAATTTTTAGTAATTATCTTATATCTAAAACTTGATTCTTTATCCTTGATTTTCATTGCTCGGAGGCCAGTAGGAGAGCACATCCTCCAAAAGCTTAGAATCTAGCCTAAGATTGACTACCTCCTTATTTAACATATTTTTCTTATTCTTCTTTGGAAGTTAGAATCCTAGTTAGAGTAGGTTTGTTTCCTTTATTTTCAAATTTGAGCTTCGTAATCGGAATAAGGGCAGGTGTTGTAACGTAACTAGGAGAATTATAAAAAGGCTTATAATTCATTAATTGGGCAGTTTTTCTCCTTTTATAAAATATCAATTTGCTTTCTTTATTGAGTTCTCTTCAAGAATTCCAAGTTGAGTTATTTCTCTTTATTCTTCTTAGTTTAGGCTAGTTGAATCAGAAAATGATAATTGGATTCTTTCTATCCAATTCAAGTTATACAACTGCATCGGGTAAGAAGAACCCTTAGACTCTTTTAGAAAAGTTGAAAAATCGTTTCTAAATATGGAATATTACATTATAATTTTTCAGTTCTTCGTATCTTATTAGAAAAGTTGGAACAATTTCAAATAGGGTATGTTTTCAAAACTCTATTTCAAAATGAATCCCGTTTTCTCTTTGTGTTTGATTAAGCATTATGGATTGACGGTTTGTATATTAAAGTTATGAAATATATATTTGTTTGACATTAAATTAATATCTAATATAATTCGTACATATAAGTAAACGAAGTCCAATATCGAAATTTTTGGTACTTGTACCAAAACTAATATATAAAAATTTACGAATTAGGTATACTTAAATTGGTCATTTTTCATCAATTACCCTAGTTAATTAGATTAGGTCTTCGAATTTACATATATTACATATGCCTATAATCTTTTATCAAAATACGAGAAAAAATGCTATAAATATATTGAAAAATTATTATCAATTTTTAATTCTTAAATTGTATTTTCTGTTCCTAATTGATTTTGGTTCAATTAGTTATCACCCATCACACCATGAAGTCCCTGAACATAGGTAGAGAACTGACTTAAAAGTAGGTTTTTATTTTAAAACTAATTAGTAATGGTAATAAATTACTAAATTTATACATAGATTGATTTTTAATTATAATTTTAACATGATAGTGTTATTTTGAGGGCTTTATTTCTTAATGTAGTGCAAATTTTAACATAATAAAACTCAAAAATTTTTATTATTATCCTACATTAACCAAAAGTACATACTAGCCTTCTAATATATAACAGCAACAACAATCTCAATGTTACTTGAACTTCTGTCAGGACATGATCTGCTGAGGTGAAATAACATAGCCTTATCCCTTTATAGTGCGATCCCAAAGAGATGATGTATTCTAACCTTCTAATATATTTCATCAAAAACTAAAATAATTATAGTCCTTAATAATGCCTAGTTTGCGACCTAAAAAATAATAATAATAAATGTCCGGTGAATAGTTCAAATAATAATAATAATAATAATAAATGCCCGGTGACTTCACTAAAACTTAACGCTCAACTTTTCTCTTTGATTAGCTTCTAGTAGGACTGGTAAAATCTGACATACACTACAACAAGAACACAACATGAAGATAGCGGGTTTGGATCGGGGGTTCTGAAGTTGGGTTAAATTGGGTTGACCTGTTTAACCCGTTTAAGTAATTGGGTTGAATTTGCGTTTGACTCGTGTAACCCTTTTTGACACGAGTGACCCGTTTATATAGTTATATTAGGCATTAAAAAATATATTATTGTTATTATTATATATTTTTTGAGTTAAAATAATTTTAACTATATTTAGTAATATTAATCTAATAGTTTATTTTAATAGTTATAAATATAACAAGTATTTGTTAGTATTATGAACTATGAAGTGCATTATTAACATGTTTGTAAGTTACAAAATTAACATTGTATTAAAAAAAGTCACCGATATAATTAAATGGATAACCCACAGGGTACCCATTTAATAATTGGGTTAGGTAGTAGTTAAGAGTTCCTAACCCGTTTATTAAATGGGTAGGGTTCGGATTGACCCTATTTTTAAGACTTCTCGCATAGCATAAATACGGACATGACACAACACGTTTGCCACCCCTAACTTTTAGTCCACATGACATGGTGACACCATGGGTGTTTTTTCCACATGGCAAAGCCAAATTAAGTGTGTGTTTGACAATTGTTAAAAAAATATATCTTATATAATACTTTTATGAAAATGTTTTCAATAAGGACAATTTTTGTTTGAAAGTTTCTTATTTTGACTTCTGCGTTTACTTTAAACTTTAAATGAAGCATAATTCTTTTGTTTCTGTTTTTTTTCCTGACAATTAGCAGCAAAGTCGCAACACTGTAGCGATGGCGATTTGAAATCCCCCACGCACCGCCCAGCCTCAGCCTCGCGTGACGGCGCGTGGGGCGGCCACAATGGGAACTGTTCAGCATATTCAAACCTCCGGCGACCGATCTAGTCTTTTGCACCATCAATTGTACGCTACAGAGCCCTCAAGCCAGGTTAGTGTTTCGTTACCTCCCCACACCCAGCTATAGAGGTGCGTGTAGGCTCGTGAAGTCGCCGCCGCCGCCGAAGTGGCACGGCTGGGGTCGCCGGCTGTCCCTCTATCTGTTTACCCCTGTTTCTCAGTGGGTCGGGGTCGCCGGCCAACCCTCTACCCAGGGACACCCGATATTCAAATCCCCAGACTTATGTCAGTGGCCTAACGAAAGGAAGATGCTAAAGAGTGAGATAGCTAAACCCATTGTTAGAGGGACAATCAAAGGATGTACCCTCTTCGTTGACAACTTGCCTCGTAGCATGACAAAGGATTGGTTGAAAAGGATATTCAACAATCATGGATTTGTCATTGATACCCATGTACCGGAGAGAATGAGAAGCAACAGATCACTCATAAATGGTTTTGTTAGCTATAGAACTGTTAGGGAGGCACAAGACGCAGCTAGGGAAGCAAATGGATGTTGGGTGAATGAGTACAAGTTGTGGGTTCAAATTGTAAGATTCAATAAGGGAGAAAAGAAAGAATTTAGAGAAGGAGGAATGAATAACAGAGAAGAGCATAACTTAGCACAACAAAATCATAATGATCAAAGATCATATGCTCAGGTACTGACAAGTGAAAGGCAATCTGTGAGACCGGGAAAGGAAGAATCCAGGGGGAGGGAAGGCAAAAATGGCAATAAGGAAGGGGAGCATCGTACTGAATATAGGTCAAGTGATGAACATAAAGTTATAGATGGTATTTCGCATGACTACAGAAAGGAAAAGCTGAATAGAAGCATTATAGTGGACGCTGAGGATGATATAAAGAGAGAGGAAACAAGAGAAGCTGCAGAACAATGGAGTAAAAGAAATACATGTACAACATATGGGTGGCACTGAGTATGTCATTGCATTTCAGTCAATAGAAGAGAGAGATTTGCTGGTAAGAAACAACCCGGAATGGCTGAGGGAGCTGTTCATCAAGGTGAAAAAATGGTATGAATTTGATACATCTAGGAAAAGGAAGGTATGGTTATCATGCTATGGTGTACCACTCCATGCTTGGAGTGTCCATAATTTCACTGAGATAGGGATGTTCTGGGGTAGAGTTATAGCGGTGGATAGCACTTGTAAAGCGGAAGGATCCCTGGAGGTGGGTAGGATTCTTGTAGAAACCGATGAACCATCCTTCATTGATGAGACTGCAGAGTATATTGTAGGACAGGGCAGACATATAATACAAGTGATTGAAGGAGGGCCGATACAATCCGATAAAGTGGTTGATTGGGTAAGAGAGAAGAGGAAACAAGAAAAGAGTAAAGAAGGTCAGGAGATTGGGAAACAGCAAGGTAGGAGAACAGAGAACAAGGTAATTGCGGATACACAACAAATGTCCATGCCGGAGAGGATGAATAACCAGAGAGTTGAAATTGGAAATGATGAAGATGTAGAGATGGAAAGGGCAATAGTTCACGCAAACCAGCAAGCTGAAGGAGCAATAGTAGCAAAGGAACATAGGGAAGCTGAAAAGGTGGATATTTCACAAATAAGGGAAGGAGGGACTGGCATCGAAATAGCAGTCACACCACAAAAGGAATCACCATGGCTATATGGGAGACATAGAGTGGGAAGTGCTTGCCAGTACACAGGTCAAGCAAATAGCTTCCACACTCAAGGTCAAACTACGGAGCTCGATGAGTCTGATGATGATTTCCCTCCTGGATTCGTCAATTTATATGACGTAAGCGTGGTGGCAGAAACTCCAACTGACAAAGTTGATTCAAGTCACCAACAACACAGAAATATGGATCAAGAGAGCTGCAGTAGTGATAATGAGCAAGAGAGCCTGAATGGAGAAGAATTTACGAAATCTGAAGAAAGCACACTTGACAACTCGCAAAGAAAAAGTTCTACAAGGAAGGAAGCGAGGAAAATTTGGAAAGCAGGGAACGAGATAGGACTTCAATGGAATGGTTGTGGTGTGAATGATATTGAGGCGCATTTAAGGAAAACAAAGGGACTCAAGAGAGTAGAGAAGAGGCGGAAACAAGTGGATACCAAAAGGAAAGGGAAGAAATAAGGAGGGCTCAAAAAACTACAGATTAATAAGGATACTTGTATGGAAGTGTATGAGTATAGAGTATATGATTTGAATGACCCACTCGTATTAACGGATCATGAACAAGGGTTAAAGTAGGAGAATGACTTGGATTATCAAAGATTGTAAGGAGTTTGAAGGAATTCAGAACATGAGTTGAAGGCAATTGGTGGGATTTCGGCAAAGCTGTTTAGGATAGGGATCAAATTCAGCGGGATTGTTTAATCATTTGTTTTGCGGGTTTCTTTGTTGGAGCTTGGATAGTTGTCCGACTTGGTGGGATCTCTGTGAAGCTGTTTAGGAAGGTGGAATGATAATAACTACGCACATTGGTTGATATTTTCTTTACAAATTAAAGCTTCATTGAAAAGTTCTGAGGTGGGCAGCTTCAATCTTCAGAGGATCGAGGCTAGGATCTAGCCAACTCTCCAACAAAGATTGCTTCATCAATTAAACATCGGCTGAATCATGGAGGGTATGGATTGTATTGCGTATTGATGGAATCCTGTGTTTTGTTGCCCCTTGATGATTTGTGATGTCTTTGTATGACATATTTTGATTAATGAAATTCCAATTATCAAAAAAAAAAGGTCCCAACATAAAATAAGCACCTCATGTAAATGACACCTGAGTCAACCTGTATAAAAGGGGGAATCAAAATAAAGAGAAAACAAATAAAACTTCCAAGAAAATAGGATTATAGGACAATTACAGGCAAAAAACCAACAAGATCTAAATGACTACAACCACACCAGAGAAGATGAAATAGGAACATGGGAAAGAGCTAATGTACCAAAGTTGGAAAATAGGTCAACAGGGAATCAAGTCAACCAAGACCGCAGCCATAATTGCAATGTGCTCAACTACAACCGATTCATCACCATCAAATTTCAGTCCAAACTTTTTCCCAAGCTCTTATGCACGCTCTGCAGTAAGAAGCGTGTCAATATCTTTAAAACTTTTAGTCAGTTTAACCAAATTCATATTTTCTTGTTAGCAGAGAACTTGACTGATTTCTTCGTACTAGTCCCGGGCGACACGACAAACAAAGGAGGCCGAATTCCAAAATAATAGGACCAGCATAATATGTAAACCGTGTGTTGGTTTGTGCCAATAAATGAAAGAATAGGTCCCCATGGCTTTGCCATTTAATTTCTTCTCATCAAGCCCACTTGATTGCCTAATTCTGAAAAGTACTGTATATTTTTGTCTTCTTTTTTTTTTTTAATTTGAATTATTCTAGTTTATACAATGTTAAAAAATAGAGTTATTTACATTTTATTGTTCGATATTTTTGAAAAAACAAAAGAGTCATGACCTTTTTGATTGATACAAAAACTCTTAAGTTTTTGTCAATATGATCACGTTATTTTCTGTTAATAGAGCCACTGTGGGAGTTGCTCTTTTTTTTATTATAATGCTACACTGAAATAAATAAAAGTACCTTTCAATACCCTTTGAAGTTTACCATCAATAATATTGGGATTTTTTTATTGTTGAATCCATATGTATTAAAAATATGTTTACCCCCAAGAACTCGATTAATACTTCATTCCCTTAAGCATCTCGGCCTACTCCTTCAGACATATGTTTGGTAAAGAATACAATCATTGATAAAAGTGACCAGCCAAACTTTTAGGATAGTTTATTTATTGAAACATCGCAAGGTTCATTTAAGCTCAAATTTGACTCAATTTGAGCCTATAAATTGTATCAAGATTAGCCCATTCTAGCTCATTTAGGGGCATGAGTGTACATGCTTGAGCTTTTCTAGTCTTCAATTTAGAACTTGTTTGACCAAGCTACGAAAACTTTTACTTTTTTCGAAATACTTTTGTAAAAGGTGCTTTCAATAAGGTTATTTTTGTTGAAACTTTGGGCGTTTTACTTCTGCTTTTTTACTTTAAAGGAAAGTATTTTCTTTTCTACTAATTAAAACCAGAAAGACAGTTCATACTTCTATTCAAAAATACTTTTATTCTCAAATCCTGAAAAAAAAAAAAAATTTGTACAAAAAAAATTTGACCGAAAATACTCAAGTTCAAAGTGACCAAAGAGGGCACCAACATGCCATCACCGGATCCCATTAGAACTCCAAAATTAAGCATGCGTGGGCGAGAGCAGTATCAGGATGGGTGACCTCCTGGAAGTAGGGGTGAGCAAAAGTACCTGAGAACCCAAAAACCCGAAAAATCGAACCGAAACCGATCTGAAAAATTAGGGTAACCGACTCGAAAATATCTAGTTAGGGTATACCCGACCCGTTGAACTATGGATACCGGTTCGGTTACAAGTATCATTTTGTAAAACTTCCGGGTACCCGATCCGACCCGATATGAATTTTGTATATATTATCCTAAATAAAAAATTTTAATTTATTTAGAATATTAATCATATTATCTTCACTAAACATTAAGGTTGCGTGTTTAATTTTAAATCCCAACAAACATTTTTCAAGTTATGTATTTTTTCCTTTTCTTTTTTCAATAAAGTTTACCCTATTTTTATATTAAAGTTTTTAAAGTTTCAGTACAAAAAATAAAGACTAATGAATCAGTACTAGTAAATTAATAGAATATCAATACTTTGTTTTAGTTATGCTCTATTTCTTTGTATATAATCCTTGAACTTTCAAATATTTATGAAGCTTTGATTAATATGTCATGGTCATTTAAGATTATTTATAATTTGTTACCATTAAAGTATGACAATTATGTGTATGATTTTTTTTAATTTTAAATTACGAAGATCAAATGAAATATTGTTAAAATAATTTTATAGTATATTCCCAAACGAGTTAATATAGATAGTTGTTTGTGTCTTTCATAAAATAGTTTATAAGAAATTTTAATTAAACGGGCGGATACTCGATCCGATGTGATCCGACCCGATCCTTGCGGGTACCCGATTGATTTGGGTACCCGACTTTTTAGATCACATTATGGGTAATGATTTTGACGCTTTTAGTGTTTTGGATACCCGAATCGATATGCGTTTCGGATAGGGTACCCGACCCATGCTCACCCCTACCTGGAAGTCCTCACCCTTAGGTCGGGGGCACTTGGAAACAGCCCCTCTTCAGGTTAACACCCTGAAGGGAAAAGACTGTGTACATTTGCCCCCGCAGATCCTGTATAGGCAGGAGCCCTTGAGGCACTGGGTTTGTTACTTTTATACTCAAGCTCAAAGTGAGTCACTAGAAAGTAAGATTTAGGTGTTGGTGTGTGAAGTAACATGGGCTGGCCCAACTGTCTTGAATACTAAATATTTTAACAACTGCTGTAGTTTGTGAGCCGGGCCGAGGCCCATACAGCCCACTTCTGCATCATTCTCACTTTGGCCCGTTCTCACACAAATTAAAATAACTTACAATATTTCGTTTTAATAGGTTTAAAATAAATAAAAATACATCTTTTATTAATCGGAAATAAGGGATTTTCTATCATGTGCATATGTTAAGGTGTATTATTTATTTATCTTTTTACTAAATTATTTGATTATTAAAAAAATTAATTGTTAGTATTCTTGTACTGACCACTAAGACGATAGAATGTAGTGCAATTAATTTACCTTAACATAGTGTCCAATGGGCACATAATAGGCAAACACTGAAAATAATAATACAGATATTAGTTAGTCCTAATTTACACATGTTTTAGTGATCCCAATGCATTTCACTTAAAGACCATATTCACTTCAACTAGTAGGGCATTGTTAAATCTCCATCGAGCCTTTAGGCCCAACCCATAGAGTTGGAACACATGAGATCCACATATAAGCATAAGTGGGGTTTCATCCTAAAGACCAATTAGCCATAGGTGGAGTAACTCACTACACTTATAAATTGATCTCTTTACCCCTATCACTCCAATGTGGGATTTAACTACAAGACTCACATGTGGAGCACTCCTCCACAGACATCGCGTCTCTTGATGTCAAATTCAGGATACTTTAGTGCATATATTGAAATATGAAAACACTTAGAAAATAAATGCTTAAATTTTAGGATAGTTAATTGATAGTTTTCCTTTTTTTCGAAAAATATGGATACGCGATTGATCACATCAAAAACGTGATTGATTGTACCATTGGTATATATGCAGTTTAACGGAACCAAGAACCAATTTGTTACTCTTATTACAACAAAATTCATGAATTAAACTTAGATATTATTTTTGCTTCTACAACTTGATGAACTCATTTATTTTTTATTGTTGCCTTCTTGCTGCTTGATAAATCATTTTTAATAATTTGGAGTCATCTTAGGCAAGGACTTGTTATGCAATTCCCTGACTCATGATCAATCGCACTCTTTTTTGCGATCAATTGTCGGAAATATTGCAACTTTAAATTCAATATCGTGAGCCCGAGATTCAAGAGTTTAAAAGACACCTCGACTCATAAACATCTTATATCAAACATGCCCATGTGATACATTTGACAATGACACCTCGGCTCATAATCGAAATACTTTAAAAAGCAACATGACGACAAGACCAAATTATTTTGATTATCCATTATTTAGTTGAGTTGTCATTTATCTAAGTAGTTATAGTTTTTGAAAAAAGGAAATTGTTATTGATAAGACAAAAATTGCTATTGTCAGAGCAGTTAACTTACAAATAATGAGAGTTACAGAACTGCCTCAAGAACTACGATTTTACTCTGACAATAACATTACCTCTCTAAAAAATTTGTTTTCTTTTTTTTTTTTTATTTGTCCATGTTAAAAAGCGTGAGGAACATGGTTTCGGACAAACATTTTTCTTTTTTTTTTAGTCATTTTATAGGAGGTTATTGTAACTTTATCGCTAATTATCAAAAAAATATTTTATATACAATTTCATATAATAATATCGTATCTCACTTTGTTTTCCTTTTACGAGACTGGTAAGGGTACTATAATAAAGATGAGAGAATTAATATTAGAGAAATTATCAATTAGGTACGTTGAAATTTGTAGATTTATTATTTAGGTATCTTGGTATTTTAATATTTACAATAAGATATTTTGAGGTTTCAAAATGCTATTACTTAGGTACCTTATACGAGAATTTGGTAAATTTTTGGGAAAATATGAACAATTTTCACCATAAAATACTGATACAATACATGATTACAATAATATGTACGAATTATATCAAAATTTTCAACAGAAATCAAATTGAATACAAAAAAAAGACATTGAATTATAACGGAAGATATAGATATATTAATGAAATAATGTGGTATGTTAGCATTTAATGATAAATGATATTGGATGTTTGTATATTCCTATAACTATGTTTTATGTTAGCAAATTTTATTAAAAATATATATAATTTTAAGAAATAGTACCTAATGGATAAATTTTTAAACTTTAGGATACATAAGCACTAAAATTTTTGTATCCTATAGTATCTCATTATATATATTAAAATATCAAGAGACCTATAAATCCTTAAACCTAGAGGGTACCTAAGTAATAAATTTTCTTAATATTATAATATATTTTTAAATATTTTAATGTTAATTTCTAATATAAATTAAAATAGTACTACAAAAATAAAAAAATAAGTATTAATTTTATTTTTATAATTAATATATATATATATATATATATATATATATATATATATATATATATATATATATATATATGTATATATAGTAGCGTTGTGTCATGAATGGGGGCATTCTTGAAAGTTTAGGATTCGACACATCAAATAAGGTGGCCCCCTTTTGTATTTATAATGAACTCATAATTACAATATATAAAAATATATACATATTAGTCCTACACAATATATTCTAGCCATAATATAATATATTCTAACATAATCCTATACAATATATTCTAACCAGATATTCAACACATTATATTCTAGCCATAATATATACTAACATAACCAAAGAGGGCACCAACACGCTGTCACCGGATCCCATTAGAACTCCGAAGTTAAGCGTGCTTAGGCGAGAGTAGTATCAGGATGGGTGACCTCCTGGGAAGTCCTCACCCTCAGGTTGGGGGCATTGGGAAACAGCCTTTCTTCAGGTTAACACCCTGAAGGGGGAAGGCTGCGTACATCTGCCCCTCCCAGACCTTGCGTAGGCGGGAGCCCTTGAGGCACTGGGTATGTTCCTTTTTCCTTTAATATATACTAACATAATCCTATACAATATATTCTAACCATATATTCAACACAATATATTATAGCCATAATATATTCTAACATAATCGTATACAATATATTCTAACCATATATTCAACTATTACCATATATTCTAACATCCCCCCTCAATCGAGGCAGGAGGTGACCGAATGCAAAGATTGTGTTTGAAAAATAAAAATAACTGTCGATGAAGGCTCTTAGTAAAATTATCAGCAAGCTGTTGTGAAGAGGGCACATGAAGGACACAAGCAAGACTCATGTGAACTCTTTCAAGCACAAAATGAATGTCGATCTCGATGTGTTTGGTACGAACATGCTGAATGGGATTAGTAGAGAGATAGGTTGCTGAAATGTTGTCACAGTAGGCAAGGGTTGCTTTAAGAATAGTGATGCCAAGCTCATCAAGGAGAGACCGCAGCCAACAACACTCCGAAACGGCATTGGCAATGGCGCGATATTCTGCTTCAGCACTGGAGCAAGAGACGGTGGGCTGTCATTTGGAGGACCAAGAAACAAGGTTACCACAAAAAAACACACAAAAACCGGAGGTGGAACGACGAGTGTCAAGACAACCGGCCCAATCAGCATCAAAATAGGCCACAAGCTGATCAAGGGCACCAGGAAAGATAGCAAGGCCATGATTCATAGTACCTCGAACATAGCGAAGAATACGTTTTGACAGCAACCCAATGAGGAAGACGAGGAGCATGCATAAACAGACACACATGTTGCACTGCATAAGAGATATCAAGACGAGTAAAGGTTATATATACTGTAATGCACCGACAACCGACCGATACAAGGTGAAATCGGTCATAAGCTCCCCATCAGAAGCAGAGAGCTTGGATTTGGAATCTGTGGGAGTAGCTACGAGTTTGCAAGCTAACATGTTGGTCTTCTTGAGCAAATCATGAACATACTTGGACTGAAATAAGAATAAACCATCAAGAAGGTGAGAAACAAAGATTCCAAGAAAGTAGTTAAGACGTCTCAAATTTGTCATATCAAATTCACACTGAAGAGAGCGTAGTAAAGTCCGAAGGAAGGCAGTAGAGGAAGCAGTAAGAACAATATCATCCACATAAAGCAGCAAAATAGCCATATCAGTCCCTTGTCGTAGAGCGAACATGGAAGAATCAGACTTGCAACTGTGAAAATAGAGGCGATGAAGAAAGGACACAAAACAATTATACCATGCACGGGGTGCTTGCTTCAGTCCATATAATGATTTATTAAGCTTGCAAACGTAATATGGAAAATCAGAATTCACAAAACCCGGTGGCTGCTTCATATATACTTCTTCATTCAAAGTGCCATTTAAAAAGGCATTTTTAACATCAAGCTGATGAATGGGCCATGTTCGTGATGTGGCGATGGTTAAGATAGTACGAACAGTGGTCGGTTTGACAACAGGACTAAAAGTCTCATCATAATCAATACCGTACCGTTGCGTATAACCCTGAGCAACTAAGCGCGCCTTATAGCGCTCAATTTGATCTGTAGAAGTCTGTTTGACACGAAAAACCTATTTGGAGCCAACAACATTAGCAGTACTTGGTTTTGGAACAAGTTTCCAAGTGTTGTTACATTGAAGTGCATTATGTTCATCAAGCATTGCATTTTTACAATTATCATCATTAAGTGCTTGCTTGTAGGAATAAGGAATATCAGTTATAGTAGAAAGAGCAACCATTGAGGGTTTGAGAAGAGGCTTAGTAATACCAATCTTAGACCGAGTAACCATTGGATGAACTGACCAAGAAGAGGCAGGTGGCTTGGGTGGTGGTGATAATGATAGCGGTAGCAGTTGCGGTGAAGGTGCGGCCCACGTTAAGCGAGTATCAGAGGAAGACAATGGAGGAGGCGAGGGAACCGCAGGAGTGGAGGGTGCGGGAGGTGGAACCGGGAGGGGCAATAGGCCACAGAAAGGTGACGCATCAAGTGGTGGTTTGAACACTTGCTGAAGACGATGCATAGTGTGCTACGAAGTGGCCCTCAACCGGGCTAGAGGAAAATTTGTTTCATCAAAAACAACATATCTCAAGATAACAATTTTGTTAGTCATGAGATTTAAACACTTGTAGCCCTTATGGTTCAGCGGGTACCCCAAAAAGACACATAATGAGGATCATGGTGCTAATTTATGCGGAGCAGTAGCAATTAAGTTGGGATAACAGGCACAACCAAAAACCCTAAGATGATCATATGAGCCCTTTTTCTTGTAAAGACGTTGAAAGCGTATTTTCTTTTTGATAGAAGTAGAGGGCTGATGTACCTTATATTTTACATATTTTATTCTTCATTCTTGCAATATATTCGACTTTTATATGTATATTTTGTTGTAATCTATGTACGTTGTGGCTTAGAGTGCAACGGAGCAAGCAAATGTTGAAAAGCGGCAGAATCAAGTATAATTGAGGCATAATTGAAGACTGCTTTGAGAAACCCGACCACGTGCACGAAAAATGACCAATCGGGCTGTAATTTCAGTAACTCAAATAGGTCTCATGGATAATTAATATATATATATATATATATATATATATATATATATATATATGAAGATGGATGGAGGGGAGGCGGCGCACAACACGCCGCCACCGTCGCTCGATTTAAATATCGAATACCTAATTATTTTGGGGATCTTTTGCCACACCTCGTCTCCTCCCAAAGCCACTACGAGATTCAAAGGGGTCTCAAACGCCGAAGCGCAGGTGGTCGGAGTGCCGGAAGGATCAAAGTAAGGATCAACGTCAACGTCCATTGAGGAAGTTTTCAATTCCTAGTTGTTTACTCATTGTTTTCTCTTTTTTTAGATGTTAATGATGTATAAAACTCCCATGGAGGAGTAGAATCTTTTAGTTTAGGGATGAAGGGCGGATAGCCGCACATATCCCAGATTTATATTATACTTTTGATGATTAGTTTAGTTATGTTATATTCGCACCCTTGTGGGGAGTTCTTCATGATTGTTGGATATTTTTGTATGTGTGCTTGTAGCCATGACTAGATTTCCAACTTTGCAATGATTAGTCTTGTGCTTGTAGCCTAGATCATAACATAACAGGATTTCACGCGTAGTCAGGGTTGAAGCTCTACCCAACCCTGAATCCAATCTTTTATATAAATTAATATTGAATTAGAAGTAACAAAGAAATTAAGTAGTGCTAATGAGATAACCTATGCTACACTTAGGGTGCTAAGATAGGTTATGCCTTTAGACTAGTTCATTACCCTAAGCCGTAATTTATATATTAATCCAGGCTTAGAGCTTGTAGCCTAAGTCCTTCAAATCAACGTCCTAAGTAAAATATAATGACGGAATATGTGTTAAGCTACCCTAAATTCACTCCCTAAACTAACCTCAATTGAATTGACACTTTTAGTTTATCATTAGTTTTGCTATTTTAGTTAACAAATTATTTAAACCAACTCAAAACTCGATTTCAACCGCTCGTTAATAACAAAATCTAACCTAACTCTGATTCCCTGCTGATACGACCCGTATACCCAATTTAGTTACGACGATCTCGTACGCTTGCGAGTAGACGGTTTTAAAACACACTTTAAAATCACATCAATTTTTTGGCGCCGTTGCCGGGGAATCGGTAAGCTAAGTAGATTTTGAAATTAACAAGTTATTTTATTTTATTTTATATTTTTATTTTTATTTTTTTTAAGAAAAAAATCTAAATAAATAAAAAATTTTACTTTACTTTTTTTCTTTTATTTTTCGTTATTTTATTTTATTAATTTTATTTTTTTAATTTTAGTTTTAATTTTTTTTCTTTGTTAAAAAAAAAAAAACTTATTTTTCATTAGTTTACTTTTCTGTTTTATTTTTCTTTGTTCGTTTTTTTTTTTACTTATTTATTTATTTTTATTTTTTTGTTTTAATTATATTTTTTTAGAATGGCTAACTTTGCACCACGTACGATTGGAGACCACTTCATTCCCCACACGTATGTCGCACCCGCCGGAGTTACGTTACCCACCTTGGGTAATGTTAACTTCGAGCTTAAGCCTAAGATCATCAACATGCTTCCCATTTTCTATGGGAAGCTGATTGAGAGCCCATACGAGCTCCTTGATACGTTTATAGAAACTTGTAATCATCAAGGTGTCTCAACTGATGCTGTCCGGCTACGCCATTTTCCATTCTTGTTAAAGGATGTAGCCAAAAGATGGTTTCAGTCTCTTCCGAGAGGTGAAATCACCACTTGGGATGACCTCCAACAAAAGTTCCTGATCAAGTTTTATCCTAAAGTCAGAACTATGGCTGTTAGACGTGCAATCAACTGTTTTGAACAAAAGGATCAGGAACAATTCCATGAGAGTTGAGACAAATTTAAGGAGCTCCTTAGGAGCTGTCCCCACCACGGGTCACCCAAGTGGGCTCTTGTGTAGAATTTCTATGATGGTCTCACGGCTTCCAACAAGCAAATAGTTAATGCTTCATGCGGGGGAGCATTTAACCAACAAGATGAGGACGAGGCGTGGACGCTATTTGAGCGCCTCAGCGAACACTCTCTCGACCAAGCCTCTTCTGTGAGGGTGGTTAGAGGGGGCGTGATGTCTATGAAGTAGCACTTACCGATGACATTAAGCTTCAACTGGACGCCCTTAGTAGGAAGATGAATCAGCTTATGAACTTGAACACGAATCCTACTAATGTGCGCCCAGTCTACGCAGCTGAGTTATCGAGTGGTACTACTCCGTGTAGCATTTGTTCGGGTGAGGACCATTCTATGCTTAATTGTTTATATGCTTCACAATTTCCCGAATATGTACAGGAACAGGTTCATATGGCTCGAAGATATTCGGGAAATAGAGACCCCGTTCTCCAACACCTATAATCCCTGGTGGTGCGATCATTCGAACTTCTCGTGGAAGCAGAACACCAATCATAATCAACCCACGAGACAACAAGATCCCTGCTTTGCAGGTAACGCACACCCTCCCATTCTGCAGGGAGGGTGCAGATATGATACTCAACCTCACTCCAATGTTACCCTGATAACCCTCCTCCCCAACCTTCGGGATATTCTTCTCAATTCAAGGAGCATATGCTCAGATTCATCGGTCCCATTCTCAGTCCATAGCTAGATTAGAAGACCAGATAGAACAATTGGCCCAATCACTTCATAGACAAGAGGAAGGAAGGTTACCCTCTCAACCTCTCACAATTTCAGCGGGGTCAACTAGTTCTAACCCCAACTTGCCTCCTCACGAGAAAGTTAAGGTTGTGTCAGTGTCTGGGGAGAGGAACTTTAGAGATGTGCAGGTTGACGTTGAGAAGGAGAGTATGAACCCCTCCTCCATTGCTGACAGGGAAGGCCCACAAAGAAGGTTTGCTGAACCTATTGTCCCTTTTCCTTCGACCCTTAGAGGACCGAAGAAGAAGGGTGACCAAAAAAGGACGGAGCTCATAGACGTGTTTAAGGATGTGAAGATCAACTTACCGTTGATTGAAGCTATTAAACACATTCCTATGTATGCCAAGTTCCTCAAGGATCTTTGCACCAAAAAGAGGTGCGCTTAAGCGCATATCCCGAAGAAGGTCCGGCTCACCGAGAAGGTGAGCAGCATTTTAGCATCGGGCGGCCCGCCTAAGTTTCGAGACCCTGGGGCTTTTACAGTTCCTTGTGTCTTAGGAGAGCGTTAAACCAGTAGAGCCTTGCTAGATCTAGGAGCAAGTGTAAACCTCATTCCTTTCTTAGTTTTTCAGGAACTGGGAATAGGACACCTTAAGCCAACTACTGTCACACTGCAGTTGGTTGATAGGACAGAGCGTGTACCTCGTGGGTGATGGAGGACGTACTTGTCAAGGTTGATAGGTTTGTCTTCCCGGTAAATTTTATTGTATTAGATATAGACCCTACTCCTAGACAAAAGCACAACGCTCCCATCATTCTAGGTTGACCGTTTCTAGCAACGGCCAACACTGTGATTCACTGTAGGACGGGAGTGTTGGAGGTTTCTTTTGGAAATCTCAAGGAAAAATTGCAGGTCTCGAACTTTGTTCGACACCCTGAGACTGAGGACGAATTGGAATGTTATAGAGTTGATGATATTGACCCTTTGGTAGAGACGGATAAGCCCGATTTTATCACAAGTGCGGAATGTAATAATATCCCTGTATGTGTCGATAGTTGTGCGTCATCGTCCACATCTAGTAGGATAGAGAATTGTGACCCCGATGCTGGCAATGATTCCCTCCTAGATAGTCACGGGTCTCAAAACACTGTTGGGTTTGGGGATCGTCCCTACCGGATCAACCTGAGTTCTATGGTAGACATTGCCTCGGATTTTGGTTGATCTCGTGTTCGAAATTGCGTCCGGCTGAAGACGTTAAACTTAGAGCTTTTGGGAGGCAACCTATCTTTAGTTTTGTTTTAGTTTGTTTTCTTTAGCATGAGGTCCCATTCAATTGCTGATCTATTTGTTATCCCTCCTATGTTAACTTTGCTTCTCTTTTACTAAACACTTATATGCTCTTTATTTCTAACACTACTTACAAGTCTGTTTAGTATCCTATCTTCTATGTCGTCGATTGCAGCTTGCTACCTCCGTCTTTCTTCTTCGAATTTGCCCCCCACATGTCGCTAGACATGTCACACCTCAGGTCGTTTCTTTCCTTTCCTTGCTTGAATTTATTTTTGTTGATTTGCATTGAGGACAATGCAAGGTTTGGGTTTGGGAATGGCAGATGAGATCGAACTTCTGTTTGTCCTTTAAAGCTTAATTTGGCATAAACTTGCTACACTTTTGGAAGGCATAAATATGAGGTTGTTTGTGACCATTGTCGTAGCCCAGTTCTGTGATATA
The DNA here is from genome assembly GCA_018398585.1 of Simmondsia chinensis. NCBI lineage: Eukaryota > Viridiplantae > Streptophyta > Magnoliopsida > Caryophyllales > Simmondsiaceae > Simmondsia > Simmondsia chinensis. Next base: position 3,405,271 of record JAGTTD010000002.1, on the reverse strand, counting down.
CTTTGATGATTAGAATAATTATGAGACGAGATTATTGCTCGATCAGACTTTTGAATCCATATTTTTGTCTTTTAACTAGTTAGTGAAATTATTACTTTTCACCCTTAATCTTATGTCATATCCTACTGTTTGGGTCGAAATAATGGTAATAATTTTAGGAATAGGAATTCACCTTTCTACTCCTAACAATGTTGAAATCAATTGTACATTTTTTTATCTTTGGTAACCATTTAAAAAAAAAAAGAAGAAAAGAGAAAAAAAAAGAGGTGACTGGTTGGCTCTTGTAGCCCCTGTGTCTCAAGCAAGTAAGCCAGTAGGGGTATCTTAAAACCGGGTACCTTGAGCCAACTGGGTCGGGAGCTGCCGGTCGAAAGCTCGCTACATGGGCCACAGGGAAAGCTTAAGAAGAATCAACTTTATAGTTACCAAAATAAGCACTAATACCCATAAAAAAAAGGGTTGGTGCTAATAGGTTAGGTTGTGAATCCTTAAAACTCAAGCCATTAGGTCCGTAGGGGTCTCTTAAAACCTGGTACCTTGAGCCAACTGGATCGGGAGCTGCCGGCCGAAAACTCGTTACATGGGTCTAAGGGAGACACACCTAACCAAGTAAAAAAAGAAAAAAAGAAAAAAGGAAAAAAGGGAAGAAGGGAAAACAAGAGAGAAAAGAGAAGCCTTTTGATTTCACTATTGATTAGTGGTGAAGAGTTAGGGTGACTTGTTCCTTTACTTATTACCTTTATTTCTTCTTTAAGTTAGAGGGTTTTGAAGTAAGACGAAGGGGAGAGAAGTTCTAAGATCACTCACTAGTAAAGAGACCATAATAATGGAGACTTAAGTCAGAGCTAGTACAATAATAATGTCACATAAGGATTCGATACTCTCAAGTATGGTCGAACAATAATTTTCATAAGTGACCTTTGCGGTTAAATGCCTGACTCGACTTTTCTGCCAGTAACTAATTTAAATAGAGTCTTGCTTGAGGACAAGCAATGTGTGGGTTTGGGGATGCTGATGTACCTTATATTTTACATATTTTATTCTTCATTCTTGCTACATATTCGACTTTTACATGTGTATTTTGTTGTAATCTATGTACGTTGTGGCTTAGAGTGCAACGGCGTAAACAAATGTTGAAAAACGGCAGAATCAAGTATAATTGAGGCATAATTGAAGACTGCTTTGCGAAACCCGACCACGTGCGCGAAAAATGACCAATCGGGTTGTAATTTCGGTAACTCAAATAGGTCTCGTGTATATATATATATATATATATATATATATATATTATATTATTTAATATAAAAATATTATATTATATTTATATAATATTATATATTATATTATTATATATATATGAAGACAGACGGAGGGGGGGTGGCGTACAACACGCCGCCGCCGTCGCTCGATTTCAATATCGAATACCTAATTATTTTGGGGATTTTTTACCACACCTCCTCTCCTTTCAAAGCCGCTACGAGATTCAAGGGGTTCTCAAATGCCGAAGCGCAGGTGGTCGGAGTGCCGGAAGGATCAAAGTAAGGATCAACGTCAACGTCAATTGATGAAGTTTTCAATTCCTAGTTGTTTACTCATTGTTTTCTCTTTTTTTAGATGTTAATGATGTATAAAATTTTCATAAAGGAGTAGACTCTTTTAGCTTGGGGATGAAGGGCGGATAACCGCACATATCCCAGATTTATATTATACTTTTGATGATTGGTTTAGTTATGTTATATTCGCACCCCTGTGGGGAGTTCTTCATGATTGTTGGATATTTTTGTATGTGTGCTTGTAGCCATGACTAGATCTTCAACTTTGCAGCGATTGGTCTTGTGCTTGTAGCCTAGATCATAACATAACAGGATTTCACGCGTGGTCAGGGTTGAGGTTGTACCCAACCCTGAACCCAATCTTGTATATAAATTAATATTGAATTAGAAGTAACAAAGGAATTAAGTAGTGCTAATGAGATAACCTATGCTACACTTAGGGTGCTAAGATAGGTTATGCCTTTAGACTAGTTCATTACCCTAAGCCGTAATTTATATATTAATCCAGGCTTAGAGCTTGTAGCCTAAGTCCTTCAAATCAACGTCCTAAGTAAAATATAATGATGCGATATGTGTTAAGCTACCCTAAATTCACTGCTAAACTAACCTCAATTGAATTGACACTTTTAGTTTATCGTTAGTTTTGCTATTTTAGTTAACAAATTATTTAAACCAACTCAAAACTCGATTTCAACCACTCGTTAATAACAAAATCTAACTTAACTCTAATTCCCTGCTGATACAACCCCTATACCAGATTTAGCTACGACGATCTAGTACGCTTGCGAGTAGACGATTTTAAAACACACTTTAAAATCACATCAAAAGATTTATTATATATGTAGCTACAAGAACAGCCTCCACTCAATATCTAAAGGCATATAAGCTTGAAACAACAAAGTACGCATCATATTTCCAACAGTTTTATACATTTGTTCAGCTTTTCTATTTTGTTGAGATGTATGTGGACATGAAATTCGACTAAGAATGCCCCGTTCAGCAAACAACGTACTAAAATCTTGGTTAATGTATTCGGTGCTATTATCACACTGAAATTGTTTGACCTCCATCCCAAATTAGTTAAGCACGAGATTTCGAAATTGAACAAATAAATCAAACACCTCATATTTAGCACGCATCGGGTAAATCCACAATAAATGAGAATAGTCATCCAAAAATAGCAAATAATACTTATAATCACTAAAGCTAATAAGAGGTGATGTCCATACATTAGAATGAACGATATCAAAAGGATGAGACGTAAAGGAAACAAACTTTTGAAAAGGTAAAAGACTGTGCTTGCCTAATTGACAAGCATGATAAAGACTGGATTTTAAAGTAGAACCTGAATAGAAAATGAATTTGTGTTTGACTAATGAGGATAAGACTGGCTGCCCAGGATGACCAAGTTGGCAATGCCAGAGAGACTGCGTAATCTAAGAAGCAACTAATGAAACATGTGTAGAGGATGACTTAGGAACGGAGAAAAGAGGCCCCGAGCTAGCACAGTGAATTATGAGGGACATTGTTTTGGCATTTTTAATGGAAAAATCACCCGAGTTAAATAATTATCTTTACAAAATTGGCGAACAGATATTAAATTGGTGGAAAGACCAAGAACATAAAGGACATTATGCAAATTGAAATGACCAACAGGTGTACTAAGAAAACTAGATCCAATCCCAGCAATCGATAAAGAGGCACCATTGCCAACCAATATTTTATCACAGCCATGATAAGGACTAAGCGATGAAAACAAACTAGGGTTATTAGTCATATGGAATGATGCACCACTGTCCATTATCAAGAAAAAATCACTCATAGGATTAGAATGAGCAATAAAAGATTAAAAAATATGGTGAGGTGATGCAAACCCCGAATAAATATTAGAACCAATAGCATAAGTATTATTTGCAGGATAAAAGTATGGAGTGGATAACATATTCTCACTATACATGAGAGCACCAAAGAAAGGTAGCCCAGGTTGTGAAACAAAATCAATCATCAGAGCAAGCATAATCAATAGTGAAAACGAACTTTTTTTTTTTTTGGGGAATAGTGGTTGACGATGTTACTGCGGGTTGAGTGTAAAACACAAGAAGCAAAGGAACTTGGCTAGGGTTAGCCTAAAGAGGGGCGGTGGCCCGTGAGAGAGAAGACAACTAGCCGGCGGTGGCTCTGGGCTAGGGTTTTAATTTTAATTTAGGTTCTCTCTTTCTTTTTTTTTTTTTTTTTGGAAAAGGAAGAAGATGAGGGAGGTTAGAGTTTGCCTGAGAGAGAGAGAGAACATTTTAAGCTTTTGGTAGCTCTGATACCATGAAAGTTTAGGATTGGACACACCAAATGAGGTGGCCCCCTCTTGTATTTATAATGAACTCATAATTATAATATATGAAAACATATACATATTAGTCTTACATAATATATTCTAATCATAATATAATATATTCTAACATAATTATTTACAATATATTCTAACCATATATTCAAAACAATATATTCTAGCCATAATATATTCTAACATAATCCTATACAATATATTCTAACCATATATTTAACTATTACCATATATTCTGACAATTCTTAATCAATTAATGAAAGAAATTGATTGTTGATTAATCGTTTCTGCAGCACAAATTGACTAAGAATGCCCTCAATTATGACACGTTTTTATGAGAGGGTAAGAGTGTGAGAGAGGAGAATCTTGGCCTTTCATTGCAATGGACGGCCAAGATTTATTGAATATTAAAAAAAAAAATTATGGCTTATGCCTCTTCATGGGGCAGAAAGAAAGAAGGGGTATGGGAGGAAAATTATTTTTTTTTTCCAATACTCAATAAATCTTGACCGTAAATTATTTTTTTTTTTTAATGTTTAACAAATCTTGCCTGTCCAATACAATGGAGGGTCAAGATTTTCCCCTTCTCACGCTCTCACACTCTCATAAGAACTCCACCATATATATATATATATATGGTGTATAAATTATACGTTTACACATTAAGGTTTGACGTATTATTTTTTTAGTAGTTACATATATTTAACAAAATAGTTCAAGTGACGGTGTGTAAAGATGTAAAATAAATCTCTTATCAAACTCTTTTTCATTAGTAATAATATGATCACAATGTTGTGGTTCTTGGACAAGGGAAATAGCGAATGGATGATCAGTTTGTGAATAAATAATGAAAAAAATTTACAATCTTTTGTTGAGACTCCATATGTGAGCCTAATAATTTGTCACAAACCGAGGATATATGGGAAGGGAAGCGAGTTAGAGTTTAGATGAAAGAAATAGGTAGAGAATTTGGGAAGAGGAATAGAGAATTAGAGATGAGAAGCTAAAAGAATTGTATTAATTTTCAAATATGATTGATTGCATGATTATAAGAGGTTATTGCATGCCTATTTATAGAAAATAGGGCTGTTTAAGGCAAAAGTTCATGTACTTTATTCATTGTGTTAATTTAGTCCTTTATTCAATATTAAGTTAAGTTAATGACGTAATTTTGAACAATAAAATTGTATTAGATGTAAATAACTTATTATAAATTTATCTGTTTACTCAATTTAACCCAACTTGGAGCTGAACTGTTAAAAATTTTATTCAAAACTTAACATAAAATCCTCTCTAAGGAACAAATTGACACATTTTGAATTGTACAGGGATTAAATTGACATAATTAAAAGTACATAAACTAAATTGACATAATTGATAAAGTATATGGACCTTCGACATAAATAACTCTAGAAAATATCTAGCTAACGTATCAGCTCACTTCCTAGCCACCTAAAAAACTAAGTTTTATTAATGTCCCCTAGGGGTGAGCATATGTAGCATGACAACGTTAAGGCCAATCACTCCCCATTCATGTCAATTGTTACAAACAAGTCATGTGCCTTGGTGATTTAACTTCTGATAGGTGTTCATGACATAATTAAAATCTCACATAGGAGTTGTGAGAGTGATGAGATAATTTATAAGTCTAGTGGATTACTCTACCTAATATCAATTGATTTTATATTTGAATCTCATATTTGTGTGGGGCGGGTCAAAAAAGGCCCCAGTAAAAGTTAACATTATTCACACTGTCATTTAAATTATTATATATATATATATATATATATATGGTGACGTTCTTATGAAAAAGTGAGAGTGTGAGAAGGGCAAATCCTGGCCCTCAATTGTCATGGACGCAAGATTCGTTGGACATTAAAAAAATAACAATTTATACGCCTAAGCTTTGTTGAGTTGCCAAAAAAAAAAACAATTTCCCTCTCTTATCCCTTTTTTCTTTCTGCCCCATAAAAGGGTATGAGTTGTAAATTATTATTATTAGTTTTTTAATGTTTAACAAATTTTGGCTATTCATTACAATGAGGGCCATGATTCGCCTTTCTCGCACTGGCACCTCCCATAAAAACTTCATAAAATTTATGAACAAAAAATTAAAAATTAAATTTTAAAATACTAATACATAATATAATATGTAATGTAATTTGTCCTTTAATTTTAAACAAAGAATCTTCTATAATAAACAAGGTAACATCCAGAGTCCATACAATCCCACAAATACCCAACCCGAAAATCGAAATCCGTAAATCCACATCAAGAACTCATCTCCACCGTCCATCTCAACCTTAATCCAACGGTGCAAACCCTCTATCCGTGTGCTCCCTTTTCATTGGTCCAGGACTTCCTACCCAACACGCTATATAAACCAAGCTAACCCGCTCGATCCCTTCATTATCTTCCCTACCGAACACTTCCTCCTCGCTTATCAACTCTCTATCTCTCCTCCAGTTTTCTCTCTCTACAAATCTGAGTTGCAGAAAGCTTCATCAATGGCGGGAAGAGGCAAAACCCTAGGGTCCGGCGGCTCTAAGAAGGCCACGTCACGCAGTAGCAAGGCCGGGCTCCAGTTCCCCGTCGGTCGTATCGCGAGGTTCCTCAAGGCTGGCAAGTACGCGGAGCGGGTTGGTGCGGGTGCCCCTGTCTATCTTGCCGCTGTTCTTGAGTACCTTGCCGCTGAGGTGTGTTTCTTGTCTCTGTCGATTTGGTTGATTGTGTTTTGATATGTCATCGGAGTATTTTTAGATCTAGGGCTTGAATTGGTGTTGTTGTGTGTTGGGTGATTTTGTGGAGATCTTTGGACTATTCGTTCGATTGTAGATGTCTAGATGAATGGCGGCGGTTTGGTTGTGTAATCTTATAATCTAGGGTTTGAGATCTCCGACGAGTTTAATCAAATTGTTGGTTTGTGACGAAATTGGATTCCATGATAGTTCATGTGGTAAATTACATATACTAATTTTGATGTTTTATGTATTGGTTTCTTATGAAATTTATAAAATAATTTCTTAGTCTAAAATTTTGCATATACTAATAAATAACTTGTTGGTAATTGTAATTGTTCATTTGGTCTTATGTATGAATCATAATATTGTTATCACTTTTAATGAAGAAGAGTTTGATGAAAGACTTATTTAATACCCTTTTAAATTATGGTTTGTATTTTATTAAATATATGTAAAATTTTGGGCTAGAAATTTTTTTACAAAGTTTGTGGACTAATAAACGAATGTACCAAATTTCGTGGTACTTATATGTAACTTACCCGAATTCATATTTCAATCTCTCTTTAATTGTTGAGTTATGATGTAAAATTATACAAAATCTGACTAAGAATTGATAAGTGCAGGTGTTGGAGCTAGCAGGAAATGCAGCGAGGGACAACAAGAAGACACGTATTGTACCAAGGCACATTCAATTGGCAGTGAGGAATGACGAAGAGCTCAGCAAGCTGCTCGGAGATGTCACGATTGCTAATGGTGGTGTGATGCCCAACATCCACAATCTCTTGCTCCCTAAGAAGGCATCCAAGCCCTCTGCTGATGATGAGAGCTAAATGGGTATTCGAATTGAAGTTGCAGATGAGATGGGTCATCGTCATTTGGGTTATTTTCCACTCATGTTGTAGGATTCTTTTTTGAAATTGGGTTCTTGATTTTGATTATGATGGTTAGTATTTGATCTAGGGTTTGGGATAGTTAGTTGATGATTGTGTATAACTCTACTTTTGCCCTCTATATTATTACAATTAATGATAGTTGCAGATTTCTTTGGTAAAATTGTTCTCTTGCCTCTTTGTCTTGTTTTATGCTAAAATAGGTAGAACGATGATGCAATGGCTTGGCTGTGGTTGTTGTTTCCTTGATGAAAATTGTGTATTTTTGCCTTGTTTGGTTACTAGAAATAAGTGTAGTAAAGCAGAATTTATTGGGGGTGAATTGTCAATGAATTGTCTGTGCCAAAAATTTAAATTGATGGACGTAAGTTTAAGATTTATTTTATATTCTTCCAATATGCTCCTCACTCAAATGCCTATTAGGTTTGAAGTGTGGATATTCTATAGATTTATCTCATAATTTGTATTTAAATTATATTAATATTGAAAGTATGGGTTTTTGGAATTTAGACTTATGATCTTTTGATCACTAAGGTTTTAATATTATGTTAAAAATTAATTTTTTTCAAAAGTTTAAGTTTATCATAAAGGTTTAATACTAGTTTTACACTCTAACATGAATTTTTGTTTTCTTGTTTGGTTGCTATGAAATTAATAACTTGAGATTTACTTCCTATTTTGGGAATCAAATGTTTTGTATTTACTTTTTTGAATGTTGATATAAGAACAATTCTTATGGTAACCAAGGAAGGTCTTAGAATGTGTTTAGGGTTTGAATTTCTTAGGGTAGTATTAATAGAGCGCTTATTGTTTTCAAAATATGGGACGAGGATGCTAATAATTTTTTGAACACAAAGAAGCTTATATACAAAGACTACATTACTAAACGATCATTGTTTACAAGAGAAACAGGTATTGTTTGTTTGTAGATTATTTAGTTAATTTATTATCCTTTAGAAAACAATGAGTTTTATAATAAAACACCTTTTATTTGGATTTATATAAGGATCTCGTAAGTGTTAACTTTGTGGATTGATCCAGTGGTCCTTGAAATTCAACATGGTATTGGATTAGAGTGGGTTGATGATCTCGAGTCGTTTGATAAATTTTATCCTTATAAAGTATAACGTACTGATGGTGTTTCTAGTGGATGTTGAATTTAATTAGGATTAATTTCTAGTTGGAAGTTGCTAGGCTTGTGATTCAAATATAACTCTACTTTTGCCTCAATATTGTTAAGACAGACCCTGCATGATTTAAGTAAGCCTTCGCAACTGCTTGGGGCTTTAAATTTTAGTAGTTGTGATTTTTGAAGTAATAATTATTAATATTTATAGGTTTTAATAGAATGTTATTATGCATGAAAGGTTTGATTTAAAATTTTTTTTTACTTGAGGTCTCGAGAATGTCACAATTGACCTTGCTTGACAACGTAATCAAACAAAGCAGTTATGGAAGCAAAGTAAAGCACCCATATTTTCATGGGGTTTGAAGCCTTTTAGGGCATTTTTGGGCCATTTGATAGCGTTTAATAAGGTCGTTTTAAATTAGAACTCTCTTCATTTTAGGGCATTTGTTTAATTTTGGAATTCAACTGAATGATTTTTTATGGTATTATGGTTACCAACATAACCATTAATTCCAATTAAATTCTTCTACTCATCTTGCTTGCTTACCTTGTAAATCACTCCTCCCTTTTGCACCAAGCGAATAGCTAAGAAAACTACAATTAAAGCCTTTGGTTTTATTTTATTTAGTTTCCAAATAAATGAACAAATTATTCAGTCAAATATGTAAAACAAACAAGGTCAAAAAGTACGTAAACTAAACTGGCGGTGAGAAGCTAGCGGTGGAAGATGACTGGAGGCAAATAGTGGTCTGTTTTCGTCGTGAAATCCTATCGTGAATAATTTTTAACACCTCTATTATGGACGTTGCACTACTAAAAGGTAGTGTAATAATTTTAAACTCCTTTGCAAGCAACATTTTTTCAAGTGCAGTTTTAATAGCAAACTAAATCAAGTTCAAAAAGGTGAAATAATTAGTTCACAAACTATTAATTCTTTCTTTAACCTCATATGAAACAATACCCTTCATGTACAACAATTACTGCAACTCAGTGCCTTAAAGAGACTCCCGTCAAGCAAGGTCCAAAGAAGACAAGATGTACGCAACCTTACCCCTCACTAAGATGGTGCGATATGGAATAAAAATGAGTCACATAGACAAGTGGCAACTAGAAACTCCCAGCCATTGCTGAATTTTACAAAGAATGAATTAGACATAGCAAACACAACATTTACTAGCAGCATTCAAATTGTCAATACACAAAGAGGGCTAGCCATCTTCCCTAGTGTCAAGGGGAGGAATGTTCCGTCTAATGTCAAACAAATCGACAACTATATGCCATGTCAAAAGAACCACAATCAAACAATCAATTTTTACAACGAATTTACACATCAACCACCCCAGTTAATTCCTAAATTAGATCAAAATCATCCAGAAAAGAACCCCTTCAATTATATCATGCATCTTGTGCAGCAAAGAGAGAGAGAGGGAGACGGTAGCGAGTATTGATGTTCATACCTCAAACATACCATAATTCATAATTCATAATTCATAATTCAGTGTCTGCGCTGTCCACGGACTCTTCCCTCCGATGTTGACTGCTTGGCGTTCTCGCCTCACCACGATCGACATCAATGGCTACCTCCTCTGGCGTCGTGGAAAAGGATCGGTGCTTTTTGTTGTGGCGTGATTTAAGAAGCCGCGAGAGGATCTGTACTATGTCTCTCATGGCTGGCCTTTTCTTTGCTGCCCGGTTCACGCATTTGTATGCCAGTGCAGCCACCTCGTTTAGCTCTGTTGCATCGTACTTGCCCTCCAACCGAGGATCTGCCATCTCTTCCCACCCTGTCCCTCCCTCTGCGTTCATTGCTGCCTGTTTTAACAAGTAGAAGAAGTAAATTAATACCAATCAACAAAGTATATGCATGGATGACATTAAAAAGCGACCTCTTGAACTTGTCACTTGGATAACAGTTGATACTATCAGGGCCGGACATGACCCCAAGCAACCCAAACACCCGCTTGGGACCCCCAAATTTTAAGGGCCCAGATTTTTGAAGTTGTGGTTTTTAGAGTATCAATTCTTAGTTTTTGTAGACTGGTTAAGTTAATGAACTGCAATATTTCGGTAAATAGAGTTGGAATTTGAACTTAGAACCCCTTATTTTAGGACACCAACCTTATATTTTTCCATTGACTCAAGACTTCATTTGTATAATGTGCTATTATGCCTATGCTTAGGTAGCACGGAGAATTATAGATAAAGTTAAACTCAGACTCAAAGAGTGAGAGAATGTACCAGCTGAACATATTCCATGAGGCCTTGTAGAGGGTTCCGTGCTGCAATAAGTTCAAAAAGCAACACCCCATAACTGTAGACATCGCTCTTTTTTGTAAAGGTCCTTGAGGATATGTACTCTGGATCCAGATACCCAAAAGTCCCTCTTAAATTGCAAGCGTGCCCATCTACTACCTCCTCCCTTGATAGTCCAAAGTCAGCCACCTATTTTCAACACAAAAGTTTAATTTAGTTGTATCGTATCTAATTAAGGCCCTGATCTTGGTAGTGTTTCACCATTGAACCAAGGCCTCTTTAGCAGACTATCCAGGAGCTACCAAACCGCCTTGTGGTTTGCTTTGCTTCTGTTAGCAACAAAACAAATAAACAGTTGAAAACTTAGACGTACCCTGCCTCTCATAGAATCATCCAACAAAATGTTGGCCGATTTGATGTCCCGATGAATTACTGGAGGAACAGCCTGAAACAACACGGAAAAATTTATGTTCAGGGCAGGGGATAATAATGTATGATTAATGAAAATCTCTTGTTTTCTACCCTCTTTTTTTTTGGGTTTTAAAGAGATAAGGTGAAGGATAAATGGAATAACGGGAATTGATAGAGACTAACCCCATCATGAAGATATTCCAAGCCCCTAGCTACATCAAGTGCTACATGAAGCCTTCTATCCCAGCTCAAGGGTTCCATGTTTTCATCTGCCAAGACAAACATTTATGTTCCTTATACGTCACAGAGAATCTCATAGTATATGTGTATTGAAATACATGTAAATATTTTAAGCAAACATTTCAATAGAGCAACTTGAGCAAACTGTTCATGCAGTCGAATCTCTTCTTGGATGAATGAAAATGAACGACGACAGCATAAAAAGTCAGATCAATCATAATATCTAGAGACCACTTTGTTTAATATATGTATATATATATATATATATATATATATATATATATATATAACTAGCATTGTTAATTATAAACATATAAGTATGCATCCATAAAAATCTACTCTAGGTCTAGTGAAACACACCTCATCCTTGTTTGACAATTGGATAAAGGGAAAAGAGGGGTAAAAAAGGGTAAGGACAAAAACGTTACCCTACTTGGGGTGTAAAGGATGGAAGGTAAAATTTAAAAAAATATTTTTTTTGATCGAAAAAAGAAATATTATTAAAAGAGAAAGAATGTACAAAGCTCTAAGGACAAGATGTCATCAAAACACAACCAAGGAACAATGGAAAAACAGCAAACTAATACTACAAAGCTCTCCCGTTCTTCTGCAAATCAGTTAAGGCTATATTGACGAAGCCCCCGAAGCTCTTGGTTCATAAAGCTCCTAGAAAGACCACCTTTTCTCACAAGAAATTAATTGGTGTATATTGATCCTTAAAAATCTTAGCATTCCTTTCTAACCATATACACCATAGAATAACAATCTTCGTTGAGAAGATTTTAAAAAAAATTTGCACCTATTTAACTGTCCTTGTCTGTTAAATATACCCAAACAAATATAGGATAATGCATTACCTTTCCCCTTTGTACCGTTCTTTCTTTACTCTCTTTATTCAGTTGCCAAAATGGTTAGGACTTTTCAGATATTTTTACCAATTACAGCTGAGCATACATATAGTTATGCGCCCAAATGGCCATTTAAATAGACGAAAGAACTAAATCTTACAATAGAAGTTGGTAAAAAGAGTACTATCACTGACTTACTGTACAAATGAGAAGCAAGACTGCCATTACTCATATGGACATATACAAGTATATTTTTTCCCTTTTCTGCACAATATCCAACCAAATTTGAAAGGTTTCTATGATGCAACCTTCCCAGTAGCTTAACCTGCAAAGAAACAGAGGTGAAAGATCAGAAACGGATTCAACTTGTGAGAAAGTGCATCTAGTCGAATCCGAGAAGAATGCGTGATGATGCATAGCATCTTTGGAGAAACATTAAATTCAGTTATCCACCGTTACCTCCGTTTCAAACTCTCTCTCCCCTTGCTTTGAATCAATTGCTAGAACTTTGACAGCAACAGTCTCACCTGTTGACATTTGAGCTTTATATACAGGACCAAATGCCCCCTGACCAATTAACGTTGTGAAGTTCTGAGTTGCTCTCTGCAAATCTCTGCCAAACAAGCAGCTATCATGAACTTATGAATAATTTGCAAATGCAAAGGCAGAAAATGAAGCAAAGTAAAATGACGATCCCCTTATTTTATTCAATGGTACATCGAACCAATTTCCTGGGGTACTAAAGTACAATTTACCCCTTTCTAGACAAATGCATATGCCACTAAAGGGATGGTTGGCTGTAGTTAACCCATTCTTTTTAGCATATGTGAATGGCTGAGAATTAACAGCGCAGCCAAAATATGCGTTATATCTATAAAGGATAAGACGGAGGGTAATAGTAAGGTAAGCTTCAGTTCACATCATACTTGTAAGGATACTCGGGTATGCCTGATGCTGCAACCACATTACTCCTCTTAAATCCATCAAACCACAAGGCCATGCCATTTTTTACATTACTTCGAGGCGAATCTGGACCAATGGTGGAGTCCGATAAGATTGTACAAGTATCTACACCATTAGTACGGATAGGGAGAGTCGCCGCCCTCCTAGAACTCGTACTCTCTATCTGGGCACGTTTCCTCGGGTACCTAATGCAGTACAAGGCAACAATGGCCAACACGACCCCAATCACGACTCCTACAGAGATGCCGATTGTCAGCCCAATTGTTTCCTGTTTCATCTCTTCTCCCGTGCTATGCTATTTGACAGCGATGATTCCAACCCATGGAGATGCCTGCATAGACATGACAACAGCTGTAATTCAAACCGTACATTGATGAACCCTTTCAGATGATTTAAATCAAATTGAATCATGGGCATGCATCAGGACACATGTTCAATCACTCATTTGGAGTGACGAATTTCAATCTCACTAGTAGGGGTATAGTTGAGATTAGACAGGTTGCAAGCTCTTGCTGGTCAACCATGCTGCCTCATTTAGCTAAACAAGTTGGCACCAGCATGGTAAAGTGTCAACTCGGGCTCGTAAGCATAAAAGAGCCTAAATGAATCAATGCCAATACAAATAAAGAACTTAAACGTGTCCAATCAAGCCAAATTCAAGTCTAGATGAGCCAACTAAACGAGTGAAGATTACGCTTAAATGAGCCTAAATGAAGCAAGTTTAACTTGAAGCTTATTAAGCTGTGTTCAGGATTAACTGGGCCGCACAAAATCAAAAATCGAGCTTCACGACAAGCTACGTCCGAGCTCAAAGTCACTAAACTTGACAAACCACATGTAGAAAAAAACTGCCATTGAAAAAAAAACTCCTACAGTTTCAGAGTTTCTTTACGCTTCTTTAAGTCAAAAACAACCTGGAGAGAAAATGAAAAGAAGGGGGAAGAAGAGAAAGAATGAGAATTGTCTCCATAGAATATTGACTTCCAATTCAGTGTTTTTCATCAAGAAAGACGGCCTTAATGCAGACATCTAATTCAATGTCAGCCTGCTGATAAACTTGATTAAGTCAAATCATAGAACACAATCAGAAATTTCATATTCAATCTTAATTCTATTTCTTTTGCCAACAAAAATGAAAAACTGAGAGCAATGGAAGTCCTAATTCTCTCCAATTTCATACTCGGCCGCCGGTAAACCAACTTTTTACTCACCAATCTTCATAAATTGAGGTCTTGTTTGGTTACAGGGAAGTAAGCGTAGGAAATCGAAATTCGTGAGAAGTGCGCATTTGCCCCCTTGTTGGTAACCAAAAAATTGTTAGAATATTGGGACGTGGAAATTCCTTAACAATTTTCATTTCCTTTCAAACACAAGAAATAACTAACCTATCCTCTAAGTAAGTCTTAATTCCTTTGTTTTTTATCTAGCCCTCTAGGAAGTTCTATTTCGTATCATGGCATCCAAACGCTATCTAACTACTTGGGAATTTGACAAAAACAACTTCCCATAATAATTCAATTCCTGTGTTACCAACACGGCCTTAATTTCATTTCTTTCGCTAACCAAAAGAAGCTGAGAGCAATGGAAGTCCTAATTCTCTCCAATTTCCTACTCAGCCTACAGTTAACCAAAAGTTTCCACCTTAATCCTGATAACCTGAAATTCAAACACGTAAATCAACAACATTTTCCCTCAAAAACTGAAATTGACATCGCATTTACCGGAAAATGCTCTTAAAAGCATCTTTTTTATCAACAAAAATTCCGGCATCCGGAGAAGGCAACTGAGATCGATCCAATTCGTAACCAAAGACAAACTCAACTAATTCAAACACAAATCAGCAAAACAGACAATAATTCAGATCAAATTCCAAAGTCATACACAAGGAACCGATCAAAATACACCAACAAGAACAGAATTGACTTTTCACAGACTAAAATAAGAACAAAAAATCACTGAAAATTCCGATCAGTAAATGAAGAACCCTAACCGGCAGCAAAGATTGTACCTTCTCGGAATGTAGAAAACGGTTACTGCGTCTACACAAAGAAACTGTAAAACCGCCGCAAAAGGATAATCAAATTAGGTAAGAGACCGCCATTGACGAGAGAGAGAAAGAGAGAGAGAGAGAGATTCCAAGAGTGAGAGAGAGGGAAGTTGAAATCTTTGTCTACGGTGAGAGAATTTGAGTGAGAGAGAGGGAGAGATACGGGGGATGGTGGGGCGATACTCCTGCGGTAAGGTTTGAATAACCACTTTACAAAGCAGGGGGGGAAGGGTGACTTCGTAATTTAGTTGAAGTTTAGGGTCAAATTTACTGCTATTTATATTTTAGTATCGATTTTTTTAAAAATAATAAAAAAGGTTATTATTTTTTTAATTAATAAAAAAACTCTTAAATTTTTATAGTATTAATAAAAAAATTCTTACGTCTTTTTTATTAATAAAAGTCCATTCTTCAGCTTGAAAATATTATTTTTGATCCGTAAAACTGAAGTGACAATTATTTTTTATTAATACTACAGTAAAATGACAAAATTATCTTTTAATAATTATATTTTTAAACAAATTAAGCGAAAATAAATAGTTTTTATATATTATAATATATTAAATTTTGTACTAATAATATAAAAATAAGAGTATTAAAGAGTTCTTTTGTCGTTCTATTATAACGTTAATAAAAAATAATTATCACTCTAATTTTGTTGATATAAAATACTGCCATACTTTGAAGAGGGTTCTTTTTATTAATTTAAAAAAGTTAGAAATCTATATACAATCTTTCTATTATATTATTGTCAGATGTCCTCCTCCTTAAAAGTTTTTAAATCGTGCAAATTTAAAGCCCCATCAAGTCTCCCCTCCCTTAAAAGGTATGTCTCTTAAGAAAAAAGACATATCTTAATAAAAGAACATATCTTTTAATAAAGATGTATGTTTCTTAGTAAAAAGATATATCTTTTAGTGACAATGTATATCTATTAATTAAAAGATATATCTATTAATAAAAAGACGTATTCACTGACGAAAGAACACGACCATTGGCGTTTTTATGGAAGACACCGTGCATCGCACGGGGTAACACTCGTATATTACTACAAAGTCTCCCCTATTTCAAAAGCTTTCAATATATAAATTGAGTAATTTTAGAAGGTCACTATTTAGTTTCGCCTTGAAGTACTAAGAACATATTTAGCCAATCTTATTTTTTGAAAAAAAAGAAATTTGCTTTTGCTAGAAAATGCTAACCACAAAATCATGCTTATTGCCAATTTAAATTAAATTAAATTTATTCATAAAACTCATAAAAAATACTCTACAGGTAATAAAATCAGTCCGTACATTATTAAAAAAAAAGTATTTTTATTAATTTAAAAAATACCGTGACATTAAAAAGTAAATAAACCGCGAATTCATTTGAAAGGACGTCGCGGTCGCCGTCAGAGAATAAAAATTTTGGGCCTCCGTCTTGACAATTTTTGCCGTTGTGACCAAATTACCCTTATCTTTTTCTGACGGTTTTACCCTTCCACCTATCCCCGTTGAAAATTTATCTCAAATATCATTTTCATTACCGTATCATTTGGTTCATAAGTACATTTGAAAAATATTTGGGTATATTATATATTAGTATTTAAGATTTTGTATATTAATTTTTAATTTATAAATTTTGTAAAATAATTTTTTAGTTAGAAAGTTACTTTTATTTAATAAAATAATCTGAAAATGGATGTATAAATTGTACAAAACAGGCTCCGCTTTCTTTCTTTTGTATCGTTGTTTGGACTACTTTATTAAATACATGTAACTTCTTTTTGATCGACAAGTAAGGTTTCTTAAACATTGCTAACAGCAATGTAATATTTGTAGATTCATATAAACTTGTATCATTGCCATAAATACGATGTCTTCATTTAAATTTGAATTACCATTAAATTACTATATTTAAATAAAGTAAAGGAAAATAAAATATAACGATAACTTTAGTATTGCTAGTAAAACCAACAATTGTTTGTGCCTTAAGCTTGAGTGCTCGAAAAATCAGTATGCAAGGGGATAATAAGGTAATTATCAGACTGATTAATGGGGTGTACCCGTCTCCAACATAAATTATGAATATAGTGATAGATATTCGTGCAATTAGTTCTTCAACGGCCCAATTACATCTAATCACTACTTTAGAAAAGCAAATAATCCTGCCAACTGGTTAGCAAATACGAATCATGAGGGCTCAGGTATTTCTGTTTGGGACCATGCCTTTCCCTGGGCCTTTCTCTCTATTGCCTGGGTTAATGCCTTAAGGCGTCCCTTTCATTAAGGATATGATCTTTAGTACTTTAAAAAAAAGGGTGAAACCTAAAATGAAAAAAATACAACAATAGTCATAGTGTCTTAGAGGCTCCCGCATATATGGGGTCTGGGAAGGATAGGTGTACGCAGCCTTCCCCTTTCTGGGTGCTACACTGAAAATGAGGCTGTTTTCGAGGACCTCTAACCTGAGAATACAAAATGAGTTGATTTTGACTCAAAATAAACGTAATATGTAAATTTTTGAGCTAACTTAAATTTACATGTTTGCTATTGTTATTGGTTGCTTGTTGCTTGCATGCTTTATTGTGATTATATACTTTGTGCTTGGTAGATTACTAGTTGACTGTACTTTATGTCTTGTTTGTTCTTATGCTTTTTAAGGTTAGGTACCCTTGGACACAATTTTCCTTTATGTTAACACCTTGAAAGAATAGGACTGCGTACATCTTATCCCCTCAACACGTTACTCTAGTGGGAGCACGTGTGACACTGGAATCGTTATTATAAAATAGAAAATAAATTTAATATAATTAAATTATTTATATATGACATAAATGCAACATTATGCTAAGCATGAAACGCAAGAACAAAATAAAGCGAGTTTGACCTTGAAAAGGTCAGAACAGTCAATTTGCACCCGCGTTGGGTACTATTTTGTAATAACAAAGCCGAACGAGGCTATTTTCGTAATTATACAATTTAATCAGATGTAAATGGCGAGCAAAAAGGCACAATGCTTTGGGGAAGTAAAAATTACGGGAATAGTTGCTTCAAAACGCGTGTGCAACGACAGCAAATTGTCATGGGCTGAGCGCAGATCACCCGTGCGGCGTCCGGGACCCTGAGGTTAGGGCCGGGCTAGCCTACTCCTATGGGTCAACAAGCAGTAATATGCGCCATCAAGAGACGAAATACACGGCAAATCACGGGACGTACCTGAATTCAACACATATACGTTAGTACCGGACAGGCTTCGGAGACCCTATATGACATATGTTGCTTATTGAGCACCTGGGATAGTGTCAGCCAAAGGCGGCCCATGACAAAATGCTGCGCTGTGCACTGCTGCACCGCGTTTTATAATGTTTTAAGTTACATTATTTCATTTGTGTATTATTTATGCATTATCTCCTTGTTTTTACATATATTAGGTTAATTAAAATTATGTAACTTAAACAAATTAAATTATATTCCGATAATTTAGTTCAATAGTTAAATTGAAGTTAAGTTAATAATTATAATTTTGACTATATAATTTTGCTAGATGCAAATAACTTAATGTAAACTCATACGTTGACCCAATATAAGGCCTCGTTCGGTATGTAGGAAGTAAACTGAGAAGTATAAATTTATGGAAAGTACGAATTTGGGCTTTTATTTGGTTGTAACTTACTTCGCCTCCCTAGGTAAGTTCTAATTCTTTTATTTTCAACTAAACTCCCGAACGAAGTTTTATTTTTCATTATGGCAACTAAACATGTATTACCTACTTCCTATGAAGTTGACACAATAATTAAATTTATGAAAAGTACAACTTCATGCATGAATTCAATTCATGCAGCAATTAAGCAAGGTCTAAACCATCTAGTGACTGAGGCTATTAATAATTTCACTGTTAAATTTTACTTAAGGATCAAATCGACATAAAATAATTTATACTGGGACTAGAGTTGACACTACTAAAATACGAGTTTTAAACTAACACGTTGGACAAAGTGTAAAAACATTTAACGTAAATAACTCAAATGTAATAATAGAGAAGGCAGAGGTATGACGGGGCACAGCAAAACGGTCCGCAGCAAACACAAAGCAGCCGAAAGAAAGCTTTTTGAAAAGAAGATTGATTGATTTATTCCAAAAACAAAAAAAGAAAAAAAATCTATTTCTTAATTTAGACAGGATCCCTACATCTAGGGGACCATATATTAAAAATAAATAATCTCTCACTTCAATTATTACTTTCGGAAGTCTAGATCTGTAGATCGGCTAGCGAATTTGAATTATAGGAAATATAGACTTTCAACACGGAATCGTCTGCCGAACAAAGCTCCTATTTTCTTTCATTGGTATTGGTGCTGGGGCCATCTCGTCTCTGACAAACGAATTTAACGCTATCTATTTTGAACTTTTTTAAAAAGGGTGAGGGCTCCCTACAACTAGGGACCATATATATAGTTCAAAGAATATAGCCCTTTCGATCCACACATCTTACACCTAACTTTTTGGCATATTTGGAGCACTTTTCATAAGTAATTAATTTTGTAGTGTTCAATACCGAATTTAATATCTTTTTTTTGAACATAATTTAACATTAGTGGATCTTTACTTTATTATAGATAATTATAACAAAAGAGTCGTTAAATTTAAAGATCTTTGTTGTTTTTATTAGAACCATGTTTTGTATTACTTTTGAACAAAAATAAAAGGAAAAAAATGTAATTAAGATACAAATTAGATGATTTAAGATGAAATAAAAATATTTCTTGTTAAAATTATAATTTCTTTATAATGTTTTCTTAAAGTTGATTACCACTTTATACAACAACAACAAACCCAATGCCTGCAAAGGCTCCTGCAAAAGTAGGATTTGGGGGATAGATGTACGTAATCTTCCCCCTTCAGGGGACTATCCTGAAGAGAGGTTGTTTTCGAGAACCCCCAATTTGAAAGATTGGTCCACAACATAAAGCATGTGACCTGGTGAGTCACTCGACAGCATAACAATATATCAGAGGGGTACTTACGTCCATGGCATTGTAAAGAACACATGAATGGGTACTTTTAGAGCCTCCGCCTCGTGTGTATGTCCTGAAGCATAATTCAATGGTCCAAGCAGTTTTTTTTTTTTTTTTGAACAAAACAGAGTCAGAGGCCAGCATTATATTCCTTGAATATCCCAAGATACAAGAGCATGAAAACGCGTGGGAGATGTCCACCAATCATGGGTACAAAAACTAGCAAAATGCCCCTTAGCAACAAAATGAGCAATCCTATTACAACTTCTAGGGCACCAAACAAAAGCCCAAAATGGGAAAGAAAGCACAAAAAAACAAATATCCTCAACAATCGCTTGGATCATCCAGTCCCCCTGAACTCTCCCATTAACAACATCAATAAGAATCAAACAATCTGACTCAAAGAAAAAAAAAATAAAAGTATCTATTCCATTAAGAAATAAAAGTACTCTGTATCCACATGAAACTACAATGAACTTAACTCGAATAAACATAATCTTATATTTATTTTTCCCATCCCCTTAGGACTTCCCTGTACCAAAAGCCTATAGAAAAAATTTATTTAATTCACTTGACCAACATGGAAAAAAAAGTTAAACCCAATTCCAAAGTGATGAAAAACTTGGTAGAGAAGAGACAAATTCAGTAAAATACATTCTGGAGATTAATAGTTTTCACAGAAAAAGATCAGTTTGGCATCATGGCAAAACATACGGGAAATGGAAGAGTAGACACAATCAGGGGACACAATTGGATTCAGAGTTCCATTTCACGCCACAATTCCTCAGTAAAAATGCCAATAACATGTTCTAACTGCCATCATGTCAGTAACAATATCTCTTTCCCTCTCTATTTAAGTATGCAAAAGTCCGACAAGTACAAACACCTTTCGGTTATCTTTTAGCTTGGTAGAAACCTCACACGCTTCATAAATTAGAATCATCCTTATTGAAGAAAGGACACTAAGTTACTGCACGATTCTATCCCTCAGAAAAGAGAAAATCTCTCAATAAGAAAACACAATCTATGTAGCAAAGATCAGCGTAGCAGAGTTGGCACATTCAACTACCTAAAAGTTCCAACTCAAAAGAACTGGAAGATTGAAAACATCATTTCAAGTATGCCTAACTTAGGACAAGTCCTTTTCAATGAACCTATATTCAAGCTTCAATAATAAGAAAATTGACAATCTTATGTACTTTGCTGGGCACCGTAAAATTTAACCAAGACGGTTAGTGACAAGAAAGATGCATCCACACCCTACTGTGACTGCGACCCGCTGCAAGATATTGATGCCGCAAGATATTGATTACCACTTTATAGGGTTTAAAATAATTAATTGTTCGATGAACTACTCGTGTACAAAATCAATTAAGACTCAATAGCTTTTTTTTTCCGGTAATTTGCTACAAAATCGCGAACACAAGCAGGCTACTTGCTAGGCGAGCCCTGAGTCCAACCGCAACAGCACGGGGGCCAGAAACAAAAAGCACAAAACAAGAAAACAGAATCCAAAGCTCCCCACAAAACACGACACAGCCACCACCCAGAACAGGACCAGACAAGACACGGGGACAACGCACACAGAACAAACACACACACACAGGGGCCCAAGCAGAAGAAAAACCAGAAGGCGAACAGGAGCAAAGAAAGCGGAACTGAAGCCTCCACCCAACACCCAATCCCTTTATTGCGCAAAAATGTCTTAATGGGTGATTTCAAATTCGAGCCAATTCAAGCAACCTTGATAAGCTTAATGGGTGATTTCAAATAGGAAGTGCTTGACTGGATAATGTTTGTATACAATTTGAGAAAGACTCATTACCGACTCAACAAAGACACGTTAATTTCTTGGCATAAGCTCGAAAACATTTTTTATTACAATTATACTTTTTCGATACTATTTTTGTAAGTAATGCTGGAAATTATTAAGCTCCCTGCTTATTGCGGGAGCCGTGAGGCACTGGGACTGTTGTGTTGTTGCTGCTGCTCGAAATTATTAAGATACATAATTTGGTTATCTTAGTATAAGTACCAAAAGTAGACTAAATAGGGACACCAAACACTAGAATAGGAGTTGAGAAATTAAGAAAGCAAAAAGGGAAAATGTAGATAAACTATGTGTTGACTGAGTAATGATATAGCTCTACCTAATATCTACTGCTATTTGTTGTTCATTTACATACACAAGCAATTTGTAACGAGTAACGCTATACGCCACGAGAAGTGGGTGCATAAAAATAATACGACTAGGGAATAGTTTGTCGTTAATGCAGTACTGAGCCCGGGTGGTAAGGCTCACAAGACGATAGTTAGCATAAATTAGTTTTTAAGCGCCTATTTTTCGTGACATTTTTGTGGCTTTTTTCCTCGCTACATACAACATTTTTGATTTGTAAATCATGCAAATTCTTTATGGAGATATAATCATTGAATCGGATTCTACTGATATTGTCTCCTAGATGCATGCTCCTAGTTCTTTCTTTCCGATAATTAGCGACAAAAGCCACGATATAAAGCAAGTGCACCTGTAAAAAGCGAGGCCTGAGCGCACATGCACAAAAAAAAATATACATTAGAAAAAACCAATACAAGAACATAACACAAAATATCGAACTAAACGTGAAATCAAAAGATAATGAAAGACCCCACAAACACTGAATAGGACACAAAAAACAGGAGGAAAAACCGAAGATGCCAATATCATGACAAAATGAAGAAAGGGGTAGCAAAACGAAGCTCCATACCTTGGACCCCAATGACAACACTGAGAAAGGAAAAAGAAAGTTCGTCAACAAGATTCCTGGTTTGTGTTCAAGTGGAATTTCAACGGACAATAAAATTTAATCTTTATTTATGAAATTTACTAATTTTCCTTTTGTTTATACTCGTAGGTCAAAAGCTGAATCTGTTGTCAACCATTTTGTAAAATTAGCTACCACGAGGATTAATTCTTACTCCGAGTTTTCACTCGTTACTTATCGAAAAAGGAGGATTGATTCTTTTATCACATGACTTTGTTCATTAGTATGCATCATATAGCGTCTGGATAATTAGATTTTTATGTTTTTTCAGCGTCAGATTGATACTTTATACCCTTGAGGCACTGGTATGTTGTTGTTGTTGTTGTTGTGTAGATTAATTTTATACCTTCTACGAGGATACTTTCTAATTAATATATAACTGTATATGGTTCCTCTCGTCTTAGTAGGTATCTATGAACCTACTAAATATAACAACAATTATGTATGAGGCCAACCATTTGAGTGTATCCGTTATTTGTTCGATGACCTCTTTTACGGTGAGTAGAGTAGTGGACTTTGAACCTAAAGATCTTTTGTCTTAAAACATCAATGTTTCCAGTATTTATCTATCAAATTAAATTGCTGGTCTTCTAATGTGGAGCTAATTTTATACTGTGTATAAATTTGGTTACTTGCTAGCGGATTGATGGGAATTGAATGGCACATGTTGGGACTGACTTTGCAATCAAGTGGAGTAAATGTATGAATGAATATATATAATTGTCGCAGGTTTTCCAAGTAAAGTTTTGTATTTCTTTGCACTGCACTGCACTCATAGGGGCCCCCAAAAGCTAATTCTAATTGTACCCTACTCAAATTGTATAGAGGTTGGTATAGCGGGAATTATGTACTCTGTTTTACTGGGACTGGCTCGGTTTCGAACATTTTGGGTGGAGGGAGATGAGTTTGAAATCAAGACCTTATGTTTAAGACGTGGATAGTGATGCAGAGTGAGATGGCGTAGCCGGAGGTAACTAGTGCCACCCTCACATACTCTTCCATCGTTGGCTTTTTTTGCCTTTCTCCAACTACTTTGATTCCTAGTAATATGCCTCCAACAACAAAAATACGAGAAAAAGCTTTAGAGTATTGGGAAAGTTGATGAGTTATTAGGATTTTAATCTTGTGAAACTAATCACTTTTCTGACTTGGGTTAAAGTGGTGATAAAATGAGTTTAGAGCAAGAAATAAAGGCGATACTAGATTTATATGAAAATCCCCAAGTATGAGGAAAAGTTGTGGGGTCTTGAGGAACTTCCACTATAATAAAATGTGGTCGTTTTTTCACTGTCAAAATAAAAGGGTTACATAGTTTTCCATTTATTTCATTATTTCTCCTTTCTTTTCTCCATTTCTTACATGAGCGACGGGCAGCCAGTAAGAATGGACTGACCTAACATATACTTCATCTAATCGTACATAAACTAAAGTAGTGAAAAGAGAGAAGTCGGATTTCTTCTTTAATACAACAACAACAACAACAGTCCCAGTGCCACAGAGGCTCCCGCACGAGCAAGGTCGGGGGGGGGGGGTGGATGTACGCAGCCTTTCCCCTTCCGGGTAGAAGAGAGGCTGTTTCCGCGGGGATTTCTTCTTTACTGTATCTCTCTAAATAGTTAACTATAATTCAAGAATTTCGGTAAACCAAGTTTTGCTTTTTAATTAAAGTATTTTCGAAAATCACAAATGTGTAAGATTATTGTAATCAACGATGTATGCAACAATGTATATGCACATAATTTAAATCGCAATTGTAAAGCAAGTAGATGCATATATGGCATGCTTACAGCTTCCTTTGCATAGTGTACAGGGTACAAGGCTCTTCCTTCCTTGGCCAAATCCTCTTCCATTTTGTCATGAGTAATTCTATACGTCACGATAAAATGGGACACGAAAGCTCACGAGGTGATGCCATCACAAGAAAGTTTAATTATTTTATTTATCCAAGCATATCACAAAGAGAGTTGTAGCTCATATGGTAGTGGGTGTGCGCGAGAGGTATGGTCGAACCTCCACTTATGCGATTTTCGTGTTATTTTTTTCGTGGCATAGAGAATTACTGTTTGTTCATACACATTTAAAAGTGCTTGGTAACACAATTTCATGTACTCTGGCAGTTCATCCATTGCTTTAATCTTCCACCTAAAGATATAAGAGTAAAGAAAGTTATAGTTAAAATAATAACAAAACTGTTCAAGTTTTGTAAAAAGATGATCCCCTTTTTTTATCTTCTTTATCCCCTTTTTTATCCTGTTGCCAAATAGGAGATTAAATAGATAAAGAGGGTCGGAGATGCAAGTTTGTGTAGTGTACCTGTCTATGGCATTAGTGAATAGATCTGACTCATGAGGGATGCCATAAACATCACAGATGTCGTCAACGATTGCAGTCATGGCAATCACTTTCAGCATAAATGTTCTAGCGAGGGTATAAAAAGGCTCGAAGTAAACACTATTTATCCAAAAATAACATTCTGCTATTCAATCCCTCGCAAATGGGAGATTCCTTCCTACATCCAGCTTCTTCCACCACTTGCAAACCATACAATTAGCCTACCATTCTACACTATTTAATACCAATAGTTTTAAGATGAATCCTAACATTGCGAGTTTTATGTACTGATTGCTTATTAACTATGCCTAGATCTCAAATAATTCAAATTTTTACCAGTATGACTGTTTGAATTCTCAAACTCTGACATGTCACTTTTTTGAATGACACTATAACAATAAAAAACAAAGCCAGTTTGAGCACCATGTACTGTACTTAACATGATGATCTCAACACCAAAGCAAGGAACTAATAAATTAGCACAATCTTGTAACTTCAAGGACATAAATAATTGAAAAATATCTCCTATCTTGTATCAACGAGTTATTGTCCCACATTAGCATATGCCTGACTTGTTCTTTCATTATCTTAATTTTTTCGCTCCATCCTGCGTTTATAAACTGTATCAAGGAACAAAATTCTTAGTTACCCGTTTTATGGATATCAACTTAATGAAACAAGTACTTAAAAAAAAGTTTTAGCCATTAGGTGAAGGCTTAAGAATAATTTTATACTGTAACACTGTCCTTCACAAGTAATCCCTATAGATTTTTGGCGATGATATAAACTCATCTCATAACTTAGACTTTGATACTATAAAACCAATAATCCCAAAAACTTAAGGCTTTTTTTTTTTTTTTTTTTTTTTTTTGAGCATGAAGATGCCCGCAGGCCACCAAAAACTTAAGTTGTGAGTTAACGGTACATGTGAATGATTGGTACTCTAGTATTGACCCCTCATTCTAACATCTATTGAGTTTGAAGCGCAAATAGTACACAAGCTTATCTTAAATTTTATGCTAAAATTATTAATATTAAGAGTGAGAGGTTATTGATATCCAAACATAAGACCTCTATGTCAACAAAGCTTTAATACTATATCAAGGTACTGACACTGTAATAAGCTTAAGCTATTAGATAAAACCCTAAAATAATTTTACAACAACAACAACAAATCTAGTGTCTTAAAGAGCTCTCGGCAAGGCATAATTTAAGAACAATGAGATGTACTAACCTTATTCCTACAGTGTGTTACCTGAAGGGATTGACCTAACTAATTTTACAATTTAAGGTTAGCTTGTGTGGCCACATTTAACATAAAAGGGTACCAATATCCAAGCATCAGATCTTATTAGAACTCCGAAGTTAAACGTGCTTGGGCGAGAGTAGTACCAAGATGGGTGACCTCCTACTAAGTCCTTGTGTTGCACCCCTCAGGTTGGAGGTTCTCGGAAACGGCCTCCCTTTAGGGTAACCTGAAGAGGGAAGGCTGTGTACATCCACCCCCCAGACCATGCTTAGGCGGGAGCTCTTGGAGCACTAAAAATGTTGCTTGCGTGGCCACATTTGCAGCAACATTAAATTTTTTTTTTTGCAGCAACATTAATTAGGTACACTAATTACACAAATTAGAAAATGTAAGAACGTTGTCATTGTTTTTTTTGGATAGTAAGAGACTTAAGGAAACTATAGATTAAAGTTATTTTTTTAACACTAGAAAGTCCGTAGGTCAAAAATTATATTCCATCAGCATCAGATAATTCAAACTGTAAAAGATTCAGCGGAACAATCCTCCGTATACAATAGCCAAAAAAAGAAAAAAAAAAAAAAAACCCATGTAGATTTGCAGCGAAGTGGGCCACCCCATACAATGTCTATGGGCCCAAATAATGTCTGGGGGCCCAAATATAAAATCCATTACAGTGGTTCAAATATGTAGCTAGGGATGGCAATGGGGCGGGACGGGTACAGGGGGTGCCTCCTCCATATCCGTACCCATCACACAAATTCTATATCCGTACCCGCCCCATTACCCGCCACGGGTATGAAGTGGATACCCGTACCCGCCCCAACGGGTACAAACCCATACCCATTACCCGCTAGTACCCAACGGGTACCCATTACCTACTCCAACCCGCCCTGTACCCACTCCTCGTACCCACCTTGTTACCTATCCATTGTCCAACTTATTACACATAAAATTCTTTTCTTTTTCCCTTAAATAATAACCATGACTTCATAATTATAAATTGCATGAGAAATTTATTTTATATAAAATAACACAACGGGGATATGCAGGTACGGGGAAGAGCAGGGCGGATACATGCGGGTACGAGGTGGGTCGGGGCGGGGCGGGTACGGGGTGGGTACAATCCTATACCCGTACCCGCCACATACTCGTGACTGGTATTGAAATGTGTACCATACCCGTACCCGTTACACGCATCTTCTATACCCATACCCGCTTCGAATACATTTTTATTAATTTTACAAATGTGGAGGTACTAAAAAGTAAATAACCATAAACTAAAGGACACTAACTTGTTTCGAAAATTAATATTTTTCTAGGTCATTTCAAAAAAAAATAAAAAAACACATTTTTTTATGAAATGTTTTGCTTTAGTTATTATCAACAAAAAGTATTTTTTTCTTATTTTTATTTTTTAGTCAAAGATAATGATTTGTTATTATAAATCTGCATGAATTTACTTGACCAAATTCAACTTAAAGTGAGATACATGACGTGAATATATAGTAGAAAATAATAATCATAAAGGAAACAACATACTTATGTGATATATATTATATGACTCTATTAAACGGTAACAGTAAAAACAATAAAAATATAATGAAGTAATATTTAGAAAAAAACAGAGATATATGTAAGTTTTACCCCTCCGTCAAACGTATATTTGATGCAGTAGTCACACCATACACTTAGGATGATAATTTGCTAATTGCAGTAAAACCTCTTCTTCCACATTTCTGGTTGGTAATGTTGTTGAATCTAACGAGTTAAACATTTCTGTATTTAACAAGGTAATTTTTTTTAAAATATTTTGTCATACAAATTAAAGCTCTGATAATATGTGATGACTAACACCTGAATGTAGAGAATTCAAAGCAATGGTATTTATAAGGAAATACACAAATTTTTTTAAACAAATTGCATCATGAAAAACCTTTATAAATTTTATGGGAAATTTTTTTGAACATTATTTTTATTGAAAATAAAGCCTTATAAATTGGGCACATTTTTCAATTGTACGGAATAAAATTTCTTTTTTTTTTTTTTTTAAAGCCTTATAAACTCCGTCCCCTCCTTACCAACTTTTTTAAAAAAAAAAAAAAAAAAATCCGAAACTCAATACTAATTATCTTGTTTGAGTCCCTACCACCGATTTAAATATAACAATAGCCCAGTGCCTCAAAAAGGCTCCCATAAAGGTAGAGTTTGGAGATGTTACCCTATAAAGAGACTATTTCTAAAAAGCTCCCTACCAATTTAAATGTCTACATTAAGTTTTTCTTATATATTTAGGGAAAATCAAAAGATAGTGAGCTTTAAAGAGTAAACTATTAAAATAAAATAATATACGTAATTATGTATCAAATATAAACTGTAATACTATCAAAAACGTTTACATGTGTTGCATATTATACTAAATATGCAAGACAAAATTTTATTAAATTATAGAAAAAATATTGTTTTGATATTACAAATAAGTCAATGATTTCTCAACCACTTGCTGGTACGATTTTGAAAAAAATTACTAAAATAGCGTACTTTCAAAACTATTTACCAAAATTGTTCCATTTATTGTAGCATTATCACAATATGCCCGTTTTAACATATGGATAAAGTACGCCGTTACAAACGGCATACTTTAAATAGTCGTTCAATGTACTCCGTTTCAAACGGAGTACATTGAATGAACATAACTTTTTTTTACAACTCATTTTGAATTTATCTTTTTCTTTCTTTTTATTCTTTCTTTTTGTTTTTGTTTTTATTTGGATATATAACAATGTGGGATTATTTTAAGCTTTTATTTTTTTGATAAGTAGCAAGAAAAACTCGCAATACAAAAAATGACATCTCATAAAGAGACTCATATAGCGCACACATAGTGCAGAAAAAGAGAAAATAACAAGAAACATATACAAATTATTTATATTTTCAACAAAAAATTAACGAATACCTAATTAGTAAATAGTTAAAAATAAATTTAGATATTATAACTATTTTATATAAATAATTTAAAATTTCAATAATTTTTAAATGTTGGGGAATTGGGCCTTGAGCATAATGAGCTCGAACTCGGCTTTTATATATCCTGACTAAGAGAGTACATTAATTTTATCATTGTATGTGTTATCTTTTTTATTGCCACATTTCATCTACCGCATATTCTTTTTGGTTGTCATGTTATTTTTTCGAGTAATTATTCTAGTCACTTATAAATAGTTGATACATTTCCTGGTCTTTTCCTAAATAATATTTTTCTTTTTGGTCGTTTCTACGAAGTATGTTGCCGTACTGTGTATAATATCATTTTTGAAAACTTTCATCATTTATATTTCATCCAAAAATTAATGCATAATTTTTATGTATATAATATTGATTCATCAATAATTTAACGAGTACTTAAATGATGAAATGACCTATATATATGTTTTGTTATTTTCTCATTTTTTGCACTATGTGTCGCTATTTGGCTCTCTTTCTGATATGTCAGTTTTTATATCGTAAGCAAAAAGACCACGAAGAAAAATATTATTTATTTTTTGACTATTTATTAATTAGGTATTCGTTAAATTTTTGTTAATAATATAAATAATTTGTATATAGTTCTTGTTATTTTCCCTTTTTCTGCACCATGTGTGCGCTATTTGGGTCTCTTTATGAGATGTAAGTTTTTGTATCGCGAGTGTTTCTTGCTACTTATCAAAAAAAAAAAAAAAATAGAAGCTTAGAATAATCCCACATTGTTGTATATCCAATTAAAAATTAAAAAAAAAAAAAACAAAGAGCAAAGAGAAAGAAAAAGATAAATTCAAAATGAGTTGTTAAAAAAAAAAAAATATTCATTCAATGTACTCCGTTTCAAACGGAGTACATTGAATGGCTGTTTGAAGTATGCCATTTATAACGGCGTACTTTGTCGATACGTAGCGCCGTTTTAAAGGGCGTACTTTGATAATTACAGTAGATGGTGCCATTTTTGTAAATATTTTTGGAATTATGCTACAACAACAACAACAACAACAAACCCAGTGTCTCCAAGGACTCCCGCAAAAGCAGGGTCTGGGGGGTATATGTACGCAGCCTTTCCCCTCCAGGGGGCTACCCTAAAGAGAGGCTGTTTCCGAGGACCTCCAGCTTGAGAAGCTGTTCCGCTGCAAAGAGCCAAAGACTTGACAAAAACAGAAGAAGCATCATGTGCATGAATATAGCAAACTCACGGCAAGCACACTGCAAGCAAAGCAACAGGCTCAAGCATGCCACATCAAGCGTAGATCAACTTATAAGATGAAGATAAATATATGATAGTGAAAGAGGATAGAGATAGAGATAGAGATAGAAGGCAAGAGAAAAGGGAAGGAGATAGGGGTAGGAGTAGGGATAGGGATAGATAGAGAGGAAGATAGAGATAAATATATGCTATTTTGGTAATTTGATTTTAAAATTGTGCCAGTTCGGTAAAAAACTCATTATTTGACACACAAATTTGTACTTCAAATTGATATATTTTAGCATTTTTAATTTCAAAAAATGGGTTATATTAAATATTGTATGAATAAATCTAGTAAGAATTGCAATGCGCATTGATTATTTTAAAATTTTAATGCCATTTTTTATATGCAATTGTATTATTTTTCCTTATTGCTTTTAGTGTGCCTTAAGATTTGCAATGCCCCACTGGTATTTTTCTGTGATTTAAACACGTGTGTAAAACGATGCATAAGAAATTACATTCACATAAGAAATTAAGTTGAATTTTTTTAATTATGGAAAAATTGTTTTCTCGTTTCTATCAAAAATATATATTTTTTTGAAACTTTTATTTTATTAGGTAAAAGATAATTTAATGTCAACTAATAAGATATAATCATAGTCCAAGACGGAGGGTGGCCAGTAAAAGTAAACTTGGCTCGTAAGTTGGAACTTAGCTAGTAGGCCTTCAATATGGTAGAACTCCACTTGAGGGAAAACAGAGATGATTTGGGAGAGCTTCCATGAAGTTTTAATGGCAAATATGAACAGTTGTCCTAGTGAGATAAGAGGTCGGTTAGGAACATTAGATAGTAAGGTCAGAAGTTGGTTAGTAAGACCATTGACTTTCTAACGTCATAAGTATATATGTTAGTAAGACCATGTGTTGGCTAGTAAGACCACTGACTCGTAACACTATAAGTCTGTTGGTAAGACCATAAGTTGGCTAGTAAGATCATAATAAATTAGCCAGTAAGACCATTGGCTTGTAAGATTGTAAGATAGCTAGTAAGACCATAAGTTGGAGGCCGTAAATTGGCCAGCAAGGCCCTAAGTTGGCTCGTAAGGAGAGTTGATTGTTTGCTTAAAGTTGCTCAATATTGGAATGGCTTGTATGGTAGCAACGACTTGCCCCTTGAGAGCTGGCTGGGTATGGCCTACCGGCAAGGACAAAGATGGTGAGTTGACGAGGACGACATTTGGCTTTCTTTCTTGATTGACAATTGTTTCTCGACTCAACCATTTAGGCTGTTCTTGAGCCAGGGGCTTGTTCTCTTGCCATGGTTTAAATTCATAGGCGCAGGCTTTGCCGCCCACTACGATTCGATAATCAGTTCATAGCTGGGGCCTTCTCCCCTACCACGAGTCAATAATCAGTTCGTAGCTAGGGGGCTCGGCTGCTTGATACAGGCTTGTGTTGAGTTCACGACTAAAGGGCTTATTTTTCCTTCACGATTTAATAATAGGCTCATAGTAAAATGATTGAACAACACCATCAAACTCGCCTCGGCTTATATCTGAACACTGGAATTAAGGAAGTTGGCTGCCCTACACCGGGGTGGAGTCTAGTGACTTACTATATTTCTTGCCCTAGTGTCTTAGTTATGAGTTCTAAGATACACAACTATAGTTAGTTTATTACTATGTATTGATTGTACCATCAACATTTGCTAGGAATATACCTCAAATTTATGTAATTTAGTTATAAGTCTCACCGTGAGCAAGGCGATCGATCGGGTACAGCGCTGGAGCATGGGAGCAGCAGAGGGGGAGCCGATCTATTGGGGTGCCGATCGATCGGGAAGGGCCAATTGATCAGGAGCCCAAATACGTGTGACCTAATCTGCTCAGTATAAATAGACCCTTAGGGCTTCTGTTTTAGGTATCCAATCAAAGTGAGCCGCCGTCATCAAGGCGTTTGAGAGCATTACGAGAGTTTAAAGGGAGTGATTCAGTAATTCTCCATAGATCTCATTCAGAGAAAGTGTCGTTGTAATTCTTTCATTATTTGTACTCAATAAAGAATCTCCATCTCCGCCCGTGGTTTTCTCCCCTCTCTATTGAAGAGGGGTTTTCACGTAAATATCTATATTCTTTGTTTGTTCTCTTTTATCCTATTATTTACTTTTCTTGTTTGTTATAGTATTTGATTCGAATCAAATTCTGGGGTATTAAGTTTCGCATCAAGGGGGTATTAATTTTCTAACAAATTGATATCCGAGTATATCAAGTTTATTCAAGATTTTTCCTCATAAATTGGTATTATAGCATATCAGATTTGTCTAGATTACCTCAATAATATTATTATTTTCTCGATCTCGACAACATGCTTCATTGGCAATCTGCGTACTATTATTCAGCCACTTGGATATTAGATGCTTATTATTTGATGTTCTAGATGTTAGCTTATAGTATTATTCAGCTATTCGGACATTGACCACTTATTATTATTTAGCTTACAGTTAAATAATTCTTTTTACAACTTTAAACTGTTAAAAAGTTGAACTAAATACAACCTTATTATTATTCAACTATTCAACCCCTTATCATTATTAGCCGCTTATTCTGTACAGTAGAAACGCCCAAGAAATAACAGCCAAATAGTATCACATTTAATTTACCCATGTAGCAAATTTTACATTCTATTTTGCCACTTTATTTTAGGGTAAATTACATATTAATATCCTAAGATTATTATTTTTTTATTCCATAGACTTTATGAAATAATTTTTTAGTTCAAAAAATTACATATATTTAATAAAATAGTCCAAATAGTAGTGCATAAGATTGTAAAATAGGTTTGTATTCCAGCTTTTCTTCATTAGCAATGCCACAAAATTGCCGTTCATTGTAGGACGAGTAGAAAGCGGATTGTGGAGTTATTGACAAATAACGGCATGTTTTACATCATTTCACACCGTTGTTTGGACTTTTTTATTAAATTTATATAACTTTTGGATTAAAAAATTATTCCAAAAAATTTGTGGATTAAAAAATTAATGCACCAAACCTCAGGGTGGATATGATGAGGATGGAATGATTTTTAGAGCGGTACAGGATGGACTAGCAAAGAAGCAATGGAATCATGAAGAGCAGAAGAGGAATGAGTATAATTGTCTTTATCCTTGTACAATAGATTTATAACCCGACTTAGGTTAAGGATCCGGGTCAAAAGAGGATTAGGAGATGGGAGATCATGATTGGGTTCGAGCAATGCTTGGTTTATATCGAGCCATGCATCTTCAACTTGTTTGTTGAATACCTTGCATGCTTGCATCTCTGTTACTCCATACTCCTTCATGTAGCACTCCACTGCTGAGGGTATGTGCTCTCTTTCTTGCTCAAGCTGCATTATTATTATTTTTTTATTAGGATGTTTTTTATAATCAAATTTGACACTGAATATGAATATTAGTGAAACTGGCATGACGGACATAGTCCATGTGAATTGTATGTATTCTAAAGGTTCAACGAAAATTTATATGACTAAAAGTAGGAAGAAATTAACGGGGAATTTGATTTGTGTAGGAGAAAAAACAAAGCCTTCTCACCCAAAAATATATAAAAAAATTCCCATTATAGGGTTGGAAAAAGAAATTTCCTAAATTTCTATAACATCCTATAGGGGTAAGGCTATTTACGTTTTACTCCCCTAGATTTTGCTATGGCAAGAGCCACTATGAGGTACTGTGTTACTGATAACCTACTTAGCGGACCCTTTTTTTTTTTAGGTCACTTGGTTAGTCGCTGTTTTGAGATGCATTTATCTAAAAGTTACTTTTCAATATAACAACAAATAAAAAGAATTCTTGTGGCAAGAAGCAGTGCTTTTGCCGATGCAGTTACTAGAGCAAGCAATGATTTATTGTCCCCAAAGTTGCCAAATTTTAGCTGAAATAGAAACAACGTAACAGACTCCATACGTCCACATAAGATGCCATTTTGAACACATTTTTCTTCCAAACCCCAAAATGAGAAACTTTTTTGCACTATCTGGAGAAAAGACTCGAAAAAACATGAAAACAGATAGTGATAAAACAAACCTTATGGGAGACGATGTCATCCATGAGACGACAAATGAGTGAAGCAGCCTGAATGATTTTAGGTGTACTTTGCAACCATTCGAAGGCTTCTCTTGTCACATGATCCCCCATACCAACAAACGAGGTGGCCGTTAGCATAGGGTAAGCTGATGTAACCAATGCTACCTTCATGTATTCCTCCATCGTTGGCATTTTTCTGCTTTTGTCCAGCCATTTTGATTCTGCGTAATACGCCTTTACTAGGGTTTTCATCTGCTCCAACAGTAAAATCCAAGAACACATTTAGAGTCTGATACTCCATTTAATCACACATAAAATCAAGTAGTTAAGAGTCATAAGTCGTATTTCTTTTTCAATCCATCTCTCAGTGGTCATTTAAGAATCGCTGTAAAATATGTTCTTTAATTAATATATGTGTAAAAATCATGAAGTTTTAAGAGTATGAAATCGATAGTGTAATATATATATATATATATATATATATGCTTACAGCCTGCTTTGCATAATGTACAGGGTACAAAGGTTTTCCTTCCTTTGCCAAATCCTTTTCCATTTTGTCATACACATCTAGGAGTGCCTGGTAACTTAGCTTCATATATTCTGGCATTTCATCCATTGCTTTAATATCCCACCTACAGACATAAGAATAAATAGAATTATAGTTAAAATAACAGTCAAAATTGTCCAAAATTTGTTAAAAGTTTATCCAGCTCATTTTATCCTATTGCCAAACAGGAGTCTGAAATCAAAAAAGAGGGTTGAAAATGCAAGTTTGTGTAGTGTACTTGTCTATAGCATTGGTGAAGAGATCTAACTCATGAGGAGTGCCATAAAGATCGTAGATGTCATCAATGATTGAAGTCATGGCGATCACTTTCGTCATAAACGTTCTACCAAGGGCGTAATGAGGCTCGAAGTAAACACCAGTTATCCAAAAATAGCATTCTACTATTCGATCCCTTGCAAATGGAAGCTTCCTCTCTACCTCCAGCTTCTTCCACCACCTGCACACCATATTGTTCAATTATGAACCTCATTTACGGGTTTGAGATGAGAAGATCAATGCATAAATCTAGTATGTGAGTCAACCGAGAGTCAGTTCATTTTAAGGGTCACGTTCGAATCTAGTATTTCACATTGTAAAATAAATAGCTTATTTAATAATTTAGTTTTGTATCGTAAGAGCTTATAAATTAAGGGCCTCTAGAATTTGGAGGGTCCAAGCAATTGCTTATGCGAATTGGAGTCTTGACCAACTCTCACAAATACATCAGAAAAGAAAGTATAGCTAGTAAAACTCACATAGAAATGTCACGGAGCTCCATTTGATGCTGCTTTTGTACTATATTAAAATCCAACTTTGCCAATTTCAGCAGAAGCTCATCGTCTGTGTAGATTGACATGTAACGTCGAGCCTCAAGGTGAGTGAGCGTCCTACGGAGAGGTTGCCGGAGGGCATGCTTGATGTGCTCTGATTCACCGACCGTGGATTCGAGGGCGGTCCGGGTGAAATGGAGGGCCTGGTCAAGTATATCTTCACCATGCACCTTAAGATGCGCGGCTTCATAAAGACTTAGCATTCCTCTTGTGTCACCTTTCAAGATTTCCTTAAAATTACCCGTTTTGGTGTCTTTGAACTTTATGAATATATCTGCATCATCAACATATGGTTACATTATTATAACCTGAAAATTATATTTGATAAGATAGAAGGAGAAAATATAATTTGTTGATACTTGGATAAGATCTCATAATCTAATCAGATTGAAATATTCAATTAGAAAAAAGAAGTTTCCGTACCAGGAGAAACATTGTAACCATGCTCTCTAAGTAGTCGAAATTGTAAAGCAGTAACATAAAGTTCACCATCACCGTCATCATTGTGGTATCCTATATGAGTATTGAATATTTGATGCAATAGCGCTTCGATCTCTCCTTCAAAATGGTATGCAATCCCTAGCCTTTGGATTGCATCAATCAGGTTAAACTTTTGTGTGACAAAGTTATTATCTAACATTAGCATCTGCCTCACTTGTTCTTTCAGTGTCTCGACTTCTTCCCTACATCCTTCATTAATAGACTGCACAAGGGAATATATTTCTTAGTTATTAGATGAAGGCTCAAGAATGGTAGGGACTATTAGATTTGAAGGATAGTTTTGTCGACCCACTTCATACATTGTGTAGAAATTATATTAATATTACAAAAAGGGCTATCGATATTCGAACATGTGACATCGAGGTCGACAAGGGTTTTGATACCATGTTAAAAGAGCAACTCCTCTAAACTTTTAAACCGGTAGTCCAATAAGCAAAATCGTTTCACAGTCAAGAAAATGCACGAAATTAGTTTTTCTTTTGTTATAAAACCGACTTAAAAAAAGTTAAAGCCTTCTTGTAGTCAAAATATGTACCAGGAACTCGGTACAATAAGAAAAAATAACGATACTACAATAAGGTTTCTTTTTTTCCACAGTTTGAGCTTTTGTGTTTTAAAAAATAAAAATAAGTAATCAATTTCAACAAAGTTACAAATAAATAGAAACTAATGCAGTAAATAACTCTAAGGAAGAGAAACGTATATCTTACCACTTGATCAAATGCATGTGTGACGAAGTAGTCACCCCATACACTCGGATGATAATTAGCTGATTGTCGTAAGACCTCTTTTTCCACGTTTCTGGTTTGTGGTACTGCTGAAACTAACGAACTAGACATTATTATGATTATGAAAAGAAAAAACTAATTAAAAGATGATAAATATTTGTGCTTGAATATTTTATGAGGCAAATTAAAACTCTTTGAGAATATGTGATGGATCTTCCTCATATTTATAGGGAAAAATACGCATTTTTTAATAATTTTTTTGGGAGATAATTAAATCGTGGAACACATTCAGTGCCTACGTGGAGACAATTTTTTTTTTATTTTTTTGGTTTTCTACTCAAAATTACCATGAAAAATTTTCGTTCACACACTTAACTACCAAAATTTTATAGTTTTTTAGAAAACCAACTGCAAAAGTCTAAATTTTTTTAATCAACCGCCTTTAATCATATTATTGATTATTTATATATATATATATATATATATATATATATATATAGACTTTTATGAAAAGTGAGAGTAAGAGGAAACATTTTGTACCATTCATTTGACTGCCGATATTATTTTTCTCCCACCTGATGTCACCCCCTTCCTCTACTATAACCAAATGTGTGGTCCACAAATCACCATATCAAAAAAGTCATATATATATATAATGATGTTCTTATAATGGGTAAGAGCGTAAAATGGACAAATCCTAACCCTCCATTGTAATGAATGGCCAGGATTTATTGGACATTAAAAAAATTAATAATTTACGACCAAAATTTATTGAGTATTAAAAAAAAAATAATTTTCCCCCCTTATCCCTTCTTTCTTTCTGCCCAATGAAGAGGTATGGCCCGTAAATTATTATTTTTTTAGTGTCTAATAAATCATGCCGGTCCATTACAATAGAGGGCCAGGATTAGCCCATCTTACGCTCCACCCTCTCATAAGAACGCTACCACACACACGCACGTGCACCCGCACTCGCACCCGCAAAAGCACACGCGCTCACGCGCACATATATATATGTATATATTGAGTTCGCATGAACATAAGTTAAAACTAGTCAAATTGACAATGTATTCACGTGTCCCCCCTCCATCCACTAGGTTTGGTCCCGTGAAGTTTTAAAAGAGATGGATTTTGAACCTTGGAGGGGAAAGGGGCGGAAGATACTTTGCCGCTTTTGACACTTTAAGTTATTCATAATGAGCACTCTAAAAATCAATAAAACTGCTAGTTGGTAGCTAACAATTAACAGTGTTGTTTAAAGTGGCTGATTAAAAAATTTTAGACTTCTAAAGGTGATTTTTTTAAAAAAATTAGAAAATTGTGATGGTTAAACAAAAAATGACAACTTTTAAGATGATTTTTTTTTAAATAACCCTTTTTAATAATTAAAAAGAGGGGAATCCCCTAAATACGGAAAGAAAAAGCAAAAAGACAAAACAAAAATAAAATTACATATCTTAAATCTCAAGTCCAAATATGTATCGTGATTAAAACTTGACAAGTGAAACACCTGACTTTGAACATGATCTACGTCAAATTCTAACACATTTTTTATTTTTATAAATGCGCTTGTTTTTGTCTATAGCACATGCTTCTTGTGTTCGCATAAGCATTGGCTAAAACATGCGAAAAAAAATATAAATTGGCCTAGCCGTCCAAAAGATTCCCATCCGTGATAAAAAGCCAAATGCTTAAAATGTGCTAAATATTTGAAAAATAAAATTGTACTAAGCAATATTTCTGTTAGAATATATGATAATAGTTGAATATATAGTTATAATATATTGTATAGGATTATATTAGAATATATTATGGCTAGAATATATTGTATTGAATATATGGTTAGAATATATTGTACAGGGTTATGTTAGAATATATTATATTATGTTAGAATATATTGTGTAGGATTAACATGTATATATTTTCATATATTGTAATTATAAGTTCATTATAAATACAAGAGGGGGCCACCTCATTTGATGTGTCCAATCCTAAACTTTTATAGTATCAGAGCTGCCAAAAGCTTAAAACTCTCTTTCTTTCTCCAAGGCAAACTTTAAGCTCCCTTTTTTCATTCCTTTTCCCAAAAAAATAAAAATAAAAATAGAGAACCTAAATTAAAATTAAAACCCTAGCCCAGAGCCGCCCCCACCTAGCTGTCTTTTCTCTCACGCGTCGCCGCCCCTCTTTAGGCTAACCCTAGCCAAGTTACTTTGCTTCTTGTGTTTTACACTCAACCCGCAGTAACATCGTCAACCACTATTCCAAAAAAAAAAGTTGGTTTTCGCTGTTGATTGTGCTTGCTCCGATGATTTATTTTGTTTCACAACTTGGGTTACCTTTCTTTGGTGTTCCTATGTATGGTGAGAATATTTTATTGACTCCACACTTTTATCCTGCAAATAATACTTATGCTGCTGGTTCTAGTATTTATCCTATAAATAATACTTATGTTGCTGGTCTTATCCTCATGAGTCAAACATAAATTCATTTCCTGCTCAGGTTCTACTTCAAAGTCCAGTCTTTGTCATGCTTGTCAATTAGGCAAGCACAGTCGTTTACCTTTTCAAAAGTCTTTTTCCTTTACGTCTAGTCCTTTTTGATATCGTTCATTCTGATGTATGAACATCACCTATTATTAGCTTTAGTGGTTATAAGTATTATTTGATATTTTTGGATGACTATTCTCATTTTTTGTGGATTTACCCGATGCGTGCTAAATCTGAGGTGTTTGATTTATTTTTTCAATTTCGAAATCTTGTGCTTAACCAATTTGGGATGGAGGTCAAACAATTTCAGTGTGATGATAGCTTCGAATACATTAACCGGAATTTTAATAAGTTGTTTGCTGAACGGGGCATTCTTAGTCGAATTTCATGTCCACCTACGTCCCAACAAAATGAGAAAGCTGAACAAATGCATTAAACTGTTGAAAATATGATGCGTACTTTGTTGTTTCAAGCTAGTATCCCTTTAGAGTATTGGGTGGAGGCTGCTCTTGCCGCTACATATATAATAAATCTTCTGCCCTTTACTTCTATCAAGAAGAAAATACCCTTTCAACATCTTTATAAGAAAAAAGCCTCCTATGATCATCTCAGGGCTTTTGGTTGTGCCTGTTATCCCAACTTAAGTGCTACTAAGTGCTACAGCATCGCATAAACTAGCACCACGGTCCTCATTATGTGTCTTTTGGGGGGTACTCGCCGAACCATAAGGGCTACAAGTGTTTAAATCTCATGACTAACAAAATTGTTATCTCGAGATATGTCGTTTTTAATTAAACATGCGCTAGAAACCCTAAGCCCAAAAAAAATATAAATTGGCCTAGCAGTACAAAGGATTCCCATCCGTGATAAAAGGCCACATGCTTAAAGCGTGCTAAATATTTGAAAAGTAAAATTGTACTAAGCAATATTTTAAATACATTGCACCTATACTAGTAATTCAAAAAAATACAAGACGCATACCATAACTAGAAGGAAAAAAAACGAGACCAAAAGAAGCGTAGATCCCAAAGTTATATTGCCTATCAAAATTAAAGTTAGATGTCTAGGTCCGGATTTGTGGGATGATCCGCAATAATGAGTTTTCAGGGGGGAGGGGGCATTGAGGAAATCAAACCAGATCTGTGAATTCAGTCTACGGGGGTCCTCTACATAATAGTGGAGGGACATATTGGTGTTAAATTTCATCGGGCCCTTTTAGGCCCGATCCACGAAGTTGGAGTATACAAGATCCACATATAAGCCCACGTGGGGTTCCATCCTAAAATCAATTGGCAATAGGTGGAGTAACCCACTAGGCTTATAAGGTGATTTCTTCTTTCTCTCAACTCCGATGTAGGATTCCACAAGACTCACATGTGGAGTCTTCAACACTCCCCCTCGCATGTGAGTCTGTGACAAATGTACCCCTCGCCTTCTCCGATCCAATTGGATCCAACATACTGGAGAGGCCCTTGGCGCACCAAACACAAATGCACCTCCTCTTCATGAGGACAAGGTGCGACAAACACGAGATCAGGATCAACAACCCGCTCTGATACTATGTTAAATTTCCATCAAAACCCACGGAGTTGGAACAAAAAAGATCCACATATAAGCCCAAGTGGGGTTCCATCCTAATACCAATTGGCAATGGGTGGAGTAGCCCTCCTAGTATATAAATTGGTACATTTTGTGTCTTCCCACCAATGTGGGATACTTATTTTTTCTTTTTAGCTCTTTTTGGGCTGTAACAAACTACCACGCTCCTCAACCGTCGTCCTCGACGGCTGTCACTCTAGGTAGCTTCACTCTGAGTAG
The DNA here is from genome assembly GCA_018398585.1 of Simmondsia chinensis. Taxonomy (NCBI): domain Eukaryota; kingdom Viridiplantae; phylum Streptophyta; class Magnoliopsida; order Caryophyllales; family Simmondsiaceae; genus Simmondsia; species Simmondsia chinensis. The sequence goes on along the minus strand of JAGTTD010000002.1, from coordinate 3,363,271 downwards.
GTAGCCCTTTTCTCTGCACGGCTTCACTCTACTCTACATAGCCCTTTTCCCCCTGGACGGCTTCACTCTAGGTAGCTTCACTCTAAGTTAGGTAGCCCTTTTCTCAGAACGGCTTCACTCTACTCTAGGTAGCCCTCTCCTAGGTAGCCCTTTCCGAAACTTAGGCCCATTATAAGTGGTTTGTCCAGTACAGCCATCGGGCACGGTCCGTCCCATACCGGACCGAACACGACTCCGGAGCAAGGTCCGTCCCATACCAAACCGGAGCCCCTTGGAATCGATCCGAGGATCGATTGCTCTGATACCATGTTAAATTTCATCTGGCCTTGAGGCCCGACCCACAAAATTGGAACTTACAAGATCCACATATAAGCCTAAATGGGGTTCCATCCTAAAACCAATTGGTAATAGGTGGAGTAACTCACTAGACTTATAAGGTGATCTTTTCTTTCTCTTAACTCCGATGTGGGATTCCACAAGACTCACATGTGGAGTCTTCAACACTTTTCCTCACATGTGAGTCTGTGACAAACGTACCCCTCACAGTTTTCGATTCAATTTGTCACAGACTCACATGCGAGGGGGAGTGTTGAAGACTCCACATGTGAGTCTTGTGGAATCCTACATCGGAGTTGAGAGAAAGAAGAAATCACCTTATAAGCCTAGTGGGTTACTCCGCCTATTGCCAATTGGTTTTAGGATGGAACCCCACGTGAGCTTATATGTGGATTTTGTATGCTCCAACTTCGTGGATCAGGCCTAAAAAGGCCCGATGAAATTTAACACCAAGTCTATCACCCACCCAAATGCTACAAAAATCATTAAATGCATTATTAAATTCTACATAAATCTTGCCTAATGTGTGGCATTTACACATTATATTTAATTCAATTATACATTGTGTATAACTAACATTATATAATAGAAAATTAATGACATATGAAAAAGAAATTTTTTATTACTTGTTTTTTTGATAATTGAATATAGTTTAAAACGGATCGAGAAAGCAACCGAACCAAACAAAATAAGAGGCGAAAAAAAATGAAAAACAAACTATCAGAACAAATTATTACTCAATCGAAAACTAAAAACAAGCACAAAAGCAAAGCCACTACTATCTGAGCCGTGACCACTATGACTAATGATCGATCCATCTAGACCAAAACACAAGTTCACATCTTTCTGCCGTAGCAGCTTATCTCCCGAACACAAGTGATCTAAGTGCATGATTGTTGAAGTATGAAACTATTCTAATTGCAGTTGATTTACCAAATAACCAAATTGGAAATTTTAACCCAATTTCTGTTTCAACCACAATTCCGAGCTTCAATTCCATATGCCACTTTGACACATGGTAAGATATATTAATTATTTATTTATCATTTTTTCTCGATAAACTAATACTTTATTATAGGAAATTGTAATCAATAATTAATATGATACATTTTAATTAAAAAATATTACATATAATTTACAAAAAATATAAGAAAATGTAAAAAAAATTAAATCTACAATAATTAATAAGGTGCAATTAATGAATATTAATATGTGTCCTTTGGACACATAATAGACCAATGTTATGAAAATAATACTTAAAATATAATTATTTTCATTTATTATAAGTTTAATTTCTAATCATAATACTTTTATAAATCAGATACATGATTATCGATGTAAAATGTTTTCCTCAACTGGACATATGGAGAAATGCTGCTCGCTTTGCCATCGAGAAATTATTATATAAGGTAGGGATACCACGTCATATCAGTCAAGTGGTGGCAGGGTTGGACATAACCCCAAGCAACCGCTTGGGGCCTCGAATTTTACAGGGCCTTGAAATTTTTGAAGTTGTGGTTGAAGTGACAATTGTTAATATTAATAAGTTTTTAAAGAAATGCTATTATATATGAAGGCCTCATTTGAAAATTTTACTTGGAGCCCTGAGAATGTTAGGACCGGCGCCCTGAGTGGTGGGTCCAACAACGATAAACTAACACGTGTAAGAAATTTCGTCAATTTTGGTGCCATTTTTCAAAATACTAATTTTAAAAATTTTAACATTTCGCTTAAAATTCCAATCAAACTGAAATTGCAAAAACATGTAAGAAATTTCACTAACGTCGACTTAAAATTTCATAAAAATTGAAATTTGATACAGAAAAAGCCATATAAAAAGGGTATGTTCTTCAACAAATCGTCCTTTTGACAAATTGATTCATTTACCCCACTGGAAATCGATACAAATCAATTTTCGAGGAGACTAACCACGAAGGCCAAAATTACGTAGTAACGCCATTCAATTTAAAAGTTTTGATTTATTAAATGCAGACTTTGTTGATTAGTATTAATATTATGAAACTTTATATTCATTTTAGATATATAATAAATCATGAAAGGTTGTCTAGAGGCAAGTATAGAGAGAGCGGATATTTTTTTCAATTTAAATTTGACTGAAATGCAATGCGAAATGTTAAAATTTTTAAAATATTTTTGATCAACAAAGCTTTTAAAATTATTATTTTGAAAAATGGCATCAAATTTGACAGAATAAACTCTCATGTTAAGCATAACCTTCATAATTTTTGGCTCATTCACATACCAATGATTGGAATCACCACTTAGGGATGCACATCGGTCTAAGACTGGACCAAACTAGATCGGACTGGACCGGGGATCGATCTACTTCAAATCATGAGACTGAGGATCGGACTGATTAAAACCGGTCGGTTCGGTCCAAAACTAGTTAGAAACTAGTTCGGACTGGATTAGGCCGATTTGGACCGATTTTTTATCTAGCAAGTATAATTATAAGAAGAATAATATTCCCATGTAAAAGTTAAGAATTAAAAAATAACGATAATATTATAATTACACAATATCCTTACATATGTATATATACGATCCTCAATTCGTGACCTCGAGTTAGTGGCTCGAGATTAGATTGATATTGAGAATTGATAGAGTTTTAGAGAATATGGGATGAGAAAGAAGGTGAATTAGACTTAGATGAGAAAAGAATTAGAATTAAGATGAGAGATAGAATTAGAATTGAGATGAGAATAGAACTAGAGTTTAGGTGAGAGAGAGAAAGAGAAGAACACTTGGAGACGAGAGGGAAAGATATGTACATATATATATATATATGTTGAATTATTGGTTTCTATATGACTTAATTATGACGTTTATTATCTTAGTCAAGCTTTGTTCAAGTATTATAGATCAAATAGACAACGGAATATATGTTGTATCAGGATTATATTAAGTTGAGTGGCATATGTTGTAATTATGTATATGTACGAGGGTAGTTTTATATTGATTAAAACTGGTCAGTAAGGAGATTAACAAAAATGCCCCTGCCCGCTTGTTTTTATTACCTGACCGCCTTGCCTGCCCGTTGCTGCCCGAAGCTTGCACTGGAAGCTTCCCAAATCTGGTTTAAAATGGGGTGACACGTGTTGCTCATCTGGTCCCCCATTTTTTGTTTCTTGAGAACCCTTCTCCACGGTTGATTGAAAGGTGTTGGACGGCTGAGATTTTTCCGTGTAGCCTTGCCACGGATTGCCCCTTCCTTGCCAAGGGTTACTGTGACATACCTTTCATTTTCCCTTGGTTTATCTGCAACCGCCCTCTCTCTCTCTCTCTCTTTCTTGAGGCGATTTGGAGGCGATTTCTTAGATCTGTGGGAGTTAAGGCTTGCATGTTCAGATCTCGTTCCTTTGGAGATTTTTGAAGCCATTGATGGCTTCTTTATGAGTATCTCTTCTCCTTTTCTGGTTTATATTTGTATGGTAAAGGTTTCTAACTTAGGAACTTTGAGATCTGGTTGTATTTCGTTGTTGTCTTGGTGATTTAGTCTGTAATAACTTAAATCTTGACTATAGTCGAGAGGCTTCCCTAAAAATAGGGAGCCGTGGAGTAGGTCCTTATTTAAAGGCTGAACCACGTAAATCTTGGTGTTCTTTATCGTGTGTGTGCAGATTTTTCGTTTGATACTTATTTTATTGCAGCTACAGGTTTAGTCTTAGATCTGAAAGTTTATAATCATATTCACTAAAGTTTCTTTAAGATCTGAAGTTTTTATTAAAGATCCAAAGTTTTTGCAACTAAAACTCAACAAGTGGTATCAAAGCTTTAGGTTCTTTATCTTAAAGAAACAATATGGCATCTGCTAGGGTTGAGATCGAAAGATTTGATGGTAGAAATGATTTTAATTTCTGGAAACTTAAAATAAAAGCCATTCTTATGGCCCAAGGTGCTGGAACTGTGCTTTTATCTGAAGATGAACAACCCGATTATCTAACTGAGAAACAGAAACTAGAGATTGAACATAAAGCCTACGCTTCTTTACTACTTAGTCTAGATAATTTAGTTCTTAACCAGATTCATTTAGAAAAGACTGTGGCTGGCATCCGGGCTAAGTTAGAAGAGATTTATAAGTCTGAGTCTTTGTCTAATAGGATGTTATGTATGGAAGCATTCTTCACTTTTAAAATGAGTGAGTCTAGACCTTTAGAAGATTCTATGGATGAATTTCACAAAATCTGTCAAGATTTGAATAATGTTAAGGTAACTGTTGCTGATGAACTTAAAGCTCTAGTGATGTTGTGTGCTTGACCTAAATACCTTAGGGCTTTCAAAGGCATACTAAGATATGGACGAGATACTATAGCACTTAAAGATGTTACCAAGGCCCTTAGGTCCATGATTCTTGAACTTAGGAAGGAAAGGAAGTATCCACCTAACAGTAACAGCGGGGAAGGGTTGTCTGTTAGGGGTAGGACAAAGACTCGAGACAACAATAATAATCATTATAAAGATAATAAAGAAGGAAGAAGAAGCAAGAGTAGGAACAGATCCAACTCTAGACCAAGAAGGGACTGCAGTAAAGTAAAGTGTTATGAATGTGGTAAGTTAGGACATATTAATAGATACTGTCCTAATTATCAAAGAAAATTCAATGGCACAGCAGATAACACTGAGTACACTGATGGTTATGAATTTGCTAAAGTCTTAGTGGCTTCTACAGACCTAATTGCACATGAGTGGGTACTTGACTCAGGGTGTAGTTTCCATATGACATCTGATAGATCTTTCTTTACTGAGTACAAAACGTTGACTGGGGGGAAGGTGTTACTAGGAAACAATCACGGGTGCAAAGTAGTAGGAATAGGGTCAGTTAAGGTTAGAGGATCAAATGGTGTTGACTTCACCCTAGAAGGAGTTAGGCATGTGCCTGAACTTAGAAGGAACCTGATTTCTCTAGGACAGTTAGACCTGGCTGGAATGACCTTACAGGCTAAGCAAGGGGTAATGAAGGTCCTTAAGGGTTTCCTTGTAATGCTTAGTGGGGAGGTCAAGAATGGTCTATATGTACTTAGAAGTGACATAGTTCGTGCTGGCTACTCTATTGCAGAAAAAAATGACCTAACTAACCTTTGGCACAAAAGATTAGGACATGTTTTTGAGAGAGGTCTGAATGAACTAAATAAGAAGGGATTGTTGGGGGGTGGTTATGTATCCAAACCTGACTTTTGTGAGTCTTGCATCTTTGGCAAACATCATAAACTATCTTTTAATTCGGGTGTCCATATAACTAAGTCACCTGTAGATTATATCCACTCTGATTTGTGGGGACCAGCTAGAGTACCAACTTTAAGTGAAGCTTACTACTTCCTATCCATGGTATATGATTTTTCTAGGAAGGTTTGGGTTTATTTACTTAAAACAAAAGAAGAATGTTTTAATGCTTTTGTTTGATGGAAGAACCTTATAGAAAATCAAATAGGTAGGAAGATTAAGGTGCTTAGTACTGATAATGGACTTGAGTATATCAACTCTGAATTTGATAGTTTATGTGCACAAAATGGTATAAAAAGACACAATACTGTCAGAAAATAAAAATGAACTTGCTGAGAGAATGAACCGTACACTCTTAGATAGAGTCAGATGCATGCTATTTGCATCTGGATTGGGAAAGAATTTTTGGGGGGAGGCTGCGGTTACTGTATGTTATCTAATGAATAGAACTCCCTCCTCTGTAATTGATTTTAAAACCCCTGAAGAAAAATGGATTGGAAAAACAAGTGACTATTCTATTTTTAAAGTTTTTGGATGTGCTGCGTATGCACATCAATCAGAAGGAAAACTTGAACCTAGGGCTGTAAAATGGAGGGCTTCGTCGAGTATATCTTTACCATGCACCCTAAGATGTGCAACTTCATAAAGACTGAGCATTCCTTTTTTTGTCACCTTTCAAGGTTTCCTTGAAATTGCCCGTTTTGGTGTCTTTGAACTTCATGAATATATCTACACCATCACCATATGGTATAAGTATCTCAAAAACTTATACTGGTAGTTCAAGACATATAACTAACACATTTATACATTGTTGTATGTATTGAAATGTGTTGTAACATTACCATACACTGGATTATTTAATTTAAAATTCATGATGGACCCAACTGCATTAACATCATACCACCACTTTCAAGAAAGTTATAACAGCTGCCACTATACTAAGCTCAGGAACTATACCAGTGTGTGTATTTGAAACAAGTTTCTCACGTGTCACCTTTTTCTATAGAAATTTAAGTGAACTCAATATCTTTTCTTGTATACCTGGGCCAACATTGTAACCATGCCCTCTTAATAGACGAAATCGAAGAGCCGTCATATGGAGGTCACCATCCTCCTCATTGTCATTTTATCCAATTTAAGTATTGAATATTTGATGCGGTACCGTTCGATCTCTCCTTCAAAATGATATGCAATCCCTAGCCTTTGAATTGCGTCAATTAGTTTAAGCTTTCGAGCAGATTTCATGGTAGAGTTATTGTCCCACATTAGCATATGCCCAACTTGTTCTTTCACGATCTTGATTTTTTCGCTCCATCCTTCATTTATAAACTGTAACAAGGAACAAAATTCTTAGTTACCCATTTATGGATATCAACTTAATGAAACGAGTACTTAAAAAAAAGTTTTAGCCATTAGGTGAAGGGTTAAGAATAATTTTATACTGTAACACTATCCTTCACAGGTAACCCCTATTGATTTTTGGCGATGATATAAATTCATCTCATAACTTAGACTCTGATACTATAAAACCAATAATCCCAAAAACATAAGTTGTGAATTAACTGTACATGTGAATGCTTGGTACTCTAGTATTGACCCCTCATTCTAACATATATTCAGTTTGAAGCGCAAATAGTACACAAGCTTATCTTACATTTTATACTGAAATTATTAATATTAAGAGTGAGATGTTATTGATATCCAAACACAAGACCTCTATGTCAACAAAGCTTTAATACTATATCAAGGTACTGACATTGTAATACGCTTAAGCTATTGGATAAAATTCTGAAATAATTTTACAACAACAACAATACCAACAAATCCAGTGTCTCAAAGAGCTCCCGCTAAGATTAAATTTAAGAACAATGAGATATACTAACCTTATTCCTACAGGGTGTTACCTGAAGGGATTGACCTAACTAATTTTACAATTTAAGGTTAGCTTGTGTGGCCACATTTAACTTAAGAGGGTACCAACATCCAAGCATCGGATCCCATTAGAACTCCGAAGTTAAGCGTGCTTGGGCGAGAGTAGTACCAAGACGGGTGACCTTCTGCTAAGTCCTCGTGTTGCACCCCTCAGGTTGGGGGTTTTCGGAAACAGCCTCCCTTCAGGGTACCCTGAAGGGGGAAGGCTGTGTACATCCACCCCCCAGACCTTGCTTAGGCGGGAGCTCTTGGAGCATTGAAAATGTTGCTTGTGTGGCCACATTTGCAGCAAAATTATTATTATTATTATTATTTTTGCAACAACATTAATTAGGTACACTAATTTCAGATTAGAAAATGTAAGAATGTTGTCATTGTTTTTTTGGATAGTAAGAGACTTAAGGAAACTATAGATTAAAGTTATTTTTTTAACACTAAAAAGTCCGTAGGTCAAAAATTATATTCCATCACTATCAGATAAATACAAACTGTAAAAGATTCAGTGGAACAACCCTCCATATACCAAAAAAAAAAAAAAAAAAAAAAAAAAAACCAATGTAGATTCGCAGCGAAGTGGGCCACCCCCTGCAATGTCTATGGGCCCAAATAATGTCTGGGGGCCCAAATATGGAATCCATTATAGTGGTTCAAATATGTAGCAAAACTCAGTAGAAAGTATAAAAAGGAAAAAAAAAAAAGGTAATTTGACTTTTTTTTTGAACCCTAAAAAGCCCGAGAGCAAGACTATATTACTGGAACATCATCTAATACAAATAATTTGACTATAATAAGCATTCTTTCCTTGTTTTATTTCTAGCTTTGATTATTATGGTTAGATTTTATTGTTTGTTTTTGGGTGCTTGCCACGTAAATTTTAAAGGGTCATTTATTTTTTAATATTTTGACATTTTGTGGAGATAATAAAAAATTTTAACCTTTTCGATTTGCTTTCGTTTTATTGTAGGTTTTGTTTGCATTAATAATAAGACACTCCCTAGTGAGATTACAACAATTTCCGAGGGGATAAGCTAACGTGGCGAGTTACTTTAACTATTTAATATAGCATATTGATGAACATACCTTTTGATAACATTTGTGGTGTTTTAAACGGATCACAAATGCTACCATTTTAGTGCAAATTGCATCCAAGGGCGGTGTTTTGTTGTCCTCGAGAACAATAGAATAATAATGATGCCAAACTTTTTAGTGTTAAGTATCTAAACAACGTCGTTTTGGTCAGGGGTGTTTTCGATATTTAATGTAAACAAAATCTAATGTACTAACAAAATAAACTGGAAAGGTCAGACGTCTTTTTATTATTTTTACAAACATCAAGGCACTAAAAAGTAAATAACTAGGATACTGAGTTGTTTTGAAAATCAATCTTTTTCTAGGCCATTTAAAAAAAAAAGATTTTTTTATGAAAAATGTTTTACTCAAGATATTTTCATTGAAAATCACTTTATTCGTATTTTTTTTTTGCCAAAATAATAATTTCTTATTATAAATCTGCATGAGTTTATTTGACCAAGTTCAAGTTAAAGCGAAATGCATGAACTTATAGTTGAAAATGTTTTTCTCTCCTTGAAAGAAACATATTCACTTAACTTAAGAGGAAGCCAACTTTCCCTCAACCGAAAAAAATATTTTCCATATTGATTATTATTGTAGTGAACTTATGCAAATGAACAATACGAAGAAGGAATAAGTTTTTTATTAAAACAAATAGAGCTCTGATACCGTTATTCGAAATGTCTGGTTTTTAACTGTGATGTTATGCTTTTGTTCCCATTCGTTTTAATCCCTTGATAAAGGAAACAACATACACATAATATGACTATTGAATGACTACAGTAAAAGTAATGAAAAATATAATGAAGTAATATTTAGAAAAAGAAAGAGATATATGCAAGTTTTACCCCTCCATCAAACACATATTTGATCAAGTAGTCTCCCCATACACTAAGATGGTAATTTGCTGATCGTCGAAAAACCTCTTTTTCTACATTCCCGATTGGTAATACTACTAAATCTAACGAACTCAACATTTCCGTATTTAACAAGATAATTTTTTTTGAGTACTTTGTGATACAAATTGAGCTCTGATAATATACAATTGAAGAAGCGGTTGAGTTGGCAAGGATGACATTTGGTTCTCTTCTTTAAATGACGAGTGTTTCTTGACTCAACCATTTAGGTTTTTCTTGAGTCTAAGGGCTAGTTATCCTGCCATAGATTAAGTTCATAGCTGGGGACCTTTGTTGCCTGCTACGAGTCAATAGTCAGCTCATAGCTGGGGGCCTTTTCCCTCGCCACGAGTCAATAATCAGTTCATAGTTGGGGGATCGGTTGCTGGATACGAGTCTGCATTAAGTTTGCGATTGAACGGCTTAGTTGGCCACCACGATTTAATCATAGGTTCTTAGTAAAATGATTAGACAACACCATCATATTTGCCTTGGCTTACAGCCAAAAACTGGTTAGGTAAGGACGTTGGCTGCCCTTCACCGGGTGGCATTAGTTGACTTACTCCATTTCTTGCCCAGTATGTGAGCTATAGGTTCTTTCTTTTCTTTTTTCTTTTTTTTATAATTAGCGAGGAAACTCGCACTATAAAAGCTGGCATCTCAAGTAAGAGACCCAAAGAATATACACAAAGTGTGACAAAGGAAAAATAACAAGGAAACTTTCAAAAACAAGAAAGACGAGCTCAACCCCTAGAACCACCACTATAGCGGCCGACAAAAAAACACAAATAGAAAAATAACTTCCTAACTGCAGCAATGAACGGCAAAGAAGGAAAAAAAAAAAAAAAAATCACCCAAAAGCAACTCGAGACAAGCCAAAAAACCCCACCATTGAAGACACCAAAGACGAACTCTCAAAAGCCAGACAACAACCAACCTAAGGAGGATTCAAAAAGAACCAAAGAGAAACTCCAGCAAAGGCAACAACTAACCAACCAAAATCATGTAACTGCATGCTCCTTGGTAATATATCGATTGTATCATCAACATTCTAAGATCCACAACTATCATTAGCTTAGTATTGTTTGACTATATATCGATTGTATCATCAACATTCTTATTTTTTTGGACCTCGACAACATTATTGGTAATCTGATCCTTTGAATATTAGCTGCTTATTATGATTCAACCATATGATTATTAGCCGCTTATTATTCGGAATTTTGAATATTAACTTTTAGTAGCATTGACCAAAGCTATTCAATCACTTATCACTATTAGCCGTTTGTTATACGTAGACATGCGATCTATAAGAATCACTTGGCTTTGTGAAAATGCTTCAGTATATATATATATATATATTTTGATAATTAAGTACAAGCCCCACCAAAGAGGGCACCAACACGCCGTCACCGGATCCCATTAGAACCGAAGTTAAGCGTGCTTGGGCGAGAGTAGTACCAGGATGGGTGACCTCCTGGGAAGTCCTCACCCTCAGGTTGGGTGTGTAGGGAAACAGCCTCTCTTCAGGTTAACACCCTGAAGAGGGAAGGCTGTGTACATCAACGCCCCCTAGACCCTGCGTAGGTGGGAGCTTTTGAGGCACTGGGTATGTTCATTTCATTTTTTTTTCCTTAAGTACAAGCCCAACAAAAAAGATGCGAAGCAGTAGACCAGATCTTACATAAATCAAAAAACTCAAAACAAGGCCAACAACAAAGAAACAAAGTTTACACGGCATCGAAATATTACAGGAACGGAATCCATCCTGCCATCTTTATCTTTGAGAGCTCTCATCATCTTGTCACTGTCATTTTCCACACCACCCCCTCTACTTGTTTGTCCACAAATGGACATAGTCTAAACATTGAGCGACCTCGTTTGGTTTATAAGGGAATTTGTTGCACCAAGCACTTATCCAATAGCCCGGGCCCACAGAGATGCTTTAAAACACATTCGTGACAGTCCATTCCTTATTTTCAAAGATAATCTTATTCTTCGTACTCTGTGTAACCCAAACTATCATAAAGAATAGAGTTATTCACACCTTCTTTTGAAAGCTCCCCTTACCTTATACGCTATCCATTGCTCAAGGAACTCTTTTAATTATATGAAATAACCACGATATAGCATCACATTAAATTTCATCCATGTAGCAAATTTTACATACTATTTTACCACTTTATTTTATGACCATTTTCCCGTAGAAAAAGGACCAAAAAAAAAAAAAAAGCCCCACAAATAATAAAAGACACAAAAAGTACAACAATTTCAACAAAAAATTGGATTTCTACACGGCTGATATGATGAGGATGGAGTAACTATTAGAGCGGTACAGGATGGACTAGCAAAGAAGCAATATAGTCACGAAGAGTAGGAAAGGAATGAGTATAATTGTCTTTATCCTTGTACATCAGATTTATAACCCGACTCATGTTAAGGATCCGGGTCAAAAGAGGCTTGGGAGATGGGAGATCACGATCAGGTTTGAGGAATGCTTGGTTTATATCGAGCCATGCATCTTCAACTTGTTTGTTGAATACCTCGCATGCTTGCATCTCTGTTACTTCATACTCCTTCATGTAGCACTCCACTGCTGAGGGTATGTGCTCTCTTTCTTGCTCAAGCTGCATTATTATTTTTTTTTTATTAAGATGTTTTTTATAATTAAATTTGACACTCAATTTGAATACTAGTGAAACTGGCATGATGGACATAGTCCATGTGACTTGTATGCATTCTAAAGGTTCGATAAAAATTTATATGACTAAAAGTAGGAAGAAATTAACAGGAAACTTGATTTGTGTAGGCGAAAAAACAACGCCTTCTCACCCAAAAAAAAAAAAAAAAAAGAATTCCCATTATAGGGTTGGAAAAAGAAATTTTTTAAATTTCACTGTAACACCCTGTAGGGGTAAGGCTATTACATCTTACTCCCTTAGACTTTGCTATGGCGAGAGCCTTTATAAGGTACTACGTTACTGACAATCCACTTAGCGGACCCTTCTTTTTTTCAGGTCACTTGGTTAGTCGCTGTTTTGAGATGCGTTTATCTAAAAGTTACTTTTTGATATAACAACCAATAAAAAGAATTCTTGGGGCAAGAAGCAGTGTTTTTGCCGATGCAGTTGCTAGAGTAAGCAACGATTTATTGTCCCCAAAGTTGCCAAATTTTAGCTGAAATAGAAACAGTGTAACAGACTCCATATGTCCACATAAGACACCATTTCGAACACATTTTTCTTCCAAACGCTAAAATGAGAAACTTTTTTGCATTATGTGGAGAAAAGACTTGAAAAAAATATGGAAGCAGATAGTGATAAAACAAACCTTATGGGAGACAATGTCATCCATGAGACGACAAATGAGTGAAGCAGCCCGAATGATTTGAGGTGTACTTTGCAACCATTCGAAGGCTTCTCTTGTCACATGATCCCCCATACCAACAAACGAGGTGGCGGTTAGCATAGGGTAAGCTGATGTAACTAGTGTCACCTTCATGTATTCCTCCATCGTTGGCATTTTTCTGCTTTTGTCCAGCCATTTTGATTCTGCATAATATGCCTTTACTAGGGTTTTCATCTGCTCCGACAGTAAAATCCAAGAACACATTTAGAGTCTGATACTTCATTTAACCACACATAAAATGAAGCAGTTAAGAGTCATAAGTCATAGTTCTTTTTCAATCCATCTCTCAGTGGTCATTAAGAATTGCTGTAAGATACGCTCTTTAATTAATATATGTGTGAAAATCATGACGTTCTAAGAGTATGAAATCGATAGTGTAATATATATAGGCGGTTCAGTCCTACTTCGGTTTCCCGCACTGGTCGTTTGGTTCTTTTTCTTTTGGGCTCCCGGTCTGAGCTTGTTTGGTGCATGTCTTGTGTAACGTGTGCTCGGTGTCTGTTTTGTCGGGTTTGGGTGTTTTGGTTTTGATGCTTTTTTGTTTCCCTTTTTGTTCCCCCCTCCGTTTACGGAGTGGCCTAGGCCTCGTCTTTTCAAGCTGCCTGTTTGATCTTCGGCTTTGCTGTTCAAAAAAAAAAAAATATAAATGCTTACAGCTTGCTTTGCATAATGTACAGGGTACAAAGGTTTTCCTTCCTTTGCCAAATCCTTTTCCATTTTGTCATACACATCTAGGAGAGCCTGGTAACTTGGCTTCATATACTCTGGCATTTCTTCCACTGCTTTAATATCCCACCTACATACACAAAAGTAAATAGAATTATAGTTAAAATAACAGTCAAAATTGTCCAAAATTTGTTAAAAGTTTATCCAGCTCATTTTATCCTATTGCCAAACACGTGTCTAAAATCGAAAAAGAGGGTTGAAAATGCAAGTTTGTGTTGTGTACTTGTCTATGGCATTGGTAAAGAGATCCAACTCATGAGGAGTGCCATAAAGATCGTAGATGTCATCAATGATTGAAGTCATGGCCATCACTTTCGTCATAAACTTTCTACCAAGGGCGTAATGAGGCTCGAAGTAAACACCAGTTATCCAAAAATAGCATTCTACTATTCGATCCCTCGCAAATGGAAACTTCCTCTCTACCTCCAGCTTCTTCCACCACCTGCACACCATATTGTTCAATTATGAACCCCATTTACGGGTTTGAGATGAGATCAATGTACAAATCTAGTATGTGAGTCAACCGAGAGTCAATTCATTTTAAGGGTCGCGTTCGAATCTAGTATTTCACATTGTAAAATAAATAGCTTATTTACTAATTTAGTTTTGTATCGTAAGAGCTTATATATTAAGGGCCTCTAGAATTTGGAGGGTCCAAGCAATTGCTTATGCGAATTGGAGTCTTGACCAACTCTCACAAATACATCAGAAAAGAAAGTATAGCTAGTAAAATTCACATAGAAATGTCACGGAGCTCCATCTGATGCTGCTTTTGTACTATATTAAAATCCAACTTTGCCAATTTCAGCAGAAGCTCATCGTCTGTGTAGATTGACATGTAACGTCGAGCCTCAAGTTGAGTGAGGGTCCTACGGAGAGGTTGCCGGAGGGCATGCTTGATGTGCTCTGATTCACCGACCGTGGATTCGAGGGCGGTCCGGGTGAAACAGAGGGCCTGGTCAAGTATATCTTCACCATGCACCTTAAGATGTGCGGCTTCATAAAGACTTAACATTCCTCTTGTGTCACCTTTCAAGATTTCCTTAAAATTACCCGTTTTGGTGTCTTTGAACTTTATGAATATATCTGCATCATCAACATATGGTTACATTATTATAACCTGAAAATTATATTTGATAAGATAGAAGGAGAAAATATAATTTGTTGATGCTTGGATAAGATCTCATAATCTAATCAGATTGAAATATTCAATTAGAAAAAAGAAGTTTCCGTACCAGGAGAAACATTGTAACCATGCTCTCTAAGTAGTCGAAATCGTAAAGCAGTAACATAAAGGTCACCATCACCGTCATCATTGTGGTATCCTATATGAGTATTGAATATTTGATGCAATAGCGCTTCGATCTCTCCTTCAAAATGGTATGCAATCCCTAGCCTTTGGATTGCATCAATCAGGTTGAACTTTTGTGTGACAAAGTTATTATCTGACATTAGCATCTGCCTCACTTGTTCTTTCAGTGTCTCGACTTCTTCCCTACATCCTTCATTAATAGACTGCACAAGGGAATATATTTCTTAGTTATTAGATGAAGGCTCAAGAATGGTAGGGACTATTAGATTTGAAGGATAGTTTTGTCGACCCACCTCATACATTGTGCAGAAATTATATTAATATTACAAAAAGGGCTATCGTTATTCGAACATGTGACATCTAGGTCGACAAGGGTTTTGATACCATGTTAAAAGAGCAACTCCTCTAAACTTTTAATCCGGAAGTCCAATAAGCAAAATCGTTTCACAGTCAAGAAAATGCACGAAATTAGTTTTTCTTTTGTTATAAAACCGACTTAAAAAAAGTTAAAGCCTTCTTGTAGTCAAAATATGTACCAGGAACTCTGTACAATAAGAAAAAATAACGATACTACAATAAGGTTTCTTTTTTTTCATAGTTTGAGCTTTTGTCTTTTAAAAAATAAAAATAAGTAATCAATTTCAACAAAGTTACAAATATTAGAAACTAATGCAGTAAATAACTTTAAGGAAGAGAAACGTATATCTTGCCACTTTATCAAATGCATGTGTGACGAAGTAGTCACCCCATACACTCGGATGATAATTAGCTGATCGTCGTAAGACCTCTTTTTCCACGTTTCTGGTTTGTGGTACTGCTGAAACTACCGAACTAGACATTATTGTGATTATGAAAAGAAAAAACTAATTAAAAGATGATAAATATTTATGCTTGAATATTTTATGATGCAAATTAAAACTCTTTGAGAACATGTGATGGATCTTCCTCATACTTATAGGGAAAAATACGCATTTTTTAATAATTTTTATGGGAAATAATTAAATCGTGGAACACATTCAGTGCCTGCGTGGAGACAAATTTTTTTATTATTTTTTTGGTTTTCTACTCAAAATTACCATGAAAAATTTTCGTTCACACACTTAACTACAAAAATTTTATAGTTTTTTAGAAAACCAACTGCAAAAGTCTAAATTTTTTTAATCAACCACCTTTAATCATATTATTGACTATTCATATATATATATATATATATAACATGACTTTTATGAGCAGTGAGAGGAAACATTCTGTATCACTCATTTAGCAGTTGATATTATCTTCCTCTCACCTGATGTCACCCCCTTCCTCTACTATAACCAAATGTGTGGTCCACAATTCACCATCTCATAAAAGTCACACGCACACATATATATAATGACGTTCAACTAAGTGGGTGATAGCGTTAGAGGGGAGAATCCTGACCCTCCATTGTAATGAATGGCCAGGATTTATTTGTTATTAAAAAAAATTAATAATTTACGACTAAAATTTGTTTAGTATTAAAAAAAAAAAAAATTTCCCCTCCTTACCCCTTCTTTCTTTCTGCCCCATGAAGAAATATGAGCCGTAAATTGTTATTTTTTTAGCGTCTAATAAATCCTGGCGGTCCATTACAATGGAGGGCCAGGATTAGCCTATCTTACGCTCTCACCCTCTCATAAGAACGCTACCACACACACGCACATGCACCCACACTCGCACCGGCACAAGCGCGCGCGCTCGCGCGCGCATATATATTGTTAAGAAAACTTGAACAAATCTAGTATCCTATGATACCAAATCTGTTAGGGAAAACTTAATGCAGAAGCGAAAACCCTGGTAAATTGATTCGATTCAAATAATATAATTTACGCAAAACGAGAAGTAGACAAATATGGAGAAAGAAAGAACAAACACAAGAACACACGATATTTACGTGGAAACCCCTCTACAATCGAGAGGGGAGAAAACCACGGGCGGAGATGGAGATTCTTTATTAACTGAACGGAAGAATTACAACGACACTTCCCAAACGAGATATATGGAAGAATTACAATCATTCCCTCTGAACTCTTGTAGCACTCAAAACTTGGAGGAATTACGAATCACCTCTTTTTCTTAATGACGGCTCACCACACATTGATTGGATCTGAATGGGAGAAACTTCTCACCTAATACCGAAACATGGGGCCAAAAAACTGCGGGCTCTCAAGCTGGTGAGAGTTTACCGCCCGTCCCTGATGTTATTAGATGGGACACACAACCGCCCCCGTGTTAGAAGGGGCAGAAAAACCGCGGGTTCTCAAGCTGGTGAGAGTTTACCGCCCGTCTCTAATGTTAGATGGGACACACAACTGCCCCCGTGTTAGATGGGGGCAAAAAACCACGGGTTCTCAAACCGGTGAGAGTTTACGGCCTGCATGTTCTTTGCATTAGGTGAAAGCCAGGCGGTTCCTTCACTTTAGGTGAACGATGACCGCCCCACCTCTTCTTGCTCCCTTACTTCCATTTGAGCAAGAAGACCAAGCCCCCATTGTTCAAGGGACTTAGCATACCAAAGCTTTCACATTAGGTGAAAGCCAGGCGGTTCCTTCACTTTAGGTGAAGGATAGCCGCCCCACCTCTTCTTGCTCCCTTACTTCCATGTGAGCAAGAAGACCAAGCCCCCATTGTTTAAGGGACTTAGCATACCAAAGCCTTCACATTAGGTGAAAGCCAGGCGGTTCCTTCACTTTAGGAGAAGGGTAACCGCCCCACCTCTTCTTGCGCCCTTACTTCCATTTGAGCAAGAAGACCAAGCCCCTATTGTTTAAGGGACTTAGCATACCAAAGCCTTCACATTAGGTGAAAGCCAGGCGGTTCCTTCACTTAAGGTGAAGGGCGACCGCCCCACCTCTTCTTGCTCCCTTACTTCCATTTGAGCAAGAAGACCAAGCCCCCATTGTTCAAGAGACTTAGCATACCAAAGCCTTCACATTAGGTGAAAGCCAGGCGGTTCCTTCACTTTAGGTGAAGAGTAACCGCCCCACCTCTTCTTGCTCCCTTACTTCCATGTGAGGAAGAAGACCAAGCCCCCATTGTTTAAGGTACTTAGCATACCAAAGCCTTCACATTAGGTGAAAGCCAGGCAGTATCTTCACTTTGGGTGAAGGGTAACCGCCCCACCTCTTCTTGCACCCTTACTTCCATTTGAGCAAGAAGACCAAGCCCCCATTGTTCAAGGGACTTAGCATACCAAAGCCTTCACATTAGGTGAAAGCCAGGCGGTTCCTTCACTTTAGGTGAAGGGTAACCGCCCCACCTCTTCTTGCTACCTTACTTCCATTTGAGCAAGAAGACCAAGCCCCCATTGTTTAAGGGACTTAGCCTACCAAAGCCTTCACATTAGGTGAAAGCCAAGCGGTTCCTTCACTTTAGGTGAAGGGTCACCGCCCCACCTCTTCTTGCTCCGTTACTTCCATTTGAGCAAGAAGACCAAGCCCCCATTGTTCAAGGGACTTAGTATACCAAAGCCTTCACATTAGGTGAAAGCCAGGCGGTACCTTCACTTTAGGAGAAGGGTAACCGCCCCACCTCTTCTTGCTCCCTTACTTCCATTTGAGCAAGAAGACCGGGCCCCCATTGTTCAAGGGACTTAGCATACCAAAGCCTTCACATTAGATAAAAGCCAGGCGGTATCTTCACTTTGGGTGAAGGGTAACCGCCCCACCTCTTCTTGCTCCCTTACTTCCATTTGACCAAGAAGACCAAGCCCCCATTGTTCAAGGGACTTAGCATACCAAAGCCTTCACATTAGGTGAAAGCCAAGCGGTTCCTTCACTTTAGGTGAAGGGTAACCGCCCCACCTCTTCTTGCTCCCTTGCTTCCATTTGAGCAAGAAGACCAAGCCCCCATTGTTCAAGGAACTTAGCGTACCAAAGCCTTCACATTAGGTGAAAGCCAGGCGGGGTACCTTCACTTTAGGTGAAGGGTAACCGCCCCACCTCTACTTGCTCCCTTACTTCCATTTGAGCAAGAAGACCAAGCCCCTATTGTTTAAGGGACTTAGCATACCAAAGCCTTCACATTAGGTGAAAGCCAGGCGGTTCTTTCACTTTAGGTTAAGGGTAACCACCCCACCTCTTCTAGCTCCCTTACTTCCACTTGAGCAAGAAGACCAAGCCCCCATTGTTCAAGAGACTTAGCATACCAAAGCCTTCACATTAGGTGAAAGCCAAGCGGTTCCTTCACTTTGGGTGAAGGGTAACCGCCCCACCTCTTCTTGCTCCCTTACTTCCATTTGATCAAGAAAACCAAGTCTCCATTGTTCAAGGGACTTAGCATACCAAAGCCTTCACATTAGGTGAAAGCCAGGCGGTTCCTTCACTTTAGGTGAAGGGTAACCGCCCCACCTCTTCTTGCTCCCTTACTTCCATGTGAGCAAGAAGACCAAGCCCCCATTATTTAAGGGACTTAGCATGCCAAAGCCTTCACCTTAGTTGTGGAATGATTGGTCCATTCCTACTCCCAAAAAATTATTCACATTCCTTCATTCCCACTCCCACAAAATCATTCCCACGTACCAAACGGCGCCTAGATGTATAATCGTCAATAGTTTATAAAGTATTGAGAAGATTTAATTAAAATATTTCAGGTTTAGTAATATATTTTTCAAAAAATAGTTTTAACTTATGTATATGTAAATTGCATAATACCTATAAACAATTTAAAAATTTTAAACATATTAGATTTGAATACTTATACATTCTTTTTCTTACATGAATTTGACCTACGTATAAAATAATATTTCTTTCCTAGCCATCAGAACTAATTAACTTTTTTTTAAAAAAAAATTAAGGATTGGGAGAAAAGCAACTCAACAGTGTTGCCATCATAATCTTCTTTCGTCCAATCTGCTATTGCTTCAAAGGAGGTACCAGTGAACAGACCCCGCTTTAAAGACTGTCTCGGTTTCTCTCTTCTCTCACACCAAGCCCAAGTCTGAACATACATCCTTGTTTTAGTATGTTACAAATTCTGATGGAAAGTGTGCTCGTGTTTTTGGGTTGAGGGTGAAACTAAGAATTTTATAGTTATTTATTGTCGGTGTTTGGATGTATACATGTTGGCTTGTCCTTGATTTTAGGTTTAGTAATTTTTCTTCTATTACAATTGCTATGTAACTCAATAGTGTTTGTATCTTGCCTTTATTTTTTTTAATAAATTCCATAACTATTTAGTATTTAATTATATTTAAATGTACTTGGGACGATAATATTTAATTATTATATTTTCTTCTATTTAAGGACTTCTCATGCTCTTTGCTAAAAGTTGAGGTTCATAGATGAAGCCCAACTCCTTAGTATGATCGAGTATGGCCTGCACCTTTTTGGGATTGGCCTTAATTCCTTGAGAATTTACGATGAAGCCCAAGAATTTCCAGTCGGGTACAGCAAACGAACACTTTTCCGGGTTCAGCTTCATGCGGTACTTCCGAAGGGCCTCCAAACCCTCTCTCAGATCTGAAACATGGTCTAACTTACGCTTCGACTTAACTATCATATCGTCCACATAGACCTCCATGTTGTGCCCTACCTGGGGGACGAAGACTTTGTTAACCAACCTTTGGTAAGTAGCTCCTGCGTTTTTAAGCTCAAATGGCATTACTTTGTAGCAGTACGTACCTTCTGCCGTGATGAAAGCCGTTTTGTCTTCGTCCGCAGAATGCAGTTGAATCTGGTGGTATCCGGAAAAGGCGTCCATGAAGCTAAATAGCTCGTAGCCTGCCGTGGAATCCACCAACCTGTCTCTTTTGGGCAGAGGGTAGGAGTCCTTTGGGCAGGCTTCGTTGAGATCTGTAAAATCCACGCACATCCTCCAGCTTCCGTTTGACTTCTTCACTAACACCACGTTGGCCAACCATTCGGGGTATAGTACTTCCTGTATAAACCCGGCTTGAGATAGCTTCTTAACCTCAGCCTTGATGATCTCATTACGTTCGGTGCAAAAGCTGCGCCTCCGCTGTTTAACGGGTGTCTTATCATCTCGTACGTTAAGTTGATGGGTGATTACTTCGGGAGGTATTCCGGGCATTTCAGTGGCAGCAAAAGCGAAAACGTCCCGGTATTGCCTCAAGAGTTCCCCAATTTCTTCACGCAGATGTCTAGGGAGGGAGGTGCCCAAATAAGTGTAACATCCCGGCCCCAGCTCATATTTCTCCAAGGGCGGAGGGGAAGGGCGCCCCTCAGGAGGGAAGCCCAGTTCAAGTGGTTCGGCTGTCATGACTGCGAGGCTGGAAAAGGTATGACAATATTCTGAGATTGCGCCGTGCCTCCCTCGTATCGTGATGACGTTCCTGGTGTCTGATTCAAACTTCATTTCCAGGTGATAGGTAGACACCACTACCTTCAAACGGTTCAGGGAGGACCTCCCTAAGATCATGTTGTAAGAAGAGGGAGCGCCAATAACAAGGAACTCTATCTTGACCGTCCGTCGCTCATCTTTGTTTCTGAAAATGGTGGACAGCGTTATCCTGCCCCGTGGCAGGATGGGCGCTCCGGTGAAGCCCATGATGGAGTACGGTGCGGGTGATAGCGCACTGAGCGGCATCCCCATTTTGTTATAGCAGTACAAAAATAGGATATTTGCAGAACTGCCCTGATCCACCAGTATTCTACGTACCGTGTGTTTGTTGATATCGGCCGCAATCACAAGGGGGTCCTCTTGCTGAGTGTCCACACCTCCGGCATCTTCTCTGGTGAAGCTAATACATCGGGGCGCATCCTGGGATGCGTCCCTTTCCACGTTCAGAGTTTCCGTCCCCTCCCCTGATATGGGGGGAATTACTTTTGAGGTGATGGTGGCGACGACTTTGGCCACTGCGTTCTTGGAACCTTTTTCGCTACCACTTGCAGCTCGGGCCTTTCCAGTCTTCATCTTTTATAACGTTGCGTATTCTTCACACTGGCTGGTATGCTCGGCTTCCTTGAGGCGGAAGTCCAAGCCCCGACACTTGGCCGTGTCATGGGTAGAAACTTGGTGATATGCACACCAGACCGCCCCACCACCATCAGGCGGAGTAGGGTCCTGGCCCTTGGATGGTCCCTTCGTTTCTACTTCTAAGAGCTGGTGAGGCGCGGGCTGCTGATTCTGAGTTCGAAAGGTAGGCGCGTTTGGTTTTCTGACCTGTCGAGCATTACCCTGGGGTGGCCTGGGGCGGTCTCTTGGCCCTGGAGACACCTGAGTCATTTCAGTTTGGGGCGTTATCTGCATAACGTCCTCTGCCAGAATATACTTATTGGCCTTTCTCCATAATTCGTCGATGGTGGGGGGTGGCCCCTTTGCCAAAGCGAACTTGAAGTTGGAGTTCTGCAATCCGTTAATAAAGGCGGTAATGGCCGTTTCGTCAGACAAGGTGGCGACGTCGGTCATGGCCCGTGTAAACCGTTTCACATAACTCCTCAAGGGCTCAGTCTCATACTGTTGCAACTTGAGGAGATGCGCTGCCGTCCTCCTCCTTCTTTTATTACTAACAAAGTGACGAACAAACCTTTCGGAGAGGTTCGTGAAGCTATCCACAGAAGAGTTTGGAAGGGAGTCGAACCAGTTTTGGGCAACCCCCTTCAAGGTAGCGGGAAAACATTTGCACCATATGTCCTCCCCCATGTCCTGTAGATACATCCGGGCCATAAAGCTGGCCAAGTGATCTTCAGGATCCTGTGTTCCATCAAATAAATCGATGTTTGGAACTTTTACCTTCCCTGTTGGGGCTGACAAAATCCGGGACGAGAAGGGCGAGTGAGTTCCTGGCACCACGTAAGAGGTGGCCGGTCTGGGGGTTCCCCTGGATTCCCTCCTGGCTTGCATGAGGCGAGCACTTGGCGTAGAGGCAGTGGCCCCTCTTATGTCTTGAGCTTGTGTTCGAGGGGATGCCGGGGTGGAATGGTCAGGCTCTGGCATATATTCGGTATTGGCTGGTGTATGTGAGCAGAACTGTAGATTTGTTGTTGGAGCTGCTCAAACTGGCCTCGTGTTACGTAATCGGGGTGATGGCGTCCCCCGTGAGCGGTAGATCGACTGGTGTTTGACATGGGAAAAGTTAGTACTACCCTTCCCACAGACGACGCCCATTGTTTCGGGATTTTTTGGTTGGGTTCTTAAGGGTGGAACGAGGCTCAAGTTCCTTGTCCTTCTTGTGAGGTTCCTTCCCTTGTTTATAGGGGAATGTATGCTTGGGTAGCAAGTAATGGGGATTGGGTACCGCCTGGCCCGTTCAGCCAATGGGGGCATTGGTCATTTCTAGAGGTGAGGTTATTTAGGTGGGGTGTTTAAGGAGGCGACAATGGCTCCTAGGCCCCATGTCGCCGGGTAGCAGTTATGCTGGGAGGCGGTAGTGGGCAGTGGGTCCTGGGCCCTGTACCGCCTGGTGGCGGTTATGCTGGGGGGCGGTAGTGGCTCCTGGCCCCTATACCGCCGGGTGGTCACTTTTGTATTCATCAATGCTAAATTAAAATTTAGTCCTTTTGTGTTTACGAAAAACTTTTTAAATTTAGGTTCCATTTATTTTGATGGAAAATCTTTCCTTTAAAATTTTATAATTTCTTTACATAACTTTATTGCAATAACAATAATTCTCAAGTTTAAAGGCCTTAAGGTCAATACGGGTTACAAGTCGGATTGGGTTTGTGCTTGAATTTCAATGGGTTCAGGTCTACTTGGAGTAGGGTCATTTTGGGTCAGGTTACATCAAGGGGTTGGGCTGGGTCAATATTCATAGTGGGCCTTTTTCAGTTGGATTATGACTGGGTCAAACTAATCTTAAACTGAGTCATTATAAGCTTGGGTCAAGTTATTTAGATCAATTCTTCGGGTCAAATCAGGTTAGGTCGTTGATTTTTCAAGTCGGATTTTCGAGTCAATTTAACTACAGAAACCCAAATTCTACCCATTACCGACTTCTAAATTAAATAAAATTTCATTCCTAGTTGCACTTAAATATACATGTCAAATTTATCCTAATAATATTCGAATTTGTAGACAACCAAGACTGCAAGTATTAGTCATTAAGGCTGCATTTGGTTCAACCTTTTAATAACTTAAAGTTGTGAAAAAAATCTAGTTGATTGCAGGGCTTGCGTTTGGTTGGTAGAAAAATATTTTTACATCTTTTTCATAACTTAAATAGAATAATGAAAAGTTATTTTATAATTAAGCAGAAAAAGATGCAAAATTGAATCTTTTTCACAGTTTATTTTAGAAAAATTCTTTGAAAGGACTATATTAATATTAAATATTTACCACTATGATTTACTTTTACTTGTTATCACCATCTCCACCTACCATTACCTTTTTTATGCCCATGGGTCGCTACACTCATCACTCTTCACTGCCGTAACCAACTATTATCATGATTTTTTTGCAGCTACTATTATTGATTAATTTATACTATAGTCATTTTTGTGATTATAGTATATGAGTTCTTTTTTTAGACTTACATTCAAACACTTTATTATGTAAAAAAGATCTTTCTGCACAGCACGATCAAACACTTCATTGTAAAAAGATACAGATTTTAAATAGACAGATCTTATTGAAACAGATAAGCTGAAAAAATTAAGCTTAAATAAGCTGAACCAAACACACCCTAAATAAGCAACATAATAAATGAATTTTACTACGAAACCAAAACATTTAGGCTTCGTTTGTTTCAATGGAAAACATCTTTTCACATTTCGATAATCCTTGCTTGTTTTTAAGGAATCATATTTTACTAATCATCTTATACCTAGTTATAGGACAATATAAGTAGCAATACAATATATTTAAAATTATTTAGACTCTGTGTAGTTGTAGAATTATTACTATGATACCCTAATGTTTGAGCATTTATTACATATCCTGACATTTGAATGTATATAATGGCATACCCTAAAGTTGAATATTTTTTCACTCAGGTGCCATATATCAAAATTTGATGAATTTTTGCAAGAATTTGACCAAATATAAAAGTACTAATATAATACATAATTACGATAATATGTACAATCATGTTAATATTTTTAGCGAATTACGATAAAAATTCATCGTATATTGATGTAAACTACTTAAACATGGCCAAAATCATGTGCCGTGTTAGCAATTTTTAGGAAAAATCTAATAAGAATACTTATATATTATTGAAATCATGTTTCTAGATCACTTGGAATGATGATTTTTCCTCTTTTAAAAGGGAAGTCATTTTCACCATTTGAAAGAAAAGGTTTTCCTCCGTCACCAATCTTGGGCCAAACAACGAAAAAGGGAAAAACTACTTTCTAGAATGTGGTCTTTCCCTAAACAAATGGAGCCTTAGATATAACTGACGCATCAGTTGACATATCTCAACCCTCTGTTTGGCAATGGGATAAATAAAAGTAAAAAGAGGTAGGGGTAATGAGGGTAAAGATTTACCCCTCTTTGGCAATTCCTTTGAGGGGTAATGGGGGTGATAAAAGGTAAGTTTTATCCCTCATCACCCTCTTTACTACCATTTTTTTTTAAACTCAAATAGGAGGTAAATAAGGAAGAGGTAAATTTTGAAAAAAATTTGGATAATTTTGTCCTTATTTTAACTATAACTCTCTTTACCTTTATCTCTTTGTCCAATTACTAAATAAGGGTAACTTGCTAGCGCTTTTTAAAAGCATCAAAAAAATTCGCCTACTAAGCATTACCGGCGGTTGATATGAAACAAAAAGCAAAAAGTATTTTGAAAACCCAATTTTGGGCTCTCAAATTTGAATTCCCGCCATTTCCCGCCCGCCCTTTATTCTCTCGGCCCTTATAATTTTGCCTCACTCCTCACTGTCCTTTGTGATTCTCTCTCAATCTCCCACTTTTTCGCCCTCTCTATCATTTTCTCACATTCTTGCTTTTCTTCTCTTAAATGCCCCTTAATTTTGTGGTTTTCGCTCAATTGTGGTTTAGTTGCATAAGCCCCTCAATTTTAGGCTCTTGGATGCATATTCTTGTTGATTATAGTGCCAAACACTTGTCAACCGAGCTATAGTGAAATTCTACACCAAATCAACCCTATACACCGTAATTTTCAAATTTTATTAACTTTATACGCATTCTCTATAAAAAGATTCACATTTGCAATAATTAAAATTTACTTTGAAAATTGACATTGTCCATGATTCGAACATGAACTTGTTTAAAATGGTTTTTTTTTTGTTGTTGTATTTTTGTGATTAAGAAATGAATTTGTGTTTGATTATGGCTAAATCTTTGATTTTCCTGCTATTTTTAGTATTCTATGGGACATCCCATGTCAAGAATTAACACAAGTCAAGAAGAAGAATCGATAATTAGAGCACTATATTCAGACAATTTCAAAGGAATTTTTCAAATCAAACGTTTGTATGTCTGCTAATTTCTTTAAAAAAATTTCACATAAATAGCTTCCTCTTTTAAGTTATTATACTACAAAGAATTTTATTTGGTTGATAATAAATATATAAAATGTTGATACTATATCATGCTGATTGAACTATGTTTTGGATTTTTTTTTTCTTTTTTCGGTATCCACTTCCTCGTTTGATTTTTGATGACTTTCTTCCCAAGGGAAGAGATGAAACTATGGACATTCGGAAGTTAATGAAAATTGATCACCTCTATTTATTTGTTAAAATTGTGATGATTTTTTATGTATTTTGGAGAAGCTATTGTCTATTTTGTTTTAAACCCTAAGAAATGATGTAATATTGGTAATATTGCACTGTAAAATAGTGCTTGAATTCGATTATTATATGCTATTCATTTGGCTACAATATGTTATTCCTTCGTAATTTACATCTTTAGTTCTATTCATATACAACTAAAATTTTTATTTCGAGAAAGGCAAAGGATTTAATTATTACATAATTTCGTCGATTATATAATGTATTTTTCAATTCTTTTATTTTACTCTGACATTTTAAAGCTTCTCTAAAAAACAAACGTAGGGGACCTTTCCCAAAAAAAGAAAAAAATTGGGGGAATATTTTTTCTATATGTTAATTTCCTGGCACTTTAAAGCGCAGGTAACAATGGCGGGAAATTTCCTGCCAAAGCATCTCAGTATTTTATTTTTTTAATATTTTATCTTTAATGACACTTTAAAGCGCTAGCATAAAAGCGCAGTCAAGGATTACTGGCGCTTCGGTCTCAACGCCTACACTCTAACTAGAAATTAAAAAAAGCGCCAATACAGTCTCGTTTTTCCATAGGGCCTTGACATGGGGGAATATGGGTAGGACAGTCTACCACCAGTCCAAGGGTGCTTTACAGCTGTGGGTTCACACTTCATAGTCTATATATAATTTAAAAAATTTTTCTATCCAATCGTATTTTTTTCTAAAGGTCGGGTTGTTAAATTGTTGTGTCCATGCATCCTGATACTCATGACATGCATCCGCCACTATATGCCAGCCCTATTTATCATTGAACCACCAAAAAAAATTATTTACAAATTACTTTTTGCTATATTTACTACATTTTATTTAAAGAGTTAGCCAATTTATAAACCGTACTTCCTTCAACCAAGCTATTTGCATCACTTATGCAAAAGGCACTTTTAATGCCAGCTCGAGCCTTTGTTTGAAATAATACACAAAAAAAAAAAAATTTAAATTAATTTTAAAGAAAAATTTTTACCTAAAAGACATTTATGTCATTATTTGAAATTTTTTATTCTTTTCTCGTTTCCTTTGTTAAATAACTGAGTTTTAGTACACATTTTTCTTGCATGTATTTTTTTTAAATTTAAAATATTTTTTCATTTATAATAATTTATGTTAATTTATTTAATATAAGCATACAAATATCATAAATTATATCATCTCTTTCTCTTTCTTCCTCTGCTCCTCTCTCTTTCTTTGTGCTGCACCCGACTCCCTTTCTTCTCTTCTAACTCTAATCTTCACCAATTACACTTGTAAATCTTACATCATATTGTACGCAATATAATGAGATATACACCATATGAGGTTTTGACTGATCTTTCACGTCGTTGATTGTCATCGATCGATTATTTCATTGACTAATTGGGTTCATTGTATTCATTAAAATTAGTGTCCGAGACTTTAATTGCTATCGATCGTATATTAAGATGGCATATTTAAGGCATGTTTTTGATGTTTTGTCCTTTTTCAAATTTAGTATAAACGGGAATCTTTAGAAAATAAATTTTGGGGAAAAAGAAGTCAAGAACTAATCATGTCGTGTCCATTTTCTTTTCAACTTTTCAATAAGATTTATATCTTTTTTATTGGTGAATTGTTTGGTTATGTAATAGGAAAAAGATCCTATTTTACAAAATAAAATATCTGAAAACATGTTTCAAGAAGTAGCTTGTCTATTATAATAATAAAAAAATGACTTAAAAATATCAAATTAGCTGTGCGGATAAATCTGAAACAAACTGATATACTTTGATACCAATTTGTTTGGAAAATCTTGTTGTGGAAGCGCAAACCCTAATTACTTGATTCGATTCAAATAATATGACTCACACAAACGAGAAGTAAACAAATATATGAGAAAGAAAGAATAAACACAAACACACAATTTTTACATGAAAACCCCTCTACAATCGAGAGGGGAGAAAACCAGAGGCGGGGATGGAGATTCTTTATTGATACTGAACGAACGAATTACAACGACACTTCCTCTTGACAAGATCTATGAAGAATTACAAATTACTTTCTCTTGACTCTTGTAGGGTTTCTCTCTTAGGTGATGACGGCAGCCTCACTTTGATTTAATATAAAAACCGAAAACCCTAGCTCTCTATTTATAACTGCACGGGTCTGGGGAGTCTCAATCGATCTGGTGGGACCTGATCGATTAGCTTACCCACGGCATGCCCTGTATCTAAAACAAGTAATTTGAGACATAATCCTAACAAATCTCCACCTTAGGTCAAATTACATATATGAAAGAATTTCCTCCACCTTCTCTACTTAACACCCCACACACGGGGTTATCTCAACAAAACACGAAACCTAACCGAGTCCGAGCGAAGCTTGAAATTCTTGCTGGGTAGCAACTGAGTGAACATATCTGAGAGGTTATCAGCAATGCTAATCTTCTTCTTCTCTGAATTGGCTCTTGACACATTATCTGAAACAGCTACCTACTACTGAACTGTGTTACTTAACAGAAACTGAACTCCCTCTGACTTACTCAACTGACCTGAATCACAATCAACTGATGACATCCTCTGTGGAGACAATAACGAAGACTCATCAAACGTGACATTTCTACTCGTCAGGAATTGTTTGAAGCGAAATCTTTTCTGCTTCCCACAAAACCCTTGTTCATAGACTATTAGTCTTGTAGACTGACCACACAAAGAGCCCCTCACACTGTGCTCAAACAGACCCCTATCACATGAATGATCCAATCTTAAACGTCCTGAATTTATGATCTCTGGTTCTGTTAACAACAAGGATGATGAAGACGCTGTAACAGATCTAACAACTGTGGAACCGACAAGCTCACACAGAGTACCTCCCCTTCTTCCTTTCATAACTGTCAAAGCACCCTTAACAACCTTCAAAACTCCACCTTCAGCTGTGTACCTGTACCCTTTAGACTCAAGAGTGCCTAAAGAGATGAGATTTTTCTTCAAATCAGAAACATGACGAACATCGCTCAAAACCCTGATAGTGCCGTCGAACATTCTAAAACGAATTGTTCCTATACCCAAAACTTCGCATGGAGTATCATTACCCATCAAAGAAACTCCACCTCGAACTGACTCATACGTGGAAAACCAATCCCGATTGGGACTGACATGATAGGAGCAACCCGAATCCAAAATATAACTATCTCTCAAATTGGACTGAGGTTCAGACATAGACAGTAGAATATCATCATTCTCACCATCCATAATATTAGCTACTGAGGATCTCTGGTCAGATCTGTTGTCTGCTTCAAGTTTTCTTTTAAGCTTGTAACAATCTTTCTTAATGTGCCCTTTCTTATGACAGTAGTTACAGGTTAGGTCTTGATGCCTAGACTTAGACTTGTTTCCATTGTGATCATACTCAGTTCTCCCTCTCACAAATAAACCACTACCTGAGTTATAAGTAGAATCAGATAATTCTCTATCTACTCGTTTTTTACTCAGTAGGTTTCTCTTAATTTCATCAACAGATATAGTTTGGCTACCACCATAAATCATTCATTCAATAAAACCCTTATATGAAGCAGAGAGAGAACACAATAACAATATTGCCTGATCTTCGTCCTTAGGAACATCATTCAATTCTTTCAAATCTTGAATAATTGAATTAAATTCATTGACGTGATTCTTAAGTGGCGTACCTTCTGACATACGAAACGTGAATAACCGGCGCTTAACTGCGAGTTTTTTGGAGACAGACTTGAAACAGAGCATATCTTGCAATTTCTCCCATAACTCCTTAGCGGTCTTCACTTCTAGAACTGATGTCAAAACGTCATCGGTAAGACACATCTGAATAGCAGTGAGTGCCTTCTCATTTAGCTCCTCCCATTGTACTTCTGTTAAATTCTTTAGTTTCTTCTTTTCCCATCTAAAGCTTTCTTCAAGCCACTCTGAGTCAAGAGGCCTTTAACGCGAACCTTCCATAAGCTAAAACCCCCTTGACCACCAAACTTCTCAATTTCAGATCTAATTGCGGATGTCATAGTATCAAATTGAAATAAATAGGGCTCTGATACCAATTTGTGCAGATAAATCTATAACAAACTGATATACTTTGATACCAATTTGTTAGGAAAATCTTAATGCGGAAGCGTAAACCCTAATCACTTTATTCGATTCAAATAATATGACTCACACAAACGAGAAGTAAACAAATATATGAGAAAGAAAGAACAAACATGAACACAAAATATTTACATGGAAACCCCTCCACAATCGAGAGGGGACAAAACGACCGGCGGAGATGGAGATTCTTTATTGATACTGAACGGAAGAATTACAACGACACTTCCTCTTGACAAGATCTATAAAGGAATTACAAATCACTTTCGCTTGACTCTCGTACGGTTTCTCTCTTAGGTGATGACGGTAGCCTCACTTTGATTGGATACGAAAACCGAAAACCCTAGCTCTCTATTTATAACCGCGCGAGTCTGGGGAGTCCCGATCGATCGGCTGCTCTTCTGCAGCCAAAACACGCTTGATCCAAAACCCGATCGGTCGGGGATTCACCCAATCGATCGGCTTACCCATGGCATGCCCTGTATCTAAAACAAGTAATTTGAGACATAATCCTAACATTAGCTAATAATAGTAGGTAGAAAAATCATGATAATGAGTTGTTATGGCAGTGAAGAGTGGTGAGTGCAAACGACTAGTGGGAATAAAAGGCATGATGGTAGATGCAGGTAGTGTTAAAAAGTAAAAATAGGTAATGATAGTGAAGATTTAAAACTAATTTAATCTTTTTGGAATATTTTTCTGAAATGAGCAGTAAAAAAAATTAAATTTTGCATTCTTTTTTAGAAGAGGTAAAGACATCAAATTAACCTTAAAATGTAGGAACTATGAGATCACCCTAAGGATGCCTTCAATATTCAGGGATCCTAGTCCGATGATATTCAATAAGTGGAACATATTAGCTGTCCGCTCTCATCCTAAAATTTCTTAGGAAGACCTGTTTGAAAACGAAATGCTCATCCAACCTCCACAAGATGTTTGTGCTTATGCTGAACAACTTCACACTTATAAAATTTCATTCCCAGTTGTACTTATCTATAAAAAATTTGTTAGGCCGGTTTTTCCGGTCAAGTTAATTAGAGAAACCCAGAATCCGCCTGTTAACGACTTTTAAACTCTATAAAATTCCATTCCAAGTTGTATTTAACTATACATGTCAAAGATGACGAGTTATACTAATAGTATTAGAATTTGTAGACAACCATGACTCCAAGGATTAGTCATTAAATAAGCAACATAATAAATGCGTTTTTACTACAAAACCAAAACATTTAGATATAACTGAAGCATTGGTTGACAAATCTCAACTCTCTGTTTGGCAATGGGATAATGGGGGGTAAATGGAGGTACCTGTTTGGCAATTCCTTTGAGGGGTAATGGAGAATGATTAGCCATTAAATAGGCAACATAATCAATGGCACTTACACTATTCGACAAGACATTTAGACATAACTAACGCAGGGGGTAAACAGAGGCAGCGGTAATGGGGGTTAAAAATTTACCTCTATTTGGCAATTCCTTTTAGGTAAGAATGGCAATGAGTTGGATTTGGGTTGGTTTACCTCTATCCAAATCCAACACATAAAAACCCGACCCAACCCTAATCCAGAAAAAAAAAAACCCATTTGTTTTATGAAAATTTAACACAAATTCAAATCTATCAGGTGGAATGAATATCCGAACCAAATTTATAACCTATTTAAACCCTAGAAAAATTATAATATTATAATTCTATTAATAATATATATAACAATAATGTAATAATTATACCTTATAAGTCCATATTTGGATTAACCATTATGTCTTTTTCTTTTTTCCCATATAATATGTATAATTATAGCAATATAATATTGTACAATTATTCAAGAAATTCCTAAATAATACTATTTGTACACTAAATATAGTTTCAGGTCAGATTTGGGTCGGGTTTGGATTGGATTTGGTGTCATACAATTCTAATCTGACCCAAAACTCATTTATCAACATCAAAATTCAAATTCATTTAAAACTCATTTTTCACATTCAAATCTATCATAAATAAATCGGGTTGAATGAATATCCAATGAATTCGGGTGAAATTATCATCCCTATACTTAGGGGTAATAGGGGGATGACGGGTAAGTTTTTACCCTCTATTACTGTTTTTACCACCATTTTAAGTATTGATAGCATTACTCGTAATGTGATACCCGTTGGAGTTGTAGGTAATATTTGGAGTGCTCAGTGAGGTCATGTGAGTTGATTGTTCGGAGGTTGTTAAAATTTAAATTGAAATAGAAACTAAAATTGGAATACTTAAACCTGGAAGAAGAACGTATATTACCTGGATCATCAATGTATACGAAGTAAGAACACTACTTAAAGGAAACGAGCGTTATCTCGTGCAATGCACGGAGGTATTTGTATTTTTTAATTTTCTGTATTATCATATTAATTGTATTAAGTCTTCCTTTTTTTTCTTTTTTATTTTGTCATTTGTATTTTATAAGTTTTATATTATAACATAAACATGTAAAACATAAATTATATGCATATAAATTAGTGCATACAATAACAATTCTCATAGATCTTGAACTTCATAATTTTCACATATTAAGATAAAGAACATACTTTAACTAATAGCAATTATTGATTGATCGTTGAGTATCGACATCGGAGAGATTTGATTTTTCTGCTTAACCACTTTCTTTAATGTACGGTGTAAGATAGAGTATCGTATTTTTAATTATCTTTCATGTTCATGTGTTTATATGTTATGGTAAAGAGATGACTAGACTCTTATTATAGAGAAGAAAAGGGAGTCTTCCATCGAAACACTAATGATTGTTTCCTTTTCATTAATAGACACGTCTTTTATTAATAGACATGTCTCTTTATTAATAAATTTGTCTTTTCACTAAAAGACATGTCTCTTTACTAAGAAATATCAAAGAAATATACATTTTTATTAAAAGACATGTCTAGGAACTATATTTCCCAAAAAGCTTAAGCTGATCGGAGAAGGCCTAGGAATAGTTTTATACTTTAACATGCCCCTTCACGCGAATACCTATTAGGCTCAAGGTGTGGATGTGCACAAGCTCACCTCATACCTTGTGCTTAAATTTATTAATGTTGAAAGTGGGGGCTGTTGGGATTTGAACTCATGATCTCTTGGTCATTAAGGCTCTAATACCATGTCAAGAAACTATCTTTCCCAGAAGCTTAAGCTAATAGGTAAAGACCCATGAATGATTTAATACTGTAACATGCTTAACCCTACTGCCTTCTCTTCTTCTAGCTCTAATCTTCACCAATTATACTTGCAAATCTTACACCATAATGTACACAATATATTGAGATATACATAATATGAGTTTTTGACTGATCTTTCACGTCGTTGATGTCATCGATAGATCATTTCATTGACTATTTGGGTCTGTCGTACTGATTGAAATTCGTGTATGAGAATTTAATTGGTATCGATCGTACATTAAGATGGCCCATTTAAAGCATCTTTAGAAAATAAATTTTGGAGACAAAGAAGTCTAAGATCTATCAGGATGTCTCCCTTTTTTTTTCAACTAATATGTTTTTATAAGATCTATATTATTTTCACGATGAACTGTTTGGGTTATTCACCAGGAAATAGATTTTATTTTACAAAGTAAAATATTATAATCATAAATAATAGAACGGTTACCCAAAATAGCCCAAAATAAATATTACCCAAAATGGCCCATTTTGAAAAATATTTTTCCAAATGGCCTCCATGTCATCAAATTTAAAATTTTAATTTTTTTTTTTGTGTACTTAACACTTTAAACCTTTTTAAATTTTTTTATTTAATTTTTTAATAAATTATTAATTATTAATTAAATTAAATATATTAATTATATTTTTAGCATCATGTTATATTTAGCTTTATAACATGCGTTTTAGTTAAATTATGTATGTTATTTATAATAAAAAATTTAAATTAAGTTAGTTGCTAAATATTAAATAATATTATATATACATAATTTTTTAATTTACTCATTATTACAGTTGCATAATAATAGTTTTTATTTATATAACATTTTATATAAATTATTATTTTTTAAAATAATAATATTTTTTATTTTGAGTCATTTTGGGCAATGGCTCTAAGAAATGACTTAATAATATAAATTGGCTAATAATAGTAGATAAGAAAATCATAATAATAGTTAGTCGTGGAAGTGAAAAATGGCATGTGCAATGGCTAGTGGGAGTAAAAGGCCTAATGGTAGGTGCAAGTAGTGTTAGAAAGTAAAAATAGGTAATGATGGTGAATATTTAAAACTATAGTTTTATCTTTTTGAAACATTTTTCTAAAACAGATGTACAAAAAATTAATAGGATAAGCGGCCGTTAAAATACATTCACCCTAAAATCTCTTAGGAAGACCTATTTTAAACTTATGCTTAACAACTCTATTTTGTTGAGGTGTTTCGGTCAACGAAGTTTGAAACTAAATTCCACGTTCGACATAGAAATCCAATAGTGGCTTGTACTTGAATTCCTGACCACTGCTGCTTCTCACTTGCTTGACCTGAGAACCAAATGAGGTACCAACGATATGACAATAATTCATAAGAATTTTTTAGGCTTGAGATTTCTCCCTCATCAAATAAACCCAAGTACAATGACTGTAATCGTCAACAATAGCGAGAAAATATCAAGCACCCATCAAAGACAACATCTGATAAGGCCCCCAAATATCATAATGTGTTAATTCCAAACAAGCATGAGTCCTCTAAACAAACAAAGGAAACGGTAAACGTGCTTGCTTAGCACAGTGACACGAATCACAAACAAAATATATCTTTTTAACATTTAAATATGGAAAAACTAATAACTTTGAAAATGGAACATGTCCCAGCTGATAGTGCCACAAAACTTCCTCTTTATTACTCTTGACGGAAAAAGCCGAAGGAGCCACCGGCCGAGCTTCCAATAGATAACCCATCTCTCTATCTACCCACTCCAGTTAGCTTCCTTCAGCGTCGGTTTTGTATGTAACAAAAATCAGGGTGGAAAATCAATGCACATTTTTCATCATGAGTTAACTTACTCATGAGGACAAGCCATGTTATAAAAATCCAGGTCTGGTATAGAGTTATTTATATACTTATGGGCAGAGGTAAAAATTGGGTAGGTTCGGGTCATGTCAGGTTTGCAATGAACTCACCTCAGGTTGGGCTTAGGTTAACCCAATTGGGTTCGGGTCATCTTTGACTTTCAACTATGCTTGGGTCAAGTTAGGTTGGGGACATTATCTTAGGTCCGGGTCACCTTAATTTTAGGTCATCTCGGGTATGGGTCAATTTTGGATCGGATTATACAGGTCTCGGGTAATTACGGTTTGACCCATCGGGTTGCCCATTTTTGGCTTAATATGTATATTTATAGATTCTAACTGTTTTTTTTCTTTTTTGATAAATAGCGGCAAAACCGTGCAACAAAGTAGGGAACTCGACTAAACGAGCCCTGAGAAATCCCGTACATGGGAGACCTACAGAAAAGACCCAAAAGAAAAAAACAGGGAGTAAACAACAAGAAACAGGCACAACCAAACAAAAAACGAGAACATACAAAGACCACCAAAATAGAAGAAAGGGACACAAAAAAAGAAAAACAGGACGATGGAAGAAGCTGAAGCAGAGCCACCTAAAAGAACACCTAACTGGATCTCAACTGAAGAAAAAGCAGACAAAAAACATAGTAAACAAGATTCTAACTGTTTATATTTTCCTTTTTTTTTCTCTTTTAACTTTCTTTTAATCTCTACTATATTATAACTACAATATTTATTATTTATTATTTTTCTTCCTCGAACACCATTTCAATGTAAGTAGAGATCCTACAAGTTATACATTAAACCTCTTTAGTAGGGATTAAACAACTAAGCAAGTATGCGATTGTGAGCAATTATATGCTGAATTAAAATTTAGTTTCTTTGTATTGTTGAAAAACTTTTTTATTTTAGGTTCCATTTGTTTTGATGGAAAATCTTTCCTTTACAATTCTATAATTTTTTTACATTACTTTATTACTATTACAATAATTCTCAAGTTTAAAGGCCTTAGGGTCAATGCGGGCTACAAGTCGGGTTGGGTTTGTGCTCGAGTTTCGATGGGTTTAGGTCTACTTGGATTAGGGTCATTTTGGGTCGGGTTACATTGGGGAGTTGGGCTGAGTCAATATTTATATCGGGCCTTTTTGGGTTGGAGTATGACTGGGTCGGATTAGTCTTAGGATGGTCATTCTATGTTCGGGTCAATTTATTTACATCAGATCTTCGGGTCGAATTAGGTTAGGTCATTGAGTTTTCAAGTCGGTTTTCTGAGTCAAGTTAATTAGAGAAGCCCGGAATCTGCCCATTACCGACTTCTAAACTATATAAAATTTCATTCCAATTTGTACTTAACTATACATGTCAAAGCTGACCTTTTATCCTAATAATATTAAAACGAGTGTTATCCCATGTGATGTATGGAGGTGTTTATATTTTTTTTATTTTTTTTATTATCACATTACAATTGTATTATGCATAAACAGTAGTGCGTATAATAAAAATTCTAATATATTTTAAACTTTATAATTTTCACACATTAAGATTAAGAACGTACATTAATTAATAGCAATCCTTGATTGATAATTGAGTATAAACACCGAAGAAATATGATTTTTCCCTCTTAACCACTTTTAATTATCTTTCATGTTCATAGATTTATATGTTGTGGTAGACAAAGAACCATAATCTTATTTATAGAGAAGAGGGGTGACATCCATCAAAACACCAATGGTCGAGTCCTTTCGTTAATAGACACGTCTTTTCATTTGTGAACAAGACACCGCATTCTTCATTGCAGATGAAGACACATGAAGAGGTATGGTCCCGTTCTACTTCTGATTATTCTCAGATTAAAGTTTTTGGTTGTCCTGTATATGCATATGTTAATAATGGAAAGCTGGAGCCTAGTGCCAAGAAATGCATCTTTCTTGGTTATTCGTCAGGTGTGAAGGGATATAGATTGCAAGATCCAAGTGCTCAGAAGTTTCTAACTAGTAGAGATGTTACCTTTGATGAGTTTGCTCTACTTCATCCGCCACACACATCCTCCATTGACAGTGATTCAGTTCAGGTTGAGACACCAGATGTTACACAGATACATTTAGATCCGCATGTCGTTCAGCTAGAGAGTATTCTAGTACCTCCGGTACGGGTTTTTGATGGTTCTATTGATAATGCAGAAACAAGTCAGCAGGTGGAGAATAATACTATACTTGGTGGTAAACCGAGGCGTCAGATCAGGTCTCCAGAGAGATATGGACACGAGGAAATGATTGCTTATGCCCTCACTACTTCTGAGTCTTTAGATGACAGTGAGCCGACTTCATATACAGACGCTGTATCGAGATCAGATGCTGAGAAGTGGCTCGTTGCTATGAATGAAGAGATGTAGTCTCTTCATAAGAACCAGACATGGGAATTGGTGAAGCCTCAAATAGGGAAAGGGCTGATAGGTTGCAAATGGGTCTTCAAAAGAAAAGAGGGCATTCCTGGAGTTGAAGATGCACGATACAAGACACGTTTGGTAGCTAAAAGCTGCAGTCAGGTATAGGGTATTGATTTTGATGACATATTTTCACCTGTAGTTAGACATACTTCGATTCGTGTGCTTTTGTCTTTGGTTGCCATGCAAGACTTAGAGCTTGAGCAGTTAGATGTAAAGACTGCATTTTTGCATGGTGAACTAGAAGAGAGTATCTTTATACATCAGCCCGAGGGCTTTGTTGTAGAAGGAAAGGAAGATCATGTATATTTTCTTAAGAAGTCTTTATATGGTTTGAATCAATCTCCTAGGCAATGGTATAGGAGATTTGATCACTTCATGACAGGTCATGGGCACATCAGGATTAAGTACTACAATTATGTGTACTTCAGAAAGATTGATTCAGGCTTTGTTTATTTGCTTTTGTATATTGATGATATGTTGATTGCAGGACAAGACATGAAGGATGTTGATAATTTGAAATCTATGTTGAAGAGTGAATTTGAGATGTGAGAAGATTTTAAGCATGGAAATTTGTGGAGACTGAAAAGCTGAAAAATTATACTTGTCTCCGGAGAAGTATATTGAGAAGATATTAGATAGGTTTCATATGAAGGATGCTAACCAGTTAGCACGCCCTTAGCAGTTCACTTTAGACTTTCAGTATTAGATTCGCCTCAAACTAAGGAGGATGTCAGGTACATGTCTCAGATTCCCTATTCTTGTGTAGTGGGCAGTATTATGTATGCAATGGTTTGTAGGCGTCCAGATATTGCTTTTTGCAGTGAGCAAAATTAGTAGGTACATGGCGAATCCAACTCAAGAGCATTGGCATGCTGTGAAGTGGATTCTCAGGTATCTTCGTGGAACGTCTGATTTGTGTTTGGAATATAGGAAAAGTAAGTGTTGTTTGGTTGGGTATGTAGATTTTGATCATGGTGGAGACCTCGATAAGAGGAAGTCCATATCAGGATATGTGTCTTGTTTAGATGACACAGCTATTAGTTGGAGAGCGTGTTTACAGTCTGTTACAGCACAGTCTACCACCGATGCCGAGTATATGGCAGTGATAGAAGCATTCAAAGAAGCCGTCTAGTTGAAAGGTTTGATTCGTGAGATCAACGCTGAGCAAGGCATAGTTAGTGTGTATTGTGATAGTCAGTCTGCCATTCACCTAGCGAAAGATCAGATGTCATATCATGACAGAACAAAGCATATAAATGTGAAGCATCACTTTATCGGGGATCTGATTGATGAGCGGAAGGTGGAGTTGAAAAAGATTGGGACTGTAGACAATCCAACTGACATATTCACTAAGGTTCTACCAAGTAGCAAATTCGAGCATTGCTCGAATTTGGTGGTTTTGCATTTGATGTGTATTAGCCCTGGTTAAGGGGGCGTTTATGGAGAAGGTGGAGTTGTTTTATTGTTGATGTTTATTTTGAGCCAGGGTGAAGATTTGTTAGGAAAATGTCTCAAAAGATACTTGGTATTTTAGCTGGGATGCCGTGAGGAAGCCGATCGATTGGGAAAGTTACGTAAAAGAAGGATGGCAGTAGTGAGTGGGCCGATCGATCAGGAACCCCCAATAGATCGGGATGCGCGTTTTCATGGAGCCTATAAATATGGACGTAGGGTTTTCGTCATTGTTAATCCAATGCATAGTGAGGTTATTTTCCCAGCGGCGCCGCCAATACAAATTGAGAGAGAGAGAGAAAAGAGAGATTATAATTCTTCTTTTCAATTCAATAATAAAAGCTTCGATCTTTGCCCGTGGTTTTCTCCCCTTTAGATTGTAAAGGGGTTTCCACAAAAATCAATGTATCGTTTATTTCATTTTTCTTTTAGTCCATTTATTTCTCATATTTGTCGTGGTATTTGATTCGATTGTATACCGGGAGTATTATTTATTTCCGCACAAAAGTTATTATATTCAGAGCGACTCAAATTGAGTTCGAGTTATTCGATATTCAAGTCAAATCAAGTCATGTATTGTTGAAGGTAAATATTTTTCTTGTTTTTGTATTAGTTTTTTTTCTTGCATTTTATTTATTTATTTTGTATTTTGTAATTAAGTGTTAGGAGTAATTATATAGTAAATAGGTAGAAACTCCTCTTTGGCTCTCCATTAGCCATTTGCTTTGATGAGCATTTGAGCTCTAACATTATCAAGGATGCGTGACCTCTTAGGAAGTCATCATCCTCAGGTTAGGGGTACTCGAAAATAGTCTCTCTTCGGGTTAACACCCTAAAGGGGAAATGCTGCGTACATCCACCCCCCCAGACTCTGCGTAGGCGGGAGTCCTTGAGGCACTAAGTATGTTCCTTTTTTTTTATGAGCATAATTAGGTCAATTAATTTGTTGTCTAGCTTCAATAGCTTTCATTAGTATCATATGCATAGTTAGACTCTTCATTTGCTAGCATTTGAACTATAAATAGAATTTATACGAATAAAAGTAACTATCCACGTTTTAGATCAAAACAGATGACTATCCAAAATACCTATTTTTTCTGAGTATTTTGTTTCTTATTGTTGATTCAAGTGTTTGGATCAAGAGAAATCTTTATCTAAATCTTGTGAATTTTGATCCATGACTCATTCAATTTGTGGGTTCTCGTTTTTGTGTAATACAATATGTTCTTGAATTATTTTATTTTGTCTAAAGTTTTATTGAAGATGTTCTTGAAATATTTTATTTTGTGTTTTGTCTAAAGTTTTATTGAAGATGTTTTTGAATTATTTTATTTTCGATTTTATATTTTTAACAAGTATCGTGTTGGATCATTTGATATTCGAGTTACCTTGGATTTTTAGTTAATCGGGTTATGCGTATTCGGGATTCAAGCTAGTTATTATCTCATTTGAGTTCATTTAGTCAAGTCATCTTAGTTGTGGGACAAATGAGTTGTATCATTTTAAATTTTGAGTCACCTTAGACTGAGTTTGGGATGGGTTGGGTCATTTTGACTATGCGTCGTACTAAGTGTTGGGTTAATTTGGTTGGGTCATTTCCACTTCGGCTCAGCTAGTTTACATCACATTCAATTCGAGTAGTTTCATTTTCTTGATTTGAGTCATCTCGAGTTTCAAGTCAATTGAATTGGGTCACTTGACCTCGACTTTGAGCTAAAGTGATTTTGGTGGTCATTTTAAGTTTAAGTCATTTGAGTTGGATGATTTTGAGATTTGGGTCAAATTTTGGGTTGTGTCTAAGTCTTTGCATTTTGAATCATCTTGGATTTAGGTTAATTAAGTTGGGTCATTTTGGGTTTTAGGTCAATAGCGTTAACATGGAATTGCAGTTCCTTACCCCCACCCAAGAAATTGGAAAGTATGATTTTTAATTAAAATTCAATTCCATGGAATTATAATTCCAATTTTAGCAGGTGAACCAAACAATAAAATTAGAATTCTGCTCTCCAATTCCAACCTCAGCTCGAATTTTATGCTTCAAACATACCCTAAGAGATTTTCATAGGAAACAATCTTCTTAAAGCTTTATCCTTGATGATAGAAATCAATTGAGTACACGGCCGAGAAGTCCACTGGACCCAAGAAAAAAAATGATGTGATCTTATTTGGCTAATCGGCAACCATGTTAGCTTATATGAAATAATGTTCGACTCGAACGTCCAACTTGACAGGACTACCATAGAAATGTCTTGGATATTGCCTTGAATCCCATATGAAGCACATGAAGGTGCCATACTGCCACTGACTGCTTTTGCAACCACAATGGAAGCTTTTTCCAGTCTCTCAGCCCCTGTTGCATTTGTTGTAAAATGCAACAACTAAACAACGAAAATTCAACAAGAAAAATAAATAGCAAACACACCAACGTGGTTCAGCCAAAATTTTCTATGTCCATGGAGTTGCAGGGAGAATTTTTATTGCTTTAGAATTGTTACATAGAGTTTTTTCAATTCACATTACTCTTAAACCCTAGAATCGGGTATAAATAAGCGTACAATAAAACCCTTGGTATTCAGCTGAAACCACCAATCACGGCCTGAACCTTAACCTGTGCCCAACCCGAGGCCCAAATAGGCCCAAACCTTGACCTATAACAGCATAAAATCACGCTCTACACTGGAAGTCCAACAACATTCAAATATCCGGTGTATTCTCTGATTTTATAACTCGACGCAACAGATCACAATTCCTAGATCCATCAAAATTGATCTTAACCCTCCCCGTGTTCGAACTCTCTTTACCTTATCCATCCATCCTCTGATTTTATAACTTCTGATGTTTCATTCTAGCGTTATTCATGCCAAAATGTCACTGTACTTTGCACTACTGTGTCAATTTAGTCAAGTACTTTTTTAATTGTGTAATTTTTGTTCCCATACAAGTGGCATTGTGTCAATTTGGTCCATAAAGTACAATTTATGTTAAATTGTTGATGAAATTTTAATAGGTTCAGAAACGAGTAGGGTTAAATTGAGTTAACGGGTGGATTTGTACTGGGTTACTTATATCTAACGTGATTGTCACATTGAAAATTACATTATTTACTTAACTTTAATTTGACTATAGGACCAAATTGACAGAATATAAATTATAGAGGAATTGAATTGATACAATTAAAAATACAAGTACTAAATTGAAACAATGAGCAAAGTATAGAGACATTTAGCGTAAATAACTCTCAATTCCATTATCAAATACATATAATAAAAGCCATCAAATTAATATAAACATTCAAATTGAATAGATAATACATTTTAAACTCGTTACACACCAAAAAGCACCCCAACAGTTGCCACACTTTTTTAGATGGTAAAGAGGTACAACAATACACTAATAAGGGCCACAAACATTTGAGCGAAGGGGAAGATAAGCTTCAAATTCAAGAATCTTGCTCAAAGAAGGAACCAAAACACTACACCCAACCCAACAAATCTTCTTTCTCACGCATCGCGTTGTTCTTCACTAGGAAAAACTTATTACATTCTATATGGTGACTAACTTGTTACATAGGAATAGGATCAACGAGCATAACTATAATTTTATCTTTGATAGTTTGGCTAACAATAGTGTACCCATCCTCGCCTTTGTAGATGACATCGAGCAAGCGAGCTAGGTTAAGGATGCGGTCAAGCAAGGGCTTGGGCTGAACATAAGGACGGAGCATGACTTGGTTGACATCCTTCCAAGTAGCCTCCACTTGCTTCAATAGCTCGTCACAAGCTTTTTCATCAGATACACTGTACTCGGTCATATAGCACTCTACTGATGACGCCACATGATCTCTACTCTGCTCAAACTACATATTTTTTGATCATATTTAACAAGTTAGAATAATTGATCAATAGGCATCATATTACGTATAGTTTTCTAGATTAAATACGAAAATGGATTAAAGAAGATGATACATGTGATTGAAGAAGATCAAGGAGCATAAGAACTTTACATGTGCATGAAATGATTAATCTTATATTAGAGTTATGATGGGAAAAAAGATCGACCTACAAGTTTAGGGAATCAAATACAAGAAAAAAAATTATTTTTAGAACTAAGGTTTTAATTTCTCAATCAAAACAAAAAATGTCGAACATGCCCTTAGCGATGCTAATTACTTTTAAGATAATGCCACGCTAGACTTACATGTAGATCTTACATATATGCCAATGTCGTACGTCACGCTCAAGCTCAATAAAACTTTTAATATTAAATCAAATAACTTAATCAAATCACTTGAGATTCTTTATATTTCTGTTTGAGTCTCTTAGAGTTTTGTAGTTTCCCTCCTTTTAGGCATTCTTGTTTGGTGATCCGTATATATTGATCCCTTGTTGTATTTTTTTTGTTTCTCGTATTTTTTGGTCTTGTTTTGTTTTCTGTTTTGAAGTATGCTCTCTCCTTTGTTTACAATTTATTTTTTTTTTTTATCATAATTTCATGTATACCTTATGACCACCCATGTCATTCAAGAGCCTACCAATAATACCAGCGGCTTCAATAGACTTAGGAATTTGGCAAACCCATTCAAAGGCTTCTTTTGTGGCTAGTTCTCCCATGCCTAGATAACTCATCACAACTCCCAAGTCATGCCCAAATGACATCCTTGCTACCCTCTTATACTCCTCGTATTTCGGGATCACTCTTTCGTGTCGCCACTTTGCTTCTTGCATGTATGTTTTTATAAGCTTTTTCATCTGCGTATTGATAATGTCACACTTGTTATACATAAGTTGAATATAGGATACAACAACAACAACAATAATAACAACAAACCCAGTGCCTGAAAGGGCTCCCGCAAAAGCAGGGTCAGGGGGGTAGATGTACGCAGCCTTCCCCCTTCAGAGGGCTACCCTGAAGAGAGGCTGTTTCCGAGGACCCCCAACCTGAGAAGCTGATCCGCTGCATAGAGCATGTGACCGCTCAGCAAACTTTTCCATGATGCGATCAATCTTCTGAGCTTCCCCTGGAAGTCTAAACCCACTTAGGAATTTACGAATGGCAACATCAAATTTCATTTCCGAATGGCAACAGCAGCTGGAGTATTTTCCACCAGTTTATTAGATATTAGATACTCTATACCCTTGCCAGGTTTCCTACTGAACTCTGCTATGGCCCAATAAGAAGAATATAGGATGGTAGCTCAAAATCAGTTATTGGCTTGAGATTTGTAACAAGTTTGTCACTATATAGATTTGTAACAGCAGCTGGAGTATTTTCCACCAGTTTATCTTCATGTGCATAATATATGCAATATGATCGTCCTTCTATAGCCAAATCATGTT
The DNA here is from genome assembly GCA_018398585.1 of Simmondsia chinensis. Lineage (NCBI taxonomy): Eukaryota > Viridiplantae > Streptophyta > Magnoliopsida > Caryophyllales > Simmondsiaceae > Simmondsia > Simmondsia chinensis. The sequence continues at coordinate 3,318,347 of JAGTTD010000002.1, read as the reverse complement.
CCATTTCCTCGAAAGTTTCTAAGAGGGCTTGATAAACTGACTTCATGTAGTCAGGAAGTTCAGTTATACAGTTCATATCCCACCTGAAATGCAATCATTTGTACTGAGGAATCAACAATAATAGCATATATTCAAACCATTAAAAAATAGAATAAACACCGAATAGATATCAACTTTCGACACCACAATATCTAAAGCTATCACCAACATTATATTGTCATATACATTTGCCTTTTCCTATTTTTGAGTTTGATTATTCGTCGGTAGAAGAGAAAGGAAAACTGGCCTCAAGACAGCATCGGTAAAAAGTTGGACTTCAGGGATCAAGCCATAAGAATCATAGACGTCGTCGATGACATTTTTCTAGCAAGGTGATATTGAGGCTCATGAAAGTTTGCCACTGTCCAAAAATAGCACTCTACCGATCTATCTCTTACAAATGAATGTTTTGAGTGTAGCTCTTTCCACCACCTATTTATAATCAATTCATGTTCACTATTAAACATACATCAACTAGGGGAAAAAGTGTCATATCATTATGATACTTTGTGTAAAACCCAACAACAGCAAGGTCTTACTCAAAAATTGAAATTATTGCGGCAGTCAGTTTCTTAATAGCCTGGATTTGGGCCGAGAGGTCTTTTCATATCTTGAATATAATTGAAGCAGTATATATGAGGTAGACTTGTTCATTATCTATACTTCAAACCTGATGAGCATTAATCTTGTGATTAGAATGTTCTTTTGACACCTCAACGCACCACTCCGGTTCTTTACTCCCTTTTTTTGATAACTAGTGAGGGCAACTTGCAAGAACAAAGGAGTGCACCCACCAAAGTGAAGCCCAACAAAAGCAAGGTCTTACTCATAAATTGAAATTATTGCAGTAGTCAGTTTCTTAATAGCCTGGATTTGGGCCGAGAGGTCTTTGACTGATTGCTGCGGACCAGCCTTCCAGGTTGGGAGTTCTCGGAAACAGCCTCCCTTCAGGGTAGGCCCCTGAAGGGGGAAGGCTGCGTACACCTACCCCCCTAGACCCTGCTTATACGGAAACCCTTGGAGGCACTGGGTTTGTTTATTGTTGTTGTTGTAGTTTCTTAACACACCTGGCAAGATCTCTAAGCTCCTCTTTTTGAACAGACTGAACCAAATTGAAATCCAACTTAGAGAGCTTCGAAAGCATTTCATTGCGCAACGGTTGTTGTTCATAGAAAGTAATGAAATGGCGCAACTTCAAGCGTGTGATTCCCCTGTGAAATGACTGATCCAGTGCATGACTTACTCTTTCCCTCAATGGGGATGAGCTTAAACTTAACAAAATGCACTTGAGATTTGATTTTGTAAATGCATACGCTTCATCAAGTATGTATTCTTCATGTACTCTTAAGTGTGAAGCTTTGTATATACTTAGTAATCCCTCTACATCGCTTTTTAGCGACTCGTTGAATTTTCCTTCTTCATCCTTGAATTTCTTGAAAATGTCTGCTTCAATACCAGCAAACAACAACTATTGAACAACTAACTATTTCAAAAGGTTAAATTTATAAAGTGAAGACTCAGGAATGAAAGTATGGTAGTGTAATATGTTTTCTCATATGAATGCTTGTTGAGTTTGAAATGTAGATATGCATAAGCTCACTTCATAGTATTGAAATTATGTTAACATTGTGAGTGAAAATTGTTGGTATTTGAAACTGTGATCTCTAGGTTAACTAGACTCCAATACATGTCAAAGAACCAATTATTCCAAAAACTAAATTATGTTAATAGGGTTTTAACTTCAATATTGATGTTTAACAATCATTAGATCGCAGTCTTACTCTAGTGGGCCGCACTAATATCTCTATCCACCACTATATGGACGACCTTCGTAAACTGACTTCCAATGTGTCGCCTAGACCTAGACCCAGCTTCTCCCTTCCACATCATCGGATCCTGCCCTGGGTAGTACATTTGTCATAGACCATAGGCAAAGTTGGGTGTCCTCAGCCGTGCTTTGCCCATGATGCGTTTCCAGCTTAGGGTATTTAGTTTAGTTTGTTATTTTGTCTTCCTTCGACTCTTGTAACTACGGGGGGCCTCCTCTTGTATATTTTAAAGGATCACATCCTCATAATTATCGAAATTAAAAAAAAAAAAAAGATCATAGTCTAATTAACAAATAGGTAAATAATCCACTATGCTTAAACTTTTTTTTCACCACAACTCTAATACACGAGTTTTATTACTAAACTTAAAAGTATAGTACTTAGTAGAACAAGCATACCCGAAGATATACGAAAGCCTTGGTGTCTCAAGACGTGGAACCGAATACAAGTATGATAGAGATCATCATGTTCACCATGGCTAGGTTGAGTCTCGTAGATTTGTGGTAATATTTTTTCAATTTCCATTTCAAAATGTTATTCTAATCCAAGGTGTTGGATTGCATAAATTAAGATTAATTGGTCCATTTGCTTAATATTTTTGATTCCCAACAATTCCTTTCTTATTTCATCCTTTGGCTCTTCTACTTGTTGCTTCTTCTGCCCCCTAGCCACCTGCCCAAAAGTTAAAAAAAATGTCACAACAAATAAGATGCTAATTTGAACTAATTAGAAACCAGTAACGATAAAAGAAAAGATGAAGAACTGATAGGATAAAGTTATAAAAATTAGTGATTATTCTAAATGAAATAGAAAATAATATACTAATTTGAACAAGCTTTTTTTTTATTTTAATAGGTGATGTCCTAATACATACAAACAATCAAGACAAAGAGCATAAAACTCTCAACATAGGAGAGCAAGCTTAAAAAAGAAAGCAAAAAGAATATCCAAAGCACGAAATACAAACAAGGTATAGGCCCATGGCTATATGTATACCACTTGAAGATGATCGAAGTTTAAAGAAAGAAAGTTGGCACCGTGAAGTCATTTACAGAAAAGGTCTAGGCTCATGAAGATCAGACATAAAAGGTGTGAGGGAAGTGCAAGCATCGTAAGATATAAACTCACCTAGGTGGGTCGGGGTATCCAGTGTGTACGTTGACGTTGATGATTTTCAACTATGTTGGCATTGGATGAACTATGTGATCTCAAGGCTTCTATTGGTGAGCCTATAATTTTGTTTGGAGATTTCAGTGAAATCTTATAGCGAGAAATCTTAAATGCATCATGAGGTGGCTCAATTACTAACTTGAATTCTTTGACAATAATTTCGTGATATTGGGGCACTTTGAATTTCTTCAGGATGGGGGTCCCCGGAAACAGCCTCTCTTTCACCAGGAAGGAGGAAGGCTGTTACATCCACCCTCCCCAAACCCTGCTTGTTGCGGGAGCCACTTTGGCACTGGAGTGATGTTGTTGTTGTTGTTGTTGTATTGGGGCACTTTGAATGTTTGATTACTTTGCACTTTTGTCTTTCATGACATGTACCAGGTGATTTTGCTTTTTGTCTTTTCTATATGCAACCTCGTTGCGGCGCACGAGTTTGAGTTGGGCTTATACTTTAATTATCAAAATGAAAACCAATGAAATACAAAAGTTACATTAATAGAACAACCTAGTATGCTTTTCAAAAGATGGACGCTTAGAGGAGGACAACATCCAAACTCCCACAGCACTAGTTAAAACAAATTTAAAAATATTAGGTACAAATGACGCAAATAACTCTTAAAAGATTACCTCATCATAAGGAATGTAATTGAGGAACTGCTCACCCCAAAGGCAAGGCAGAAACTTTGCTAATGGCCTAGCAGTGTTGACTTCCATTGTATTTTACAACTTTTTTTTCAATAATTAGAGTAAAACTTTCAATACAAATCGGCGCCTCCACCCAAGCGGAGCTTGAGAAGGTCCGCAAGAGCGAGAAATGAAGTATTCAGATAAAAGAAAGATGAAATGAAGTATACGCCTTTAGTTTGCTTCTTGTACCTACTTATAAAGGGTTATTGTGTCTTTTTTAAAACTATATTTCCCCAATAATCCTAAAATATATTCATTTCTTTTGAGAGAAAGATAAGTTCGATTGGACCTTGGTCAAATAATTCATTATTTTAAATCTACACCAGATGGTAGAAAAAATTATTTAATCATGTTAAATACTTTTTCTATAAAATATTTTTCAGGAGAAAATAAAAGGAACCTGGATATCTCTTTTAAATTGGTAAGGTCATTATTGTAGGGGGAGTGCCTTGAACATGAGACTCCAAAGATGACATAAAGCATCTTCAACTTGTTGGCCTCTTATACCACTCATTAAAATCACCCACAGGATGTTGAAATGCTAAATCGAAGTAATAATCATAAACGAGATGGGATTGGGAAGAACATCAAAATTTACGTGGTTCAACTAAGGCCTACATCCACGGAGCAGAGCATAATAATTTTATTATATAAATTGGAGTTTACATGAGATGTTTCTCAATTCTCAATTCTTTCTCAACCATGACTTAAATCCTAATGGTAACGTATACAATCCTTATGTATATATAGAATCACCACACTAAAATCTAGTGTGTCATTGGGCCTCAATAGTATTGGCTCAATCATATATCTTATAAATAAGGCCCAATATAATCAGATTCTACATATAATCCAACACAACCACTTTGCCATCTTGATTATCATGATTAGGTTTTCTTTTTCCTTTTTTATGTCACGTTAACATAATTACGGAAGCACTGACTTCAAATGTCCCAAAAACAAAATTAAATTCAAAATTTGTGGAAAGAATTTGGGCTGTCTGTAACATATGTAATTGGAATTACATTTGACTTGTAATTTCAATTCAAATTGCAGCTGCCTAGGGTTCGCATCTAGATAACGTGCTGACGAGAAGGGTACCATGGCGGGACGAGGGGTTCAACGCAGAGAAGGGTACTATGTCGGGACGAGGGTTTCAATGGAAGCTGGACTGTGGCGTGATTGTAGCTGAGATTTTGAGGGAAGTTTTTAACAGCTTTTATTCATTTTCGATTTTATTTTCATCCCTTTCCTTATTTGAGTTCAAATTTGAATTTTTTTCCTTTTTTGCATCTCCTCTATATAAGGGAGAGATAGCTAATATATAGCTAGGGTTAGGAGTTAGTCCAATTTATATAATTTTTAGGATTCTTGTGTCTCGTTTATCGGACTGTGAGAAACTGAGTTATCTAACATCTTTGTAATTTTGTTATCAAATTAATAAATTCAAAGGGAAGGTCGTTGAACCTTTCCGTACTCATATTTCCCATTTCACGCTCTGCATCGCCAAAGAATTGGAAGTTGGAATAGTAATTCCATAACTAGTCGTCTCGAATTTTGAGCCAATCGATTTAGAGCATTGAAATTTCGGGTCAATTAGGATAGGGTTTCAGTCGTATTGGATCATTTCATATTCAAGTCATTTTGAGTTTGGGGTTAGATTCTAGTTGGATCGAATTGTATTATACTCAAGTCCAACTGGATTTGGGATTAATTACATGGTTTTGTTCTAGGATTCGGGGTAACATAGGCCAGCTTTGTGTTGCATAGGGTTATTTTGGGCTTCAACCATCTTGGTTTTAGGTCAATTAAGTTGCAACATTTTTAGCTTTAGGTTACCTATATTGGGTTAAATTTAAGTAAGACCGAGTTGTGTAATGTCATGTTTAGCTTTTGTTATCTCTCGGTTTTACGTCAGTTAGGTGATGTTATCTTGGTTGAGTCTCGTTTAGTCAAACCCTAGTCATGTACTGTCATTTAAGGTTTAAATCATCATGCGTTTTAGGTTTATTAGTTTGGATATTTTCAAATTAGATTTAGATTGGGTCAAATATAGGCCGGGCTTGATAAATTCGAGTTTAAATTATTCAAGTAGGGTCATTTTTAGTTTCAATTTAAATTTAGGTTGGTTTAATGTTTTGATTTCAAGTCATATGTATTGGGTTTCAGAATCTTGAGTTAGATTATTTTGAGTTTCTACATACTGGGAATTAATATTAAATTATAATTTTTTTACCCCTGCCTTAAAAAATTAGAATGTATGATTTCAATTATGACCTAATTCTATGAAATTAAGTGATGGAATTGCAATTTTGACTTAGCAGGTGAACCAAATAACATGATTGAAACTTGCATCTACTTGTCTTAGTTTACTTTTTAGGCTCTATTTTTATGCTCCAAATAGGTACATGAACATGAATTTATATTAGAGTTTTCCTGTATATACTCGATGTGTGACTAAGTTTTAAATAGTTACATTTATATGTCATAATTAATAAATTTCATTATTAGCATAAATATAAAGTACAATTTGCAAATAGTACCAGGATTGGTGACCTCCTGAGAAGTACGTACCCTCAGGTTGGGGCCATTGAAAAACAGTATTTCTTCAGGTTAACACCCAGAAGGAGGAAGGTTGCGTACATCAGGTCCCAGACCCTTCGTAGGCGGGAGCTCTTGAGGCACTGGGTATGCTCCTTTTGTAATTTGCCTATGTAATGACTCATATACATTTAAGTTCAGAGACGACAATAGATTAATTATATATATATATAAGAGGATGGTCGGGATTAACCTCGTTTTTATGGCAAGTCCAAAAAAAAAAATAAAAATAAAATTATCCCCACGCTCTCCCCCAACACTTCCTTTCTCTCCCTCTCATGCCCATCACCCGTTGCAGTCGTCAATCAACGCTGCCACCCCTGCTTGCCCGCCTGCCGCCGCCACTGCCCATCCACCTCTGTCTGTCCACCTTGCTGCCAGCCTCCCACTATTGCCCATCTGCCTTGCTGCCTCTCTTTTTCTCTCTTTGCCAATATGCCTTTCTCTCTCCCCCTATCCCTTCATTCCCTGCCAGGAAGTGGGGGATCACCACGTCAGTATGGTGACTTTGGGTCGTAGGATAGTGCGGGCCCTGAATAGGCCATACACTAAATACTTAATATTGGTAAATATTTATACTTAAATTATATAAATTGGTTTCTAATTGATTTTAATATTTTGAAATTCAGTTTGGCACGGATGTTTTGAGATATTTTCAGAAAGCACGTGCTTAAAATGCCATGCCATGCATTCGGTGCATTTTGGACACTAGCCTGCACGGTGGCCTATGACATGAATCTGACCCATGTCATCACATAGATCAGACCTTTTAGAGACCTATCAAGGGCCTGTAATGGGTCGTATCCGTGTTAGACATAGGTTAGCGCAAATTGTGGACCCAAGGGTTGGTCAGACATAGCAAGAATCAAGCAATTTTTTACAACCCGTTACCCAATCTGCTTAAGTGAGCATGTCGACCCACCAATTTAGCGGGTTGGGAAGGGTTCAGATATTATTGAATCATTTTCGAGTTAATACCGACAAGTAGTTAGTTGTTAACGAGTTCCTAATGAGTCTTTATCAAGCCATTCATGAATGTGAACTAGTCGAGCACCCCGTGATTAAACTCCGATTGATAATCGAAGTTCCTAAAACACAAACCAGATCTAATAGATTTTTAACACGAATAGTTCATCGAATGTTCAGTTTCCCATTGTATGCATCCCAGTTTGAGTGGATTTGTGAATAATTTACCAAAATGGCACCTTTGGCAAAAAAATTTACCAAAATGGCATAGTTATAAAAATATTTATGAAAATGACACACTTTACTGTAGCGTTACCAGCAAATTCCATTTCGAAAGACGTCAGAAGAAGAGAAATTTTGAATGGCTTTCGTACGCCGTTTGCCGTTAGCTTTCGTACGCCGTTTCTGACGGCGTTCGAACGCAGTTAGAGACGGCGTACGAAAGTCAGAACCCCCCCTGTTGCGCTCGTGAACCCCTATACCCACCCGTGACCCCATCTTTCCCCCTCCATTTTTATCATCTTCATTCCCTTCATCTTCATTTTCTTTCACTTTTATCTCTATAAATACTACCAATTTCTTTAACATTTTTCACAGCACTCAATTTCTTAAATACATCGTTCAACCTATTATTCTCTCAACCAAAACTTTCAATCTCTCCTTCATTTTCACAGTTATGTAAATCGTTATTATTGTCATTTTTAAATTTTGTAATACTTTTATATTGTAATGTCGTATTATTTTATAGGAATTTGTTACTATAGTAATGTCATAATGTTAATTTAGTAAAATTAATATAATAATTATAATATATATAATAGCATGTTAAAAAATTTGTTTGTTAATATAATATTGAATAATATGATACTGTAAAAATTATTAGTTGTATGTTTTATGTTATATTTCACTATATTCATGATTTTTGTAGCTTATATGATTTTTCAGTGTTAAACTTTAGTGTAACATCATTAATATTCATTTATTTTTTATAATATGGTATTTTAAAAAACTATAATTTGAAATGTAAACTTATCTTTTAAATGTTTATGATACTTTTATGTATTTAAAATATTTTGTAGACATATTATAATTGTTAAAATTTGACTTATAAATTTTTTAAATATTTAAATTTGATATTTTGAACAATTTAGAGATGTAATATATATAAATATATTACAATTATTGTGTCATAGTGATTCAAATTTGTAGGATATTAAGAATTGTTAGAAAAAATATTATGTTACATGGTTATATATTATATTTTATTAGATTTGTTTAGCATTATTAATATAATAATTATGATATATATAATGGTATATTTTAAAATATATTTATTAATATAATATTGAATAAGAAGTTGCTAGAAAAAAATTATATTCAATGGTATATCATAAAATTTATGTTTTATTTTAATGTATTCATTATTTTGGCAGCTTAAATAATTTTTCAGTGTTGCACTGTAATATAACTCAATTAATACTTATTTATTATTGATTATATGATAATTAGAAAGCTACATTTTGAAATATAACCTTATCTTTTTTCAGTGTTGCCTTCCTTTCGTATGCCGTTTCTAACGGTGTTTGCTGGTAATGCTACAGTAAAGTGTGCCATTTCCGTAAATATTTTTACAACTTTGCCATTTTGTTAAATTTGTTTTGCCAAATGTGCTATTTTGGTAAATTATTCTGGATTTGTAGGGAGAGACATGGGAAGTGGCTATGGGGGTAAAAAGGCCACCAATAATATATTAAGACTCTATTTGGTTCAGGGAAAGTACTTTTCCCCTCAAAAAATATTTTCCTTAGGAAAGTTTTTCTGAGGAAAAACAAATTCCGATAAACGTTTTTTGTCGTTTGTTTTGGAGGAAAATGTGCTCCTATTTAATAATATTTCTTATTTGTTCTAAAAGAAACAATTTTATATTAATCATACTATATGTCATTATAAGGCAACATAAAATAGGAAAATTATATATTATAAGTTATATAGGCTTCATTTGGCTGTAAATAAGTTATTTTTTTGTGGAAAATATGGGAAATTTATGACTTAGGGACCTAAGGTTTGACCACTTATCACCTAGATAACTTATATATTTCGAAATATACAATGAGGTTGCCTCTTGATGTTTCAAAATTTTATTATTCAAGTATTGAGCATGGTGAATTTTTATCAAAATCTAGTCGATTTTCATCACAAAACGTTAACATGATAAGTGATTAAAATCATATATATAATTATATTAATATTTTTAACTAAAATCCAGCAGATTATGGAAAAAATTCATTGAATTATGACGAAATATATCTACATATATTTGTTAAATAATATGTTATACTAGCATTTTACGATTAGAAATCCTATTATTATGCTAAATGACACATATATTATTATAATTATGTTCCATAGTAGCAATTTCTAATAAGAATTTATCAAACTTTGACAAATAATACCTAATTGATAAAATTCTTAAACTTCAAGATACCTGAGTTATAAAGTTTTAGAACCACAGAGTACCTCATTGTATATATTAAAAAGTTAGGATATTTATGTAATATATCATTAAACCTCAAGGTACCTAAGAGATAGATTGTCAAAAATATATATTAGAAAGAAATGTAATTCCAAGAAAAAGTAAATCAATAAATAGTTTTCCTATACCTGGATTAATGTAAATACTGTTTCGTGAGTATATTTACTATATTATGAAGTAGTAAAGACTTTTAAAATATAAAATTACAGTCTGGAATAAAAATCAAATTGGATCACATAATTCTATCAAAATCAGATCCGACTTATCATTATTTGTCATGTTCTTATCCCACATTATTACCTCTAGAATTCTATGATCCCGTTTAATTTATTTTTGTATGATCCGTATTACTACCGACATATACCCAATACTTTTTAAACTACTTGAAATGTGGACTTCCTTTCTTTAATAAATGAAATTTTTTTTCCCATTTTAGAGTAAAAGCTTTTGCTTCCAAAAATATTTTCAGTCAAAAAATACATGCCAAATAATGAAGAATAAGAAAATTATTTTCAAGAATTTCTTTTTCTGAGCCTAAATATGGACCTCACTTTGAGCCCTTTTTTTTTTTTTTTTTTTTAATGGTAAAAACAAGGGAAAAAGCTTCAGCGTCCCCTCCTCAGCGAGGGGCAACCTAATGCCTCAGCTCTGGGGATAAGAAGGAGGGATCTAGTCGGCTCCAAAACATTAAGCTGGAAATCCGAAATCCCGAAGCCTTTGCTGGCCATGAAGTCTGCTGATCGGTTTGCTTAGCGGAACACGTGGGAGAATCTGATATTCCTGGTTGTTGCTTCGTGGGTCTTAATCTCATCTCTAGGTATCCTAATATTACTGGGGCACATATACTCTTCTCTCAGGGTTCTGATGACAACCTCGTTGATCTCAAGGACAATCCTAGTGGCTCCTAGGGAGATGGCCTCAGCCAGGCCGTCATGGGCCGCAATTGCTTCAGCTACAATAACTGGGGCATTGCCCAGCCTTCTGGATCCACTAGAAATGATCTCCCCACTAGAATTTCTGACCACAAATCCCGATGCAGCTTGAGATCCCCGTTTCGCTCCGTCAAAATTAACTTTAATCCAGCCAGGGTCCGGGGGGGACCTGGATATCCATCTACTCTGAGTCCGGGACTTACGTCTCCTGGGAATCTCCTCTGCATAGTTACTATCAACTCTTGATCTACACAGCCATTCCATTTCCATAGCCCTAGCTCGATTGAGCGTCTGAATAGGGGAAGGATTCTTCTTTCTAAAAACAGCAGAGTTTCTGTCCTTCCAGATGTGCCAGCAGAGCATCACAAATTTTTCTATATCACAGCTCCTTCTCCTCGCTCGCATTTCTTCCTTTATGCCTAGGCGGGTGGGGCTGGAATGGATCCACTTATACATGGCAGTCGATTCCCACACCAGCCTAGCACGGGGGCAACTCAGAAGCATATGGGAGACGTCCTCCATACTTGTCTTGCACCAAACACACTTATCCTCCCATTCCGGAAAGTGTTTTTAATTCTGGTGAACTGTGGCCAGATAACCGTTAAGGGCTTGCCACATGAAAATTTTAACTTTTGGATGAACCTCCAAGTTCCAGATCCACCTGAATTCCCAACCATTTCTGTCTTCCCAATTTAGGTTATGCCCTACCCATGTTGCCGATTTCACACTGAAGTTTCCCGATCCGGTATAACCCCATCCCAACTGGTCCTCCATGGGGACCCGTGGGATTGGGACGCCCAGGATGGAGTTTAGCTCCTCAGGTGTAACCGTTCTAATCAAGCTCTCTCGGTTCCATTCTCCATTTCAGATGAAGTCCACCACTTTGAGCGAGAGGTCCTCCTCACTTACGTCTTCTCCTCGATCCTCAATGAGGGGACCCTTAGAGGTCCACCAATCCTTCCAGAAATTAATTGATTTCCCATTACTGACTCTCCATTTCAAGCCTTTTTGAAGAATTGGTCTTGTTTTCAAGATGCCTTTCCATGCAGGGGAGTCCGTCCTTTTAGCCTTGTACTCAAGGTTGTTGCCCTTCAGGTACTTTTCCTTGATGACTTTGACCCACAGGTTGTCTTCGTTCGTTAAGATTCGCCAACCTAGCTTACAAAGAAAAGCCGGGTTCATTGCCTCCATTTTTCGTAGGCCTAGCCCACCTGCTCCTTTGGGTCTACAAATTGCACTCCAGGTAGCTAAATTGATCCCGTTTCTTTCCCCCTTATTCCAAAAGAATCGCCTGCTTATAGCGCCCCCTTGTTTGCATACTTTTTTGGGGAGTTTGAAACATTGCATAATATGACTTGGCATGGACTCGATTGAGGCCTGAATCAAGGTAGCTCTTTCAGCCTTAGAGAGAGTACTGGCCTTCCATCGGGAGACCTTGTTTTCCATTCTGGGAACCAAGTCCCCCGCTACTTGGGATAAGAATCTACCTGTTCCAAAATTGCACCCTATGTAACATCCCAGAGCAGTATTGCCCGGGATTCCTAGGATATCGCAAATGCGCTATCTTTGACTTCTGTCCATATTGGCAGAGAGGACAGTCGCAGACTTGGCCCGATTAACTTTCAAACCCGAGTCTTCGCAAAACTGGTTCATAGTATAATGAAGTCGTTGTGCTGCTTTCACCTTTGCTTCGCAGAAGAGCAGGCAGTCATCAGCAAAGAACAGGCATGGGATTGGACTGGCTTCCTTAGCCATTTTGATCCCGATGCCTGATTTCCTATCTTCGTAGAGGACCTGCAAATTAGTGGCAAGCACTTCTAAACATAGAATTAACAAGAAAGGGGATAGGAGGTCACCTTATCTTAAGCCTCTTGTTGGGGCAAACCACCCTATGGGCTTGTCTTCAATTAAGACCGAGAAGGAGGTAGAGGACACGCAGGCCATAATCCAAGTTGGATCATGTTAATCCTAGAGAACAGCCGCCGATTATACTGTATGCACCGGAGCAGCGGCGAAATCGTCTTTTAGGACTGTGGCATTTACCGCGGCACGATATCATCGTTTTGTAAGATCGTCCTCATTACTTTCTCTTTCGGCATTCTAATCCATTTCTCCACTTTCTGATGTTAATTATTTGATTGCTGGGTTTTGGTAATTTCGCTAATTTCTTTCATTGTATTTTTTTACTAAATATTACTTCATTTTGTTGCATTCTTTAGTGAAATTCGCTGCTGCATTTCACTAATTTTGCTATTTTTTTTACTGTTTATTCCTGCTGAATTTTGCTGCATAATACTATTGGGTTTTTGATTGAATTTCGGTATATATCGCGCTACTTAAGTTATAGTAACTTGCAGATTAATTTTATTATTTTTCCACAGTAATTCTGGGCTGTAATATTGCTGTATTTTAGTCGTAATGTTGCAGTACGTCACATTGTATTTTCGCAGTACTATTATAGTATTTTCAGTTGTACCCGGTAATATTTTCAACAATAGTGAAATCAATATTATAGCAAATATCTTGATATACTTAAAAACTAATATAATTTATACCAATTACAAATCTTGATATTCAAATCAAAGAAAATGCAAAGATTATATCGATATACTTACAAATCTCTCGATATACTTACATATTAATATTATAGCGAAATGTGTACAACAACAAAAATAATAGACCCAATGCCTCAAGAGCTCCCGTATAAACGGGGTTTGGGAGGGGTGGATGTACGCAGCCTTACCTCTTTAGGGTGTAACCCTGCTGAGAGGCTATTTACGAGGACCCCCAACCTTATAGAGTTGGCAAAACGAGGACTTCCCAGGAGGTCACCCATCCTAGTACTACTTTAGCCCAAGCACGCTTAAGTTCGGAGTTGCAATGGGATCCGGTGCATTAGTGCCTGATAAATGAATCCTATTATAGTGAAATATATATTATAGCAAATATCTCGATATACTTAAAAACTAATACCATATATACAAATTATAAATGTAAACATTCAAATCAAAGAAAATCCAACGAATATCTTGATACACTTATAAATTAATACCAATTCGCATTGACAAATATACTGCGATTAAGAATAAACCTTCAAAGAATGCCCATTCCAAATTTAAATCCTAAAAATAATTAAAAATTTAGATCCTACAAATATTATAGCAAATATCTCGATATATTTACAAACTACTACAAATTTTTACTGACAAAATATACTGCAATTAAAAATAAACCCTTTAAACAAGGCCCATTCAAAATTTAAATCCTAAAAATAATTAACCATATCATAAATGCCCGTTAGAAATTTAACTCCTCAAAATATTATAGAGAAATCTATATTATAGAAAGTATCTTGATATACTTAAAACCTAATACCATTTATACAAATTACAAATATAGATATTCAAATCAAAGAAAACTTAACGAATATCCCTATATGCTTACAAATCTTTTGATATACTTACATACTAATATTATATTGAAATACTAAAAAAAAATTTCAATCATGCGCATAGGATCGTTATGCATGAATAATGCGAGTAATTTTAACAATACTTAGAAACTAATACCATTTATACAAATTAAGAATAAAAGAAAATCCAACGAACGTCTTGATTTACTTACAAATCACTCGATATACTTTTTGGTTATATGCAATGCATATAAGCAAAAACATTTCTGCAAAAATAAAATGAAACAACATCATTTCTTGAAGCAATGCCACAAAAATACGAATGCTAAAAAAAGCAACCCGTACATCGCACGGGGAAACCTAGTTATATCAATAAATTGAATATGCTAATAACTTAAAATATTAGATATAGCCATATAAATTATTTTTGTATTGGGCCTACCTTTTTGTTGTATGGCTTGGCCCATAGAGATGATAAGAGGTCATTTTGGATCTAAATGTATTGATGTGCTTAGTCTATATCCTAGAATATGTTTAGCGCATAGAATTAGAGTCTGAAATTGGGGTTCAAAACGAAATTAGTGTTGAAGATTTCAATTTTATTGCTTAGTTCATTAATTAAAACTAAAATTATAGTTTCACAGTAAAAGAGTTGTGATTCTTTTATAATCTGCTAACCTAAAATTAAAAATATTCTAAGAATCAGATGCAATTGCGTATGTTTTTCACGTTTTTCTTAGGCTATCAGATTTTCAACATAGACTTTGCATTTTTTCCCCCCCTTTTTGTTTTCAAAATTTAGGTTAGTATTGCATTCTATGAATGGAATTTACATAAATACATGGGCTTGTAACTTAGAAGAATTGTAAATTTTGTCTTATAATTGAAATTGGTATTTTATTTCTTGTTTGAGTTCTCTCGTTCTCCCAAAGTCGAGGGTTAATACGAGCATTCCCCTTTAAAACATTTAGGCCCGATCAGTATAGGTGTATCACAATAAAATTAAAATGTCATGTACTAAAAATAAGATAGAGCATTCCTTTTATTATATAATGCAAGGGTCGGCATTGGAGCTGCCCTGCTTAACGATAACCATCCAACAATGCATAAAAGACACCAGTATCTAATTGATCAACACTTTTTCATTAAAACCAATCGAATAATGAATGTTGTGGTCATTATTAGAGAGGGGCAATGAAAAGAGAGGTAATATAGAACTTGAGCTTAGGGGTCGAGTGGGTGTAGCCATCTCCCTCTTTGTATATCACATCTGCGGCCCTCGATAAGTTTAGAGTGCGCATGAGCAACGACAAGCGAATTCCACTTGGGTCTATTAAGAAACCTTCGTTTATGTCCATCCATGCATCCTCGACTTGCCTGTTGAACTCCTCACATGTTAGCTCTTCTGTAACTCCGTATTGTTTCATGAATCACTCCACTGTTGATGGTATATGATCTCTTTCTTGCTCCATCTACACAACTCATAATTCATTCTATAAGTCTTTGTTAGGTTTATGTCTCAAAATATACTTGGCGCATTAAGAAGAAAGGCCGTGAAGACCCCGATCGATCGGGTGGAGCTCGATCGATCGGGAATGTTACGTAAATAAAGGACGTCTGCAGAGAAGCGACCAATCGATCGGGAAACAGGTTTTTTACGAGTCTATAAATACGGACGAGGGCTCGTCGTATTTTGTATCCAAAGTCAAAGAGAGGTTATTTCCCTTGCGCGGCGCCGCACCAATAAAATTGAGTGTGTTGAGAGAGAATCTTTGTAATTCGTCTTCTTCTTTTGTTCAATAATAAAAGCTCCGATCTTCGCCCGTGGTTTTCTCCCCTTTCGATTGTGAAGGGGTTTCCACTTAAATCCTTGTGTCTATTGTTTCGTTTCTCTTTTAGTCCGATTGTTTCTCGTTATTGTCGTGGAATTTGATTTGATTCAGATCCGAATATATTGTTTTTTTCCGCACAAATTGGTATCAGAGCTCGGTTCTTCGAATTGATACAATGACGTCAGGTATTAAAACCGAGGTTGAGAAATTCAATGGTCAGGGAAGCTTTAGCTTATGGCAAGTCCGTGTGAAAGGACTCCTGACTCAGAACGGCTTGAAGAAAGCACTGGAGGGGAAAGAGAAGAAACCAGAAACGTTGACCGAGGTACAGTGAGAAGAGTTGGATGAGAAGGCTCTCACGGCTATACAGATGTGTTTGGCTGACGATGTTTTTTCAGAAGTATTGGAGATTAAAACTGCACAGGAGTTATGAGAGAAATTGTTAGACATGTTTTGCCACAAGTCAGTCTCCAACAAACTCACAGTGAAACGACGGTTGTACACTTTTCGTATGTCAGAAGGTACATCTCTTAAAAACCATCTTAGCGAATTTACCTCAATTATTCATGAATTAAAGGCTTTGGATGATGTCCTTAAAGACGAGGATCAGGCTATGATTTTATTATGGTCGCTCTCAAATGCGCATAAGGGCTTCGTAGAAAGCATGATATACGGGGGTAGGCCAACTATTACTGTTGATGAAGTAAAAAGAAACCTAGTGAGTAAAGAACAGGTAGATAAGGAATTATCTGACTCTGTGAATGACTCGGGTAGTGGCTTACATGTGAGAGATCAATCAGAACATAGGGGATCCAATGGTGGGAATAAGTCGAGGTCCAAATCTAGACATAAGAACCTGTCGTGTCACTATTGTCACAAAAAGGGGCACATAAAGAAAGACTGTTACAGATATAAGAATAAATCAAAAGAGGGTAACATGGGTGACTAGGGTAAAGACAAGTCCACTGAGGCTAGTGTTGTAGAGGAGGATAGTGAAGGGGAATTTCTATTAGTTGCTGATTCTCAGTCCAGGTCCATAGATAAGTTGGTCATGGATTCGGGTTGTTCGTTTCATGTTACTCCAAACAGAGACTAGTATTCCACGTATAAGTCTATACAAGGTGGGGTTGTCTTGATGGGTACTGATGCTGCTTGTAAGGTAGTGGGTGTTGGAACAGTCTGTGTGAGAATGTTTGATGGAACTATGAGAACCTTAAGTGATGTTCGTCACATCCCAGATTTGAAAAAGAACTTGATTTCTCTAGGTACCCTAGAATCTAATGGGTACAAATACACTGCTGAAGGTGGAGTCATGCGGGTCAGTAAGGGTGCGTTAATTGTGATGAAAGGAAATAGGGTTGGTACTTTGTATGAGCTTGCAGGTACAACCGTGACAGGTGCAGTTGCTGTTTCCACATCTACTATGACAGATGCAGAGATCACAAGACTATGGCACATGAGAATGGGTCATATTGGTGACAAGGCATTGTCTGACCTGAGTAAGAGGGGACTTCTTTGTGGTCAGTCAACAGAACTGACGGGATTCTGTGAGCACTGTATTTATGGAAAGCAGAAGAGAGTCAGCTTCCAGGCAGCAGTGCATCAGACAAAGGGGACGTTAGACTACATACATTCTGATCTGTGGGGGCCTTCCAGAATGGCTTCTAAAGGTGGGTCCAGGTATATTCTAACGTTCACTGATGACTACTCATGTAAAGTTTGGGTCTATTTTCTTAAGCAGAAAAATGAAGTGTATGATATCTTCAAGAAGTGGAAAGTTCTGCTTGAAAAACAGACAGGGAAGCCGATCAAGAGGTTGAGGACTGATAATGGTCTTGAGTTTGTCGAAGGGGACTTCACTAAATTTTGTGAAGATCAGGGCATAGTTCGACACAGGACATGTACAGGTCGACCTCAGCAGAATGGAGTGGCTGAAAGGTTAAATAGGACGTTACTTGAGAAGGCTCGTTGTATGCTTTCAAATGCAAGTTTAAAGAGAGAATGGTGGGTAGAAGCAGTTAGCATGGCTTGCTACCTTGTGAACAAGACACCGCATTCTTCATTACAGATGAAGACTCCTGAAGAGGTATGGTCTGGTTCAACTTCTGATTATTCTCCGATCAAAGTTTTTGGTTGTCCTGCGTATGCATATGTTAATGATGGAAAGCTGGAGCCTAAGGCCAAGAAGTGCATCTTTCTTGGTTATGCGTCAGGTGTGAAGGGATATAGATTATGGGATCCATGTGTTCAGAAGTTTCTGACGAGTAGAGATGTTACTTTCGATGAGTCTGCTCTACTTAATCCGCCACACACACCCTCCACTGACAGAGATACGGTTCAGGTTGAGACACCTGATGATACAGAGATACAGTCAGATCAGCAGATTGTTCCGCTTGAGAGTATTCCAGCACCTCAGGTATGGGTTTCTGATATTGTTACTGATAATGCAAAAACAGGTCAGCAGGTGGAGAATATTACTATAGCAGGTGGTAGACTGAGGCGACAGATCAGGCCTCTTGAGAGATATGGGTATGAGAAGATGATTGCCTATGCCCTCTCTACTGCTGAAACGTTAGATGACAGTGAGCCGACTTCGTATACAGAGGCTGTATCGAGATCAGATGCTGAGAAGTGGCTCGTTGCTATGAATGAAGAGATGTTGTCTCTTCGTAAGAATCAGACTTCGGAACTCGTGAAGCCTCCTACAGGGAACAGACTGGTTGGATGCAAATGGGTCTTCAAGAGAAAATATGGCATTCCTGGAGTGGAAGATGCAAGGTACAAGGCACGTTTGGTAGCTAAAGGCTACAGTCAGGTACAAGGTGTTGATTTTCATGATATTTTCTCACCTGTAGTTAGACACACTTCTATTCGTGCATTATTGTCTTTGGTTGCCATGCATGATTTTGAACTTGAACAATTGGATGTCAAAACTGCATTCTTGCATGGTGAACTAGAAGAGAGTATCTTTAAGCATCAGCTCGAGGGTTTTGTTGTTGAAGGAAAAGAAGATCATGTGTGTTTGCTTAGTCGGTCTTTATATGGTTTAAAGCAATCTCCTAGACAGTGGTATAGGAGATTTGATCAGTTCATGACAAGTTATGATTACATCAGGAGTAAGTACGACAGTTGTGTGTACTTCAGAAAGACAGATTCAGGCTTTATTTATTTGCTTTTGTGCGTTGATGACATGTTGATTGTAGCACGAGATATGAAAGATGTCGATGATTTGAAATCAATGCTGAAGAGTGAATTTGAGATGAAGGATCTTGGAGCAGCTAAGAAGATATTAGGCATGGAAATTCATAGAGACCGAGAAGCTGGAAAATTATACTTGTCTCAGGAGAAGTATATTGAGAAGGTGTTAGATAGGTTTCATATGAAGGATGCTAACCCTGTTAGCACGCCGTTAGCAGCTCATTTCAGACTCTCAGCGTTAGATTCGCCTCAGACTGAGGAGGACATCAGGTACATGTCTCAGATTCCTTATTCTAGTGCAGTGGGCAGTATAATGTATGCGATGGTTTGCACGCGTCCAGATATTGCTTTTGCTGTGAGCAGAGTTAGCAGGTACATGGCGAATCCTGGCAGAGAACATTGGCATGCAGTAAAGTGGATTCTCAGGTATCTTCGTGGAACCTCAGATTTGTGTTTGGAATATGGGAAAAGTAAGTGCTGTTTGGTTGGGTATGTAGATTCTGACTATGGTGGAGACCTTGATAAGAGGAGATCCATTTCAGGGTATGTGCTTTGTTTAGGTGACACAGCTATCAGCTGGAGAGCGTGTTTGCAGCCTGTTACAGCACAATCTACTACCGAGGCCGAGTACATGGCAGTAACAGAAGCGTTCAAAGAAGCCGTCTAGTTGAGAGGATTGATCAGTGAAATCAATGTCGAGCAGGGGACAGTTAGAGTATATTGTGATAGTCAGTCCGCTATTCACCTAGCGAAAGATCAGATGACTCATTATGACTGAACGAAACATATTAATGTGAAGCATCACTTTATCAGAGATCTGATTGACGAGCGGGGTGGAGTTGAGGAAGATTGGGACTGAAGATAACCCAGCTGACATGTTCACAAAAGTTCTACCAGGTAGCAAGTTCGAGCATTGCTCGAATTTAGTGGGTCTTTCAGTATGATGTATGTTAGCCCCGGTTGAGGGGGCATTTGTGGAGAAGGTGGAGTTTGTTTTATTGTTGATGTTGATTTTGAGCCAAGGTGGAGATTTGTTAGGTTCATGTCTCAAAATATACTTGGCGCATTAAGAAGAAAGGCCGTGAAGACCCCGATCGATCGGGAATGTAACGTAAACAAAGGACGTTTGCAGAGAAGCGGCCGATCGATCGGGAAACAGGTTTTTTGTGAGTCTATAAATACGGACGAGGGCTCGTCGTCTTTTGTATCCAAAGTCAAAGAGAGGTTATTTCCCTTGCGCGGCGCCACACCAATAAAATTGAGTGTGTTGAGAGAGAATTTTTGTAATTCGCCTTCTTCTTTTATTCAATAATAAAAGCTCCGATCTTCGCCCGTGGTTTTCTACCCTTTCGATTGTAAAGAGGTTTCCACGTAAATCCTTGTATCTATTATTTCGTTTCTCTTTTAGTCCGATTGTTTCTCGTTATTGTCGTGGTATTTGATTCGATTCAGATCCGAATATATTGTTTATTTCCGCACAGTCTTGATTTAAAAAAAAAAAAAAAAAAGTCTTGATTTCCTAGTTGGAAATTTGGATCCCTCTAGCAACCTCATCCTTATTTCCCGTTCTGAAGTTTTAGGCCGCCCCGTGCTTAAAGGGGGAATCTAAAGCTGATCCATTTATCTTTACTATTCTCAAAAAAAAAAAAAAAAAAGGTCTTGATTTGGTGCAATGGCAATTAATTTCTTTCTAGAAAAGTTTTCTTCACAAAATATTATAGTTAAAAATATTTTTTTTTTCTCAATGTTTATTATCTTAACTAAAGAGAATGGTTTCATTTCATGAATTTCAATGTGGTTCACACTTGTCTAAGTTGAGGTAAAAGTGACGCATATGACATGAGATTACGAGAGAACATGTTTTATCCTGCATAAGCAAAGTTCCTGTTAGTTGAAAAGCATCAACGTGCCGTGCTTGTTGCTATGAAGTTCGTTTCCCCATAAGCTTGACGCTCTAAGCTGTCAAATATGAGATCCACATATATATTCAAGGAGGGTTCCATCTTGAAACCAATTGGCATTGGATAAAGTAATCCACAAGATCTGTATGTTGATTTCTTCTCTTTCATAATTCCTATGTGTGATTATTGCTAAACTAACACATGACTTCCTTAACAAAAACACTCTTACTCACAAAAGAATCTCTAGAATGCGTTTGAACCTTTATGTCGTGTAATCGTAGATTATTTTTAATATGTCAATTCAATTATTATACAACTTGTGTCCAATGGTTGTTACCTTATGAGAAGCCATATCATCCATGGGACGAACAATAAGGCAAGCGGCATGAATGATTTTAGGTGCACTTTCCAACCATTCAAATGCATCTCGCGTCACAATGTCTCCCATGCCAACAAATGTAATGGCCGTTAGCGTAGAGTAACTGGCAGTAACTAGTGCCGCCTTCATGTACTCTTCCATTGTTGGTGTCTCATTTGTTTCGAGCCATTTTGATTCCTCGTAATACCCATTCACCATAGTTTTCATCTGTCAATAATGTCAATAAACTCGGTGTCCTATTATTAGATGCAATGTAAACTTTGTAAGAACATATATTATAAGTTCTTTATGGATACCCATTACTTTTAGGGTTTGCTATTTGTTCCTTTTCCATATGTATACTATCTTGTGGGGCTTTGGCCTTGAGAGTTGGTAAATTGCTTGTAATCCTCAATTCCACACGTGATTTTTCTCCCATTTGAAAGTTTTCTATATAAATTACTGTGTTATTGTGTTTTATTCTCTCTTCACTTCTCATTTTCTCTCAAATATACAAATTAGTATTTAAATTCACTGTAGATGTTACGTATTTCCTAGCACAAATAAACGAAAACTTTTAATCTTACCACTTCTTTTGCATAGTATATTGTGAAAGACGTGACTTTCTTGGCTAACTCAGCCTCCATTTCATCATACACATCTAGTAACGCTTGATAACATGGCTTCATGTACTCGGGAAGCTTTTTCATGGCATTAATCTCCCACCTATAGTGTTTTAGCATAACATCCGCTATTATAAACCATCAAAAAAGTGATTTTCTATGAACACTTTTCGAAAGCACTTTTGTAATAATTGATTTAAAAAGGCGTATATTTGTATGAAAATATTTAGTTTTTGTTGCTACTTCTACTTCAAAAAAGAAACACAATTTTCCTATTTCTTTTTAAAAGCCAAAAAAAAATAAAAATAGAAAATCAACTTCTTCTTCTATCAAGTAAGGTATATTACCTTTCGATTGCAGTGGTAAATAGCTCGAGTTCAGAGGGAGTACCATAAACGTCATAAATGTCATCGATAATCGAAATCATGGCCATCACTTTGGTGAGAAATTTTCTAGCAAAACTATATTGGGGCTCAAAGTAGGCTCCTAGTGCCCAAAAGTAGCACTCCACCAACCCATCTCTTGCAAACGACATCTTTCTTGCAAAATCTAAGTTTATCCACCACCTGTTAAATTAACATGAGCATAAACATCATATTTTGAATTTCAAGAAACGAGTTGTTCATAGTATTATTGTAGATATATAGGTAAACAAGTTATACAAATATTTGTTTGTAATTATACTTTCTAAGAGGTAAAGCACCCACCTCATATAACACCTTGTATACATAAAACGCTCCTATAACGTGTAGTATGCATAAAACACCCACCTTCTCCTAAAACACCTACCTCTTAAAACATCTAGTAGTACACAGCAAAAGACTAAGGGAGAGGGTCAAACATGCTGATCTTCTTCTATAAGAAGGAGAAGTAAGAGGAAATGGGAGGTAATAAGCAAGACTTCTTGCTTCATTCACACCTCCTTTTTCCACAACCACTTCTCCGGAGTAATACTAATTGTTCCAAGTCTTTTGTTCATCTTAAGAAAACATCAAATCGGACGTGTTGCTCGATCTTGAGTCCAACTCATTCTTACGGATTCCTCCTCAAACCTAACTCAAATATGATGAATAAGTACATTGACCAAATTTATCGTAAACACAATAATTTGAAAAAATTAAGTTATTGAATAAAGGTTCAAGAATACTTTTATAATCTAAAAATAAGTTATCTTTATAAATGAAAGATATTGCTTATCATATAAAAATGAATTTTGAGCGTACTATAAGCATGTATTATGATTTTTATAATGATACTATCATGCTACTCAATCCTTAGCACATTGAGATATTTAATCTTACTGAAGGTTGCATACATCCACCCCCCTCGACCCTGCCTAGGCAAGAGCCCTTGGGATACTAGAAATGTTGCTTTTTTTGCTTTTCTAAAACTTTGCACTTATATATTTATTAAAAAGAGAAACCTATTAAATGGATGAGAGTCTAGGTTAAGTGAGGGAGGAATCTCTCCTTTCTTGAGCATCTCTGAATTCTTATATTATCTCAACGATTGCTAAAAATATCTCAACAAACTTAATTTGTCTCCGTCTTTGGTGATAAAGAGGAGAAATGAGCGAACTTACTTGGTGATAACATGTAATTCTGTTTGATGTAAGTTCTGTAGGATGTTGAAATCGAGCTTAGCAAACTTCACCAAATCGGTATTGTGTGACCCATTTTCTTCGTAGGAAGAGATATATTGCTTGACTTCCATTCGTGGCAAGCACTTGCGAATGGGTCGAGTTAGAGCATGATTGATTTCGTTGGCCATCGAAGGGCTTTGATGAGATGCCATAGCTTGAAGATTAGTGGTGGTGAACTTGAGAGCTTCCTCTAATATGTCTTCCCCGTGGACTCTAAGATATGCTGCTTGATACAAACTTAGCATGCCTGTTACATCTTCTAGTAACTCTTTCTCGAAGCCACCCTCGTTGTCTCTAAACTTGTTGAAGGTATCTTCATGAAAATGTAAATCATTTATTGAATATATTGTTGTTAAAATTAGCTTTTTTTTTTATCATTTGTATATAAGTTCGTGAAGGAAAAATAGTGCCAACCAGGCTCGAAGGAAAACAAGAGAAACACAAAAACACCCCGGGTAGAAAGCCGCACACAATCTAGACTCCAAAACAAAAACTTACAACATGATCAGACGAACCATCCAAGACAACCCACAGTGCGGCAACGACTTACAAGAAATGCCAAACTAGAATAGAAACCTTTGACACAATAATATACTATCTCCTCTGAAGGGATTAGGACATGAATTGAGATCTGCACTCCTTATTAAACTCACAGCGAAGAGACTATTGTTAAAATTAATTGGCCTATGTAAATATGTTTATCTTCTTTTTTTTTTTTTTTTTCTTGTTGTAAATCATGGGGAAAGTAATTGTTTTCGAGAAGTTCACATATGTGAGTTTAATATCAAAGTGTTCATTTCAAAGTTGTGTCAAAATCAGACGAACATAAATATAGACCCTGTGAACTGCTTTCCCAACGTTAATTGATTTTAAGATAAAGCATCATTTGTGCTTATGAGAGAGGAACATTTAATGGGGAGATCACCTTCTGAACCTCACATATAAGGAATAATGTTGAGAACTGCAGTTTTGTGCATAATTCAAATATCGAACTCCTAAAGTCTTCATGATAAAGAAACAATCATTGCTTAAATTACCAGATGAAACATTGTATCCATGTTCTCGAAGCAATCGAAACCGAAGGCCCACGATGTAAAGGTCAGTGTGTTTATCTCCATTGCAATCGAGATCATCCTTGGAAATCCATGCCAATGCGGCCTGAATCTCATGCTCAAAATGGTATGCAATTCCCAATTTTTGAAGGGCATCAATTAGGTTAACTATTGAAACAAGACGTTTTGCAGTAAACTCAACGATCAACATCTTCCTCACTTTCTCTTGTAGTACCTCGGCTTCTTTATTCCATGCATCAACATTCTATGTATAAACTGAAGTTAGTGTTGTTAGTATATGCATATGACAATTGATATCTTCTTCACCATTTATATATGTTTGGCTAGAAAAAAAAATGTTTTGAAATAAAAATGGAAACTGGTTTTCGAATTTTAAAGGGAAGCGAGAAAATTACGATTCTCCCTTAACATAGAAGTTGAAGTAAAAGAACTAAAAATTTTTATGCCCTTAATAAAAATACTTTTACGAAAATACTTTTGCAAAAAAGTAATTTTTTTCATAACATTGTTATGAAAATAAAATGGGTAGTGTAAAAGTAAACGACTTCAAGGCATGTAGCAAACTATTTTTCTTAAGATTTATTTCATCCCTTATGGAAATAGTCTCAATAATACAACAAAACCAAAACACAAAGTGAGAATAAGCATAATGTCTCTTACAAGAAACACGCCTCCTCACTTGAAGAGACACCATTTCAAAAAAATCACACAAACTACAATTTTATTTATTTTAAAAATATACCAACATAAATAAAATACGATCTTATCACGTAATCGGGGTTCAATTTGAGGAAAAAATCACCCCCAACCCTGGGGTGAAAATTTGCAGAATGTCGTGTCACATTTTCTCCTGCAATTAGAGGTAAAATGCTCGTACTTGCTGCACCGGTTGTGATAGACATATTGAACTTGCTGGGATAGTTGTTTCTATATTATGTGTATCGCTTGACTTGCTGGATCTCATATGTTTGATGTCTCCCCTATTTATACACAATATATATAATAATTATAATGAATGGTGGGCCAGAGACATATTTTTAGGACTTAAATATGTTTTGATTGTTAAATCCATTTTCAGTAATAGACGTGTTTTATATCAATTTAAGCACAATTTAAATAATTTATTGTAGAATAAAATATAGAAAGATTCCCTTAACTTTATTATAAAATATAAGAGACCCCTACATTTTATTTTAGGGTAAAAAATTAACCTTATTATATTTTATTTTAAGCAACATGTGGAAACGAGTAGGATTGGGTTAAGTGTAACTCGGATGCTTATTGGTACTCATTGTCTGGGGCAACAGCTCTTGGAGTTGTTGTTGGGGCGGCTGTTATCTCAAGTTGGTGCGGCTTGTCTTTTGCTTCTTCAGCCTGTAAGGCTTAATGTCTTGCAGTAAGAGGTGCGTGCTCTCTTGCCATTCGATTTCGTTACGCGTGCGTGTTTTTTGAGACTGGCTGTCTGGATGCGATTCGTGCTTTTGGGGATGCATCATCTCCCCCTAGGATATCTTGCCAATTGTTTTTTTTTTTTTTAATTTTCAATAAATCTTGGCCATACATTACAATGGGGGGCCAGTATTCGCCTCTCTCACGCTTTCACCCTGTCATGAGAACGCCACCTGTTAAATGTCACCGGGCCTTTGGGCCCAACCCACGGAGTTGGAACACATGAGATCCATATATAAGCCCAAGTGAGGTTCTATCCTAAAACAAATTGGCATTAGGTGGAGTAACCCACTAGGCCTATAAGATAATCTCTTCTTTATCTCAACTCTAATGTGGAATTTCATAAGACTCACAAGTGGAGTCCTCAACATAATCCCTCACATGTGAGTCTAAGAGAAACACACCCCTCGCCTTCTCTGATCTAACTGGATCTAACATACTACAGAGGCGCTCGCACACCAAATACAAACACACCCCTTTCCATGAGGACACGGTGCGATACACAAGAGATTGGGATCATCAATCCGCTCTGATACCATGTTAAATTTTACCCGGCCTTTGGGCCAAACCCACGGAGTTGGAACTCATGAAATCCACATATAAGCCCAAGTGGGATTCCATCCTAAAATCAATTGACATTAGATGGACTAACCCACTAGGCCTATAAGGTGATCTCTTCTTTATCTCAACTCTAACGTGAAATTTCACAAGACTTACATGTGGAGTCCTCAACACCACCATATATATATAATTTCCTTATATCATATAACCAAAATTAGAAAAATTGCATACCGTTATCATTCCGCAATACCTCAAATTTATTCAATTTAGTTAACTAAGTCAAAAATTTAGTATAATTAACAACATGTAGATTTAGTATTTCGAAATTTAGATTATAAAACATCATACTTCCTCATTTATTTAATTTAGTTAACTGAGTCTCTCATCTATATCTTCCCTATTAATAGTATTATAATATTATAGTTCTTATATGAGATAATTCAAATAATAATATACATATCACCGTCTCCTCATTTAAATGTGTTCCTTATTTATATTTTCTTTATTAATAGTTCAAATAATAATACATGTATACCTTTTATTTAAAAAGTATATGTATTTAGTAATTCAAATTATAAAATTAAAAAGTTATTTTATTAAAATTTTTTAATTTTTAAGATATAATAAAAAAAAATTTGGTGCACTATTGCACGCCATTTGTAAGTGAAACCCGTTGCACGATGTTTATAATGTTGTGCAACATTTGTAACATCGTATAGCGTTGTCCAAGTTATTATGAACTATTTAAAATAGCGTGCAATAATAAGTAAATAGTTAAATATAATATTTTTTTAAAATATTTTCCCACATGCCATTTTACTAATATTTTTATAAATGTGTGCTACTTTACCAATTGATTCCACTTTGAGCTGGGTTTTCGAGTGAAGCCACGTCGGCCATTGTCGACAGGGGTAATATTCACTGACATGTAGTCCTTCAAGGTAAGTGTACGTCAAGTACCACGTGTCATGTACAGGGGCGGATTCACCCTTCTTGCCCCGGGAATGTAAATAGTGGTGGCAAATTTAACCCGATCCAATAAATCGACTTGAAAAACTTGTAAATTAATCCGACCCGAATTGAAAATATCTTATAAATAATTGAACCTGAAACTAAAATATCCGACCTGCAGCTAACCTGACATGTTCTTTGCCTGACCTGAAAATAATTCGATACTAATTTGACCTGTCCCGATCCACCATTGACCCTGACCCAAACTGACCTGAACTCGAACCTAACTTGACCAGAAAACTTAATTTACCCAAGGTCTTTAAATTTAATGAGAATTATTGGTTGTCATAAGCACAATTGAACTTAATAGCATATTATTGAGTACCTATATAATAAATATATTGGTAAAAATATAAATTATTTGGTGTAATTTAAACTTTTGCAACTAGCTCATACCAAAAAGGCACTAATTAGTAGAATTATGAAGGTCTGAAACCTGTACAAACTTACCAAAGATTGACCCAAACCTAAGACCACTTAAAATTAAAGTGACCTGAACCTGAAATATATAACTTTACCCAGACCCAACCCGACCCAAGTATAGGTAAAACTTGAAAGTGGCCCTAGCCTGAATAGGTCGACCCGAGCCTGACCCGACCCGAGTTTATTATAAACCCGAAATGACCCAAACCCGAATAGGACCCGAACTCGACCCAAATGACCCGATTGCCACCTCTAGGTGTGGGCCCCAAAACCTAATATTTGTTAAATTATACAAATTTGGTTCTAATTTTATGAGGCCCCTAACCCCAAGGCTCAACTCAATGTCGTGCCCACTAGTGACGATCTGGCCTATTAGCCACACCCGTCATCGTCCAACTCTAGCAGGCAACATGTACATGCCCAAGATTTATAGCTAGTCCATGATCCACTGTGGGTGTCGCCTGTCATTTAGAAATTGTTCATCTCTTCATCAAATTGGGTTCATGTTGTCATTTAGAAAAAGTGTTAAAGTCAAATAACTTCTAGAAGATGTTGGTTTTCTAAGACAAGTATTTATTAAATTGTTATTTATTAAAATTTTTTAGAATTCAACTCCTGATATTACTAGAATAAAGGGTCTTCCTGAACAGGTATAAGTTCGAGTCAAATTTTATAGAGATTATGAATCCTTAATGAGCGATTTTAGTTTTTTTTATTATATAAATGTTGTTGGTTCCTACTTGTTGGAGGCAAAGAAATTATTTTTATATTCAAATTCTCAATCGTGAGAGTAGAAGACATGCAAACCGCATTTGAGAATTATCCTCTAACGATATAAAAGTATAATTAATTGCTTATCAAACTCTCGAATTAAAAATCAATGAGGTTTTTAATTTGAGTAAGTTTTCTTGTAGGAATCCAACAATTAGATACTTTAGCTTGTAAGTGTATAAATTGTTTACTTTTTTTTATGAACCAAAGTTTAAGCTGTTTAAAGAGTCTTAGTTTAAAATTATAGTTATTTTAGGAAATTTGAGGTTCAGCAATGATAAAATTTTTATTAATTACTGAGAAAAATGAAGACTAGAATAGTATTGATAAAATGAAAATTAGAATTGTATTTACTTTCTTGAATACTAGAATTACGAATAAAGTATTTATATAGTGTACAGAGTGTATCAAGAAAATATTACAAATATGGGTATTTGATTAATTAAAAAATATTTTAAATCACGGGACACGTGAAATATATATAATTAAATCTGAATAATTAATCTTAATAAAATATATTAAATATGAAATAGCAAAAGGGGTTATAATTCTGATATTAAATTGTTGTTTTTTGTTTTATGGATTCATAGGTCAGCAAATGCAATGAGTCACGAAGTTGCTCAATTTTGTAGGGGACCTGAAATCACTTAATAAGTTCACCGACACCGAATATACGACCCCCAAATCGAAGTATCAATCGTATACGAAAGGGGATGGGAAAAATACCAGAATTTACGTGGTTCACCCGCAGCCTACATCCACAAAGGGGAGCAAAAATAATTTCATTAACAACATTGAAGTTTACATGAAACGCCTCAACTCTCACTCTTCTCCATTCAACCCTAATAATAACATATACATCCTCGAGTATTTATAAAACCATCACACTAAAACCTTAATATGTCATAGGCCTCAAATAGAATTAGCCCATTCCTAAGGCTCAATACAACCAGACTTCACACATAACCAAATAAATTTAATAGTTCTGATTTTTTTAATTACAATTGGGTGAGATGTCCAGTTCCCATTATTATACATATTTTTGAAAATAATTGCAATTAATAGTGTAGGTCATTGGTCGATTTTTGTCAGAAAAAAAAAAAATATAAGCAGAGAACTTGCACGTGTAAAGCGTTGGATTAATATACTAAAGGCGCTCTCGTGGGATCCTCACTGAATAGAAAAAGATTGCAGTCAGTTTGATAATGATCGAGTGAAATGGCTTCTTCGGTTTGAACCAAGGAATCCCTTAGATATGATGCAAAATGGATCTTGTTCTATCGTTGATCATAGATTTCTCTATGAAAAATATGAATGGGAGTTTGAAGAAGGGGAAGGAGCCCTTGTCCCGCAACAGATGGAGGAGGATTTATTTAATCACTTAGTTTGGGTTCCTAGAATATGGCACCCCTAGGGCTTTCTATTTGATTGTATCGAAAGGCCCAATTCATTGGGATTTCCCTATTGGGCCAGGTCATTTCGGGGCAAGTGGATCATTTATGATGAAAAGGATGAGCTTCAAGAGAATGATTCGGAGTTCTTGCAGAGTGGAGCCATGCAGTACCAGACACGAGATAGATATTTCAAAGAACAAGGCTTTTTTTTGAATAAGCCAATTCATTTGGGACCCTACAGATCCACTCTTTTTCCTATTCAAAGATCAGCCCTTTGTCTCTGTGTTTTCACGTCGAGAATTCATTGCATATGAAGAGATGTCAAAGGGGCTTCTAACTTCCCAAATGGATCCTCCTACATCTGTATATAAACGCAATTAAAATTTTTTTTTGTTGGGGGTGGGGGTTGTTTGAATTAGATCACGGGGAATAAAACACATGTTTCTTCATTCTTTTTTTGCTGTTGATGGATAAATGGGCCGAGCCGACTAGTCATATTGCGGAAAGGTTCGGCTCGCTTTGAGCTTGAGCCAAGTCTGCTCGTTTATCTTATAGAGTGAGGCAGAGCTTAGTAAAACTCGAGCTCATAGGCTCGCGAGCTTAAGCAAACCTTTCTTAGTATGCCCAATGAAGTAGAGTTTAAGCCTAAGTAAATCAAGTATGCTCTTAAACCAGTTCAAACGAGCCCAAATTGAGCTTAAATAAGCCAAAATTATGCAAGCTTAATTCCAAACTCGCCAAGCTTAGATCGAGCCAAGCCCAAGCTTGAACTTTCTGAGCTTGGCGAGTCTCGAGCCAAGTCCGAGTTGAGCTTAATGCAAATGGCTTGGCTCAAAGAAACCCCTTGTAAATGAGGTTAGCAATGATAATTGAGTCCGAATTCATTTGACATTTATTTAATTCAACTTATTTATGATGGATTTGAATGTAAAACATGGATTTTTAATAGATTTAAATTTAAATATTCACAAATGAATTTTTAGTTGTGTTAGATCTAGATGACATTAAACAATCAAACCCAAACCTGACTTAAATATGACCTAAAATTGTAGTTAGGTTATAATAAAATTTATAATTACTAAATTTTGAGTTATCAACATGCTAAACCTAACAACATTTCTTTAGGAATTTTTACAGAAAATCATTATCAAAAATAGTCATTTTTCTGTTAATTATAATAACTTTTCAATTTTTCAGAAATCACTCTTAAATGGTTAACTTTTTTTTTTGGTCAATAAGTGGGAAAAGCACAAAAGCTAACAGAGAGGCTCCCAATTACAAAAACAAAGATCCAAAAATAGACGCAGTGCCTCCAAGGGCTCCCACATAAGCAGGGTTTGGAGAGGTAGATGTACGTAGCCTTCCCCCTTCAGGGGGCTACCCTGAAGGGAGGCTATTTCCGAGGACCCCCAGCCTGAAAAGTTGGTCCGCAGCAATGAGCCAAAGACCTGGCAACAGGAGAAGCAACAAATGCATGAGTATGGCACACAAAGATAATGAGAAAGAGATAGGGATAGATATAGAGGTAGAGACAAAGATAAGGATAGAGATAGTAGGCAAGTAGCAAGTATCAGCACATGAAGCCTACGTGCCCCCAGAGGACCCAGCACTAGTAATCTGGACTACCCTACTCCAACCGGATCATCTAATACCCCTATGCTAGCCTTCCATTGGGCCCTATCTAAGGTCATCTCCTCCTGAAGGTTTAGGTGGGTGAGGTCTTGTCTGATCGTCTCAAGCCATCTCTTCTTTGGTCTACCTCTGCCTTTTCTGCCTAGTGTAGTAAGGGGCTGTTCGCATCTCCTGACTGGAGCGTTGTCCGATCTCCTTCTAACATGTCCGAACCACCTCAGGTGTTGCTTCCTTAATTTATCTTAACGGAGGCTACGCCCAATTTGCCTCTTATGAGGTCGTTCCTGATCCTATCCTTTCTTGTGTGTCTGCATATTCACCTCAGCATTCGCATCTCTGCCACCTTCATCTTCTGTGTGTGCTGTTGTTTCATCGCTCTGCATTCCGCCCCATACGCCATGGCTGGCCTCACAACCGTCTTATAGTATCTTCCCTTTAGCTTCAAAGGGAACTTTCTATCACAAAGTACCGTGGAGACCATCCTCCACTTATGCCATCCCGCCTTGATCCTGTAGCTGACATTCTCGTCCACTTCGTCGTTGTACTGTATCATGGACCCCAAGTACCTGAATCTCTCCTTCTTCGATATGGCCTCATGTCCAAGCTTGACTTCTTCCCGGCTAGGCGTGGTAAAAGATATCAAAGATGTACAAGAGATCTAGATAAATATTTTCAATTAACCATCTATATTAATGTCATTATTATTTCATTTGGTTGATATTTATAATCTTGCTCATATTATATAATGAGATTTTTAACTGTTAAGACATAAATTTTGATTGGTAAAGCATTATACTGCCAATTATTGTACAACTCAAATTAAATTATAATTGAAGATGGTCCATGGTAATTAAAGTTGACTTCTTACATGTATGTAGATATACAAGTAGCAATGTAGCATGGACCTGGATGCGCAAATAGTTGTGGAGATAACAAGCATGCAAACACTAGGCTTTGGTGGAACCATGATCAAAGTTTAGCTAGATAGTTTTGAGGACGATCCATGATAGAGTTGGCTTCCTGAGATAGGAAGCTAAACAAAGCACCCTGGAGCTAGGTTTAGAGGTTATGGATTTAGGTCAAATATATGCTCCACTCGAAAGTCTTTGATTTGTGTTGAAAATAACAAAGTTTTTTACGGAATTGGATTGGGCCGGACTTTTTCTAGGTTTGAGCTAGATGTACGAAAATCCAACACAAACCCATTGACATCCCTAATTGATGCTAATATTTGAATTTATGACCTTAATGTGGAGGGTAAAAATGCATGACCCGTGAGTACATGCCTCATTTGGGTGGATATTAGTACATATCAAATGGGTAACGGCTCTGAGTAAGGTATGTGTCACATTACCTACCCTATACCCACCATGTTCCCACCACACCCATCCAATAGACTACAACAACATACTAAAAACTGAGGGCCACAGACAAACAATGAAAAGAAAAATAAGCCTCGAACCCATGACTTCATATTGGGTCTGGATAGCCCTGCCTACTGCTACACGAAACCCAATAGCTGTAGAATGTTTTCATATTATTTTGTCACATAAATACTCATTGGGCTTGATCGTTAGAGCAGTGTAAGGGTTAGAATTATATTAACATTAAAAATGGATGATATTTTGATTCGAACTAGAGACCTCTCAGCTAATATGACTATGATATTATATCAATAAATTAATTAGCTATATAAATTATTTTTGTATTGGGCCTAGCTCTTGTTATTTGGCTGGGCTCATAGAGAGATGATGAGAGGCCATTTTGGATCTAAATGTATTGATGTGCTTAGTCTATATATATCTTAGAGCATGTTTAGCGCTTAGAATTGGAGTCTAAAATTAAGATTGAGAATAAAATTAGCGTTGAAGATTTCAATTTTATTGTTCAGTTCATCAATTAAAAATAGAATTACAATTTCACTATAAAATTGTATGAATGTCATTGGGATGGGTCGAAAAGAGTTGTGATTCTCTTGTACTCTACTGACCTGAAATTAAAAATATTATGAGAATCAAATGCAATTGTATATGCTTTTCACATTTTTCCTAGGTTATTAGATTTTCAAAATAGACTTTGCATTTTTTTTTTTTCTTCCAAATTTAGATTGGTATTGCTTTCTAAGAACGGAAGTTTCATATAAATATGGGCTTGTAACTTAGAAGAATTGCAATTTTTGTCTTATAATTGAAATTGATATTTTATTTTTCGTTTGAGTTCTCTCATTCCCCCCAAAGTCGAGGGTTAAGTATGGGCATTTCCCTTGCAAATTTTTAGGCTAGATCAGTATCATTGTATCACAATAAAAATAAAATGTCATGTACTAAGGCCTTAGGCAAGTAGAAGAAGGGGAATATGACGAAACAGGGTGGCAACGCTCAAGTGACCCAAAAGATCTTCGAGGCTGAGCGAGTGATTGAGACGGGGAGAAGGCCAGGTCTGAACTTTGATGGTCTTGATCCGCCAATGGTGAGCGCTTTACTTGATAGAAGAGTGACCTGACTACCTTTGTATCCTGTTTGGGTGGCCTTGATTCCGAGTTATTCGTAGTGAGTTGTTGAGGATGTTCCTATTTTTCGTGTTTTGTCTGTTTTGTTCGGATTCCTAATAGTTTCTATTTTTGTAATATTGAGCCCCCTTTTTTTACGGGTTTTCTAAGGGCTCGTTTGCTCAAGCACCTGACTTGTACCACGACGTAATCGCTAATTATCGAACAAAAGTCGAGAGTTAAGTACGAGCGTTTTCCTTGCAAATTTTTAGGCTGGATCAGTATCAGTGTATCACAATAAAAATAAAACGTCATGTACTAAAAACAAAAGAGATCATTCCTTTTATTATGTAGTGCAAGCGTTGGTATTGAAGCCTCCCTTCTTAACAATAACCATCCAACAATGCGTAAAAGAAACTAGTATCTAACTGGTAAGACACTTTTCATTAGAACCAATCCAATAATGAATGTTGTGGTCAACATTGGAGAGGGTCAATGAAAAGAGAGGTGATATAAAACTTGAGCTTAGAGTTAGAGTGGGTGTAGCCATCTTCCTCTTTGTATAACACATCTATAACCCTCGATAAGTTTAGAATGCGCATTAGCAACGGCATGCGAATTCCATGCGGGTTTATCATGAATTCTTCGTTTATATCCATCCATGCATCCTCCACTTGCCTGTTGAATTCCTCACATGTCAGCTCTTCTGTGACTCCGTATTGCTTCATGTAGCACTCCACTGATGACGGTATATGCCCTCTTTCTTGCTCCATCTGCACAACTCATAATCTAGTTTATATGTCTTCGCTTTGTGCAATGGCAAATAGTTTCTTTTTGGAAAATTTTTCTTCACGAAGTATTTACAATTGAAAATATTTTTCTCAATATTTATTATTTTAACCAAAGAGAATAGTTTTGTTTAATAATCTTTTGTGGGGTTCACATTTACTTGTCTAAGTTGAGGTTAAAGTGACATATATAACATGAGATTACGACAAAATATGTTTTCTCCTCCATAAGCCAAGTTTGCCATAGGAGGAAAACATTAACTTGTCGTGGTTGTTGCTATGAAGTCAGTTTCCCTTCAAGCTTGACCCACTAAGTTGTCAAATATGAGGTTCACATACACGCCCACGAAGGATTTCATACTAAAATTAATTGACATTAGATGGAGTAATACACATAAATTATGTGTTGATTTCTTCTCTTTCACGATTCCTTGTGAGATTGTTGCTAAACTAACATGTGACTTCCTTGAAAAAAAAACTCTTGCTCACAAAAGAATCTCTTGTATGATTATGTAATGTATGTCATATTATCTTATATTATTTTTAATTTAATATGATTATCATACAACTTGTGTCCGACAGCTGTTACCTTATGAGAGACCATATCACCCATGAGACGACCAATGATGGAAGCGGCCTGAGCGATTTTAGGTGAACTTTTCAACCAATCAATTGCATCCCCAGTCACAATTTCTCCCATACCAACAAATGAGGTGGCTATCATCATAGGGTAAGAAGTAATCACTGCCACCTTCATGTACTCTTCCATTGTTGGTGTTTCATCTGTCTTGAGCCATTTTGATTCCTCGTAATATGCCTTCACCATGGTTTTCATCTGTCAACAAATTTGGTGTCCTATTATTAGATGCAACGTATCATATATTATACATTGTTGTGTTGTGTTTCAAATTTTTTAATCTACTTTAGAAACAAAGGTTTGAAGCAAAGGGTTAGTACACCCGTTGGATTTAGGGTTTGATATTTGTTCCTTTTTAATATATATACTATCTTGTGAGGCTTTTGCCACAATCGAGATTGGTAAGATGCTCATAACTCTTCATTTCAAATCTAGTGAAGTTTTTGTCTTTCTACATGCAGTTTTTCCCTCACTTCGGAGTTTTCTATGTAAATCATTGTATTGTTTTTCGTTCGCTCTTCTCTTCTCATTTCCTTTTAGATATACAATTTTCGAACACAAATAAATAAAAATATTATTCTTACCTCTTCTTTTGCATAGTGTAATGCGAAAGACGTGCCTTTCTTGGATAATTCATCCTCCATTTCATCATACATATCTAGCAACACTTGATAACATGGCTTCATATACTCTGGAAGCTTTTCCATGACACTAATCTCCCACCTATAATATTTTGGCATAACATTCGCTATTATAAACCGTAAAAAAACTGTTTTTTGTATAAAAACTTTTTTCAAAAGCAATTTTGTAATAATTGTTTTCAAAAGACGTATATTGTCTAAAAATGTTTAGTTTTTGTTTCTACTTATACTTCAAAAGAGTAACACAATTTTCCCATTTCTCCTTTTTTTGATAAGTCTTGTTTCTCCTTAAAAGCAAAAAAAAAAAAAAAAGAAAGAAAAAAAAAGAGAGAGAGAGAGAGAGAAAGAAAAAAACAACTTCTACTTCTATCCAGTAACACATATTACCTTTCAATTGCAGTAGTGAATAGCTCGAGTTCAGAGGGAGTGCCATATACATCATAGATGTCATCGATAACCGTAATGATGGCAATCACTTTAGCAAAAAATTTTCTGGCCAAGGTATATTGGGGCTCAAAGTAGGCTCCTAGTGCCCAAAAGTAGGCCTCCACCAACCTATCTCTTGCAAACGGCATCTTTCTTGCAAAATCCAAGTCTTTCCACCACCTGTTAAATTAACATGCATATAAACATCCTATTTTAAATGTCAAGAAACAACTTGTTTATGGTATAATTCAGCAGCTTTGCTACTGCAGATCTATAAGTAAATAAGTTATACAAGTAATTCTTTGTAATTATACTCTTAAGAAGTAAAACATCTAGCATATAAAAACGCCTACCTCATATAACGCCTAGTATACATATAACGCTCATATAACGTGTAGTATACTTAAGACAACAAAAGACTAAGAAATAGGATCAAACATGCTTATCCTTCAAGTCACACTTATTCCTTTCCTCATGCACTACCATCTTCTCTATAAAAAGGGGAAGGAAGAGAAAAGGAGGAGGAGGCAAACAAGACTTCCTGCGTCATTCAAACCTCCTTCTTCCATAACACCTCTGCTGAGTAATAATCGTTCAAGTTTTCTGTTCATCTTAAGGAAATATCAAGCCGGTCGTATAGTTAAAACTTGAGTTCAGCTCATCCTTACGAACATCACCTCAAACTTAACTCAAATGCGATGAATAAATATACTGACCGAATTCATCATAAGCACAACTATTTAAAAAGTTTAAGTTATTGGATAACGTCCAAAAATAATTTTATAATCTAACAATGAGTTTTTTTTCCGATATATTGCGACAAAGTCGCTAAACAAGCCAGCCACTCGCAAGGCGAGGCCTGAGTCCGACCGCAACAACACAGGGACCAAAAATAGCAAACACAAAATAAGAAAACAGAAATAAAATGCTCTCACTCTATTACAAGCATGAACTATAATTTTTGTACTGATACTATCATGCTACTCAATCCTTAGCAAATTCAGATATTTAATCTTGCTTCTATGACTTTTCCATTATATATATTTATTAAAAAGAGACACGAATGAAATGGATAAGAGTCTAGGTTAAGTGAGGAATCTCTCCTTTCTTGAGCATCTCTGAATTTTTATATTGTCTCATCGATTACTAAAAGTATCCCAACAAACTTAATTTGTTGTTGTCTTTGGTGAAAAAGAGAAGAACTGAGCGAGCTTACTTGGTTATAACACGTAATTCTTTTTGGTGCAAGTTTTGTAGGATGTTGAAATCGAGCTTAGCAAACTTCACCAAATCGATATTGTGAGACCCATTTTCTTCATAGGAGGAGATATAGTGCTTGACTTCCATCCGTGGCAAGCACTTGCGTATGGGTCGAGTTAGGGCATGATTGATATCATTTGCCATCGAAGGGCTTTGATGAGATGCCATAGCCTGAAGATTAGTGGTGGTGAACTTGAGAGCCTCCTCTAATATGTCTTCCCCATGGACTCTTAGATGCGCTGCTTCGTACAAACTTAGCATGCCTGTTACATCCTCTAGTAACTCTTTCTTGAAGCCACCCTCATTGTCTCTAAACTTGTTGAATGTATCTTCATAAAAAAAAAAATTATAAATGCATTAGTGAATATATTGTTTTAAATTAGTTGTCTAACGTAAGTCTGATTGAAACCAACGCACACTGAAACTCTAGATTGGGTTTCAAAACTAGTAAAACTAGGGTATATAGGGAAGAAAATAGATACAAGATTTACGTGGTTCAGACGAAGTCAATGTCCACTGAGGAGGAGCAAGGGAATTTCACTATGAATAAGAGGTATGAAACAGTGTTTTCTTGTCTTTCACTACCACTTCTTGCTCACTGACACTTTTTTATCGGCAAGAACAATAGGCCTTTCCACACGAATTTACTAGCCAATTCAGCATCCAATCTTGACATTGTTTTCCACCCAATCATTTGCTATTTGTAATAAACGAGGCCAACAAATGGAGGTTGCATTAAATG
Organism: Simmondsia chinensis; assembly: GCA_018398585.1. Lineage (NCBI taxonomy): Eukaryota > Viridiplantae > Streptophyta > Magnoliopsida > Caryophyllales > Simmondsiaceae > Simmondsia > Simmondsia chinensis. The sequence goes on along the minus strand of JAGTTD010000002.1, from coordinate 3,279,328 downwards.
TGAAAAAGTCCATCAATCTCCACCTAACAAGTCTTGTTTATCCAGTTCTTCTTCTGAAAAAGGGGGAAAGTCAATGTTTTCTAGAAATTCACATATGCAAATGCATTTTTAATGTCATAGTTTTCATATCAAAGTTGTGTCAAAAAGGAGAGGAACATATGTGAAGACATTGTAACCTGCTTCCCGCCAATGCCACTTAGTTTTAGGATGAAGTCTGACCTGTGCTTACAAGAGAGGAACATTTAAGGTTCTATAAGAATTTAAAAATGAGAAATCATCTCCTAAAACCTCACATATACGTAAGAAATTTTTTTTTTTTGGATAAAAAAGGGAGAATGTTGAGAGCCGTAGTTCTATATATAATTCTAATATCATAATCCTAATATAAGGTCATGATAACATAGAATAAACTCATTGCTTAAATTACCACATGAAACGTTGTATCCGTGTTCTCGAAGCACTCGAAATCGAAGGGCAGTGGTATAAAGGTCAGTCCGGTTATCTCCAATGAGATCGGGATCATCATGAAAATCCATGCCAATGTGGCCTCAATCTCATGCTCAAAATGGTATGCAATCCCTAATTTTTGATGGGCATCAATTAGGTTCAGTGTTGCAACGAGGTGTTTTGCAGCATATTCATTGATCAACATCTTCCTCACTTTCTCTTTTAGTACCTCTGCTTCTTTATTCCACGCCTGTACATTCTGCGTATAAACCGAAGTTAGTATCTTTATAAGTTAATTATGATGCACTTCATATTAGTTAACATGATATAAGTTAATTATGATGGGAAAAAAATTTTAAAAAAGGAAGTTTTTGATGGTTTTATAAATTGTTATACTTTTTTTGGTAAATCAGTATGAAAATATCATATATATGAAAGAATATATGTACAAGTCTACGAGGGGCATACTCCAAGCCAAGGCCATAGGCCTACATCAAAGAATCAATTCGAAGAAAGAGTCAAACATCAGAATCAAAACCCAACACGGCCAAACAACAAAGAAGAACAAAGCAAAAGTGCAAACAAAGCTAATGCTCAATCCCCCACTCCTGCAAGAGCTGTGAGTGACGATGAGCACCGCGAAGCGTGCAAGCTGCAAGGAGACAGCTGCCAACCAATCCTGTGATCTCCTCAGTGACAACTGCAGAAGACCTGGACTGGAAGCGCTGAATCCTCAGGTTACGCTCGTACTAGAGGATGTAAACCGTCACAGAAAGACAAAGACGGGCAAGGATCCGATCCACCTCACGACCACGGAGCCTGCTAGCGGCCCACTGGACCAGCTCATGCCAAGGAAGCAAAGGCCAGGCGAAAGAGGTGCGAGAAGACACCCTGGACCAGACCGCAGCAGAAAAGCTACAACTGAAGAAGAGATGACTGTGCGACTCATCATCCGACCCACACAACACACAAGTAGCGCGAGCATCCTGCACTCTATGTCTCAGCAGTTTGTCAAAGGTCCAAAGCCGCTCACAGGAGGCAAGCCAAAGGATGAAGGAATGTCTTTGCATATGCAGCTGGAACCAAAGGAGATGGTGGATGGAGTCCTCCTCCCTCCGGCTATGGATCATCTCCCAAGACGATCTAGTGGAGAAGAATCCAGTTGGGTCACCCATCAACCGCACACTATCAGCTACCCCCGGCCAGGGCCTGAAGTCGACAGAATCCCAGATAGGTAGAAGCTCAGCAATATCCTGTGGGAAGCGCCACTGATCACCCTGAATAATGTCAGAAACACGAGAGCCCAAGCGATGACCAGTGGAATGAAGGAGGCAGAAAGTGAACGGCCCCTCTAAACGTCCACATGGCAACCAGTAGACAGACCACAACGCTGTATCACGTCTGTCACCAATAATGTGCCGGAAGGCCCCGGCACACAACGACCTAACACCCAGGATGCTCCTCCATGACCATGGAATCGAACCTGGAGGCTGAATATCCCAGAAAGACTTCCCCTTGAGTCGGTTAGCATGGATCCACCGAGGCCAAAGAGAGTCACGATCAATGAGTAGAACCCAGATATGCTTCATGAGAGAAGCCTGGTTCCACTCGCACAAATGCCAAATCCCAAAACCACCCTCCCTACTGGGATAACAGAGATGCGACCAGGCGACCTTGGCCCGGCCCGGGCCCAAAGAAGTTCCCTTCCATAGGAAGACAGCAAGAGTCGACTCGATCTTCTGGATCATCAGCTTCCGAAGGATGAAGACAGATGACCAGAAGGCCTGAATAGAAAACAGAACCGATCGGATAAGCTGCAGACGGCCGGCATAAGATAAAGAACAAGATGTCCATAGCTGAATGCGGGCAAGGATGCGGTCTAATAAAGGCTTACAGTTAACGAATTGAAGCCTCGTCTTGACGAGCGGCACTCCTAAATATCTGATCGGGCACTGCCCCAATCTGAACCCCAAGATGTCAAGGATGGACTGTCGAAGCTCAGGATCAACCCCGGTAATGAAGACAGTACTCTTTGCTGCATCCGCGGACAGCCCCGAAAGCCCTCTTAAAGAAGAGGGAGGTGTAACCATCAGAGCCGGGCACCCTATCATCCCCAGTGGAACGCAAAGCATCTCTCACCTCAACATCAGTAATAGGCAAAGTAAGTGGTCTAGCCTGATCCTCAGCTAGCTGGGTCTGAAAGAGCTCCAAAATATCCTCACGAAGTGGCCCACTCGGCTCTGTCAATAATCCACGAAAATAGGAGACACCTGCCTCCGAGATCTCCACGTCATCATATGTCCTCCAGCCATCAGTGCGAATAATGGAAGGAATGCGGTTCCTAGTCTGCCGATGTGTGACAGACTTATGAACGAACCGGGTACCCTGAACCCCAAGGAGAGCCACTGGATGCGAGACTTCTGACAATAAAAAGCCTCCTCATCCCTACATAACCGTGAGTACTCTCGAGAAAGGCGACGCTCCTCCTCTCGAAGCAGAATACTCTCCGGAGCACCATCAAGGGCCCGCTAACCCTCAGTCCAGGCATCTCTCGCCGCCACAACCCGAGCTGATATGTGACTAAAATGTCTAGCATTGAGGGCCATCAGCTCCCCTTCAACCGCTTCAGCTTCTGAGTGAGCTGATATATGGGAGTGCCATCAATGCTAGTCCCCCAAACCCTCCGCACAGTAGGCAGGAACTCCTCATGGCCAGTCCAAAAGTTAAAGAACTTGAAAGGGAGCCGCGGGGTGCGGCGCTCTCCAAGTCCTATAACTACAAAGGGACAATGGTCAGAACATAACTCCCGGGGAAGGAACTCGACAGATGAGGAAGAGAAAGAACACAACCAACCCTCACTCACTATACACCAGTCAAGACGCTTCAGGATGAGAGCGTCTCCATCTAAGCCATTGGACCAAGTGTAGCGCCGCCCGGTATAAGGCGGGACTGTAAGCTCAGAGTCGTAGACACAGTCCGTAAAGTCATCCATCTGCCCAGGCCAAGTGTCTCGGCCACCCCTCCTGTCACTCGGACTGAGGATAGCGTTAAAGTCTCCAAGAAGTATCCAAGGCTCCTCCAGGAGGCCCACGTTGGCACCTCGAATATAACGCCAAAGCTCCCGACGCGGTCCCGGCTCATTAAATCCATAAACAAATGTAGCAGAAAAGTTCACATTGCCTCGGACACCAGAGACTCGGCAGGTAAGATACTAATCCCCACCCTGTACTCTCACTACATGGTAGAAGGTCGGATCCCAGAGAACAATGATATGGCACCCACGGGCCCGCACCCCACTAATCGAAAACATCCACCCCTCAGTGCAACGGGCAACAGCGGAATCAATATCACTTAGGTTGGCCTTGGTCTCAACCAATCCAACCAAGCTCAAACGACTGGAGGAGATCCAGCCACGCACAACACGAATAGTATTGGGGTTATTAAACCCCCTCACATTCTAGCATCCAATCATGAAAACTAGAAGCTAAAGCACTTCATGGCCCTCACGACCCACACGGGCTGCCGCAGAGCGGGTACGATGAGCAATAGGAGTCAACTGCGATGTACATGTTATGAATTGACAAATTTTAATTGTAATTTCTGGTTGTAATTGTTGATAAGTGTTTCATTGTTGAGTTGTTAGAATTTAAAAGTCGGTTGGGCAGCATTTAGGCGCCAAAAGCGGTTAAAAGGTCAAATTGGGTCCATTTTGGGGGTTTTGCTGCAGAATTGGCGGGAAAGGCTGTTAGATGGTTTAGTTTGAATTTGTCTTGATGCAATGTGCCCAAATGTGTATAAATAGGGTCCTAAGCATGTAATTCAATCATCCAATTAATAAAAATCAGAATTCCTTTTGGAATTACTCTCTTTTCTCATCTCCTTCTCTATTTCTCATCCCCTTTCACTTCTTTTCTCATCTCAACTCTTTCTTCTACAAGGTTAGACTTCTAATTTTGAATTAGAAGCTAACAATTAGTATCAGAGTTGGTTCAAGTAATCAATTGCTTGATTGAGGCTGGCTAAAAAACAAGACCGAAGGTGTAAGAACAAGATCTGGAGCTGGAGGTGCCAGAGCACCTGGTTCAGGAATGAATTTTGTTGCTGCAATTACAGGTTCTGGTGCTGATGCATCAATTGATCACTACCGGGAGTTGTATGACAAGTTCAAACAGCTGAATGCTAAGTTTGATCAGCAGAATATCGAGATTAAGCAGCAGAATGACAGCATTCGGCAAATGTTGAGGATGCAGCAGAAGATTTTGGATAAAGATGCGAATAAGGAAGAACGATTGCAACAAATTGAAGAGAAAATTGTAAAATTGCAAGATCAGGTTAATAAACAAGGAGAATCAAGTGCTAATGCAATCTTGAAGCCTGTGAGTCAGATCTTTCATTCAGTTGAAGTAGATCAGCAGCAAGATAATGCAGACAGACCTTAAGGTTTGGTGAGGAACCGAGGAAAGTCTCCGGTAATGCAGCCAGATGTAGGACCTTCAATTAACGTCCGATCAGCAGAGAATCAACCTTTGCAACCTGAAATTGATGTAGACAATCAGGATCGAGCCTCTAGACATGCACGTTGCAGACCAGAAGCTTTGAACGCAGACCGCAATGTCAGGCCACATAATTCAGTTTTGCAGCGCATAGTTGAATTTGATGAGCTCGATCATCTTGATAGACCTCCTGATTGATAGTACCAGCATAGATCAGTGAGTAATGACACTATATCTGGTGGTAGGAGTGGTAATTACAGGCAGCCAAGAGTCGAAATTGATCCTTTTGATGGTAGACAACCGGAATCATGGCTAAGGAGATGCGATCGGTATTTTTTGTATTATAACATTCATGATGAGGAAAAACTCCAGTTGGCTACAGTTCATTTACATGGTAACCATGAGGTTTGGTATTATAGTTTGTTGAAGAGCAAACCGAATCTTTCTTAGGGCAAATTCGTAGAAGAAATATGTGAACGATATGGAGAAGGTGAATCAACGGATGTTGTGGATAGCTTTAACAAGTGGTTTCAAACTTCAACCGTGAGAGAATATATGCTCAGATTTGAGAACTTAAGAGCCAACTTGCTGTCAGTTTTGTCCATAGCTCCCGAGGAGGCTGAATCATATTATGTTTCATGCTTTGTGAGTGGATTGAAGCCAAGGATCAAGAATATGGTGAAAACCATTGGTCCTAAGACTTTGTCAAGTGCTTACAACAAGGAAAAGTTGATTGAAGCCACTCAAGTTCAATCAAGTGACAGAAATAAGCAGCAAATCAGCAAGTTCAGACCACAACCGAGAACAAATTCTGGTGCTGGTTTTAAGCGAGCTGTTGACAAGAGTTCATTGAGGTTATGCTTTCGTTGTAATCAACCATATCAGCCTGGTCATAGGTGCAAATCTCAAGCATTAATGTGTGCTAAAGGGTCTCGTGCTGATGCTGACTCTGGCAGTGACCGATCTGATGCAGAACAGGACAGTGTTAGTTATAATTCACAAGAGGAATTGAGTGATGATGAAGTGGAGATATTAATGAAGGCTTTGACCGGTAGTGGAGCTCATAACACTATCAAAATTAGAGGCAGGGCTGGAAAACACTCTATCATTGTCCTTATTGATAGTGGGAGTACTCATAGTTTCGTTGATCCAAAGTTGATTAAGAAGGTTAAGCATGAGGTGACAAAGACTCATCCTTTGGCGGTGATGGTGGCTGATGGAAACTCCTTGACAACTCAAAACAAGTTCTTAGCATTCCCATGGTTTATGCGAGATCATCAATTCACCTTTGATTTCAGAGTTCTTCCTTTGGGAGGTTGCGATATGGTGCTTGGGGTGGATTGGATGAGAACCTTCAACCCGGTAGTGTTTGATTTTGATAAGATGACCATGGCATTTGAGGTTCATGGCACCAAATTATCCTTGAAAGGCATATCAGAGAAGGATCAACTCAAGTTGATTGATGGCAAACGTGTGCAAGATGGAATCAAGAAGAAGGCAGTACAATGGATTGGGCACTTGTTCATGGTATCTGCGGTGGAGTTACAGCAGGCTATTCAACCTGATGTTCAGGCCTTAGTGGAGGAATTTGAGGACATTTTTTAGCAGCCTAAGAGTCTTCCTCCACAAAGGAGTGTGGACCATGCCATTCCATTGCGTGCAAATACTGAGCCGGTCAAGATTAGGCCATATCGGTATGCTCATGGCCAAAAGATAGAAATTGAGAGGCAAGTTGAGGAGCTTCTTCACATGAGCTTCATTAGACCAAGCCATAGTCCTTTTGCTTCACCTATGATCCTTGTGAAGAAGAAAGATGGCTCGGCTAGAATGTGCATTGATTACCGTCGTTTGAATGCTCTAACAGTGAAGGATAAGTTTCCCATCCCAGTCATAGATGATTTGCTTGATGAGCTACATGGAGCAGGCTTCTTTTCAAAGCTTGATTTGAGGCAAGGGTATCATCAAATCAGGGTCCTCGAGCCAGATATCTACAAGATAGCTTTTCAGACTCATCATGGCCACTTCGAGTTTGTTGTTATGCCTTTCGATTTAACAAATGCTCCGGCCACTTTCAAGAAGCCATGAATGACGTTTTCAAGCCTTTTCTGAGGAAGTCAGTGCTCATTTTCTTCGATGACATACTGATTTACAACTCAACATATGAAGCTCATCTCACTCACCTCAAACAAGTCTTTGTAGTAATGCAGCAACACAAGTTCTTTGCCAAGTTGTCCAAATGTTCGTTTGCTCAAAATAAGCTTGAGCATTTGGGTCATGTCATCTCACAAAAGGGAGTTTCTACCAATCCTAATAAGATCCGTGCTATGCAAGATTGGCCAATTCCGATCACCTTGAAGTAATTGAGAGGTTTTTTGGGATTGACCGGGTACTATAGAAAATTCATTGAGGGTTTTGGTTCTATTGCCAAACCTTTAACTGAACTCTTGAAGAAGGATGCTTTTGCATGGACTGAGAGATCTCAAGCTGCATTTGAAGCTCTTGAAGCCGCAATGTGTGCTGCTCCGGTATTGGCAATGCCAGACTTCACCGAAAGCTTTGTTTTGAAGACCGGTGCAAGTGGCACTGGTATTGGGGCTGTTCTTTCTCAATGTGGAAGGCCTATTGCTTACTTGAGTCAAGCTCTTAGTCCCAAGCATCAAGCCATGTCAACCTATGAGAAAGAGTATCTAGCAATTCTCTTAGCCGTGGAGAAATGGAGGCATTACTTGGAGGGTCACAAGTTCATCATTCGCACGGATCACCAAAGCCTCAAGCATCTCCTTGAGCAAAAGATTGTGTCAAGAATTCAAAAGAAAGGTCTCATTAAGATGCTTGGCCTTGATTATGACATTGAATACCAAAGGGGAAAAGACAATGCTGCAGCCGATGCTTTGTCTAGGAAGTTTGAAGACACTGAAGTTGGGTACTGCATTGCTACTACCGTGGTGATTCCTTCATGGATGGAAGAGCTTTATAAGTCATATGAGGGTGATCCATTTGCACAAGAAAGGGTTGATGCTGTCCTTGTGAATGATGCAGAAAGGGATACATTAGAATTTGAAATTTCAGTGCAGAGGGGGCTGATTCGAGTTCATGGCAAGCTCTATGTGGGATCTGCTACTGATTTGAGAAATCAGATCATACATGCTTCTCTTGTTGCAACTTGGGGAGGCCATGCCGGTGTAGAAGGCACATATCAAAGAATTAAAGCGTACTTTACATGGCCAAGCATGAAAAAAGAAGTAAGTGAGTATGTGAAGGCGTGTGAAGTATGTTAACAAACGAAGTTGGCAGATCATCGTTACAAGGGGCTACTTCAACCACTTCCTATTCCGGATGGATCATGGATTTCATCAAGGGATTACCGAGGTCTGAAGGCAAGGAGGTTATATGGGTAGTGGTGGATCGTTTCACCAGGTATAGCCATTTAATTGCTCTTGCTCGACCCGTTATCGCTGAAAAATTGGCAAGAATCTTCCTCGACAACATTTACAAATTACATGGATTGCCTCAATCCATTGTGTCAGATCAAGACAAGATTTTCACAAGCACATTTTAAAGGGATTTGTTCAAGTTGATGGGTACCACATTGGCACTTAATTCCTCTTATCATCCTCAAACGGATAGCCAAACCGAATGAGTCAACCAATGTGTGGAGCAATACCTTCGGAGTATGGTTTTCTTAACGCCCAAGGAGTGGAATCATTGGCTTTTTTTGGCAGAGTTTTGGTTCAGCACTCACTTCCATACATCAATTGGCACTTCACCCTTCCAAGCTTTGTATGGTTATTCTCCTCCTTCACCCATGCTGCTGCAACAACCGAGGGAGACTAATTCTGCAGCAACAGATTTAGTGCAACAGAGGAGACATTTTATGCAAGTGCTTAAGGATAATCTCCAACAAGCTCGGGCACGAATGAAATTTTATGCCGACAAAAAGAGAGTAGAGAAAAACTATGAAGTTGGAGACATGGTCTACCTTAAATTACAACCGTATAGACAGTCTTCATTGGCTGTCAGGCGTAATGTCAAGCTAAGTGCTCGTTTCTTTGGCCCATACAAAATCTTGGAGAAAGTTGGCAATGTTGCATATAAGCTTGACTTACCTTCGCATTCATACATTCACCCCGTGTTCCATGTGTCCCTACTTAAAAAGTAGGTCAAGAAAGGTGTTGCAGTTGCTCGAGATCCACCTGTTGCTGAGTCTAATGGCTTGCTGTTGCTGCAACCGGGTGCTGTTAAGGCTCGTAGGGTGCTGCAGACGGACAATGGATCTGTACAGAAGGCATTGGTGACTTGGAGCAACTTGAACAAGGGCTTTATGACTTGGGAAAATTGCAAATTCATGAAGAGCTAATTTCCAAATTTCACTTCTTGAGGACAAGAAGTTTCTCAAGAGGGAGGGATTGTTATGAATTGTCAAATTTTAATTGTAATTTCTGGTTATAATTGTTGATAATGTTTCATTGTTGAGTTGTTAGAATTTAAAAGTCAGTTGGGTAGCATTTAGGAGCCAAAAGCGGTTAAAAGGTCAAACCGAGTCCATTTTGGGGGTTTTGCTACAGAATTGGCGGGAAAGGCTTTTAGATAGTTTAGTTTGAATTTGTCTTGATGCAATGTGCCCAAATGTGTATAAATAGGGTCCTAAGCATGTAATTTAATCATCCAATTAATAAAAATCAGAATTTCTTTTGGAATTACTCTCTTTTCTCATCTCCTTCTCTATTTCTCATCCCCTTTCACTTCTTTTCTCATCTCAACTCTTTCTTCTGCAAGATTAGACTTCTAATTTCGAATTGGAAGCTAACAGTACACTCTGATGTGGATGTATCACTGGCTCGCTCCTCAGCGAGCAACTCAAAAGGGTTCGGCGACTCAAAAGAAGGGACAAAGCCTCCTCAACCTCGAAAGGAACCAAAGCACGCCCCAAGTCCTCAAACGAATGGTCCACTGGTACACCAGAAGAAACCGAGCTAGAGCAGGGCCCGCTAGTGGGTTGGACATGGCTCACCTCGAGAGGTGACTTTGTGGGTGAGGCCAGTGTGGCCCGTGCTCCATCATCCAAAGTCAGGCTGCCGGACAAATCAACCGCAACCGCAGCCGCAGCCGTAGCCGCAGCCGAGGTGGCATGCAGTTGCCCACCATTATGGGCCGAAGAAACGAAAGGGACCAGGCCCAACTCGAGCCCGTTAAGAGCTGGTGGAGGCGCTGCTACAGGCCTGTTGTGGGCATGAGCAGGCGTCCCCACACGGGCCTGCTGGCCCGCCCCAGAATTGGGCAGGGTAGGGGGGGGGGGGGGGGGGGGGGGGGGACGCGCATACCCCCTCCTCACAGGGGCGTCGCCCCCTCTCTCACTTCCCCTACCCCTCTTCTCTCTCTTACGACCTCCAACGCATCAACCCCAGCACCGGCTCCCTTCTTCTTCTTATTTTTCTTCTGCTTTTTGCGCCCAAGAACCGGCGCCACCATGGTAGGGGCCTCACGAGCCCCGGGTGGTGAACAGTCATGCCCAAATACCAAACAAGTTCAGCATCATATCGGCATAGCCTCACACGCAATATTCAACTTGAAGAGCATCCCGTTCACATAAATGGAGGTCTCCTTAGGTACAGGCCCCGTGGCCTCCACCTCAACACAAACCCGAACATAACCAAGACGAGTGCAGTCAGCAGTAACCTTGTCCATGAATTAAGGCCGACCAATCGTACTACAAGCTACACTAATCCCAATAGGCTTCCACAAGGTCAAGGGAAGCCCAGATATATGGACCCAAACAGGGGCAGTCCGACAATTCTTCTGCATCGCAATGCCCTCCCTCCAAAGCTGGAGTGACATGCACACGCCCTTGAAGAACCAAGGACCACCCATAAGAATACTTTCAGTCTAAGCCTTAGTTCTAAACCGAAAGTAGTAAACCTCACCGTCAGAAAGGACACATTCAAGACCCTTCTCACCCCACAGGAAGGTAGCGATCTCAAGGGCTCGAGAATATGCAAGTCCCGTGCCAATCAAACGACGCACCAAGCAACGCTCCCACTTCTCATTACCAGACTCAAAAGCCCCGCGCGGAACAACTCCCACAGGCTTGCTGTTAACAAGAACAGGACGAATATATTGTAGCGTATTTTGATCCGAAGACCAGACCCGATCAGCCCATGTGGGTGAAGCCTGGTCACCCGCACCAACCGTCGAGCCCGAACCCACATCGAACGCCGCAGTGTCACGCACCTCAACCATGGTGCGTGACTCAAGCCAAAAGATGGAAAAAACCTAGAAAAATTAGGGTTTCCACACAAAGATCACCGCCACCCAAGCACCACCACAGGCCCAAAGACCGGTTGCAAACGCCACCAAGGAGGCCGACAAAATCAAGTAGCCAAGGATTCAAGGAAGACTTACACGTAAATGCTCCGAAAATTGAGCAAGGAGAAGGGAGAGAAGTCGCAATTCGCGCGACCTCCCTAGTTGCCCAAACAAGCCCCGGCCGGATTCCGGCCAAGCCACCGGCCACCGAAGGGCGGTGAAGGAAGAGGAGGACTTTCGGAGTTGGCTGCTGGTCGGAGGAGCCACCGAAGGCGGCCCAATCGTCCTACCCAACGCCACCAACACCCACCCACCCTAACACCCCCTCTCCCTTTATTTCACCCTCTACCGGCCACCGGTGCAGCCACCGGACCCACCACCAAGGATCGGCAGACCGGCGAACACGTGGCTGCCCTGCCGGACCCCTAGCGCCGGCCGCCGTGGACTAGCCGCGCGCATTTTTTTGCATAGGAACCGTTCGGTCAAATTTGTTTTCTAAAAGTACTTTACTTTTCTCTGCAAGAATAATTTTTGGAATTTGTATATAAAAACTAAAAAATTTTAGACAAAGTGCTGTTTAAGAAAAGCATTTTTAATGAAAACCACTAAAATAATATTTTTTCAGAGCTTAACTAAAGAGGGATAAAGAACATGGGATTTTACCACATGATGGGGGGTAAATGTGAGGAAAAAATCGCCCCAAACACTGGGGTGAAAATTTGCAGAACGTCGCGGAACATTTTTCACTGCATTTAGAGGTAAGCTGGTCATGCTTGTTGCACCGGTTTTGATAGAAAATGTTGATTTTGCTGTGGTACGCAAACTTATTTTAGTACTTAGAAAAGGAGTTGTTCTATATTTGCTTTGCTAAGTTACTTGACTTGTTGCGCCTCATATGTTTCCCCTATTTATATTCAATAATTGGAATGAAGGGTGGGTCTAAAATCTAATTTTAGGAGTTTAAAATAAATTTTGATTATGTGAAAATGGACCTTTAATTGAAGACGTAACTTCCTATCGAGAGATTCATAACAGGTCACATTAGGGGTGTGCAAAATACGGTTTAAACCGTAATCCTAACCAAACCGATTCGTAAATTACGGTTTGGTTTGGTTAATTTGGTTTATGCTTTGAAAAATTATGGCTTGGTTTAAGAAACTTTGGTTATTAGCATTTACAGTACCAAACCTAAACCATAAAACCATAAAAATCATAAACTAAAGAATCCAATGATTATTTATATCATCAAAATCATAACAAGTTATATTAGTGGTAAAATTTACTTAATAACTTGATAAAAATAATTAGGATTATTTACACCAAAGGACTTTGTACTTTTCTGATCTTGTCAATTTAAGCCTTATATTTTTAATTATGTCAACTTAATCCCTTTATAATTTAGATTATGTCAATTTAGTCATTTGGCCAAATTTAACTTAAGGTAATAATGTAATTTTTAACGACAGAATCATATTAGATGCAATTAATATTTACTCGTTGATTTAATTTAACCTAATCTGTGACTAAACTATTAAATATTTCATTAACAACTTGACAAAAATTTTAATAGACCCAATGTTACTGCTGAATTTTCCAAAAAACGTTACTACTGAATTTAACAAACTAATTTTATGTGTTGTTCGTAGTTTTGTTTATGTAGTACGTAGTATAAACATATATTATACTATTAATTAGAAAAAGAAGTAAAGTTCTTCTATTTTTTTATGTTTTTGTAGTTAATGATGATTTTAATATCGATCAAATTATGTTTATATCAGTGTTAATAACAATTTTTATATTATAATAGTTAAAACCATAAACCGGACCAGACCGGACTAGAATTACGGTTTGGTCCGGTTTGGTTTGTGAGATAAAACGGTTTGATTTTGGTTTAGAAAATTTTCAAACCATATTTTTACGGTTTGGTAACCATAAACCGCCAAACGGGACCGTATGCACTCCTAGGTCACATAGAATCTTCAATCTCCTTTGCTTGGTGCAAGCGAGACCTGTAGCAATGGACACACAGCTTTGGTCACTTGAGAATAGTAGGACCCCCTTCTGGTTTATACTTAACAAAAAAAAAATAATTAAAACTAAAACTAATATAAGTTCGACCCAACACTAATAACATCCTGAGCAGCCTCTATTGAATACTTGTATCTTATTGTATTTTCTATATGTATTGTATTATTTCATGTATTTTGCACTTAATATATTTCTAAGATTTAGCATCTTCCCGGCCTGAAGGAGGATCCTATGCAGCATGGGACAGTCATGGAAGTGACAAGTATCACCTCTAATTTGAAATTATTAATTTTTTGTAAATAAATAAAAAATAATGTAGTAAGTATTATTGCATATAATTTGAAAATAAAAAAAAAAATAGATTATGAAAATAAGTTAATATTATTTAGATGAAATCTACGCTTTTATTTGAAAATTTATATTTAGGTCTTATAAGATTTAAATATCTATTACCTATATATTATAATATTTTAATATATAAAATCAGCTTTTAGTACTAAAATATTATATACTAAATCCTGATAATTTAAATCAAAATTCAATGATATATATTTAAATATCAAGACTATAAATAATAAATACCCGAATCTCATAATATTAATTATTTATTATAATATATTTAAAACATAAAATTTAAATATACCTAAAAGAAATTAATAATTTCAAATTAGAGGTGACACTGGCCACTCTCATGTGCTCCCACAAGAGCACTGTTCCATGCTGTCGATTGAGGCAACAGCCCGACCTAACATCTAGCATCTAACATGTAGTATTTGCTTAGGATCTAGCATACCAGTATAATTCAAGTATTTGTAGTTAGCATATTCCTAGGATCTAATATATTTCTAACATCTAGCATTTACTATAATTAGTGCTCTTACTTCGTAGACATTGTTCAACCAAGTAATATACATTCTTCTTCCAAGTTTAAGTGTTTTAATTTTAGTTTCTATTTTAATGGCCTCAGATAGGACACGTTGGAGGGCTAGTATTAGGGTAGCGGAGATGGCAGAGTAGAATAGTGCGGGGAGTGGCTGGTAGTCTAAGATCCTGAGGCAAGCATAACCTCTAGTGTAGCACTTTTAGGCTAGCTTGGCCCCTCCTCCTCCTCCTCCTCCTTCTCCTTCTCCTCTCCTTCTTCTACTTTTTCCTCTATATGCATGCTATTAATTAGTTGGTTTATCTGCAGGCACTCAACTACTCCAAGTTGGGGGTCCCAGGAAACAGTCTCCTTTCTTGCCGGAAGGGGTAAGGCTGCGTACATCACCCCCCCCAGACCCTGCGTTCTGCGGGAGCTAAAAGGCACTGGGACTGTTGTTGTTGTTGTTGTTTTAACATGGTATCGAAGTTAAACGATATTAAATAATATTATTTATTAAACGATATTTGTACCGTTGCTTTGTCCTTATCTGCAATGGGGTACAGTGGTACCCCCGTTGCAAACCTTCCTGAGGAAGCTTGGCACCCAAAACGAGGACGCTTGTCGTTTCGTGGTTTGTGGGATTCTTGGCCTCATTGTGGCCATTGGTTAAGCGGTGGATCTGAGGGCCACTAAAGGCTTATGTGTCACGCATTTGGCGCACCGGTTTGTGTTTGTTTAAGCTTCATTTGGGCCGCTGCTTGATCCAACCGCTCATGTGAGTCTCACATGGATAGCCTTTTGCCTATATAGAGAGGGGTTTGGGTTGAGAGAGAAATGCTAGTCATTTTTGCTTAGGGTTTTCTGTTTCTCTCTCTCTCTCTCATCTGGTTCATGTCCTCCCCCTTCCATGGTGTTTTCTAGGGTTTCTTTACGGCTTTTAGAGCCAGAACCCTGATGGTAAGTGAAGGACTCGCTCAGTGCTAGTAACCACGTAGGCTAATCCAAGGAAGAGGATCCGGAACCGTGACGCAACTATTAGGGTTGCAATCGAAAATTAGGATTAGGGTTAGAGTTAGGGTAAATTAAAGAAGAAGTAGAGTTAGATGACAGAAAGAAAGAGACTAGAACATTATTTTCAACTTCCTTTGTTGAAATTTTACCACCATTTTTAGTATAAAAATCACTCTTGACATGAAGTGCGTTTACTTTATGAATTACATGTTGTTTATAGAATTCTGATGACGGAACATGTGCATCTCTAGTAGGTTGTTGTGTCTTATATACTTGAGGCTCAAGATTGAGAATTTGAATATCCATATAACAACAACCATCATATATAGCTGTTCCATATAAGGAAAATGCAGAAATTGCATTAGCTCTTGATGAAAAACGGACTTGAGCTTTAACCTCCAAAATTGATGATGAGATTATTTTGATTTCTTCAAGTGGGCCAAATGGAGATAATACTTGGTAAATGATATCCTCATTTACAGGATAGAGAACACAAGTAACCCTTACAGCAAGTGTAGCTTCACTAGATGCCGATCTCCTTTGATAAATTTCTTGCAAAAGATCCATAATCTTGCCTTGTCCTTGCTTAATTGAAGTGAGATCCGATTTAATTGCTTGGAACGTCTCATCCATGGAATGATGTAAACAAGCCTCAGTATCATCCAATCGAGCCTCAATCTGGCACAAATCAATAACACTTCGTGTGCCATCCACCATGATTGATCAAGAAAATGCAGCGCGAATCTAAATCTGATACCAAATGATACAATCAATTAGATTGTATCTAGAATTGATGAGGATAAGGAGATTAGAAAGAAAATTAGAGGAGAGAGAGAGAGAGGAGAATTAGAAGATTGTTTGATTCTTTTTTATGCTTCAAATGATCAATTACACCATTACTTATAGTAATAGTAACTAAGTCTTAACTATTTTACTACTAATTACTAATTAGTTCTAACAACCTTACTAATCCTAACAACCATACTAATATCTATTACATACTACTTTTACTTGTATCATTACTCCCCTGCCAAAACACCCTTGTCCTCAAGGGTGAAAAGAAAAGGAAAAAAAATAAACTGAATTTCATGAATTTTCTAATGTTATAATGCTCTCTAAAGTAAACAACATGCTGTCCTAGCATAATATTTGATTATTTTTCTAATGTTATTTTTCTATTTGATTATTTTTCTATTTATTTGTATTAAAAGTGGAAGTAAAATTCCAATAATACAAGAAAATAAAGTTCCACCCTCTTTTGTTGAAATTATGGAGCCCACACCTAAACATGAAGTTGTTGGAACTACTTGGTTGAAGAAACATGAACAAGTATCAATGGGCACTATCAACATAGATTCAAGCATTAAGAGGAAACTTGAGGAGTTTGACAGCTTAGGAATAAATGGACTCATTGGAGTTTCTAGTAAAGCTGAGATGGCAGAAGAGTTCAATTTCAGAAAATTGGAAGCTACTTTTCAACTAGAAGCATCTATTATTTGCGACCCATTGATAGATAAGAGAGCACAATTCTCTAGGTTGGATCTAACATTTGAATTTGCAAGTGATGATTACTTTCCGATAATCACCTTCGTTATGACAGAAAATAAGGTTAAAGCATATATTGTTTGTTCTAACTTGTGTGCTGGTTTTGTACTTCGAGATGATCTTTCATCAAAGGCTACAGTAGAACTTCATGAAGAGATATCTCAACTTCAAAACCTTGCCAACCAAATATTCCTCTTTGATCCTGGTGTCTGATGGAGAAATGTTTAAGGGACTCATATTTAAGCCCTTTCCTGGCAAGAATACTACGAGATCTAGATTTGTTTCTTGAATTTTCAACCTTGAGGGCAAGGTCGTTGTCGAGCTGGGGGTAATGATACATGTATTAGTGTTAAATAAAAGTGTAATTAGGAGAGTTAGTTGAGTTAGTTGAGTTGTTGGGTGAATTAGTATAAATACTTGTAACAAATATTAAATTAGACATTTCAATAATAAAATATCTTCTCTCTCTATCACTCTCTTCCTCTCTTCTAACCCTAATCTCTCTCTCGTCTCCTTCTAATCTCTTTCTTTCTCTCATCTAACTCTACTTCTTCTTTAATTTACCCTAGCCCTAACCGTAATTTTTGGATGCAACCCTAATAGTTGCATCAAACCGTGACGTCTCGCAACTATAAGGCTTGGAGTCGGTATATCTTCTCTTACCCTTTCTCTTTCCTTACTTTTTTTGTTGTAAAGTTGTGTTTGAGAAGGTTTTGTAACTTAATAGCTTAGGTTTTGTAAGAAAGCGCCTTGTAAATTATGCAGTTGTAATTTCGATTTGTAATATTAATGAAATAGAGCTCTCTAGTGGTAGGGGGACCGTGGATGTAGGCCATTTAGGGCTGAACCACGTTAAAAATCCCTGTGTACTTTTTATTTTTTGGTTTATGTCTTGTGTCGTCGTTTGTTAACTCAGTCTCATACTTAGAGCCCTTGAATCGTGTCTCGGGTCGAACCAAGTCCACGATTGATGTAGTTTTAAAGTGTGTTTTAAAATCTTTTACTCGCAAGTGTACAAGATCGTTCGATCTATGTCGGATATATGGTTGTCGTATCCGTAAAGAATCGGTGTTAAGTTGGATTCGGTTATTAATGAGTGGTTTGATTTAGGTTTTGTTGGTGAAGTGAGCAATTAACGATAGTAACAATTAAAACAATAAAAAAGATTGTCAATTTGATTGAGAATAATTTAGGGAATGAATTCAGGATAGTTTAACTCAATGATTTAGAAGGCTCATATTCAAAGCACTAAGTCTAAGTTATTAGGGCTTAGAATATCTCCATAGGTTAGTGGTGGTCGATAATGTTGACTGTTTTGGTGGGCTGATCAAGGGACTATGGTTGAAACATTGGGTTTTATAACTTTTAAGGCGGTGCATTGAAGAAATGATTATGTCGGATTAAGATGAGGTTTGGTTCTTGATAGAGACGTGGCATGTGGTTTCCCCTCCTATATGGTGGTGAGTCCTTTGGATTGGCAAATATATGGAGGTTGTTATTATGCACCTAGAAGCCGTAGCTGAAGTATGAGCATCTACAGGAGTATGTATGGCATTAAGGATATCTGCTTAGCTACGTATTCACTTGGGTCTGGACGGTATTGGACTATTTGATCCGTTCTTGGTCATGTTTGGTTGTTATCCGCCCTAGTACTCGTGTTTTAGGGGCTTGTATTTTGTTTTCTGTCTTTTTGCTTTTCGTCCTTGCTTGTATGCCTCGGAAACAGCCTCTCGTTAAGCCCTTATTTTGATGAGGTAAGGCTGCGTACATCCTACCCCTCATATACCTTGCACAAGCGGGAGCATTTGAGGCACTGGGAATGATGATGATGATGATGTCCTTGCTTGTATGCTTTTCTGTAGCCACTTTTGTCGGTAGGGTTCCGCTCTTTGAGGAATTTCGGGGTCTGCATGGCGTTTTTTCGCTACCTATCGAAAAAAAAGGCATAACCTATTTTATCATTCTAAGTGTTGCATAAGTTATCTTATTAGTACTACTTAATTTCTTTCTTGCTCCGAATTCAATATTAACTTACATAAAAGATTGTGTTTTAGGTTGGATACAACCTCAACCCTGACCACTCGTGAAAACTTGTTATGTTATGGTCCAGGTTACAAGCCTGGAGACAAAGATTAATAAGTTGAAAATTTAAACATGGCTACAAATAGATACAAAGAAAACCAAGTAACATGAATAATTTCCCACAGGGGTGCGATAATAATATAACAAAATCATCATCAAAAGTATAGTACAAATTTAGGATACGAAAGGTAATCCATCCTTCATCCCTAAAATAAAAGAGTTTACTTATCCATGGAAGTTCTAAACATCATTAAATCTAAAAGAAGAAAATAATGAATAAAATCCAGAAGTGAAGACTTCTTCAATTGACATGAGCGTTGATCCTTGCTTTGATTCTCCCTATTCTAAGACCACCTGCGCTTCAGCGTTTAAGAAGGTATGGATCTCGTACCGACTTGAGGAAGGAGGGTAGTAGAGAAGAAGAGGCAAAAGATGTGAAAAGAAGCATCTAGTCCTTTCTATTTATACCCACGACATGACCTAGGTTCTATTGCCGAAGCGGGGTCTGGGGGTGGAGGTATGCAGCCATCTCCCTTCAGGGTGATACCCTGCTGAGAGGCTGTTTTCGATAACTCCTACCCTGAGGGGTGCAACACGAGGACTTCTAGGAGGTCACCTATCTTGGTACTATTCTTGCCTAAGCACGCTTAATTTTGGAGTCCTAATGGGATCTGGTGCTTGCTTGTTGGTACCCTTTTAGGTCGCAAAACAAATTGGGGCATATTTAAATTCTATGCTTAAGAGTATACTTTAGTGGTGGGCACTGTGTTAATCTTAGGAGCTAGAGTGCTAGTCTCATTGTATCAGAGCATTGGTATAAACAATTTAGAACAATGGTGAACTCCATGATAAGGCTAATCTTTGTTTGATCTTTGACTCACAGTTTCTTGTTTTAGTCTACTAATTAATTCCCCCTTACTGTTCCTTTTTGCTCAAGATCGAAGTGTAGAGGGACCGTGGATGCAGGCCATTAGGGCTGAATCACGTTAAAAATCCCGTGTGTACTCTTTATTTTTTCGTTTATGTTTTCTATCATCGTTTGTTAACTCATGTCATACTTAGAGCCATGGTTTTAAGGCAAGTTTTTCACCGATCCTATAATGAACTAAGCTATTGTTAAAGTAAAAACCAGACTTAACAACTTATTGTTAAAAGATTAACCTGAGACTTTAATCTAACCAAAGGAACCTAAACAAATAATTTTACAAAACTGATTTTTAACTAACTAAGATGGGGTTCGGTTTTTTCTGATCAACAGTAACAAGATAACGGTTTTTTTAGGACTTTAACTAGATAAGGAAAATTGGTTTTAGGCTCTTAAAACGCTACAATAGAAAACCTGAAAATAACCCGTTATGTCAATGCATTTTTTAGTTTTTTTTTTTTTTATATTCTATTCCAAACCGATTTTGTAATTCAAAAATGAAAAATATTTCTCACCTCCATTGCATTTAGTTAAGCTTTGGAACAATTAAAAACCGTGAAAAATATGTATTTGACTGTAAGACTTACCTTTTTTTCGGATAAATTACAAGCGAAGCTCAAATTACATAATCAGGCGTTCGAAGTATAGGACCCAATAAAAAGTACATATCATGTACCAAAAGAGACAAAATACAAAAAAAAAATTAAAACCTAAATACCAGCCACCCCAAAGCTGGTACCATACTTTGCTCATCGAACGACCTAATAACCCCGAGATGTAGATGGAGACCAAGCCTTAAAACATTGTACATTGCATGCTACATCAACCGGAGAGTACGGGAATGAGTTACACCATGCTTTAACCCAGAAATCGAGCCTGACTTTAATCATCCAAAAAGTGTCTGCCCTATTCCAATGCCTATCTTCAAACACGATCTTGTTCCTCGAGTTCCAAATATCCCATATGATTACAAAGAAGAGCGTCATCCATATCTTTTTAAGGTAATGGTAGGTGCGAGTAGTGTTAAAAAATAAAACTAGGTAACGGAGGAGAAAGTTTTCCAAAAAAAAAAAAAAGGTAGTGGTAGTGTAAAGTCAAATGGCTCATCTTAAGATGAGGTTTGGTTCTTGATAGAGACGTGGTATGTGGTTTCCCCTCCTATATGGTGGTGAGTCCTTTGGATTGGCTAATATATGGAGGTTGTTAGTTTGCGCCTAGAAGCCGAAGCTGAAGTATGACCATCTACAGGAGTATATATGGTGTTAAGGATATCTGCTTAGCTACGCATTCGTTTTGGGTCTGCACGGTTTTGGACTATTTGATCCGTTCTTCGTCCTGTTTGGTTGTTTTTTGCCCTAGTACTCATGTTTTAGGGGCTTGTATTTTGTTTTCTGTCTTTTTGCCTTTCATCCTTGCTTGTATGCTGTTCTGCAGCCACTTCTGTGGGTAGGGTTCCGCTCTGTGCGGAATACCTGGGTCTGCATGTCGTTTTTCGCTGCCTATCGAAAAAAAAGGCATAACCTAATTTATCATTCTAAGTGTTGCATAAGTTATCTCATTAGCACTATTTAATTTCTTTCTTGCTCCGAATTCATTATTAACTTACATAAAAGATTGTGTTTCAGGTTGGATAAAATCTCAACCCTGACCATGCGTGAAAACTTGTTATGTTATGGTCCAGGTTACAAGCCTGTAGACAAAGATAAATAAGCTGAAAATCTAAGCATGGCAACAAACAAACACAAAGAAAACCAAGCAACATGAATAATTTCCCACAAGGGTGCGAAAATAACATAACAAAATCATCATCAAAAGTATAATACAAATTTAGGATACGGAAGATAACTCATCCTTCATCCCTAAACTAAAAGAGTTTACTTATTCATGGGAGTCCTAAACATCATTAAATCTAAAAAAGGAAAACAATGAATAAAATCCAGAAGTGAAGACTTCTTCAATTGACATGAGCGTTGATCCTTGCTTTGATTCTCCCTATTCTAAGACCACCTGCGCTTCAGCGTTTAAGAAGGTTTGGATCTCGTACCGGCTTTAGGAAGGAGGGTAGTAGAGAAGAAGAGGCAAAAGATGTGAAAAGAGGCATCTAGTCCTTTCTATTTATACCCACGACATGACCTAGGTTCTACTGTCGAAGCGGGGTCTGGGGGTGGAGGTATGCAGCCATCTCCCTTCAGGGTGATACCCTGCTGAGAGGCTGTTTTCGATAACTCCCACCCTGAGGGGTGCAACACGAGGACTTCTAGGAGATCACCTTCTTGGTACTATTCTTGCCTAAGCACGCTTAATTTTGGAGTCCTAATGGGATCCGGTGCTTGCGTGTTGGTACCCTTTTAGGTCGCAAAACAAATTGGGGCATATTTAAATTCTATGCTCAAGAGTATACTTTAGTGGTGGGCACTGTGTTAATCTTAGGAGCTAGAGTGCTAGTCTCATTGTATCAGAGCATTGGTATAAACAATTTAGAACAATGGTGAACTCCATGATAAGGCTAATCTTTGTTTGATCTTTGACTCACAGTTTCTTGTTTTAGTCTACTAATTAATTCCCCCTTACTGTTCCTTTTTGCTCGAGATCGAAGTGTAGAGGGACCGTGGATGCAGGCCATTGGGACTGAACCACGTTAAAAATCCCGTGTGTACTTTTTTTTTTTCGTTTATGTCTTCTATCATCGTTTGTTAACCCTTGTCATACTTAGAGCCATGGTCTTAAGGCAGGTTTTTCACCGATCCTATAATGAACTAAGCTATTGTTGAAGCAAAAATCAGATTTAACAACTTATTGTTAGAAGATTAATCTGAGACTTTAATCTAACCAAAGGAACCAAAACAAATAGTTTTAAAAAACTGATTTTTAACTAACTAAGATGGGGTTCGGTTTTTTCTGATCAACAGTTTCAAGATAAAGGTTTTTTTAGAACTTTAACCAGTTAAGGAAAATCGGTTTTGGGCTCTTAAAACGCTACAATAGATAAATAAAAATAACCAGTTATGTCAATGCATTTTCGAGTTCTTTTGTTATTGATATTCTATTCCAAACCGATTTTGTAATTCAAAAATGAAAAATATTTCTCACCTCCATTGCATTTAATTAAGCTTTTGAACAATTAAAAACCGTGAAAAATATGTGTTTGACTGTAAGGCTTACTATTTTCGGATAAATTACAAGCGAAGCTCAAATTACATAATCTGGCGTCCGAAGTATAGGACCCAACAAAAAGTACATATCATGTACCAAAAGAGAGAAAATACAAAAAAAAATAAAAATAAAATAAAACCTAAATACCAGCCACCCCAAAGCTGGTACTATACTTTGCTCATTGGACGACCTAACAACCCCAAGATGTTGATGGAGACCAAGCCTTAAAACATTGTACATTGCATGCTGCATCAACCGGAGAGTACGGAACGAGTTACACCATGCTTTAACCCAGAAATCGAGCCTGACTTTAATCAACCAAAAAGTGTCTACCCTACTCCAATGCCTACCTTCAAACACGATCTTGTTCCTCGAGTTCCAAATATCCTATATTATTACAAAGAAGAACGTCATCCCTATCTTTTTTCTGAAATTTGCCTCCTACTCGCGATGCAATCCAACGAAAGAAGTGATCTTTGATTGAGCTCGGCGATACCCAATATAAGACCCACCATTCGACACCAAGCGCCCACACCTACCAAATTTCTTCGCAATCTAGAAAGAAATGATCGACACTTTCAGGGCTCTTACCGCAAAGAGGGCAGTTTTTTATATCTTTTTGATAGTTTAAATAGAAAGATAAAAAATTATTTTATAACTAAGAAAAAAGAATATAAAATTGGATTTTTTTACAACTCGTTTCAAAAAATGTTTCAAAAAGATTAAATTGGTTTTAAATTTACACCACCATTACCTTTTTTTTTTTAATTTTTACCACCGTTACCTATATTTATTTTTTAACACTACTCGCACCTACAATCATGTCTTTTACTCCCACTAGTCATTGCACCCACCAATATTCACTGCTATTATTAACTAATTTATATTATTTAGTATTTTTTTGTGATTATAACAGATAAGCTACTTCCTTAAACATATATTCAAATTTTTAATTTTGTAAAATAAGATCTTTTTTCTACTGTATGAACAAACAGTTCACCCAAAAAAGATATAAATCTTATTAAAACAGATAAGTTAGAAAAATGTCACGTCTTGCCATCTATTTTCACAAAATTTATTTTTCTAAAGATTCTCCTTTTACAATTGTTATTGTTGGTAAATATATGACGTAGTTCGAGTAAAAGAAAACAATTAAAATAAGGGAGGACAAAAACGTAGCATTTTAGTTTGAAGTAATTCTTTGAATTCTATTTTTGGAAATTGCCCCTCACTTGTGAAATTAATTGCTTGTTTGTATGAGATGCCCAGCTGCCCGGATGTACTATTTCCTGCCCGAACAGTGCTGCCCGCTCTGATCCAAATTGTACTGGCTGCCCGGTTTGGGCTGCCCATGCTGCCCGAACAGTACTCCTACCCGGATCCCTTTTGTTTTGGTGTACAGCTGGCTTGCTTTCTTTTTCATCCTCATCTCTCTCTCCCTTAACCAGAAACCCGTTAGGGTTTTCTTGTGAGGCTCTTCCAGAAGGTTCTGTTGCTTCATCCCGGCCGTTCGAGCCTCGACACGCGTCACAAGATCCGGGGCCCTCGATATATGAACCGTGTGTAAGTTCTCGACCGTCCGATTGTTGCGTAAGTTAAAGGCTGTGATGAGCTTTAGGGTTTTTTTCTTAGGTCGTAGCTTGGGGGTATTTAATGCTGAGTTGGTTGAGTTGTAGAGGTAACGAAAATCAGTTTTCTTCTCCTCTCCCCTTCTCTCTCTGGCGATTTTTACCCTTGAAGGCTCCCTTGAAACCCTAATCCTAAAAACGAATCTCTGAGCCATAATACACTTAGGTTCCAACCTCGTGAGCCTCGGATCGAAGTGTAATCGTTTTCGTTGAGCTCCGTTCGTGCTATTGGAGCTCCGTTGCTGGCCAGAAGCTCTGTTCGTGTTCCGGTGGAGGTCCGGTCGTGGTGTTCTTGGAGTGTTCTTGAGCCTTACTCGTGGTGTGAGCGACTTGCTTGCAATTTCGGTAAAATCTAGTTCACAAGGGGAGGTATACTTCTAAACCTACTAGATTCGGTTGTTCTTTTGAGTCTTGTGTTGTATTTGAGGTTTATGAAGTGATTTGTGTTGTAATTAGTCTAGGTCTAGTTTAAGTTGGTTCTTGTGGGGCAAGATCTGAGATCTTGAAATTATTGCTGTGTGTTATCTTTGTGTGTCTTGTTTGAGAAGTTTATCTGAGTCATTTTGTGTAAGTTTTGAATAATTACACATAACAACAATAAATTTGGAAATGGACAAAACATCAAAAGCACGATTTAAATGGCTCATCTTAATATATGATCGACAGTAATTAAAGTCTCACTCACTGATTTCAATCAATACAATCAATGACGTGAAAGACCCATAAATAACTCATGATGTATATCTCAATCTATATTGTATAGTGCGGTGTAAAATTTACAAGTATAATTGGTGAAGATTAGAGCTAGGAGAAGAGAAGGGAGTCGAGTGGAGTAGAAAGAAAGAGAAAGGAGGCAAGGAAGAGAGAGAAAGAGATGTTACAATTTATGATTATACAAAATAAATAAAATTATATTATTTATAAAATATTATAAATTTAAGAAAAAAATACATTCATGTACGTACATACATATATTAAAAAATGTGCACTAAATAAGTTTGTATTTAAAAAAACCCTCGATTTTTATAAATAAAAAAAAGGAAAAAAGAACAAAAAGATCTAAATAATAACATAAATGTCTTTTTTTTTTTTTTTTTTTAACATGACATAAATGTCTTCTAGGTAAGAAACTTTTTTGTGTATTATTTCAAACACAAAAATGCCTTCCTACGTTCAGAATTTGGCCTAGTTGATGCAAGAGGGAAGTACAGTTTCATCGATAGGCTAACTCTTTAAATAAAATTTAGTAAATATGTCAAAAAGTAATTTTATGAAGTAGTTTTTTTTGGTGGTAGAGTGCCAAATAGAGCCGGCATACATGACATGTTTGAGTTCGTATTATATAAGTGATCTTAGAAATGGAGTCAACTCGAACTCAACTCATTTATTCATTGGGTAAGGATCTCCCAACCTTGAGCCGCCAAATGGGTAACTCGTGGCTTATCCATTGAATTAAATGAATACATGACCTATTTGTAATTGTTAAAATAAAATATCAAATTAATATTATTAAATATAGTTCAAATTATCTTATATAAGATGGGTTACGAAACGCATATACATATAATAACAGTAGCATACAAGTTAAATATTTAACATAACTATATAAAAGGGTCAAGCGTGTTAAATACAAATTAAACAGGTCAAACCCAAATTCATCCAATTACCTAACTGGTCAAACTTCAACCTAATTTTTACCCGACTTCAAAAACTTTGATCGAAACTCGCTATTTTTATGCGGTGTTGTAATATCATGTCAGATTTTGACCAATGCTTCCCATAGGGAAGGCAGGTGGGAACACTACATGACTAGCATCTTGACATTCAAATAATTACAAAATATTTATATGTGGATAAAATCTGACGTTTGATTTGTTGTAAAAATATCAAAAAGATACCAAGACCATTCATTTCAAGTGTTCGGTGGCCAACGGGTCGAGGACGACCTGGCCCGACTCGAAAAATGACCCAACTCGACCCAACGCGTTTTGTAGATGGGTCGACTAGTTCAATGTAAAGAATCGCATCGCGTATCAAATTTTAGAGCTATCAAACTTGGACCCAGTTTGTGTCACTTCGGCAATAAACTTATGTTTTATTAATAAAATTATAATGTGACTGTGTAAATTTTAATGTCATGTCATGTACGTATTTAATGTTTTATTAATAAATTTATAATTTTACTTGTGTATATATTATGTTTAGGAGCTTATTTTGCATTTTTTTGTATATTTTATGTCCAAACCTGAAACAAGATTGCCCCGGATTTGACCTACAGGATCATAATCCATGTCAAACCCGTGACTCGGCCGGACCCAACCATTGTATCATAATCATTGTATTAGTGCATTGGTATAAACAACTTAGAACAATGGTGAACTTCACGATACGGCTAATCTTTCTTTGATAACTGACTCTCAGTTTCTTGTTTTAGTCTACTAATTAATTCCCCTTGTTGTTCCTTTTTGCTTGAGATTGAAGTGTTGGAGTTCTGGACTTATACTGGTTGAGTACAAGGTTAATTCTAATAAGGCTCGTGGTTGATTTCCTCAAGTTTGAGATTTGTTGTGCTTGAAGACTTGAGTTGGTCCTTTCTGGTCTAGTTTGTCTATCTCGAGTTCCTTTTTGTCTATCTTGAGCTGGAAATTTCATTACTCATTATCATATTTTTCTGGCACCTTTTATATATGTGAATAACTGCGAAAATAACTATATATGTTAGACCAGATGTATTAAAATGAATTTGTCCTAGTTACCGAAAAATTTATGTTAAAAGAAATTCTTTACAATTACTTCTACATAATATTCTATTCAACTTTAAGGATGGGCCATGAAGATTAAACTTCGTTTTGAATAAGATCAATTTTTATAAGCAATTCGTACAATCTGTTAGATTCCCTCACACGTTGAGTGAAGTTGATTCTCAATCCTTCTTTTTTTTTTTTTTGGTGTGCACAAAAGTATCCCTATAGTAGCCTAACTCTCTTATACTGCATTTAGTTCAACTTTTAAATAGTTTAAAGCAGTAAAAAAAACTCTAATTGGCTATAAGGTTTATTTTTTATTAACAGAAAAGATTTTTTTACATCCTTTTCAAAGCCTAAATGAAAAGACGAAAAAGATATTTTCTAACTAAGTAGAAAAACTGCAAAATTAGATCTTTTTTACAATTTATTTCAGAAAAATATTTTAAAAATACTATACTGATACTAAATCTTTACCACCATAACCGATTTTTACTCTTTATCACTATTGGCACCTACAACCACCCCATTATTTTCCCCTGTGAGTTGCTATACTCACTACCCTCCACAACCATCACTAGTTTTTATTATATTTTGTTTTTTTTTTTTTTGTCAAAGGGCAAGATATAATTTCATTAATCTCGTAAAAAGATATTTACAACCAATACGATTGAAGCAATTATTATAATTTTTTCTTACCTACTATTATTAATTAATTTATACTATTAAGTTAATTTTGTGATTATAATAGATATTTTTTTTTTTAAAACTTGCATCGAAATACTTTATTATGTGAAAAGATTTTTTTTGTATTGCACAACCAAACAATTCATTATAAAAATATATATATCTTAAATAAACAGATCTTATTTTAAAAAAAATAAGTTGAAATAAGATAAACCTAACGGCCATATTTTTCTTAAAATTGCAAATCTTGTTTTGTTCTTATATTTGTATTCCTTTAATAAATGATTTAACTATTAAAAAATAAAAATGTGTTTGTCAATAATGTACAAAGATAGAATAATAGGAAACCAAAAAGAAAACGTAGCATGCACATATTATTTTTTTGGACAAATTGGGCCAACTCTTTTTATAAAATTTATGAAAATATTATGTATAATTTTTTATTTTTTATTTTTTTTTTAATTTTTGGATAGTTTCAAATGATGCAGGCCAGTGTGTCCATAATATATTAGGCTTTTTTTTTTTTTATAAATTTGTGGATAAGATCTATCCAGCATTTGACCTTTTTTGACTTTTTTTGGTTTGAAACCTGAAATCGATCTATAAATTACGATCATTTACAGCTACTGATAAAAAGGAAGGGGGCGGAGACTCCACCCAATCATGGGAACAACCTCCCAAACTGTGAATTTTAGTCACTTTATTAGTTGCAACATTAGCTGTTCTACAACATCAAAAAACACGAACAGAAATAAACGAAGAACACATAAGCTCAATATCACTAACTATCGTAAAAATTTCCCAAGGGGGAACAGTCTCGTTGTCAAGGATCTAAGCCAAATCCAAGCAATCCGATTCGAATATCACGAACAAGAATCCGAGTCGAATGGCAAGGGAACATGCCGCCCTTAAGCCAAGACATTCAGCCATCCTAGCCGAAGAAGCATATTATATTTTTAAAAATAGTTAACAAATTATCATGTTTTACTGTAGCACACTGAATGTACGAAACGTCGGCACTGTTGCACGCTGTCCCAACAATTTTTTTTAAAATAGTTTTTCATCTTTAAAATTTAAAAAAAATTAATAATTTTTTTTTATTTAAATTATTTTTATTTTTAATTTTATAATTTGAATCACTAAATATATATATTTTTATTTTTAGTTATGGGTCTGGATACTCAGCCTCCCCTCTTTAGGGTGTTAACCTGAAGAGAGGCTATTTTCCAGTGTCCCCAACCTGAGGGTGAGGACTTCACGGACCCGTAATTAAAAATAAAAATATATGTATTTAGTGATTCAAATTATAAAATTAAAAATAAAAATAATTTAAATAACAAAGAAATTTTATTAATTTTTTTTAAATTTTAAAGATATAAAACTAAAATAAAAAAAAAATGTTCACTGTTGCACGACGCACAGGACGGGGTTCAACGGTGGGTGAACGCCTTCCCGTACGTCGTGCACCCAATGTGCTACAGTAAAATGTGATAGTTTGCTAAATATTTTTAAAGATATGATATTTTACTAAACTTTTTTTTAAAAATTGTAATAATATGCTAAAAAAGTCAAAAAGAAAAAGAAAACCTAATCATAAACTAATACCTCCAAAATACCCACTAAATTTGTAACCACTATAATCAAGATGACAAAGTGATCCCACTAAATTTGTAATCATTATAATCAAGATGACAGAGTAATTATATTAGGTTATATATGAAGACTGGTTATACTGGACCTTATTTATGAGATATAAAATTAGATCAATCCTATTGAGATCCCTTGATACACTAGGGTTTTAGTATGATGGTTTTATATATAGACAAGGGTTGTATATGTTACCATGAGGATTTACGTCACGATTGAGAAAGCGTTGAGAGTTGAGAGACGTCTCATGTAAACTTCAATTGATATAATAAAATTATTGTACTCCGCTCCGTGGATGTAGGCTTTGGCTGAATAACGTAAATTCTGGCGTTCTCCCTAATCCCATCTCATTTATTATTATTATTATTATTTCAATTTAGGGTTTTGGAATCGCATAGATGATTTTAACCAGTGGTATCAAAGGCTTAATAAGTTGGGATGTTTTATGTCATCTCTGGAGTCTGAAGTTAGAGGCACTCCCCCCTCCCTCAATTACCAATTTAAAAAAGAAAAAAAAAATCAAGGTTCCTTTTAATTTTCTCCTAAAAAATATTATATAGAGAAAAGTATTGAATATGATTAAATAACTTTTTTTACAATTTGGTGTAAATTTAAAACAATGAATTATTTTAAAGTGAAAAATATCAGTTCATGAGAAAACTAAACCAAAACCACAAAATTTGATTTTAGTCTAGTCCAGATTTGGACCAACGAGTACCTCTAAATTTCAAGAAAATGACCTCCAACTGGACCTCAAAATTGGGAATACAAAGAGAGAAAAGGTGTTGGCATTCACGGCCACAGGTTTATAAACAATCCGAGCGGGACGAGCACCCCCTTGTTCGGAAAAACTCGACCTCAATAAGGCTTATCAAGCTCCAGTTCAAGTCGAGCTCTTATCGCTCTTTTCCAGCCTTTGTTCGAGCTCGGTTCGATAAGATTTTAGTATATTCGATACTTGGCTTAGCTCTGCTCTACTCGTTAGGCTTATCGAGCCGATTTGAGCTCATTATAGAGCCCAACTAAGCTTAAAACCAAGCCAAGTTTGCTATTAAGTCAAGCTTACTACTGAGCCGGGATTTTCAGGTTTCTAGCGAGCCCTTGTCGAACCATTTTCGAACTAGTATCAATTATTAACGAGCATTTGGTGAGTTCTTATCGAGCCCCTTTAACAAGCCTTTATCGAACTGTTTGTGAATATTAACAAGCCAAGCATCCCTTTGATCGAACACGGCTCATTAAGCTTATCAAGCCTGCTCGAACTCGACTTATAATGAGTGTGTATAAGCCCTAATCAATTTTAAACATGAGTGGATCATTGGACGTTCAATTCTTTTACACCTCTATGCATGAGTATTCAAGTACTAATGCAGACCGTAAACCTCTAGTCTATGAGCTAACCCAATTGGTAGTTATACAGGCCACTCCATGATGCTTGGTTAATATCCCTACCGATCATCAGTGTAGCTCAGTTTCAATGTAAAATAATGGAGACTAATTTAGCAAATCGGAACACTTTTAAAAAAACATTAGAAATCTGGCTCATCAGCAAAAATATTTTTTAATAAAATGACACACTTTACTGTACGTTACTTATGCATGCCATAAATGGCTTATATAATGAAAGCCATTTTCAAATAATGTGCAAAAGTTAATTCTTAAAATATATATATTACCTTAAAAATTACTACATAATAAAATAGCTAACAATGCTATACTTTCATGTTAACAACATTAATATTTGTTAGTTTTGTGCAAATAAATTTAATTATCTAACAAATCTATAAACTTGAACTTTTAATGTCTTAAAAATTTGAATTCCAGTTTAAAATAATTTGAATATGTATTAATATAAAAAATATTTATGAAATTGAATTTAAATATTTAAAAAATTTATGAGTCACTTTAAAATAATTATAATATGTTTAAGAAATATTTTAAATATGTAAAAAAAATTATAAATATTTAAAAGATAATTTATATATAAAAATACTTATACTATTAATATCCGTCCATTTTTACAAATATGATATTTAAAAAAGTATTTTTTTTAAATATAATATATAATGCAGGCCAAGACCAAAGGTGAGATTAAATAGTTTATAATGCAGACCGAGACCAAACTTGACTTTATCTTTCTCCTTATCGTAAAAAAAAATGTAATAAATATATTTTAGCATTATGGGGAAAAATCTAGTATTAAAAAAATGATATAATGACCTTTATAAGTACGCAGAAGGAGCCATGAAAGGCGTACACTTCTTTTTTTTTTTAATTAGCGACAAAATTATAAAATAAAATAGGTGTATATTTCATCTCATTTTGATTAAAAAGACATGCAGAGTTGTACAAAAACAGGGCTGCTCAACGCTCGGGCAATAGCAAAGTTTCATCCTTGATCAATTCCTCAATTACACTTCTTAAGATAAGGTTCTTTTTTACCTGTTATTTGGATCGTTTGTCCTTAATATTTTTAAGTTTATTTAAATTAGTGCCGTGGGAGTTTGAATATTGTCGTCCTCCAATCAAGGTGTCCGTCTTTTGGAAAGCCTACTAGGCTGTTCTATTGGTGTAATTTTTTGTTTGCAATTTGTTCTTTTTCTTTTTGATAGTTGAAGTATAAGGCCGACATGAAGTGCTGCACCACACTGATGCTGGATATAGAAGAGACAAAAAACCAAAATTGCCTTCAATAAATTGCTACAAAGTCGCTAAACAAGCTGGCCACTCGTTAGGCGAGGCCTGAGTCTGCCCGCAACAAAACAAGGACCAAAAAAAGCTAATACAAACCAAGAAAACAAGATCAAAACGCACTCCGCAAAACACAACACAACACCCACCGAGCACAAGACCAGAAAAGACACGAGGACAAGAAACACAGCAGGCACATGCCCATCACACACAGGGAACCTATATGAAGAAGAACCAGAAGGCCAGCACAAGATCCAGGAAAGGGACTGAAGCCACAATCTAAACACCCAATCCAAATCATTGGGCGAGAATGTCAACCACCATAGTCGGGTCGAAACCATCAAAATTGAGACCCACCTTTTCTCCTATCTCTATTACGCGCTCCGCTTTCAGGATCCTCTCATCATACTCTTCTTCCGTGATCTTCTGGATTCGATTTTCCCTATTCCGTGTTTTCCTTTTTCCGGCTGTCTTAGACGATTTTTCAACATTATTTCTGGGAGACATATATTTCAGGAAGTCCTCCCGCTTCTCTCTTTCTTTTATCTTGTGCTTGATCAATTTTCTTTCTTGTGCAGAATTTTTCCTTTTTCCTCCAGCCCGTGCTAGGCCCTTCCTGGATGGAGCTGAAACTTGCTGATTCTGTGGCTAACTATCCTCAGCTTGAGAGTTACCGATTATTGTTATAGGCTCGAAATAGTCAAATTAAAGTTAAGTAAATAATGTAATTTTCAATGTGACAATCACGTTAGATATAAGTAACATAGTACAAATCCACCTGTTAACTCAATTTAACCCTCCTCATTTCCGAACCTATTAAAATTTCATCAACAATTTAACATAAATTGTACTTTATGGACCAAATTGACACAATGCCACTTGTATGGGAACAAAAATTACAAACCAACAACAACAACAACAATCCCAGTGCCTTGCGGCTCCCGCAGAACGCAGGGTCGGGGGGGGGGGTGATGTACGCAGCCTTACCCCTTCCGGCAGGAAAGGAGACTGTTTCCGGGGACCCCCAACCTGAAATAGCTGAGTGCCTGCAGATAAACCACCAATTAATAACATGTATATAGAGGCAAAAGTAGAAGAAGAAGAGAAAAAGGAGAAGGAGAGGAAGAAGAAGAAGAAGAAGAAGAAGAAGAAGAAGGAGAAGGAGAATGGACATGATTAGGGACCAAGCTAGCCTAAAAGTGCTACACTAGAGGTTATGCTTGCCTAAGAATCTTAGACAACCAGCCACTCCCCGCACTACTCTAGTCTTGCCATCTCCGCTATCCTAATGCTAGCCCTCCAATGTGTCCTATCTGAGGCCATCTCCTCTCTTAGGTTTAGGCGGGTTAGGTCTTGATGAATTGTCTCCAGCCAACTCTTCTTTGGTCTGCCCCTCCCTCTTCTGCTTATCGCTGTGTTGAGCTGTTCACACCTCCTGACTGGGGCTGAGGTCGGTCTTCTACTGACATGTCCAAACCATCTTAGGCGGTGCTCCCTCAATTTATCCTCGATCGAGGCTACACCCAGTTTACCTCGTATCACATCATTCTTAATCCTATCCTTTCTTGTGTGGCCACACATCCATCGTAGCATCCTCATCTCTGCCACCTTCATCCTCTGTGTTTGATTTTGTTTCATTGGTCGACACTCTGCCCCATATAGCACAGCCGGTCTTACTACCGTCTTATAGTATTTTCCCTTTAACTTTAGCGGGAACTTTCTATCACACAGCACCACGGATGCCATCCTCCACTTCTGCCAGCCTACTTTAATCCTATTGCTGACATCCTCATCCACTTCACCATTCTGGTGTATCATGGGAACAAAAATTACACAATTAAAAAAATACTTGACTAAATTGAAACAGTAGTGCAAAGTACAGTGACATTTGGCATGAATAACGCTAGAATGAAACATTAGAAGTGTCAATATCTGCATCTGTTGTGTTAGTGTATCGTGTTAGATTTTACTGGCCCTAACGATAATCTAATGAATTGCTTACGATAAAGAACATATTGGATTGGTTGTCGGATGGACCATGAGTCTTGTTGGTGGCCCAACAAATTGGTTAAATAGGTCAATTTGATATCCGCATCTAAAGGGTCAATATCTGCATCTAAAGTTCTTGTTTTTGTTCCTTTTTTATGTTTGTTATTGTTGCTTTATTTTCCTTTTTTGATGAGTGCCTACTGTTTTGTATTTCCATTTTCTAAGTTCATTCGGGTTTCTTTAGGCCTCTTTTAATCGAGTTACCTGTTATGTATTACGACTTTGTCACTACTTAATTAAAAAAAAGTATTGACACTATAATCTAATGTGAACATTTTGATCCAAAAAAATTCTAACGCAAAATAAGTTCATGGTTATGGGGTTGCGATTTTATAATGAGATTGATGACAAGAAAAAGATAACTAGAACTATAAAAGCCGAAAGAAGAACAAGAAAGTTGATAGTGAATGGATTAGGTCAAGAGAGTTCGAACACGGGGAGGGTTAAGATCAATTTTGATGGATCTAGGAATGGTGATCTGTTGTGTCGAGTTATATAATCAGAGAATACACTGGATATTTCAATGTTGTTGGACTTCCAGTGTGGAGCGTGATTTTATGCTGTTATAGGTAAAGGTTTGGGCCGATTTGGGCCTCAGTTTGGGCACAGGTTAAGGTTCCGGCCGTGATTGGTAGTTTCAGCTGAATACCAAGGGTTTTATTGTACGCTTATTTATACCCGATTCTAGGGTTTAAGAGAGTAATGTGAATTGAAAAAAACTCTATGTAACAATTCCAAAGCAAAAAAAATTCTCCCTGCAACTCCGTGGACATAGACAATTTTGGCCGAACCACGTTGGTGTGTTTGCTATTTATTTTTCTTGTTGAATTTTCGTTATTTAGTTGTTGCATTTTTCAACAAATGCAACAGGGGCTGAGAGGCTGGGGAAAGCTTCCATTGTAGTTGCAAAAGCGGTGGCAGTGTGGCACCTTCATGTGCTTCATATGGGATTCAATGCAATATCCAAGACATTTCTATGGTAGTCCTGTCAAGTTGGACGTCCAAGTCGAACATTATTTCATATAAGCTAACATGGTTGCCGATTAGCCAAATAAGATCACATCATTTTTTTTCTTGGGTTCAGTGGACTTCTCGGCCGTGTACTCAATTGATTTCTATCATCGAGGATAAAGCTTTAAGAAGATTGTTTCCTATGAAAATCTCTTAGGCTATGTTTGAAGCATGAAATTCGAGCTGAGGTTGAAATTGGAGTCCAGAATTTCAATTTTATTGTTTGGTTCACCTGCTAAAATTGGAATTATAATTCCATAGAATTGAATTTTAATTGAAAATCATACTTTCCAATTTCTTGGGTGGGGGTAAGGAACTGCAATTCCATGTTAACTCTATTGACCTAAAATCCAAAATGACGCAACTTAATTAACCTAAATCCAAGATGACTCAAAATGCAAAGACTTAGACACAACCTAAAATTTGACCCAAATCTCAAAACCATCCAACTCGAATGACTTAAACTTAAAATGACCACCAAAATCACTTTAGCTCAAAGTCGAAGTCAAGTGACCCAATTCGATTGACCCGAAACTCGAGATGACTCAAATCAAGAAAATGAAACTACTCGACTTGAATGTGATGTGAACTATCTGAGCCGAAGTGGAAATGACCCAACCAAATTAACCCAACACTTAGTACGACCCATAGTCAAAATGACCCGACCCATCTCAAACTCAGTTTAAGATGACTCGAAATTTAAAATGATACAACTCATTTGTCCCAAAACTAAGATGACTTGACTAAATGAACTCAAATGAGATAATAACTAGCTTGAATCCCGAATACGCAAAACCCGATTAACTAAAAATCCTAGATAACTTGAATATCAAATGATCCAACACGATACTTGTTAAAAATATAAAATCGAAAATAAAATAATTTAAGAACATCTTCAATAAAATTTTAGACAAAACACAAAATAAAATAATTCAAGAACATATTGAATTACACAAAGATGAGAACCCACAAAATTGAATGAGACTTGGATCAAAATTCACGAGATTTAGATAAAGATTTCTCTTGATCCACACACTTGAATCAACAATAAGAAACAAAATGCTTACAAAAAATAGGTATTTTGGATAGTCATCTATTTTGATCCAAAACTTGGATAGTTACTTTCATTTATATAAATTCTATTTATAGTTCAAATGCTAGCAAATGAAGAGTCTAACTATGCATATGATACTAATGAAAGATATTGAAGCTAGACAAGAAATTAATTTACCTAATTATGCTCATAAAAAAAAAAGGATTATACTTAGTGCCTCAAGGACTCCCGCTTACGCAGGGTCGGGGGGTGGATGTACGCAGCTTTCCCCCTTCAGGGTGTTAACCTAAAGAGAGGCTATTTCCGAGTGCCCCCAACCTAAGAGTAAGGATTTCCAGGAATTCACCCATCCTGGTACTGCTCTCACCCAAGCACGTTTAACTTTGGAGTTCTAATGGGATATAGTGACAGCGTGTTAGTACCCTCTTTGGTAAAATTTTCCATTCTAAAAATCCTACAATTCTATGACATTACATCACAAAGTGACTTTTCTAAATAAATAAAAAAAACTAAAGCACCCATTAAGAAAAAGATATATGTCTTGATAAAAGAACATATCTTTTAATAAATAGGCATGTTTATTTGATATATTAGGTAAAAAAAAATGTCTTTTAGCAAAGAGACATATCTATTAAAGAATAGACACGTCGAGTAATGAAAAGACGTGTCTATTAATGAAAGAACTCGACCATTGGTGTTTTGATGTCACCCCTTTTCTCTAT
Organism: Simmondsia chinensis; assembly: GCA_018398585.1. Classification (NCBI taxonomy): domain Eukaryota; kingdom Viridiplantae; phylum Streptophyta; class Magnoliopsida; order Caryophyllales; family Simmondsiaceae; genus Simmondsia; species Simmondsia chinensis. Next base: position 3,242,246 of record JAGTTD010000002.1, on the reverse strand, counting down.
AAATAAGATTATGGTTCTTTGTCTACCACAATATATAAATGTATGAACATAAAAGATAATTAAAAAGTGGTTAAGAAGGCGAAATCATATTTCTTCGGTGTCCATACTCAATGATCAATCAAGGATTGCTATTAATTAAGGTATGTTCTTAATCTTAATGTGTGAAAATCATAAAGTTTAAAATATATCAAAATTTTTATTGTATGCACTACTGTTTATACATAATACAATTGTAATGTGATAATTTAAAAAAATATAAACACGTCCGTGCATCACACGGGATAACACTCGTTTTAATATTATTAGGATAAAAGTTCATCTTTGACATGCATAGTTAAGTACAACTTGGAATGAAATTTTATATAGTTTAGAAGTTGGTAACGGGCAGATTCCGGGCTTCTCTAATTAACTTGACTCGGAAAACCGACTTGAAAAATCAATGACCTAACCTAATTCGACTGGAAGATCTGATGTGCATAACTTGCCCCGAACTTAGAATGACCCATCTTAAGACTAATCCGACCTAGTCATACTCCAACCCAAAAAGGCCCGATATAAATATTGACTCAGCCCAACCCCCCGTTGTAACCCGACCCAAAATGACCCTAATCCAAGTAGACCTGAACCCATCGAAACTCGAGCACAAACCCAACCCGACTTGTAACCCGTATTGACCCTAAGGCCTTTAAACTTGAGAATTATTGTAAAGAAATTATAGAAATTTAAAGGAAAGATTTTCCATCAAAACAAATGGAACCTAAATTAAAAAGGTTTTTGGTCAATACAAAGAGACTAAATTTTAATTCAGCTTATAATTGCTCACAATTGAAGACTTGCATAGTTGTTTATGCCCTACTAAAGAGGTTTGATGTATAACTTACATGATCTCCACTTATATTGAAGTGGTGGTAATTAATGAAAAATAAAAAACAATAAATATTGTAGTTATAATATAGTAGAGATAAAAACAAGGTTAAAAGTGAAAAAAAGGAAAATATAAGTACAATTATAATTCATAAATATACATATTAAGCCAAAAAAGGAAACCCGATGGGTCAACCATAATTACCCGAGACCCATATAACCCTATCCAAAATTGACCCATACCGAGATGAACTAAAATTGAGGTGATCCGGACCTAAAATAATATCCTGTACCCAATCTGACCCAAGCATAACCGAAAGTCAAAGATGGCCCGAACCCGATTGGGTTGACCTGAGCCCGATCCAACCTGAGTTCATTGCAAAACTGAGATGACCCGAACCCCTATGGTTCACACGAACCCGGCCGACTTAACCTAATTTCCACCTCTATCCATAAGTATATAAATAACTCTATACCAGGCCTAGTTTTTTATTGCATGGCTTGTCCTCGTGAGTAAGTTAACTTGTGATGGAACATGTACATTGATTTTCCACCCTGATTTTTGTTACATACAAAACCTACGCTCAAGGAAGCTCATTGGAGTGGGTAGACAGAGAGATGGGCTATCTATTGGAAGTTCGGCCGGTGGCTCCTTCGGCTTTTTCCGTCAAGAGTAATAAAGAGGAAGTTTTGTGGCATTGTCGGTTGGGACATGTTCCATTTTCAAACTTATTAGTTTTTCCACATTTAAATGTTAAGAAGATATATTTTGTTTGTGATTCGTGTCATTGTGCTAAGCAAGCACATTTACCGTTTCCTTTGTTTGTTTTGAGGACTCATGTTTGTTTCGAGGACTTCTGTTTGTTTGGAATTAACACATTGTACATTTGGGGGCCTTATCAGATGTTGTCTTTGATGGGTGCTTGATATTTTCTCGCTATTGTTGACAATTACAGCCGTTGTACTTGGGTTTATTTGATGAGGGAGAAATCGTAAGCCTAAAAAATTCTTATGGATTATTGTCGTATGGTTAGTACGTCATTTGGTTTTCAGGTAAAACAAGTGAGAAATGGCAATGGTCAAGAATTCAAGTACAAGCCACTATTGGGTTTCTACGCCGAACGGGGAATTCAGTTTCAAACTTCGTTGACCGGAACACCTCAACAAAATGGAGTTGTTGAGCGTAAGTTTCAAACAGGTCTTCCTAAGAGATTTTACGGTGAGTGCATTTTAATGGCCGCTTATCCTATTAATTTGATGCCTTCACCTCTTCTCAAAGAGAATGCAAATTGGATTTTTTTTACATCTTATTTTAGAAAAATGCTTCAAAAAGATTAAACTATAGTTTTAAATATTCACCATCATTACCTATTTTTACTTTCTAACACTACTTGCACCTACCATTAGGCCTTTTACTCCCACTAGTCGTTGCACCCACAATTTTTCACTACCACGACTAACCATTATCGTAATTCTCTTATCTACTATTACTAGCTAATTTATATTATTAAGTTATTTTTATGATTATAATATCTTATTTTGTAAAATAAAATCTCTTTCCTGCTGAATAACCAAACAGTTCATCGTGAAAAAAATAGATCTTATTAAAAAATTTAAGTTGGAAAAAAAAGGGACACGTCCTGATTAGATCTTAGACTTCTTTGTCTCCAAAATTTATTTTCTGAAGAATCTCCCCTTACATTAAATTTGGAAATGGACATAACATCAAAAACATGCTTCAAATGTGCCATCTTAATGTATGATCGATAGCAATTAAATTCTCATACACCAATTTCAATCTGTACGATGAACCCAAATAGTCAATGAAATGATCTATCGATTACAATCAACGACGTGAAAGATCAGTCAAAAACTCATACGATGTATATCTCAATATATTATGTACAATATAGTGCAAATTAACAACTATAATTGGTGAAGATTAGAGCTAGAAGAAGAGAAGGGAGTCGGGTTAAGCTTGTTAGAGTATAAAACCATTCCTGAGTCTTCACCCGTCCACTTAAGCATTTGGGAATGATAGTTCCTTGACCTGATATTAGAGCCTTAATGACCAAGAGTTCACGAGTTCAAATCTCAACAGCCCCCACTTTCAACATTAATGAAAATTCAAGCACAAGGTATGAGGGGGGGCTTATGCAATATCCACACATCGAGCCTAATAGACATTCGCTTGAGGGGGCATGTTAGAGTATAAAACCATTTCTAGGCCTTCTCCCATCAGCTTAAGTAATGCAGCAAGCTTAGGCGCTTAGGCCTAGGCTTGGCGGTAAGAAGCTTACGGCTGAACACATAGGACTTGGACTTGGCGCTTCCCGAACTTGGCGCCACCATAGTCCAATGCGGTTGAGGGAATCGGCTTGATTCATGGGCGGTTTTGGCTAGTTTCCAACTCAAAAAATTATCTATTTCCTTAATTTTGGTTTATCCTTTATTAGTTGATTTGATTTATTTCCTATTTCCTTAATTCAGTTTAGATTTGATTTGATTTGATTAGGAATCCCTCATCTATATAAAGGGAAGTTATGTTAGTTTAGGAATCATCCAATTAGAATTCAAATAAATTATTTTTTTCCTTTTTGTAACCTCGAGTTCTCGACCTGTGAGAAACGAGTTTATGAACCTCTTTTGTTATTTTTTTAGTAATAATAAAATTCAAAAGGGAAGGCTGTTGAACCTTCCCGTTGCCTAATTTTCCCCATCACTCACTGCATCATCTGGTATCAGAGAAAGGTTTGCTTCCTGTAACGATGGCCCCTGGAAGACGTCAAAGGAACGCCATCGTGGAGGACGTTACCGACCGAGATAGCCACCAGCAGCACGAGAGGAGATTTGAGGAATTGGAAGAGAGATTCCGGAGGATCGAGCAACACTTGATCCAAATCGGTGCTAACCTCAACTCTATGGGTGGAGCGAGGCACCAACGCCACCCTTTGCCTGGCGTGAATGGTCAAGATGAGGATGACCCATTTATGAACCCTTTATTCAATGAACACCAACCGGACCTAAGGCCTAGGCGCCAACGGCGCCATGGTGAAGAACGTGACTATCAGAGGTGGGAATCTGGGCTTCGGATCGAGATACCGGAGTTCAATGGAGGAGGACGTCTGGAGGAGTTCTTAGATTGACTTGTAGCCATCGAGGAAGTTCTTGAATTTAAGGAGATACCGGAGAGGAAGCAGGCGCCACTCGTCACTACTCACCTTCGGGGTTGGGCCGCCGCCTGGTGGAACCAACTGAAACAAACTCGGTTCAGGCAAGGAAAGTCCAAGATTGAAACATGGGAGAAGATGAAGAAACACCTTCGTAGCGCCTTCTTATCGTACAATCATGCACAGACTATGTACCAGCGCCTTCAAGGGTTAAGCCATGGTTCCAAGTCCGTTGAAGACTACACTGCTGAGTTCAACTCCCTAGTGGCCAGAAACGACTTGGCAGAATGTGAAGAAAAGTTGGCGGATCGCTTTATTAGTGGCCTCAGAGAGCCCATCCAAGACGTACTCAACATGTTTGATATCTTTACTATGGCTGAGGCATCTCAAAGAGCCGTGAACATGGAACGGCAACAAAGGCGCCGCCCTTCTGGCGTGACCGGGAACACAAAAGCAGGCAGTAGGGATCAAAATCGTGTACCGCCAACTTAGAATCAAAATGCCCAAAATAGAGCCCCTCTTGTTGTTATTGGGAAGCAGGTTAATCAAGGGGCGGGCGGTTCGTCCCACATACATTGCTTCAAGTGCGGAGAAGTAGGTCACCGTGCCTTCGAATGCCAAAAGGGAGACAGACCAGGTAAGGCACTTCTCATTAACGAGCCTACTAAAGAAGAAGACGAGGCCATTGATGAAGATGGTCAAGAGGATTTGGCGGAACAAGGAGAGGACCCCATTATAGGAGACGAGGGTCAATGTCTTGTCGTTAGGCATGTCTGCCTCGTACCAAGGAATGAACAAGAAGACAGCTGGTTAAGTAACCATATCTTCCAAACGACTTGCACTATTGGCGGGAAAGTTCGCCGTGTGGTTATAGACTCTGGAAGCTGTGAAAATGTCATCTCCGAGGAGGCGGTTAACAAATTGGCGTTAAAGATTGAAGCCCATCCTCAACCATACCGTTTGTCTTAGCTGAAAAAGGGTGATCAGGTGACGGTTTCCAAACAATGTTTCGTGAATTTCTCAATAGGACCAAGATACAAGGAGGGAGTATGGTGCGATGTAGTCGCCATGGACGCATGTCACCTACTCTTAGGGCGTCCTTGGCAATACGACTGAGAAGCTGTGCACGACAGACGGAGAAACACGTATAGTTTCATGTATGAAGGAGTGAAAACAGTACTTTTACCCAAGAAGGAGGAGCAACCAAAGGCTACTGTGACTCAACACCCCAATGCGTAGGGTCGCGCCATGTTTGCCAAAGAAGTTGGCGACTCCAAGGTTGTGTTCGTTCTGATTGGAAAGGAAGCTGGCAATGTGCCCACCCTTGCCTCTATTAAAGGAGTTTGCTGATGAGTTCCCAGACGAGTTACCGGCCACACTGCGTCCATTACATGACATCCAGCACAAGATCGATCTAATTGCTGGCGCATCCTTGCCAAACAAACCCCATTACCGCATGCGTCCTTCTGAGCATGAAGAACTCAGACGCCAAGTTGAGGAGTTGCCTGCTATAGGTTTCATCAGGGAGAGCTTGAGTCCTTGCGTTGTCATGGCCTTGCTGACACCAAAGAAGGATGGGAGTTGGCGTATGTGTGTGGATAGTAGAGCAATCAACAAGATAACAGTATGGTACCGTTTCCCAATCCCAAGACTGGATGATCTGTTGGACCAATTACAAAGCGCCAAGATATTCACCAAGCTGGACCTCAAAAGTGGCTACCATCAGATACGAATATTTCCTGGGGATGAATGGAAGACAGCCTTCAAGACAAGAGAAGGTCTCTATGAGTGGTTGGTTATGCCGTTTGGTCTCTCCAACGCACCTAGTACCTTCATGAGGTTCATGAATCAGGTATTACATCCGTTCATTGGCAAGTTTGTTGTCTTCTACTTTGATGACATTTTAATTTATTGTCGTAACCGTACTGAGCACGTCAATCATTTGAGAAAGGTTCTTCTTACTTTGAGAAGTTAGAGTTTGTTCGCAACATTGAAAAAGTGTGAGTTTATGAGGGAGAGGGTGACCTTCCTTGGCTTCATTATTTCCAAGGACGGTATTTCAGCTGACGAAGGTAAAATCGCAGCTATCCGTGACTAGCCACCCCCGAAAACCATTGGTGAAGCGCGAAGCTTCCATGGGCTGGCGTCATTCTACAGGCACTTCGTTCCTAGCTTCAGCTCCATCGTGGCGCCTATCACAGATTGCCTTAAGAAAGGTTTTTTTGTTTGGACACCTCAAGCTGCATCTGCTTTCGCCATTATCAAGGAAAAGCTGACAATAGCCCCAGTGTTGGTGTTACCTGGCTTTCAGAAGACGTTTGAGCTGCACACCGACGCTTCAAAAGTTGGTATTGGCGCAGTCCTAAGTCGAGAAGGAAGACCGGTTGCTTTCTTCAATGAGAAGCTTCATGGGAGTAAGTTGAGATATTCGACCCACGACTTAGAGTTTTACGCTTTAGTCGGTGCACTCCGACATTGGAAATCTTATCTGGAAAACTGTGAGTTTATTCTGTACTTGGACAACATAGTCCCGAAATTTATCAATAGTCAAGAGAAGTTGTCAGAGAGGCATGCCAAGTGAGCGGGTTTCATCCAACTCTTCCACTTTTCAATCAAACACAGTTCTAGCGCAATGAATAAGGTGGCTGATGCCTTAAGCAAGAGGACCATGGTCTTAACGCAATGTAAGACTGAAGTTACCGAGTTCAAGCATTTCAAGGATATGTACGGTGATGACCCAACGTTCAGCAGCATTTGGCGTGACGCACAACTTGGCCTGGTACCGGATTACTCAATCCACGATGGGTATCTGTTCAAGGGAAACCAACTGTGTGTACCAAACTCTAGTTGGCATCAGAAGATAATAAAGGAGAAGCATAACTCTGGACATGTTGGCAGGGACAAGACGTTGAGGCTCATTACCGCCACTTATTTCTGGCTGACAATCCGCAAAGAGGTTAAGAGATTTGTTAAGCGATGCCGTACTTGTCAGATTTCTAAAGGAGGGATGACGAACGTGGGACTATATTTACCGTTACCAATACCAGATCAACCATGGACAGATTTGAGCATAGACTTCGTATTGGGGTTACCGCGAACAGTTGGCGGAATTGATTCCATTTTCGTTGTTGTAGATCGATTTTCGAAAATGGCTCACTTCATTGGATGCAAGAAAGCCGCAGACGCCACCTATGTTGCAAGTCTTTACTTCAAGGACGTTTACAAGCTCCATGGCTTACCATCCAGCATTGTTTCTAACAGAGATGTCCAGTTTATCAACCATTTCTGGTGCAGCCTTTGGAAGTTGGCCAACTCCACACTTTCCTTTAGCACTGTCCATCACCCGCAAACTGATGGTCAGACTGAGGTCAAGCAACCGTTCTTTAGGGAACATACTCTGATGTTTGGCTACAGAAAATCCCAAAAGTTGGGCACAGAAGCTTCACCAAGCTGAATTCGCCTACAACAGTTCGGTAAGTAGAAGCACGGGGTTCAAGCTGTTTCATGTTGTCTATGGGTTCACTCCACGAGCTCCTATTGACTTGGCGCCAGTTCCAATCTTGGCGCGTCCTCATGGCAAAGCAGAAGACTTCATATCTTCCCTTCAGGACATTCATGAACAGACAAGGGAGCGATTATTGAAGGCTAACGCCAATTACAAGGATGACCGTGATAGCATGCAACAAAAAATGCAACTTCAAGTTGGAGAGAAAGTTTGGGCTATTTTGACACGAGAACGCTTTCAGGCTTAGGAGTATAACAAGCTCTCAGCTAGGCCCTTTGACGGTCCTTGAGAAGATCAACGACAACGCTTACCGTCTACAATTGCCACCTGGTATGCGAACTTCAGTTATTTTTTACGTGAAGCATCTCAGTCCTTACTTTGGCGAGAATATCAGTGTTGATCTCAAGTCAAATTCAAGAGTGAATTCTCTCCAACCCAGGGAGGATGATGCAGCGAGCTTAGGTGTTTAGGCCTAGGCTTGACGGTAAGAAGCTTACGGCTGAAAACACAGGACCTAGACTTGGCGCTTCCCGAACTTGGCGCCACCTTAGTCCAGCGCGGTTGAGGGCATTGTGAGATTCCCGGCTTGATTCATGGGCGGTTTTGGCTAGTTTTCAGCTCAACAAATTATCGCTTTCCTTAATTTTGATTTATCCTTTATTAGTTGATTTGATTTATTTCTTATTTTCTTAATTCGGTTTAGATTTGATTTGATTTGATTAGGAATCCCACATCTATATAAAGGGATGTTATGTTAGTTTAGGAATCATAAATTAGAATTCCAATAAATGATTTTCTCCCTTTTTGTAACCTCGAGTTCTCGACCTGTGAGAAACGAGTTTATGAACCTCTTTTGTTAATTTTATTTCGGTAATAATAAAATTCAAAAGGGAAGGCCATTGAACCTTCCCGTTGCCCAATTTTCCGCATCACATGCTGCATCATCAAGCTTTTAGGGAAAGATGGTTCCTTGACATGTCTTTTAATAAAAATGTATATTTCTTTGATATTTTTTAGTAAAGAGACATGTCTTTTAGTGAAAAGACAAATTTATTAATGAAGAGACATGTCTATTAATGAAAAGGAAACAATCATTAGTGTTTCGATGGAAGACACCCCTTTCTTCTTTATAATAAGAATCTGTCATCTCTCTACCACAAGATATAAGCACATGAACATGAAAGATAATTAAAGATACGATACTCTATCTTACACCGTATATTAAAGAAAGTGGTTAAGAGGGAAAATCAAATCTCTCTAAAGTCCAAACTCAACGATCAATCAAAAATTGATAGTAGTTAAAGTATGTTCTTTATCTTAATATGTGAAAATCATGAAGTTCAAGATCTATAAGAATTGTTATTATATGCATTAATTTATATGCATATAATTTAAGTTTTACATATTTATGTTATAATATAAAACTTATAAAGTAAATACAAATGACAAAATAAAAAAAGAAAAAAATGGAAGACTTAATACAATTACAATGTGATAATACAGAAAATTAAAAAATCCAAATACCTCGGTGCTCACACGAGATAACTCTTGTTCCATATAAGTAGTGTTCTTACTTTGTATATATCGATGATCCAAGTAATATACATTCTTCTTTCAAGTTTAAATGTTCCAATTTTTGTTTCTATTTTAATTTAAATTTTAACAACCTCCAAACAACCAACTCACATGACCTTACTCAAGCATGCCAAATATGACCTACAACTTCAACGTGCATTACATTACGAGTAATGCTATCAATACTTAATATAAGTAGATCAATATTGTATAAAGTTGTGTAATAATAGACTGAGTCTGAATAGCGTCACGGGCCACTGGCTTACTTTGCTCTCCTTGATCATATGTCATGTAAGTATGTTGTCTGGTCACCAAATTGGCCTCCATGTGTTAGCCTGAGAAATTTTGAGAATTTTATGTCACGTTTGACAACTAGGTAAATGGGGTAAAGAGGGGAAATATAGAATAATATCCTACCTTTATTTGAATATATTTAATAAGAAGGGGTAAGGATAAAGAGAAGTAAATTAGCTACCTTTATTTAGCAATTCGGTAAAGAAATGAGGGTACAGAGAGTTGTAGTTAAAATAAGGATAAAATTGTCTAAATTTTTTTTTAATTTTGCCTTATCCTCCTTTAACCCCAATTTGAGGTTAAAAAAATGGTAGTACCCCTACAAGTAGGGATGTCAATTTCATCCGAATTTATCGGATATCCATCCAACCCAATCCATTTATGATGGATTTGAATGTGAAAAATAAGTTTTATATAGATTTGGATTTGGATATTGATAAATGAGTTTTGGGTCAGGTTAGATTTGGATGACATCAAATCCAACCTAGACCCAGATTACTCGTTAAGAGTTTTTTGAATAATTGTCTAACATTAGATTACTATTATTATACATATTATATGAAAAAAGAAGTAAGAATTAATCCAAATATTGATTTTTAAGGTACAATTATTACATGATTATTATAGGTATTACTAATAGAATTATAATATTATAATTTTTTCTAGGGTTTAAATAAGTTATGGACTTGGGTCGGATATCCGTTCCACCCGTTAGATTAGAATTTGGGTTGAATTTTTATAAATTAAATGGATTTTTTTTTTATTCAGGTTGGGTTGGATTTTTTTGGGTTAGATTTGGATGGAAACAAACCCGACCCAATCCCATTCCCACCTAAAAGGAATTGCCAAATAGGGGTAATTTACCCCCCATTAACCCTACCTCTTTTTATCCCTTTACCCCATTTCCAAACAAGGGTTAAGGTATGTCAACCGATGCGTTAGTTATATGTCTTAGTTTTGTAGTATAAGTGCATTTATTATGTTATTAATCCTTGGAGTCTTGGTTGCTTGCAAATTCTAATATTATAGGATAAATTTTCATCTCTGACATGTATAGTTAAATAAAATTTGGAATAAAATTTTATAGAGTCAGAAGTCGTTAATGGGCAGATTCTGGGTTCTCTAATTAACTTGACCTAAAAAATCGACCTGAAAAGTTTTATATAGTTAAGTACAACTTGGAATGAAATTTTATATAGTTTAGACTTGTTGAGCGTAAGCACAAGCATCTTATGAAGGTTGGACGAGCATTTCGTTTTCAAGCAGGTCTTCCTATGAAATTTTAGGGTGAGTGAATTTTAACTGCCGCTTATCTTATTAATCTGATGCCTTTACCTCTTTTCAAAAGAATGCAAAATTTGATTTTTGTACAGCTCATTTTAGAAAAATGTTTCAAAAAGATTATATTAGTTTTAAATCTTAACCACTATTACCTAGTTTTACTTTTTAACACTACTATTTAATGGGGGAAAAAACACTACCTGCACCTACTATCATGCCTTTTACTCCCACTAGTCGTTGCACACACCATTTTTCACTACCATGACCGCCATTATCGTAATTCTCCTACCTACTATTATTAGCTAATTTACATTATTAAATCATTTTTTGTGATTATAATATTTTATTTTGTAAAATAAGATATTTTTGCTACTGTATAATCAAACAATTCTATGTAAAAAAGATATAGATCTTTTTTTTTCAATAATTATGGGTATAGCCGTAGTACATACAAGTAACTCGACAAGGCTAGCCCTTAGCCATCCCGTAAATAGTAGTGGGTACCAAAAAAAGACAAGAACAAAAAGGGGAAAGAACAGGCACCAAAACACAACAACAACATAGGGAAACAGAGGAAGAGACCGGACCATGTAGGGCAACGGATGATACCGAAGCAGATACATGCCTAGAGATACCACACAAGAGACGAAACGAAGATCTCGGAGAGGGTCGAGGACACGAAGGGAAAATGTCCCCATTAAAATAGTTATGTTGGAAAAAAAAGGGACACGTGCTGGTTAGGTCTTGACTTCTTTTTCCCCAAAATTTATTTTCTAAAGATTCGTCCTTGACACTTAATTTGGAAACAGACAAAACATCAAAAACATGGCTTAAACAGACCATCTTGATGTACGATTGATAGCAATTAAAGCATCGGACACCAATTTCAATAAATACAATGAACCCAAATAGTCAATGAAATAATCGATCGATGACAATCAACGACGTGAAAGGTTAGTCAATAAATTATATGATGTATATCTCAATATAGTACAATATGATGTAAGATTTACAAGTGTAATTGGTGAAGATTAGAGCTAGAAGAATAGAAGGGAGTCAGGTGGAGCAGAAAGAAAGAGAGAGGAGGCGAGGAATAGAGAGAAAAAAATGTCATAGTTTATGATATTTGTATGATTATATTAAATAAATGAGCATAAAGTGTTAATTTAATATTTAAATTAAACTATACAAAAATTTAATTTAGTTTAGTTATTATAAGTGATAAAATATTATAAATTTTTTAAAAAAATACATGCATATACATACATGCATGTATTAAAAAAAAGTGTCCTAAAACTCGATTTTTTTAAAAAAAGAAAAGCAAAAAAGAATAAAAATTTCAAATAATGACGTAAATGTCTTTAAGGTGAATATTTTTCTTTAAAATTAATTAAAATCTATTTTTTTTTAGTATTATTTCAAACAAAGGCTCAATGAAGTTGGTAGGGGCGAGCAAAAATATTCAAAAATCCAAAAATCCAAAGTGTACCCTATCCCAAAAATAAGGGTAATTGATCCGAAAATAGCCAGTTAGGGCACATGCAACCAGTTAATATTCAAATATCAAGTTTGTTGCAAATATGATTTTTTGGGGGATTGCAACTGAGATTTTATTCTAGTTTAGTTGGTCAGCATTTGAGGTTGCATGTTCGAAGCACGTAGGAGCAAAATAATTGTATTTTTTTTGCTAATTTTTCCTTATTCTCTCATCCCCTCTCGAATTATTTTTCCTTTTGAAGCACGCATACATATAGTGCGTGTTTTTTTTTTAATATAAAATTTTATGGATGGATGAACTTTGTAACATAATACTGAATTTTTAAGGTTTTAGTTTGTATATTGACTTGAGTTAATGTTGAACTTTTACGTTTTTAAAATTAATTTGTAATAAATGTCAAATCAAATAGGCGGGTACTTGACTCGATGTGACCTGACCCGATCTTTTAGGGTACCCAATTATTTTTATCACATTACGGGTAATGATTTTGGCTATTTTGATGTTTTGGGTACCCAATCAAAACCTTGGAAACAGCCTTCTTTCTTCTCAGAAGGGGTAAGGCTGCGTACATCCACCCCTTCCAAACCCTGCTTAGTGTGGGAGTCACGAAGCACTGGGACTGTTGTTGTTGTTGTTGTTGGGTACCCAATCAAAAGTCACGCTTACCCGTAGGAGCTGGGGTGAAAAGTGCCTTTCTACGTTCCAAAATTGGCCCAAGTGATGTAAGTAGTTTTGTTGAAGGAAGTGCAGTCTATAGATTGGCTAACTCTTTAAATGAAATTTAGTAAATATAGCAAAAAGTAATTTTGTAAAATATCCTTTTTGGTGGTTCAATGATAAGTACAGCTGGCATATGTAACCTGTTCGTGTTTATGTTATATAATTGATCTTAAAATTTGAGTCAACCCGAACTCAACTCATTTATGGGTAAGGAACCCCTAACCTTTACCCAACCTAATGTGTAACCCGTGGCTTACCGATTTAATTAAATGATGGACATTGTTATTTTGTCAATTCACAATGTTGAGTTTTAGTTATAAACCTTTTAGACCTTAAAGAAAACTTCGACAATATGTTGTAAGATTTCAGATCTAACTTAGAACCTGTTAATCGCAGTATAGAAAATATCAAATAACAAAAATCTGCTCAAATACACAACGACAACACCAAGATTTTATGTGGTTCAGCCTTATAATAAGGACCTACTCCACGGCTCCCTATTTCTAGGGAAGTCCATCCACTATCAGTCAAGTTCAAGATATTACAGACCAAAAAACAGCAAATACAATTTAATACAGACAGATCTTTCAAGCTTCTAAGGTAGAAACCCTAACCGAAACAACAACAAAGAGTAAGGAGAGAAATACTCACAACCCAAGCCAACAAGGGCTTCTAAATGCTCCAAACTACCAAGAATCGGACTAGGAAGCCTTCACACCCACGGATTTGTAAGATCGCCTTTGATCGCCTCAAGATTGCCTCAGAATCGCCTTAGAAAACGAGAGAGAGAGGCGGTGGCTGATGAAAAAGGGAGAGAATGAAGATGACGTACAGGAACCCTAAAATGGGTGCCTTTACATAAGCGTACACAGGGTATCCGTGGCAAGGCTCCCACACCGATCTTAGCCGTTCACGCATCCCAAATCAACGGATCAGATCTTCCCTCAAGAAACACAAACAGGGGCACCGGATGGCTAACGCGTGTCAGCCATCATTTAACTGATTTTTGGTTAGCTTCCTCAGGAAGCTTCGGGCAGCACAGGCAGGGCATGGGCAGGCAAATAGAGCACACGGGCAGGGGTAAAATTGTCAACACAATTTATGACCTGATTTTTAACTAATTAATATCTACCCCTTTACATATTAATATTTACAACACATGCCACTCAATATTACAACCTTTGATCTATAATATTTGAAACACCACTTGACTAATTTAATAAAAGACATAGTTAAGTCATATAGGGACCAATTATACAACACACAATTATATCAATAATACATATTACGGATGATATTAGTAACAAAGAAGTGATGACAAAAAGGGAGAGGAAAGCCTTGAAGCATAAGGAAAAAGTGAATGAAAAGCGTAAGCTTCAGGAGTTTCTGAAAGATATGTCACCTTGGAACAGCATGCCGAAAAAGACCAAGGCTTTAGACAAGCGGAAAAAGGGGAATGAGGCGAAATGGGGAAGATCGTCAAAGACAGTCGGGAAGAAGAAAAACCAGAATAGGGGAAATACGTATGATAAGATTTCGGAAGCGAAGTATGACGAGATGATTATGCAAGCGGAGTGGGCTATTGAGATGGGGAAATTAGTAGAGTTTAATTTTGATGGTTTCGACCCACCTAGGGTGGCAAAACTGCTTGCTAACTGAGGTGGTTGGTTTTGGGGTGAGGTTTCAGTCCAGCTCCTGTTTCTCGTGTTTTGTTTGACTGAATTTTCTTCAGCTGAGTTCCAGCCAGGTGGTCTTTTGGGTAGCTCTGCTTCAGCGTCTTCCGTCGTCCTGTCTTTTTTGTTTTTGTCTCCTTCTCCTGTTTTGGTGGTCGTGGTTATTTTGTTTTTGGTTTGGTTGCGCCTGTTTCTTGTTGTTGTCTCCCTGTTTTTTTTCTTTTGGGTTTGTTTTGTAGGTCTCCCGGTTTCGGGATTTCCAGGGACTCGTTTTGCCGAGTTCCCTGTTTTGTTGCCCGGTTTTGCCGCTAATTATCAAAAAAAATAAATCCATGACCAATTTGTATTTATCTTATGTAAGATAGGTTACAAAACATATATACATATAATAATAGCAGCACATCTTTAAATTCCTATTATAACTATATAAACGGATTAAGCATACTGAAAACATGTCAAACTTAAATTCAATCCAATTACCTCTTATGATCAAATGGTTCAACCTACTTTTAAACTAGCTTCAAAAAACCCTTAAAGGAAACCCGCTATTTTTTTTGTCATGATGTCATATCATGTCCGATTTGACCAATGCTTCCCATTAGGAAGGCAGGTGGCAACACTACATGACTGGCACTTCGACATTCTGGGATGACATTGCAAAATATTCCAAGATGACACTTACAAAAAAGAATGAAAGGGTTAATTCTGAATTACACATTTGGTAAATTGATATAGGAAAGGAGATTGATATAGGAACTAAGTAACTCAAAATTTACCCTCTTGCTCTCCTTGTCATAAGAGTTATGCCTCAAGTATTCTTATATATCTATTTGAGGTTTAGTCATCCATCTTAGCTATTTTAAAAAAAAAAAAAAATCACTTCAATGCCTTCATGTATCGTAACACATTGGAGTTTGTTTTGCTTTCTCGTGCTTTATCATGTTCCATTCTAGGTGTCTTGGGTTATTTCTGCTTACTTTTGTACTATCCACTGCTGGTAAATTCCTCTAATTTTTTTTTATTTTCACTTCATTTTGTTATCTTTTGACATATTCCTGTATTGGTCTTTTCTAATACACAATTTTCGCATATAGGCTCAAGCATCGCTCTTGAGGGCCTTTCACCCATGCCCCAAGCAACAATCACCACCATTGCCACCAACATCTACTTACTGCCAGCAACAACGTAGCGTTCCACTTCGGGCCGAGTGTCTCCCCGTAGCCCCACTTTTTACAACCCAATGTCTCTTGAGGGTCAAAAACCTAGCGTCAAATATATGGTAATGGGGCAAGTAAAACTTGTCACCTATAGGTGTACAAGTGAGGTGGGTAGAAGGTATGGGTCGGATATGTATGTGCTAGAGTATAAAATCCACCTTAGGTCTTCACCCATCAGCTTAAGCTTTTGGGATTGTTGGTTCCTTGATATGATATCTGAACCTTATTGATACGGAGTATCATAGAGATTATTTAGGATTTAGTAAGTTAGATTTAAATCTCATTAATTTAGTTTTATATGGTTGAGAGTTATAGTTATAATTATCAAATAGGATTTAAATTATATTTATATTTATCAATTAGGATTAGTTTATCTTTGTGTTTATCTAGTAAGATTTAATTATTATTATGTTATCCGTTGTTGAGTCTAAACCCCTAGGGTTTTTATTTTATTTTATTTGATAATTAAACTTTCTCATTCATCAAAGTCAAGATACATATCATAAAACATTACAGTTATCTCCCCACACCTCTATAAACTATGATTAGGGATCACTCATATGAACTCTATTATTGGCAAAGGTATCTGCTTGGTGGTTGGCTTCTCTCTTTGTATACATAATCGATAAGGAATAGAATTGAGATTTATGGAACTGAATTTTATTCAACAGGAAGTTCAGCCTCAAAGGCCCACTCTCACCTCTTGAAATCTATGTATTCAAGTTCATTAATAATATTTCACTCTATATGAGATTAGAGAGCTTATCTATATCCTTAGATTAGCCAGTTAGGGTGGTGAAATCTACTATTTGTATCCTTGACTTAGCCTATCAAAGTGAAAAATTTGGCTATGCTGTAGTAAGGTTTCCAATCTTGCCAAGATCAACAATCATTCAATTTTTTCATAGTGGGCTTTTTAACCTCTTTAGAATCGGTATCCTATCAGTTTTATCGCCCTTCCCAACTTTCGTACATCATTTGTTGATCAAGAGATCACGAATTAGAATCTCAACAACCCCCCACTTTTAATATTAACATATTATAAGCACTAGTTATGAGACGGACTTGTGCAATATCCACGCTTTAATCTCAATGGACATTTGCGTGACCCTTTAGCTTAAAAGTTTTGGAATAACATGATAGTACCCACAACAGGTGTGAGGCAGCTACGGGTATAATGTTGTACCTGCCCTACTCCATCGATCTCCTTATTCGTCATATACCCACTCATACCTATCCTGAAATGTGTTAGTCAATTGAAATTAGAAAAAATAAGTACTAAATTTAATTAATTTATTTATGACAAAATATAATTAGATTCTAAAAAATATCAAATAACTAAGTGGGTGGGTATGGATAATCAATGGTACCCACATTAGGGCGGGCGTAAAGGGGCATGGATGGGTATTGGTGTACATGACAAGGTGAAGAATCAAACGGCATTCTCTTTATATCTAGGACTGGCCAAAGTCCGGTTTGGTACGGTTTTGTGACCAAACCAGATTAAACAGTTTAAATATGGTTTGACAACTTTTCAAACCAAACCAGACCATTTGTTTTCGAACCGAACTAGACCAAACTGTAATTTAAGATTTGGATCAGTTCGGTTTATGGTTTGTACTATAATACGAGAAGGATTATAATTTAGTGGAATCAATGTGATACTAACATGACATAAGCGATATTATGAAATGCCAAGCAACTGTTGATTAAAAAAAAAAAAAAGAGCCAAGCAACGAACAGGGGCGGAAATTAATTTGGATGAGGTCCACTGGCTTGTTTTGTATTGAAATAAGTAAGGGAGCCAAAGCCTTCCTGGCCTAAATAGTTGGGTAGGCGTTTGTCACCCATGGGATTCAGTGTTTGAGGCCCGGCATCCCCATTTCCCTATCTTTAAAAAGGTGTTTGTACTGTTCAAAAAAAAGTAAGGGAAATACCTAGAAAGAAATACTCAAAAGATACATCTAACATTTTGTAAAAAATATCTAAAGGGTGAGTGTTGTAAATATTGAATATTTTTCAGGTATAATTTTTGTAGTTAATATTATATATTATTAAATATTTTTAAATATATATATATATATATATGGTGTGACATTCTTATGAGAGGGTGAAAGCGTAGAAGTGGTGAATCCTTGCCTTCCATTGTAATGAAAGGCCATGATTTGTTACACATTTAAAAAAAAATTTATGGTCAAGATTTTTTGAGTATTGAAAAAAAAAAAAAACAATTTCACTCCCTTTTCCCTTCTTTCTCTCTGCACTATGAAGGGATATGGACCGCAAGTTATTTTTTTAATGTTCAATAAATTTTGGCAGTCCACTACAATAAAGATAAATAGAAATTTTTAAATATATATATATGCACACCTGGCTAATGCTGGCAGGCCTTGTGATTGTGCGTGTCACTTGAAAGAGGAGGACTTTTTTTAGCTAAATGGCCCATTTTTAAAAAAAATTTGGAAATTTGGCCTAATTCTAAAAATATTTAGCAAAATAGCCCATTTTACTGTAGCGAGGTGGGTGCACGACGTGCGGAACGTCGTGCAGGAACGTTGTGCAACACATTGGCACTGTTGCACGCCATTCCGTAAGGCGTGCAACAGTGCACAAATTTTTTTTTTTTTTAAGTTTTACCTATTTAAAACTTAAAAAAATTTTAATAAAATTTCATTTTAATTTAAATTATTTTAACTTTTAAAATAAAAATATCCCGGGGGCACTTATCGGTTGGTTTATTTGCTTATGTTCAATCATATACTATTGACCTTGTACTATTTGCCTATTATGTACCTTGTACTATTTGATGTGCCTGTGCTTATGCTTTCAGGATGTCTATTCCCATGGCGACATGATATTCAGGTTGGGGGTCCTCGAAAACAGCCTCTCTTCTACCCGGAAAGAGGGGGAGGCTGCGTATATCCACCCTCTCCAGAACCTCCAGTAAAAAAATTTTAGTGATTCAAATTATAAAATTAAGAATTAAAATAATTTAGGAACAACAACAATAACAACAGTCCGTTGCCAAAGGCTCCCGCGAAAGCGTTTGGAAAAATAATTAAACTAAATTAAATTTGTGTATAGTTTAATTTAAATATTAAATAAATAATTTATGCTAATTTATTTAATATAATCATACAAATATCATAATTAATTATATCATCTCTTCCTTTCTCTTCCCTGCTCCTCTCTCTCTCTTTGTGCTGCACCCTGACTCCCTTTCTCTTCTTCTAGCTCTAATCTTTGCCAAATACACTTGTAAATCTTATATCATATTGTACACACTATATTGAGATATACATCATATGAGTTTTTGACTAATCTTTCACGCCGTTGATTGTCATCGATCAATTATTTCATTGACTATTTGGGTTCATTGTATTCATTAAAATTGGTGTCCGATACTTTAATTGCTATCATATATCAAGATGGCCTATTTAAGGCATGTTTTTGATGTTTTGTTAGATCCATTGTCCAAAATGGCTCAAAATTTTAAAAAAATATTACTTAAAATAGCTTATTTTAAAAATATTTACCAAAATAGCTACATGTCATCAAATTTGAACCTTTTTTTTTTTTGGTTTTGGAAATACGTCCTTTCTATGATAATAACTTTAAATATAATAATTTATATTAAATGTTATATAAACAAATAACTATTATTATATAACTGTAATCATGAGTAAATTAAAAATTATATATATATATATATAATATTATTTTATATTTAACAAACAACTTAATTTAAAATTTTTATTATAAATTACATAGATAATTTAACTAAAATATATGTTATAAAGCTAAATATAACACGATAATAAAAATATAATAATATATTTAATTTAATTAATAATTAATAATTTATTAAAAATTAAATAAAAAAAGTAAAAAAGGTTTAAAGTGTTAAGTACCCCAAAACATTAAAAAAAAATTAATTTAACAAATCCCTTATTCTCTATATCTTTTTCTTTCTTTTTTCACCACAATTTGCCCTCTCAACTTTAAGCAATATTTATAATTGAGTTACCTAATCATAATTGCAATCAAATTCCAATTAAATGAGGTAACTAAATCATATTAAATGTCTTCTCAAATTATACCTAAATCAAAACAGATTAGTATTAATTTTGAATTAAATAATATCCAACAATTAGAATATATCTATCTCATTTTTAGATTCACATGACTTCGGCCACCCCATGCACGGAACTAGAATACTACATATAAGCTCAAGTAGTGCTTCAACTTAAAACCAATTCATATTAGATGAAGTAGCTTAATAAAAATTATATGGTTATTTTTTCTATCTTACAACTCCATTGGAGAATTTTTATGAGACTCAAACTTGGACTGCTTAACATTTCTGACATTTATAAACATTCAAGGATAATATATAATAAGAGGGAATGAAATCGATGTTTAGCATTATTGGGAAATAGAACTTTTTAATTAACACAATTTTGTTGTTTTACGAATGTTCAATTTTTTCATTCACCGAGAGAATTCAATTTTGTAGCAAATTAATTTGTAAAACAAAGTGTTTCGAGATCCAACTTTCTATCCTTTTTTTTCCCTTTTCTTACCCCTTGTATTTATTTTGTTCCTAAAGCGTACTCTCTTTGTGAAGCTTACTTAGCTCATTACCATTATTTGTTGTTGATTATATCCATGCTGACCTGAGCTTCTTATTTCCTGTCTATAAAAATTTGTTAAGAACTCCTTTTTTTTTTTTTTTTTTTTTTTTGATAATTAGCAACAATGTTGCAGTATAAAACAGGCCACTCGTACAAGGAGGCCTAAACGATCCCGTATAAAAGTGGGAATAAGAAACAAAAACAACGATTAGTGAATAAGATAGGAATATAGTCTCTACCCACTCCGATGTGGTCTCGGGTTCCACTTTCCTACAATGCCGATTTTTTTATTGCGATTATTTAGCTAATTATTAAAAAATGGAATATAGAAAAAAAAAAAAAAAAAAAAGGCACTAAGAATCAAACAGGCAATATGCGACTGCATCACCATTGGGCAAGACCCAGTGTAGGTGAAGACGTAGAACCATAGTAAAGCAGGGTAGAGATTGACAGGAGTTAGGACCAACTAAAGCCATATTCCATTTTTGCAAAAAACTTGACCATATCCGAATCATCGTAGAAGTTGTGGGAAAGATGTTGGGTTATGTGTGGTGTCTGTTGTATTGGATTTTTTTTATGAAATATAGGATGGACCAATTCTATTGAGGCTTATGACGCACTAGGATTTTAATATGTTGGTTCTATAAATATACGGAGATGTGTATGTTATCATTAGGGTTGAAAAGGGTTTGAGTGAGGAACAATTGGGAATTGAGACATCCCATGTAAACTCCAATTATTATAACGAAATTATTGTGATCCATTTCGTAAATGTAGGCTTCGATTAAACCGTATAAATTTCACTATTGTTCTTGATAACACGGAGCTTTCCAACATAGTACATCAACTACCCAGAGAGGAACTAAACCAAATAATAGGTTTCGGTGTTCCCCCATATCCCAATTTGTGTTTGATTGTTATTTGGAATTGTGGTTTGTGTATCTTATGGGTGATCAGGTGATATCAGGACCCAACAAAAGAAAAACCAACATATATGCCTAATGGGTTATTCTATCTATTACCAATTAGTTTTAGGATGGAACTCACTTTGACTTATATATGGATTTCAAGTGTGAGAACTCTGTTGGTCAAGCCTAGAGGCCCGGTATTATTTATTTATTAAAAAAAAAAGCATTATTGGGAGAGAGAAAAAAAAAAAAAAAATCTAAGGTAGCCCTTTATAAGTAGGTAGAAGAAGCAACACGAGGGGCGTATACTTCCATTTCATTTTGATTAAAAAAGCCATGCAAAGGCCGCTAGCAAAGTTTCAGCCTTGCCTTTGGGGTGATCGGTTCCTCAATTACACTCCTTTTGATGAGCTACTTTTTTACGTTTTATTTGCACCGCTTGTTTTTTTTTGTATAAAATTAGACCCACATAGAAGTATAAGAAAATGATATTAAGTTATATATTAAGCAGGCTATTGCACCTATTGCTAATTAGATTTTATATGGAACCCCACTTGGGTTGTAAAAGTTGGTCCTGATATTTTAAAGCTGAGCTTTGCTATACGACACGAGAAGAGGGCAATGAAAATGCCACGAATTAGGCATGTTAGTGAGTAGGGCGGGAAAGTTGGTTATTAACGACCAATTTCTCCCTAAGTGCCTAGCCTATCCGGCCTACAAACCTG
The DNA here is from genome assembly GCA_018398585.1 of Simmondsia chinensis. NCBI lineage: Eukaryota > Viridiplantae > Streptophyta > Magnoliopsida > Caryophyllales > Simmondsiaceae > Simmondsia > Simmondsia chinensis. The sequence continues at coordinate 3,220,182 of JAGTTD010000002.1, read as the reverse complement.
CCCAATTGGTGCCATTTTCGTTGCCTCCTTCTCGTGGCATGTAGAATTTTTGTTTTAAATTTTTTTATAATTCCTTTTATTTTGATTAAAGGGTTATTAATGTTTGTAACGTTGTTTTAATCTGGCCTTCATCTTTTCTTTTATTTAAAAAAAATCTAATATTTTATTTAGTGGTAAAATTAATTCCTCCTTCGATGATCAAAATTAGAAAAAAAATTAAAGGACAAGGGATCAATTTTTTCATTAAGTAAAATATAAGAGACTATTTTAAATAAGAACAAAAGATGATGACCAATTTTGAACAAGACTTATAAACATTATAACAATTACAAACAAGAGAAAAACAACAGACAAATTTGAACAAATTTAGAAATATCATGAACTCTACCTTTTTGTGGTCCCCCCCTTTTTTTTGGTAAGCAGGTAGGAGGGGCATCACTTCCCTATATTACAAACAAATAAAGAACTAAAAAAATATATTTGTATACATATGTTAATATATACCTAAACAAATCAAAAAACAAATGTAGATAGAGCTACCGATTTAACGAGTTACTTTTCAAATGACTTGGCGAGGAGAACTTTAGGCAAGTATGATGAATTCATGGATCCAGAAATGTCGGAAATTTGGAATCTTTTCTTCTAAAAGCCAAGGGCTTAGTTTACTTTTAATTTTCTTTTGAATTTCAACTCGTTTTCCTTGACTCTTTCTGATCCTAAGAATTTTTGCTAGGATATAATTATCCTTTAGGTTTTTTGGCCGTTTTAAACGTTAAGATCTTTAAATAATAAACGACAATAAATTCATTACAATGGATCTTGTGACATTTTATTTATTTTTTTTTTTTTTGGGGGGGGGGGGGGGGGGGGGGGGGGGGGGGGCGCAGGTGGCTAGAGGGCAGAAGGAGCAACAAGTAGAAGAGTTAAAGGATGACATAAGAAAGGAACTGTTGGGGATTAAAAATATTAAGCAAATGGACCAATTAATCTTAATTTATGCAATCCAACACCTTGGGTTAGAATATCATTTTGAAACAGAAATTGAAAACATATTACAAGAAATCTATGAGACCCACCCTAGCCATGATGAACATGATGATCTCTATCATACTTCTATTCGGTTTCACGTCTTGAGACACCATGGCTTTCGTATATCTTCGGGTATATGCTTGTTTTGTTAATGACTTTACATGTCAGTTTAGGAATAGAACTCGTATATTAGAGTTACGTCACTACAAGAATATAGGGAATTTGCCACGGACAAAATCTATTAGAAAACTTCACCAAAATGGAAAAAGCCATGGTTTTGCAATGAAAAGGCTTCGTTGCAAATCTGTTGCATACTTCCCTTGCAAATCCATTGCAACTATGCAAAAAATAAACATAAATATGGATGTAAAGCTATATGACTCAATTTAGTTTTCGGATTAATAGGTTCCTTGGGATATATCAGAGTCTTGTTGACCTATAGATCACGAGTTGAAATACCAATAATTCTCACTCTCAACATTAATATAATTTCAATATAAGATATGAGGCAAGTTTATACATATGTTCTTTTAAAACTCAATGAACATTCACGCCAAAAACCATATTAAAGTACGCATCTCTTCTTAAGTCTCCGCCCATCAACTTAAGTTTTTGAAATAGTTAGTTTTTTAATGGCTATTTTGTTGGTATTAACGCAGACATCTTCGTGCAATTCAAGGATGGAGAAGGGAAATTCAATGAGTCCCTAAAAAGCGACATAGAGGGATTACTAAGCTTATATGAAGCCTCACACTTAAAAGTACATGAAGAACACATACTTGATGAAGCATATGCATTTACAAGAACAAATCTCAAGTGCATTATGTCAAGTTTAGGCTCGTCCCCATTGAGGGAAAGAGTAAGACATGCATTGGATCAGTCATTTCACAGGGGAATCACACGCTTAGAGTTGCACCATTTCATTACTTTCTATGAACAACAACCGTTGCGCAATGAAACTCTCTTGAAGCTCGCCAAGTTGGATTTCAATTTGCTTCAGTCTATTCATAAGGAGGAACTTAGGGATCTTGCCAGGTATGTCAAGAATCTAACTATAGCAAATGTTTAAGTTGATGAATTAAGGCCATGAGAGGTGTGTTAGGATGTCAATAGGACTCTCTGCTCATAATATCAATATTCAATAAAGCTTTGATATTATGTCAAAAATCAAGTGCTCAAGAAACATAAGCTTATGAACAAATGCCTGTAAATGGACTTTATTCTTTAACTAGGTAAACCATAGTAACCTAAAGTAACCTTCCATGTTATCAAGTGGTTTATTCATTCGGCTACTGACACATCTTATTATACTAGCTATTAACTATTTCCTTACCTACTATGTAATAGTATATTTGGGTTTTACACAAAGTGTCTTGATGATATGACACTCTTTTTTATTGGTTGGTGTATTTTTTCTATTGCGGACATGAATTGATTATAATAAGGTGGGGTTAAATTTCACCGGCTCTTTATACCCAATTCACTTGGCCACGTGATATCTGTATATATGTTCAAATGGAGTTCCATCCTAAAATTAATTGGCGTTAAGTGGGGTGATGCTTATATCGTGGTTTCTTCTTTCCTACGACTCCTATGTATAATTCACATTTGACTCACATATGTAGTTTTTAATAGGTGGTGGAAAGAGCTATACTCAAAACACACATTTGCAAGAGACAGATTGGCAGAGTGCTATTTTTGGATTGTGACAGTCTACCATGAGCCTGAATATTACCTTGCTCGAAAAATGTTTAGCAAGGTCTTCCTGGTTAGCTCTATTATCGATGATACCGATGACACTTATGGTTTGATTCCCAAACTCCAACTTTTTACTGATGCTGTATTGAGGTCAGTTTTTTTTCCCTCTTATCGACAAATAGTCAAATCAAAATAGGAAAATGCATATATATATAACAATATAACATCGGCGACACTTTTAGATATTGTGGTGTCAAAAGTTAATGACTAATTGTTGTTCGGTACAAATAACTGAATTTCAGGTGGGAGATGAACAGCATAAATGAACTTCCTGAGTACATGAAGGCACTTTATCAAGCCCTCTTAGAAACTTACGAGGAAATGGAATATGATTTGGCTATCATATCACATACATTATGCCTGTGAAGAAGTAAGACATACATATATACTTACTATTAATTGCCCTGACCATAATTTATCAAAATATTTTAACTATATACCCGTTATGGTATCGCATAGTGTCGGCCAATATGGATTTTATCCCCTCTTATATGTGGGCAAGCAAGGTCTTTTCGACCCATTTTGGTTCTAAACCAAAGAGGGCACCAATACACTGTCATCGGATTCCAGTAGAACTCCGAAGTTAAGTGTGCTTAGGCAAGAGCAGTACCAGGATGGGCGACCTCTTGGAAAGTCCTCACCCTTAAATTGGGGGCACTCGAAAACAACCTCTCTTTAGGTTAACACCTTGAAGGGAGAAGGCTGTGTACATCACGCACCTCCACCCAGACCCTACATAGATGGGAGCCCTTGAGGTATTGAATATATTCCTTCTTTTTTTTTTTGGTTCTATATTCAAGCTAATTCTATGTGGGTCATTTCGCACACAATTACTTTGTCACATGTTCCATAAATAGAGCTAGGATTTGCATAAGTTATTGATTTTGAGGTACCATCCTGCATTCCTCTTACTAAAACATAATGAATATATCTGCAGCTTATATGTACAACAAGTGTGACATTATCAATACGCAGATGAAAAAGCTAGTAGAAGCATGGATGCAAGAAGCAAAGTGGCAACATGAAAGAGTGATCCCGAGATACGAGGAGTATAAGAGGGTAGCAAGGGTGTCATTTGTGCATGACTTTGCAGTTGTGATGAGTTATCTTGGCATGGGAGAAATAGCCACAAAAGAAGCCTTTGAATGGGCTTGCCAAATTCCTAAGTCTATTGAAGCCACTGGTATTATTGGTAGGCTCTTGAATGACATGGGTGGTCACATGGTATGCTTTTATTGATTTTTTTATATAGATACAGTCAAAATTTATACATAAAGCGAACTCAACAGAAGGCAAAATAAGACCAAAAAATAAGAAAAACATAAAAAATACAACGTATCAATTTATAAGGATCACCAAATCTGAACACCTAGAAGGAGGACAACTAGCAAACTCCGAAAGACTAAAATAGAAGCCGAAAGAATCTCAAGTGTTTTGATTTAATGTTAAAAATTTAATTGAGCTTGAGTGTCGCACACAATGTTGCCATATGTAAGATCCACATGTAAGTCCAATGTGGCATTATCTTCGAAGAGCATAATGGTATATAGCTGGAGTTAGGACCTGAAGTCACCTTGGGTATGGCCCAGTTGTCACTAAGGACATGTTTGGTATCTATTTCTCTATTTGTATTTTCTGTTTTAGTTGAAAATTTAAAAACATAGTGGTACAAATGATTTTTCCCCCCTTATGTTTGATTTCCAAAGTTTCTACTCAAATTAAGAAAGGAATTTGAAAATAAAGCACCAAAAATTAGTTTAAAATTGTTTGCGGATATGATTTTTAGTTTTTAAAAACAAAAACTACAAAAAAAACATAATACCAAACATGTCCTAAGCTTGTAGTCGATCTCTTTCTAATCACAACTCTAATGTAGGATTTAATTATCTCCAAGAAAATAAAATAAAAACCTTCAATGTGGGATTCATAATTATTGGACTCATACATGTAGTTCTTACACTCTTCCTGAATGTGTTTCTTCTTCAATCGCATACGTCGTCTTCTCTAAGCCATTTGTGTATTTAATCAAGAAAAGAATATGTAATATGAGGCCTATTGATCAGTTATTCTAACATATTAAATATGATAAAAAAAAAAAATATGTAGTTTGAACAAACTAGAGATCACATCCCATCATCAGTGGAGTGCTACATGAATGAGTATGGAGTATCTAAAGAAAAAGCCCATGACAAGCTACTTAAGGAAGTGGAGGCTGCTTGGAAGGACGTCAACGAAGTCATGCACCGTCCTTATGTCCAGCCCAAGCCCTTGCTCAACCGCATCCTCAACCTAACTCGCATACTTGATGTCTTCTACAAGGGCGAAGATGGGTACACTACTGTTAGTCAAACTATCAAAGATAAAAATACCACTGTGCAAGTCAATCCTATTCCTATGTAACCAGTTACTGACGTATTTAAATCGTTGTATAGTATGTAATAAGTTCTTCCTTGTGAAGAACAACGCGATGCATGTAAAAGAATGTTCAAAGATGAGGTATTCGGTTTGAAGCTTGTCTACCCCTTCCCCCAGATGTTTGTAGCTGTTATTAGATATTGTTGTACCTTTTCACCGTTTGTTAAAATATTGGTGTGAAACTTTTGGGTGTGTAATGAGTTTTGAAATGCATTATCTATTCAATTTGAATGTTTATGCTATTTTGTTAAGCTCTGATACCACTTGCTAGGACCACTCGTAAACACCAAAACCTAAATTTGAAATAGCAATCACAAACGAAAGTGGGTTGGAGAGAAAAATCAACAACACCAAAATTTACTTGGTTCAGCCGAAATATACATTTATGGAGGGGAGCGCAATAAATCTACTATATTGTTGAAAGTTTATACAAGATATCTCAACTCTCAACCCTTGTCAACCCTTATTTCAACATACAATTAAGCCAATCCTCTATCTTATAAACAAAGCCCATATTTTTAAACAAATTAAGCAAAAATAGATAGTTTTTACATAAACTTATCGAATTTTGTGCTAATAATATAAGAATAATAGTAGTGAATGGTTCTATTGTCATTTTATTATAGTATGTAAAAAAAAGTTGCAACATCAGCTCTATCGATGGAAAATGACGTCATCACGCTGGAGAGAGGCCTTTTCATTAATCCGACTAAAACTTAAGGAGCTTTTAATTAATTCAAAAAATTTATGGACCTTTTTGTTATTTTAAAATATTAGATTTTAAAATATAAATAGTGGTAGAAATAACTGTAAAACAAAGTAATAGATACGATACTCTAATGAGTTGCTTACGATAAAGAACATATTGGATCTGATGTTGGAGGGCCCAGGAGTCTTGTTGGTAACCCAACAAATTGGTTAAATAGCTCAATTTGATGTCACCAATTATCTACATCTTGAGTTCTTATTTTTGTCTGGGGATGTAAATGAGCTAAGTCGGCTCGCGGACCCTCGTCAGCTGGCTCGTCATAAAGCTCAAAAGGCTCGGCTTGCTTCGAGCTCGAGCTGAACTAAGCCGGCTTGTTTAGCTTATTGAGTCGTGCCCGACCCTAGTGAAGTTCGAGCCCGTAATCTCGCTAGCCTAAACGAGCTTTTCTCAATATAATATGTTTGATTAAATATGACCAATCATATCAAATTTGACCTAAATGAGCCGAACCCGAGCCTAAACGAGCCTAGATTGAGCTTAAATGAACTAAAATATTGCAAGCTAAATTCAAGCTTACCGAGCTTAGATCGAGCCGAGCTGAACAAAGCCCGAGTTGAGCTTAATGCAAATGAGCTGAGCTTCGAGCCTGGCAGGCTCGGGCTCGGCTGGGCTCGGTTTAGATACCTCCTTATTTTTGTCTATCTTGGGTTGAAAACTTGAGTGCTCATTTATCGTATTTTTCGGGCACCTTTTACATGCGAATAATCACAAAACTAGTTATATATATATATATATATATGTTGAACTCGGAATAAAAAAGCCTAACATTCCACAAAACGAAACCCGAACTACAAAAAGTAGCAAGAAACAAAACCAAAAGAAAAAGCAAAAGTGGGACAAAAACAAGAAAAACAAAATAGCCCCAACAAAGCCAAAAGAAGAGGCCAAAATAAACCAATAGTGGCCCATAACAACTAAAACAAAAATCCCATGCAAAAGTTGGAAAGTCTAAAAGCCAAGTCTCATCTTGATCGACCATGCAACGAATCTTAACAAATATGATATGCTCAAATACCAATTTGTGAGGGAAAATCTTGATGCAAAAGCGTAAATCCTAATCACTTGATTCGATTCAAATAATGTGACTCACACAAATGAGAAGTAAACAAATATATGGAGAAAGAAAGAACAAATATAAACATACAATATTTACGTGGAAACCCCTCCATAATCCAGAAGGGAGAAAACCACGGGCGGAGATGGAGATTCTTTATTGATACTGAACGGAAGAATTTCAACGACACTTCTCTGAACGAGATCTATGAAAGAATTACAATCACTTTCTCTTAACTCTCGTAGCACTCAAAATCTGAATTGGAGGAATTATGAAATCACCTCTCTTTCTCAATGGCGGCGCCTCACTCTTAATTTTGGATCACTAATGACATAAACCCTATGCCCCTATTTATAGACCCGTGTCTGTGAGGTCCCAATCGATCGGAACCGGGCCGATCGATTGGCCCTCTTACGGCCCAAAATCCCGAAAATACACTTAAATCACCCAATCGATCGGGCTTCCCTCCCGATCGATCGGTGATCCCACAGCAACCAAAAAACTTAAAACAAGTAATTTGAGACATAATCCTAACAAATCTCCACCTTGGCTCAAATTACATATATAAAAGAATTTCCTCCACCTTCTCCACTAAACACCCCGCACACGGGGCTTAACTTAACAAAACACGAAAGCTTACCGAGTCCGAGCGAAGCTTGAACTTCCTACTAGGTAGCAACTAAGTGAATATATCTGAGAGGTTATCAGCAATACCAATCTACTTCTTCTCTGAATTGGCTCTTGTGCACATTATCTGAAACAGCTACCTGCTGCTGAACTGTGTTACTCAACTGAACTCCCTCTGACTTACTCACCTGACCTGAATCACAACCAACTGATAACATCTTCTGTGGAGACAATAGCGAAAACTCACCAAACGTGGCACGTCTACTCGTCAGGAATTGTTTGAAGCGAAAACCTTTCTGCTTCCCATAAAGCTCTTGTTCACATACTACCATTCATGTAGACTGACAACACAAAGAGCCCCTCACACTGTGCTCAGACAGACCCCTATCACCTGAATGATCCAATCTCAAACGTCCTGAATTTGTGATCTCTGGTTCTGTCTCCATAAGGATGATGAAGATGCTGCAACAGATCTAACAACTGTGGAACCGACAAGCTCATACAGAGTACCTAACCTTTTGCCCTTCATAACTATCAAAGCACCCTTAACGACCTTCAAAACTCCATCTTCAGCTGTGTACCTGTACCCTTTAGACTAAAGAGTACTTATAAAGAGATGAGATTCTTCTTCAAATCAGGAACATGGCGAACATCGCTCAAAGCCCTGATAGTGCCATCGAACATCCTAAAACGAATTGTTCCTATACCCAGAACTTTGCATGAAGTATCGTTACCCATCAAAGCAACTCCACCTTGAATTGACTCGTACGTCGAAAACCAATCCCGGTTGGGACAAACATGATAGGAGCAACCCGAATCCAAAATCCAACTATCTCTCAAATTGGACTGAGGTTCAGACACAGACAATAGAAGATTGTCGTTCACACCATCCATAACACTAGCTACTATGAATATCTGGTCAGACCTGTTATCTGCTTCAAGTTTTCTCTTAAGCTTGTAACAGTCTTTCTTAATGTGCCCCTTCTTATGACAGTAGTTACAGGTTAGGCCTTGATTTTTAGACTTAGACTTATTTCCACTATGATCATACTCAGTTCTCCCTCTTACAAATAAACAACTACCTGAGTTATAAACAAAATTAGATAATTCTTTATCTACTCGTTCTTTACTCAATAGGTTTCTCTTAACTTCATCAACAGATATGGTTTGTCTACCACCATAAATCATGCTTTTAACAAAACTCTTATATGAAGCAGAAAGAGAACATAACAACAACATTGCCTGATCTTCATCCTTAGGAACATCATACAATTCTTTCAAATCTTGAATGATTGAATTAAATTCATTGACATGATTCTTAAGTGATGTACCTTATGACATACGAAACGTGAATAACTGGCACTTAACTGCGAGTTTGTTGGAGACAGACTTGAAACAGAACATATCCTGCAATTTCTCCCACAACTCTTTAGTGGTCTTCACTTCCAGAACTTCTGTCAAAACGTCATCGGTAAGACACATCTGAATTGCTATGAGCGCCTTCTCATCTAACTCCTCCCATTGTGCATCTGTCAAATTTTCTAGTTTCTTCTCTTTCCCATCTAAAGCTTTCTTCAAACCACTCTGAGTCAAGAGGCCCTTAACGCGAACCTGCCATAAACTGAAGCTTCCTTGACCATCAAACTTCTCAACTTCGAATCTAATTACGGATGTCATAGTATCAAATCGAAATAAACAGGGCTCTGATGCCAATTTGCAACGAATCTTAACAAATCTAATGTGCTCTGATACCAATTTGGGAGGGAAAAATCTTGATGCGGAAGCGTAAACCTTAATCACTTGATTCAATTCAAATAATAGGTCTCACACAAATGAAAAGTAAACAAATATATGGAGAAAGAAAGAACAAACACGAACACACAATATTTACGTGGAAACCCCTCTACAATTGAGAGGGGAGAACACCACGAGGCGGAGATGGAGATTTTTTATTGATACTGATAGGAAAAATTACAACGACACTTCCTCAGAACGAGATCTATGAAAGAATTACAATCACTTTCTCTTAACTCTCGTAGCACTCAAAATCTGAATTGGAGGAATTACGAAATCAACTCTCTCTCTTAATGGCGGCACCTCACTCTTAATTTTGGATCACTAATGACGTAAACCCTACGCCCCTATTTATAGACTCGTGTCTGGGAGGTCCCGATCGATCGGAACCGGGCCGATCGATCGGCCCTCTTATGGCCCCAAATCCTGAAAATACACTTAAATCACCCGATCGATCAGGCTTCCCTCCCAATCAATTGGTGACCCCACGGCAACCCATAAGCTTAAAACAAGTAATTTGAGACATAGTCCTAGCAAACCAAAAGACTTCCACAACCGACCACCTCCTTTATCAAAGGCCCACATCATCAAATTGTCTTTATCTTTGAAGGGATGAACAGTGTTGAGGATGTTTCGAAGTTCCAAAAAACAATAGAGGGAAAGTAATGCACTTAATTTTTAAAATTAAAAAAACTCTCACTTATTCCCTCACCCCACTCCTCTCTCTCTTTCTTTCCGTCCACTTGCACAGTTGGCAATGAAATTGGGCACAACATTAGATCTTGCCCCTTTAAAGTAAACCCCATCAACTTGATCTACATGTCTTTGAATTAGACTTGGCAATCGGTTCAGGTCGGGTTCACGTTGGGTTAATGTCACATCCAGTCCATTTCGGGTTGGGTCAAAATCGAGATGGGTTAGGCTCGGGTTAGGTCAATCTCGGGTCAGGTCATCATCTAGTCGAGTTGTATTTCAGGTTGATTCATCAGATTATTTTAATAATATATTTATTCTTTTTTTAACAGAATAATATATTTATTCAATCTTGAAAATTATAACTAAAACTGTAAAATAAATGAGTATAATTTGTCTATTGTTTAGATTCTATGATAAGTTGAATTTCTATTTGAGTCATTTTTTTATCAAAGGACAGGTTTGATTTAGATCTCAGGTCATTACGAGTTAGGTCAAACTTAGGTTGGGTCTAATTTGGCTTAGGGCATTTTGGGTTTCAGGTCAGCTTGGTTCCGGTCAAGTTCAGGTTGGGTCAAAGTCGAGTCGGTTCATTTTCGGGTTATGTCGTAATAAATTTAAATTTTTTTGGTTTTCGGGTCCTCGGAAACAGCCTCCTTTCCTCTCGGAAGGGGTAAGGCTGCGTACATCCACCCCTCCCAGACCCTGCTTACTGCTGGAGCAGAGAGGCACTGGGACTGTTGTTGTTGTTGTTGAGGATCAAAGCAGGTAGGATGTTATAATTCAGGATGAATCCTAAATTACAACTAAGAATTTGAGATGAGAAAATAAAGGAAATGAGATGAGAAGTAGAAGAAGGTTTAGATAAGAAAGAAAAGTTTGTAATTCATTGTATATGCAGCTCATACAATCAAGTATCTATTTATACTAAGTAGTGGCTAAGTACTACTCTAGCTTAGCTCACAAGCACTAACAAGTATAACATCACCAACACAACTTATTACATTTAATCAACTATATCCTTGCTATAAGAGCTGCTCCGGCCATGACAATTCCACCCCTCAAGATCATTCTTGCCCCAAGAATGTTGCTGCAGGGAATTGGTTGCGAATGAAGCTCAGGTCTTCCCAGCTGGCTTGTGCAGGATCAAGATTAATCCACTGAATCAACACCTCCTGACGAGGCTTGTCTTTATTCTGCACAACTCGACTGTCCAGAATAGCAGCAGGTCCTTGGATTACAGAATCGTCAGGATGAACTGCAGGTGATCCATTAGAGCTACCTTTGCATTCCCCAATGTGCTTCTTAAGGAGGGAAACGTGAAAGACAGGGTGAATGGAAGAAGCAGCAGGTAAATCCAATTTGTATGCAACTTGGCCTACTCGTTTCAGAATTCTGTGAGGGCCAAAGTAACGAGCTCCCAATTTGACATTCTTTCCTAGAGCCAATGAAGATTGTTTATATGGTTGACGCTTGGGATAGACCATATCCCTAACCATAAAAGATCTCTCAGTTCGCTTCCTGTCAACATAAAATTTCATACGGGATTGAACTATCTGCAAATTATCTTTCAATTGCAACATGAGCTGCTCCCTCTGAAGGAGAAGATCGTTAACCTCTGAAACATGAGAAGTCCTGTTGTGCAATACCATGGGAGCAGGTGGATCATAGCCATACAAAGCCTTGAAGGGAGTAGTGCCAAGGGAAGACTGGAAATGGGTGTTGTACCAGTATTCAGCCAGAGATAGCCATCTCACCCAATGCTTGGGATGAGTATAAGTCATGCTGCGCAAATATTGTTCTAAGCATTGATTCACCCGCTCAGTTTGTCCATCCGACTGTGGATGATATGTAGAACTAAAAGCTAAAGTGGAACCCATCAACAAGAAGAGCGCTCTCCAAAACTGACTTGTGAATATTTGATCACGATCAGAAGTAATGGATTGAGGCAAGCCATGAAGCTTGTATATGTTGTCCAAGAACACCTTAGCCAATTTCTCAGCAGATATTGGATGAGCAAGAGCAACAAAGTGACTGAACTTGGTGAATCGATCCACGACCACCCAAATGATCTCCTTGCCATCGGCCTCAGGGAGTCCTTCCACAAAATCCATGCTGATGTGTTGCCAAGCCCCATCAGGAATTGGAAGGGGTTGCAATAATCCAGGGTAATGCACATGTTGTGTCTTATTCCTTTGGCATACATCACAACTTTGAACTAAGCTTCCACATCCTTCTTGGCCCCGACCCAGCTGAAATATTGTTTGAGTCTCCTATAGGTGCCATCTACACCAGAGTGGCCACCCCAAGCTGAAGAATGAAAGGCCAAAATGACTTGTTTTTTGAGGTTTGTTGCTGAGCCAACATAAATCTTCCCTTTGATCCTCACAATGCCTTATTGTACTGAAGTATCACCAACTGATGTGGAGAGGGGGTTAACAGCAGCAGCGGTAATGCAGTCAGAAGCAAATTTATCCCCTGCATAAGTCTTATGAATCTCCTCCATCCATGCTGGAAGAGCACATGAAATGGCTGCACATGAACCATCCAGCTCGGCTTCTGATCTGCGAGAGAGAGAATTAGCTGCTATGTTTTCCTTTCCCTTGTGATATTCAATAGAATAGCTGAGGCCTAACATCCTTAAGATTCCCTTTCTCTGTATTCTGGTAGTGATCTTCTGTTCCAGAAGATGTTTTAACCTTTGATGATCTATTTTTATGATGAAATGATTCCCTTCTAAATAATGTTTCCATTTCTTGACTGCAAGCAGAATGGCGAGGTATTCTTTCTCATATATAGAGAGCTGTTGATGTTGTGCATTCAAGCCTTGACTGATGAAAGCAATGGGTCTGTTTTGTTGGGATAGGATTGCACCAATGCCAACGCTGCAAGCATCAGTTTCCAAGGTGAAAGAATGCTGGAAGTCAGGCATGGCCAGCACGGGAGAAGAACTCATGGTCAACTTAAGCCTGTCAAAAGCCTATTGGGCTATTTTTGACTATCCAAATGCATCTCCTTTCAACAAATTAGTGAGAGGTTTAGCCATAATTCCATAGCCCGCAATGAATTTTCCGTAATAATCTGTGAGGCCTAAGAATCCTCTCAATTGTTTGATGTTTTGTGGAGTGGGCCAATCTCTCATAGCTTGCACCTTGGTAGGAACTATCGCTACTCCTTCTTTTGACACAATGTGCCCCAAGTATTCGACTGGGGTTTGAGCAAAGGAGCATTTCTCAAGCTTAGCAAAGAGCCTGTTCTGGCGCAGAATCAAGAAGACCTGTCTCAGGTGAGTGAGATGTGCATCAAAGGAGGGACTATAGACTAAAATGTCATCGAAGAATACCAACACAAACTTCCTCAATTGCTCCTTAAATACCCAATTGATCATGGCCTGAAATGTGGCAGGAGCGTTTGTCAAACCAAATGGTATGACCACAAATTCATAGTGACCATGATGGGTTCAAAAAGCAATTTTGAAAATGTCCTCAGTCCTCACTCAAATTTGATGGTAACCTTGCCTTAAATCGAGCTTGGAATAATACTGAGAACCATTAAGCTCATCAAGTAGATCATCAATGATGGGTATGGGAAACTTATCTTTCACTGTGATGGAATTTAAATGTTTGTAATCCACACACATGCGAGCAGCCCCATCTTTCTTCCTCACAAGGATCACCGGGGAGGCATAGGGGCTGTAACTATGTCTTATGAATCTAGATTTCAACAACTCCTCCACCTGCATTTCAATTTCACCCTTCTGTGAGTGTGGATATTTGTAAGGCCTCAAGTTAACAGAATCTGATTGAGCTTTTAAGGGAATGGCATGGTCAAGAGCTCTCTTGGGTGGAAGAGCTGTGGGCAGAGCAAAAACATCCTGGAATTCAGACAATAATGCATCAATGCGAGGGTCTGTAAGCTCTAAAAGTGGTGCAGGTTCAGCACAAATAGCATTGAGCTGACCCATCCACTGACAGCCACCCTTTCTCAGCAATTTCTCGAGTTTACTAGCTGTCATGAGCTGTAAACTTCCCTTCTCGATGATTCCTTCAAGAACCACACATTTCCCTTTCCTATCAAAAGAGATTGAGAGTTGAGCGAAATCAAAGACCAATGGACTTATAGTTTTCATCCAATCCACACCCAACACCATATCACAACCTCCCAATTTCAACACTCTAAAATCATACCCAAATGTGTGTACCTGCATACACCATTTAAACTCATTGCACTTCATTTGAGTGATCATGGAATTACCATCAGCCACGGTCACGGCTAGGGGACTAGTCTTGATCATCTCATGTCCAACAGCCTTCACAACCTTCAGATCAACAAAACTATGTGTACTGCAGCTATCGATCAAAATCAATATCTATTTATGTCCAGCTTCACCCTTGATCCGGATGGTGTTGTGGGAACCATTTCCTGTCAAGGCACGAACTGAAATTTTTACCTTATCAATATCTCCATCTCCAATGTCATCTTCCAGCTACTGTTCAGTGGTGTCTTCTTCAGACTCCTCTTCATCAAGCTCACCAGCTTCAGTTCCAGATACAACCATGAGGTGTTTGGGATTACATCGGTTCCCATAGAAGTATTTCTGATTGCAATGAAAACACAGCCTCTGATTCTTCCTGTCCTTATTGCCCACTAATTTAGCAGAAGACCCTGAACCCACTTGCTGTTGTGTAGCCCCAAGAATAGACCTCAATCTTGGAACCTCTGGATTGGATAAAACAGTAGCCTTCATCAACTTGGCCTTAGTAAAAGCTTGAGACAAAGATACTAGGTTTAAAGCTTTAACCAAGTTTTTGATTCTTGGTTTAAGGCCGCTGATAAAACTTGAAATGTAGTAAGATTTATGAGCTCCCGGACAAACAGAAAGCATCCTAGCACGCAGGTTCCCAAACTTAGTCATATAATCCCTCACAGATGAGGTTTGCACCAGTTTATTGAAGTGATCAATCACCTCCCTCGGGTCCTCCTCACCATACCTCCACAAAGCTCATTCATAAAGTCATCCCAAGTTAAATCAGGGTAACTAAGAATCAAGCTATAATACCAAGTCTCATGATCTCCTTGTAAATAAACAGCAGCTAATTCAACCTTTTCCCATTCCTCAGTGTGGTAAAATTTAAAGTACCTCTCACATCTTCTGATCCGAGATTGTGGGTTAGTGCCATCAAAGGTGTCAATCTCCACACGAGGTTGTCTGGGAGCCACAGTCCTTGCTGTGGTCGTCCCTTGATCATTGGATCCAGCTGACTGGGAAGCAGCAGGGTCGGTTGGTAGCTGCTAGCGAGCACATGAAAGCAATCCGGCTCCAAGTGGTAACTGCTGGCGATCCATTTGTTTCTGTAAACCCTGAATGCGAGCTTCCAGCTGCTGTGAGTGTTGCTCCAATCTCTCGGCCATCCTCTGATCTTGATTCAACTGCAATGTAGTAAACATTTCCTGCATTTGAATCCTGAATTGCTCAAACTGATTGACCTCTCCTTCTGGACGTGGATTTCTCACAGCTGTAGCATAACTGGGATTGGGATCGATGGCAATAGCGGCTGCGGCAGTAGCAGCAGCTCCAGCTCGGGTTGTTACTTCGGCCATTGGAGTTGATCGCCTTTTCCTTGCCAGATCAATCAGCACAAATGCAAGCTCTGATACCAGATGTTATAATTCAGGATGAATCCTGAATTACAACTAAGAATTTGAGATGAGAAAAGAAAGGAAATGAGATGAGAAAGCACCAATGCAAGCTCTGATACCAGATGTTATAATTCAGGATGAATCCTGAATTACAACTAAGAATTTGAGATGAGAAAAGAAAGGAAATGAGATGAGAAGTAGAAGAAGGTTTAGATAGGAAAGAAAAGTATGTAATTCATTGTATATGCAGCTCATACAATCAAGTATCTATTTATACTAAGTAGTGGCTAAGTACAACCCTAGCTTAGCTCACAAGTACTAACAAGTATAACATCACCAACACAACTTATTACATTTAATCAACTATATCCTTGCTATAAGAGCTGCTTCGGCCATGGCATAGTGGGTTGTGTTAGAGTATAAAACCAATCTTGGGCCTTCATCCATTAGCTTAAACTTTTGGGAAAGATGGTTTCTTAACATGGTATCAGAGCCCTGTGACCAAGAGGCCACGAGTTCGAATCTCAACAATCCCAACTATCAATATTAAAAACAATTTAAGCACAAGGTATGAGGTGAGCTTGTGCATTATCCACGTTTCAAGCCCAAACGGGCATTTGCGTGAGGGGGCATGTTAGAGTATAAAATCAATCGCGGGCCTTCACCCATCAACTTAAGCTTTTGGGAAAGATGGATCCTTGACACATTGTCTCATGATTTATTGATCAGGTTCTTTTAAAGAGAGCCAAACTCAAGCTCTTGATGAGAAAGGAAATGGGATCAAGTTTGGTATAACCTGTAAAATGAACAAACTGTCAAAGGTGAAGAATTTGGTAGACAAATATGCTAAACAAAGATAAACACTTTTAACTTGGGAAAACCTAAATGATTTCATTCATAGAATTCTAACCTATTTATAATTACATCAAGAAGAAGAAAAAATACATTACATGTGTGAGAATGAGAGTTAGTGAGCATACCCAATAAGGTTGCTAAGGCATATATTTATAATAGAAAGAATAGGAATAATTACAGAATATTCTCAGCATATAATCAGCATAATATCAATACCGATATTATCCCTAATACGCCCCCTCAATCTGTGCGAGGGTACCAACGTACAAATTGGCTTTATGGTAGCGGAAGCGATCAGTAGCCAACCCTTTGGTGAATATGTCAGCAACATGTTTGGTGGTAGGCGTGTAACGAGCCTGGATATCACTCTTAACAACCTTCTCATGAACGTAGTGAAAATCAACATCCAAGTGCTTGCTGCGATCATTGGAGAGAGGATTGGCAGCTAGATATGTACAAAGACATTATCACAGTACACAACTATCAGGCCAGAGTGGCGGTGACCTAAATCACGCATGAGATATCGGATCCAATCACATTCAGCAACAACCTTGGCCACAGCTTGATATTCAGACTTGGTGGACAACTTAGCGACTATAGGTTACTTCTTTGCGCGCCATGAAATAAGGTTGGGACCAAGGAAAAGGGCAAACCCCGTTGTGGAGCGACGAGTGTCGGGACAACCACCCCAGTCAGCATCCGCATATGCAGTGACAGATGTGCAGGAACCCGGAGCTATAGTGAGACCGTGATTAGGCGTAAGCTTAAGGTATCATAAGATGCGTTTTACCATTTGCCAATGGAAGGTAGTGGAAGCATGCATGAACTGAGATACACGGTTAACCGCGTACGCAATATCCGGACGGGTCATAGTGAGGTATTGGAGCGCACCCATTGCACTACGAAACTCGGTCGGGTCAGGTAGGCAAGACCCATCAGCCACAAATGGTTGTGCTCGAGCTGGTAAGGGGGTTTGTATAGGTTTAGCCTCAAGCATGTCATGCTTGCTTAGAAGATCAAGGGTGTACTTATGTTGGGAGAGGAAAATGCCATGTCTAGTTGGTTTGGTCTCAATGCCAACAAAATAGTGAAGTGGGCCAAGATCTTTCATAGCAAACTGAGTAGAGAGGGAGGCAGTGAGGCGTCTAAGCAAGTTGGAGTCAGAGCCAGTAAGGATGATGTCATCCACATACAGCAGAAGGCACAAGATGCTGTTTGGCGAGCGATGTATGAAAAGGGAGGGATCAGCCTTACTACAATAGAAGCCCAGAGTGTAAAGGAACGCGCTAAACCTATGAAACCAAGCTCAAGGTTCCTGTTTGAGGCCATACAAGACCTTGCGCAGGCGGCATATATGTGTAGGAAATTTTGGGTGGACAAAACCAGGAGGCTGACGCATGTATACCTCTTCGTTTAGAAAACCATACAAGAATGCGTTTTTAACGTCCAGTTGGCGAATGGACCACTTGTTAGTGACAGCAAGCACAAGTATGAACCTGATGGTGGCAGGTTTAACAATCGGGCTAAAAGTTTCAAAATAGTCAAGGCCCTCACGCTGGCGAAAGCCTTGAGCGACGAGACGGGCCTTAAAACGGTCAACCGAGCGATCAGGTTTATACTTGACTTTGTACTTCCAAGTACTACTAACCACATTTTGGGTGAAGGATGCGGGGACAAGGTCCCATGTTTGGTTTTGAATAAGGGTATTGAACTCCTTAGCCATGGCTTCTTGCCACTAGTGGGTGCGCATCCCATCTTTAAGGCGGGTGCGCATGGGATGAACATTCGAGGTGTTCAGGGCACTAGTGGGTGGGGGAGAAGAATCTAGCAGACCACCCAAAGAGGACCCCATAGGGTCGGTGGGCGGGGAAGACGCTAGCAGACCATCCAATGAGAACCCCAAAGGGTCGATGGGCGGTACCGAGGGAGGAATGCCAGAACTGGAAACGTCACCCATCTCAATCGTGGGAACCACGGTAGGGGAGGGGGGGTGATGGGACAGTGGGGGAGGGAGGAGTAGGGGCCATCGATGGTGGAGGTGACGGGAGTAAGCCCGGGACCAGCACACCCGAGTTTGATGCAACTACACCAGGCGTCGCAATTAGGTGAGCATGGACAAGGGGAGGACTCAACAGAGGGACATCAACTATGGATGGGCTTTGCGATGCATGCGTACTAGAGACAATGTTAGGATAAGGAAATAAATGCTCAACAAAGTGCACATGACGACTAGTATAAACACGATCAGTGGTAGGGTCCAAGCCACGATATCCCTTGTAACAGCCCGCATATCCAATAAAGATGCATGGTATGGATCGTGGGGCCAATTTATGAGGGGTACAGAATGTGATGTTTGGATAACAAGCACACCCAAAGACCCGAAAAAAATTATAGTCTGGCGCCTTTTTAAATAATTTTTCAAAGGGTGAGAGGTTGTTGTAAATTGTGTGTAGGCAACCGATTTATAATATAACAAGCAGTGCAAGCAGTATCAGCCCAAAATTTTGGAGGAAGGCACACGTGAAAAAGTAGGGTCCGTACCATTTCACTTAAATGTTGATGCTTTCGTTCCACCACCCCATTTTGTTGTGGGGTAATAAGACAGGAGAGGCAGAAGTGAATACCATGAGTACGACAAAGGGTGTCCATGGGCCTGTTGTCATACTCATGATCCCCATCACTTTGAAAACATTTTATTTTAAGGTTGAACTAATTTTCAACCAGGGCCTTAAAATCAGAAATGATGGAGTATACTTTGTCCTTCCTTTGCATCGGATAGAGCCGCGTAAATCTAGTGAAATCATCAACAAAGAGAACATAGTAGCAAAAAGCAGAATCAGAGACAACAGGCGACCGCCAAACATCCGAATGAATTAATTGCAAAGGTAAAGTAATATCATGAATCACACGTGAAAACGGTAAACGACGCGACTTGCCTAAGCAGCATGCAGAACAATGCATTATTGAGCTAATACGAGAAATAGAAGGAATCAAAGAGCGAGTATGTAAAGTATCTAAACCAGAGTTCCCTAAATGACCTAAGCGCTTATGCCATAGCTCAGCCGTGACTGTCCGTGCAACAAGTCAAGTGGGATGCAGAGAAAACCCATATAAGGGGCCTTCATTGCATATCCCGAGGAGCGGCGTCCCCGTAGCCTTGTCTTTGACACAAAAGGAAGAAGAGTCAAACTCAACAACACAGTTATTATCCTGATACAACTGTTTAAAAGACAACAGATTGTATGTGAGACCAGGGCCTAACATTATATTAGGAAGCAAAAGGTCACGCGTTTTAATACAAATTTTCGAAGACCCAACATGAGTGACCGGTAGTAAAGGCCCATTGCCAACTTGTATCGATTTTGAGCCATGATAAATAGTGTGTTTAGTTAAAATACCTGAGTTGGAAGTCATGTGGTTAGATGCCCCGGAGTCAAGGTACCATGTAGGATCAGCATGGTCAGTGACAAACATGGCCGAGAGGGATTGGGAGAGGTCCAAGTTGACATAACGGTGAAGGCAGAGAGAAGCAGCATGACCCGCTTGATGACAAATCTAACAAACTAAAGGACCAGCGCCAAGTATACCATCGTGAGGGGGACAAGTATGCGTACCTACGGAGCGACCCCAGTTCTATGGATACGGAGGAGGAGCACCAATGGGAGCCATACCTATACCCAGAGACTGGTGAAACGGTTGACCGTGATGTCCACTGTTCCCAGAATTCCCATTGCTATGGTTGTTGTTACGTCCACAATTCTTGCGACCACGCCCTCCGTGACCCCGACCAGAACCCGAGGAATCCGACGGCGTACTAGTAGCAACTAGGCCATGACTATGATCTATAGAAGAGCGAGCGTAGATGCGAGAGAGTGCAGCTTCTTCATCTAATAGGGTAGTCTTGAGTTGTTCAAAGGAATGATCACGAGACGACTAGCGGGTGAACGTGTTAAATGCGGCATATTTAGGTGGAAGGCCGAATAGGGCATAGTGGAGGAGCTCTCGATTTGAGACTGGTGAATCTATGGCGGCTGGGTCATCAACTATGGTTTTAAGTTCAACAAGATAGGCGGTCATGGTTTTATTGTATTTGCGTAAGGTGACAAGTTGGGAACATAAGTCAAATTCCTTAGCAAGAGAGTGATCACGAAAGCGTTTAGCTAGGGCGTTCCACATTTCATGAGATGTGGGGTGATGTATGACATCATTAAGAACCGGTTGTGCCAGGGAAGCAGACAGACAAGCCCTAATACTTTGATCTATGCAAGACCACGTTATAGCATCAGGGTTCGAGATGTATTGACCCATGGGTGTGGGCAATTGATCACGAGGACAAGGGTTTGAGCCATCGACAAAACCCATGAGTTGATGGGCACGAAGCACCATACTTGTTCGCGCCAAGTGGTATAATCAGTTGATGTTTCCAGTTTAATTGTAACGATATTAGTAATAGAGGAAGGGGGAAGAGGGCTCACATGGGGAGGGAGGGTCACAAGAGGCGACACCCCGGCCATGAGAGGGGATGAATAACTGGAGAAATTAAGAGATGGAAGGGGGAGTCCAAGATTATACCCAAAGGAGTAGAGACCGTGAGATGTAGAGGGCGTGACCAGATCAAGGGAAGGTGAGGGGAGTGATGGCAGGGAGAAGCCACCAAGGGAAGGAGGGGCAGACGACAGCACGGCGGCGGCGGCCATTGGTGGAGTGGAGGTCACGGTGGTGGTAGGAGACGGCGAGGGGTGCCGTGGCCGATGAGAGGGGAGGGTATATATCTATATTGGAGAGAGAGAGAGGGAGGAGGAGGTGGAGGAGGAGGCAGCCATGAAGGTCTGCGGCTGTCAAACCTAGGGGTAGAGAGAACGAGCGATGGTGACGGCGATGGGGCGATGGGGATCGGAGATCTGGAGGCCGAAACAGAGGCGACCGGAGAACTGGCGGTGGAGGGGCAGGGTTGACCACGAATCAAGGGCGGTGAAGCAGCGACTGGCGACGGCGAGCCTGGGGCTGGAGCAGTGGCAGAGGCGCCAACGGGACCAGGTGGTGAATCGCTAGTGGGAGGGTCGCCGGTGGTGGCGGCGGCTGTGTGGTTTGGGGTTAGGTTTAGGGTTCAGCCTGCCCCCTTTTTTTGTTGAGGAGAAGGGATTAATGTTTAGGGTTTGGTATGCTCTGATAACATATAAGAATGAAAGTTGGTGAGCATTCCCAATAGGTTGCTGAGGCATATATTTATAACAGAAAAAATATGAATAATTACAGAATATTTTCAACATATAATCAGCATAATATCAATACCGATATTATCCCTAATAACATTGAAGAAGAAAAGAATCCTAAGCTAATTACTCTAGACATTGAAAGAGACCATCAATGGAGGCCTTAAAGTTTGACTGATGCAGGGCAACAATTTTGGAACAATTTTTAAATAAATATATGGATAGTTAAGTTATGCATATAACAATATTAAAAAATAAATTATAATATAAATGTCATAAACCTTGCTTTGTTTTAGATAGACTAACTTTGCTATGTTTTTTTTTTTTTTTTTTTTTTTTTCCTGAAAAACATTAGATGCAAGAATATTTGAAAGTATTTTTTTTTTTACTAAAAATTACACAATATTTTAGGCCTGGTTTTAAAAACCACTTAGATTTTTTTAATTTTTAAAAGTCACACACAAAGAATTAAAAATTTTTCAATATCACACCTTAATGCAATACTGTTAACCTCTGTTAGTTTTTACTGATGTAACATTTAAAAAAATATTTTTTATATCTAGAAATTATCTTTTAAATATTTAAAATTTTTTTAGATATTTAATTTTTTAATATTTTAATACAATTTTAGATGTAAATTTGAATTTTTTAATGTTATCTTCTTTATTTTTTTTCAAAAGCCAATTGGATGTTGATGCTGTTAACATTAAGATGCGAGTTTTAAAAATTTTAAAAAGTTTAGGTGTAATTTTAAAAATTTAGATAGTTTCTTAAAGTTGCACCTAAAAATTTAGGTGATTTACAGTTTAAAAAAAACCGTATTTTAATTACACTTACCTTGCTAATTTTTTTTTTTTTTGAAAATTTTGGTGCTTTTACTAAATTTTATACTATAAGCAATAACTCTAATTACACAACACTTAAAAAGCTAATGAAAATAAACGTGTATCACTGAAATAAACAAAATAAATTACAGAATTTTGGAGTGGACCAATTATTAAGCTCTAATATGTAATCCCAAGCATCATTAAGGCTCCGTTTATTTCAGGGGAAAACCACATTCTAGGAAGTGGTTTTCCCATTTTCCTTTGTTTGGCGCGTTATTGGCTTACGGGAAATAATGACTTCCCTTTCAAAACGGGGGAAGTCGTGATTCCAAGTAGCTCGAAAATCTCCGCGCTTATTATTATGCAAATCGAGATCGAATCAAAATCAACCAGACTGCACTATAGGCATTTAACATCACAACATCGGATAAGAATTAGACTTAATAATCAAAAGCAGCTTGAATATTACTTTGTTATTGTTGCAACAGAACAACTTTAATTAAGTTGAATTATTATATAATATTATAGAAGGTAATATTTTAGCATTTATTACATAGGTACTATGATATTTCAGTATATATAATAATGTACCCTGAAGTTTAAATCTTTTTTCATAAATTAGGTATCTCTTGCCAAAATGTAGTATATTTTAAATGAAAATAGCAATCTATATGTATCATATATCATAATGTAATACTTTTTTTTGTCCAAAAATGCTAACATGGCACATTTTTTGATATTATATAAGTAATTTTTGTTAGAATGTGGACAACCTTTTGATAATATAATATTTGTACCATCAGTTTTTTGACAAAAATTAGTCGAATTTTAATAAAATTTTACAAGATTTTAAAACAGTATATACACAAGTGATAAAATTTCTTATCTCATGACACCTCATTGTATATATTAAAATGATAGAGTATTTAGATGATAAATGCTCAAATTTTAGAATAACCAAGAAGCAATTTTTCTAATTTATACAGCTTTGATAGTTAGCTTTTTATTTTTTTACTTCATATATGTTGTATTATTACTTAAATTGTCCTATAAAAAGATATAAAATGATTGGTAAAAAATATTTGTTTAAAACATACAAGAAGACATCACAATGGGGAATTGAGTTTTCCTTTGAAACAAACAACGAAAAATCCCATTCGAAATTTTTATTTCCTTGGAAAACCTTTTCCGAAGAAAAATCAATTCCTAGATTCTACTTTTCCGTTAAAACAAACGGAGCCTAAAATTAAGATATTGTTTCAACATGGAACGATAAAAATAAAGTGATTATACTTATAAAAAAAGATTAAGTTTGAGAGGAAACTGCACTAAAATATGGACCTGTATGTGGAGAGTTAACCCTCTACCCATGGTAATAAACATGAGTCAGTTCCGAAAATAATGCTGAAAAATAAAAAAATAAAAAAAATAATGCTGAAAAAAAAATAATTCCAAATCTACTGTTGAACCGCATTTACAAAATGCGGCTATACTAAACCGCGTCAACGTAAAGCGTTTAAAATAACAAAAAACCGCGTTTACAAAACACGGTTTATATTTGAATAAACCGCATTTACGAAACGCGGTTCACTATGTAATGAACCGCATTCTCAAAACGTGGTTCACATAATAAACCGCGTTAACAAAACGCGGTTTTATAGCGAACCACGTTAACAAAACGTGGAGAGGGGAACACCGCCCATAAACCGCGTCTCAAGAACACGGTTTATGTTACGATAAAACGCATGGTAAAGATGCGGTTTAGTTAAAAAATGGCACGCGGTTTTGTTTAATTTGAAACGCGTTTCTTTGACGCGATTTACTATAACCGCATTTTATAAACGCGGTTCAACAGTATATTTGGAATTAATTTTTTTTTTTAGCATTATTTTTTTTATTTTTTTATTTTTAAGCATTATTTTTGGAACCGACTCAATAAACATGGATAGTTATATTATAGTCTATTACTCCTACTTAATATATAAAATAGATAGATTATGCACTACATATAATTGATACATCCTCTAAAATTATTACAATTTTAATAATGTGTTACGCACCTGCAAGATATTGCACTCCTACCCAAGCTTCGACCAATAGGTTATTTGTAAGATAAAAGAAAATGGAGGGGAAAGAATGCAAAGCATCACAAAAAAATGAAAACAACCATAGCTTGGTTGTAAATTACACTAAAAAGATTTTCTAATTTTTGAAAATATTTCTCTTTTATCCATGAGTACTAATGGACAGTTATTACTTATTAAAGGTGGAATTGAGGGGTAGTGGGATGGGTTATGTAATTGAAAATTTTTATTTTTTATTTTTATTTATTTACTTTTTTTTTTTTTTTTGCTTGTTCCTAAAGCTAAATGACGTGTGGATTATTAAAATTACAAAATCTAAAATTTTCAGAATTATAGGATAGGGGAGGACTTTTATAAATATATATTTTTTTGATTTGTTTTTTGGGTAAAAAAAAGTATATAGATTGATTTGTTTTTTCTCTAACTTTTTTCAACTTCCACGGTGGTGGATGCAGAAGTTACATGAGAATTTTAGTTTTTTTTTAAATTTAAAAAGTGAAGTCTCAAAAATTAAAGGATGAGAGTTTGTTTAAATTTGAAGAGGTTAGCATTATAGAGTCAATTTTCAAAATAATACTGAAAAATAAAAAAATAAGAAAAATAATGCTAAAAAATAAATATTTACCAATCTACTGTTGAACCGTGTTTTATAAACGCGGTTATATTCAACCGGGTTCAAAAAATGCGGTTATATGTAAAAATAACCGCATCAAGAACAAAAAATTATATAAAGCATAAACCGCGTTTATAAAACGCGGTTTACTATCATATCTTAGTAAACACGGTTATAATTCTTTATGAGTAAAACAATATAAATAACAAACTAATAGATATATATAAATAAAGAACTACTATATAAAAAATAATATAAATAAAACATAAATAAATGTTCAAAAAAATGAAACATAAATAAATATTACCGTCATATATTTCACTGCTACTAGCTGCTAACCGAGCCTCGTGCTCCTTTTTTATCTTGCATGTCAATACATTATGACATTTTCTCTTACAGAACCCACGTGTGACCCTTCGTGTATAGTCATTCTCATCCATTTCATTTTGAATTCGTTTCGAGCGTGGGCGTCCTTGACTTCAAGACTTGGTCCTTTACAATTATATGAACCGCGTCTTTAAGACGCGTTTTAGTCATATATGAACCGCGTCTTAAAGACGCGTTTTATAACTGGGAAAAATATTTTTCTCTTAATTCGGTTATTTTTGGAGTGAACCGTGTTTTCAAAACGCGGTTCAACAGTAAATTGGTAATTATTTATTTTTTGGCATTATTTTTTTTATTTTTTTTATTTTTCAGCATTATTTTGGGAACCGACTCAGCATTATAACTTCAAGTTAATATATAGGACAGGTAAGATAGGTATATGTGTGTATATATATATATATGTTTCTTAATGTTACGTCCTATATATCTAATATAGCTCCAATGTTTTAGTATCCGACTTTATATATTGGCAACTTGTTAGTATCTGGTTATATATTTTTTTTTCTCAATAATTAATAGCACACTGATTATTTTTGTTTTCAATATGGGTCAAATGAGTCGAAGTATTAAATCCCCTGCTTCTTGCGGGAGCCGCGAGATACTGGGACTGTTGTTGTTGTTGTTGTTGAGTCGAAGTATTAAATCCGGTCACATTTTGCAAGCCCTACTTCGAATGAATGATCAACTAAGAAGTTGTGGCGTGCAAAGACTATTTTTTTCCAGAGATTGCACCACGTGAATCAAAAATTTTAGTAAAATATTGAGAATAATTTTGTAATTCTTTTTTTTTTTTCCGACACGTGAATCAAGAAATTTTTGTAAAATATTAGAAATAATTTTGTAATTCTTTTTTTTTTTTTTCTTTTTTAAGATGTGGTTTTCAGAACTATTATCAGAGTGTGATTGCGGTTTTCAGAATAATCCTGTGATTCTAATAAGGGTGTTTCTAACCTGTATTTTTATTATTATTATTATTATTATCATTATTATTATTATTATTATTATTATTATTATAGTTATTGTTACTTTATAGTAATTATTATTATTATTACATTAAAATTTATGAGAGAGTATTTTGATAAATTATTTTTTTTACATTTACTCCTACTATGTATATCAAACATGGGAATGAAATTCCCATCTCCATTCCACACATATACCAAACGAAGGAATGGAAATGATTGGATCATTGCCACTCCGAAAAAGTCATTCTCTTTCCCTCATTTATACTCCCACAAATTCATTCTCTTGTACTAAGTGTCTCTTTATGTTATATTACACCTATCTATATATATATATACACACACACATATATATGGGTTTTTTTTTTTTTTATACTGAAAATCACCTATATTTTAGGTGCGATAACAGAAAATTACCTAACTCTTTAATTTGTTAAAGTCACGTCTAAACTTTTCAAAAAGTTTTCAATGTCACACATACTTCTAACATCATTAGTTTGCGTCATATAAGTAGCAGCGTTTTGGTTATAAATGCATCAAAACATCACGTTTAACTTAATTTAATTAAACGTTGCCCTCTTTGCCCCCAAAAACATTTAGAAGTATCTTTTATTTGTAAAATTCTTTATAATTCATTGAAAATTTCCAATTATTATACAAACATTTTATAAAAATTGAAGAAAAAACCTCAATTATTCCAAAAAAATATTTAAAATTACGAGATTGCCTATTTTGCCAATATATTTTCAAAATAAAGTATTTCGGTTGTGTATTTGATGTGTTTTGGCTTAAATATGGTGTATATCCACACATACTCGATGTGTGTTGATATACATAATTACAGAAATGCCAATTATAAGGTGTGTCAACACAAAATCACACATAAACTTACAAAAAATTTGGGATTGTGTGTCGACACACAAAGAAAATAATTTTTTTGTTCGAATTTTTAATTGATTACAAACCAAAAAAAATTATGGAGGGTATTTTTGTAATTTCGAATTTAATTTAACGGAAATTTAGCGATGTAAGCAGTACGTGTGACATTGAAAGTTTTTTAAAAAATTTAGGTGTGACTTTAAAAAATTGAAAAAAGTTAGGTGATTTTCTAATATTATACCTAAAATGTAGATGGTTTCAGTAAAAAAAATCTGATACATATTCATTATAATATATTCCTTTCAAAACTGTACACTCCCCGCCTTAAATTTATATGCTACCACTGCACCTTACTTTCTAACCTTCACTCTTTCATCTATATTTATATTTATATCTGTACCTAAATAAAATGTTTAATTTATATAAGATCAACTCTCTCTTCTTAACTTAAATGTATATAAGTTATTGTTGGATTATGTGCAGAGTCTGATTATATTAGACCTTATTTATAAAGTACAAGATTTGGCCAATCCTATTGAGGCCCATAACACACTAGGATTTTAGGGTTGAGAAAAGTTTGAGAGGATTATGAGTTGAGACGTCTCATGTAAACTCCAACTGATATAAAGAAATTATAATACTCCCCTTCATGGATATAAGTTTCAGCTGAACCACGTAATTCTAGTATTCTCCCCTATCCCTTTTTGTTTATAATTGTTACTTTGATTTGTGGTTTCAGTATCCTGTGAGTGATTATAATAGGTGGAATCAGGCCCCCTACAATTATTAAATAGACAAACTCTTTTTTTTACTTATGCTAGTAATATAATTTATTGATTATAACATATAAATATAATTATTTATAATTTAATCACACACCATATGTCGCATGGGGAAACTCTTTATGTTAGTGACTATTTGGCGATTGAAATTGGAGCCTAAAATAAAAATAAGATAAGAAGGTGCAAGTTTTAATCATGTTTTTGGTTGTTCCGCTGGAACCAAGATCGTTGTCCCATCGCCTAATTTCACGGAACTAGATTTTAATTGAAAATCATATATTCTAGTTCCTTGAGGTGGGGATAAA
The DNA here is from genome assembly GCA_018398585.1 of Simmondsia chinensis. NCBI lineage: Eukaryota > Viridiplantae > Streptophyta > Magnoliopsida > Caryophyllales > Simmondsiaceae > Simmondsia > Simmondsia chinensis. The sequence continues at coordinate 3,191,496 of JAGTTD010000002.1, read as the reverse complement.
AATACATAATTTAACATCATCTTCATTACTCAGAAACTCAAAATAATCTAACTCGAAAACCTAAAATCCAATAAATATGACTTGAAATCGAAACTTCAGACCCAAGCTAAATCTGACCTAAAAGTAAAACTGAACCTATTTGAAAAACTCGAACTCAAATTGATCTGACTTGATATGATCCTAATATGATCTAACTCAAAGTTGAAAATACCCAAACTAATAGGCCCAAGATCTAAAATGATTTAAACCTAAAATGACCCTACTTGACTAGGATTTGACTAAACGAGACTCAATCAAGTTAATTTGAGATAGCCGAACCTAATTGAAATAAAACCCATAAATAACAAAAACTAAACATGACGTGACACGACTCTGTATAACTTAAATTTGATCCAGTCCAAGTAACCTAAAGTTGGAAATGTTGCAACTTGATTGACTTGAAACCAAGATGGTTAAAGCCCAAAAATCATTCTATAGAACTCAAAGCCGGCCTTTGTTACCCTGAATTCTAGAATAGAACCATGTAATTAACCCCAAATTCGGTACGACTTGAACTCGATACAATTCAACCAAACTAAAACCTTGATCAAATTGACTTTAAATTCGAAATGATACAATATGACTTAAACCCGACCGTAATCTACCCGGAATTTGGGATATGATCGACTCAAAATTTGAGACGATTATTTATGTAGTTACTATTCTAACTTCTAATACTTTGATAAACCAAATAGTGAAATTTCAATTCTATCCTAATTATAATTCCATTAGAATTGAAATCGAAATTACAATTCAACAATCTAATTTCAATTTCATGTGTCAAACATAGTCCAAATCCTTTCCATAAATTTTAATTTTTTTATTTATTTATTATTTTTTTTTTGGCATTTGAAGTCATTGCCTTCTGAACTTTGTGTACGTGATAAATATGCATATAAAAAAAAAGAAAAAAAAAGATCGACTCAATTTGTAATCATCATAATCAAGACGACAAAAATTGTTTACCAAGAAATAATAATAAACTAATGTGTAGGTTTTGATGTGTTTTAAATGTGTGTTTTAAAACCGTCTACTCACAAGCGTACGAGACGTCATAGCTTTGTCGGGTATACGGGTCGTCTCCACATGGAATCGTATTAAGTTAGACTTAGTGATTAACAAGTGGTTTGAATTTTTAGATTTTTGTTGTTTGAATAAATTGTTGACTAAATTAATAAAATTAAATATAAAGTAAATGTGTCAATTCAATTGAGGTTAGTTTAGGGAGTGAATTTAGGGTAGCTTAACACGTATCCCGTCATTATATTTTACTTTTGAGGATGATTTGAAGGACTTAGGCTACAAGCTCTAAGCCCGGGTTAATATATAAATTAGGGCTTAGGGTAATGAATTAGTCTAAAGGCATAACCTATCTTAGCACCCTAGATGTAGCATAGGTTATCTCATTAGCACTACTTAATTCATTTGTTACTCCTAATTCAATATTAACTTATATAAAAGATTCGGTTCAGGGTTTGGTACAACCTCAACCCTGACCACGCGTGAATTCCTGTTATATTATGGTGTAGGCTACAAGCACAAGACTAATCGCTGCAAAGTTGGAGATCTAGTCATGGCTACAAGCACACATACAAAAATATCCAACAATCATGAAGAACTCCCCACAGGGGTGCGAATATAACATAACTAAATCAATCGTCAAAAGTATAATATAAATTAGGGATACGGGCGGCTACCCGCCCTTCATCCCTAAACTAAAAGTCTACTCCTCCATAGGAGTTCTAAACATCATGAAATCCAAGAAAGAAAACAATAATGATAAAACTAAGGATTTGAAGACTCCCCCAATTGATGTTGACGTTGATCCTTGCTTTAATTCCCGCAGTACTCCAACCACCTGCGCTTCGGCGTTTGAGAACCCTTTGGATCTCGTAGTGGCTTCGGGAAGGAGAGGATGAAAGGAGGCATGGCAAAAGATACCTAAAACAATTAGGTTTTTAATATTTAAACAAAACGCGGCCGGGCGGGCTGTAGTGCCGCGGCCCCCCTTCTTCAGCGTCCCCCGTATATATATAATATAATATTATATAAATATAATATAATATAATATTACATAACATATAATATACAATAGTGAAATATATATAAATATATATATTAATTATACATGAGACCTATTTGAATTACCGAATTACAATCCGATTGGTCATTTTTTCGCGCACGTGGTCGGGTTTCTCAAAGCAGTCTTCAATTATGCCTCAATTATACTTGATTTTGCCGCTTTTCAACATTTGTTTGCTCCGTTGCATTCTAAGCCAAAAAAGTACCTAGATTACAACAAAACATAATGTAAAAGTCGAATATGTCGCAAGAATGAAGAATAAAATAGGTAAAATATAATGTACATCAACATCCCCAAACCCACACCTTGCTTGTCCTCAAGCAAGAATCGATTTAAACTAGCTACTGGCAGAAAAGTCGAGTCAGGCATTTAACCGCAAGGTCACTTGTGAAAATTATTGTTTGACCAAACTTGAGAGTGTACTTGAGAGTAGCGAATCCTTATGTGACGTTATTATTGCACTAGTTATGACTTAAGTCTCCGTTATTAAAGTCTTTTTACTAGTGAGTGATCTTAGAACTTCTGTCCTCTTCATCTTACTTCAAAGCCCTCTAACTTAGAGAAGAAATAAAGGTAATAAGTAAAAGAACAAGGCATCCTAACCCTTCACTACTAATCAATAGTGAAATCAAAAGGCTTCTCTTTTCTCTCTTGTTTTCCCTTCTTCCCTTTTTTTTCTTTCTTTTTTTTTTACTTGGTTAGGTGTGTCTCCCTCAGACCCATGTAACGAGTTTTCAGCCGGCAGCTCCCGATCCAGTTGGCTCAAGGTACCAGGTTTTAAGAGACCCCTACGGACCTAATGGCTCGAGTCTTAAGGATCCACAACCTAACCTGCTAGCACATATCCTTTTTTTTTATGGGTATTAGTGCTTATTTTGGTAACTATAAAGTTGATTCTTCCTAAGCTTTCCCTGTGGCCCATGTAGCGAGCTTTCGAACGGCAGCTCCCGACCCAGTTGGCTCAAGGTACCAGGTTTTAAGATACCCCTACGGGCTTACTTGCTCGAGACACAGGGGCTACAAGAACCAACCAGTCATCTTTTTTTTTTTTTTTTTTTTACTTTAAGGGGTTACCTAAGATAAAGAAATGTACAATTGATTTCAACATTGTTAGAAGTAGAATAGTGGATTCCTATTCCTAAAGTTATTACTATTATTTCGATCCAAACAGTAGGATATGTCATAAGATTAAGGGTGAAAAGTAATAATCTCACTAACTAGTTAAAAGAAAAAAATATGGATTCAAAAGTCCGATCCAGCAATAATCTCATCTCATAACCATTCTAATCATTAAAGTACATCTCAGAACTGGTCGACAATAAGGGTCACAAACAATCTTATACTCATTTATGCCTTCAAAAGTGTAGCTAGTTTATGCCTAATTAAGCTTTAAAGGACAAACAGAAGTTCGGTCTCATCTGCCATCCCCAAACCCAAACTTTGCATTGTCCTCAATGCAAATCGACAAAAATAAATTCAAGCAAGAAAAGGAAAGAGATGACCTGAGGTGTGACATATCCAGCGACATGTGGTGAGCAAATCCAAAGAAGAAAGACGGAGGTAGCAAGCTGCAATTAAAGACATAGAAGACAGGATACTAAACAAACTTGTTAGTAGCGTTATAAATAAAGAGCGTACAAGTGTTTAGTAAAAGAGAAACAAAGTTATCATAGGAGGAATAATAAACGGATCTACAATTGAAAGAGAGTTCATGCTTAAAAATAATAATAATAATAATATTAATCATAATAATAAATAATATAAAACTAAACTAAAGATAGGTTGGGTTGCCTCCCAAGAGTGCTAAGTTTAACGTCTTCAGCCAGACGCAGTTTAGAACACGAGATCAACCAAAATCCGAGGCAATGTCTACCATAGAACTCAGGTTGATCCGGTAGGGACGATCCCCATACCCAACAGCATTTCGAGACACGTGATTATCTAGGTGGGAATCATTACCAGCATTGGGGTCACAACTCTCTATCCAACTAGATGTGGACGATGACGCACAACTATCGACATAGACAGGGACATTATTACATTTCGCACTTGTGATAAAATCGGGCTTATCCGTCTCTACCAAAGGGTCAATATCATCAACTCTATGACATTCCAATTTGTCCTCAGTCTCAGGGTGTCGAACAAAGTTCGAGACCTTCAATTTGCCCTTGAGATTTCCAAAAGAAACCTCCAACACTCCCGTCCTACAGTGAATTACAGCGTCGGCCATTGCTAGAAACGATCGACCTAGAATGATGGGAGCGTTGTGCTTCTGTCTAGGAGTAGGGTCTATATCTAATATAATAAAATCGACCGGGAAAACAAACTTGTCAACCTTGACAAGTACGTCCTCCACCACCCCACGAGGTACACGCTTTGTCCTATCGGCCAATTGCAGCGTGACAGTAGTTGGTTTAAGGTGTCCTATTCCCAGTTCCTAAAAAATTGAGTAAGGAATGAGGTTTACGCTTGCTCCTAGATCTAGCAAGGCTCTACCGGTGTAACGCTCTCCTAAAACACATGGAATTGTAAAAGCTCCGGGGTCGCGAAACTTGGGTGGGGTGCCTGACAATAACATATTGCTCACCTTCTCAGTGAGCAGGACCTTTTTCGGGATATGCGCTTGTGCGCGTTTCTTTTTGGTGCAAAGGTCCTTGAGGAACTTGGCATGCATAGGAACGTGTTTAATGGCTTCAATCATCGGCAAGTTGATCTTCACATCCTTAAACACATCTATTAGCTCAGCCCTCTTTGGGTCATCCTTTTTCTTCGGTCCTATAAGGGCCGAAGGAAAAGGGACGACGGGTTCAAAAACCCTTTCTTGTGATCCCTCCCTATCAGCAATGGGAGGGGGAGTCACATCCTTCTCAGTTTCAACCTCAATTTTTCTAAGGTTCTCCTCTTTTGAAACCGACACAATCTGAGCTTGCTCATGAATGAGCACGCTAGGGTTAGAACTAGTTGTTCCTGTAGGGTTTGTGAGTGGTTGGGAGGGTAACCTCCCTTCCTCTATCCTATTTAGTACATGGGTCAACTGTCCTATCTGGGTCTCTAAGTTGGCTAGAGATTGCGAATGAGACCGAACTAGCTGTGTGGTAACCTCCATAAAGTGGAGCATACGCTCCTCAAAATGTGACATAAATCCTGTAGGTGGAGGAGGAGGGTCATTATGAGAAACATTGGAGTGAGGTCGAACATCGTACCTATGCCCTCCCTGAAAAACTGGAGGGCGCATGTTACCTTCAAAACCAGGATCTTGTTATTTCGTGGGTTGATATTTATTGGCGTCCTGCTTCCACGAGACGTTCGAATGATTACGCCACCCGGAATTGTAGGTGTTTGAGAATGGGTCACTATTTCCCGAATATCCTTGAGCTGCCTCAACCTGTTCCTGTACATATTCGGGGAATTCTGATGCATATACACAATTAAACACAGGCTGGTCCTCACTCGAACAAATGTCACATGGAGTAATATCACTTGATGACTCAACTGCATTGACTATGTGCACATTAATAGGATTCACATGCAAGTTTATAATTTGATCCACCTTCCTACTAAGGGTGTCTGTTCTACGGTTGATGTTATCGTTGGATGCTATTTCGTATACACCATGTGTACCCCCTCTAACCACCCTCATATAAGAGGCTTGGTCGAGAGAGTGTTCACTGAGGCACTCAAATAGCGTCCATGCCTCGTCCTCATCTTGTTGGTTAAATGCTCCCCTGCATGAAGCATTAACCATTTGCTTGTTGGAAGCCGTGAGACCATCGTAGAAATTCTGCACAAGAGCCCATTTCGGTGACCCGCGGTGGGGACAGCTTCTAAGGAGCTCATTAAATCTATCCCAACTCTGATGGAATTGTTCCTAATCCTTTTGTTCAAAACTATTGATTGCAAGTCTAACAACCATAGCCCTGGCTTTAGGATAAAATTTGATCAGGAACTTTTGTTGAAGGTCAGCCCAAGTGGTTATTTCACCTCTCGGAAGAGACCGAAACCACCTTTTGGCTACATCCTTTAACGAGAATGGAAAAAGACGTAATCGAACAGCATCAGTTGCGACACCTTGATGATGACAAGTTTCACAAATTTCTATAAATGCATCAAGGTGCTTGTATGGGCTCTCAATCGGCTTCCCATAAAAAATGGGAAGCATGTTGATGATCTCAGGCTTAAGCTCGAAGTTAACATTACCCACGGTGGGTAACGTAACCCCAACGGGTGCGACATACGTTTGGGGAATGAAGTGGTCCCCAATCGTACGTGGTATAAAATCAGCCATAATAAATAACAAAAACAAAAAAAGATAATTAAAATAAAGGAAAAAAAATTAAATAAATAAAAATAATAAAACAGAAAAAATAAACTAATGATTAAGTAATAGGGTTTTTTTTTTCTTTTTTTTTTAAACAAAGAAAATAGAAATAACAATAAAGATAAAAATAGAAAATAACTCGTTAATTTTTAAATCAACTTAGCCTACCGACTCCCTGGCAACGGCGCGAAAAACTTGATGTGTTTTAAATGTGTGTTTTAAAACCGTCTACTCGCAAGCGTACGAGAAGTCATAGGTTTGTCGGGTATACGGGTCGTATCCACAGGGAATCGTGTTAAGTTAGACTTAGTGATTAACAAGTGGTTTGAATTTTTAGGTTTTTGTTGTTTGAATAAATTGTTGACTAAATTAATAAAATTAAATATAAAGTAAATGTGTCAATTCAATTGAGGTTAGTTTAGGGAGTGAATTTAAGGTAGCTTAACACGTATCCCGTTATTATATTAATAAAATTAAATATAAAGTAAATGTGTCAACCTCAACCCTGACCACGCGTGAATTCCTGTTATATTATGGTGTAGGCTACAAGCACAAGACTAATCGCTGCTAAGTTGGAGATCTAGTCATGGCTACAAGCACACATACAAAAATATCCAACAATCATGAAGAACTCCCCATAGGGGTGCAAATATAACATAACTAAATCAATTGTCAAAAGTATAATATAAATTAGGGATACGGGCGGCTACCCGCCCTTCATCCCTAAACTAAAAGTCTACTCCTCTATAGGAGTTCTAAACATCATGAAATCCAAGAAAGAAAACAATAATGATAAAACTAAGGATTTGAAGACTCCCCCAATTGGTGTTGAAGTTGATCCTTGCTTTAATTCCCATAGTACTCCAACCACCTGCGCTTCGGGGTTTGAGAACCCTTTGGATCTCGTAGCGGCTTCGGGAAGGAGAGGATGAAAGGAGGCGTGGCAAAAGATACCTAAAACAATTAGGTTTTCGATATTTAAACAAAACGCGGCCGAGCGGCGTGCAGTGCGGGCTGTAGTGCCGCGGCCCCCCTTCCTCAGCGTCCCCCCGTACATATATAATATAATATAATATTATAATATTAAATAATATATAATATACAATATTGAAATATATATAAATATATATATTAATTATCCACGAGACCTATTTGAATTACCGAATTACAGTCCGATTGGTCATTTTTTCGGGCACGTGGTCGGGTTTCTCAAAGTAGTCTTCAATTATGCTTCAATTATACTTTATTTTGCTGCTTTTCAACATTTGTTTGCTCCGTTGCATTCTAAGCCAAAACGTATCTAAATTACAACAAAACACAATGTAAAAGTCGAATATGTCGCAAAAATAAAGAATAAAATATGTAAAATATAAGGTAAATCAGGTTCCTTATCCAACGCACTTGTGCCTCAATAATTGGGATGCTTTATGTCAACCTGAGACTCGAATTTGATCGTATGTACTTTCTTTCCTTTTTCGTGTAATAATCTTACCGATATTAAAAAGTATATATTTGGGTTCCTTTTGATGGAGAAGAAGTTATCTTCTCCATAAAAATATTGTGTACAAGAAAATATTAATTATGATTAAATAATATTTGACACAATTTAGTGTAAATTTAAAATAGTGAATTACTTTAATGTGCAAAAATATCAGCTCGTGGCAAAACCTAAATTAGGCCAATTAAAATGGATTGAGGACTAGTCCGATCAGTACTATTCAATTTGCTCTATGACTTTTTACTTGTTCTAGTCTAGATTTGGACCATTGAGTAACTATACTATTTCAAGAAAATGACCTGCAAGCTAGTCCTAAAAATAGGGTATTCAAACAGAGAACACGTGTTGGCATGTACGAGTATTCAAATATCAATATAGACTGCGAGCTCGACAATTGTTGAGTCTATGAGCTCACCTAATTTGTAGCTATACGGTCCACTCCGCGACGCTTGATTGATATTCTTACCAAACATCAGTTTAGCTCGTTTTCTTTGTAAAGTAATAAAATTTTTTAAAATATATAATACTAACTATGACTGTAAATCATATTAAATAGTATAATAACCAAGCCTACTAGAGCTCATCGAATCTTAAACCCAACCCAAGTAGCTGGCACATATCCCAAGTGCAATTTATAGTGACATACTAGGATTATATATTAGTCTCTTCTTTTCTACAATTCATATGTGAGATTTATATCGGACTCACATGTAAGGTTGCTAACTAAACCTGTCTTATCTTTCTCCTTATCCAAGGAAGTGTTTAATTGAATAGCTATGGAAAAAAGGGGGCTTGTTGGCAGGTTTTTTTGTGGAGCAAGCTAACCAAGAGGAGTGTCTACTTTCCAATTTGACAACCAGGAGGGGGGATCTTTCAGTGCAGCGAAAAAAGATTGGGGCATTCCTTTGGGTTCAGGGGTTTTTTAGCCAGGATCATCTTCCACATTGGGTTGGGGAGGTGGAGGCTGAATGATCTCAAGTCCATGTAACCAAGAAAAGAGAAAGGGAAGGGCTGGTATAGGTTGAGGTGTCCAGCCAAAAGTTCAAGATTTATAGCACCTCTCAGTGGGGGCAACTTACCAATTGAATCGGTGTTGGAGTCTCACTCCTTTTGCCGATAAACCTAGAAGTTGGGCCATCAGCTTGGCCTTCAGTTTGATGGTGACGACAAAGTTATCATAAAGACCCTTCAAGACTTGATATGAAGAGACAAAACAGGAAATCAAGGGCAGTCAATAGTACAAGACGCAAGAGGTAAGGGGTTTTTTTTTTTTTTTTTTTTTTTTCTTTTTGCTATTGTCGTGTGTTCGTTTTAGGGGTTTTTCTGACAATATTTTTTGGGAGCTTCAAGAATATTTTTTTTGTGGTTTTGACAATTTTGATGATTTTCATTTTAGACTTTCGAGTGAAGAATGTGGTTTGTCTTGCCCTTTGTATTTTCAAAGTTTTGAAGCTCTAGCTTGATTGTTGGTTGTCTTCGTATCCTGTCTTGCACCTGTGCTACATTTTCAACGTGTATACTATTTTATTAAAAAAAGAATATAATATATTTTAGCATCATGGGAGAAATATAGTTTTAAAAAAGATACAACCACCCTATATAAGCATATACAAGAAGCAAGGAAAGGCGTATAATTCGTTTCATTTTCTTTTATCTAAATACTTCATTTCTCGCTTTTGCGGGCTTTTTTGAGCTTCACTTTGGTGGATGCGTCGATTTTTATTGAGAGTTTTCTATCTAATTATTGAAAAAAGGTTGCAAAAATACAAAGGAGGTCAACGCCACCATCCGGCCATTAGCAAAGTTTCAGCCTTGCCTTTGGGGTGATCAGTTCCTCAATTACACTCCTTATGATGAGGTACATGTTATTTGCATCGTTTGTCCCTTAAAATTGTTTAAATTAGTGCTTTGAGAGTTTGGATATGTAGTCCTTCCCAAGATGCATGTCTTTTCGAAAGCCAACTAGGTAGTTCCATTGGTGTAACTTCTTTTTGTATTTTGTTCGTTTTCTTTTTGATAATTGAATATAAGCCCGACACAAAATGGTGCACTACATCGGGTAACATATACAAGAGACTAAAATCAAAAATTACATGATGCATATCAGATCCGATTTTACATCTTATGATGCTTGCACTTCCCTCGCACCTTCTAAGTTTGATCTCCACGAGCCTAGAGTTTTTTTTAGACGACTTGACCTTACCAACATTCTTTCATTCAGCTTCGATTATAATAGATGAGTCACCCATTCCCCTCACCATAGCACCAAGGGGATCCATCTCATATCTGATCGAAGATAGTCATTCACCTTACCATTGTTCCCTCCTGTGTTTGACTATCTTCAATCATTAATGAGTATAACTTTGTTCTAATCAATCCTTCATTTGTTGTTTTATTCAGTAATGGTTTCCGACCAATCCCTTTTAATTAAATTATAGTGTGACATTTAATTTAAATTTTTTTTTTTTTTTGGGGCAGGTGGCTAGAGGGCAGAAGGAGCAACAAGTAGAAGAGCTAAAGGATGAAATAAGAAAGGAATTGTTGGCAATTAAAAATATTAAGCAAATGGACCAATTAATCTTAATTTATGCAATCCAACATCTTGGGTTAGAATATCATTTTGAAAGAGAAATTGAAGAAATATTACAAGAAATCTATGAGACCCGCCCTAGCCATGATGAACATGATGATCTCTATCATACTTGTATTCGGTTTCACGTCTTGAGACACCATGGCTTTCATGTATCTTCGGGTATGCTTCTTCTGCTAAGTACTCTATATGTCAGTTTAGTACTAAAACTCGTATATTAGAGTTACGTTAGTACAAGAATATAGGGAATTTGCTGCGGACAAAATCTATTACAAAACTATACCAAAATGGAAATAGCCACAATTTTGCAATGAAAAGGATCCGTTGCAAATCTGTTGCAACTGTGCAAAAAATAAACATAAATATGGATGCAAAGCCCTATAACTCAATTTAGTTTTCGGAATAATAGGTTCTTTGGCATGTATAAGAGTCTTGTTGACCTACAGATTACGAGTTGAAATAACAACAATTCTCACTCTCAACATTAATATAATTTCAATATAAGATATGAGGCAAGTTTATACCTATCTTTGTTTAAAACTCAATGAGCATTTATTATTCCAGAAATCATATTAAAGTACTCATCTCTTCTTAAGCTTGTGCCCATCAACTTAAGTTTTTGAAATAATTAGTTCTTTAACGGCTATTTTGTTGGTATTTATGCAGAAATCTTCGAGAAATTCAAGGATGGAGAAGGGAAATTCAATGAGTCCCTAAAAAGCGACATAGAGGGATTACTAAGCTTATACGAAGCCTCACACTTAAGAGTACATGAAGACCACATACTTGATGAAGCATATGCATTTACAACAACAAATCTCAAGTCCATTATGTTAAGTTTAAGCTCATCCCCATTGAGGGAAAGAGTAAGTCATGCATTGGATCAGTCATTTCACAGGGGAATCACATGCTTGGAGTTGCGCCATTTCATTACTTTCTATGAACAACAAGCGTTGCGCAATGAAACTCTCTTGAAGCTCGCCAAGTTGGATTTCAATTTGCTTCAATCTATTCATAAGGAGGAAGTTATGGATCTTGCCAGGTATGTCTAGAAAGCAACTATCCAGCCCGATGACCTTATGCCCCAGTGATTGGGGATGCTTTACGCCATCCCCGAGGTCCTAGGTTTGAGGCACTTTCCCCCACCCCCATGTAATGATCTTACCAATCATCAGAACAATTTTAAGTTGATGCGTTAAGACCATGAATGGTCTGTTGAGATGTTAACTGAACCCTTCAATTGCAAGACCAATACTCATTGAGCTTAAAGTATGCATAATGCACAAGCTTACTCATACCTTGCACTTGATAATTTTAAGAGTGGGTTTGTTGAAATTCGAAGTTGTAAGCTCTCATTCAATAAAGTTTTGACACCATATCAGTAAAATTAAGTATTCAAAAAACTTAAATTGAAAGAAAAAAGCTCGTAAATAATTTTTTTCACTAACTAGACAAACCCTCTTAACGTAACCAAACACGTATGAGCGGTTTATTCATTCGGCCGCTGACCCGTCTTATTATACTATTTAACTATTTCTTTACCTGCTTATGTGATGGTAGATTTCGATCATGCACAAAGTGCCTTCATGATATGATATGACAATCCTATTTCTTAGTTTGTGTATATTTATAAACAACAAGAATTGATTCTAATTAGATGGTGGGAGACATCTTAAACTTTCATTCTATCAACTTAATCTGTTTGGATACTCCGCTTCGGTGGGTGTACCCATTTTTAATTTTCTTACTAATTATCAAAAAGAAAAACTAGGTGGTGGAAAAAGCTGTACTCAAAACACTCATATGCAAGAGATAGATTGGCAGAGGGCTATTTTTGGACAGTGGCAAACTTACATGAGCCTCAATATTATCTTGCTAGAAAATTTTTTAGCAAGATCTTCTTAGTTGCCTCTATTATTGACGACATTTATGACGCTTATGGCTTGTTCCCCGAACTCCAACTTTTCACCGATGCTGCCCTAAGGTTCGGCTTTCTTTCCCTTATGTTTTTTGAATATTCGGATAAAAAATTGGCTAATTCTTATGTATACGACAACACTACATTGATAACTAATTGATTTTAAATTCTTTAACTAGACAATATTATTAATTCTCGGGTATAAATGATTGAATTTCAGGTGGGATATGAGTTGCATAACTGAACTTCCCGATTACATGAAGTCGGTTTATCAAGTCCTCTTAAAAACTTTCGAGGAAATCGAACATGATTTGGTTACAGAAGGGAGATCAAATTTTGTATATTACGCACGTGAAGAAGTAAGACATACATATATACTTATTGTTAATTGCCTTCAACATAATATATGGAAATATATTAACTATATATAAATTAGTACTGGTTACGGTGTTGCTGAGCATTCGCGGCCAATAGGGTATTTTGCCCTCTTGTACATGGGAATGAAAGATCTTTTTGACCCATTTTGGTTCTGTATTCGAGCTTTTTTTTTTTTTTTTTGATAAATTACGACAAAATGGCTAAACAAGTTGGCCACTGGCTAGGCGAGGCCAGAGTCCGACCGCAACAACACGGGGACCAAAAACAACCAAAACAAAACAAGAAAACCGGAATAGAAACGCTCGCTACAAAACACAAGAGTGCGAGCAAAGGACCAAAAAAGACATGAAGACAAGAAACAACTTTTGCATTCGAGCTAATTCTATGTAGGTTATTTTGTACACTACAAATTTTGTGCATAGTCTGCACTTTTTTTTTGACCAAAAAGACATTCAAAAAAGAAATATTGCCTAAAGTGGCACTTTGTAAAAAATTATTCCCATTGTAGCATCCACGTAGACTAAAAATTACTTTTTGTTTTTTTTTGGATGAGTGCCTCCCTGGCAAAGAAGCAGACCCCTTTAATTAAATTAATATAGTTTAATTAAAATTTTTTTAATAATAATTAAAATAATTTAGGCATTTAAAAACTTTTTTGAAAATATTTAATATATTTTTCTAAATATTTAACAAAATTTAAACTCATTTTAAATTAAAATATCAATTTTTAGGTATTTTCTGTTTATTTTAAATGATATGCCATTAAAAACTAACGTAACCTTAATGGAATTAAAGTATAAAAAGTTTCAAATATTCGAAGTATCTCAAAAATATTTTAAAATTTCAAAAATATGTGAAAAATATATATTATAAAATTAGGGTACTAAACTAAATTTTTTTTCTAAAATTAAATTATATTTTTCGAAAAGTTAATGATGTTACCTAAAATGATTGAAAAAAATTAAACTTTTAAATTTTATTTTCTTGTTTATAAAAAAAATTTTATTTGTTTAAAAATTTAAATATTTTAATAAATATATATATATATATATATAAAGGGGTCTGCCACATTGCAGACCCCTGTCTGCTTGTCCGGCGAATACCTCCCTTTGACAGGGAGGTGTTCATTTAAAAGTCCCTTAGAGACATAGTCGAGTGATCATGATTGTCGGATATCAATGAGATGATAGGGGATTGAATTTCACAAAGCTCAAAGTAGTGTCCTCTTTAATGAGGACTTTAAGGGATTTATCCCCTCCTCCTTCCCCATGACTTTACCATCATAAAAAAATAAATAAATAAATAAAAAATTCATTTAGAAAAAAAAAAGAATTTTATAATTGTTAGTACACGTGGAGGGAATAATTTTTTACAAAGTGCAGATTGAACCAATGCCTAAAATAACATAAAAATAAAAAATATTTTCTAAATTAGTTTTTGAAGAAAAATATTTTTCAAAATGGCATCCATGTCATCATTTAACTTTTTATATTTTTTATTTTTACTTTTTGTACTTTCTTATTTTATTTTTAATATATTTATGATTTTTTAAATTTATAATACTTTCTTAATTACAACAAATAAATTAAAATAAATTATTTATTAAATATTTAGAATAAATTTGTCTACAAATAATTTTATATAAAATTTAATAAATAATATAGTTTAATTTATTTATTATAATACTTAAAATATTATAAATTTAAAAATTTATAAATGTGTAAAAAAATAAAAAAGGATGACATGGAGGCCATTTGGGAAAATATTTTTTTTAAAGGCTAGTTTAGAAAATATTTTTTATTTTTGTGTTATTTTGGACAATGGCTGGAGGCCATTTAGGAAAATATTTTTTTTTAAAGGCTAGTTTAAAAAATATTTTTTTATTTTTGTGTTATTTTGGGCAATGGCTGGAGGCCATTTGGGAAAATATTTTTTATTTTTGTGTTATTTTGGGCAATGGCTCGTGCCAATTTAGGTAATATTTTCTTTTTGAATGCCATTTTGGTCAACGGCTCCTTTTTTTTCGATAATTAGTGAGAAAAAAACTTGTGATACAGAAGCGGTGCCTCAAACAAGAGACCTGAAAAGACATACAAAGCGTGGACAGGAAAAAATAACAAGGAATCTGCAAAACAAGAGAGACAATCACAACCTCCAAAACGACACCAACACAACAAAAAGAAAACAAAATAGAGCAAAAGAAAAACACCCTGCAACTGATAGCACCGGATGCAAAAGAAAAGGCAGCCACCCACAAGCAACTCGAGATAAACCAAGAAAGCCCCACCGAAGAAGACACCACGAACACCCAAAAGCAGGAACCATCACATTCCCATAGATTGAAGCAGAACCTGAAAGAAACACCCAAGTAGACCCCAACCAAGCAGCAAAAAATGAAAGTATCTACAGCTTTATATCTAACAACTGTGATGCTATTAATATACAGATGAAAAAGATGATAAAAGCGTACATCCAACAAGCAAAGTGGCGACACGAAAGAGTGATCCCGAGATATGAAGAGTATAAAAGGGTACCAAGGGTGACATTTGGGTATGACTTGGGAGTTGTCCTGACTTATCTAGGCATGGGAGATATGGCGAACAATGAAGTCTTTGAATGGGCTTGCCAAATTCCTAAGGCTATTGAAGCCACTGGTATTATTGCTAGGCTCTTGAATGATATAGGTGGTCATAAGGTATGTTTTTATTGTTTTCTGTAAGTGATTTGGCATTATGTTTTAAAAACAAGCATGATGTTTGCATAGGTAGGGGGTAAATGAGTCGAGCCTGCTCCCGAGGGTATAAAGTATGAAAGGCTCAGCTTGAAGATCGTTTAGCTTGTTGAGCCAAACTCGAACCTAGTGAAACTCGAGTTCGTAGACTCGCGAGCCAAAACGAATATTTCTTAAAATAATATATTGATGAAGCCAAATTTTAGCCTATATGAGCCAAGCTCGAACTGAAATGAGCCCAAACAAGCCTAGATTGAGCTTAAACGAACTGAAATATTGCATACTTATAATTCAAAGCTTGATGAGCCTTGATAGAGCCAAGCCCAAGCTTCCGACGAGCCGAGCATTGAGTTTGGAAAGCTCGGGCTTGGCTCAACTCAAATACACCACTAGACATACGTAAGATCCATATGTAAGTCTAGTGTGGCATTGTCTTAAAAGTAATTAGCATCATTAAGGGCATGTTTGGTATGTTTTTGGATTTGTAATTTTTGTTTTAATTGAGAAATTAAAAACTTAGTTCTAAAAATAATTTTTCTGTACTTGATTTCAGAAGTTTTTACTCAATTTAGACAGAAATATAAAAAGGAAACACCATAAATATAAGTTCAAAATTATTTGCATGTTAAGAATAAATCTTAATGCGGAAGTGTGGACCCTGATAATTTGATTCGATTCAAATAATATGACTCACACAAAACAAGAAGTAAACAAATATGGAGAAAGAAAGAACAAAACAAGAACACACAATATTTACGTGGAAACCCCTCTTCAATCGAGAGGGGAGAAAACCACGGGCGGAGATGGAGATTCTTTATTAGCTGAACGGAAGAATTACAACGACACTTCCCAGAACGAGATATATGGAAGAATTTCAATCACTCCCTCTGAACTCTCGTAGCACTCGAATATCTTGGAGGAATTACGAAGTCACCTCTTTTTCTTAATGGCGGCTCACACGCTCTTTGATTGGATGCAATCTTATGTAAACCCTATGTCCCTATTTATAGAAAATAATTAGGGCCGGAGGAAAACTACTCCCAATCGATCGGAGAGACCCGATCAATCGTCCCCTCTATGGCCAAAAATACGAATCCTTTCCTTAAATCAGCCGATCGATCGGCTTTCCCTCCCGATCGATCGGTGACCCCACGGCAGCCCCAATAAAAATAAAATAAGTAATTTAAGACATAACCTAACATTGCAAAATAGTAATTTTAGATTTATAAAAAAAAAACTAAAAAAAAAAAATATCAAACAACCCCTAAATTTGTACGTTGATCTCTTTGTCATCGCTCTAATATAGGATTAGTTATTTTAAAAAAAAAACCCTCTCATGCAGGACTCATAATTACTTCACTCATATGTCTGGTGCTAACGCTCTTCCTCAATGCGTTTCTTCCTCAATCATGTATATCATCTTCTCTAATCCATTTGAATTTTTAATCAAGAAAACTATATATAATATGATGCCTGTTGATCAATTATTCTAACACGTTAAAGATGATCAAATTTACGTAGTTTGAGCAGAGTAGAGATCACGTGGCGTCATCAATGGAGTGCTACATGAATGAGTACAGTGTATCTGAAGAAAAAGCGTGTAACGAGCTACTTAAGGAAGTGGAGGCTGCTTGGAAGGATGTCAATGAAGTCATGCTACGACCTTATATCCAGCCCAAGCCCTTGCTTGACCGCATCCTTAACCTAACTCGCGTGCTTGATGTCTTCTACAAGGGCGAAGACGGGTACACTACTGTTAGTCAAACTGTCAAAGATAAAATTACCTCTGTGCTCGTTGATCCTATTCCTATGTAACAAGTCTCTAACGTATTTAAGTCATTATATAGTATGTAATAAGTTCTTCCTAGTGAAGAACAACGCGGTGCATGTGAAAATCTTCCCCCTTTTCAAATGTTTGTAACCCTCATTAAAATATTATTGTACGTCTTTACCACTTAAAAGGTATGAGAATTGTTGGTGTGAAGCTCTTTGGTGTGTAATGAGTTTTAAAATGTATTATCTGTTGAATTTGAATATTTATGTTATTTTGATGGTTTTTATTGATATGTAACTGGTAATCGATAATAGAATTAACTATAAGATAAAGATATTAAAAAAAAAAAGAGAGATTATGGTTGATCGTTTTGCTACGTTTGATCATCTTTCCCTATTCTTGGCCCGTCTCATCTTGTGATGTTACATGTATTTTATATCCGTTTGATTTTTCTTGCCTATTTGTTTTCATTTTGTTCTATTTTTATAATTACTTGGTTGTTTTTGTCTTTATTCCTTGATTCCCACTTTTATGTAGATTGTTTGTGACCCTTTTGTACAACCTGCCGTTTTGTACTGCGGATCTGTTGTTGAATGGCCCATGAGTCTAGTTGGTAGCCCAGGCTCGGCCCTCTTTTCTTTTTTTTGAATATATATATAATGTACATGCAATACAATCATAATAGTGTCTTATAAATTATAAATATATTTTATAAAATAAGTTATAGTGCTTAGGGCCTAGGCTTTGCCCCGGGACAGGCTGGGCCCAAACGGGCTAGGCGCAGCAGGGCCGGTTTGAAGGCTGGCCCGGCCCTTTGGCCATCTCTAGCCCTGTCCAACACATTGGTTGAATATGTTAATTTGACGTCACCAATTATCTACATCTAAATTGTCAATAATGATTTTTTTTATAATTAAGAGAATAAAATACTCAAACGTACATAGAGAAAGTCTCTTAAATAAAAACGATGTAAGAGAAAGAAAAGAAAGAAAAAAAAAAAAGACATCTCAAGAAGAGAATTTCTAAGTCCAAAACACGAGATGAGCAAAGCAGAGCAACCGTCACCCGGCTTTGCCCATGGTCCACAACTACGGCTGTTGCCTGGAAAGAAAACCGAGCATATGCAAGAGCATTGTCAATATTGATGTTGTAATCTCACTATACCATTTATATGGCGTTCTTTTAGTGCGACGGATCACACGTTTCACACAATCGGTTGAATACATTAACGATATTGGATATGTTGAGTTTAAACTCAGCCAATTGAAACTGAAATAATACAACCCATTTGTCCCATAACTAAAATGACAGGGGTCAAAATGACCTAAATCAATTCGATCCCCATCAATTTTAACCTGAATTCCGAAAAGAGCTAACCCAATTAATTGAAAATATGAGATAACTTGAACACAAATGATCTAATGCAATACTCGACCCGATTTGACATGAAACTCGAACTGAAAGCAAATCACTCCGACCATAACTCAAATGCAATGTCGATCAAAATTCAATCATAACTGATTTAAAACACAAAATACTCCAACTCAATTGACCAAAAACTTGCTTTGATTCCAATCATTATAAAATTATAATTCCGATCTCTAATTCTTTTAATGAACCAAATAATGGAATTTTAATTCAATCAGAATTCTAATTCCACCAATTAAAATTAAAATTACAATTCTACATTTAAATTTAAATTTAAATTTTATATGTCAAATATTAGCCTTAAAGTAACTTTCTTCGCATCGTATTATTGAATGGAATTTTTTTTTTTTTTTAATAGAACAAAGCCCGAGGGCTAGGAGCTAATATATATATATTATCATTTAGAATAGCGTACAGATTCGACGGAATATCCCGCCACCAAAAGTGATTACAACATAAAGAAGCGTGCAACGAGGCAACAAAATGGGCAGTCTTATTACACAACCTAGGGGCCCAAGCAAACTCGATGACCGGCACGGAGGACATGAAGAAGCCAATATCATTGACGATTGCGGCAACCTCGGTAGGGACCATCCAAGACCCACAAAGGGAGGAGATAATATCCTTACAATCGGACTCGAGGATGATGGACCTCCAATTCTGAGATTGAGCAAGTGAGCAGGAAGCCCTCACAGCTAGAGCCTCCGCGACCCGAGGGTTGACCGCATAAACCGAACCACACTAGCCTCCAGCCACCGACCCAGAGCTGTCACATGCTCCACAAGCGATAGCAGATGTATCACGACCGTGGGACCGAGCAACGTCACAATTAATCTTAATACGGTTGACGTCCGGAGGGGTCCACCTAGGATAGCTCGGTGAAGGGCGCAAGGCCTGGATCTGGCCCATGCGAACAGGACCCGAGAGGGAGGCAGCAGTCCCAAATTCAGAGGCCTGCCTGGACGCCAACAGCGGCACCATCAAAGGATCGCTACAACGATTATCATAAATGAACTCATTCCTAGCTTTCCAAAGACCCCAGCAGAGATAAGCAATACTACTCAGATCATGAATAGGAAGCTCAAGATCAATGGTAACATGTTCCCATCACCAAACAAAACCTCTAAACCCAGAAATCAGTGGGCGGAAGCCCCACTAGGAACCAAACCAGGAGGCTCTCGAAGAGGGGCAAAAGAACAGAATATGTTCAAGGGATTCGACAGGGTCCTGGCATCGAAGGCAACAAGGATCATAGGAAATCTTCCGGGCAAAGAGGTTTTCCTTAGTCGCAAGGGCGTTCGAGTATGCTCTCCAAATAAAGTGCGTGAGTGGAAAATAGTTTATATCACAACTTTATCATTTCTTTATATAATTTAAAAACAATTATGAAAACGGGAAATATTTTTCTCTACTAAGGAAAAATTGACTTCCACACAGCGCAAGAGGACTGTTAGACTATATTATTTAGGTGTTATTACTATATGTAACTGAGCCCAATGGGCCTGCTTTGTATATGATGTAAATCTCATTATAAGTTCTATAAATATACGAGAGGACTTTAGCATTATGTGTGCTTCTCATTCTTTTATGATATCAGAGCTCTCGAGCCATCTCGTAAAGGCAAAATCTAGCCTCCTTTTCTTTTTCAATTTTCCAAAAAAAAAAAAAATCCTCACGGCCACCCAGCACCCCAGCGCCCAACCAACCCTAGCCGCTGCCCCTCCCGGCTAACCCTAGCCGCCTAGTTTTCTGCCGCGGCTCCGCCTCGTTGTAGCACCCCTCCCGTGTTTTCAAGAATTTTAGTTTTGAATTGGTAGCCCATTGTTTCGACACCGCTATAGGCAAACCCTAGCCTTGAAACGGTAATTTTATTTGTGGTGTTTGATTTGGTTTGCAGTGTCTTTGTTTGCTGGCTGCTGTCAATTATGCTTAACCCAGTGATTGGTTCTACTTCAAACCCGGGCTACCTTTCTTCGGTGCTCCCATTTATGGTGAAAATATGTCATATCTACCATTTTTTCATCCCGCAATTAATACTTATGCCACTGGTTCCAATTTCTATTCAGAGTTTGCGTCTCCTCAAACTATTTTTCAATCTCTAACTGCTCATTCTACAACTATAGTTGATTTTCTCTGGATAATGGATAGTGGTGCATCGTCTCATATGACTAATAACCCCAATTTGCTAATGTCTCTTCGTCCTTATCATGGTTATGATAAAATATTAGTTGGTAATGGCGCTTGTTTATCGATTGATAGGGTTAGATCTGGTTCTCTTATTACACCTGTTGGTCATTTCAATTTGCATAATGTCTTGTATGTTCCTGGTCTTTCCACTAATTTAATCTATGTTCATCAATTCTGTAAAGATAATTGTTGCATTTTAGAATTTGACTCGGGTGGTTTCTCCATTAAAAATGCTACAACAATGTCCCTCATTATTCGTTGTGCTAGCTCGGGGCCTCTTTTTGCTGTTCCCAAACCAAACACAGTCAGTCGACTTGGTCAACCTGGGCAGCCCGTGGCGTCCTCTCCACATGTTTCCCTAGTTGCTTCCAAAAACACACAATCTCTCTGCCATCATCGACTTGGCCATCCCGGGGAGCTAGTCTTGTCCACGTTTGTCAAACAAAAATTTATTTCTTATTCGAGTTCTTCTGAGTCCAATTTGTGTCATGCTTGCCAACTCGGTAAGCATAGTTATTTACCTTTTCAAAAGTCTGTCACTAGTACTACACTTCCTTTCGATATTGTTCATTCTGAAGTATAGACATCACTTGTTATTAGTTTCAGTAGTTTTAAGTATTATTTGCTATTATTGGATGATTATTCTCATTTTGTGTGGATTTATCCTATGCGTGCCAAATTTGAGATTTTTGACCTGTTTGTTCAGTTTCGTAATCTTGCGTTGAATTAATTTGGTGCAGAAATCAAACATTTTCAATATGATAATAGCACTGAAAATATCAACTGTGACTTTAATAACCTTTTCCTGCAAATGGACATTCTCAGTAGGGTTTCCTGCCCTCACACCTCCCAATAGAATGGAAAAGCTGAATGCATGCATCGTACTATTGGTAACATGATGCGTTCCCTCTTGTTTCAAGCATGCATGCTTTTGGAATTTTGGGCTGAAGTAGTTTCTGTTGTAGCTCATATTATCAACCTTCTACCGTCCACTTGTATTAAGAAAAAGATCCCCTTTCAACGTTTGTACAAGAAGCAAGTTAATTACGATCATCTTCGGGTTTTTGGTAGTGCCTGCTATCCGAATCTAAGTGCCACCACGTCTCATAAGCTTGCTCCGCACTCTACCTTATGTGTTTTCTTGGGCTACCCACATAATCACAAAGGTTATTGTAAAGAAACTTAACAAATCCAGTATGCTAAGATACCAATTTGTCGAGGGAAACTGAATGCGGAAGCGAAAACCCTGATAACTTGATTCGATTCAAACAGTATGACTCACGCAAAACGAGAAGTAAACAAATATAGAGAAAGAAAGAACAAAACAAGAACACACAATATTTACGTGGAAACCCCTCTACAATTGAGAGGGGAGAAAACCACGAGCGGAGATGGAGATTCTTTATTAACTGAACGAAAGAATTATAACGATGCTTCCCAAACGAGATATATGGAAGAATTACAATCACTCCCTCTGAACTCTCGTAGCACTCGAACATCTTGGAGGAATTACGAAATCACCTCTTTTTCTTAATGGCGGCTCACAACCTTTGATTGGATCTGAATTGGAGAAAAAACTCTCTCTCTCACCAAAGCCAAAACCCTAAGCCCTTATTTATAGAAGACGGCTAGGGTTTGCTGAAAACGACTCCCGATCGATCGGCCAATTCCGATCGATCGACCCCTTCACGGCCAAAATCCCAAATCTTTCCTTAAATTATCCGATCGATCGGCAGCCCCATAAAAATAAAACAAGTAATTTGAGACATAACCTAACAAATCTCCACCTTGGCTCAAATTATATACATAAAAGAATTTCCTCCACCTTCTCCACAAAACCCCCACACACGGGGTTAACACAACGAAGTACGAAACCTAGCCGTGTGAAGCTTGAACTTCCTGTTAGGTAGAAACTAAGTGAACATATCTGAGAGATTTCGGCAATGCCAATCTTCTTCTCTGAATTGGCTCTTGACACATCATCTGAAACAGCCACCTGCTGCTGAACTGTGTTACTGAACTGAACTCCCTCTGGCTTACTCACCTGACATGAATCACAAACAATTGATGACATCTTCTGTGGAGATAATAACAAAGACTCACCAAACATGACACGTCTACTCATCAGGAATTGCTTAAAACTAAAACCTTTCTGCTTCCCATAAAGCCCTTGTTCATATACCACCAGTCCTCTGGATTGACCACACAAAGAGCCCCTCACACTGTGCTCAGACAGACCCCTATCACCTGAACGATCCAATCTCAAACGTCCTAAATTTGTGATCTCTGGTTCTGTCAACAACAAGGATGATGACGATACTACAACAGATCTAACAAATGTGGAACCGACAAGCTCATACAACGTACCTGACCTTCTGCGCTTCATAACTGTCAATGCACCCTTAACGACCTTCAAAACTCCACCTTCAGCTGTGTACCTGTACCATTTAGACTCAGGAGTACCTAAAGAGATGAGATTTTTCTTCAAATCAGGAACATGATGAACATCGTCCAAAACCCTGATGGTGCCATTGAACATTCTAAAACGAATTGTTCCTATACCCAGAACTTTGCATGGATTATCATTACCCATCAAAGCAACTCCACCTTGAATAGACTCGTACGTGGAAAACCAATCCCGATTGGGACAGACATGATAGGAGTAACCCGAATCCAAAATCCAACTATCTTTCAAATTGAACTCAGGTTCAGACACGAACAAAAGAAGATCTTCATTCTCACCACCAACAACACTGGCTACTATGGATCTCTGGTCGGACTTGTTATCTGCTTCTAATTTTCTCTTAAGCTTGTAACAGTCCTTCTTAATGTGCCCCTCTTATGACAGTAGTTACAGGTTAGGTCTTGATACCTAGACTTAGACTTGCTTCCACTATGATCATACTTGGTTCTCCCTCTCACAAATAAACCACTACCTGAGTTATACACAAAGTCAGATAATTCCCTATCTACTCGTTCTTTACTCAGTAGGTTTCTCTTAACTTTATCAACAGATATGGTTTGTCTACCCCCATAAATCATGCTTTCGACAAAACCCTTATATGAAGTAGAGAGAGAACATAACAACAACATTGCCTGATCTTCATCCTTAGGAACATCATCCAATTCTTTCAAATCTTGAATAATTGAATTAAATTCACTGACGTGGTTCTTAAGTGACGTACCTTCTGACATATGAAACGTGAATAACCGGTGCTTAACTGCGAGTTTGTTGGAGACAGACTTGAAACAGAACATATCCTGCAATTTCTCCCACAACTCCTTAGCGGTCTTCACTTCCAGAACTTCTGTCAAAACGTCATCGGTAAGACACATCTGAATTACTGTGAGCGCCTTCTCATCCAACTCCTCCCATTGTGCTTCTGTAAGATTCTCTGATTTCTTCTCTTTCCCATCTAAAGCTTTCTTCAAGCCATTCTGAGTCAAGAGGCCCTTAACGCGAACCTGCCATAAACTGAAGCTCCCTTGACCACCAAACTTCTCAATTTCGGATCTAATTGTGGACGTCATATTATCAAATCAAAATAAACAGGGCTCTGATACCAATTTGAAAAGTAACTTAACAAATCTAGTATGTTGAGATACCAATTTGTGTAGGGAAAACTGAATGCGGAAGCGAAAACCCTGATAACTTGATTCGATTCAAATAGTATGACTCATACAAAACGAGAAGTAAACAAATATGGAGAAAGAAAGAACAAAACAAGAACACACAATATTTATGTGGAAACCCCTCTACAATCGAGAGGGGAGAAAACCGCGAGCGGAGATGAAGATTCTTTATTAACTGAACGGAAGAATTACAACTACACTTCCTAAACGAGATATATGGAAGAATTACAATCACTCCCTCTGAACTCTCGTAGCACTCGAATATCTTGGAGGAATTACGAAATCACCTCTTTTTCTTAGTGGCGGCTCACAACCTTTGATTGGATTTGAATTGGAGAAAAAACTCTCTCTCTCACCAAAGCCAAAACCCTAAGCCCTTATTTATAGAAGACGGCTACGGTTTGCGGAAAATGACTGCCGATCAATCGGGAGGGTCCCGATCGATCGACCCCTTAATGGCCAAAATCCCGAATCTTTCCTTAAATCATCCGATCGATCGTCTTCCCTCCCGATCGATCGGTGACCCCACGGCAGCCTCATAAAAATAAAATAAGTAATTTGAGACATAACCTAACAGTTATAAATGTTTGGATCTTCTACTAATAAAGTCATTATAGTATGTTGTTTTTGATGAAGCAGATTTTCCATTTGCACGATTGGGTACTTTCTCTCAAGGTACAATGACTCGGCTTCATCAAGTCTTTTCGCCTCTGCTCACGTCTTCACCATTCGCGGGCCTCTAACCACCACTGCTGCTGCCTCCTGCGGCGCCACCCATCGCAGCTGCCGCACCCCCCTGGCTCCTGTACCACCGGCTGTGCCTGCAGCCCCTCCAACCATGCCACTAAATGTGGTTGCACATCCTCCGGCACTGGGTTCGGCTCCCCCTACTTCCTCTATTCATCCCATGGTGATTCGTGCTCGTGCTGGTATTGTAAAACCTCTTCTCAAACCTTCTATGATTGCTCATAGTACTTTGCCCGAGGTACCTTTTTCTTATAACCAGGCACTTACTGATGAGAACTGGAAGCATGCTATGCTCGATGAATTTAATGCTCTTATTCGTAATAAGACATGGGATCTTGTTCCTCCGCCCCCTCATGGTAACATTGTTGCTCTAAGTGGGTTTTTCATATTAAACAAACATCTACAGGTCAAGTTGAATGGTATAAAGCTCAGTTAGTTGCTCAGGGATTTACACAACGATATGGCATTGACTACGGTGAAACTTTTAGTCATGTTGTTAAATCTGCTACTGTTCGTACTGTTTTGACTATTGCTACTTCTTGACACTGGCCTATTCATCAGCTTGATGTCATAAATGCTTTTCTTAATGGCACACTTAATGAAAAGGTCTATATGAAGCAACAACCGGGTTTCATCAGCTGTCAGTATCCTGATCATGTTTGTAAGCTTAATAAGTCCCTTTACGGTCTCAAACAGGCACCACGTACTTGGTACACTTGTTTTTCTACCTTTTTACAACGGTTGGGTTTTCAAAGCTATAAGTTAGATTCTTCTTTATTTGTCTTACATTGTGGACATGATATGGCTATATTATTGGTCTATGTTGATGATATCGTTCTCACGGCATCTTCTCATGCGGTACTTCATGATCTACTTCGCTCTCTTCAATCTGAGTTTGATATGACCGACTTGGGGCACCTTAATTACTTTCTCAGCATCTTAGTATCTCACCTCTTTTCGGGGTTATTCTTGTCTCAATCTAAATATGCACATGATCTTCTAGACCGGACCGACATGCTCTCCTGCAAGCCTGTTACTACACCTACAGATTCCAAGTCCAAGCTTTCTTTAGAAGACGGCGAACTTATGACTGATCCCACCTTATACAATTCCATTGTTGGTGCCCCTCAATATCTCACCTTAACTCGTCCTGACATCTCTTATGCAGTTCAGTAGGTGTATCTGTTTATGCATGCTCCACAATCATCGCACTGGATGGCTGTTAAGCGCATCCTTCGCTATATCAAGGGCACTATTGGTCATGGTTTGACTATCTCCCTGACACGTTTGGACCAACTTGTGGCTTATTCGGATGCTGATTGGGATGGTTGCCCTGACACTCGCCGTTCTACTTTTAGTTTATGTGTTTTCCTCAGTGGAAACATTATCTCTTGATCCTCTAAACGAAACCCCACTGTCTCTCGTTCTAGTGCCAAGGCCGAGTATCGTGCGGTCTCCAACGCCGTGTCCGAATGTTGTTGTGTTCGGTCTCTCCTTAGTGAGCTTAGTCTTCTTCTTCCATGAGCTACTTTGATCTATTGTGATAATGTTTCTGCCATGTACATGTCTACCAACCTCGTCCAGCATATTCGCACAAAGCGTATCGAGATTGACATCCATTTTTTTCGTGAGCTCGTTCAAATGGGTCTTGTTTGAGTACTTCATATTCCTTCCCCACAGCAGATTGCCGATATCTTCACGAAGAATCTTCCGCGCACTCTTTTTCTGCTATTTAGATCCAATCTTCGCCTTTGTTTACCTCCTGCTTCGGTTGAGGGGGAATGTTAGACTATATTGTTTAGGTGTTATTACTATATGTAACTAAGCCCAATGGACCTGCTCTGTATATGATGTAAAGTCCATTATAAGTTCTATAAATATACGAGAGGGCTACAGAATTATGTGTGCTTGTCATTCTTTCATGGACAACATTTCCTTCACAGAGGAAAATGTTATCTGTCTTAAGTACTGCACGTCATATGCTTCACTTCAATTTTAACTTGATCAAGTATAAATCTCATACAAATTTATAGAATAAATCTGTTTTATTATAAAATCATTTTCTTTAAAAGTTTTTTTTAAAAAAAAACTATTTTTAATTGAAAATATTTTGTAAAAAAAAAATTCTTAAGGAAATGTTGAACTAAACGGAGCTCTAGTTTTAACCTTTTTGAAGGAAGCTGAGAAAAGATTTACTTGACTTTGCATTATTCTTTGTCAAATTGGCTAAAAGCTTTCATAACTATACAATTTCTAGTTATGAAATATTCCCAAGTCTTCACCCATTAGGTTAAGTTTTTGCAAAATTTGAGAACTTGATACGGTGATAGAGTCTTGTTAACCAAAAGGTCACAAGTTCGAATCACAATAGTCCATACTTTCAATATTAATATAATTTAAGCACAAAGTATGAAGTGAATTATAAATCCAACTTCCAACTCTTTTGACTAACCGAACAATGGGATTTCAATTCCATTATAATTCGAATTCTATCAGAATTTCAATTCCAAATCCAATTCCAATTTTATATATCAACCCAAATCTTATAAAAACGTACAAGAAAAGCATTACTTGCATTCATTTTTAGGATTGTATGGTAGTACAATAGCATTCTAAATAGAAATAGCGACGGATAATAATTAGGTGAAGTTGTTACTGTATATTTCATCATATTAAATATCTTTTAAATCAATTATATAATTATAAAATATTTGAAATACTATGATGGTTTTAAAGATAGAAACATTTTTATTTTTCAAGAAAATTTTTAATTGAAAACGGAAAAATTGGAAAGTTATAGATGAGTCCAGTTTTTCAATTGCGAAAACTAGAAAATATCTCCCAACTTTTTATTTTATTTATAGAGAAAGAAAACATTTTTTTCAAATTTTTTTCCGGCGGTGTTTTTCAATTTTCCTTTTTTTTTTTTTTTATAGCGAAACAAAGCCCGAATCATGATTATCTCACCTACTATTATTATCTAATTTATATTATTAAGCCATTCTTGTGATATAATAGATAATTTACTTTTTCAACATGATAATTTTATTCCGTAGAAAAAGAAATCTTTTTCTAAGGACGCAACCAAACAATTTACTATGAAAAAAATATAGATCTTATTGAGATGGATAGATCAAAAAAAGATAAATTGAAATATGATGACTATAAGTTTGATCGAATGCAGCTTAATCGAGTTGTGTTTGTTAGAAATGGTGTACTTCAATTTTTCGTTTAAGGCATTTTTTTCATATAGATAATTGAAAAGTAGGCGGAGTTAATTAATATATTCCCTTTTTTTTTCTTGTGTTAAAAGTCTAGAGAGCTTAGAGTGCATCTTGAAGGCTACGTACGCACATTACTTTAGGCCACTAGGCCAGTGCGTGGCGTTGTGCCACAATGCAGACATTTTACGGTCTGGAACTTTATTGTTACGATAGTATGACTAGTTATTGAGGGGAAATAGAAACATGAGAGTTGGGACAACCCTTCGGACTTGAGATTTATTACCAAAATATTCGCTCTTTCCTTCAACAATGGAGCCAAGTTTCTTGCCTTTTCCTTAACTTCCCAACGGGTGAGTCTCCGACCTACAAATCAGTTACCTCAAACACATAGAGCTAACTTTTCTCTTCCTCTGTAAAACTACTTTCCTCTTCTTCAATATAATTTTCTGCGCGAGGTGTTTTTCCTTCTTGTATTACTGGGCAATTTGAGGCATATTTTAATTCTCCATTCAAAAGTGCACTATAATGGTGGACATTGAATTAATCCTAGGAGGCAGAGTGCTAATTGGTCTTATTGTATCAATACATTGGTGTAAACAATTTGGGACAATGATGAACTCCACGACACGACTAATCTTCGTTTGATATCCTTTTTTTTTTTTTGGTAAGTATTCATTTGATATCTTACTCATAGTCTCTTAGTCTCTTGTTTCAGTCTACTATTAATTCCCCTTGCTGTTCTATTTTGCTTGAGATGGAAGTGTTGGAGTTCCAAAGTTATAATATTCGAGTACAAGGTTCATTCTATAAAGGTTCAGGGTCGATTTCCTCAAGCTTGAGATTTGTTATGCCTGAAGTCTTGGGTTGGTCCTTTTAGGTTCAATTTGTCTATCTTGAGTTGAAAATTTGATTACTCATTACCATATTTTTTCGACAACTTTTACATGCGAAACTAGCTGTATGTGTTAAAATGAATTTGTCCTAATTATGAAAAAAAATGTGTTAAAACAAATTCTTTACGTCTATATAGTATTCTATTCAACTTCAAGGGTGGGCCGTGAAGTTTAAACTTCCCTGTTGAATAAGATCAATTTTTATAAGCAATTTTTCTGATCCGTTACATTTACTCACATGCTGGG
The DNA here is from genome assembly GCA_018398585.1 of Simmondsia chinensis. Classification (NCBI taxonomy): domain Eukaryota; kingdom Viridiplantae; phylum Streptophyta; class Magnoliopsida; order Caryophyllales; family Simmondsiaceae; genus Simmondsia; species Simmondsia chinensis. Next base: position 3,161,809 of record JAGTTD010000002.1, on the reverse strand, counting down.
AAAAGTTGATTCTCATGGTGACGTTCCTTTTCTTTTTTGGTGTGGATAGAAGTAGCCCTTTAGTGGTCTGACTCTCTTCATTTGGTTCAACTTGTAAAGTTATAAAAATGCTCTAGTTAATTGTAAGGCTTGCGTTTGATTGACAAAAAAGATTTGTTTACATCTTTTTTAAAGTTTAAATGCAAAGACTAAAAATATATTTTACAATTAAGTAGAAAAAGATGCAAAACTAGATCTTAAAAAAATATTTTAAAAATACTATATTAGCATTAAATCTTCACTACCATGACCTATTTTCACTTTTTATCAGCTACGACCATCCCATCATTTATCCATATGGGTTGCTACGTTCACCACCTTCCACTACTATGACTAGCCATTATTATATTTTTTTTACCTACTATTATTAATTAATTTATTCCATTGAGTTAGTTTTGTGATTATGATAGATAAATTTTTCTAAAGATGTATTCAAATATTTTATTATGTCAAAAATGTATTTCTATACTGCACAACCAAATAATTTATATTATATTATATATGCGCTGCCCCCGGCCGGTTCCTGAGCCTTGGCCTGGTGGGCAGACGGTCCCCCAACAGCTACATGGGGGGACTGCAATATTAAAAAAAAAAATAATATATAATTTATTTTAATAAATACTCATCTAATTTTCTCATTTTATCATAACAATTTCTCCATCAAATTCTCTCTTATCTACTAATATAAAGTTCTCTTGCTCTTAATTTCTGAAGTTCAAAGTTGCAACTTGTTCTATTTGTAAAATCTTATACAAGTAGAAATTTCAGTTTTTATTTCCATAAAATTTAGTATCAAAATTTTATTTGTTTGCCATTTTTATTTACTGAACTTGCATTATGAGTTGCATTTTTTAATTAATAATTAATAATACTACCATGGCACACAACTCTTCTTCATTTAGAGCCAGTAAATCTAGTTCAACCTCTTCACGACTGCCTAAAATTCTTAGGACGGGTAGAGTTGTCAAACTTAATACCCAGGAATGAACATTTTTAGAATCCGGTCTGTCCTCTCCCAACACAGACACTATAAATTTGGAGGAACAAGAACAGTACTACTACGGCCAGGATTTACCTAAATTGGGGGGTGCTTAAACTTCACAATTCCAAGAAGAACCCACACCCACGATGACACCACTAGTAGTAGGCGTAATACTAGTGAGGTGTGGAAGCACTTCATACTAGATCGGACAGTTAACAAAGCCTACTGTAAATTATGTGACCCCCTAAAACTTTTAGTCATTCACGTGATGGTGGGACAGGCACCTTAAAAAAACACCTAGCAAGATGCCACCCCGAACTAAACCCATATAGATTCCAGCAACATTTAATACAACAAATAACCGGTGCACTTGCTAGCTTTAGGTTTTCACAAGAAAACAATAGGCGAGAATTATTAAAACATATCATTGGGGCTGAAAAGCCATTTAACACTGGCGAAGACCCTAGATTCGTCCAGTATTGCCAAAATGAGTTAAACCCCGCCGCCATAAAGGTTCTTCGGAACACTTTCAAGCGAGATGCATTTAAAGAATTTTTTTAAATGAAAAATGAGCTTGCAGACATTTTTAGGACGAACACGAGCATGTTCTCGTTGACGTCCGACATGTGGAGGTCGAAACTTGGTGTGCCTTTCATGTACATAACGGCACACTGGATCGATTCTTCCTTCATTATACAAAAAAGAATAATTCATTTTTGCCATCTAGATTATCCCTACACTGCTGAGATAATCATGGGTGCCATTACACAGGCATGCCGTGAGTGGGGTATAGACCATAAAATTTTTAGCATTACTTTGGACAACGCTACAAGCAACAACGCATTCGTAAAATAATTGATTAGGCACATGAGACCCATGTTAGATCGGAAATATTTTCATTTACATTGCATATGCCATATTATATATTTAATGGTAACAGATGGTTTAGACCTAATACAAGTTTCTCTTGAGTGTTTAAGAGAAGTTACTATAGCAATCAAATCATCCGGAATTAGGAGGAAAAGATTTGAAAATCTTTATGACACGCATGGTATATAATATAAACAATTTAAATTAGATACACAAAATAGGTTGTCATCAACAGTAAATATGTTAGAAAGAACACTACCATATAAAGATATAATTCATTCAGGAGGGCACCAACACGCCGTCACCGGATCCCATTAGAACTCCGAAGTTAAGCGTGCTTGGGCGAGAGTAGTACCAGGATGGGTGACCTCCTGGGAAGTCCTCACCCTCAGGTTGGGGGCACTGGAAAATAGCCTCTCTTCAAGTTAACATCCTGAAGAGGGAAGGTTGCGTACATCCGCCCCCCCCCCCCCCCCCCCCCCCCCCCGACCCTGCGTAGGCGGGAGCCCTTGAGGCACTGGGTATGTTCCTTTTATTCATTCAGATCTTAGGTCTTTTAGTTTAGAAGCAGTAGATTGGAATACAATTAGCGAAGTATGTAAACTTTTTAGTACGCTTAAATACGCTACGACTTTTTTTCTGGTTGTTATTATCCTACCATGCCACATGCAATATCTAGATTAGTAGATATTGCTGCTTGGATGACAGATAACCAATCCAACCCCTTGTTGGAGGCCTCGGTTGCCGCAATGAAGGTAAAATTTATTAAATATTATTTTGAACTACCTCTTACTTAATGTTTTGCCACCATTTTGCATCCCGATTATAAACTAACGGGTTTGCACTTGTTTTATAAATTTTTTTACAAAAAAATTAAATCCAACTTTTGATAACGTAACTTTTATTGTGAACATCGATCGAGATTTACCTGAATTATTTTTCTTGTATTCTCGAAGATTATCGACTGATAATCCTCACGGTTCTTCCACATTTTATAGTTCTTCCTCATATAGTAGTAGTGTTGAAGAAAAGTCATATGCGTGGGAGATGTTGGAATGATTCAAGCCCAAACAAAATCTAATGTCATGTGAGGAGTTAGATTATTACTTGCGTTCGCTGATGCTCCATTTCTTCTCGACACCGGCGAGTCGGCGCTTTGACATTTTGCAATGGTGGTGTTGCAACCAAACTCAATATCCCGTGCTTTCCGTCATGGCATAGGATATATTAGCATGTCCATTTCTTCGGTAGCATTTAAAGTGCAGGTGGCAGGTTGCTTGGAACGAAAAAAGAAAAGCTATCATCATCCAGCTTGCAAATGTCGGTGTACTTGAAGGACTGGCTGCATGCAGCGGATAGGGAGCAAGACCAGCTGAAGTTGGGTTCATCGAGCGAGGATGAAGACAACTGTACTACGGATACGTCAAGTCCCGGCTTACCAACCCCTGCCAGCTTAGACTAAGTAATTCTTTGTTTTTTAGTCAAAAAAGCCCCAAGGTGTATTGTAATTGTATTTCTCTATAGTATATATTTTTATAGAATATATTTGTAATTTTAAAAGGTGTAGTTTTATTTTTTAATAATTTACGACATATTTTATTTTATTTTATTAGCTATATTTACCAATATGTATGATGGTGTTGTACTGCATTTGTATATTATATTATTCATCAATGAATTATAATTATTTTTTTTGTCAAAAAGAATGTGTATTTTATATCTTTACCAGTTGTATTTTAAAAAAAAACTGGGAGGGGAGAATGCCGGGCCGGCCCGGGCCAGATGACCCCAGGCCCGGTCAGAAACCAGGCCAGAACTAGCCCGTGGCCACCTCTGTGTGGATATGATCTATCTAGCATTTGACTTTTTTTGACTAATATCTATAAGGCAAATTTAATATTATTTACGGAATAAAACTATTTTTATTAGAGCATGATTACAATCTTTAAAATAATTTTTGTGTCTTTTATTATTTGTAAATTATAATATTACTTATGTACTTTTACATAAAAGACAAAAATCACTTCAAGTACTTTTATATACTATTACACCATGCCCATTAGGGCATTGGCATAGTGGTTTGCATCGCTGGCACCCATTCAGGAGGTCCTGGGTTCGATTCCCACTTGCTTTCCTTGTGATCCTTTTAATTGAGTATTGAAAAAAATAACAATTTACGGCCAAGATTTATGGAGTATTGAAAAAAAATAATTTCCCTTCCCTTACCCTTCTTTCTTTCTGCTACATGAAAAGGTATGGATCGTAAATTATTATTTTTTTTAAATGTTCAATAAATATAGGCCGTCCATTACAATAGAGGGTTAGGATTCGCCCCTCTCACCCTCTCATAAGAACGTCATATATATATATATATATATATATAGACACAATTCATATGAGAAGGTGAGAGGGGCCAATCTTGGTAATGGACGATTGAGATTAGTCCATGTTTTATAAATTAAAAAAATTTATCCATCTCACCTCTCACTTCCCTTCACCTCCCCCAACCCTTCTTTTCTCTCGCACCCCACCATCGCCCTCCAGTGCACACCGCTAGCCACCGCCGACCCTTACCTACAGTCGCCGCCCATGCCCATCACCACCGTTGCCGCCCACCTTTGCTTCTTTCTTCCGATACCCTCTATCTCAACCCCCTATAAACCTTCACCCCCACCACCCACCGCTACCACCGTCGTCCACCACCCCTCCTTTTCTCTCTTTTCCGGTAGTCCTTTCTCTCCATCCATATCCCTTCACCCTCACCACCTGTTGTCACGCGGCGGCAAGTGGTGGGGGTGAAGGGATATAGGGGAGAGCAAGGGTTACTGGAAAAGAGAGAAAGGAGGGATGGCGGTCGGCAGTGAGAGCGGTGGCAGCGGCGGGGGGTGGGGGTGAAGGTTTATGGGGATGAGAGAAGAAAAAGGGACAGCAGTGACTGGTGGCGTCAGTCGGTGGGTGGCGGGAGGCGACGGTTGGTGGGCACTATGCCGGCCAGGGGCGGCGAGCAGCGAGCGGTGACTGTGGATGGCTGCGAGTAGCGAATTGAGAGAGTGACAGAAAGGAAGGGTTGGGGGTAGGGGGGAGGGAAGAGGGAGGGGGAATGGATAATTTTTTTTTTTATAAATTTATAAAATAGGGGCTAATCTCAGCCGTTTATTACAATGCATGGCCAAGATTGGCCCCTTTCATCGTCCCACCTTCTCATAAGAATTGTGCCCATATGTATATATATGTATATATATGTATATATATGTGTATATATATGTATATATATGTATATATATATCCCTTAGGGACATGGCATGGTGGTTGGATCGTCGGTTGCCAAACTAGGCATCCTGGGATCGAACCCCACCGTGGGCAAATGTGGTAGTCCTCTTTAATGACTTGAGGGGTATATCCCTTCCCCTCCCCTGGCTTTACCATTGTAAAAAAAAAAAATATATATATATATATATATATATATATATATATATATATGTGTGTGTGTGTGTGTGTGTGTGTGTGTGTGTGTGTGTGTGTATATATATGTATATAGGAAAGAATCTTAGCCATTTATTATAATATAAGGCAAATATTGACCCTTTTGTTATGGGTACCAAAAAAATAAAATTCTCAACAACCCCCTCCCTCCCCCACAACCTTTCCTTTCTCTCTCTCACCGCGCCACCCGCTGCTACCATCGCCGCTGCCAACCTTGCTTTTCTTCTCTTTTCTAATACCCTATTTCACTCCTACCTTATTTCCCTTCACTCCCGCCAGTCGTTGCTGCTGAAGCAGGTGAAGGGTATTGGAAGAGAAAGAAAAGGAGGGGGCGGTGGGAGGCGGCCAGGGGTGAAAGGATAGGGGGAGAGAGAAAGGGGTATGGAAGAAAGGAGAGGTTTGATCATCAGAAATATGTGATCCTCCCTAAAGCTCGCTATGAATGGATTCACCTGCAACTGCAGGATTTTAAAAGGGTAAGCGAGTATAACTCTGCGGTGTTTATTATTACCTCCCGACTACAATTATATGGTGAAAATATTACTGAAGAGGATATGTTGGAAAAAATATTTTCGACTTTTCAAGTCTCGAACATGCTCCTGTAGCAGCAATACTAAGAAAGAAATTTTAAAAAATACTCATAGTTAATTCAATGCCTTCTTGTTGCTAAACAAAACAATGAATTGTTAACGAAAAATCATCAGTCACGACCAACTGGGTCAGAGCCATTCCCTGAAGTGAATGCTGCTTCTCTTGAAAATAATACTTATAACCGTGGCCGTGGTCGTGGTAGCGGACGTGGTCGTATTCGTGGATGCGGTCGTGGCCGTGGACGAGGTAATCAAAATGGACCAAAACCTAAGGGGTTCGGCAACAATAAAGAGAAAAATAAAAGGGAGAAAACCAATCAACCAAATTCGTCAAAAGACGCTGAAATAAGTTGTTAGCGCTATGGCACAAAAGGCCACTGGTTGCGTACATGTCGTATGCCTGACCATCTGGTGAAGCTATATCAAACATCATTGAAAGGAAAAGAAAAGCTCTCAGAAACAAATTTCGCTGAAGATCATTGTCCACTTGATGTGACACATCTTAATGTATCTGATTTCTTTGAGGATCCTAGTGGGAGAATCGATCACCTGATAGGTGATGGAAGTATCAAACTAGAGTAAAGTTTTATGTTTCTGTTATATTTTTTTGTACTAAGTTTGTCCTACTTTTAATGTAATAATATAGTTTAGGGTGTGTGTAATAAAATAATATATTTTGGTATTTTATTTTAATGAGTTATTTTCAATAAAATTTTAAATGGAATCCCACTAATACATATGTAATTCATAAAAATATGGATTTGATCAAAGATAGAGATTTATGTCTAGCAGACAGTGCAACAACACATACTATCCTTCAAAGAAAAATATATTTCTCTCAACTACGATTAGCTGAAGCGAATGTTAACACAATATCGGGTGTTTTAAATTTGGTTGAAGGCTCCGGAAGAGCACATGTTATGTTCCCAGAAGGGACAAAACTAAACATAAGCGATGCTTTGTTTTCCAGCAGATCATAGAGAAATCTGATCAATTTTCGAGATATTCGTCGCAACGATTATCTTATTGAGACAATAAATGAGGGCGATAAAGAATATCTTTATATTACGTTGCTTACTTCAGGAAGAAAGAAAATAGTGAAAAAATTATCAGTACTTTCTTACGGGTTGTATTATTCTTACATAAATCCGATTGAATCAAACACAGTGGTTAACAAGAAGTTAACTGATTGCAAAACGTTCACCCTATGGCATGACCGTTTGGGCCATCCAGGTGTAACGATGATGAAAAAAATTATTGAAAGTTCTCATGGGTACTCATTAAAGAACCTGGAGATTCTTTATCTTGATGAGATTTCATGTGCTGACTGTGCTCAAGGGAAAATCATTACTAGGCCATCCCCTACCAAAATTGGGATTAAATCTCCTAACTTTCTAGAAAGAATACAAGGAGACATATGTGGGCCTATTATTCCACCATTTGGACCATTTCGATATTTTATGGTGTTGATAGACGCCTCAACACATTGGTCACATGTTTGCCTATTATCTACTCGCAACGTAGCATTTGCGAGACTCCTTGCACAAATAATCCGATTACAGGCTCAATTTTCGGATTACGTGATCCAAAAGATTCGTCTTGACAATGTAGAAGAATTTACGTCCCAAGCTTTTAATGACTATTGTATGTCAATTGGGATTACAGTTCAGCATCCTGTGGCTCACCAGCATACACAAAATGGTCTTACAGAATCTCTGATTAAACGTCTGCAGCTAATTGCTAGACCATTGCTCATGAAAACAAAGTTGCCTAGTTTTGCATGGGGACATGCTATATTGCATGCTGCAACACTTATTCGTGTTAGGCCAGTTGCTTATCATAAATACTCCCTATTGCAACTTGTGTCTGGTCAAGAACCAGATATATCCCATCTACAAATTTGTGATTGTACGGTATATTTTCCAATTGCTCCACCCCAGCGCACAAAGATGGGTCCCCAAGGGAGACTGAAAATTTATGTTGGGTTTGAGTCTCCGTCAATTATAAAATATCTTGAACCATTGACTGGAGATATTTTTACTGCACAATTTGCAAATTGTAAATTTGACGAAACATTGTTCCCAGAATTAGGGGGAGAAAAGCCAAAGTTGGAAAAACGTGAAATCGTATGGAATGCATCATCTATATCACATTTTGATCCACGTACGAATCAATGTGAAATGAAAGTCCAAAAGATTACCCATTTACAAAATATTGCGCATCAATTACCAGATACATTCGTTGACACGAAAAGGGTGACCAATTCACATGTCCCAGCTATGAATGCCGCTGTTCGAATTGATATTTAGAATGAACAGTCTTCTAAGACATTGGTAAATGCATCTACTGCACGCCAGAAGCGTGGTAGACCTGTTGGTTCTAAAGATAAGAATCCAAGAAAGAAAAGAAAGCAACATGAACAAGTTGGCTCCTTTATTAAAACTCCTGAAGAGAAAACCCCTAAAGTGGTACAAATGCAAATCCAAGAAAAAGAAACAGAGGGCGAAATGGCTCCTCGAGGGTATCAAATACATGAGAATTGTAAAAGCTATGAAAATGTCGAGAATGAAGAAATCTCGATAAACTATGCTATTACTGGCATACGGCGGAATAGAAATGAAACGATTCTCGATCAAGTGTTCGTATACAATGTGGATGCTAATTTGATCACAGAAGGTGAAGATCTTGAACCTAAATTTCTTCAAGAATGTCAAAGAAGAGATGACTGGCCAAAATGGAAAGAAGTAATACAGGCGAAGTTAAACTTACTTGCGAAACGTACAGTTTTTAGACATGTAGTCCAAATACCTGAAAACACGAAACCCGTAGGCTACAAATGGGTGTTTGTGCGAAAAAGAAATGAAAAGAATGAATTCGTGAGATATAAAGCACGACTTGAAGCTCAAGGCTTCTTATAAAGGCCAGGAATTGACTATGAAGAGACATATTCACCTGTAATTGATGCAATTATATTCAGATTCTTAATAAGCTTGGCAGTCTCTGAAAAACTCCACATGTGTCTTATGGACGTAGTAACGGCTTACCTATATGGATCACTTGATAATGATATCTATATGAAAGTCCCCGAAGGGCTACAAATGCCAGAAGCATATAGCTCAAAACCTCGAGAGCTGTGTTCAATTAAATTACAGAGATCACTGTATGGATTGAAACAATCAGGGCGAATGTGGTACAATCGTCTTAGTACATACCTTCTGGAAGAAGGATATTTGAACAATCCAGTTAGCCCATGTGTTTTTGTTAAGAAATTGAATTATGGATTTGCTATAGTAGTAGTCTATGTTGATGATTCAAACATCGTAGGAACGCCTGAAGCGATTAAACAAGCTGTTGCATATCTGAATAAAGAGTTTGAAATGAAAGATCTCGGAAAGATGAAATATTGTCTTGGCCTGTAGATAGAGCACTTATCTGGTGGAATTTTAATCCATCAATCTACTTAAACAGAAAAGGTGCTTAAACATTTTTATATGGACAAGGCACATCCGTTGAGCACCCCGATGGTCGTCCGATTACTTGATGTGAACAAGGACCCATTTCGACCTCGAAGGGATGATGAAGAAATTCTTGGCTCTGAAGTGCCATACTTAAGTGCAATAGGTGCACTGATATATCTTGCTAACTATACGAGGCCAGATGTAGCCTTTTCAGTTAATTTATTGGTAAGATATAGCTCAATGCCTACTTGGAGACATTGGAATGGAATTAAAACATATCTTTCGATATCTCCGTGGTACATCTAATATGGGATTATACTATCAGAGACAATCAAGTCCGAGATTGGTTGGATATTCAGATGCAGAATATTTCTCTGATCCACATAGAGGCCATTCACAGATAGGATATTTATTCACCTATGGTGACACTGCTATATCTTGGCGATCTACCAACACTTCTTCAAATCATGCCGAAATAATTGCACTTCATGAAGCAAGTAGGGAATGCTTATGGCTGAGATCCCTTATTCAACATGTTCAAGAAGAATGCAGTCTTCCAACGATCAGGAAGAGTCCAACAACACTATGTGAAGATAATGCTGCATGTATTGCTTAGATCAAAGGTGGATACATTAAAGGCGACAGAACTCAGCATATCTCACCGAAGTTCTTCTTTATACACGAGCTTTTGAAGATGGGTGAAATAGATGTTCGACCAGTTCGCTCAAGTGAGAATCTGGCAGATTTGTTCACGAAGGCATTACCGGCATCAACTTTTGAGAAATTAGTATAAGGTTGGTATGCGTCAACTCAAAAATGCCCCTTGCTAATATGTTCACATGAAGGGGAGTCAAATATGAGCTTTGCTCTTTTTTCCTTCCCTATGATTTTTTCCACTGGGTTTTCTTGGCAAGGTTTTTAACGAGGCAGATGTATTTAGCTTGGACATTGTGTCCCATATAACGGAAAATATCCAAAGGGAGAGTGTTGTAAACATTGGATATTTTTCGGGTACAAATTTTAGAATCGAGTTTAGATATTAATAAATATCATCGAAAATTAAAAATTATATAAAATATCTATTTACGTTATATATATATATATAGGTAATATATAAATTGTGACACTTCTCACAAATATGAGCCTTCTTCATGACTCATCAACCCCACCCCCTTTTTGTATATATACGGACACCCTACACGCACAGCATCAACAACAATAAAAAAAGAGAAGAAAAGAAAAAGAAAAATAAAAATAAAAAGAAAGAAAGAAAACAAAAAGGAAAGGAAAACAGAGCGAAAGAGATGAAAAATATTTTAATAAAATAATCTCGTTCTGATATAAAATACGTACTATTTTTCTTCAAGCTTATACGGGTTTATCTTTTTATTTTCTTCCTTTTAAGTATAATATGTCTATAGTTTTACAACAATTTTAGCATTATGGGGAAAATCTAGTATTAAAAAAAATGATATAATGACCTTTATAAGTACGCAGAAGAAGCCATGAAAAGCGTATACTTCATCTCATTTTGATTAAAAAGACATGCAAAGTTGTACAAAAACAGTGATGCTCAATGCTCGGCCAGTGGCAAAGTTTCATCCTTGCCGTTGGGGTGATCAGTTCCTCAATTACACTCCTCATGATGAGGTTCTTTTTTACCTATTATTTGCTTTGCGTTGCTTGTCCTTAATATTTTTTTTAAGTTTGTTTAAATTAGTGCTGTGGGAGTTTGAATGTTGTCCTCCGATAAAGGTGTCTATCTTTTGGAAAGCCTACTAGGCTATTCTATTAGTGTATTTTTTATCTACATTTCATTCTTTTTCTGTTTGATAGCTGAAGTATAAACATGAAGTGGTGCACCGCGCCGATGCTAGATATAGAAGAGACAAAAAACCAAAATCACCTGTACATATCAAGAAAGACAAAAGTAGAAAGTAATCGAACATCCTAAGTCTCCCAATATCACGAAATCATCAAGTCAGCCATTGAGCCACCTCATGATGCGTTTAGGATTCCTTGCTATTTCGGTCACCTTAAGGATTTTACTAAAATCTCCAAAAAAAAATTATGGGTTCACCAATAGATACCCTGAAATCATATAGTTCATCCCATTTGTTCCTTCCTTTCTATCATATGGCCCGTAGACCAAATAACCCACACAATTAAAGATCATCGGCGCCGACAAACCAGATACACCACCCATCTAAGTTAATTTACATCTTACGATACCAGCAATTCCCTCGCACCTTCTAAGTTAGATCTCCAAGAGCCTAGACCTTCTTCTTCACCTTACCCACTTTCGTTCTTTCAGCTTCGATTATCTTCAAGTGGCTTATAGTCATGGCACTATACTTGTTTGTATTTCGTGCTTTTGGGATTTCCTTTTGTTAATCTTTTCGAGTTTGCTCTCCTATGTCAAAGTTTTTTTACTATTTGTCTTGATCCTTTGTACGTATTTGGACATCATCTATCCAAAAAGAAAAAAGTTCATTCGAATTAGTATCTTATTTTCTAATTTGTTTATAATGACCATTAATTTGTATTCAATACTGGTCTATAATTAGTTTCAGTAGAATATGTTGTGACATTTTTTAGATTTTTGGGCAGGTGGCTAGATGGCAGAAGAAGCAACAAGTAGAAGAGCTAAAGGATGAAATAAGAAAGAAATTGTTGGGAATTAAAAATATTAAGCAAATGGACCAATTAATCTTAATTTATGCAATCCAACACCTTGGGTTAGAATATCATTTTGAAAGGGAAATTGAAGAAATATTACAAGAAATCTATGAGACTTACCCTAGCCATGATGAACATGAAGATCTCTATCATACTTGTATTTGGTTCCATGTCTTGAGACACCATGGTTTTCGTATGTCTTCAGGTATGCTTGCTTTGTTAATGACTCTACATGTAAGTTTAGTAATAAAACTTGTGTATTAGAGCCATAGTGAATAAAACTTTAAGCATAGTGGATTATTTATCTAACAGTTAATTTGACTTTTTTTTTAAAATATTTATGAGGATATAATCCTAGGAGGATGTGATCCTCTAAAATGTCAAAGAGGAGGCCTCTATTAGTTACAAGAATCAAAAGAAGACAAATAACAAACTACACTAAGTACCCTAAGCTGGAAATGCATCATGGCCAAAGCTGGGTTGAGGACGCCCAGCTTTCCCGATAGTCCGCATCAAATGTACTGCCTAGGGCGAGATCTGGAGATTTGGAGTAGACATACTAGATCTGGGTGTAGGCGATGAATTAGAAATCAGTCTATCGGGGTCTTCCATGTAGTGGTTGATGGAGATATTAGTACCGCCCACTAGAGTAAGACCACGATCTAATGATCTTTAAACATAAATATTGAAGTTAAAGCCCTATCACAATTTAGTTTTTAGAATAATCGGTTCCTTGACATACATCGAAGTCTAGCTAACCTAGAGATCACGAGGTCAAATGCCGACAATTCCCACTCTCTCTATGAACATAATTTTAGTATAGGATATGAAGCAAGCTTATGCATATATGTGTTTCAATCTCAAATAAGCATTCACATGTACTTCCATTCTCGAGCCTTCATTCTATCAACTTAACCTTTTGAAATAGTTAGTTCTTTAATAGTTTTTATTATGGTGTCAAAGCAGACGTCTTCAAGAAATTCAAGGATGAAGAAGGGAAGTTCATGGAGTCCATAAAAAGTGATGTAGATGGACTATTAAGCTTATACGAAGCCTCACACTTAAGAGTACATGAAGAACACATACTTGAGGAAGCTTATGCATTTACAAGAACAAATCTTGAGTGCATTGCTTTAAGTTCATCCCCATTGAAGGAAAGAGTAAGACATGCATTGGATCAGTCATTTCACAGGGGAATCACACGCTTGGAGTTGCGCCATTTCATTACTTTCTATGAACAACAACCGTTGCGCAATGAAACACTTTTAAAGCTCGCCAAGTTGGATTTCAATTTGGTTCAGTCTGTTCATAAAGAGGAGCTTAGAGATCTTGCCAGGTATGTTAAGAAACTGACTAACGCCATAGTTTCAATTTATGAGTAAGACCTTGCTTTTGTTGGGCTCCGCTTTAGTGCATGCACTCTTTTGTGCTTTCAAGTTGCCCTCGCTAATTATCAAAAAAGGGAGTAAAGAACCGCAGTGGTGTATTATGATTCAAAAGAACCTTCTGATCACAAGATTAATACTCATTAGGTTTCAAGCATAGATAATGGACAGGTCTACCTCATATATTCTGCTTGAATTATATTCATGATATGAAAAGAGGAGATTGTTGAGATTCGAAATCGTGAGCTCTTAGTCAAAAAAGCCTTGGTATCATGGGAAGAAATTAAGTATACCACAAACTTAAAACTGATAGATAAAAGTCCACAATTGGCCTTTTTAGCTAAACCCTCATAACCTAATGTAATCTTACATGTATCGGGTGGTTTATTCATTCGGCGATTGACCCATCTTATAATACTAGCTAGTAAATATGTCCTAACCTACTATGTAATGGTTCATTTGGGTTTTACACAAAGTATCAGAATGATATGACACTTTTTTTCTTAGTTGGTATATGTTAATAGTGAACATGAATTGATTATAAATAGGTGGTGGAAAGAGCTACACTCAAAATACTCATTTGCAAGAGATAGATTGACAGAGTGCTATTTTTGGACGGTGGTGGACTTTCATGAGCCTCAATATTACCTTGCTAGAAAAATGTTTAGCAAGGTCTTCTTGGTTGCCTCTATTATCGACGACATCTATGATGCATATGGCTTGATCCCGGAACTCCAACTTTTTACCGATGCTGTCTTGAGGTTAGTTTTCTTTTCTCTTCTATCAATGAATAATCAAACTTCAAAAGTAGGAAAATACATTGGTATATAACAATATAATGTTGGTGATAGTTTTAGATATTGGGGTGTTAAAAGTTGGCAGCTAATCGGTATTTATTTTATTTTTTAATGCTTTGAGTATATGCTATTATTGTTGATTCTAGAGTACAAATGATTGCATTTCAGGTGGGACATGAGTTGCATAATTGAACTTCCCAACTACATGAAGTCGGTTTATCAAGCTCTCTTAGAAACTTTCGAGGAAATGGAACATGATTTGGCTGTAGAAGGAAGATCATATTGCATATATTATGCACGTAAAGAAGTAAGACATATATATATACTTACTGTAAAATCCCTTGACCATACCATATAGAATATTGAATGCATCAAGATTGAGGTTGTTATATTTAGGGAGATCAGTATATCTAACTGTTTATCAAGTATTTTTCTTTTTCTGTTGTTGTGCTTTCTTTCATTGGCCAATAGGGTTTTTATGCCCTCTTGTATGTGGGTAGGTGAGATCCTCTTGCCCCATTTTCGTTCTACATTAGAGCTGATTCTATCTGGGTTATTTCGTGCACTATTCTTTTGTCACATGTTCCATAAATAGAGGTAGGATTTGCTTCAGTAACTAATTTTGAGCTACCAACCCATATTCTTCTTACTGAAACATAGTGAAAATATCTGCAACTTACGTATAACAAGTGCGACATTAAAAATACGCAGATGAAAAAGATGATAGAAGCGTACATGCAAGAAGCGAAGTGGAGACACGAAAGAGTAATCCCGAGATACGACAAGTATAAGAGGGTAGCAAGGGTGTCATTTGGGTATGACTTGGGAGTTGCAATAAGTTACCTTGGCATGGGAGAAATAGCCACAAAAGAAGCCTTTGAATGGGTTTGCCAAATTCCTAAGTCTATTGAAGCTACTGGTATTATTGGTAGGCTCTTGAATGACATGGGTGGTCATAAGGTATGCTTTCATTGGTTTTTTTTTTTTTTTTTTTTGGGATAGATACAGTCAAAATTTGTACATGAGACTAGAATAAAGAGCAAACTATCAAGAATGGAGAGAGCAAAGCAAAGCTCAAAAGAGAAAACAAAACAAGACCACAAATTATGAAAACATAAAAAATGCAACAACAGATCAATATATAAGGATCACCGAATAAGAATGCCTAGAAGGAGGACTACTACTAATCTTTGAAAGAGTGAAACGGAAATATTAAAAAAAGGAAATAATATCAAATGAGCCCAAGCTTGTATGTCGATCGTTTTTTCATCACAACTCTAATATAGGAATTAATTATCAGGGGAAAAAAATCCAATATAGGATTCATGGTTACTTCACTCATATGTGAAGTTCTTATACACTTCCTGAATGTGTTTGATATTCTTCAATTATATATATCGTCTTCTCTAATCAATTTGGGTATTTAATCAAGAAAACTATATGTAATATGATGCTTATTAATCAATTATTCTAACATGTTAAATATGATCAAAACATATGTAGTTTGAACAGAGTAGAGATCACGTGGCGTCATCAGTAGAGTGCTACATGAACGAGTATGGTGTATCTGATGAAAAAGCCTGTGACGAGCTATTGAAGCAAGTGGAAGCTGCTTGGAAGGATGTCAACCAAGTCATGCTCCGTCCTTACGTTCAGCCCAAGCCCTTGCTCGACCGCATCCTTAACCTAACTCGCTTGCTCGATGTCATCTACAAGGGCGAGGATGGGTACACTACCGTTAGCCAAACTATCAAAGATAAAATTACCGCTGTGCTCATTGATCCTATTCTTATGTAACAAGTTGCTAATGTATTTAAGTCAGTAAATAATATGTAATAAGTTCTTAGTGAAGAACGACGCGATGCATGTGAGAGATGATTTGTTGTTTTGGGTGTAGTGTTTTGTTTATCCACCATTAAACGTGAGGTCTGGAGTTTGAAACTCATTTTTCCCTTTATCTAGATATTTATAGCCCTTAATAGAGTATTGTTATACCTTTTTACCATTTAAAAAGTGTGGAGACTATTGGGATGAAAATTTTTGGTGTGTAATGAGTTTTAAAATGTATTATCTATTCAATTTCAATATTTATGGTTTTTTTTTTTAATCAAGAAATATTTATGTTAATTTGATGGTTTTTATTATATGTAATCAATAATAGAATTAAGAGTGATTTAAGCCAAATGTCTCTATTTTTTTTTTTTTTTTTTTTTGATAAAGAGCAAAGCTCTAGAAACATAATACAGCGGCCCAAAATGTGGCCTGAAGAACAACATACCGGGACAAACAAAAGAAAAGAGACAAAGGGCCTAACAACCTGAGAAACGCCCAAGATCAAAAAAGAAAACTACTACTCCACAAACAAACTGCAACAAAAACAACACAAACACCCAAACCATCAGAGAGAGACCTCCCTGCCAGAAAGCCCAACGCCTGCAGTAAGACGAACGCACTCCAAAAAACAAGCAACGACCACAGGAGAAAGCGGGAGCAAGGCACACCAACGTCAACACCCAGAAGTCTAACCAAAAGAAGCTCCAGGACCAACTCCAAACTGAAAACACCCTGGACCAAAACAGAACCGAAGACTACACAAAACAGCACCAGGAGACTGAACTGGAGCCAAATGTCTCTATACTTTGTTCATTGTATCAATTTAGTACTTATATTTTTAATTATGCCAATTCAATCCTTCTATAATTTATATTATGTCAATTTAGTCTTACGGTCAAATTAAAGTTAAGTTAATGACATAATTTTTAATGCCACAATCACGTTAGATGCAAGTAACTCACTACAAATCCACTCGTTAACTCAATTTAACCAAACACATGTCCAAACCTATAAGAATTTCATCAACAATACAACATAAATTATACTCTAAACCAAATTGACACAATATCACTTATATGCGAACTAAAATGACAAAGTTAAAAAGTACATGACTAAATTGATACAATTGGGCAAAGTACAGTAACCTTTGGTATTAGTAATGCTAGAAATAACTGTAAAATAAAGTTATAGATACGATACGCTAATTATTGCTTATGATAAAGAACTTATTGGATCTGATGTTGGATGGCCCATGATCTTGCTGGTCGCCCAACAAATGCAACAGGGACTAGGAGGCTCGGGAAAGCTTCTGTTGTGGTTGCAAAAGCGGTGGCAGTATGGCACCTTTATGTGCTTCATATGGGATTCACGGCAATATCTAAGACATTTCTATGGTACTCCTGTCAAGGTGGACGTCGAAGCCGAACATTATTTCATATAAGCTAACATGGTTGCCGATTAGCCAAATAAGATCACATCATTTTTTTTCTTGGGTTCAGTGGGCTTCTCGGCCGGGTACTCAATTGATTTCTATTATCGAGGATAAAGCTTTAAGAAGATTGTTTCCTATGACAATCTCTTGGGCTATGTTTGAAGCATGAAATTCGGGCCGATGGAATTGGAGCCCAGAATTTCAATTTTGTTGTTTGGTTCACCTGCTGAAATTGGAATTATAATTCCATGGAATTGGATTTTAACTGAAAATCATAGTTTCCAATTCCTTGGGTGGGGGTAAGGAACTGTAATTCCATGTTAACTCTATTGACCTAAAACCCAAAATGACCCAACTTAATTAACCTAAATCCAAGATGACTCAAAATGCAAAGACTTAGACATAACCTAAAATTTGACCCAAATCTTAAAATCATCCAACTCGAATGACTTAAACTTAAAATGACCACCAAAATCACTTTAGCTCAAAGTCGAAGTCAAGTGACCCAATTCGATTGACCCGAAACTCGAGATGACTCAAATCAAGAAAATGAAACTACTCGACTTGAATGTGATGTAAACTAGTTGAGCCGAAGTAGAAATGACCCAACCAAATTAACCCAACACTTAGTACGACCCATAGTCAAAATAACCCGATCCATCTCAAACTCAGCCTAAGATGACTCGAAATTTAAAATGATACAACTCATTTGTCCCGAAACTAAGATGACTTGACTAAATGAACTCAAATGCGATAATACCTAGCTTGAATCCCAAATAGGCATAACCCGATTAACTAAAAATCCAAGGTAACTTGAATATCAAATGGTCCAACATGATACTTGTTAAAAATATAAAATCGAAAATAAAATAATTCAAGAACATCTTGAATAAAATTTTAGATAAAACACAAAATAAAATAATTCAAGAACATATTGAATTACACAAAGATGAGAACCCATAAAATTGAATGAGACTTGGATCAAAATTCACAAGATTTAGATAAAGATTTCTCTTGATCCACACACTTGGATCAACAATAAGAAACAAAATACTTAGAAAAAATAGGCACTTTGGATGGTCATCTGTTTTGATCCAAAACTTGGATAGTTACTTTCGTTCATATAAATTCTATTTATAGTTCAAATGCTAGCAAATGAAGAGTCTAACTATGCATATGATACTAATGAAAGATATTGAAGCTAGACAAGAAATTAATTTACCTAATTATGCTCAAAAAAAAAAAAAAGGAACATACTTAGTGCCTTAAGGACTCCCACCTACACAGGGTCTGGGAAGGCAGATATACGCAACCTTCCCCCTTTAGGGTGTTAACCTAAAGAGAGGCTATTTTCGAGTGCCCCTAACCTAAGGGTGAGGATTCCCAGGAAGTCACCCATCCTGGTACTGCTCTCACCCAAGCACGCTTGACTTTGGAGTTCTAATAAGATCCGGTGACAGCGTATTAGTACCCTCTTTGGTAAAATTTCCCATTCTAAAAATCCTACAATTCTATGACATTTCATCACAAAGTGACTTTCTAAATAAATAAATAAAAAAAAAACTAAAGCATCCATTAAGGAAAAGACATATGTCTTAATGAAAGAATATATCTTTTAATAAATAGGTATAATTATTTGATATATTAGGTAAAAAGACATGTCTTTTAGTAAAGAGACATATCTATTAAAGAAGAGACATGTTTAGTAATAAAAAGACGTATCTATTAACGAAAGGACCCGACCATTAGTATTTTGATGTCACCCCTCTTCTCTATAAATAAGATCCTAGTTCTTTGTCTACCACAATTTATAAATGTATGAACATGAAAGATAATTAAAATGTGGTTAAGAGGGAGAAATCATATTTCTTCGGTCTCCATACTCAATGATCAATCAAGGATTGCTATTAATTAAGGTATATTCTTAATCTTAATGTGTGAAAATTATAAAGTTTAAAATATATCAAAATTTTTATTGTATGCACTACTGTTTATGCATAATACAATTGCAATGTGATAATTTAAAAAAATATAAACACCTCTGTGCATCGCACGGGATAACACTCGTTTTAATATTATTAGGATAAAAGTTCATCTTTGACATGTATAGTTAAGTACAACTTGGAATGAAATTTTATATAGTTTAGAAGTTGGTAACGGGCAGATTCCGGGCTTCTCTAATTAACTTGACTTGAAAAACCGACTTGAAAAATCAATGACCTAACCTAATTCGACCCAAAGATCTGATGTACATAACTTGCCCCGAACTTAGAATGACCCATCTTAAGACTAATCTGACCCAGTCATACTCCAACCCAAAAAGGCCTGATATAAATATTGACTCAGCCCAACCCCCCTGATGTAACCCGACCCAAAATGACCCTAATCCAAGTAGACCTGAACTCATCGAAACTCGAGCACAAACCCAACCCGACTTGTAACCCGTATTGACCCTAAGGCCTTTAAACTTGAGAATTATTGTAAAGAATTTATAGAATTTTAATGGAAAGATTTTCCATCAAAACAAAATAGAACCTAAATTAAAAAAGTTTTTCGTCAATACAAAGAGACTAAATTTTAATTCAGCATACAATTGCTCACAATTGAAGACTTGCATAGTTGTTTGCGCCCTACTAAAGAGGTTTAATGTATAACTTACATGATCTCCACTTATATTGAAGTGGTGGTAACGGATGAAAAATAAACAACAATAAATATTGTAGTTATAATATAGTAGAGATAAAAACAAGGTTAAAAGAGAAAAAAAGGAAAATATAAGTACATTTATAATTCGTAAATATACATATTATACCAAAAAAGGAAACCCGATGGGTCAAACATAATTACCCGAGACCCATATAACCCTATCCAAAATTGACCCATACTCAAGATGACCTAAAATTGAGGTGATCCGGACCTGAAATAATATCCCCTACCCAATCTGACCCAAGCATAATCGAAAGTCAAAGATGACCCAAACCCGATTGGGTTGACCTGAGCCTGATCCGACTTGAGTTCATTGCAAAACTGAGATGACCCGAACTCCTATGGTTCACATGAACCAGGCCCAATTAACCTAATTTCCACCTCTATCCATAAGTATATCAATAACTCTATACCAGGCCTGGTTTTTTATTACATGGCTTGTCCTCAAGAGTAAGTTAACTCGTGATGGAAAATGTACATTGATTTTCCACCCTGATTTTTGTTACATACAAAACCTACGCTCCAGGAAGCTATTTGGAGTGGATAGACAGAGAGATGGGCTATCTATTGGAAGTTCGGCCGGTGGCTCCTTCGGCTTTTTCCGTCAAGAGTAATAAAGAGGAAGTTTTGTGGCATTGTCGGTTGGGATATGTTCCATTTTCAAACTTATTAGTTTTTCCACATTTAAATGTTAAGAAGATGTATTTTGTTTGTGATTCGTGTCATTGTGCTAAGCAAGCACATTTACCGTTTCCTTTGTTTGTTTCGAGGACTCATGTTTGTTTGGAATTAACACATTGTGACATTTGGTATTGACACAGACATCTTCGAGAAATTCAAGAATGGAGAAGGAAAATTCAACAAGTCCCTCAAAAGCGACATAGAGGGATTACTAAGCTTATACGAAGCCTCCCACTTAAGAGTTCATGAAGAACACATACTTGATGAAGCATACACATTTACAAGAACAAATCTCAAGTGCACTATGTCAGTTTAGGCTCATCTGCATTAAGGGAAAGAGTAAGACATGCATTGGATCAGTCATTTCACAGGGGAATCACACGCTTAGAGTTGCCCCATTTCATTACTTTCTATGAACAACAACCATTGCGCAATGAAACTCTCTTGAAGCTCGCCAAGTTGGATTTTAATTTGCTTCAGTCTATTCATAAGGAGGAACTTAGGGATCTTGCCAGGTATGTCAAGAATCTAACTATAGAAAATGTTTGAGTTGATGAATTAAGGCCATGAGAATTGTGTTAGGATGTCAACGGAACTCTCCGCTCACAATATCAATATTCAATAAAGCTCTGATATTATATCAAAAATCAAGTGTTCAAGAAACATAAACTTATGAACAAACGCCTGTAAATGGACTTTATTCTTTAACTAGGTAAACCATAGTAACCTAACATAACCTTCCACGTTATCAGGTGGTTTATTCATTCGGCTGCTGACACATCTTATTATAGTAGCTATTAACTATTTCCTTACCTACTATGTAATGGTATAATTGGGTTTTACACAAAGTGCCTTGACGATATGACACTCTTTTTTATTGGTTGGTGTATTTTTTCTATAGTGGACAAAAATTGATTATAATAAGGTGGTGTTAAATTTTACCGGCTCTTTACACCCAATTCACTTGGCCACGTGATATCTATATATATGTTCAAATGGAGTTCTATCCTAAAGCTAGTTGGCGTTAAGTGGAGTGATGCTTATATGTTGGTTTCTTCTTTCCTCCAACTCCTATGTAGGATTCACATTTGACTCACATATGTAGTTTTTAATAGGTGGTGGAAAGAGCTATACTCAAAACACGCATTTGCAAGAGATAGATTGGCAAAGTGCTATTTTTAGATTGTGACGGTCTATCATGAGCCTAAATATTACCTTGCTCGAAAAATGTTTAGCAAGGTCTTCCTGGTTTGCTCTATTATCGATGATACCTATGATGCTTATGGTTTGATTCCCGAACTCCAACTTTTTACCGATGCTGTATTGAGGTCAGTTTTTTTCCCTCTTGTCGACAAATAGTCAAATCAAAATAGGAAAATGCTTATGTATATGACAATATAACATCAGTGACACTTTTAGATATTGTGGTGTCAAAAGTTAATCAGTAATTGATGTCGAGTACAAATGACTGAATTTCGGGTGGGAGAGGAACTACATAAATGAACTTCCCGGGTACATGAAGTCGCTTTATCAAGCCCTCTTAGAAACTTACAAGGAAATGGAACATGATTTGGCTGTAGAAGGACAATCATATCGCATACATTATGCCCGTGAAGAAGTAAGACATACATATAGACAATTATAGCATTGTCCCCGTGTCTTGTCTAATCCTGTTCTTGGTGGATGCTGTGTGGTGTTTTGTGGGGAGCTTTTGTTTCTGTTCTCTTATTTTTTACTTTTTGTTTCTGGTCCCCGTGCTGTTGCGGTCGGACTTAGGCCTCGCCTATCAAGTGGCCTTCTTGCGTTCGCGATTTTGTCACAAATTAACAAAAAAAAAAAAAAAAGGGGGTAAGACATACATGTATACTTACTATTAATTCCCTTGACCATAATATATCAAAATATGTTAACTACATACCGGTTATGGCGTTGCATAGCATCAGCCAATATGGATTTTATACCCTCTTATATATGTGGGCAAGTAAGGTTTTTTTGACCCATTTTAGTTCTATATTCGAGCTAATTCTACGTGGGCCATTTTGCACACTATTATTTTTTCACATGTTCCATTAATACAGATAGGATTTGCATCAGTTTTTGATTTTGAGTTACCATCCTACATTCCTCTTACTAAAACATAATGAATATATCTGCAGCTTATATGTATAACAAGTGTGACATTATCAATACGCAGATGAAAAAGCTAGTAGAAGCGTGGATGCAAGTGAAGTGGCGACACGAAAGAGTGATCCCGAGATACGAGGAGTATAAGAGGGTTGCAAGGGTGTCATTTGGGTATGACTTGGCAGTTGTGATGAGTTATCTAGGCATGGGAGAAATAGCCACAAAAGAAGCCTTTGAATATGTTTGCCAAATTCCTAAGTCTATTGAAGCAACTGGTATTATTGGTAGGCTCTTGAATGACATGGGTGGTCACAAGGTATGCTCTTATTGGTTTTTTTATATGGATACAGTCAAATTTTATACATGAGAATCAGACAAAAAAGCAAACTCAACAAAAAGCAAAACAAGACCAAAAAAATACGAAAAACATAAAAATTGCAACAACGTATCAATCTATAAGGATCGCCAAATTTGAACACCCAGAAGGAGGACAACTAGCAAACTCCGAAAGACTAAAATAGAAGCACAAAGAATCTCGAAAGTTTTGATTTAATGTTAAAATTTAATTGAGCTTGTGTGTCGCGCATAATGTTGCCATATGTAAGATCCACATGTAAGTCCAATGTGGCATTATCTTCAAAGAGCCTAATGGTGTATAGCAGGAGCTAGGACCTGAAGTCACCTTGGGTATGGCTCAGTTGTCACTAAGGACATGTTTGATATCTATTTTTTTGTTTGTATTTTCTGTTTTAGTTGAAAAATTAAAAACGTAGTTGTAAAAATGATTTTTTTCTTTTTCCCCTTATGTTTGATTTCCAAAGTCTCTACTCAAATCAAGAAAGAAATTTGAAAACAAAGCACCAAAAATAAGTTTAAAATTATTTGCAGATATGATTTTTAGTTTCTTAAAAACAAAAACTACTAAAAAAAGAACATAATGCCAAACATGTCCTAAGCTTGTAGTCGATCTCTTTTTAATCACAACTCTAATGTAGGATTTAATTATCTCCAAAAAAAAAATTAAAATAAAAACCTTCAATGTGGAATTCATAATTATTGGACTCATACGTGTAGTTCTTACACTCTTCCTGAATGTGTTTCTTCTTCAATCGCATATGTCGTCTTCTCTAAGCCATTTGTGTATTTAATCAAGAAAAGAATATGTAATATGACGCCTATTGATCAGTTATTCTAACATATTAAATATGATAAAAAATACGTAGTTTGAGCAGACTAGAGATCACATCCCATCATCGGTGGAGTGCCACATGAACGAGTATGGAGTATCTGAAGAAAAAGCCTGTGACGAGCTACTTAAGGAAGTGGAGGCTGCTTGGAAGGATGTCAACGATGTCATGCACCATCCTTATGTCCAGCCCAAGCCCTTGCTCGACCACATCCTTAACCTAACTCGCATACTTGATAGATACAACGGCGAAGATGGGTACACTACCATTAGTCAAACTATCAAAGATAAAATTACCCCTGTGCTCGTCGATCCTATTCCCATGTAACAAGTTGCTGACGTATTTAAATCATTGTATAGTGTGTAATAAGTTCTTCCTTGTGAAGAACAATGCGATGCATGTAAAAGAATGTTCAAACATGAGGTATTGGGTTTGAAGCTTGTCTTCCCCTTCCCCCAGATGTTTGTAGCTGTTATTAGAATATTGTTGTACCTTTTTACCGTTTCAAAAGTGTTAAAATATTGGTGTGAAACTTTTGGGTGTGTAATGAGTTTTGAAATGTATTATCTATTCAATTTGAATGTTTATGCTATTTTGTTAAGCTTGATACCACTTGTTAGGACCCCTCGTAAACAGCAAAACCTAAAATCGAAATAGCAATCACAAACGAAAGCGGGTTGGAGAGAAAAAAAAAGCACACCGGGATTTACTTGGTTCAGCCGAAATATACATTTATGAAGGGAGCACAATTAATCCACTATTTCATTGAAAGTTTATATAAAATGTCTCAACTCTCAACCCTTGTCAAGCCTAATTTCAACATACAATTAAGCCAATCATCTACCTTATAAACAAGGCGCAATACAAACAATGTTAATGGTTTTTTTTATTACATGTACTTGATGATAGAATTTACGGTTATTTACATTTTGGTACTTGATATTCTTGAAAATAACAACAAGGACCTTGACCTTTTTGAATTAATAAAAAGATCCATGAGTTTTTGTCGTATTAATAAAAAGGCCATTAAGGTTTTGTCATGTTAATGAAAAGTCTACTCTCCAACGTGATAACATCATTTTTTGTCGACAGAGCTGAAACGGCAACTGCCTTTTTATTAATACTACAGTAAAATGACAAAAATACCCTTCAATTACCATATTTTTGAACAAATTAAGCGAAAATAGATAATTTTTACATAAACTTATCAAATTTTGTGCTGATAATGTGAGAAGAATATTATTGAATGGATCTTTTTTCCATTTTATTGTAGTATTTAAAAAAAAAAGTAGATACCACATCAGCTCTATCGATAGAAAATGACGTCATCACGCTGGAGATGAGCCTTTTTATTAATCCGACAAAAACTTAAGGAGCTTCTAATTAATTCAAAAAGGTTATGGTACTTTTTATTATTTTTAAGAATATAAGGGTACTAAAATATAAATAACGTTAGAATTAACTGTAAAATAAAGTTATGGATACGATAATCTAATGAATTGCTTACGATAAAGAACATATTGGATCTGTTGTTGGATGGTCCATGGGTCTTGTTGGAAGCCCAACAAATTGGTTAAATAGGTCAATTTGATGTCACCAATTATCTACATCTTGAGTTCTTATTTTTGTCTAGGGGCGTAAATGAGCTGAGTCGGCTCTCGAGTACTCATCAGCTGGCTCGTCATAAAGCTCAAAAGAATCGGCTTGCTTCGAGCTCGAGCCGAGCCAGCTCGTTTAGCTTATCGAACCGTGCCCAAGCCTAATGAAGATCGAGCTCGTAAGCTCGTGAGCCTAAACAAGCTTTTCTCAATATAATATTTTTGATTAAATATAACCAATCATGCCAAATTTGACCCAAATGAGCCGAGCCCGAGTTTAAACAAATCTAGATTGAGCTTAAATGAGCTGAAATATTGCAAGATTAATTCAAGCTCACCGAGTTTGGATCGAGCCGAGCCGAGCTTAATACAAATGAGCCGAGCTTAATACAAATGTGCCGAGCTTCGAGCCTGGCTAGCTTGGGCTCGGCTCAAATACCTCCTTATTTTCGTCTATTTTGAGTTAAAAATTTGAGTGCTCATTTACCGTATTTTCCTGGCCCCTTTTACATGCGAACAATCACAAAACTAGTTTATACATATATATATATATACATATATATACATATATATATGTATGTATATATATATATATGTATATATATGTATGTATATATATATATATATGTATATATATATACAGTGAACTCGGAATACAAAAGCCTAATGTTCCACAAAATGAAACCCGAACTACCAAAAGTGGCAAGAAACAAAACCAAAGGAAAGAGCAAAAGTGGAACAAAAACAAGAGAAAAAAAATAGCCCCAACAGAGCCCAAAGAAGAGGCCAAAATAAACCAATAAAACAAAAATCCCATACAGACATCATTGCTTTTGACAGTTGCCTTTCCATACCTTCACACAATCGATATTTCTAGCTATCTCATCTGCCGAGTTAGAAAGACTTCACTCCAAGCTTTAATTCAAAAGCCAAGTCTCATCTTGATCGACCAAAAGACTTCCTCAACCGACCACCTCTTTGATCAAAGGCCCACGTCATCGAATCATCTTTATCTTTGAAAAGATGAACCGTGTTGAGAATGTTTCAAAGTTCCAAAAAAAGACCCCTACTTGAACAACGGCCCATACACAACAAATAACTGGACATTCAAATTCGACATGTCCTAGCTTACCTCTCCCAAGTATATCCATCTTTCTCCTTTCACTGTGGTGCTTACAGCAAAATCACTTTCATTCCAAATAATCAAACCACCTGATTGAGTTGTCAATATATTGTACGAGAAAAGCTCCTCAGCACTTCGTTATTGTTCTCTGTTTCATGGCACTATGCCTTAAAAAGCAACATTCTCAATGCTTCCGCCTAAGTAGGGTCTGAGGGGTGGATGTACGCAGCTTTCCCTCTTCAGGGTGCTACCCGAGGACTTTCCAGGAGGTCACCCATCTTGGTACAACTCTCGTCCAAGCACACTTAACTTCATAATTCTAATGAGATCTGTTACTTTAGTGCCGGTATAATAAATATTTTACATAAAACAATTCAATTTTATTCTTGGCTAATATAAATCATGAATCATATCCATGAGTTCCCTTCTCTCCCACTTCACATCTCATAATGCACCGTTCTTATAGAAAGAAATACGCTTTCACATTTTTTTAACTCGAAATGGCTGAATTTTGCAGTTTTTTCTTCTATAGTACCTCGACGTGACATGAGCCAAGTCATGAAAAAAGTTTGCAAACCTACATTGCAGGTCTACCAAAATCTCATCGTATTATGCATTTTTTCAAAACAATGAGTCGAACCCTTGACTCATCTCACACAGTCCCGTCCCCTTTATAGGCGTGTCATTGTCCAGAATCTCTATGGTGCAGAAAAACACATTTTCTGCACTTACAGAAAACCATGATTTTAAGTACATATTTGGTGATATAAGTACATGGGAGGTGATTCTGAGTACATACTGTGTGTCGACACACATGTCGGTGATTTTGAGTACATAATTGGTGATATGAGTACATAATTCTGTATGTCAATACACAAATTCTGCACCTACAGAAAAAGTGTTTTATTCTACACCATAGAATCACTCGTAATTGTCTTGAGTGTCAGACTCATGTCTGTTCGTTAGTCATAGGCAGGTTGGTTATTATTGTTATTTCGATTTGTGATTTGTTATCTTGTAGGTGATCTTAATATATGGTATGAGAGCCCCTACAGAATAAAATTGATTTTTAAGCCATTCTTTCGATTTATTTCATTAACTCATGCGTAGCCTTTTAATAGTCCAACTCTCTTAGTAAGAGGCATATTTTTTATCCTGTGAATCTTGTTCTCTCCCTTATATGGGTGTTCCGTTTCTCTTTGAATTTCTTTTTGTAAGTACAGATATAACTCTCAATGTTAAACCAACGCACCTACTAAAGCGGAGCTCGAGAAAAATCAAAAGAGCAGGAAACATAGTAACAAATCCTAAAACACCTAGACTTCTTCAATACGCCAACTTTTGAAGTACAACACTATACCCAAAAAACTCAGACGCCCATATGCACACCAACTTTTGCAACACGAAAAGCCTAAAAGAATCATGACTTTTACCAACTTCTAAAACATAAGAAGCCAAATAGATTATACATTTCATGACATAAGCCCCCAGACATGGCACGAGTGTCTATAATCAAATAGGCCCTTAATGTTACCTTACACACTTTAAAGTAAAACCCATCAACTTGACCTACATGTCTTTGAATTAGAATTGGCAATCGTGTCGGGTCAGGTTTGTAGTGGGTTAGTGTCACATTGGGTCTATCTCAGGTTGGGTCAAAATTGGGATGGGTTAGCTCAAGTCAGGTTAGTCTCAAGTTGGGTCAACATCGGGTCAGGTCAACCTCGGGTCAAGTCATCATCGAGTCAAGCCGCATTTCAAATTAATTCATCCGGTTATTTTGATAATATATTTATTCTTTTTTCAGTAGAATAATATATCTATTCGACCTTACAATTATAACTAAAATTCTAAAATAAATGACTATAGTTAGCCTATATGTAAATTCTATGATAAGTTGGATTTATATTTGGGTCATTTTGGATAATAGGACAGGTTTGGTTCAGATCTCGGGCCATCATAGGTCGGGTCAAACTTAGATGGGGTCTAATTCAGGTCAGGTCATTTCAAGTTTCACGTTAGTTTAGATCTGGTCAAGTTTAGATCGGATTAAATTTAAGTCGGTTCATTTTCAGATTGGGATCATAAAAAAATTTAAAATTCTTTGGTTAGAATCAAATCAGGCAGCAGGTCAAATAAATCAAATTATCAAATGGGGTCACATTCTCCTACAGATTGCGCCACGTGAATCAAAAAATTTTAGTAAAATATTAAGAATAATTTTGTTTTTTTTTTTTTTTTTTTTCATTGTAATAAAGGCAAGTGGCAAAGTTCCATGTCAGTCTGTGACTGTGACACCCTGGCCATTCAAATAACTACGCTTTTTTTTTTTTTTTTTAAATGAAGATATGCGTTTTGAGAGCTATTATTATTATAGTGTGATTGTAGTCGGTGGCGAGAAATCAATCATACACCGTATATGAGTGGTTTTATTGGTGTGAAATCAACTTGTTTAGGTGTGCTTCAAGTAATTAGTAGTGTATGATCAATCATACACCGTGTATGATTGGTTTTAACGGTGTATGATAGCTTTAAAAGGTTTGTGATGAACCTGTTTTGATGTCTTTCAAGTATAGAATGGGGCATATTAAACCATACACTGTGTATGATAGCTTCAAAAGGTGTATGATGAACTTGTTTTGGTGTCTTTTAAGTACAGAATAGGGTATGGTTTACCATGCACCATGTATAATAGCTTTGAATGGTCTATGATGAACCCGTTTTGGTGTCTTTCATGTATAGAATGTGGTATCTTTAACCATACACCGTGTATGATAGCTTTAAAAAGTGCACGATGAACTTGTTTATGACTGTAACGCAAATCATACACCATGTATTCTTTCTTAAAGTAGTGTAATACCACGCTTTGTTGGTGTGTAATACCACGCTGTAGCTGACATGTAATACCATGTTTTGTTGGTGTGTGTTAAGTCATGTAGTTAGTGGTGCATCATTAACCATAGACCGGGTATGATGGGTTTAAATTCTGTAAAATCGTTTGCATTGGTGTGTTACAGGTTTTTAGCTTTGTAGCTTTACATATACACAGTCTATGTTAGGTGTTATTGGTGTATTATGGTTTTAAACCAATCATACACCGCTTATGAGTGGTTTTAATGCTGTACTTCCATTTCACCCTAGTGTGTTTCATGTTATTATTGCTTTTGGTATCATGTTGTTTTCTTGTCCACAGTAATGGGTGATGTTGTTGTTGCATGCATTCTGTACGGTGGCCACTTTAAGGAGAGGGCAGAGTACGTTGGTGGAAAATTGGGTTATTTTTTAGTGGATGAGAAAACTGACTTCGCTGGTTTGCAAAGGATTGTGGCGGAGGTGATTGGTGCTCAGTTGGATGCGGGTTCAAAGATGCATTTTCAATTTTTCTCCGCCGTTCAGGCCACGCCCTTGTACGATGTCATTGATGATAGGTCAGTTATATTTTGGAAGGCACTAGCCAAAGAAGATAGGGCGAAGCATACTTTGATCGTAACTGTAGAGTCATCCGGTGACAGGAATCCTTGCTTCGATTGGCAACGGACTCCCATTCAAACAATTCCCGTTGGTGACGAGAACAGTGGCCGTTCGCACCCTGAGGTTCCCGAGACTTCTGGTGGATGTATGGATGCGGGGATGGAAGAAGCAGCCCGCGTAGATGCATCTGAAATCGATTTGGACATGCCTACTGTGACGGTTGCGGCAACAGCAACAGGCGGAGATTAGGAAAATTCCAATCAAAGTGCATGGGACAATTTGGACAATATCAATTTATTCCAGGTGCGACCGACTGTACCTGATGCATCACCTCCAGAGGGGCACACTTACGAGCATCGTAATATTTTCCCTAAAGACCCTCTGATTGTCGAACCTGCAGTAGAATGGAATGCGGAACCCAGCGGTCAACCGAATATCCACCCCGACGTCCAAGCTGCTGGTGATCCTCGTTATGATGATGATGCTGGCTCCGGTGATGAGAGGAGCCGGATTAACGGGGTATATGGGCAGGGAAGGATGGTTGCTGTAATCGAGGTGCATCAAGTATTTAAATCGAAGAAGGATTTGTTGACTAACCTGGGAGTAATTTCCATGGGGGAAAAATTTGAATTCAAGAGCTTCAAGTCTAACAAATCCTTAACGGTTATTCGTTGTGTGCAAGAGGGTTGCACATGGAGGGTTCGGGCTACGTGTCTAGCAGATGGTGCGTATTGGATGGTTACAAAAGTTGAAAATAATCATACCCACCCTACCGATCTCACCACTGTTAGACACAGGCAGGCAACCAGTTGGGTCGTCGGGGAGTGCGTCCGCAAGAAACTTGTCAACCCCATAAGAGTGTTCAAGCCACGAGATGTCATAGATGACATCCGCAGTTGCTACGGTGTCGATATCAGCTACAGTGTTGCATGGAGGGCGAGAGAGTTTGCATATGATAGTGTTAGATTGGGTATTGCCGAAGAGTCATATGCATTCTTGCCTGCTTATCTGTAAGTCCTCCAATAGACTAACCTCGAACCGCATTTTATTTACAGACAGATGACGAGAGCAGGTTTCAGTACCCTTGATGAATCATGATCAGTCGGGAAGCTAAGCTCGGGTAATTAGCAAGTCTCCACTTAGCAGTAAAACATCACTTCCTTGACATTGATCTTGACGTGTGAACCCTTGATGTAGCACGAAATTGAGGAACCGTGGACTTCATTTATAGGCAAAAGCATACAAGGTACAAATACAACGTGAGAACCGTGAGGGAGGAGTAGGATAAAGTATGTGGTAGTTGAGGTTATTAAATGTCTTACTTGGGTGTTAATTATGACCCCTGAACATTAAGTGTTCAACCCCCAACTACCCCAACTGGTTATTATCATCCATTTAAAACAAGGGCATTTATAATACACAACCTCACACCAGTTAGTATGCTATGGATAATACAAAACTGTCATTAATAATGCACGTATATTAATAGCAATTACATTGTAATAAAAAAATATTAGTGGTATACAATCAACTTATATAGGTGTGTATGAAGTAAATAGCAGTGTAAGATGAGTCATACACTGTGTATGATAAGTTTTAAATGTATAAAATGAACTTATATAGGCGTGTTTCAAGTAATTAGTGCTGTATGACTTATCATACATAGTGTATGATTAATCATATGGGTGTAAAATCAACTTTTGCATGTTTATTTCAAGTTTTGCTGCTATAATGGTGTTAAATCAGCAGTTATAAGTGTTTTTCAAGTTTAGATTGGTGTATGATGGGTTATATTGGTGTAAAATCAAGTTATATTGGTGTGTTTGAAATAAATAGTTGTGTAGGATGAATCATATACGACGTATGATAAGTTATAAATGTGTAAAATCAACTTATATAGGTGTGTATGAAGTAAATAGCAGTGTAAGATGAATAATACACTGTGTATGATAAGTTTTAAATGTGTAAAATGAACTTATATAGGTGTGTTTTAAGTAATTAGTGATGTATGACTTATCATACACGGTGTATGATTAACCATATGGGTGTAAAATCAACTTTTGCATGTTTATTTCAAGTTTTGCTGGTATAATGGTGTTAAATCAGCAGTTATAAGTGTTTTTCAAGTTTATATTGGTGTATGATGGGTTATATTGGTGTAAAATCAAGTTATATTGGTGTGTTTGAAATAAATAGCTGTGTAAGATGAATCATACATAGTGTATGATAAGTTTTAAATGTGTAAAATGAACTTATGTAGGTGTGTTTCAAGTAATTAGTGCTGTATAACTTATCATACACTGTGTATGATACGTTTTAATAATCATGAAATAGTGAGGTTGTGTATTATTAATGAAATTGTTTTAAATGGAGGAGACTGACCATGTTGGGGTAGTTGGGGGTTGAACATTGAATGTTCAGGGGTCATAATGGACTATCAAGTAAGACATTTAATAACCTCAACTACCACCTACTTTATCCTACCCCTCTCCCACGATTCTGCCCATACACGGTTCCTTAATTTAATAACCTCAACTACCACCTACTTTGGACCTTGTATGCCTTTGCCTATAAATGGAGTAGTTGGATAGAAAGCCAAGCATACACGATTCCTCAATTTCGTGCTATATCTAGCCGTTCAAATTGCTAATGTAAGTGGTTCTAGCAGTGGCGGTGGTGGGCCAGTGACAGCTAAGACGCAGGGAGAGGTGTCACTTCTACAGATCATGTTTCATCAACGGTGTTTCAATGTGCATGATCAATCACACATGGTGTATGGTATATGATGAATTGTAACGGTGCGAAGTGCATCCGCATGATAAGGATCTTGAACTTTGTATGCATGCAGTGGGTGCCCTTTTCAAACAACATATGTAGAGGGACAACTGTAAGTGGTTCTAGCAGTGGCGGTGGTGGGCCAGTGAAATATGTCCAGTTTATCCTTCAAATTGTCTGCAGGGTAATTTAAAGTTACATGCAGGCTAATATCACTACCCTATATCCCTAGCCTATAAACCTTTAAATTATGTATAAAGTGAAGAAATGTACATAGGATTTCCTACAACTGTTCACAATTCATGGTGTATGATAGTTTTAAATGGTGTGAAATCAACTCCTTTTAATGTGTTTCAAGTGCTTAGTGGTGTATAATAAATCATACACGGTGTATGATAAGTTTTAATGGGTAAAAATAACTTTTGCATGTATTTTTAAGTTTTGCTGGTATGATGCTGTGAAATCAACTTATATAAGTGTGTTTGAAGTAATTATTGGTGTATGATGGGTTATATTGATGTGTTTGAAGTAAATAGCGGTGTATGATGAATCATACACGGTGTATGATGAGTTTTATGGGTGTAAAATCAACCTTTATTAAGTGTTTTCTAATTAATAATTGGTTTATGTTGGGTTATATTGGGTTAAGATGAACTTATATAGGTGTGGTTGACGTAAATATTGGGATATATCGCTGTTCTGTATGAATGTGTGTCGACACACATTCCCTGTGTGTTGACACACACCTCTGCATCCATTATCTACAGGAATGTGTGTCGCCACACCATCCCTGTGTGTCGACACACATCGTAACACACTTCAAAAACACATCAAACACCAAGAACACACAATTGGGACCAATTTCGAAACACTTTCATTGACAATTTTCATTACACAATTTGAAAATACATCAATAGGAATATACAACAATATTTTGATCCAAAAAAAAAAAAAGAATATACAACAATATAGAAATATACAATATTACATACACATCACAACCTTTATACAATTTTCAGTATAATGAATACAATGTAAATCCTATGGTAATATACAATAACATATACACATCACATAATTTTATTCACATGTATAAATTTGCATCTGTTTCTTTCTTCCGTATCTGTACAAGTGTACACAAGTATCCAGCCGCATTTTCCCCATCTGCCCTTGCGTGCATTGGGAGATGCTGAGTCCATTTGTAAGCAAAAATTCAATAAACTTTACAATAAAAATGCCACAATCTGACCTACAGTTCATAATAATATAGATGAGACAATCAGAAATTTTACATCATTGTAAGTAATGACTATTTTACATCCACTTAATAACCAAAAGGGCAAATGAACGGAATAATAAAACTGTATTGGAAGTAGATGTCATACCCCCATCTGCTGTGGACATTCACCCCGGTCGTAAGTGATCAAGAAAGGCTTGCCTCTGAAATGTCTGAGGTCCTTTCGGACATCCCAAAAATTAACCATATCTAGAGCATATGGAAGCAATTTTGCAATTGGTTCCCCATGTTCTAATCTTGATTCCTTGGATGCGGCGGAGTACAAAGAATCAATTACCTGTATCCGCCAATCTTTAAAATGGATGGCAGCAAGGAACCAATGTTGATTAGGTTGATTGATGGGCATGTATATCCGATCCACGTCGTGGCAGCGGACCCCATATGTGACATCCCCGGCAAGAAACTTAATGATCAACGAATCAAAATCATAAAAAGCTGACTCGATCGGGATTTCTCCGTTTTGAGTCCGTTTGAGTAGGGGTCCAAATAGAGGAGCAACCGACGTAG
Organism: Simmondsia chinensis; assembly: GCA_018398585.1. Classification (NCBI taxonomy): domain Eukaryota; kingdom Viridiplantae; phylum Streptophyta; class Magnoliopsida; order Caryophyllales; family Simmondsiaceae; genus Simmondsia; species Simmondsia chinensis. Next base: position 3,126,792 of record JAGTTD010000002.1, on the reverse strand, counting down.
ACGCGTATGTTGCCCTCTGGTCGAAATGATCCGACCACTGATGTTTCTTCTCCAGAATGTAGTGCAGAACTACATCCATTTCCTGCAATTTACCACTAATTAGTTGAAACACCCTAACACAAGTTGTTCTTAGGAAGTAAAACCTATCATACATGATGTATGGTTATCCATACACTACTAATCACTTCAAACACACATAAACAAGTTAATTTTACACAATTAAACCCTATCATACATGGTGTATGACTAATCATACACCACTCTTTACTTAAAACACACTAACACAAGTTGATTTTACACATTTAAAACCAATCATACACGGTGTATGACTAATAATACACCACTTGCTAACTCAACACACAATAACACAAGTCAATTTACATCATTAAAACATATCATACACGGTGTATGATTGATCATACACCACTTATTACTTGAAACACACCTATACAAGTTGATTTCACACCCTTAAAACCTATCATACATGGTATATTATTCATCATACACCACTAATTAGTTGACACACCAACAAAAAAGACTGGGATCCAATTACAGTAATCACACGACAAAATTTTCATGATGGGAAACATACCTCATCCGTAAGCCAGGCATCGTCATTTTTCAACCGATACCAAAATTGACCCGTCGTGGCAATCAAAACAGTGAAATCCATTCGTTGATATGGAGGTAACAGAAGGGGAGTCTTCAAATCTCTGTAATATACAATAAGAAGCATGATATATAAGCATCCCATAAAGATGCATTCTGGAAACATTTACATACTGATTATCAAAAAGTATAGTGTAAAATCACACTCACTTCTTAACCATTACGTGGAAACTTTTGTAAAAAGCTTCAAACTGTTTTTGTCTTCCTTGGAGGGAGGTTGGAATGGATCGAAGGGCAGAACCGGTTCCAGTCTAGGATGGGTCATTCTTTCCCGTTTGCTCTTACCCTCCGTGGTCCATTCTTCACCTTTGTACTTGGGATTTGGCTTGGGGTCCCTCCTCTCTTACCCCAATCTCAAAACTATCTCGGACAATATCATCAAGTTTTTAACGCCATCCACACGAGTTGACGATGGTTCCTTGTAGACATTTTCCTCGTCCCTGGTTGGCAGAGCAAATACCAAAGTCGATAAACCTCAACATGCATGAAAACATACCAAATTGGGACAATAATAAGGATCTGTAGTGTCTTACCCAGTACGTGTAGGAGAAATAATAATTGCTTGCTCAATTGGTTCCTTGTAGACATTTTCCTCGTCCCTGGTTGGCAGAGCAAATACCAAAGTCAATAAACCTCAACATGCATGAAAACATACCAAATTGGGACAATAACAAGGATCCATAGTGTCTTACCCAGTACGTGCAGGAGAAATAATAATTGCTTGCTCAATTAGAGATGGATGAGCGGAAGTCGATGAATAGATATGTGGGGATGTGGCATGCGGTGGACGGTCTGAGAGCTCCTTAATCATTGCCTCCTGAGCCTCAAACCGTCGTTCGTACATTTGCAGCTGAAGCTGCTGCGCTTCAAGTCTGCTTTCGAAGTGCATCCGCATGATTTGCATAACTTTCTCTATCGCTTCGAATCTCTCCATAACCTGCAATAAATCCTCCAAATTGTCATAAACATGAATTTGAATAATATAGTACTTACAAGGATAAAAATGCAATTAAATAAACATAAAACAAAATGTCAATACCAATTGATATGCCAAATTGGGTGACGTAGTAGATGGTTCCTCCTGGGATGCCGGCAAGGGGTGTTGTGTTGCCAATGGTTCTGGTTCATCACCTGGATCTGCTGGCATTGCCTTAACAGGAGATTGAATCCCCTCCTCACCATCCTCAGCAAAGGAGATGCGTTGTAGATTAGGCTGATTGGCTTCTGCACTCGTCAGTCCAATCGGTTCGGCATTCAATTGCTGATTGAAGGAAGATACATCATATGAACATTAGTAAAATTACATTCTAACCCAAATGATATGAAATAACTAGTAGTAAAACAGCAACAACATAATGTATTATTACCTCATCAAATACCATTGAGAGTAGAGCGGCGTACGAAACCTTAACACACATCTTCCAGTTAAGGATCCGCCCAAGAGGCTGGTTGCCAACCCTCACCACCCCAACCTTGGCAAGTTCTGGAAGAGTTTCCAGGGCAAATATGGAGACCACATCATAGAACCCGTGGACGGAGTAGGTCCTTTCTAAACCGTGTTGCATTTTTGCCACGAAATCTTTGAGCTTCCGCACCAAGAATTTTCAGCTCAAGGATCCCCAGGCAACACTGTTAAAAGAGTCCACGGGGGCCAGGATGTTCGGATCAATGCATGTTCGCTTGTGTTTGGCAAACAGTAGACCCTAAGCATGGATAGTATACAAGCCCACCTCATACCTTGAGCTTAAATTTATTTTAATGTTGCAAGTGGGAGCTTTTGAGATTCAAACTTATGGCCTCATGGTCAACAAGGCTCTGATACCATGTCAAGGAACCATCTTTTTCAAAAGATTAAACTAATAGATGAAGGCCTATTAATAGTTTTATACTCTAACATTCATAAGAAAAAGTGAGGGAGCGGTTGAGATTCGAAGTGGTGAGATCTCAGTCTAAAAAGTTCTGGTATCATGTGAGTATACCACAAACTTAACACTAATGGATAAAATTCCATAATTGATCTTTTTAGCTATACATAATCTTACACGTATCGGGTGGTTTATTCATTCAGCCGTTGACCCGTCATATTATACTAGTTATTTACTATTTCTTTACGAATATATGTAATGGTACATTTGGGTTTTACGCAAAGTATTTGTCAAGGAACTAACTTTTTTAAAAGTTTAAGCTTATAGGTGAAAGTCCAAGATAGGTTTTATATTCTAATATGCCCCATCAACAAATGCACGTTTGGGCTTGAAGTGTGGATACTACACAGGGCCCACCTCCTATATTGAAGCGTGGGAGCCGTTGTAATTCAAACTCATTCTCTTGATCACAAGGCTCTGATACCATTTCAAGAAACTAATTGTCCTAAAAGCTTAAGCTTATCGGAGAAGGCCCAAGTTTGGCTTTATATTCTAACAGTATCTTCATAATCTTTTTTTTCTTAGTTGATGTATGTTAATAGTGAACAAGAATTGATCATAAATAGGTGGTGGAAAGAGCTACACTCAAAACACTCATTTCCCAGAGATAGATTGGCAGAGTGATATTTTTGGACAGTGGCAGACTTTCATGAGCCTCAATATTTACTTGCTAGAAAAATGTTTAGCAAGGTCTTCTTGGTTGCCTCTATCATCAACGACATCTATGATGCTTATGGTTTGATCCCTGAACTCCAACTTTTCACTGATGCTGTCCTGAGGTCAGTTTTCTTTTCCCATCTATCACTGAATAGTCAACTCAGAAATAGGAAAATGTGTATGTATACAACAATATAGCGTTAGTTACACTTTTAGATGTAATGGTGTCAAAAGTTGATAAATGATAGATGTTTAATTTCTGTTTAAGGTTTTGAGTATATGCTATTGTTATTGATTCCCGAATACAAATGATTGAATTTCAAGTGGGACATGAGCTGCAGCACTGAGCTTCCTGAGTACATGAAGTCGGTTTATCAAGCCCTCTTAGAAACTTTTAAGGAAATGGAACATGATTTGGCAGTAGAAGGAAGATCATATTGCATATATTATGCACGTGAAGAAGTAAGACATACATATATTCTTACTGTTAATTCCCTTGACCATACCACATGGAATATCGAATGCATCAAGATTTGTGCTAGATTGAGGTTGTTGTGCCCTTTTTCATCGGCTAATAGGGCTTTTATTTGCTTTTTGTATGTGGGCAAGTAAGCTCTTTTTGACCTATTTTAGTTCTATGTTCAAGTTGATTCTATATGGGTCATTTCGCGCACCATTGCTTTGTCACGTGTTCCATAAATACAACTAGGATTTGTTCTTCTTACTGAAACATAGTGAAAATATCTACAACATATGTATAACACATGCGACATTATCAATACACAGATGAAACAGATGATAAAAGCGTACATGCAAGAAGCGAAGTGGCGACATGAAAGAGTGATCCCAAGATACGAGGAGTATAAGAGGGTAGCAAGGGTGTCATTTGGGTATGACTTGGGAGTTGTCATAAGTTATCTAGGCATGGGAGAAATAGCCACAAAAGAAGCCTTTGAATGGGCGTGCCAAATTCCTAAGTCTATTGAAGCCACAGGTATTATTGGTAGGCTCTTGAATGACATGGGTGGTCATAAGGTATGCCTTTATTTTTATTTTTTTTTATATAGATACACTTAAAATTTGTACGTGAGACTAAAATAAAGAGCAAACTATCAAAAATGGAAAAAGCAGAGCAAAGCTCACAAGAGAAAACAAAATAAGACCAGAAAATATGAAAAACATAAAATATGCAACAACAGATCAATATAAAAGGATCACCAAACAAGAACGCCAAGAAGGAGGACAACTACCAATCTCTGAAAGGCTGAAATGGAAACATTAAAAAACAGGAAATAATACCAAACAAGCCCTAAGCTTGAAGGTTGATCTTTTTTTTATCATAACTCTCATATAAGATTAATTATTTGACACATACGTAAAATTCCAATACTCTTCCTCGACGTGTTTGATCTTCTTCAATCACGTATATCATCTTGTCTAATCCATTTAAGTATTTAATCAAGAAAACTATATGTAATATGATGTCTATTGTTCAATTATTCTAACATGTTAAATGTGATAAAAATATGCTTAGTTTGAGCAGAGTAGAGATCACGTGGCGTCATCAGTAGAGTGCTACAAGAACGAGTATGATGTATCTGATGAAAAAGCCTGTGACGAGCTATTGAAACAAGTGGAGGCTGCTTGGAAGGAAGTCAATGAAGTCATGCTCCATCCTCACGTCCAGTCCAAGCCCTTGCTCGACCGCAGCCTTAACCTAACTCACTTGCTCGATGTCATCTACAAGGGCGAGGACGGGTACACTACTGTTAGCCAAACTATCAAAGATAAAATTACGGCTATGCTCGTCGATCCTCTTCCTATGTAACAAGTTGCTAATGTATTTAAGTCAGTAAATAATATATAAAAAGTTCTTAGTGAAGAACAACGCGATGCATGTGCAAGATGATTTGTTGAGTTGGGTGTAGTGTTTTGGTTATCCACCTTTAAACGTGAGGTCTTGAGTTTGAAACTTATCTTTCCCTTTATCTAGATGTTTGTAGCCCTTATTAGAGTATTGTTATACCTCTTTACCATTTAAAAAAGTGTGGAAGCTGTTGGGATTAAACTTTTTAGTGCGTAATGAGTTTCAAAATGTATTGTCTACAAAATTTGAATATTTATGTTAATTTGATGGTTTTTATTATATGTAATCAATAACAGAGTTAAGAATGATGTAAGCCAAATGTCTCCTTTTTTCGATTGATAAAAAAGAAAGCTCTAGAAACACAACAAGGCGCCCCAAAATGGGGCCTGAAGAACGACATAACGGGACAAACAAAAGAAAAGAGAAAAAGGGCCTAACAACCTGAGAAATGCCCAAGATCAAAAGATAAACCTACAAAAACCACAAAAAGAACACAAACACCCAAATCATCATAGAGAGGCCTCCCCGCCAAAAAGCCCAATGCTTGCAGTGAGACAAATGCACTCTAAAATACAAGCAACGACCACAAGAGAAAGCGGGAGGGAGGCACGCCAACGCCAACACCCAGAAGTCTAACCAAAAGAAGCTCCAGGACCAACTCCAAACTGAAAACACCCTGGACCAAAACAGAACCGAAGACTACACAAAACAGCACCAGGAGACTGAACTGGAGCCAAATGTCTCTATACTTTGTTCATTGTATCAATTTAGTACTTATATTTTTAATTATGCCAATTCAATCCTTCTATAATTTATATTATGTCAATTTAGTCTTACAGTCAAATTAAAGTTAAGTTAATGACATAATTTTTAATGCCACAATCACGTTAGATGCAAGTAACTCACTACAAATCCACTCGTTAACTCAATTTAACCAAACACATGTCCAAACCTATAAGAATTTCATCAACAATACAACATAAATTATACTCTAAACCAAATTGACACAATATCACTTATATGCGAACTAAAATGACAAAGTTAAAAAGTACATGACTAAATTGATACAATTGGGCAAAGTACAGTAACCTTTGGTATTAGTAATGCTAGAAATAACTGTAAAATAAAGTTATAGATACGATACGCTAATTATTGCTTATGATAAAGAACTTATTGGATCTGATGTTGGATGGCCCATGATCTTGCTGGTCGCCCAACAAATGCAACAGGGACTAGGAGGCTCGGGAAAGCTTCTGTTGTGGTTGCCGATTAGCCAAATAAGATCACATCATGTTTTTTCTTAGGTTCAGTGGACCTCTCGGCCGTGTACTTAATTGATTTCCGTCATCAAGGATGAAGCTTTAAGAAGATTGTTTCCTATGAAAATCTCTTAGTCAGTGTTTGGAACATGGAAGTCGGGCTGAGGCTTAAACTGGAGCCAAGAATTTCAGTTTTGTTGTTTGATTTACCTGCTGAAATTGGAATTATAATTTTATGGAATTGAATTTTAACTAAAAACCATACTTTCCAATTCCTTGGGTGGGGGTAAGGAACTGTAATTCCATGTTAACTCCATTGACCTAAAACCTAAAATAACCCAACTTAATTAACCTAAATCCAAGATGACTCAAAATGTAAAGACTTAGACACAATCTAAAATTTGGCCTGAACCTCGAAATCATCTAACTCAAATGACTTGAACTTGAAATGACCATCAAAATCACCTTAGCTCAAAGTCGAAGTCAAGTGACCCAATTTGATTGACCCGAAACTCGAGATGACTCACATCGAGAAATGAAACTACTCGACTTGAATGTGATGTAAACTAGGTGAGCCGAAGTGGAAATGATCCGACCAAATTAACCCAACACTTAATGCTACCCATAGTCAAAATGACCTGACCCATCTCAAACTTAACCTAAGATGACTCGAAATTTAAAATGATATAACTCATTTGTCCCAAAATTAAAATGACTCGACTAAATGAACTCAAATGCTATTATAACTAGCTTGAATCCTGAATACGCCTAACCCGATTCACTAAAAATCCGAGGTAACTTGAATAGCAAATGATCCAACACGATACTTGTTAAAAATATAAAATCGAAAATAAAATAATTCAAGAACATCTTGAATAAAATTTTAGACAAAATACAAAATAAAATAATTTAAGAACATCTTGAATTAAACAAAAACAAGAACCCACAAAATTGAACGAGACTTGGATCAAAATTCAGAAGACTTAGATAAATATTTCTCTTGATCCACACACTTGGATCAACAATAAGAAACAAAATACCTAGAAAAAATAGATACTTTGGATAGTCATCTATTTTGATCCAAAACTTGGATAGTTATTTTCATTCATAGGATACTATGAAGAGTCTAACTCTGCATAGGATACTAATGAAAGATATTGAAGCTAGACAAGAAATTAATTTACCTAATTATGCTCATCAAAAATAAAGGAATATACACAGTGCATCAAGGGCTCCCCCTACACAAAGTCTTGGGGGGGGGGGGGGGGGGGGGGGGGGGGGCAATTGTGCGCAGCATTCCCTCTTCAAGGTGTTAATCTGAAGAGATGTTATTTTTCAGTACCTTCAATTTGAAGGTAAGGACTTCACAGGAGGTCATCTATCCTTGATGATGGAGTTCAAATGCTCATCAAAGCAAATGGAGGGCTAAAGAGCCAAAGAGGAGTTTCTACCTATTTACTATATAATTACTACACTTAATTATAAATAAATAAAATACAAGAAAAACACTAACACAAATACAAGAAAAATATTTATCTTCAACAATACTTGACCTGATTTGACTTGAATATCGAATAATTCGAACTCAATTTGAATCGCTCTAAATATAATAACTTCAGCGCAATATGAACCACTCTGACCAAAATCTAACCGTAGTTGATTTAAAACTCGGAATACTCCAACTTAATTGACCAAAAACCCTTAATATTTCAAATTACTATGTAATTATAATTCCAACCTCTAAATCTTTTAATGAACCAAACAATAAAATTTTAATTCCATCTCACTGTCCAATTTAAATTTCAATTTCATGTATGTGAAAAACAGAGGGCAAAATCGTAATACGCTTACTGTCATATTCATAATTGAGGTCCCGTAGCGTCGTGTTATTGAAAGGTATGTTAAGCATTGAATTTCTGAAGCTCTGACCTACCACATGGTAATCTTTTTCTGCACATGCAATTATTTAAGATCCGTTTGTTTTTACAAAAAATAATTTATATTATAATTTTATTATTTCTTTATGTAATTTAATAGCAACAACTACGAAAGTATTTTAGGACAAAATGACTTCCACTCACTAAAAAAGGACAACATTTTCTTCACAGAGAAGAAAGCATTTTTTGTCGTAATCATCATATGCTTCATTTCAATCTCAACTCAGCCAAGCATGAATCTAAAGCAAATTTATAGAATAAACTATTTTCTTTAGCTAAATGGTCAAACATTTTAAGGAAAACTATTTCCAATTGAAAATATTTTATAAAGAAAATTTTTTTCTTAAAGAAAATGTTGAACCAAACGGAGCCTTTGTTTTCACTTTTTTTTAAACGAAGGTAAGAAAAGATTTATGTGACTTTTTGACCCATCTTTGTTCGCAAATTAAATGAAGGAACATACCCAGTACATCAAGGGCTCCTGCCTACGCAGGGTCTGGGGGGCGGATGTACGCAGTCTTCCCCCTTCAGGGTGTTAACCTGAAGAGAGGTTGTTTCCTAGTAACCTGAGAGTGAGGACTTCCTAGGAGGTCACCCATCCTGGTACTACTCTCGCCCAAGCACGCTTAACTTCGAAATTATAATGGGATCCGGTGACGGCATATTGGTGCCCTCTTTGGTTTTGTTCGCAAATTAAATGCTAAGTGCAAATTCCTTTTTAGAGAAAAAATACGTATAAAACATCTTGTACAATAATGCAGTACAATTGAACAATGTATCGCTGAGGGTACAAAACGTCAGAATTTAACAATCTAATCAAGTGTCATGTTCGCATCATTGGAATGATAGGTTATTTCAACTTCTTAATTACTCCAAGTAGTATTGAAATGGGTTAATAAATCAATCCCAAATGCCCGTTAAGAGTATAAAATCATTCTTAAGTCTTCACTCATAAGATTAACCTTTTAGAAAAGTTAGTTTCTTTAAATGGTATCAAAGTCTTATTGGCTAAGTGGTCATGAGTTCAAACCCCGATAACACCCACTTTCTATATTAACATAATAGAAGCACAGAGTATGAGATAGGCCTGTGCAAAATCCATGCTTCAAGCCCGACTGATATCTGTATGAGGGTGCATGTTAAAGTATAAAACTATTATTGGGGTCTCTATCTATTAACTTAATCTTTTGAAAGAGTTGGTTTTTTGGCACTACCATTGCTTTCATAACCAAGATATGTGTACACTGTATTAAAGATTCACAACGAAAATGGTTTATGTACATTGGGTTCGATCCATGACCAATAGACTTCAATCACCGTTGTCAAAAAATTCTAGAAGAATGTGCGGATGTCACTCTTGTTTATCACCACTTGGGTTATTTGGTGTAAGAGAAATAAGATAGTCCTCAATACAAGCGGGGAAGAAGTTACAAGAAACATTGACTCTCGCCCTTGTTGATTTTATGTGTTGGAGGCACCGGGTTTTTTTTTTTTTTTGTTTTCTTTTTGTTTGTTTCTCAACAATCTCATTTCTCAAGGTTGTTGTCTTTATTATAGAATTGTTATTGTCAGGCCAAAACTGTTATTGCCAAAGCAAAATTATAGTTTTTATGACAATTTTATGGCTCTTATTATTTATAAGTCACATTATTACTCTGATAATAATAACTTTTACTCTGACAGCAACAACTCCCTACAATATAAGAGGGGAGGGGGGGTTACATTGCAAAGTTACATAATTGAGTCCTGCGAGTCAAAGCTTAGTGGACCTTGTGTTTTAGATAGACCTATAATAATAGAGTAAGGCCCAATTCCGGCCCCAACAACTTCAATTTAATGATCCGGTCCGGTGGTCACCATTTCTTCAGTGTATTGTACAACTATATGGACCAACTTTAAATCAACACCAACGAATTGTTAGATTTGATGTAGTGGTTAAGTTATTTATCTTTTAAGCATAAGGTTTCGGGTTTGAAGTTTATGTACCCTTATCAGGATAGTTATGCTATTGCGTCTGAAAAAGGAAAAAAAATAATGTTAAGAATGCAATCATTTTCCAGGACTCAACACTTGATTGGTCTAACATCGTCGATACCATAAAATTGAGGGAATCACATGGTTCCGAGTGTTAGTTGGTGGCACTAACAAATTCATCCACTACTGTATGGAGAACCCTCGAAGATTACTTACCCCAAACGCTCTTAGATCTAGGCAGAGGAATACATCTCCATACACTTAGGAATGCATTTCAGTGTTGTGTCAAGCTTCAAAGCTATGCGTGTCTTTCGGTCATGTTTGATCATGATGCAGACAATAGGCTTTCGACTTTTGGTGTTTGTTTCTTAGAGATTTTCTGATTTCTTTGTTATTGATTTCATTGTTCTTCCTTTTGATGGTGAATTCTTCTAATAATAGGTAGTATTGCTTGTAACTTTCTTTTCTCCTACTGCTTCTAGACGTGGTATTGCCTTCAGGCCGGGGGTCCTCGGAAACAACCTTTCTTCCACTCGGAAGGGGTAAGGCTGCGTACATCCACCCTCCCCAGACCATGCTTCTACGGGAGCCCATGAGGCACTGGGATTGTTGTTGTTGTTGCTTCTAGACGTGGTATTGGTTAGTTTTACTTTTTTTCTCTATTTCACGTTGTTATGTGGGCTGGCTCAAGGCCCACTTTTGCGAGTTTTCCTGTATTGTACAACGACTCTTAAAGCTAATTATCGGGAAAAAAATATACTTCCTTTTGAGGACTACTTGTATTTCTTTGAAGCATTGTTAAATCTAGGGCAATGGTCATCATATTCTTCACCGCAAAGCACAATCATTGGGAGCAACTTTGAATCAACCATTTGTCGTCATATAACAATTTCACAACACCCCAATTGGTATTGTTTTCTGCAACGTTGTTACATCATCGGGACCAACTTCATATCAAACACCTTTCGCTGCATTTAGTAATTTCCTATTGTCATGGTTGGTTTAATTTTATATGGTATCGACAAATCTAGGACAATGATCACCATATTTTTTTTACTATAACGTACAATCATCAAAACCAATGTTAGACCAACTAGCTTTCGTTATCTTATACTAATTTTCGAAGCCCATGACTGGTATTATTTTCTTTTCTTTTTTTTTTTATCCGAGTATTATTTTCTATGGCATTGTTAAATTTATTTTGTTATTGTCCAAACATCTCAGACATATATACTCTTTAACTTTTAAGAAAGATGTCAACTAAAAATTGCTCTGAAAATAACATCACTATATTTTTATTTACAATTTTTTTCGATTGTTGAAACTAAAGTTTTGGTTATTTATGATACTGGGTCCCTATAATTTGTCTATAATGTAAGTTTAATCATTTATTTTAAGTTGTGTCAAATTAGTATTTATAAGTTTACATTGTATGAATTATAATGAAATTGATGTTACGTTAATAATGAAATTTTAAGGTTGAGTTAGGGGTCAGTTTAAATTGGTTTAACATGAGTTATTTGCATATGAGATGATCAAACTGCTAAAATACGAAGATTAACTTCAATTCAATCATTGAATTAAATTGACACAGTGTAAATTATGTAGAGAAAATTAACGAAAAGGTTCAACATCCTTCTCTTAAATCTTATTACGAAAATAATAAAGAACATGGGAAAAATAGAGTCTATTTTAATTATTATAACCCGAGAATAAGAAAGAACTAACAAGTTATGAAAAATAGTCTAAATTGAATGAGTACCTTAATCCTAGTCTTCCTCCTCTTGACCTCTTAAATCCATATCTTTAACTGTGTATTTAGCTCGCCATAACTGTTATCTCGCCAAACCTGTTATTTAATAATATTTTACTAAATGAACATTTTGTACTTCATAACTAGACACATTTATTCAATTATCCTTGTCTAGTTATGAAATGCAAAATGTTTATTTAATAAAATTAAATATTATTAAATAATAATAAAATATATTCATTGACGAATTTAGAGTAAAAATTAAATTGTTCCTTGTATGAGCCCCTTAGACTACTCTATTTAAAAATAATTAAATTAAATTTATGAGATAGGTTATTTATTTAAAAGAAGAGTAAATTTTATACTAAGTAATATTTATGATATAAATAAATACATATGTGAAAGAAATTAAAAATCGAAAAATAAAAAGGGATTAAGGGTCTGTCGAGAGCACGAAAGGCCCCGGCCCACCCAAGTTGTAAAAGTGGTTGTTGTGTTCTCGATACATGCGACACGAATATAGCAGATTTGGGTCTAAATTTTTTAATCCGGGTTGAATTAGAGTGGACGCGTGTAATAGTGTATACAATTAGGTTGAATTAGAGTTTATGTTGGTTAATTTATTTTCATCATGTTTTAACCCGTTTATATAGTTATATTAGTTTTTTTTAAGCGATATACTACTACTATCATTCCAAAAGTTTAAGCTGGTGGATGAAAGCCTATGAATAGTTTTATACTCTAACATGGCCTCTTACACGAATGTCAATTGGGCTTAAAGTGTGGATAGTATACGGGCCCACCTCATGCCTTATGGTTAAATTGTTTTTAATATTGAAAGTAAAGGCTATTGAGATTCAAACTCGTGACCTCTTGGTTAATACTGCTCTGATATCATATTAAGGAACCATCTCTCCCAAAAGCTTAAGGTGATATGTGAAGTCATAGGAATAGTTTTATAATCTGACATAGGTCACATAAACTAATTTAAATTATATTAGTCACATAATTTGATAATTTATTTTTGCAATTATAAATATGTTATATATTATTACTAACGTCAATTATAAATTTGTCATAACATGTTTATAAACTGAGAAGCTAGTATATAATACAAAAAGTCACTTATACAATTAATCGGCTAAACTCAAGGGTTACTCATTTCGGATAAGTGTTGAAAATTCCAACTTGTTTAATAAATGGATCAGGTTTGAATTGAGCCTTTTCATAATACCTCTATGATATGATACTTTGAGAGTCATTTATATTTTAATACTCGACATTTTTTTAAAATAGTAGAAAGATCCTAACTTTTTTGAATTAATAAAAGGCCCCTAGGTTTTTGTGGTTTTAATAAAAAGGCCCCTCTTCGGATTGATGATGTCAATTTTTATTGACAGAGTTGACATGGTAACTATTTTTTATTAATGTTCCAATAAAATACCTTTCAATATGCTTACTCTTACTTTAAAAACACGAATGTGGTACTATGTAGAAACTCTATGTTTTCACTTAATTTGTTTAAAAATATATTGTTTAAGGATATTTTGGTTATTTTACTGTAGCATCTCAGCTTTCATTTTAACTCTATCGATTGAAAATGACACAATCAAGTTGTAGAAGAAACTTTCTATTAAACTGATAAAAACTTAAAGATGTTTTTTTAATTTAAAAAATTAATATTCTTTTTATTATTTAAAAAAAATGTGATAGTAATATATAAATAATTCATACATTTATCATCCTTACTTACACGCACTGCTTACCGGGGTTTGGTTTTGAGCCTCACTTGGTTAGGCATGACGTCATCGTGTGTCGACACATAGCATGTACTCATATCATCAAATATGTAGTCAAAATCATGATTTTCCATAGGTGCAGAAAAGGTGCTTTTCTGCATCGTAAAATTTTTGGTTTTTCCCTATAGTTTTCCTATTATGTTTTCATTTTATTTTTCATTACTCTATAAATTATGCGTATGCATTTTTTTTTTTTTTTTAATAAGTGTATGTCATGTATGAGAATATTACGATATAAGTCTCGATTTTTCAGTTCCAAAAAAGAAGTCTCGAGTTTTACTTAAATTTAAATTTTATTATGCTGATTTATTAGTTTTAGTTAATATTTTTTGAAATATCTTCTAACACTACCCTCCTATGGGAAGTTGAAGTCTAATGAGAGCTCATACGAACTTTTATGATGGTTCGATTGTTTCAAACAAGCACATGACTAATACTTCAAGTGGGGGGAGCATTTATTCATTGAGATGAGAATGTGGCATGGATACTATTTGAACGCCAAAATGAGCATTCCCTATATTAGAGGATAGTAAAATAGGGTTTCTATTTTTGTCTGTATTAACTTTAATTCACATGTATCTAAGAAGGGTACTCTAGTTTTTTTCCTCTATGTAGTATACTTTATAAATAGAGCATAACCTCTCTTTGTACTTCACTTATTCAATTGAAATAATTTTATTTCTTAACGTGATATCAGAGCCTCAATAAGAGACTATTCTCTCTCCCTTCTCTTTTTAATTTTCTACTCTTAATTTCTAGTTCTTTATTTTTTATTAATTTCTTGTTTTATATCTCAACAATCTTTTAATTTACGCTATACATAACCCTAACCCCTAACTCCCCTCCCCCTCATCCCCTTGGTTCCCCACCACCGCAACAGCAGTCAAGACCGATTCTTCCTATATCGGCATTGCAGTTGAAGCTCAGGTGGCAAGACACCCCTTGGCTATGTCCGACCTTCCCCATGTCGGTTCTATATCCTTGGGCCTTTTCCTCAACGGTCTAACGAATGCCAATGTCACCATCTCCGTTAGTCACCACGAGGCCACAAATTTCTCAATTTCATGACTTGAGTATCCCAACTTCCCTACCCCCCCCCCCCCCCCCCCGCCCGCCCCCCCTTCCCCTTACCTTCGACTGTCGGAACAACCAACACCATCCCTTTTGGCTCACGGCATCCAAATCCCAACCACCCCCCCCCCCCCCCCCCCCCCCCCCCCCCTCTCTCATATCCCATGGTCGCACATCCCCTGCTATTGGTGTTCCACCTCTCTCAATTGACGCCTATGGTGGGCCCTCGGCCACGCCTCCCCTTGGGACGGGCAATGCTCTGGCCTAGCTCTTTGGCTGTGGCTGTAGCACCTCATACTCCCCACTCAATATAAACCCTAATTTCTCCCATACCACAAATACTCCCCTGTTACTCCCCCTCTTCAGTATCTCCAACATAGTAACCATTAAATTGGAAAACACAACTAACTACCCTGCCTGGAGAGAACAATTCTGTATGCTATTAATCTCACATCAACTTATGAGTTATTGTTAGATTATATCTCAAATTACTTATTTTATTTTTATTGGGGCTGCCGTGGGGTCACCGATCGATCGGGAGGGAAAGCCAATCAATCGGGTGATTTAAGGAAAGGATTCGTATTTTTGGCCGTAGAGGGGCCGATTGATCAGGAGTCGTTTTCCGCCGGCCCTAATTATTTTCTATAAATAAGGGCTTAGGGTTTCTGTTTAGGTGAGAGGTTTCTCCAATTAGATCCAATCAAAGAGTGTGTGAGCCGCCATTAAGAAAAAGAGGTGATTTTGTAATTCCTCCAAGATATTCGAGTACTACGAGAGTTCAGAGGGAGTGATTGTAATTCTTCCATATATCTCGTTTGGGAAGTGTTGTTGTAATTCTTCCGTTCAGTTAATAAAGAATCTCCATCTCCGCCCGTGGTTTTCTCCCCTCTCGATTGTAGAGGGGTTTTCACGTAAATATTGTGTGTTCTTGTTTTGTTCTTTCTTTCTCCATATTTGTTTACTTCTCGTTTTGCGTGAGTTATATTATTTGAATCGAATCAAGTTGCCATAGTTTACGCTTCTGCATTAAGTTTTCCTCCACAAATTGTTATCTTAGCATACTAGATTTGTTAAGTTCCCTTACAAATTGGTATTAGAGCCCTGTTTATTTCGAATTTGATAATATGACGTCCGCAATTAGATCCGAAATTGAGAAGTTTGGTGTTCAAGGGAGCTTCAGCTTATGGCAGGTTCGCGTTAAGGGCCTCTTGACTCAGAATGGCTTGAAGAAAGCTTTGAATGAGAAAGAGAAGAAATCAGAGAATCTTACAGAAGCACAATGGGAGGAGTTGGATGAGAAGGCGCTCACAGCAATTCAGATGTGTCTTACTGATGACGTTTTGACAGAAGTTCTGGAAGTGAAGACCGCTAAGGAGTTGTGGAAGAAATTGCAGGATATGTTCTATTTCAAGTCTGTCTCCAACAAACTCGCAGTTAAGCGCCGGTTGTTCACGTTTCATATGTCAGAAGGTACGTCACTTAAGAACCACGTCAGTGAATTTAATTCAATTATTCAAGATTTGAAAGAATTGGATGATTTTCCTAAAGATGAAGATCAGCCAATGTTGTTATTATGTTCTCTCTCTACTTCATATAAGAGTTTTGTCGAAAGCATGATTTATGGGGGTAGACAAACCATATCTGTTGATGAAGTTAAAGAAACCTACTGAGTAAAGAACGAGTAGATAGGGAATTATCTGACTCTGTGTATAACTCAGGTAGTGGTTTATTTGTGAGGGGGAGAACCAAGTATGATCATAGTGGAAACAAGTCTAAGTCTAGGTATCAAGACCTAACCTGTAACTACTGTCATAAAAAAGGGCGCATTAAGAAAGACTGTTACAAGTTTAAGTGAAAATTAGAAGCAGATAACAGGTCTGACCAGAGATCCATAGCAGCTAGTGTTGTTGGGGGTGAGAATGAAGATTTTCTTTTGTCCGTGTCTGAACCTCAGTTCAACTTGAAAGATAGTTGGTTTTTGGATTCGGGTTGCTCCTATCATGTCTGTCCCAACCGCGATTGGTTTTCCACATACGAGTCTATTCAAGGTGGAGTTACTTTGATGGGTAATGATAATCCATGCAAAGTTCTGGGTATAGGAACAATTCGTTTTAGGATGTTCGATGGCACTATCAGGGTTTTGGGCGATGTTCGTCATGTTCCTGATTTGAAGAAAAATCTCATCTCTTTGGGTACTCTTGAATCTAAAGGGTACAGGTGCACAGCCGAAGGTGGAGTTTTGAAGGTCGTTAAGGGTGCATTGACAGTTATGAAGGGCAGAAGATCAGGTACGTTGTATGAGCTTGTCAGTTCCACAGTTGTTAGATCTGTTGCAGTATCTTCATCATCCTTGTTGTTGACAGAACCAGAGATCACAAATTTAGGACGTTTGAGATTGGATCGTTCAGGTGATAGGGGTCTGTCTGAGCACAGTGTGAGGGGCTCTTTGTGTGGTCAGTCCAGAGGAATGCTAGTATGTGAACAAGGGCTTTGTGGGAAGCAGAAAGGTTTTCGCTTCAAACAATTCCTGATGAGTAGACGTGTCACGTTTAATGAGTCTTCGTTAGTTTCTCCACAGAAGATGCATCAGTTAGTTGTGATTCAGGTCAGGTGAGTAAGCCAGAGGGAGTTCAGTTCAGAAACACAGTTCAGCAGCAGGTGGCTGTTTCAGATGATGTGTCAAAAGCTAATTCAGAGAAGAAGATTGGCATTATTGATAACCTCTCAGATATGTTCACTTAGTTTCTGCCTAACAGGAAGTTCAAGCTTCGCACGGTTAGGTTTCGTACTTCATTATGTTAACCCCGTGTGTGGGGGGTTTTGTGGAGAAGGTGGAGGAATTTCTTTTTTGTATGTAAGTTGAGCCAAGGTGGAGATTTGTTCAGTTATGTCTCAAATTACTTGTTTTATTTTAATTGGAGCTTCCGTGGGGTCACCGATCGATCGGGAGGGAAAGCCGATCGATCGGGTGATTTAAGGAAAGGATTCGTATTTTTGGCCGTAGAGGGGCTGATCGATCGGGAGTCGTTTTCCGCCAGCCCTAATTATTTTCTATAAATAAGGGCTTAGGGTTTCGGTTTATGTGAGAGGTTTCTCCAATTAGATCCAATCAAAGAGCGTTTGAGCCGCCATTAAGAAAAAGAGGTGATTTCGTAATTCCTCCAAGATATTCGAGTGCTACGAGAGTTCAGAGGGAGTGATTGTAATTCTTCCATATATCTCGTTTGGGAAGTGTCATTGTAATTCTTCCGTTCAGTTAATAAAGAATCTCCATCTCCGCCCGTGGTTTTCTCCCTTCTCGATTGTAGAGGGGTTTCCACGTAACTATTGTGTGTTCTTGTTTTGATCTTTCTTTCTCCATATTTGTTTACTTCTCGTTTTGCGTGAGTTATATTATTTGAATCGAATCAAGTTGCCAGGGTTTACGCTTCCACATTAAGTTTTCCTCCACAAATTGGTATCTTAGCATACTAAATTTGTTAAGTTCCCTTACAGTTATATTGATAGTACTTTTCCCTACCCCTAAACTATATCACCAATTTCAATGGAAACTCTATCCCTAATCCTAGGCACATGAACTGGGCTCGAACTGATCAAAGCCTTCGCTCATGTATTGCTGCCACCCTTTCCCGGCCCTTATTCTTCACACCCTAGAATAAGATTCTTCAACTAGTGCGGTAAAGGTAAACACTCGAATGTCTACAAGATAGCACCAAGAGATAATTTTCGCATTACAAATGGATGCACTTAGTAAGAAAATAGAACAAATTCATGTTGATCACTTATAATATATGATGTAGTACTGCTCATTTTGTATTGTAATGTTCATTCGCCTTAATACTTTCCTAAATTCATGCAAGATTGGTTTATATTGCGTATTTGAAGTTCAACAATCCAATTTTGAACACCTAGAACTTCGGATAGCATAGTCATCCAAACTTCTCATGGAAGTAGCGAGGAAAGAAAATCAATTTCAGACTACGAAACAAGCAATACTAGCTTCATAGGTAGTTCACCCCTATTGGTATTAGAATAGTATCTAGAATATTCCTAGTGCTATGGTTTCATATATTTTTACTATTATGTCCTTGTACTAGTGTAAACCTTAGGGGTAAGGATATATTTTATCTCTGTTGTGTTTACCTAGAATATTCCTAGTGCTACGGTTTCACATGTTCTTACTATTATGTCCTTGTAGTATTGTAAACCCTAGGGGTAGGGATGTATTTTATCTCTGTTGTGTTTACCTAGAATAGTCCTAGTGCTACGGTTTCACATGTTTTTACTATTATGTCCTTGTACTATTATAAACCCTAGGGGTAGGGATGTATTTTATCTCTGTTGTGTTTACCCAGAATATTCCTAGTGCTACGGTTTCACATGTTTTTACTATTATGTCCTTGTACTATTGTAAACCCTAGGGGTAAGGATGTATTTTATCTCTGTTGTGTTTACCTATAAATAGGCACCTCATGTACTCTCTTTACATCATTCAATAATACATCACTTCTCCCTTTATTCACATGGTATCAAAGCCTTGTTGATCAAGAGATTACGAGTTCGAATCTCAACAGTCCCTACTTTCAATATTAAAATAATTTAAGCACAAGGTATAAGGTCAGCCTGTGCACTATCCACACTTTAAGCCCAATTGGCATTCTCGTGAGGGGGCATATTAAAATATAAAACTGTTTATGGGCCTTCACCAATTAGCTTAAGCTTTTGGGAAGATGGTTCCTTGATATGGTATCGGAGCGGTGATATGCCTTCACCAGTGCGGTGGATGCCCTCCAATACTTGATTATGACCCGTCCTGATTTCTACTATGTTGTCAACTTGGTCTCTCAGTTCATGCATGCTCCCTGAACCCACCATTGGCAGGCAATTAATTGCATCCTCAGATACCCGAAGTCCATTCCTGGCCACGATCTCACCATCACTCTTGCTTCCTCCCCTATAGTTACTACATTTGTTGATGCTGACTGAGGTAGTTGTCCTGATACTCATCACTCCACAACAGGCTACATCATATACCTTGGTCCTAACCTCATCTCGTGGCAGGCTCAAAAACAAGCCATTGTATCCAAATCCACCACTTAGTCAGAATACCATGCTGTTGCTCAAGCTGTTGCAAAAAGTGACTAGATTCGTTACCCCATGCATGACCTCGAACTTTTTCACCTAGGATTAATAGCTATCTACTATGACAATGTCTTTGCCTCTTAACTTGCCGC
Organism: Simmondsia chinensis; assembly: GCA_018398585.1. NCBI lineage: Eukaryota > Viridiplantae > Streptophyta > Magnoliopsida > Caryophyllales > Simmondsiaceae > Simmondsia > Simmondsia chinensis. The sequence continues at coordinate 3,106,647 of JAGTTD010000002.1, read as the reverse complement.
CAATCCCATGTCTAACGACAGAAGCAAACATGTCGATGTTTACTTCCACTATGTGCGTGAGAAAGTGTTAAAGGGTGATCTACAAGTTTGCTACACTCTCACTACCAAACAAGTGGATGACATCCTCACCAAGGGACTATCTACAAATCTATTTTATCAACACAAGGCCAATCTTCGCGTGCTTCCCCCTACTCAGATTGAGGAGGCCTATTAGAATAGTCTCTAAAATATTCCTAGCACTAGGATTTCACATGTTTTTCCTATTATGTCCTTGTATTATTGTAAACTCTAGGGGTAAGGATGTCTTTTATCTCTATTGTGTTTGCCTATAAATAGGCACCTTATGTACTCTCTTTATATCATTCAATAATATATCACTACTCACAATTGGAAAAATAGGATAAATGAACGATCAAAATATATGTAATTATTGTTATGCCTCTCACTAGAGTTTATGACCTACATCTTCTTATTTAGATTTAATAATTTATATTCTCTTCCCCATCTTTCATTTTCGCATATAAATCATACCATACATATAAATAATCGAAATTATAATTTTTTTATTTTCATAAAAAAAATTTACATTTTTATAGCTCACGTGGCTAAGAAATAAATCCCATGCATCATCTTTCTATATATGGGCATACACAATCATGATTCCTCTGCAAAACTCTAAACCCCCCATATAATAACCGGCGACCCCATGGCGACGGCAGTGAATATCCCAGATTCCGGCAACGTCCCCACTCTCCGGGAACTCCAATCACCGTTGATCTTGATGGAGACCAAACCCAACGGCGTAGAAAAGCTCACCATAGACGACATGCTGACAAAATACTGCGGAGAATTCGGGAGATGGCAGATGAAGCACTTTATACTGACGAGCTTGGCGTGGACAGTGGAGGCATTTCAGACGATGGTGATGATATTTGCAGACCGTGAGCCCAAATGGGTCTGTACTGGGCCGGGCTGTAACGGGTCCATTGAGCCGGGACAAGGGAGCACTTGCGGGATGGAAGGAGGCACGTGGGAGTGGGTGGGTGGGAAAGGGAGTTCGACGGTGGCGGAGTGGGGGTTGGTGTGTGGGGAGAAGTATAAGGTTGGGTTGGTTCAGTCCTTATTCTTTGCCGGGGGTATGGTAGGTATGTGTTTATTCTACGACATGTAAAGTTGGTACACATTAGATTTACATCTAATTTTAAATGAGATTTTTTTAAAATTAATTCGCATTAAATGAAATAAGCCACTAAACTTATATATTAATTTCTTTTATTTTATAACTTTAATGTAGGATTCAATATAGGGCAAAGTTAACTACTATACTTACTGGCTTATGATATATATAAAATAAGCAAATAAAATACATAATAAAATAATAAAAAGGTCAAGTATAACCAGGACTATCGGATATATCTGTTAATATGTCCCCCACTCTGGAGAGGAGCAAATCACTGAGTGATTGCCTTTAAAGGGAAAAGGAGAGATTTTTCATCAAGATTTTAACCAATTTCTCATTTTTTGAAATGCATTGGACTCGAATATCACTTTGAATTTATATTTGTCTATTGGGAGTATGATAAAAATCAACATTGATATACTTGATCCAATTATGAGCATCTAGATTAACTAGTATATACGTTGCTAAAATTCAAAGAAGATCGATCGATTGTATAATTAAGAAACAAAACATTGTCATATAGTAGGTGCGGAGTCCATTATGTCTCGATCACATAATAAGTTAAGCCCTGAAACCTTGATTCTTGGGTGGACTTAAAAGCCTTAGGCTTCTTCTTGCATATAATAAACATTGTGTCATTCTCGTTCCACTTTTCGGATATAATGGTTTTGCAATTTGGCTTTGGGCTTGTGGTTTAAACGCTATCAAAGTTAAGGCCATAAAACAAATAATTATAGGTTTTAGATCCCTCATCCCTAACTATAAAAAGAGTTGATTACCAATAGATAAAATATCAGTACGGTACTTTTTCAAACATAAATTTGAAGATCTTCTTCTATACACTATTGAGAATCTTTTTCTCTTAATTATCCCAAAAAAAAGAACTTTTTCAAAGATGAAACTTCGCCTCCAACCATTGGCTCCGTTCGAAATCATCCTTTTCCAATGACATATTTCCCTCTTTATTCTGAGATAATCATAAACCAATTTCACATAATATGCCCATTTAACCCGAGTATATCTTAGTTTTCGTAATGTTCCAAAAATACTTAGTAAAATGTGCTTTATTCTATGCTTTTAACTTTTGCTTAAAATCCTAACCTCCTTCCTCCTTGGGATAAGAGAATCTCTCCCAAGCTCTACGAAAAAAAACTACTTCTCTCAACGCCACCCAATCACAAGAATTTTGTAAAGATTCTTCGACATACCTTAACGAACATCTTAGGGATCTAAAAGATGTTGCTTCAATATGTAGAAACTCCAACCAAAACCGAAGAATTAAGGTTCGCATGATTGGCTTAAGATAATTTGCTATCCTGCTAGGCTCCTATCCTCATTTTGATTTTGTCAATTAGCGGTCTATACTAGTTCACTTTCAACTGGACACTCGAAAAGGTACTCCCAAATACCTCAAAGACGGTCCTTTTTTTCTTGAAACTTGATTCATCTAAGATAACAACTTTCAGTTCCTCCTCCACCTCGGAAAACATAAACTTGGTTTCAAATTATTCACTTTCATACCAGAGCACTTTGACCAAAGAGGGAACCAACATGTGTTCACCGGATCCTATTAAAACTCCGAAGTTAAGCGTGCTTAGGCGAGAGCAGTACCAGAAAGGGTGACCTCCTAGGAAGTCCTCATCCTCAGATTGGACGCACTCGGAAACGGCCTCTCTTCAAGTTAACAACCTGAAGGGGAAGGCTGAGTACATCCGCCCCCAGACCCTGCGTAAGTGAGAGCGTTTGAAGCACTGAATATGTTCCTTTTCATACCACAGCACTTTGAAAACTCCGAGAAAGCATTCCATAGTACATTCACCGAATGTTTATCATATCTAGTAAATAGTTAGAGATCAGCCAGATGAGTCATTTTATATGTACGGCCATTTTTTATCTTCAAAATTATTGCATTTTTTCCTAGATATTGTTCCTTATACTGATGCAGCGCGTATGTGAAATTTTGGAGAATGGGAAGGAATCGAAGGCCTTTCCTTTAATTTGATTAAACTGTAATAAAAATTACAAAAAAAATATAAAATTCATCATAATCTCACACTTGAGAATAGAAGAACTAAAAACAACTCATAAATTCATCTTAAACAATGGCACCTTAAACCCTAGATTTCCTCCTCTATATATAGAGGGGTTTTCCTAACTTGATTTTAACTAATTTAAAATTTAAATTAATCCCTAATTTGAACTAACGGCTGAGATCGCAATCCATGTGCTCCTCTTAATCATAAAGAAAATAAATAAAAGTTTAAATCTGAAATTTAAAACTAATTTTATTCCTAATCAAACTCTATCTTCACCGAACTCCTCACGCATCTCTTTTAGCCTTGCCGCCAAGAACGTGACCCCAACCATGCACTCCGCCAGGCAGTCCGCCAATCTCTGACGCGGGGCTGCCTCTTCCCGTTTATCCTTGGCGTCCTTGTCCCTCTTGTTCTGGGCTTCACCATCTTGCTCAGTTTGACCCGTCAAGGGCTATTTGGTAACTGTATCATATACATTGTCTTTTAATTAAGTCAGCAAATTAGTGAACAGTGAACTCGTGATGTGACTTTACATCGTATAGTATAATTGTGCTAAATAGAAACTCATAGGTTTACGCAATTGAATACGAGACTTTTTTAGCAAACTATCACAAATTTAAAAAAAATTAGCAAAATATTACATTTTTGAAAATATTTAGCAAACTATCACAGTTTACTATAGCATAGTGGTTGCACGACGTACAGGACATCGTGCAATATTGTCCTTTTTGTTTAGTTTTATATCTTTAAAATTTTAAAAAACTTAATAAATTTTTTTTTGATTTAAATTATTTTAATTTTTAATTTTATAATTTTGATCACTAAATATATATACATTTCAAATTAAAAGGTATATGTATATTATTATTTAAACTATTAATAAGAAAGATATAAATGAGGAACACATTTAAATGAAGAGAATGTGATATGTATTTATTATTTAAACTATCTCATACAGGAACTATAGTATTATAATACTATTAATAAGGAGGATATAAATGAGGGACACATTTAAATAAAGAGATGTTGATGTTTCCAACAAAAAATCACGAGTTTACGCATTTGTATATTATTATTTGAACTATTTTATTAGATATATGTAACTCAAAAACTAAAAAATTATTTCATATAGTTTATAAAATATATTTAAAAATTTATATATATTAGTTTTTGAGTTACATATATCTAATAAAATAATTCAAATAATAATATACAAATACATAAACTCGTGATTTTTTTTGTTGGAAACATCAACATCTTTTCATTTAAATGTGTCCCTTATTTACATCCTCTTTATTAATAGTATTATAATACTATAATTTCTGTATGAGATAGTTTAAGTAATAATATACATATCACCATCTCCCCATTTAAATGTGTCCCTTATTTATATCTTCCTTATTAATAGTTCAAATAATAATATACATATACCTTTTAATTTAAAATGTATATGTATTTAGCGATTTAAATTATAAAATTAAAAATTTAAATAATTTAAATTAAAAAGAAATTTTATTAGTTTTTTTAAAATTTTAAAGATGTAAAACTAAAAAAAAAAATTGGGCATTGTTGCACGACCTACGGGACGTCATGCAACACTACTGCATGACGTACCGTACGCCGTGCAACCACTATACTACAGTAAACTATGATAGTTTGCTAAATATTTTTAAAAATATAATATTTTTCTAAATTTTTTTAAAATTTGTGATAATTTGTTAAAAAAGTATGAATTCTATAGAAACTCAGGCTTTACGCAATTGACTACAAGTGCGAAAAAGTGACAGAGAAATCTAAGACATTGGCCCTATCATTACTGATTTGAAAGTTGCATTATTCATGATCAGTTAGGCTACTACTTAGGGATAGCAATGGGACGGAACGTGTACGGGGTGTGTCTCCTCTATATTTGTACCCATCACCCAAATTCTATATCCGTACCCATCCCATTACCCGTCACGGGTATGAAGTGAATACCCGTGCCCACCCCGGCAGGTACAAACTCATACCCGTACCCGCCCTATTACCCGCGGGTATCCAACGGGTATGCATTACCCTCCCCGTACCCTCTCTAATGTACGTAGAAAACGATTATCTATACCAGGTCATATTAGTTATTTAATACTACTTCTAAAAATTAATTATATTTTTTTATAACATTGATAAACAATTTGGGTTATTGAATTTAAACACGTATTTTTTTTAATTTGAAGGTTAATTATGTATAAAATAAAGTGGGTATGAGGTGGAGCGGGTATGGCCCCATTGCCATCCCTACTACTACTGTTTCGCAAGAAAATTGGATTTTAGGCCATAGTTTTTCTTTAAAAAGTTTTTAAGAAAAATTAAAATTCGATTAAGGTTTTCGCTCGTTTTTTTAAAAGAAAAATTTACTTCTACATTAATATTTTTTTTATATGATTTAAAAGAAATATTTTTCACAGATTATTTTGTATATTATTATAGAATAATATATGTACAAATACAATATCTATGAACAGTAATATAAAAATAAAATTAACTATCAAAGCTATATAAAATAAAAAAAATTATCTGATTGGTATCTTAAAATTTGAGTATTTATTACCAAAGTAACCTATTATTTTAATATATATACCTTGAGACACGAAATTCTATCACCTAAATATGCTCTCCGTTCGGATTTGGTGAATTTTCGTTAACATGTCATGCTAGCTTTTTCTAACAAAAGAAATTACCAGATTATGATAGAGATACTTATATGTTGTTAATACGCGTGTTCCGCATCGACAATTTTTATTTAGAATCTACCATATAACGCTTCATTAACTTTCTTTTACTTCAAACTAATAAAATAAATTCGTTTATAATATATGCTTGATTTTTTTACATTTTAGCTTTTTATTTGAATACATTGGTAGAATCGAGGTCGGTCGGTAGAATTATAAAATCGTATTACGATTTTATCCATTAGTTTCATGTAATATCAATAAATCGCAAGATTATACAAAATTAATATTCTACTTAAGATTCAGATCGGTTGGCAATTGTGAAATCGTAGAATCATAAGATTCTAATATTCAAATCGGGATTTTAGTAACCGCATCTAGATTAGCCGGTATATACGTAGTTGAAATGTTGTCACAAAGAAAATCGATCAATTGTATAATTAAGAAATAAAACATTGCCAGATAGGAGGTGCGGAATCCATTATGTCTTGACCACATAATAAGTTAAGGCCTAACACTTTGATTCTTCGGTGGACTTGAAAGCCTTAGGCTTCTTCTTGCATATGATTAGGGGTGTGCAAAGACTCTAAACTGTAATTCTAACCGGACCAAACGGTAATTTATGGTTTGGTTTGGTTTTGTTTTGTTAATGGTTTAAAAAGTTATGGTTTGGTTTAGAAAAATTTGGTTAGTAGAGTTTACAGTTTAGATTCGGTTTAAAACCAAACTTAAACCGTAAACCATAAAATAAAAGAAGATTTAATGATTATTTACATAATCTGAATTATAACAAGTCACATTAGTAATTAACAAAATTTTACTTGACAACTTGATAAAAAAAGATTATTTGCACCAAAGGTCCTTGTATTTTTTATTGTGTCAATTTAGTCTTTGTATCTTTAATTGTGTTAATTTAGTCCATCTACAACTTATATTGTGTTAATTGAGTCTTTTGGTCAAAATCTAAATTAAACTAATGATGTAATTTTAACAGCACAATCATGTTGGATATAAGTAACCCACTGCAAACCACCCGTTGATTCAATTTAAACAAATCTCTTATCGAACCATAAAAAATTTCATTAACAACTTAATATAAAATTTACTTTAAAGATTAATTGACGCAATACACTTGTATAGGGACAAAATTGACACAGTTAAAAGTGTAAGAATTAAATTGGTACAAAAGGTAAAGTACAAGAACCTTTGGGGTAAATAGCTCAAAAAATTATTATTATTGAAATTCTGTTACATAAATATTTATAAATAAGATAATTTACTTAGAAAATTAAAGATATATAATGAACTTGAATATAACAAAACTGATAAATATCTATAATTAATTTTAATCTACATTTTATTAACAAAATATGTAGCTTTCTCAAAACTATGTTTAAACAATAACCAAACCAAACCACAAACTACGGTTTGGTTTGGTTTAACATTTAAAATGGTTTGCTTTGAAAAAGTTTTCAAACCATATTAATACGGTTTGGTCAGATTTTGGTGCGGTTTTCACAAAAATCAAACCGTGCACACCCCTACATATAATAAGCATTATGTCTTCTTGTTCTATTTTTCTAATACATCGGCTTTTCAATTAGGCTTTGGTTTTGTAGTTAAAACACTGTTAAAGTTAAGGCAATAGAACAAATTATCGTATATTTAGATCCTCACTCCCCAATTTGTTTATAAAATAAGAGCTAATTACCAATGACTGAAATATCAGTATGGTACTTTTTCAGACATGGATTTGAAGATCTTCCTCTGTACACTATTGAGAATCTTTTTCTCTTAATTATCCTCCAAAGAAAAAAAAAAACCTTTTTCAAATATGAAACTATGCCTAGAATGGTTGGCTCCATTCCAATTCATCCTCTTCGAGTGACATATTTCCCTCTTTACTCTGAGATAATCATAAGCTAATTTCACACAAAAGTTCCCGCCTTCCACCCACTCCTTATAATCATAAGCCAAAGTGCCTCTTAGTTTTCGTGAATGTTCCAAAAATGCTTCATAAAATGTGCTTTATTCCATGTTTTTAACCGCATAAAGTCCAACCCGCTCCCTCCTTGGGATAAGAGAGTCTCTCATAAGCTCTAGGAAAAAAACTACTTTTTTCTCAACACCACTCGACCATAAGAATTGTGTAAAGATTCTTTGAAACACCTTAAAGAACATCTTAGGGATCTAAAAGATGTTGCTCCAATCTGTAGAAACTCCAACCAAAACCGAAGAATTAAGCTGTGTATGATCAACTTAAGATAATTTGCTATTCTGCCAGACTCCTCTCCTCATTATGATTTTGTCAATTAGCGGTCCCTACTGGTTTACTTTCAGCCTGGCCCCAAGAATAGACGCTCTCAAACACCTCAGAAGCAATCCTTTGGGTCGAAACCCCAATTCATTTATTCTTTATCACCTCTAGCAAACAGTAGGAGGCCATCCCTAAACATGAGATGAGTCATTTTATGACAAATTTGCCTCATCCAATTTATGATAATCATATACATTTTGAAACACTATAAACAAATACGTATAGTCATTTTTCCTTAGTTATCGTTCCTTGTGCGATGTAATAGCTGTCACAATCAATGCGTAAATATGTTGTTGTTCCTCTGCTACATTGTCCTTTATTCGAGTTATTAAAATAATGAAGTCATGATGTAATTTTATGTCTTTTAATATAATAGTGCCGACCTCATTTAGATTTGAGTATTCAATTTATGTGTGTGTTAATATAATGGAAATTCATTGGTGTATAAAAATTCAAAATTAATTTGCTATGTAGGCCATTGACTCATATGAGAAACTGAAAGAGAAAGAGAAAAATCTGAGATACTGATCTATTAATCGTACTATTTTAGGCATTGCATTGTTCATGATCATGTAATTATTCAAGGAATTTCTTCTTTTTTTTTTTTTTTTTTGATAAATAGTGAGGCAAACTCGCTATATAAAAGCTGGCATCTCACTAAAAGACCCAAGAAGCACACATAGTGCGGGAAAGGGGAATAACAAAAAACACCTAACAAATTGAAGATAACGACTCGAATCATCCAAAGCCAAAAATCATAGAAGTCCACATCAAACATCCTAAACCCCACCTTAGCTAAACATCCCACATCAATGAACACACTCAACAGTCCTAGAAATATCCTCTGCCATGTATGGGAGCTCCCTATACCATGTCTGATATGTCTCGCGGATCAAAATACGTACCTATTTTTGTTCCAATTGCAGCGGCATTTTTACTAATCCATGTTTGTACACCTACAGTCCCACAATTACTCCTTTAAAGTCCTCTTGACTTACCACGCTTTTCTACAAGAGCCAATAATGTATTCATCTTCAAAAATAATTCCATTGCATCTCTTAACACATGTAGCCCTGCCACGATTTCACTCTGCCTGAGATCCCTTCGTCCCCCGCTTCTCCCCTCCCATCTTGACGAACCACATTATTGCCCTTCTGTTTCGAAGAACGAACCACATTATTGCCCTTCTGTTCCGAGGCTTCGATAATCTCGTTGAAATCCCCTGTCAGCATCATTGGACCTTGCAGCGTCTGCTTGAGGTTTTGAAGCTCAAACCATAAGTTCAGCCTTTCCCTTCTCTGATTTTGAGCATATACCATACATACCCCACATTGAAAATTTTCAATCACAGGCTCCCCTTCCAAGCACGTCCATCTATTTCCTTTCATCACACTTGTTACATTAAAATCACATTCATTCCAGATTATTATTAAACCACCCAAGCCACCAACGACAGGGACATCTTCCCATTTACTTGGGCTATTACCCCAACACCTTGATATAGTAAGAAAAGGAAGGAACATACCCAGTGTCTTAAGGGCTCCTGCCTACGCAGGGTTTTGGGGGGGGGGGGCGAATGTATGCAGCCTTACACCTTTGGGGTGTTAATCTGAAAAGAGGTTGTTTCCCAATACCCCCAACCTGAGGTTGAGAACTTCTCAGGAGGTCACCCATTCTGGTACTATTCTCGTCCAAGCACGCTTAATTTCGGAGTTCTAATGGGATCCGATGATGACGTGTTGGTGCCCTCTTTGGTACCTCGATATAGTACTACTCCGAATATTGTTATGCTTTGTTTCAAGCAGGCCAACTACCTAGGGTCTGTTCTTTTTCTCCTTGCTACTGGTACCCCTAATATTCCAAGCACAAATCTTCATTTAAACAATTTCATTAGATATCTGAGCAGCTATCCCTTCTTCCCCACAAACTCTCCCACGTCTTCTCTTCCTTTTCTTCAATTTCTTCTGTAGATTTTGGTCGGTAGTTGAGTGTATAAATCTGTGAACATTACTGTCAGAGCCTTCGAAGCAAAGTCCCAGTCTTTTATCGATCTCCCAGGCCTCTTTGGCCCCTTGAATATCCTCTATTCTGGACTGACGTTCTTCACGGTTCGACCGGGCTCTGGAGCTTGGCCTGGGGGTTTGGTATGGCACTGGAGAAGACGGCACAGGGAGCGGAGCTGCAGAAGCTAGCTGTTGGTTGTCAGGATTCACACCAACTTCAGTTACTTGATCAATACTTAGCTCCACAAATCAATTAATTTCACTTGTTCTCTCCCCCGAGCGAGGTGTATATCACATGCAAATTCTCACACGGTTGTAAGCCTCCTTCAACCAGAGTCTGCACAATTAATGCTGTTGCACCTTCATTAAAATGTGCTTGCGAGGATTCTACTCGCTAATTTCCAAGGTGGCTCACCCATAATATGCTCTTCATGGGGTACTGAAACGCCACCCTCACCATCATAACTCTCCCTTTCCACGTCATCTTCACCAACCCTCTCCCCATACATGTCAGCATTTACACCCTAGGCAATGCCATCTCCTCTCGGTTGTGGTCCACCGTGTCAAGATTGGACTCCTCCCCCCCCCCCCCCCCCCCCCCCCCCCCCCCAGCATGACTATCACCTGGTGTCTCACGCACGTCAGTAGATCCCTCTCTACTAATAGGTAAAGATACGACCTGCGTATCTTCGGACGTGGCCTGTGTGGATATGTTTTCGATCGGCCTTCCACTATCTTCCTTGATCTTTATGTCCAAGATAAAGTTCCCAATGATGAGTCTAACGGTATCCTCAATTGTATTCAACTTGGTTGTATCCACCAAGGCTGCTGCCACTTCAAAGGAGTCTCCCTGTAACAAAGTATCTTCTAGGCAAACTACATACCCCACACCATTCCGCAATTGTCGTCATGTTTTCTCGACTCCATGCCTGAACAGGGATCCCACGTAAAGAGATCCAGGTGCGCCTTGTCTGACAAAACTCCAACTCTGACCATCTTCACACCAAGACATAGCCCACTCACCCCATTCATGTAAAGCATTATCCCACACCGTAGTGCTTTTGAAAACAATAATGAACTTAAAACTCCCCATATCCTTCACCTCGACACTTATAACTCCTTTCTCTTTCAATATTTCCTTAATGGCTCGATTATCAGAAGGCCCTGACACCGTGCATTTCAATCTGTGATGTAACCAATCATTTTTATCAACTGCCACTCTGCCACTAACTGTCTCTCTCTGTTCCTGATGTCGGGGTTGCTGCTCATCTTGATTCTGATCGTCATTATTTTCTTGGGTATGCTGGTTCTTGAATTGGTAGGCTCGGTTCCATCCATTCTGATCGCCCCTCTGAGTTCCTCGAGTAAAACTCTGTGTTCTTCCAAATCTGGAACTGTTTTAGTTTATCCAGTCTCATATAACAATATTGCAAAGTTTATTTATTCATTAGTAATATAAATCTTAAAATCTATGTATATACAGTATTTTAAGCATTTAAACATTCATACATTCTGTACAAGAGTTTTCACTTCAAAGCCCATCATGAGGACATCTCAGCTGGTAGCGTCTCCTATTTATGCGGTCATTACCCAGGGGTCAGGAGCTCGATTCTCGCTGAGGATACACTTATAACTTACCTGTGCATGGAGATTGTGGGCTTTTTTATGGGTCAAGATTAACTAGGGCAACCAGTCCCTCGTTACCAAAAAGTTTTCACTTCAAAGTATCTTATATCATGTCAATAAAATAAAATAAAAATTATCTTGTTTCAATATACAAATATTGTTTAAAAATTTTAACATTCTAATTATATATCAATGAATATTTTTAGTTGAATATAGTTATATTTTTATATTTTTTTTTTATATCTTTTATGCTACAAATAAAATTAAGGAGAGGTTGCAGGATATAAAGTAGCTTTTTTTCGGGACACTTAGAAAAATTCATAAAAAGATAATAGGCTAGAAATATTGTTCGACTTTTTGTAACTATTTTCAAAACAAGTATTCATGTATTTTCTTCAATTTTATAACTTTTTCTTTTTTTAAACATAATATATAACTTCTTTAAAGCATTTAAAATTTCAGGCAAAATTGTAATTGCCAAAACAAAATTATCATTTCCAATACAATTTTGTGGCTCTTTTTTTTTTGTAAGTTATATTATTGTTCTGCTAATAACAATTTTCAGGCAATAACAACTCCCAATATTTATTATCTTTTTTTTAGATGGATTTTATTTGTAGTTTTCATGCAATTTAATATTTTCCTATCCGTATTGAAATTTTAAATTTGAAAAATGTTTTTTTTAAAATATTTTTTAGTTATATATCTTCATTCATTTGAATTAATATTAGTTAATTTTAGAAATTTAATTGTCTTTTTTTTTTTTTTTCAAACATGTTTTATGTTAAATTAGTTGAACATATTTTAAGGAAACTTTTATGACCAAGCCAATCTAGATATGCCTTTTCGAATTATCAAAACTTTTTAATGTTTAGTGCGATTATTAATACTTTAACAATGCAGTGAAATTTTCATTTTTTTTATAATAAGGTTTTATATATTCATAAAAATATTATTTTGAAAACAATATTTTACTTATATTGTTGGTGGCATGAATTTGATGTTTGAAAGTTTTAAACCATCGTTTCATCAATGTTTAAAAAGGTTCTCTTTCTAGATAACATTATTTTTTTGATAATTTTCTAGGTAACGTTTATATATGAAGTAGAATTTATATGTTTTTGAGAAGTGGGGTGAATTATACACTGCTTATTTTTATAATTTTAAAATTTTAAATAAGATATGAGAAAATTTTTCTCTCTTGCCAATGGGAACTTTTATAAAATCACATATATATATATATATATATATATACCTAGCAAGCACTACACCTCTTTTTTGTAATCTATCTTCTGTCAACAATTTATCCGACATTGTATGCCACAATATGAAACTATATTTTGGGAAAGAAAATTTACCCCAAATCATTCACCCCCAATGCGTCTTCTCTCCTCGCGCTCTGATGTGATGATAGGCCCTGCTGCAATGAAATCAAAACCCCCTACACACAGCTCCGCAGCACTCCAGCCACTTCCCGGATTGATTCAAAGCGTTCCAGAAGCATATCCCGAACGTGTAGCAACATTTTCCAATGAGAAGAATAATTTATCATTCTGTTCACCAACCAAAAATCACGGCCCCTTCATATAAATCTCATGAATCCATCTGACCCACATAGAATCTTTCTCGTCTTGTATAAACTAGAGAGTGCGCATCATCTGAGCAAAATTCCATTTTTGTATTTGTTTCATACCAATACCTCCCCCATTTGTAGGCCAACAGAATTTTTCCCAAGCTTAGGGAACATAAGCTCGCACCTTCTTCTTTGTACCGCTCCATAAGAAAGCAGAAAAAAGCCTCTTTAACTCAATTTCTATACCTTTTCTTCTTCATGATTATTTTCTTCTCCAATATTTTTGGATTTGAATATTTCTTACAAATAGCGGTTATAATATTTTGAAAAATAGAAGGGGTGATTTCCACATTGTCAATTTAAACTGCAACTAATTGTTGCTTGCATAATGTACGGATGATATTTATACTTCTAAAATTTTTGAAGGTATAATTTGTTATTTAGAACTGGCAACTAATGACAATAACGTATATTATAATTATAATTATACTAATAAAATTATAACATACATCATAATTTTTACAATGCTATATTAATGCAATTATTTAATTATCTTGCTTTTCTTTTTTATTTTTCGAAATAGAATTAAAGTAGATACTCTTTTGTAAACATAAAAAATTTACCATTTTAACTTTCTAGTTTTTTCTGTTTTTTCCCTAGACAACTTATTTTGAATTCATTTTTTAGTTTTAAAATTTTCTCTTTATCTTATGATCCTTATCAATATGTGTTATTTTAATTTTTAGACTGTCATGCTACAAAGGTAGTTAGGTTTTAACATTTTATTTTTTTTATCTTTATTGATGGCTCACAATTGGCAAAGATTTAGGTTGGGACATGAAGAGAAAAAAGGAACTTTTAATTAATAGATATATAGATAGATTGGGAATAGAAACATACCTTTTTTAAATGAGTATATGCTTTAACGCTTGAATTCTTATTCTTTGATGATGCGATGTTGTCCTTGACTCTTCAATCTTTTGTAACTTATACCATATCAAAAATATAATTACTTTAAATTTAATTTTATTACATATAATTAAATAAAAAATATACCGTGTAATTACATAAGAAATATACCGTGTAAATGTTACCTTGACACGATGCATTTAGAGATAGATATAGGGACCAAGATAGTCTTCATATATGTTATTATCTCTTGACGATTGTGAATTTTAGAAAAGCAATTGTGGAATTGACTATTTATATATATTGAGAAATTTAAAATTTAAAAGATGCATAACCATAGGGAAAGAGAGTGGAGAGGTTTGGCCAGAGAAAATGGGAGGTGGGGTTAGGGGGAAAGGTTTATCGAAAAAAAATTAGGTAGTTTTAAAATTATTCATTTGCAATTAAAATTTAAGTTTTTAATCATATTTTAAATCTTGTGTAACCACCAGATTTCTAGATTTACATAAATGCGGGTTTGCTAAATTTTGAGGGGAAAAGGACTTTTACTTAAAAGTATATATATATATATATATATATATATATATATATATATAAATAAGTGTTATCCCGTGCGATGCACGGAGGTGATATATTTTTTAATTTTTTTTATATTATGATATCGTAATTATATTGAGTATTCCTTTTTTTCTTTTTTATTTTGTCAACCATATTTATTTTATAAGTTTTATATCATACCACAAATATTTAAGACTTAGATTATATGTATAAACATTAGGGCATAAAGTAATAATTTTCATATATCTTGAATTTTATGA
The DNA here is from genome assembly GCA_018398585.1 of Simmondsia chinensis. NCBI lineage: Eukaryota > Viridiplantae > Streptophyta > Magnoliopsida > Caryophyllales > Simmondsiaceae > Simmondsia > Simmondsia chinensis. The sequence goes on along the minus strand of JAGTTD010000002.1, from coordinate 3,091,477 downwards.
TTTTTACACATTAAAATTAAGAAATACCTTAATTAATAGCAATCATTAATTGGCCGTTGAGTATGGACACTGGAAAAAAATCTAATTTCTCCCTTTTAACCACTCTCTTTAATATACGATGTAAGATGGAGTATCAAATTTGTAATTATCTTTCATGTTTATGTGTTTGTATGTTATGGACCAATGTTAGAGAGAGGGCCACACTCTTATTTATATAGGAGAAAGGGGCGTCTTCCATCAAAATATCGTTGGTCGTGTCATTTCATTAATAGACATATCTCTATATTAATAGACATATATATTCACTAAAAAACATATCTCTTTACTTAGAAACATATCAAAGAGACGTGCATTTTTAATTAAAAGTCGTGATCTTTCATTAAGGCATATGTCTTTTCATTGAGAAACATAACCATTTTTTATTTTTTATTTTTTATTCAAAGAAATTTTATTGGATGGCCTTAAAATTGAGTATTAGGGTTTTGATTAATTTTGGGGAATGGAAGGATTTACTATAATAGAATAGAATAGATGTAGATTAAATTATAAAAACAACAACAACAACAGTCCCAGTGCCATGCGGATCCCTCATAACGCGGGGTCTAGGGAGATTAAATTATAAAAAGATATTAAATAATTAACTTTTATAATTTAATAATTATTTTATACTATATTGTTTATTAAGAATCTATTTGTTGTCATATTTTTCATACTTTTTTATTTTAAATGAATTAAAACTTAGATTTTGAAAATGAAGTTTTCTAATTATTTTTTTTTTTTCTGTCTCATGCTCTTGTTACGGACTAACTCTCAGGCTTCTCAGGTTGGATGTCCTAGGAAACAGCCTCTCTTCAGGGTTGCCCCCTGAAAGGGGAAGGCTGCGTACACCTATCCCCCCAGACCTTGCTTTTGTGGGAGCCCTCGAAGGCACTGGGCTTTGTTGTTGTTGTTGTTGTTGTTGTTGTTGTATTTTGTATTTTTTTTCTAGTTGGAAAGAAAAGTAAAATATGAAAAATCAAAAATAAGAAAAAATAATTTTAAATTTTATTTTTAGTTTTTAGTTTTTCGAAAATTTGAAATTAAAAATAAGAAAAAACGGAGGGTTTCTTTTAACTAAAATATCACTTAAACTTTATGTGCGATTTTAAAAAATTACCTAATTTTTTTTTAATTTTCAATGTCACACCTTAACTTTTCTAAAATTTTTCAATATTACACTTTAACATTATATCATTGACATCCATTAGTTTACGCTAACGCGATATTCTAAAAAATTATTTTTTAGAATATTCAATTTTTTTCTAAATATTTATAAACCATTTAGATGTTTATAATATTTTTTAAACATTTAAAATTTTTAAAATTATTTTAAAAGTAAGTTCCAGTTATTAAAATTATTTTCTCTCTTTTTTTAAATGTCATGTTGGTAAAAACTAATTAATGTCAATAGCATTACATTAAAAGTGTGAAGCAATGCAATTGATGATGGATAAAGTGAAGGGTACATGCTCTATATATAGAGCTACAAAACATGACAAAGTACTAGAGTGCCCTTACCTCCTTACATATGGGCGGAGGGTAAGGGAGTCAATATACTAAACCCTAGAAGTACTATACTCTAATAGGCCCCCTCAATCTAAGGGGGGAGCAGCCACATGAAGATTGAATTTGTGGTAGTGGAACAGGGTAGGACCGAGACCTTTGGTGAAGATGTCCGCAACTTGACGAGAGGTGGGGGTGTAACGAACTTGGAGATCACCCTTGAGGACCTTTTCTCGGACATAGTGAAAATCTACATCAACATGTTTGGATCGATCATTTGAGATAGGATTGGCAGCCAGGTATGATGCAGAGACATTATCGCAGTAGATGATGACAGGGTCGGTGAGCCGGAGGCCCAAGTCACGCATGAGGTAGCGAACCCAGTCTGCTTCAGCAGCTGCTTCTGAGACAGCCCGATATTCGGATTCTGTGGAAGATTTGGAGACCGTGGCTTGTTTCTTAGCACGCCAGGAGATCAGGTTGGGGCCAAGGAACAAGGCGTAACCCGTGGTGGAACGACGCGTGTCAGGGCAGCCACCCCAATCAGCATCAGCATAGACAGCAACAGAGGTGCAGGTACCCGGAAGGATGGTTAGCCCATGATCATGGGTGCTTTTGAGGTACCGAAGGATCCGCTTAACAACCTGCCAGTGACTAGTTCTGGGAGCATGCATAAACTGAGAAACAAGATTAACAGCATAACAAATATCAGGACGGGTCATGGTGAGATATTGGAGAGCGCCGACGGCACTTCTGTATTCTGTGGGGTCAGAGAGGAGATCACCATCGGTTAGGGAAAGATGGGTGCGAGGGGGTAAGGGGGTTTTGATGGGTTTTGCATCTTGCATATTGAGTTTGGTGAGAAGATCAATGGTGTAACGATGTTGGGATAGAAAGAGGGAAGACGGAGTTCGGTGCGCCTCAATACCGAGGAAGTAGTGTAGGGGACCACGGTCTTTCATAGCAAATTGAGAGGAGAGGGTGTCAACAAGGGTGTCGAGGGACTGGGTGTTGGAGCCGGTTAAGATGATGTCATCAACATATAGAAGTAAGCAAGTGATGTTGTTGGGTGTGCGAAGTAAAAAAAGAGAGGGATCAGCACGACAACAAGTGAATCCTAAGGTGTAGAGAAAGGTACTGAAGCGTTGGAACCAAGCTCGGGGAGGTTGTTTGAGGCCATAGAGGGCTTTGCATAGGCGACATACATGGTTGGGAAATTTGGGATGAATAAAGCCTTTGTGGTTGCTTCATGTATACTTCTTCCTTGAGGTGGCCATGTAAAAAGGCATTTTTAACATCAAGTTGCTTGATGGGCCACTTGTGAGTGATAGCAAGTGTAAGGATGAAGCGGATGGTAGGAGGTTTGACAACCGGACTAAAGGTTTCCTTGAAGTCAATGCCTTCACGTTGGTGAAAGCCTTGAGTCACAAGGCGAGCCTTGAATCGATCAACAGAGCCATCCGCTTTATACTTAACTCAATATTTTCAAGTGCTACCGACAATGTTGTTAGTTGGGTGCGGGGAGACGAGGTCCCATGTGTGATTATGAAGTAAAGCGTTAAATTCATCTGCCATGGCTGCTTGCCATTGTGGATTTTTGACTGCCTGAGAATAACAAGTGGGTTCCTGTATGACTATTATGGAAGAGAGAGACAAGGGATATTTTGTCTTTCGAATACCATCCTTGAGACGAGTTCGCATGGGGTGCACGTTGGTTGGCAGGTTCATGGGGCTAGGGTCGGTGGGAGACTCGACCCGGTCGTGGGGGGAGGGAGGAGCAGCAGCCGAAGCTACCGGTGGTGGGGGAGAGGTGGGCTGGTCAGTGGAGGGTCGGGCAAGGTCTTCATGGGAGACCGTGGGTGTGATGGTGGGGTTGGGTGGACTCCTAGGGGAGGGAATGGGGGTGGGGGCCACCGCAGGTGGGGCAAGGGCCGAGGAGGGCTCGAGGGGGCCAGGTGCCGGTAGTGGCGGAGCTCCGGGAGTGAGAGCGATTATGAGAGGAAGGTCGACCATACTCGCGGTTGAGCCCGGTGGAGTTATATGTGTAGGGTTGACTAGTTCTGGGTAGGGGAAGCTAGTTTCATTCAACGTGACGTGCCTGTTTATGTAGACTTTACCCGTTTGAGGATCTAAGGACCTATAGCCTTTATGGCGAGCAGCATAGCCTATAAAAATGCATGGTATAGAGCGATGTGCAAGTTTGTGTGGTGCACGAGGTGTGAGATTTGGAAAGCATGCACAACCGAATATGCGAAAACCGGAGTAGTTTGGTTGTTGTTTAAACAGTTTTTCAAACGGGGATAAGTTATTAAGCACAGGGGTAGGAAGGCGGTTAATAATAAAGCATGCTGTACAGGCAGCGTCATCCCAATGTGAGTAAGGTAACCGGGCTTGAATAAGTAAAGTCCGAGCCATGCCTATTACGTGTTGGTGCTTTCGTTCCGCCACCCCATTTTGTTGTGGGGTATCAGGACAAGAAAGACGAAAGTGTATGCCATGTTGTTGGCATATGTGAAGCAATGCAATTGATGATGGATAAAGTGAAGGGTACATGATCTATATATAGAGCTACAAAACATGACAAAGTACTAGAGTGCCCTTACCTCCTTACATATGGGGGGAGGGTAAAGGAGTCAATATACTAAACCCTAGAAGTACTATGCTCTAATAAAAAGTATGGTATTAAAAACTTTAAAAAAATTTAGGTGTAACATTAAAAAACTAAAAAAATCTAAATAATTTGCAGTAAAAAAATTCAGCAAACAATGCCACAATCCTATATTTTTATTTATATTTATTTTTATATATTATTGAGAAGTTCTTTGTCTCTAGAGCTCTCTAAATCCCACTTCCAATAATTTTAGAGTAGGTACTTTACACTTTCATAAAAAACGAAAAAGGAACTCAAAATCAAGCCCTTTTTTTAGGCTTAGATCTATTATAAAAAAAATGATACAGTTAAGATTTGAAAAAAATGATAATTTAAGCTTGAAAAATTGAGAACATGTTGACGTGACATATTATAATTTTTTAGATTATACATTGTATCAGATAATACTAGTATATTAATTGTCCATAACATCCTCTTTGTATAAACAGGGTCAGACATAATCTCAAATAACCGCTTGAAATCCTTATATTTTACGCACCCCAAAATTTTAGAGATTATAGTTTTTAAAATAATAATTATTAATTTTAATAAGTTTTTAAAAAATATTATTATATATAAAAAATTTTATTTAAAATTTTAAAAATATCGAGACCGACCCTCTCTATAAAGAGGTGGCAAGTTAAATAGATATTGGAAATGGAAGGGGACACCAATTATTGAGGTAAAGTGAAAAGATAAGGGAAATAAGAGGACACCGTGATCCACGTTTTTTCACCCACACTTTGCCACTTCGCCGCGTATTACGTGTCCATTTATCTATTTGTTTTTTTGAAAAATTATACATTATTAATGGATATTTTTTATAATTTTTTATTTTTTTAGTTTTATTCTTTTTCAAACTTATCTAAAATTTCAAACTTAGAGAATTTATTTTTGGACTTAGGTTTCAGTTTCAAAGGGAAAAAAAATACAAACTAATCATATCAAACACACCCAAGTATTCGTCCTCTTTCTAAAACATCCACTTGATTATACAATACGACCTAAAACGTGTTTAAAAAAGAGAGTAATAAAATAGTACGATGAAAAAAAAATAAAGGATACATTTTTTTACAAGTCGGGTTAGAGTGAAGGGAGTTAAATATAGCACCAATTGTCATAGAGGCTTGACCAATTGTGCTTGTTTTTTAGCCTTATTATGCACCTACCGAGATACTGCCCCTTAGCTTTAAACGCACTAATCACATGTGTAGTGCTTTTTGGGCTTTTATTTAATTTATGCAATTTTTTTTTCCAGAGTATAAACACATCTGTAAAATTTCTCAACATAAATATGTGTGTTTCCACTCATATATATTGATTCCACATTAGACCCCCGAACAAGTTTAATCAAGAATCATTTCATATCTTCATATTTGTAAGATTCTATCTAACTCTACATAAGGTAGGTTTTATGATCCTCTATTCAATTTTTTTTTTAATGTTATGTCAAATTGTAACACTTTGGAAACTTCATATAGTAATTTGAAGTTCTGAAAATTTTTTTTTTTTTTCCACTCAGGTGCGGGAGTATTTGGCTACTTATCAGACTCAAAACTTGGACGAAAAGGATCCCTAGTAATAGTATGCATCCTAAATGCCATATTTGGGTTACTCACTGCTTTATCCCCAAATTACAATATCTATGCCTTCCTTCGTCTCCTTACTGGGTTCGGCAGCGGTGGTATGGGTATGTGCAGCTTTGTTTTATGCACCGAGCACATTGGACCCACCAAGCGTGGCATGGCGGGCATGTCCTCCTTCTACTTCTTCTCTTTTGGCACCGCGCTCCTCTCCGGCATTGCCTACATTTTTCAAACTTGGCGCCTTATTTATGTCGCATCATCTCTTCCTTCCATCCTCTTCGTTGTCGTTGTCATCCCTTTTATCTCTGAATCTCCCAAGTGGTAGTATGAAAATGCTATCTTTGCTTCTCACAATTGCAATACAAGACATATTTCTATACTTACATGTGAAAATTTATCATTAGGTATCTCGTTCAAGGAAGGATTCATGAGGCCATGGAGGTTATGCAAAGTATAGCCAAGGCAAATCGGCACTACCTACCACAAGGAGTTGAACTTGTCCTTGATGAAGACAATAGCGACAACACTAATGACAACTACAAAATCAACAGTGCAAGAGAAGTGAAAGGATCATTACTTGATGTGCTTAGATCCCGAGTAACTAGGGTTCGACTTTTCTTAGCCTTGGGGATCAACTTCTTATGCTCAATAGTGTACTATGGGCTTAGCTTGAATGTAGTGAACTTAGAGACCAATTTATACCTAAATGTAATGATCAATGCACTTGCCGAGATGCCTCCCTTGTTGCTGACCACAATGATGATCAATGTCTTTGGGAGGAAGCCTTTAACAATCGGGACAATGTGGTTAAGCGGGTACTTCTGTTTATTGGGGAGTTTCATGACAGGACATGGGATATGGATGATAATGCGTATGCTTTGTGGGGTTTTAGGGATCATTAGTATAGGTGAAACTTCTGATTTGTTGTTTATTTATACAACAGAATTGTTCCCAACTATAGTGAGGAATGTTGCTTTAGGGTGTGCAACGCAGGCTGGCCAAATAGGGGCAATTATAGCACCGTTTGTGGTTGTTATGGGCGGCATGTGGCCATCTATGGTGTTTGCCGGGTGTGGGATAGCGGGGGGTGTGCTAGTGTTCTATTTGCCGGAGACGCTGAACCAACCAATGTATGACACCATGGAGGGAATGGAGCAAGGGGAAGTCGCATGGGTCCAATAGTGAGCAGTAAGATGACTTTAATGTTCAGACTTTTTTACTAGAGTTCAATTAAAATTTTCAAAATTGAGTCCATAAAATAAAGAGCCGTTTGCTTAAATCTATTAACACCATCGAAAAAAGAAAAATGACTTATTATTCAGCTTCATGAAAATCTTATTATAATGTTCTCATGGCATTATTTGTTTCATGTACATGTGTATTTGTACTCTTGAATTTGTTCTTCACTTTCCTTTATTAGTGGTTGATTAATTGTCTCATTAATTACTGATGAAATTATCCACAGTCATTTCTTATTCTTTTTAAAGCTAAGAGTTAGTCTTAGCACTAAATAAAGTAAGATTGATAAGTTAGGTAAATCCTATGAAATTCAGTTATAACGAAACATGTTTGAAGGAGAAATTAGATAAAAATAGGTATGAGAATAGGTTGGAACCCAAATTCAAGATAACTAAATACCCAAATAAGCATGTATCTCAAAGCATCCTTGTTGCCATGATTAACTGCTCCTCCATTTTTGTTTCTCCCTATGGTGGGATTCACTTATCTAGACATACTCCTAACCTACACTGGCTACATATGAAATTACCATGAGAAATTCTGAGTACGATAATTTCATAATTGAAACACCAAATACCTCTATAGAAGAAACTTTTCACACCCCGAGACGCTGAACCAACCAATGTATGACACCATGGAGGGAATGGAGCAAGGGGAAGTCGCATGGGTCCAATAGTGAGCAGTAAGATGACTTTGATGTTCAGACTTTTTTACTAGAGTTCAATTAAAATTTTCAAAATTGAGTCTATAAAATAAAGAGCCGTTTGCTTAAATCTATTAACACCATTGAAAAAAGAAAAATGACTCATTATTCAGCTTCATGAAAATCTTATTATAATGTTCTCATGGCATTATTTGTTTCTTGTACATGTGTATTTGTACTCTTGAATTTGTTCTTCACTTCCCTTTATTAGTGGTTGATTAATTGTTTCATTAATTACTGATGAAATTATCCACAGTCATTTCTTATTCTTTTTAAAGCTAAGAGTTAGTCTTAGCACTAAATAAAGTAAGATTGATAAGTTAGGTAAATCCTATGAAATTCAGTTATAACGAAACATGTTTGAAGGAGAAATTAGACAAAAATAGGTATGAGAATAGGTTGGAACCCAAATTCAAGATAACTAAATACCCAAATAGGCATGTATCTCAAAGCATCCTTGTTGCCATGATTAACGGCTCCTCCATTTTTGTTTCTCCCTATGGTGGGATTCACTTATCTAGACATACTCCTAACCTACATATGAAATTACCATGAGAAATTCTGAGTACGACAATTTCATAATTGAAACACCAAATACCTCCATAGAAGAAACTTTTCACTCCCTACTGACCGTAACTAAGCTACATCACTACCTCCGTTACCAAAATGACCAATGAGTCATCACCACCAACCTTACTCGTTGCCCCTCTTTTTCCATCGTACTGCCAAGCCCACTAAGAGGAAAATAGAGGGATTGTGTAGGTTATGAAAACGGAGAAATCCTTGAAGCAATTTCTCTATACATCCAACTTGTTAGTAGATATTTGGATCTTCCGGAGAGAAGCGTCTTAGTGACTATATCTACAAGTTATCCTTCACTCTTGCTGTAGACAAGATTGTGAGTGAGTGGATTTTGAGTTACAAATTCGAGATTTTAATTCAAATTCATAATATATGGGTAACGTATTAGACTAGCTCCCATCATATATTCACTAAATGAGAAAGAATTTTCATGTAAATTATAGCGTATTATGTTGTTTTGATTATTTTTTTGTTTTCCTTGTAGTCGATGTACGATTTTTCGGACACTGTACATACTGTTGCCTACTTTTTGTTGGGGAAATTACACAACTAGGCTTAAATAGAAACAAAAATGATGTAGCGGGTTGAGGCGTCGAGCCCCAACTTGGCGGAAGGACAACTGAGGTCTCAACAGGAGTGCACTTGGCGCGAGCAAACTTGGCGTGACACTAAGTCTTGGTCACTTTGAACGAGTCTTTCTTCCAGCCGTGATTTTAGGGATTTGCTTAATTTTAGGGATTTTCTTACTTGATTAATTTTGATTTCCTTATTTGATTTGTTAGTTTGAATTTTAAACTCTTGTGATCCTCTATATAAAGGGGAAGAAGAGTTATTTTTTGGTAGCCAATTAAAATTTTAATAAATTATTTTCTTTCTTTTTTGTAACCTCGATTTCTCGACCTGTGAGAAACGAGCTCATGAACCTCTTTTATTAATTTTATTCCAATAATAATAAAATTCAAAAGGAAAGGCCGTTGAATCTTCCTGTTGCCCAATTTTCCCTATCATGCGCTGTATCAGAAAACTTCAATAAATCAACTAGCAAATATTTACATGGAAACCTTTTCTCAGTTAAGGAGAAACCCACAAGACCCAAAATGAGCGCCTCATTTACTATGAAAGTTAGCATTACAATCGGCAATTGAAACCGTAAACTCCATATCATATCTCTCACTCCAATTGTTACTATTGCGTAATAAATCACCAACTCTCATCAATGTAGTTAGTACGAGGCAAGCCACCAACCGCCTTTACTAAAACTTTGGACAAATAAAACTACAAATTCGCAACACTCAATCGAAAAACATAATTACAATGAACCCCCCCCCCCCCCCCCCTCTCCTTCTCACGCCCCATCGGCACCATTTTACAAATCCCACAAACCTGCTTTCTTTCCTATCTTTCTTTTCTCTTCTTAATCATCAATCCGTCAATGGTCTTTTATAATCGTAATACATTGTATATCAACAGTTCGAATCTTATCAAATTTAATTTAAACAATAATATGGTAACAATTTTGGGCGTACGCTATAGGGATAGACATGGCCCAATGTGAGTCTGAACAAGTAGAAGTTAGAGCAATAAACAAGCCCTATGTTCCCCCATATTGCTCATTGAATGTGATTTGTATAGTACGATTATGAGAGGACCCCACTTCAAACATCAATCACCTTTACTTCCCATCAATAAATACATATATATATATATATATATATATAATAATTAATTTCCTATGGCAACATCATACTACACGCGTCGTCAATTTTGACCATAATATTTATCTCTACTAGTAAATGTCATAATATATCAGTGGCCTTCGGTCTTTGTTTATGATATAAAAACATATCAATTTTGTAAAAATTATAGTTATTATTAATTATAAGTTATATTATTGTGATAATATTTATTTTATTCTAATACTAATAAACACTCAATTTATATACTCAATACGTATTATAAGAGAACTTATATTTATAATCTGTTATTATTATAACAAAAAATATTATTACGAAGAGTAATGAAGTTGATAATTTTGCACTAACAAAGACATCATCCAAAAATAATTGAACCTGAATATTACTTTACAATCTAATAATTGTTTTTAAAACCAAGTGTAAGCATAAGTTTTTCCCTTTTTTCACTTTTACAGGCTTTCTTAGGCTCCTAAAATAATTTGTTCGGTATTATTTTACAGTCTAATGATTGTTCTTAGATTAAGTATAAATATGAGTTTTCTCTTTTGCATGCTTTTGTGGGCCTTTTTTTTGTTTTGTTTTTGGTGATTGAGGGATTGGGTTGTCTCAACCAATCCTGGCCCATGGGGCGATGACCATATGAGTAAGAGATATCACTAACTAAAACACTCTTATGATGGGCTTTTGTAGGCTTTCTCAAGCTTTACTTTGTTACGTACATATGTTTCTATATTAAGAGTTTTCCCTCTAATTATTGGGGAAAAAAAAAGAGCATGTATATACGTTAAGTATATTTAACGATCCTCTTTATATATGAATGTGAAGATTAGTCTCGAGATTTTAGGGTATAAAAGTATCTACATTAGTCTAAATATCTTAAATAATAAATTTTATATTGTATTTTATATATGAATGTGAAGATTAGTCTCGAGATTTTAGGATACTAAATACCTTAAATAACAAAATTTTATATTGTAGTGTTATTTACGCTAAATATCCCTGTACTTTATCTGTTGTGTCAATTTAATCCATATACAATTCAAAATATGTTAATTTAGTTCTTAGAGAAAATGTTATGTTAAGTTTTTAATAAAATTTGTAATGGTTAGGCCACGAATTGGATTAAATTGAGTAAACGGATGAATTTATAATAAGTTGCTTGCATCTAACATAATTTTGCCGTTCAAAAATAATATTAACTTAACTTAAATTTGACCAAAGGACTAAATTGAGACATTTTAAATTGTTAAGCGACTAAATTAATTTAATTAAAAGTACAAGGATCAAATTACTACTATGGATAAAGTACAAGAACTTTTGACTTAAATAACCCTATATTGTAACATCAACTAATATACATCTATTTTATATTATATACTATTATATATAAATCATAGTTTTTTAATTATTGATAATAAATATAATAAAACAAAGCAATAATATAAGTAATTTATAAAATGACATTATAGTAAATTAGGTTGCCTATATATACACGTGGGCAGAGACACAAATAACACAACTACAAAATTCTATTCGCCGCGTATAATTATAAACACGTCCACACCATGCGACCGGCGGTGGCTCCCACGGCGGTTTCCGGCGAAGCTCCCACTCGCCGGGACCTCGAATCGCCGTTGATCTCGCCGGAGACCAAATTCAACGGCGCAGAAAAGCTCTGCATAGACGAAATGCTGAAAAAATACTGCGGAGAATTCGGATGGTGGCAAATGAAGCACTTTACACTGACGAGCTTGGCGTGGACACTGGAGGCGTTTCACACGATGGTGATGATATTTGCAGACCGTGAGCCCAAATGGGCCTGTACTGGGCCGGGCTGTAAGGGGCCCATTGGGCCGGGACAAGGGAGCACGTGCGAGATGGAGGGGAGCACGTGGGAGTGGGTGAGTGGGAAAGGGAGTTCGACGGTGGCGGAGTGGGGATTGGTGTGTGGGGAGAAGTATAAGGTTGGGTTGGTTCAGGCTTTGTTCTTCGTTGGAACTATGATAGGTACGTACGCTTTCATTCTTCCAAAAGCTCGTTTAGTATATATATATATTTTTTGTTTAAGACCTTGTTTTGAGAGAGGATTTTTTCTGCCATACGGTATCTTATTTTCAGTTTTCACTCGTATTAGAAAAAAATTGAAATTAAAGTCTAAAAACAAGGAGTCGGTGCTTCATGATCGAATTATGAGTGGAGGCTTTTGGCATTCAAATCTGATCTCTTTGTGAACAAGATTTTGATATCAATTGTTGCGAGAAATTAGCTATTGGAAAGACGAAAGTATTAGACTTTGTCATTAAAATGATGACTCTATACTCTTTAACAATTTATGTGCTTTCCTTGGTTCTCGGTGTTGGGTGCGCCCTTTTTTATGTTGCGATTTCGGAAATAGAAAAGAACTTTTTTAACAATTTATTTAGTCTTGGTGTGTTATATGTAGATGAGGATGAATATTAAGAATATTCTAGATTGGGGAATTTTTTTTTTTTTTTTTTCAAATATTGTGTTTGATTCATTTGAAATCAATTTTATGTTGAGGATGCAAAGTTAAATGTAGTGTTTATGTATTAAACCAATGATGGTTTCATGAAGTTTTTGGGGGATAATTGGGTTCTTAACATTGATGTAAAAGCTAATTTTATAAAAAATATTAGTTCGAATCACAATACCCTACTCTTCACAATATCGTAGTTCCTGTGAACAATAACAATAATAGAACCAGTGCCTCAAGGGTTCCCACTTAGCGGGGTCTGGGGATGGATGTACGCAGCCTTACCTTTTCAAGATGTAACCCTACCGAGATGTTTTCGAGGACCCCCAATCTTATAGAATTGTCAATACGAGAACTTTTCAGGAGGTCACTCATCCTGGTACTGCCCTCGCCCAAGCACGCTTAATTTCAAAGTTGTAATGAGATCCGATGTATTAATATCTAATAAATGAACCGGATAGTAATTCCAGTATAAATTACAAATTAGACATATTTATAGGTAATACTTTAATGAGTTGATGCCTTAAAAAAATTGTATATTTATTTATAACAATAATAACAAACTTAGTGTTTTCAATGACTTCCGTATAAACAGAGTCTTGAATATTTATTTATAACAAGTGCACCGTAAACTTTATTACATTAAATAATTTTTAAATTATTTATATAAAGGCAAAATTATTTAACAGGTGAAAATGCACAGTGCAAATGCACTGAATCCCTATTCAAATCATTCATAGGCTATGTTAAAGAATTAAAAAAAAAAAAAAAAAAAAAAAGAGAAAATAGAGGAAAATTTTATAAAAGTTTCCACTGCTGGGTGGTGCGCATGCTTCGTCCTTTCAGTCCATCACAGTCCTGCTAATGTTAAAAAGGACACGACAATACCGTGACTTTTAAACTATAAAAATTATAAAACTATCTTAAAAATTATAATTTTATTTTAATTACAATAATTTTTTACTTATAATATTATTATCTTCATTTTATTAACAAATTAATAGAGTTAAATTTTCAGACGTTCTTATTATCAGAACAAAACCTATTAATAATAAAATAAATAATACGATGTGTCGTGGTTAGATACATATGAAGGCAAACTTTTATTTAAATGACACCATCATTAAAATATAGGGCTTTTATTTTTTCCACGAATCAGGTTAAAAAATGGTAAATTTTTATTTACTTGTTACGACTTTTTGATTTTGTAGAAAAACTACAAAATCTATATAAAAATTACCAATTGTAAACAATTGATGAGTCGGTTTTTAAAATAATGCTAAAAAATTAAAAAAATAATATTAAAAAAAATATTTCCAAATCTACTGTTGAACCGCGTTTACAAAACGCTACTTTAATAAACTGCGTCCATAAATCGCGTATAACTATGGTACAAACAGCGTTTTAATAACGCGGTTATATTAACTAAACCGCGTCATGAAGATGCGTTTTCTTAAGCACAAAACCGCGTTATGTAGACGCGGTTTATAATTGTTATAACCGCGTCTTTTGGACCCGGTTTACTAGGTTTATCTAAAAAACCCCGGCCCATTCATTCACGCGTGCTCTCTCCGCTGCTCTCACTGTCTCTCTGCCTCTTTCTCGTTAACCCACCACCAGTTACGTCGTTCGCCTCCTCCTTTCTGTTGCTTATACACTAGAGGTCTTTCAAGTACTATTATTGGAGTTATTTGACCTCCACTTATGATGTTGGAGCTTATCATTATGGGATCAATATGATAATCATCACAAATTATGGCATAATAAAAACTATAAGCTAACAAAAAAGTGAAGAATTGCGGCATAATGGTAAGTATAAGTGAAAATAAAGGGAATTTTGGATTTCTGGCGTTAAACCGCGTTTTATAAACTCGGTTCATGGGTGAACCGCGTTTAGTAGACGCGGTTCATGTATAAACCGCGTTTAGTAGACGCGGTTTATGTTGAAGTGAACTGCGTTTAGTAAACGCGGTTTATACTTAAATAAACCGCATTATTTTGATCCGATTTTATTGAAATTTAAACGCGTTTTGTAAACGCGGTTCAACAGTAGATTTGGAAATATTTTTTTTTCAGCATTATTTTTTTTATTTTTTTATTTTTTAGCATTATTTTGGGAACCGACTCACAAATGATTAACATTATAATTTAGAGTGATTAGTTAAAAATTTTTAGAATTTCAGAGGTAATTTTTTAAAAAAATTTAGAAGTTACAATTAAGTAAAAAAATTGACATCTTTTAATATCTATTTTTTTTTTTGAACACCGTAACTTATAAAAAATAATTTAATATTTCTACTCTTATAATTTTAGTGACTTTTATGTACTAAAATAATTACCTTAAAAATTTTAATTTAATTTTATATTAAAAATAATAATTTTATCTCGATAATAATATTACTTATTAAAATATGTGTAATTATTTTTCGTCGGTAGAGAAATGTGTCGCAAAGTAATTGGATATAAATTTGTGGGGTCCACGTTGTTGGAAGATAATGTCACGTGAAAAAGCAGTGCTGGCAGGAGAGTACAATAATTGAGGGGAGAGAGAGTGAGACATTCGAGGACACAGTTTTTGCACTTTGTTTTTCCATCCACAACGCTGGTTCGCCGCGTTTGCCATATTTTTTTTTATTATTATGGTAGTAAAATTGTTATTGTCAAAATAATTTATTATTTTAAGATAAATTTGTGACTCTCATCAGGGGTGGTAAATGTGTATTCGTGTTTGTATTATGCGAGGAATTTTAAAAATAGGGTCAACCCGAACTTGACCCGTTTATTAAACGGGTTAAGAACTCTCAACTCTTACCTAACTCAATTATTGAACGGGTAACCCGCGAGTTACCCATTTAATTATATTGGTGACTTTTTGTCATGATCTTAGACCGTGACCTTGTCATGACAACACACGGGACGCCTTTTAGTATTTTATATTACTTAAGTTTTGTCCGGAATATTCTAGAATTCTCTAGAGGCTTTTTGAATAGTCCTTATATGTAAAAGTAGCTAAGTAGTAGCACTACTTATGGGTTTGTCACGGCCTTGTCCTAGGCCCGGCCCATTTTGCCGCCTTGGCTAGGCCCAAATTACCACTAATGCTTCTAGAATAATACATAGGAAATATCTTAGGTAGGTGAAAGGTGTTCCCTCCCTTTCCCATGTTCTTCTTCCACACGTGTCATGAATTTGGTTATGTATTAGTTGCTATATATGTGTAAGCTCTAAGTTGTAATCATCCAACTAAAATCATATGAATGAAGTTTCTATTTTTCTTATATTAACTTCTCCCTCTCTCATCTAAACTTTCAATTTCTCTTTCTCATCTAATTCTGTCTCTCATCTAAATCTATTACACCATCACGAGCCGTGGTTCGTGAATATCACGTCACCAACTCTCGGGTTTGTGACACTTTTTAACTTATAAATTTGTTAATAATACACTTTATGATTGATAATACTAATAAGTACTTCTTATATTTATAACTATTAAAATAAACTATCAAATTAATATTACTAAATATAGTTGAAATTATCTTAACTCAAAAAAAAAAAAAAAAATATATATATATATAATGACAATAATACATTACTTATATGCCTAACTATATAAACGGTTTAATCGTGTCAAAACAAGTTACACGCGTCAAACCTAAATCTAACCCAATTACCTAAACAGGACAACTCAAATTCAACCCAGCTTCAAAACTCCCAACCCAAACCCGCTATCCCCGTGTCGTGCCCGTATCGTATTATCATGTCGTGTTAGATTTTGCCAGGCCTAACTCTTATTTTTTATAAGTTACATCATTGTTATGATAATAATAGTTTTTGATGATTAAGTTATTACTTCTTTCGCAAAGTTCTTTTCAAATTTTAAGAATGTTCGATTAAGAATGAATAGAATATTTAAATAAAATTTGAAGTAGTTCTTTTACTTTAAAATGAAGCAAAAAATAGCGTTTGTTCTTTAAAATAGAAGTGTGAAAAAATAAAATTTTACAAAACAAAAATATGTGTATCACTAGTATTTTTTATAAAAATATTTTTACAAAAAATGTTTATGAAACAGAGATAATGTTGGAGTTTTAAGTGCAAAATGGCAGCATGTTAAGAGTGGCATAGTACGGAGTGTCATTTAATGGTTTTGGAGTCTTAATATTAATCATACTATAGTCCAAAAAACATGTGTTGATGGGGACCCTTTACGAGAATTTAACGTTGAATGGTAAATCAAAATTTTTGTGACTAACTTCGTTTTTAGTATGGAAACAAGTAGTATGAAAAACATATTAATGGGGACCCTTTACGAGAATTTAACGTTGAATGATCAATCAAATTTTCTGTGGCTAACTTCGTTTCTAGTATGGAGATGAGTTAGAAGCTCTTTGTATCGTGTCTATTAGATATATATCAGTAGCCCTACTAAATTACGAAGGAAATGAGGCAAATATTAAGGTGAGGAGAAACTCGATCTCTACTTGGCACACGAGCTTGAACTTAACTATTTTTTGTTTTGACTAGTTTTTGCTTGCAGTCTGGCCTTACCTCTGCACGTCTAATGCCTCGTGGGTTTATACTTAAATTATTTAAAAAAAAACAAAAACAAAATTTCTTTCCAAATTGTAGAATTTCTCGATAGTATAAACGTATATTTTACCCATGTCTCATCATCATCATATATTTATAGGTTTTTTTTTTTTTAATGAACACAATATATTCATATTTAAAATTACCACCCATCATGAGAGCATTCAGTTGATGATATCGCCTACCTATGCAGTCATCGCCTAAGGGTTATGAAGTTCAATTCTCGCTAAGTATATACTCATGACTTACCTGCTTATGAGGATTGTGGGCCTCCTCATGGACCGAGGTTAACTGGGGTAACCATGTCCCTCGTTACAAAAAAATTACCAATAAAGAAAAGATTTATTCATAGTTAATTTGCAAGGTTATTTGAAATCTGTAAGACTTGAGAAAATTCATATACTAATTCAGTGTTTTGGAATGTCGTTATTTTTACTCAGGTGCAGGAGTATTTGGCCATTTATCAGACTCAAAACTAGGACGAAAAGGAACACTAATAGTAGTATGCATCCTGAACGCCATATTTGGGTTACTCACTGCGCTATCCCCAAACTACTTTATTTATGCCCTCCTTCGCACCCTTACCGGCTTCAGTAGCGGTGGCGTTGGTCTGTGTACCTTTGTTTTATCCACAGAGCCCATTGGGCCCACCAAGCGTGGTGTGGCGGCCATGTACACCTTCTACTTCTTCTCCTCCGGCATTGCCCTCCTTTCTGGCATCGCCTACATTTTCCAAACATGGCGCCTTCTCTATGTTGCATCTTCTCTCCCTTCAGTCCTCTTTGTTGTCTTCGTCATCCCTTTCATCTCCGAGTCTCCCAGATGGTACTGTGAAAATTCTATCATATCTAATGTCATATTGATATCTTCTTTGTAATTGTTATATGAGACTTGCCGATACGCTTACATGTGAAATTTCGCAATAGGTACCTTGTTCGGGGGAGGATCCGTGAAGCAATGGAGGTTATGCAAAGCATCGCCAATGTGAACGGAAAGCAACTCCCTCCAGAAGTCGAAATTGCCCTTGATGATGAGAATGGCAATAACAACGCCGCTGATAAAATCAACAACGCAGGGAGTATTATTGAGGCCAGATTGGAAGGTACAGAAGTGCAAGGATCTTTAATTGATGTGCTTAGATCTCCGGTCACTAGAGTTCGACTTATCTTAGCCGTGGGGATCAACTTCGCATGCTCGGTAGTGTACTATGGGCTTAGCCTAAACGTAGTGAACCTAAAGACCAACTTATACCTAAATGTATTGGTCAACGCAGTCGCGGAGATGCCTCCCTTAGTTTTGACCGGAATCATGATCGATGTATTTGGGAGAAAGCCTTTAACAATTGGAACAATATGGTTCAGTGGCTACTGCTGTTTGATTGGGAGTTTCATGAGAGGGCCTGGGACATGGAAAATACTTCGTATGCTTTTTGCCGTGTTAGGGATTTTCGGTATTGCAGGAACATATAACTTGCTGTTTATTTACACGGCAGAATTGTTCCCAACTGTGGTAAGGAATGCCGCCTTGGGTTGTGCCACACAAGCTGCCCAAATTGGTGCGATTTTAGCGCCATTTATTGTGGTCATGGGCGGGATGTGGCCACTATTAGTATTTGGCATATGTGGCATCGTAGGTGGTGTGTTGGTGTTCTATTTGCCAGAGACACTAAATCGGCCATTCTATGACACCATGGAGGGAATGGAGCATGGGGAAGCCGCACGATCCCAATAGTAAGCCGAAAAAAGACTTAAACAGTTTACCTGAAAATATAGAAAAGTTATTATATAACTCGGTGAAAATCGTGTTGTAATATTCTCATGGAATTGTTTGTTTTGCATACGCTCCTTTTTTGTATTTATGTATCTGTCCTTCACATGTGCTTGTTTTAGAAATTAGTTTTAATCAAGATTTGTTTTTAAACTACACTCAGATGTGGAGTGCAATCGTAATTTTGTAACTGATTAAATAATCCATAATTAAATTGCTTCAAATACTAATCATCACTTACTACCTTTTATAATTAAAAGTTCATGTTCAACATTAATATAAAATGGAATTAATAAATTAGATGAAGTCGGTCAAACCCACGTACAACTAAAAACACTAACCATAGATCCATCAGACAGTATAAATGTACCTTGATAAATCATGACCTCTACAACATGAATAAGCTTTATAACTCCAGAATCAAATACATTGATACGAGAATGTTTCACACCCTACTAGCCTCAAATGAGCTACATCCACACTGTCTTCAACCACCACACTGTATAACACGTCATCACCTTGAATCACATCAATCAACGTAGTACGTTATGTTGTATCTCGAATTCTTTAGCTTAGGTTAAGAAGCGTAGGTCTGTGGTGGAGTGCAAGAACCGCGCCCTCTAGACCTTATTTTTCAGGCCGAGTCAGATACCCGTCATTAATTTCTAAGGTTTGCTTTCTTATCCTCCATTTATATTTCTTATAGGGCTTTTGCCCCATATACAAAGAGGACAGAGTGAGAGCAGGGATGAGCCTACTGGAAAAACCTCCATTCTCAGATCTAGCAAAGTGTTATACCTTCGATTGTGATTTTTCCCTCACTTTGATAATTTTTCATGTAAATCTCAATATCTTTGATTCTCTTTCGCTCTTATCTTCTCATTTGATTTTTATAGCTACTTCTAACATCTAAATTGAACCCAATTTTAAAAATATTTCTTTTTCGGTCAAAAACGCCTGAAAGCGGGCTATTCATTACGATCCGAACAAATAGTATACAAAACTGAAGAAGGGAGTCTCACAACCCAATCATAAGCACACCGACCCTCCCGATGTGAAACTCGGTTATAAGATAAGCCACAACATTAACGTCCCTACAAATCCAATTAAAAGAAAAAGCAAAAAACTCAATTTTAATAAAACCGAACACCCGAAAATAAAGCGGCCATGTCCGACGAAGGACGGAGTATATCCGCATATTCGTCCAACTTCATAAGGACAAGTGGTGTGAGGTGTGCCCAATAATATTGCCTGAGCCACCCTATTCTATGCTGTATGTGGTAACTATGTACTGGTCATTTCATGTGCGATGTACTATTGCATACATTTTTTTTAATATTAATACTAGATTTTTTCCCGTACGATGCACGGAGAATATTTATTTGCCACTATATTTTACAGTCGAGATTTTTTTGCATTGAAATAAACTTTTGTTTGATTAGTTGGCCATAATTTTATTCAATTTACATAATTCTCATAGTAGTAATTGTGAAAGTTTTCAATCAAACAGATGATAAAATATATTTTCTAATTCAAAGAAATAAAAATATAAACAAAATTCGCACTATATTAAGTATGAATCTTATTTCACAAAAGATAGGGAACATGATTCCAAAAAAGGTGGTTGTTTTGTTTGTCTTCAGTACTATGTCCCCTTAATTTTCTTTGCTTCCCTACAGTAAAAATATGTCATTGCTAGGTCGTATCTAATTGCTATGAAATAGTAAAGCTTGACCTGTTGCTTACCTCGATATTTGTTGCGTATATGTTTTTTGTTGTATGCTCTTCGTAAGACAACATTGTAATTGATTCTTGTTGAATCATCTTGTAATAGTGGCATTGTTCTTCCCAATGTACCTCAGTGATGAATACTATATTTGGGTTGTCTTTCTTGCCATTTACTGTAGACTTAATGATGAATATCCAGCTGCAGCCTACAAATTCATCGAAGTAGCAGGATAGCAAGTAATGGACATATTTCTGTATCGTTGAGCATTACATGAGTATGACATGATTCAATTATTTTTGTTGAAGATGATTTAAATGCTTACCTGTCCTTCAATCATGTCAAAATATTCAGTCGTGCTCTTGGTTAAATACTCTGTCTATTTTCCGAATAATGTTATGTTCATTTCATTCCGCTGTCGATCGCGTACAACCATCTTGATGCGTAACCTATTATGCGAAAAAGGAAAGTTAATAAATTATATTATGTGCGTCTTTATTTGCTAAATTTGAGTACCTTTTTTTCCATAATGGCATTATTGTTGGCGCACTTATCGCAACGGTAGTACCCATTAATTCAAGTGACCTTTGTTTTATAAATTTGGCATGCCTTGTGTAAGTTGTGCCGTTCATCATGTCGATACTTGTAATGCGTGCACATAATTTCAGATATGTTTCCTGTAAGATTTTTGTAAATTAGTTAGATATTCTTCATAATTTTTTATGAAGTAAGGCTTATTTGTATTTCACGTTGTACAAATTTTTGTATTAAAGATGTGACTCACACTGGTTTTCAATGTGTACTATGATATTGTTACGTTCTCTGCCCTAAAGTATATCATAATTTATGTAATTAAATACATTATATATAAATCTTGGGTACTATAAAATACATTATAATTTTTATGACAAATATGGGGGGCCATACTTCAATCATTATAAATTAAAGACCATACTTTTTTTTTTGAAGACCATCAAGCCATCAAAATATATTGTCCAAAATTATTAAAGTTGTCTTTTAATTGTACTGAAATATTATAGTTCACTATAATGTAAATTACATATATTGAGCATCATTTAGGAAACTTAACATTAACTTAATTTAGCTTACACAAAATTTACTTTCTACGTAATCAAATACTTTTGTACAGATCTTTATAGCCTAAAACATTTTTTTTGGAACACCACCAATTTAACTTCTACTTGAGATGCTAGGACGACATTTTGCCTCCCTAAATGTGTGAAGAGGTTTTTCCCTTATTCAGAAGCAAACTGACCCCATAATGATAAGTGCAAAATACCAATTCTATATGCATTAGTTTTTTATAATGGAAGTTGTTAGTACAAATTATTGTTGACCTACTATTGCACAATAGGATTTCGCATACAATGCCGCTCGTTTGTGCTATTGTTGTAAGAGGAGATCTGTCGATCCCTATTCTAATTATATCTGCAATTTGTTTTGAGAAATTACAATTAGGTCTATAATTAGTGTACATGTCTGAACATTTATGTACGACTTACCAATTTATGACATATTAAAATTGAGAAATATAAAATACACTCATTAAATTTTAAAATATATTGTCCAAAATTATTATAAACTCAACTTCCATAGTTTATGTAATTAGATGTATTATATATAAATATTGAGAACTATAAAATGTATTACAAAATTTATGACAAATATAGGAGGGACATACTTCAATCATTATAAATCAAAGACCATACTTTTTTTTTGGAACATCACCAAGCCATCAAAGGTCATTCTTCCATTATTAAATAATGTGTGACATATTAAAATTAAGAAATATGAAATACACTCATTAAATTTTAAAACATATTGCCCAAAATTATTATAAATTGAACTTTCATAATTTATGTAATTAAATGTATTATATATAAATATTGGATACTATAAAATATATTGTAATTTTTATGACAAATAAGGGGGGTCATACTTCAATCATTAAAAATTAAAGACCATACTTTTTTTTTGAAGATCATCAAGCCATAAAAGACCATACTTCTATCATTAAATAATATATGATATATTAAAATTGCGAAATATAAAATACACTCATTAAATTTTAAAATATATTGTCCAAATTAAACAATAAATATAAGCAGATATAGATAATTATTTTGTGTACACATTAGGATAATGGGTGGGTATGGGTACGGAGGAGGCACGCCGTACCCGTCCTGCCCCATTGCCGTTCCTTTTTTCAAGTTGAGATATAATTGGGTTACTTTTAAATTAATTATTGTTATTTAATCTATAAATAATAATAATTATTGTTATTTAATATACAAATTAATTGGGTGATCATTTTTTTAAGGAAAAAAGGGAAATAAAAAGGTAAATAAAAGGGATTGGGAGTGTAGGATTAGAAAAAGAGAATAAAAAAAGGGTTGGGGGTGGGGAGGGTTTTGGAAGCGGGAACTCCTCTATAATAATAAAGAAGATAGTATCCTTTTTATTTAATAAAAGTCAATTTTATGATTCTTATTTTTTATAAGTTATATTATTATTTTGATAATAATAATGCTCTTTCACTTTCTTTCTCCATGAATATTAAAATAGAATTTTTTTACTGAAAATTACCTATATTTTAAGTAAGGTATCAGAAAATCATCTAACTTTTCTATTTTTCAAAGTCATACCTAAACCTTTAAAAAAAATTTCAATGTCTCCTTTGCTATCGATGGCATTATCTCTCCGTTAAAATAAATGCAAATTTACTAAGTTATCCTCAATAAAACTTATTTTTTTTATTTATGAATTATAAATAAGTTTACAAATAAAAAATAGTTCTAAATTTTATTGGTGGTAAGAGATTATAGCGGCGTGCAGAATCCTTAACAATTTACAAAATCAAAGGTGAAGGGTGTATTCGTTATTTGCAAAATATATTAATTAATATAATTTAATTAAATTAAGTTAAACTTGATATTTTGATGCATTTATATTCAAAATGCAACGTTTCATATGACGAAAAGTTAACGATGTCAGCATTAGGTGTGGCATTGAGTTTTTTTTTTAAAGTTTAGATGTTACTTTGAAAATTTAGAAAAAGTTAGATAATATTTTAATATCTAACTTAAAATATAAGTGATTTTTAATTTTACAAAAAAAACCATTAAAATATTATTATTATAGACCATCTTTAAGATTATGTAATCTTAATTTCATACTTTAATAATCAATTAATTATCATTGGTCGCCTCCGACGTGATGATGAATCCCATGGGGAGACAGTGAATCCGCTATCATGTTCATGCTTTTTCCATAGATGAGAATGTTGAGGACTATGGCCTCGTTTGGTTGTTGTATGAATAAATTTATGTGAGAAGTTATATTTTTCGAAAATTTAATTTTTATGTATAGTGTTGAAAACTCTGGGGTTAAAGGTGTCGCCCAAATTTGATCCCCATTGGAGGCATTTTTCCCTTTCCAATCTTACCACTAAAAAAAAAAAATTAAACAAATAAATACGTAACATATGTGTAACGCAATTTATACAAAGAAGTCGAGGGGACAATAAGAGGTTTAAATTATATAAGAATATTCGGGATCACGAATACATTGAGATTGGAGAATTAATAAGGGAAATGAGAGAAAAATTTACATCAGCATCGTGTGCATGGTGACCCAGACTCACCTAATAATTTCCCGCGGGATTTGTGTGAATCTTTTTAAAATGGAATGAAAGTGAATTGCCATAAAAAGAGGGTTTCGATCTTTTGACTATCACTTCTAATTAATAGGGCTTCGATCTCGTGTTACACCTCTCAAATTGGAGGTTCGGAACAACACCCTGAAGGAGAAAAGCTGCATACATCCACCCCCGGACCCTACCTAGGCGGGAACTCTTGGGGCATTGAGAATATTGTTACTCCTAATTAATAAATGGATAAACTATTACTTAGTAACCTAATTTTATAAAATTTTATACCCTTATATAAATATTTAATACATTTTTGTTAAAAATACTAAAGTAAAATATGATTTAGACAAAATATAAGCAACTTTATTAGAATTTGATTTTTTTCTCAAAAATACTGAGATGATACATAGTTTTAATAATTTATATATAGGTACTTTATATCAAAATTTTTAATATTTTAATAGTAATTTACTTAATTTATATTAAAAACAATAAAATTTGGTGAGATTTTTACAAAATTTATCAAATTTGAATAATCTCAAAATAACCTATTGTATATAGTAAAATTTTTTTTTTGATAAATCTTGAGCAAGGCTCGGTACAAAAGCCGGCAGCCTAAAGAGGCTCCAAGAGGACCAAAAGATCGGGGAAAGAACCCGCCCAAAACATAAGATTACAACCATATCTGCACCACCCCAAAAACAAGAGACAAAAGAATACAACCTGTTAGGTAAATGTCTCAAATTACTTCGCGCATTAAGGAGCAGGGCCGTGGAGAGCCCAATCGATCGGGTGGAGCTCTATCGATCGGGAAAGTTAAGTAAAAGAGGGACGCATCCAGAGAGGGGGGCGATAGATCGGGAAACAGGGTTTCCGCGCATCTATAAATACGGACGTAGGGTACGTCATAATGCATCCAAAGTCAAAGTGAGGTTTTCCCTATTGCAGCGCCCCACCAATCAAATTGAGAGTGTGAGAGAATATTGTAATTCTTCTTCTTCTTTTGTTTCAATAAAAAAAGCTCCGATCTTCACCCGTGGTTTTCTCCTCTTTCGATTGTAAAGGGGTTTCCACGTAAATCATTGTGTCTATTGTTTCGTTTCTCTTTTAGTCCGATTGTTTCTCGTTATTGTCGTGGTATTTGATTCAATTAAAATCCAAGTATATTGTTTATTTCCGCTCAAATTGGTATCAGAGCGTGGTTCTTCGAATTGATACAATGGCATCAGGTATCAAAATCGAGGTTGAGAAATTCAATGGTCAGGGAAGCTTTAGCTTATGGCAAGTCCGTGTGAAAGGGCTCCTGACTGAGAACGGCTTGAAGAAAGAACTGGAGGGGAAAGAGAAGAAACCAGAAACGTTGACCGAGGCACAATGGGAAGAGTTAGATGAGAAGGCTCTCACGGCTATACAGATGTGTTTGGCTGACGATGTTTTGTCAGAGGTATTGGAGATTAAAACCGCAAAAAGGAGTTATGGGAGAAATTGTTAGACATGTTTTGCCACAAGTCAGTCTCTAACAAACACGCAGTGAAACGACGGTTGTACACTTTTCGTATGTTAGAAGGTACATCTCTTAAAAACCATCTTAGTGAATTTACCTCAATTATACATGAATTAAAGGCTTTGGATGATGTCCCTAAGGACGAGGATCAAGCTATGATATTACTGTGTTCGCCCTCTAATTCGTATAAGGGCTTCGTAGAAAGCATGATATATGGGGGTAGGCCAACCATTACTGTTGATGAGGTAAAAAGAAACCTTGTGAGTAAAGAACGGGTAGATAAGGAATTATCTGACTCGGTCAATGACTCGGGTAGTGGCTTACATGTGAGAGGTAGACCAGAACATAGGGATCCAATGGTGGGAACAATTCTTGGTCCAAATCTAGACATAAGAACCTGTAGTGTCACTATTGTCACAAGAAAGGGCACATAAAGAAAGACTGTTACAGATATAAGAATAAATCAAAAGAGGGTAACAAGGGTGACCAAGGTAAAGACAAGTCCGCTGAGGCTAGTGTTGTAGAGGAGGATAGTGAGGGGGAGTTTCTATTAGTCGCTGATTCTCAGTCCAGGTCCATAGATAAGTGGGTCATGAATTCGGGTTGTTCATTTCATGTTACTCCAAACAGAGACTGGTTCTCCACGTATAAGTCTATACAAGGTGGGGTTGTCTTGATGGGTAATGATGCTGCTTGTAAGGTAGTGGGTGTTGGAACAGTCCGTGTGAGAATGTATGATGGAACTATTAGAACCTTGAGTGATGTTCGTCACGTCTCGGATTTGAAAAAGAACTTAATTTCTCTAGGTACCCTTGAATCTAATAGGTACAAGTACACTGCTGAAGGTGGAGTCATGTGGGTCAGTAAGGGTGCGTTAATTGTGATGAAAGGAAATAGGGTTGGTACTTTGTATGAGCTTGCAGGTACAACCATGACAGGTGCAGTTGCTGTTTCCACATCTGCTATGACAGATGCAGAAATCACAAGACTATGGCACATGAGAATGGGTCATATTGGTGACAAAGCACTGTCTGAGTTGAGTAAGAGGGGACTTCTTTGTGGTCAGTCAACAGGACTGATGGAATTCTGTGAGCACTTTATTTATGGGAAGCGAAAGAGAGTCAGCTTCAAGGCAGCAGTGCATCAGACCAAGGGAATGTTAGACTACATACATTCTAATCTGTGGGGACCTTCCAGAGTGGCTTCTAAAGGTGGGTCCAGATATCTTCTAACGTTCACTGATGACTACTCAAGTAAAGTTTGGGTCTATTTTCTTAAGCAAAAAAATGAAGTGTATGATATCTTCAAGAAGTAGAAAATTCTGCTTAAAAAACAGACAGGGAAGCCGATCAAGAGGTTGAGGACTGATAATGGTCTTGAGTTTGTCGAAGGGGACTTCACTAAATTTTGTGAAGATCAGGGCATAGTCAGAAACAGGACATGTACAGGTCGACCTCAGCATAATGGAGTGCCTGAAAGGTTAAACAGGACGTTACTTGAGAAAGCTCATTGTATGCTTTCAAATGCAGGTTTAAAGAGAGAATGGTGGGCAGAAGCAGTTAGCATGGCTTGCTACCTTGTAAACAAGACACCGCATTCTTCATTACAGATGAAGACTCCTGAAGAGGTATGGTCTAATTCAACTTCTGATTATTCTCAGATCAAAGTTTTTGGTTGTCCTGCATATGCATATGTTAATGATGGAAAGCTGGAGCCTAGGGCCAAGAAGTGCATCTTTCTTGGTTATACGTCAGGTGTGAAGGGATAGATTGTGGGATCCATGTGTTCAGAAGTTTATGACTAGTAGAGATGTTACTTTCGATGAGTCTGCTCTACTTAATCCGCCACACACACCCTCCATTGACAGAGATATAGTTCAGGTTGAGACACCTGATGATACAGAGATACAGTCAGATCAGCAGATTGTTCAGCTAGAGAGTATTCTAGCACCTCAGGTGCGGGTTTCTGATGTTGTTACTGATAATTCAGAAACAGGTCAGCAAGTGAAGAATATTACTATAGCTGGTGGTAGACCGAGGCGACAGATCAGGCCTCCTAAGAGATATGGGTATGAGGAGATGATTGCCTATGCCCTCTCTACTGCTGAAACGTTAGATGACAGTGAGCCGACTTCATGGTTGTATCGAGATTAGATGCTGAGAAGTGGCTCGTTGCTATGAATGAGGAGATGTAGTCTCTTCATAAGAATCAGACTTGGGAACTGGTGAAGCCTCGTACAGGGAAAAGACTGGTTGGATGCAAATGGGTCTTCAAGAGAAAAGAGGACATCCCTGGAGTGGAAGATGCGAGGTACAAGGCACGTTTGGTAGCTAAAGGCTACAATCAGGTACAAGGTGTTGATTTTCATGATATTTTCTCACCTATAGTTAGACACACTTCGATTTGTGCATTACTGTCTTTGGTTGCCATGCATGACTTTGAACTTGAACAATTGGATGTAAAAACTACATTCTTGCATGGTGAACTAGAAGAAAGTATCTTTATGTATCAGCCCGAGGGTTTTGTTGTTGAAGGAAAAGAAGATCATGTATGTTTGCTTAAAAGGTCTTTATATGGTTTAAAGCAATCTCCTAGGCAGTGGTATATGAGATTTGATCAGTTCATGACAAGTCATGATTACATCAGGAGTAAGTACGACAGTTGTGTGTACTTCAGAAAGACAGATTCAGGCTTTGTTTATTTGCTTTTGTACATTGATGATATGTTGATTGCAGCACGAGATATGAAAGATGTCGATGACTTGAAATCAATGCTGAAGAGTGAATTTGAGATGAAGGATCTTGGAGCAGCTAAGAAGATATTAGGCATGGAAATTCATAGAGACCGAGAAGCTAGAAAATTATATGTGTCTCAGGAGAAGTACATTGAGAAGGTGTTAGACAGGTTTCATATGAAGGATGCTAACCCGGTTAGCACGCCCTTAGCAGCTCATTTCAGACTCTCAGCGTTAGATTTGCCTCAGAATGAGGAGGACGTCAGGTACATGTCTCATATTCCTTATCCTAGTGCAGTGGGTAGTATTATGTATGCGATGGTTTGCACGCGTCCAGATATTGCTTTTGCTGTGAGCAGAGTTAGTAGGTACATGGCGAATCCGGGCAGAGAACATTGGCATGCAGTAAAGTGGATTCTCAGGTATCTTTATAGAACCTCTGATTTGTGTTTGGAATATGGGAAAAGTAAGTGCTGTTTGGTTGGGTATGTAGATTCTGACTATGGTGGAGACCTTGATAAGAGGAAGTCCACTTCAGGGTATGTATTTTGTTTAGGTGACACAACTATCAGTTGGAGAGCGTGTTTGCAGCCTGTTACAGCATAGTCTACTACCAAGGCCGAGTACATGGCAGTAACAGAAGCATTCGAAGAAACCGTCTGGTTAAGAGGATTGATCAGTGAAATCAGTGTCGAGCAGGGGACAGTTCGAGTATACTGGGATAGTCAGTCCGCTATTCACCTGGCGAAAGATCAGATGACTCATCATGACCGAACGAAACATATTGATGTGAAGCATCACTTTATCAGAGATCTGATTGACGAGCGGAAGGTGGAGTTGAGGAAGATTGGGACTGAAGATAACCCAGCTGACATGTTCACAAAAGTTCTACCAGGAAGCAAGTTTGAGCATTGCTCGAATTTGGTGGGTCTTTCAGTTTGATGTATGTTAGCCCTGGTTGAGGGGGCGTTTGTGGAGAAGGTGGAGTTGTTTTATTGTTGATGTTGATTTTGAGTCAAGGTGAAGATTTGTTAGGTAAATGTCTCAAAATTACTTGGCGCATTAAGGAGCAGGGCCGTGGAGAGCCCGATCAATCGGGTGGAGCTCGATCAATCGGGAAAGTTACGTAAAAGTGGGACGCATCCAGAGAGCGGGCCGATCGATCGGGAAACAGGGTTTTCGCGCATCTATAAATACGGACATAGGGTGCGTCATAATGCATCCAAAGTCAAAGTGAGGTTTTCCCTATTGCGGCGCCGCACCAATTAAATTGAGAGTGTGAGAGAATATTGTAATTCTTCTTCTTCTTTTGTTTCAATAATAAAAGCTCCGATCTTCGCCCGTGGTTTTTCCCCCCTTTCGATTGTAAAGGGGTTTCCACGTAAATCATTGTGTCTATTGTTTCGTTTCTCTTTTAGTCCGATTGTTTCTCGTTATTGTCGTGGTATTTGATTCGATTGAGATTCGAGTATATTGTTTATTTCCGCTCACAACCGAATACAACCATACAAAAATTAACACCTCCTTTATGAGTTCCGATGCTACCTCAGACCTTCATGGAGACCAGTTGGTCAGGCAAGCTATGTTACACGCGACTTCTGAAGGAGAGTATGGAAAGCTCGGACACCACGCTTTTACCCAGAACCCCACTATGACTCTTATAGACCATATTACATCTCTTGACCTCCAAACCCCTCCTTAAAAGATGATTTTATTCCTAGCACACCATATCTCCCAAACAACTACAAAGAATAATGACAGCCAAGCCTTTCTTTGAAATTTTCGAGCAACTGAAAATGAAAACCATTGAAAGAAGTGATATTTCACAGTGGCAGGCAACGCTGATGAGAGGCCCCACCATTTCAAACATGAGCACCATATTTTCCATGATTCCTTGCAAGTCAAGAACAAATGATCTACACTTTCCTCAAATTCACTACATAAGGTGCACCATTTATCCTGTTCACTGATTATGCCTATTCTCCAGAATCTTTGTCTTGTGTTCATCTTTCTTAGTAAAGTCATCCAGACTAGTAATTCTACCTTTGGAGGAGCCAGACCTTTCCAAGCACCACAAACAAGATGATCCACTAAAATTCTTTCTGATAACGTATGGGATACACCTTGGGTGAAAGACTTGGTTGTAAAAGACCCATCTGGCGTTAACCCCCAACTCACTGCATCGTCTGTGTTCACCTTTAGCTGAACTCCTACTAGCATATCCTCTAAAGCTTGTGCATTGCCTTCCTCTCTTATGAAGAAAGTCCTTCTCCAATTCAATATCCACCTCCAGTGCTCTCCATCCCAAATTCCCATTTGTGCAATGTAATGATGCTTTTGAAGAGAGACTAAAAAAAGATCCGGGAACAAAGATTGAAGTGATTGTTCTCCCATCCATATGTGTTTCCAAAATAACGTCTTTGAACCATTACCAATCTTTATTTTTGCTGCTTGGGCCACTTGCCTAGTCTGTTCTGTTGCATTAACACAGTCGGATATCCTTTCCATGGCGAGCTGTAAGCTCTTGCAGCCTCCGGGGGTAGCAGGTCCTGAGGAGATCCCCCATGTATGGAACATATGACCTCCTTCCACAAGCTTGAACCCTCCTCTGAAAATTTCCACCACCATTTGAACAATAGCGCGACATTCTTTATCAATGGATCACCTACTCCCAACCCCCCCATATTCTTTGGCATTTGTATGATTTCCCATTTTATACAAGGAAGATCTGTGCTTCCTTCACTATAGTTCAAGAAGAATTTCCTCTGCAGCTTGACTATCCTCTTGAGCACTTGTTTTGGAGCTAGGAAAATTGACATGTAATATGTTGGTAGATTGTTGAGTACTGCCTTTATTACTGTTAATCTTCCTACCTTTGACAGTCTCTTTTGCTTCCACGTTGCAAGTTTCTTCTCAACCTTATCTAACACTGGTTTCCATGTTGACAGCAGCTTAGGATTTGCTCCTAGTGGCAAACCGAGGTGTTTGATGGGCAATTTAACCAGTGGGCACCCCAAGTGCTCTGCTACTGCTCTTCCTCTATCTTCTGGAACTCCAAGGCATACAATTGCAGATTTGGAGTAGTTGATTTTCAGACCCGAGACAGCTTGAAAGCACTGAAGTAAGTCTTGAATATTATAGACAATGTTCTCCTTCATTGGGCAAAAGAAGAGTGTGTCATCAGCAAATTAAAGATGGGTGAGTAGTACCTTCCCTGTACCCACTTCAATTCCTTCAATCTTGCCTCCATTCACTGCTTCAACTATTGATCTATTCAAGACCTCTGACAGCATGACAAAAAGGAATGGCGAGAGTGGATCTCCTTGTCTAAGACCTCTTTCCATCTTGAATGGTGGTGTTGGGGATCCATTGACAAGGATAGACATGGTTGGTGTAGTAATACACTCCATTATCCAACTTCTAAATCTTGGACCGAACCCCATGCTAAGCAAAACCTTACCTACAAAACTCCAATTAACTGAGTCATAAGCCTTTTGAAAGTCTAATTTCAATAGCACTCCTTTCATTTTCCTCTTCTTCAGCCAATAAACCACCTCATTAGCTATGAGAGCTCCATCCATAATCTGCCTACCCTTCACAAATGCTGTTTGGTTTTGTCCTATCAAGCCTGTGATGACCTTAGCAAGTCTCTTGCTTAGAATCTTTGAGATGATCTTGTAGACACATCCCACCATGCTTATAGGCCTATATTCCGCAATGTCCACTGCCCCATCAATCTTTAGGATAAGAGTAACCCATGTTGTGTTCACTGAATGATTTAATTTTGCTGAAATGAAGGACTCCCTGATGTATGCAAGTAGATCCTCCCCTAGAGTATTTCACATCTCCTTAATGAACTTGAAATTGTAACCATCATAACCTAGTGCTTTGCTGACATTGCAGTCCCACACAGCCTGCTTGATCTCTTGGAAGCTTGGAATTCCTTCTAACAAATCTGAATCAGCTACTTACAGTGCAGGGAGGCAGAGATCTCCATAGTCTGGTCTGTTGTGAATCGGTTCTTTGTACAGCTGCTGAAAGTATGTTGCTATGGCTTGCTTCACCTGTCTTTGTTTCCGGTATACAGCTCCCCATACTCTAATTCTATACATAGTCTTCTTCTTGGATCTAATGGTGGCAAGTGTATGGAAATATTTTGTGTTTTGGTCCATCTCTTTGATCTCCTTCCTCCTATATAGTAAAATATTTATATATTTAAGTAATAAATGTTGAACTTTTATATCTAAGTTAAAATTTCCCTTAACTTTTTTTTTTTAACACAACAAAGCCCTGTGGCAAGAACTACATTACTATCCAATCAGAGTTAACAAGTGAAACAAACATGGGAGAAACCCTATCCCACCAATTGTGTGTACATCGACCCGCTAGATAACAAGTGGCAAAAAAGTGGGCAACTCTATTACATGACCTAGGAGCCCAATTAAAATTAAAAACATCAAATAAACTAGACGATGACATAATAATTATATCCTCTACAACTGCACTACAATCTCGTGAAAGGAAAACAGTCCTAGAAACAAACTCTATAGTCTACTTACAATTAGATTCGACAATCACTCTTCTCCATCTCCGTAATGAGGCCAAAGAACAAGCTGCTCGGATTGCAAACATGTCCGCAATAAGTTTTCCTTAATTGATCAGGATGGGCGGGAAGATACGGATCTTGTAGTGGGTCCCAGTCGTTTTGAATTTAGTGACCGTCGGACTGGATCATTAATTCAAGCTGCATGGACTTAAATTGGGCCTCATACTTTGCATTGACGTGCCATGCAAAAATAGTTGCTAAATATAACATCATAAAATGAATAAAAATGTTAATTTGGCTTCGTTTATGGTGCGTCACAAATACTTTCAAATTCTAACGGGCATAAAAAAATACAATGGAATACCTTGAATTTAAATATTTTATCACGTAAATATTCTGAATATCTAAAACTTTATCGATTAGGTACTTTACAAGTCCCTTAGGGACATAGTCTAACGGCAGAAAACACCAGTGGCCTTACACGTCACCCAAATTCTAAATTTAAGGGGTATTTGCCCCTGCTCTTGTTGACCTACCAAAAATATGTACTCTACAATCGAATTTGATAGATATTGTTTAGAAAAGGCTAAAGTGAAACATGTTTCTAACAAATATATAAATATACATCAAAATATCAGTATATCTAAGTAATAAATAGTCAAACTTAATAATATTTAAGTAATATTTTATTTATTAATTTTTTTAATCCTATTTTTAGCCAAGGGTTTTTGCATAGCTCATGAAGGCCCAGCATATAAGCATGGATCGCGTGATCCAGACCAACTGTCAAATTCAACACTAACTGGGACCCACTTCCACCTCCTCATCTTTCTAATGCTCACCAGCTAGCTGTTCACATCAAACCCTACAATCCTTTCCGGAGGATAACAAGACTACTAGACCGCATTTAATTTCACGCATACAGCATTTTTACTAATCATCCCAAGCATCGATCTCCAGAAGGCAGGATCACCGTACACGTGTAAATTTCTAAACCTAAACACCACCGCAACCGCAACTCCTAATATATATATAAATAGCCTTTTAGGTCTTCATTCAAGATTCATCTACCAAATCCAACGGCCAAAAACACTCACCGGCGACGCCATGCCGACAGCTGCGAATCTCCCGGATTCTCGCGAATCCAACCTCGAAACACCGTTGATCTCGACGGAGATCAAATCCGACGGTGCAGAAAAGCTCACCATAGACGACATGTTAAAAAAGTACTGCGGTGAATTCGGGAGGTGGCAGATGAAGCACTTTATACTGACGAGCTTGGCGTGGGCACTGGAGGCGTTTCACACGATGGTGATGATATTTGCAGACCGAGAGCCTAAATGGGTCTGTACTGGGCCGGGATGTAAGGGGTCCGTTGGGCTGGGAGAAGGGAGCACGTGCGAGATGGAGGGAGGCACGTGGGAGTGGGTGGGTGGCGCGGGGAGTTCGACGGTGGCGGAGTGGGGGTTGGTGTGTGGGGAGAAGTACAAGGTGGGTTTGGTTCAGGCTTTGTTCTTCGCCGGCTGTATGATTGGTACGTTACCTTCCATCTCTTCTATGCCTTTTGTTATATTTTTATCTTATCTTATATCATTTCGTAGTTTTTGTGCTTCATATTTTATGACTTATAGTATATAAGTCAAGAAAAATAATAGTGTTGGATTATATATGAACTCTGATTGTATTAAACTTTGTTTATGAGGTAGAAGATTGAGCTAATTCTTTTTAGCCTTATGGCATATTAGGGTTTTTAGTATAGTGTATATATATATATAGTGAATTTTATTATTAGGGTTGAGGAAGAATTGAGAGTTGAGATGTCTCATTTTCAAAGATATAGGGAAATTGCTGTGCTTTCGGACGTAGGTTTCGACTGAATTATGTAAATTCTAGTGTTCTTATTTTACTCCCTTATCCACTCTTCTATATGATTGCTATTTCAATTTAAAGTTTTGGTATTCAATGGGTAGTCCTCCCAAGCGGTATTACAGCCCTAAAAAATAGTTCCACGTAATATTTCGGCTATACAAGATAGTCAATTTAATCTTTGTACTTTTAATTGTGTTAATATTGTCTATATGCAAGTTACATTATATCCATTTTGTCTTTAATTAAAACTTATGCTAAATTGTTGACTGAATTTTCAATGGTCCAATGACTAGTAAATTTATGCGATGGTTATATTAGGTTGTTTGAATCTAACATACGTCTTTACTAAGTTTTGTGATTAGCTTAACTTCAAGTTAACTTGGACTAAATTAACATAAGATAATTAATGCAGGTATTAAATTGAAATAAGTAAAATATAATGATTAAGTTAATAACAAAGAAAGTAAAAGGCCTTTTTTTTTTTTGGTTCAAAGAGAGTAAAGTAAAAAAAAAAAAAAAAAAAAAAGGGACTTTTTAAAGTCTATTGTGGAAAATGATAGCCGAACCTTTAATATAGAAATAATGTGAGCTATATGTAATTTAAGTCCAGTATATCGCTTTCTCAGCAGTGTTTTGTCGCATGCATATCCATCTGTCGTTTTTATGTGTGGTTGAAGTCGGCTCGGTCCCTATAATTTCGAGAAAATTTTATATGGGGCCCTCTATATATAACAAGTTATAAAAATTTTAACTATAAAATTTGTTAATTAATAATTAATTTAAAAGTAATTTAAATATATGTCAATATGTTAAAAAATAACCCCACTCTATTTTCTAACAAAAAATAAAACAACTCTAACTT
Organism: Simmondsia chinensis; assembly: GCA_018398585.1. Classification (NCBI taxonomy): domain Eukaryota; kingdom Viridiplantae; phylum Streptophyta; class Magnoliopsida; order Caryophyllales; family Simmondsiaceae; genus Simmondsia; species Simmondsia chinensis. Next base: position 3,055,719 of record JAGTTD010000002.1, on the reverse strand, counting down.
TTTTACTAAAGAATAACCAAATTCTAAAATTAATCTAAAAAATAATTCAACTCTCAAATTTTGATTTAAAAAATGTTGAATTGTGATGCTCCGACAATATATTTTTCTTCTACGTATTTTTGGGTTGGCTTGTTCTCTGTAGGCAGTTTCATGTACTAAACGAGCAGAGCGAGCACAAATATGCAGCTCGTTTAGATAAATGATACCAATATCGAGCTAGTCTCATTTAGTTAACGAGACTAACCGAGCCGATCAAGCTGTGGTTCGACTCAGCTCATTTGCAAGCCTAGTTCTATGGTTGTATTCCTCGGTTGTTTTGCTCGTTCTTTGCCCTGGGATGTTGCCTTTTTGTGGGGTTGTACTCAATTATCGAAAAAACGTATTTTTAGTTTGGTTAGATGAAAAAGGAAATCAAGCCAAACCAAAAATACATAGAAGAAAAATATATTACTGGAGCGTCATATCACACGCCATGCTTAGCCATCAGTTCAGTATTTTTTTAATATTAATTTTAGAGTTTGGTTATTTTTTGGTAGAAAAGCTAAAGTTGGGTTTTTTTGTTTGGTTAGAAAATGGAGTTAGGTTATTTTTTGGTATATTGACATATAGTTGGGTTATTTTTAGATTACTTATTGTTTATTAATATTAATAATTAATATTTTAAAAATTGCAATCTCAAAAATTTAGAGCCCCTAAAATTCGAGAATCCGAAGCAGTTGCTTGGGATAATTGGGGTAAAGTTGTGTGGAAATATTTGTGACTATGGTTTTGTTTGTTGTAGCTGTTAACTTATTGATAGCTGTTAGCTAATGGATAATGTATTTGGTAAATTAGATGAAAAGGAGGGGCAAAATAATAAATAAAATTTGATTGTAGTGTTTAAAAAGTTAAAAGCTAAATTGTGTAGCTTTTGATACTATGAAAAACGCTAATGACAAATTTTTTATCAAATAGCGCTACTAGTTATTTGACTAGTTAAAACACTAAATACCATGAAAAGCTAATTGCCAAATATAGCCTATATTAGAACGTAAATTATTTTTATATCTATACTTAATAATTTAAAACTTTTGAAATAGTTAATTTTTAGATTGATGTAAGTAGGACTGGCAAAATTTGACACAACACGATAACACGACACGAAGATAACAGGTTTGGGTTGGGGGTTTTGCAGCCCAATTAAATTTGGGTTGACCTATTTAACCCGTTTAGATTATTGGGTTGAATTTGGGTTTGACCCGTGTAACTCGTTTTCGACACGATTGACTCGTTTATATAGTTATATTAAACATTTAAGTAATACATTATTGTTATTATATTTTAGTAATATTAATTTCATAGTTTATCTTAGTAGCTATAAATATAACAAGTATTTATTAGTATTATCAACCATGAAGTGCATTATTAACATGTTTGTAAGTTGAGAAACTAACATTTAGTGAACAAAGTAACTGATATAATTAAATGGGTAAACCGCGGATTACCCATTTACTAATAGGGTTGGGTAAGGGTTGAGAGTTCCTAATTCGTTTAATAAATGGGTTGAGTTCGGGTTCGGGTTGACCCTATTTTTAAGACCCCTCGCATAGTATGAACACGAATACAACACGACACGACACATTTGCCACCCTTAGATGTAAGTCATGAAGAGCCTCTCTTCAGGGTAGCCCCCTGAAGGGGGAAGGCTGCGTACACCTACCCCCCGGCTCTGCTTATGAGGGAGCCCTAAGAGGCAATAGGGTTTGTTGTTATTGTTGTTGATGATGTAAGTCATGAAGACTCTGAATTAAAATTTGTGTAGTTGCGTTGCTTGTTAAAGCAATAAACATTGGAAAGGATAGTTTTGTTTTTGTTGTTTTTTTAATTTGGAGTGTCGAAGATTTCTTCCTGCAAGGTGCTAAAAAATTGAGTTCGGTGTATATATTTAATATGTAGGATAAAAATATATTATCTTTTATAAATTAAAAATATTTGTTATGTATGGTTGGGTTCATAGCTGGCTTGGAGGGTAAATTGGATGCATATATCACTTTTTTCGGATAGTAAGGCGGTACAACAGTATTCTAATAACACTATAAAAAAAAGTTGATAAATGCGCTGTCGAAATGAGCGCCAAGCACCGCAATACCTATAGAGGCCACAAAAAATTGCGCCGCAATTCACCGTATTATGTGTGCCATATTAGATAAATGCGGTGCGAATAATAGCGCCGCATTAGATGGGCCTAAAACGGCGATGAAATGCGCTGTATTTGTCCTCCTAGACAGCTAAGTGAATGGGTTGCATGTAAGGTTAATACAACGGGTTTATGCACCGCATTAGTTAAATGTAATACGGCGTCCCAAATCGCCGCATTTATTTCATCTAGTACGGAGATTTTAATCGCCGCATTAGGATGCCGTAATACAGGGGCCTCCGTCGCCGCATTAGGTTCATCAAATACGGCTTACTTAATCGCCGTATTAGATGAACTTAATACGGCGCACTTAATCGCCATATTAGGTGAACATAATGCGGTTAGTTGCTCTAAAACAGCGATTTTCTCGCGCCATATTTAAACTCGCTGCAACTTTCAATTTTCTTGTAGTGTAAGAGCAATCAACATCTGGGGGAGGGCAAACCTAAGATCTTATACTTAGAGATAGGTAGCATAATCACTATTACCAAACCTAATAATTTGGATTCGTATAAAGGTAACTGACATAGCGGTGTAGAATAGAGAAGCACATTTTGGCTAGTACTAATGCCCCTAGGCGAATAGTTTTGCATGTTTGGCTTACTTGATATGTGTGGGAGCAGTTGTATTATCTATCGCTACTTCATACTTTCTTTATACTTTATGCTTGCTCTGTGCCGTTGTTTTGCTCCTATGCTTGTATGCTTTTTATGCTTCTTAGATTGGAAGTCCTCTGACATAGCCTTCCTTTAGGGTACATATCACCTTGAAGGGATAAGGCTATATACATCCCTCCCCAAGACCTTGCATATGCGGGAGTCTCTGAGGTACTGGATCGGTTGTTGTTGTTCTTCTATATTTGATAAAAGTTTATTATTTTATAAAATGATTAGTTTATTATTTTTTTATAAGCTAATAATTTTTAATACATAATCGAGTATACGACTTGATTATGCAAAATTACAAATATATAGCAGTAATTTCTAAAATGTATAACTTCTCTCTAATAGAGCAGCTTTGAACAAGAGTTTCCGAGTTGAATGTAAAGTAAGATTTAGCATATGTACTATTCATACTTCAAATTTAACAGGCATTTATGGGAAATAAATATTAATTTATTAAAATCATTAGATATGTTTAAAAAAATTATGAGAAATGTTGGAACGGTAAGGCTCCGTTTGTTTTGAGGGAAGTATTCTTTCCCCGAAAAACATTTTTTTTTGGAAAAAGTTTTCTATAGAAAATGAGATTTCTTTTGAGGTTTTCCATTATTTGTTTCAAATGAAAACCACATTATGACCCTACGATATTCATTGTTTGTTTTAAAGGAAAACACCTTCTACTAATCGTTTTATACCTAGTCATAAGATAACATAAATAGTAATGTAATATATTTGAAATTATGTAGGAAAATTATTACTAAGGTATCCTGAGTTTTGAGCATTTATGATTTACCTTAATATTTTGATATATATGCAATGAGATACTATGATGTTTGAATATTTTATCACCAGGTAACCTATCTCGAAATTTGATAATTTTTGTAATAATTTGATCAATTTCATACAAAAATGCTACTGTATATAATTATGATAATGTTTATAAGATATATTAATGTTTCCGCAAAAATGCACCAAATTGCGATAAAATATAGTTCATATGACGATGTGAACTGTCTAAATATAGTCGAAATCATATGTCATGTTAGTATTTTTGGCAAAAACCATCAAATTCTAATGAAGATACTGATATATTTTCAGAATTGTGCTCCATTTTAGTATTTTCTAATGAAAATTTATCGAATTTCAACATAAAAGCACCTTATGATAAAATTTTAAAACTTCAGAGTACCTAAGTAATAAAATGTTTAAATCAAGGCATCCCATTGTATATGTTGAAACTTCAGGATACCTAGGTAATAAATGGAACCTTATTAATTAACTCCTGGATTTTGAGCTGACTTATCATTTTTCATCCAATTATTACCTCTAATAATCTAAGATTTTATCTAGTTTATTTTGGTTTCATATATATCCGGATTAATTTACACCTTTGAAATTTTTTGAGCCATATGGAATGATGACTTCTCCTTTTTTAAAAGGGAAGTTATTTTTCTCCATTTAAAGAAAAAGTTTTTCCTTAAAAAAAAATTTTTCGTCAAAATATACACTCCAAATAATGAATAAGAGGAAAATTAGTTCCGAGAAGGTGCCTTTTTTTCGAAATAAACGGAGTATAAATTTCATAAAATTGAAAATGGTTGAAAAACTGTATGGAAAAGTCAAATCTGGAAGCGGCACATGTTTGTGGATTACCCTGTCAGTTTCCTGATAAATTTAATAAAAAAAATAAGGACATAGTGAGGGTTGTGGCAGCTAGCTTCCACTGCCTATAAAATATATTTAATTATGAGTAAAATAAATTTGTGAAATTTTTGTTATACATTATATTATTACTTTGATAATAATAATATATTAAAATAGTAGACTAGGTGTGAAAATAGTGAGAATGAGGTAGATGGGTTGATATTAGATAGTGTGCGAATATTGGATACATATATAATTTCGCACTCGGTGAAGTCAGAAGGAAATTATATTGGTGAGTAGGATTGGTTCGTGGCTTTTCTTCCATATGTCCCCAGTCATCTAGCAAAACACGTGAACTAAGCTACTGGCCATTTAATTTTGAGCGAGTATCGGGACAATAATAGAAACCCAAATATTTCTATATAAAACGGCAAATATTTAAATATTAGTCTCATAAATAGTCCACATATCTCACATCTTAAGACCCTCAAATTCTCTCAAAAAAATTTCAATTATGTGGTTTTATTTTTTTCTCGAGTTTGAGTCTAATTTTCAATAGCATAGATGAAAATAATATTATAAAATAATCAGTCTATAATATTGATTTCAATTTTTTCTTATAAATAATAATTTTTATTATTATATTTTTTAAAAATTTCAGTGAAATAATGATAAAGTAAGTGGGGGTGGGGAGCATATTTAAAAAGGAGCACGTGATGACATTGATTACTGAATTAAAAATATAAATCTGAGAGGGATGGTGACCCATGTCCTTATCGTATGTTTCATACGTTCTCATAAATTTTTATAAAGTTATGTTATTAATATTTTTGTTTAGATAATAATATTACTTTATATATGGATAGCTAGATGTATTATATTTTAATATCTTAAAATTTGGTTGAATTAATTTTCAGTTTATAAATTTTATCTATGAATTTTTACTCCACATGGTGATGTAAAATAAATTTTTCAATATCTTTTATCATAATTCAAAAAGAGATCAAATATTTTTTTATTAGATCAGTGTGTTTTGTTTCAATAGCGAATAAATAAATAATTAGATGAATAAATGAAATATTGGATTCCCTTAGGTGTACGGGCGTCCTTGCCAATTCGTTTGGTGGTTCATGTTCGCTATCCCTTGTTGTAGCATACTTGCCCGCGTGTGCCACTACCTCCGCAAGCGAGCTTTTGTCTTGCTGCAAGGTGGGCCATCGTTTTGGATCTAGAATCTCATGAAATAGTAGTCATGTTCTACCGCTATTTTAGCTATATGATCCCGCTACTTAAGACTTGTTTTTCACTAGATTTCATTCCTTCTTCTAAAACGTCATGTTAGTTTGTATTACCAACATACTTTTTGGCATGTTCCACTCGTTGATAGTGTTTTAAGGCCCATTTTTGACATTGGATTTCATGGGTTTACCACCATTACCTTCAATGCCCTCCACAACGATGTCCAAACTCAAGTTTACTAGCCGTTCTTTCTCCTCCCTACCCTTCATCCCTTTCCCAGCCTCCTTTCGTTTGGGGCTCTAATAACCAGCGATCTTTGTAGTGGTGTCATGACATCCAGTGGCTCTTTTCGCTTTTGCACAATGATTTGATTAGAGTCATCAGGAGAGGAAAGTGGGTGGGGGTCAATGTCGATAGAAGTAGGGCAATGGCTTAACGTCGATGAGACTTGGGGGTTGAGGCTAGGCCCAACCCTGGTTGGAGGAGGGAATCAAATCGAGAAGGGTCATTCCCTACCGTCCCTCTCCTATTCTTCCCTAGGTTACCTTATGATTTATATTCAGGTCATAAATATTTAAATTTTAAAATATCTAAATTATAATTTTCCTTAAATACATTTTGGGTAAGAAGTAATTTACCTTAAATTTTTATTTATTCTTTTTATAATATAATTGTTACATATATTTGGAGTTAACCAGGGGCCACCGTGTTTCGAATCATGACAACTTTTCTAATAGTAATGTCTTTTTCAAAAGTTACCTAACATTAAAATGTCCTTAGCAAAAGAAATTTATAACAGCTAATCCATAGAATAATTTATTTGTTTATTTTTATTACTCAATTTTCAAAATAAATACACGTTATTCTATATAAATATATCATTGTTATTATATCTCTTTGGACTTTGTCTGACATGTTCAACGGCACATGTTAAAGTATTTTAATTGTATTGTCTTCTTTTTGCAATATTAATAAATAATAGCGTTGTAATTAAAGAGACTTAAGTAAAATGTAATATGACTATTATCAAGGAAAAATTGATACATGTCTATACAGATATACGATTAATTAGATTATATATAATGTAACGTTTCAGCATAATATTAATGCATATTATGTATGATTTGTATATACACATATTTAATGATAATGATTATCCCTTAAAATTGTGCTTCCTTTGGGTTGGAGAGGTGTATTTTTTCTTCGTTCTTTTGGTTCTTTCTTACTTTAGTGAGTTCTTTTAGGTCACGTCCATACAGACAGGCTGACTTTATAGTATAAGCTCTCTCATTAATTATCGAAACAAATCTATGGCATGGATGGATAAATAAATAAAAATTTGCCAAAAATGGGGAAAAGAAGTGTGAGCTATGTTTGGCAGGCAATTGTTCATAACGTTTAGCTTTTTGACTGACTAATCAAATAGCTAATAGCGTTGTTTGGTAAAAGTTTTGTTGTTTGCGTTTTTCATAGAGTTTCGCTTTTCGAAAGCTAAACAATTTAGGTTTTAGCTTTTCAAGCGTTACATAATCAAATTCTATTATCGTTTTGTCCCTCATTTTCATCTTAATTTACCAAATATGTTACCCATCAGCTAACAGCTAATCAATCAGCTAAATGCTAATAGTTGTAGCCAAACATAGCTCAAGAATAGAAGAGTTAGAGGTTGGGTTGGATTTGTCAACCTTGGTGAGTTGCCAACTTTACCCAAAGAATCTTATCCTTCTCCAATATGCTTCCATATCTTCATGGCATATTCCTCTTCACTACACCCCTTTATACTCCTACCATAAATTAAAATTACAAATATAATAAAAAATTAGAGAAAATACGAGACACAAAAATTTACAAGATTCAACTAAAACCTAATGTGTATAAATAGCCACAGACAAAATGACGCAACAATTTTCTCTACTTGTAAGGAAGAGCGCAATAATTTTGATTATTTTCGAGGTATAATAAATAGGAGTCTGTGTATATAGCTATAGTTGTCTCGCAATCTAATGCATCAATTTTAATAGACTTTACCAGTAAGTCCAAACAATCTAATCTTCTACGGTAATATTTAGGTACCGATATAAAATCTCTTCAATTATATTAAAGTATATAAATTTAAAATTAATTAAACATTTATCTAGGAATTTGAGCTCTTGGAATAATATTATGTTGACATAACATCGGAATTTCTTTGTCCAGAAAGTCTCGAATTCAAATACAAGCTCTCTTATTGAATAAATAATATACGTCTATTTTCCAAAAATATGAGAGAGAGTTGTATTTGTCCACTTTGGAGCAGAAAAATTAGAGTACGTAATTTATTCAACAGTTTAAGCTTTTAAAATAATTTATTTGTCAACATCATGAAATATAAATCAATCATGACTCATTTAGGAAAAGGTGTTTTGGTTTGTTGTGTTGCTACTTGGTATAAAATGTCGTTCACTTACTATTATATTTGAATGGAGTCAATCTCATAATGATGTGACACAATTTTATTATCAATGTTCATGGTTAGTATTAAGAGATAAATCTATTATATTTAGATCTAGATCTGTTTGTTTGTTCACTCTCAGACTTCAATGCATCCATGATGACACGCACTCAGGTTGAGGGTCCTTGAAAACAGCCTCCCTTAAGGGTAGCGCCCTAAAGGGGGAAGGCTGCGTACATTTACCCCCCCGGACCATGCGTATGTGAGAACCCTTATGGCACTAAGACTGTTGTCGTTGTATTTATTTATTCGTTCATTAGTACTAGGTCTATCATGATTGAGTTAACTCTATCTTATCCTGTATATATACTTTATTTCTATATATATGATCACTAGCTACCATGTTAGGTATTCCATATGTTAGGTTATGTGTGAAGCCTGGTTGTATTGGGTCTGATTTATTAAAAATAGGATTGGGCCTATTCTATTTAGGCCCATGACACACTAGGATTTTAGTGTGATTGCTCTATATATACAGGGGTTTGTGTATGTTATTATTAGGGTTGAGAGTTAAGGGTTTGAGAGGATTAAGAGTTGAGACGACTCATGTAAACTCAAGTTGAAATAAAAAAATTATCATACTCCCCTACGTGGATGTAGGCTTCGGGTGGACCACGTAAATTCCAGTGTTCTCCCCTATCCCCCTCTCGCTTATAATTGTCACTCCGATTTATAGTTCGGTGTTATCCTTTGGGTGATACAAGGGCCCCATCACCATAATATTTTCTACCTTCACAGTTGTCTTATTTTAATAATAAGATAATATGGCCCTTTCTAGGACACTTCTTTTGATAAAAATAACACACACGACAACTTTAATGATGTTGTGTGGGAATTTCCTATATCTCGTTCTTTTAAGGGCAAATTATGGAAATACTCTCTGAACGTGTTTATATTATAATACGAGACCTCCTATACTTTTAGTTATGCAAAATATTCTTTAAACTTTGCTATTAATCACAACATACTTTTAACTTTGCAAATACATGCAACACTTTTCCTACACTTGTGAACTTTATTATGACACACAACTTGACCCCGAACTTCTTTACTAAACGCAACCTCCCCCCTCCTCATCTATAACTTCATAAATCCAATATTTAAACTTAATTTGAGTTTCATAATACAGTTTAGGGGTTTTTTTTATATTAGATAATAAAAAGTGAGCCGTGTTTAATTTAAGCGTTAAATTAGTAGAAATAATATGGTTTATTAACATATTTTAAGATATTATTTTTTTAAATTGAACATGAATTGTGTCTAATATCATAATTTAAGAAACTGTTTTTCTAAGCTTAATAAGTGAATTATAATTAATTAATTTAAGCATTAAATTTTATATGTCAATATCAAATTTTAGTAATATGCATATTTAAATTTTTTAAAAAAACCCAAAATTATATTATTAAACTCAAAATCATTTCAACACATCAAATTTGACGCTTAAATTAAACACAAATAATTTTTTATTATCTAATAAAAAAATAACCACCTCTAAACTTTGTCATCGAACTCAAATCAACCCTACACATTGAATTTACGAAGTTATAAAAGTGCAAGGGGTCAAATCAACCCTACACATTGAATTTACGAAGTTATAAAAGTGCAAGGGATGAGTTATTGTTTAGTAGTGAAGTTTGGGGGTGAGTTGTGTATAATAACAAAGTTTATGGGGCTCTTTTATGAGATTGAAAGTGTTGCAAGTGTGTTGTGGTTACTTACAAAGTTCAGGGCGTGTATGGTGTATAATTAAAAGTGCACGAGGTTTGTTGTGTTCAGTAAGAAATTTTGGGGGGTGTAAGTATATTTTGTCCTTTTTTCAATTATGTAAATGAAAAGTTAGGTGTCTTGGTAATTTATTAAAGAAATCGATCGAATTATGGAGCAAATATTGGGTTGCACCATCGTCAAAGTTTATGTAATGAAAGAGTTATCCCTTGAGATTCCTTACTTCTATTAAATGAATAAAACGTACGTCGCTTAAACGTAAAGCCAAGCCCAAATCTTGTTGATGAAATGTACTGTTTCTATGGAGACGATCACAAAGCCTTCATCCAAGATATCAAATAAGAAAGCTACACCGTGGAAGGTTCTTCGACGATCAAGTTAGTAAGTGTACTAATGATAAGAAATTAGAGAAACATTTTGGACATCGAGATCATATTTGATCAACATATGGTGGGATGACTTAAATTTTTCTATTCAAGAGGAAAATGATTACTTTTACTAACTATTTGTTGTTTTGTGTATAGGATCCATAATTTCATGACAAAAAATAATGTTGTGTGTTCAAGATTAATCTAAGCTCTTGTCCCTTAGGGACATAGTCGAGTGGTAGTGAACTCTGATTGCCAACGGGATGGCCTGAGTTCGAATCCCACAAAGCTCATAATGTGGGCCTCTTGAAGAGGAGTTTACAGGGTTTATTCCTCTCCCCCCCCCCCCCCCCCCCCCCCCCCCCGTCCTTACCAAACTAAAAAATAATAATAAATAAATAAATATCTAAGCTCGAGTTTCAACATCTATTCATAGTTAATTTCCTAACATTATGTCTAATTCTAAGGCTTTGGGGAAAATCATGTACTAATTTTAAGTTTTCAATGTCATTTATTCTTCTCAGGTGCTGGAGTATTTGGCCATTTATCGGACTCGAAGCTAGGAAGGAAAGGATCACTAGTAATAGTGTGCATCTTGAATGCCATATTTGGCCTCCTCACTGCTTTCTCCCCGAACTACTACATCTATGCCCTCCTTCGCCTTCTTACTGGCTTCAGTACTGGTGGTGTGGGATTATGCGCCTTTGTTTTATCCACAGAGCCCATTGGACCTATGAAGCGCGGTGTGGCTGGCATGTCCACCTTCTACTTCTTCTCCTCTGGCATCGCCATCGTCTCAGGCATTGCCTACATTTTCCAAACATGGCGCCTTCTCTATATCGTTTCATCTCTCCCTTCCATTCTCTTTGTTGTCCTCGTCATTCCTTTCATCTCCGAGTCCCCCAGATGGTACTGTGAAAATTTCATCTAGTCTAGACTCGATCTATGGAGTTAACGTATATATGAGATTCATACATAAGTCCAGAGTGAGGGCTTATCTCAAAACTACAGTGTTATACTAGCTCATATGGCTTATATGTTGATCTCTTCTTTATTATAACTGTGATATTGGGACTTCTTTATTCACACAGTTGGATTTCTTAACAGGTACCTTGTTCGAGGGAGGATCAACGAAGCCATGGAGGTCATGCAAAGCATTGCTAAGGCCAATGGGCACTACCTCCCACATGAAGTTGAACTTGTCCTTGACGATGACGACGATGACAACAAAATCAACAATGTAGATGATATTGTAAAGGGTGATTGGGAAGCAAGAGAAGTGAAAGGATCACTACTAGATGTCCTTAGATTTCGGATTACTAGGGTTCGCCTTTTCTTAGCCGTGGCAATAAACTTCTTATGTTCTATTGTGTACTACGGGCTTAGCCTAAATGTAGTGAACCTGAAGACCAACCTATACTTAAATGTGACGGTCAACGCAGTTGCGGAGATGCCTGCCTTCATATTGACGGCAATAATGATCAACATATTTGGAAGGAAGCCATTGACAATTGGAACAATATGGTTCAGTGGGTACTTTTGTTTATTAGGGAGTTTAATGCCAGAGCATGGGATATGGAAAATAATGCACATGCTTTGTGGGGTTTTAGGGATTTTTGGGATGGCGGGGACATATAATTTGTTGTTTATATATGCAGCAGAGCTATTCCCCACGGTAGTGAGGAACGCTGCCTTGGGGTGCGCCACGCAGGCTGCCCAAATGGGGGCCATCCTAGCACCGTTTGTGGTTGTTATGGGTGGAAGGTGGCCGTTTATAGTGTTTGCAAGTTGCGGGATAGTGGGAGGTGTGCTGGGATTCTATCTCCCGGAAACATTAAACCGACCATTGTTTGATACAATGGCTGGCATGGAGCAAGGTGAAGTCGTTATGAAAAGACTTTTGGAAGCTTGAATTTCTGACTAAAAGGTTTGTGTTAAAATTATCGGTGTTAATGCTTTGTTATATATGTATTAAATTTGAATTCTCTAACCGCATCTATCTCTATCCTAAAAATAATGTATGTTATATTTAGCATTATGATTAATTTTGTCTGTCCTTTTTTTTTTTTTTTTTTTTTGGTTCTATGTTGTAGTGTTGAAGAGTTACAAATTACGACATATAATGTCTTGTTTTTCAATTCTATGATGAGCTTGAATCATATTGTCACGAATTACATTAGACTCCCGACACTCGTCATAAATAGGTATCTATTTGCTTACATGAAGCATTACTCCTTCACATGCTTCAACCTTGTCTTTTGGTTATTGATGTGCAAGTATAAAGAACACAACAGTGCAGCATAGGGTCAAATGGAGGCAAATCCGACCCAAATCCAATTTATTGCCATTCCTAACGGAAGACCATGAATAATTTCATAATCTAGCACATCCTGTGACGCAAATCTATTGAACTTAAAGCGTAAATGTTGTAAAAGTCCACCTCATACTTTTACTTAAGATATATTAATATCGAAAGTGGGGTGGTTGGGATTCGTACTTATAATTTCTTTGTCAATAAGGTTCTAAACAATTTTATACCAAAGAACCATCCCAAAAGCCTTAGTCAATAGATAGAGACTCATACTATACCAAATAACCATCCCAAAAGCTTTAGTCAATAGATGGAGACTCGTGAACAATTTTATACTATTACAATAAATCCATATGAAAAGAGGCACTTCAATGAAGGAACACCCGTAGCATATTTCATTTCTCGATGGGCACGAAGACAAGCCAGTCTACAAGAAAAAACTCTTTCTTGTATTCTATTACAAATACGCCCGTAATTTTTGGGTGTCCATTTTGAGCACCCAATACACGATTTAGAGTCCATAACTCAAATTATATTTTATTATGTCTTGGATACTCAAATTGAGCACAACTTCTTCATACATATAGCATTGCTCCACTTAACAAAGTGCATATATATATTCATCCATAAAATTCATAATTACAGGCTTGGATGAACACAAATACCAAAGAAAAGAAAAAGAAAGAGTGAAAAAAAGCAATCAGAACATGAATGGAGTAGGAGAGAATGCTGGGACTATCATCGGAAGAGGCTCCCTCCTGAAATTACACCACCAGTTCTACCCGTTAGTTCCTCAAGTATAAGCGTTCGGGATTCAAACTCGAGACCTCTTGATCAACAGGACTCTAATACCATGTCAAGTAACCAAGTTTCTAATATCTTTTACGTCAATGGATGAAGGCTCGTGAATGGTTTTTATACTCAATCAAAAACCATTCTTTTATGCTTTTAATATTGAACACTAATTTGAATAATTAAATTGTGTATATAAAGTATTTTCCTTCTTTTCTCGGGAGGGATACATTCCAGTAGTTTGCTAAGGGCTTATTTGACATCAGTATTTTTTTTCTTTCTGCAATTTTTAGTTTTTAAAAACTAAAATTCATGTGATTTTTACTTTTTTTTTATTTGTTGTGATACGAAATGCTACTAGTCCTACATCATATTATTAGTTGTCTCCTACTTGGAGTAAAATTTAAAACCAAAAGAACCCCAAAAAAAACAAAAAAATCATTTTCAAAACCTAGTTTTTAGTCAGCTGATGAGTGAAAGCTTAGAATTGGTTTTATACTCTAATATGCCCCTTAATACAAATGCCTATAGAGCTTGAAGCATAAATATTGCAAAGGACCTCATACCTTATACTTAAATTATATTGATAAAGTGGGGGCTGTTAAGATTCTAACTTATGACCTCTTGGTCAAGAAGGCTCTAATACCATGTCAAGGAACCAACAATCCCAAAAACTTAAGCTGATAGGCGAAGGCCAAAAAATTGATTTTATACTCTTAACACACCACAGAAACATATCGCACAGGGCGGCAGTAGCGACTTTCTAGTTGATATCTAGACATGCAGCCAATGGCGGAAAAGAAATGTCCAGCTATTAACGGCCTAGCCTAAGAAGATCGCAAATGAGATCTACATGTAAATCTAAGTAAGATTTCATACTAAAACTAGTTGTTATAGGTAGAGTAACATATTAGGCTTATATGTCGTCTTTTATTTATCACAACTCAAATTGGGATTTTATCCGCTAAACTCAAGTGCAATTCTCAGCAAAAAATAATACAACACCCACTTTGTATCTTGACTCGGAATTATGTTAATAAAAACAGTTGGAGATTATCGGTATTTCAATTCCCGACCTCTTAATCAATAACCAAATTGGTACATGAAGACCTAAGAACGGTTTTATAGCTTTACGAACATGCAAGCATAATCTTGGCCTATTATCAACATGAATAGCCATTCACCCACAGAAAAAGACAGCAAAGAAAGAGAAGTTAATTGATCATTCTGCTTTATTGTTCATCATAGTGCCTTTTCTACCTCAACTCCCCACTCTCTTTTAGTTAAAGTGAGCAATAAACTTACCTTTACAGCAATTTTTTCTCTTCCCTGCTTTATGCTTTAGCACATGCAACCTATGATTGGCCTTTTTATAAGAATCTCAGTGGATGGAGATGGTTTCATTAAAGCCCCTAAATGAACCTTCCAATGAGTTTTGAACTGGAAATGATTGTTTTGCTTGGATTTATTTGGGATAATCACTGTTTTAGCTACCTCAGAGGGTACCAACATGCAAACATCGGATCCCATTAGAACTCCGAAGTTAAGCGTGCTTGGACGAGAGTAGTGCCAAGATGGGTGATCTCCTGGGAAGTCCTCGTGTTGCACCCCTCAGGCTGGGGATTCTCGGAAACAACCTCCCTTCAGGGTCCCTGAAGAGGGAAGGCTGCATACATCCACCCCCCCAGACCCTGCTTAGGCAGGAGCCCTTAAGGCACTGAGAATGTTGCTTTTACAGTTTTACCTAATTTACTTCAAATTCATCTTTTCCCTTTTATTTTTCCAACATTCAAATGCAGGGTATGGAACTCACTCATTTGGATTCATGCGTAGAGTCTGGTTTTATTATGCAATAGATTTGTGTCTATGAAGCAGAGGATCATATACCGATAATAAATAATCGTCTAGGGATTCTGTGAGTAGCTATGTGAAAGCAAAATCTTCCTACTCTTCCAAAAAAGCATACTAAAAATCTTTGAAATTATTTTGACATAAGTACAACCAGTCAAACCACGTAAACCTTGTATCTTTCTTTCTTTTTGCTTGTTGATTTCCCTAACAATACTTTTATTTCATTATTGTGAATCAGACAACATAATGAATACCATCCAAGAGAACAAAAACAAAAACTTGTTGGAAAAAATAACAAATTTCACTTTTCTGACAGAGACTCTTCTAGGATCCGGAGGAGGCATTTACCATAAAGGTTTCCTTCATAGTTTGATGATATCACAATTTGAAACAACTATGTAACTTTACTCGGTAGGTCTAACTAATCCACTTGACACAATCACAAGATCTTAACATCAGCAAAATCCATCTTCATAAGTGACATGTGAGCCTCATTATATGTGGATGATGTGTTCTCTACTATACCAATCATACTTTCGTTTTACTACTACTGTCACAAACCCAAAAGTTGTGACTGCGACTCTCTTAAACCGAAGTCGAGAGAATCTTAAAAAGGATAGATTTTTGGAGAGTTTAGATGAGAAGAGAAGGCAAGTTAGAGTCTAGATGAGAGACTTTAGATGAGAAAAGAAGTGAAAGTTTAGATGAGAAAGAGATAGAAATTCAAGATGAGAATATAGAGAATTTTCATTGATAATATTTTGTTGGATAGTTCATACAAACTAACACTAACACATTTATAGAGTTTTACAACAACTACCACAATTAATGCTCAAGGCTTACTTACAAGCAACCACCTACTAATTTACCTAATCCTACCTACTAATTTGGTTGAGCAAGCAACCGGTGGTGTAAGCAACCAGTCCCCAACCAAGTAACCTAGACTACTTAATTAATATTACATATTACGTAACTTGTACAAAAAAAATAATAGCGGAATTTAAATAAGAGCCGATACAGTGACAAGGTTCAACCCGAGGGACTAGGTCACGACTAGGGTCGTGACAAACCCTTCCCCTTGAAAGCATCCTTGTCCTCAAGGATGTCATGTGGGTTGATCTCTTTGTGCCAATTCCGATTCTTGGAAACCGCTCCCAAACTCTTGCCTTGACCTTGTTCTTCATGATGTTTCCTCGTGTGATCTAAGGCTTGAGATTGTGAGCTTGACACGGTCTTGCCGTTGTTCGCGGTGGCTGCGCTTTTTGGTGCGCTGCTCGTGTCCGAGCCCAGGTACGTAGCTCACTGTCAAGCTCAGCTTGCTCTGGCTGCGCATAGCCAGGGCTCCTTGAGCATCCGGTCACCGTGTTGCTGCTGGTCACTAGGCACTGTTGTGCTCAGCATTTTACCTATTGTCACAGCTGTGCTTAGGTCCGGCTGAGGTTTGTCAATCACCTGCGGTGCCGCCACTATCTCATCCATGATGTCAACCTCGGTGTCCTTGTCAAAGTTCTCTTTTTAATCTTCACCAATTGCCACTATCTCCTCTACGTCATCATCAAGATCATCCTTGAGTTCCACGTAGTTTCCTCTGGTGTCTTCAACCGTTGTTATGTCAACGCTAGTGTTCTTTTCATTTTCCTTTAATTTTTCGAACAAGGAGTCCACGGTTGCTATCATGTTCCTAAGGATGGAGTTGAACTCATTACGGTCCTCATCTTGTTTCTTCTTGAATGAACACTCGGTTGCACTGGCTTGTCCCTTGGCTATGCCTTCTTTGTATGGCATGGAGTTTTAATGTCCATCCTGCAACAATAGTTGTAGAGGTCCTTCCCATGCAAGCACTTACAAGCATTTTCGGCATCCTTTCTTGAGGTGTAAGTCACTTGGACTTCAACTCTTAGGGAAGTCACTAGGGTGTACTTGATGTTTGTAATACAACAGAGAGAAGACTCGGCGGAGAGCATCTTCGGTGATAGGGTAGAGAGTCTCGAAAACCTTAACAAAGAGTGTGGCCATCTGATCAAGTGAACCTAGTTAATCATCACAATTTGCTTCAACACAATTTAACACGAAGCTCTTTTTTTTTTTAAATCAGATCAGATCAGATCAAATCTAATCTAATTCAGTAGCACACAACAATGCCTGATCGTAGAATGCAGCTCCAGACCTGATCTGATCAACCAGAGTTGCTTTCGGACCTTGCTCAACCCCAATCGGCTCAATCGCTAGGTTCTCGGCCTGGAACCAAGGTCTGGACACTGTCAGATTGCTGCGCAGCGCTGCGTTCCAGCCACTAGCTCGCTGGTTCCTTGTCTGCACTATCACTGGTTGCACAGACCAGCTTGGTGATATCTCCTTTGAGCTCGATTCTGAATTTTCTCTTTGCAGCCTTTTTTTTTTTTTTTTTTTTTTTCCGGTGATGAGATCCTTTGATCTCAAGATGAACGAAAGTTGCAGCGGAATTTTTTTTTTTGATAACGAGCCTCCAATCGAAGATGGCTCTAATACCACTTGTCACGAACCCGAAAGTTGTGACTTCGACTCTCTTAAACCGAAGTCAAGAGAATCTTGAAAAGGATAGATTTTTGGAGAGTTTAGATGAGACAAGAAGGTGAGTTAGAGTTTATATGAGAGACTTTAGATGAGAGAAGAAGTGAAAGTTTAGATGAGAAAGAGATAGAAATTCAAGATGAGAAAATAGAGAATTTTCATTGATAATATTTTGTTGGATGGTTCATACAAGCTAGCACTAACACATTTATAGAGTTTTACATCAACTACCACAATTAATGCTCAAGGCTTACTTACAAGCAACAAACTACTAATCTACCTAATTTACCTAATCCTACCTACTAATTTGGTTGAGCAAGCAACCGGTCCCCCAACAAGTAACCTAGACTACTTAATTAATATTACATATTACATAACTTGAATAAAAAAAATAATAGTGGAATTTAAATAAGAGCCGATACGGTGACAAGGTTCAACCCGAGGGACTAGGTCACGGCTAGCGTCGTGACATACTATGTATCTTAATAAACAAGTTTGGATTGAAATAGTGGTAACTAATCTAACCTTACCTGACAGTGGCTGGATTGGAAAGGTTATTATCCTTTCACAATAGAGTTGTAAAAATTTTCACTATTTTTCCAGGAAAGAGTATAAGAAAATTCACATTACCCCTTGCAACGAACCCTAGGCAAATCTTTATAATCATGCACAAATCTTAGTGCGGGTGATACAGTCGGTATCTTGGCGGATTGGATCCATGGTGAGATGGGTTACTTTGCGGGATATAAGAGACGTGGATAGAGGGGAGAGACGCGAAAGGGTGAATCGGATTGAGAAAGTTAATATCAATTAAGAGACTTTAATTAGATTAGATTAAGAGATAATTATTAGTTGTTTAGATAATTAATAGTTTTATTTTTGTTTATCTTTTAATTTTTAAGTCTTTTAGTTTAGTTGAATTTGTTTCTTTATTTAAACTAGAGGAAGTATAGGATTTAATTAGATTCAATTGTTTTGAGAATTTATCCTTTATATGTGTTCTTTCCATTCTCGGGTGTGAGAATTAGAATAGGCCCTATTTTTTATTTTTTTTTTTAATTATTTTCGTAACAAAGATTTAAAGGAAGGTTGCTCAACCTTTCATTTTCCTAATTTTTAATATACACGTTGGAACGGGAAAAGGAAAATAGAAAATGAAATCAAATCCGAGCATGGATCAAACCAAAATTTTGTAGACGTGAATAAAACCAAACTTCAGACAAGAAGTTTATCTCGTTCTATTCACTACAAAGGATCCCGATCCATGACAAAAAATATCACTGAGATCAAATAATTGGATCAAGTAAATGTCGAATAATTGGATCAAGTAAATGTCACCATGCTTCTGATTTTTGTTAGAAAACCTCTATCTCATGGCAACCCTAGCTCACACACTAATAAATTACTAAATTACATCTGGTGCTCATCCCTAGAGTAAATAAAGAAAAGGGTAAATATCTTATTAATTAACCCTCTAAACTTTGGCTTCAAATTAAAGTAACTACTTGAACTTGTATAATTTTATAAAACACACCCTCTAGCTATCCGTTTATATTGATCAAACCCTCGATTATTTTTTCGATAGTTAACAAGAGATCCCGTAATACAAAAGCCGGGTTATAGGGACGGGGATCCAACCCCCCATGTGATTTTGTTTAATTTGTGTAGCTAATGGTAGCAAACCAATTAAGTGGGCATACCATATGACTGATGTGCAAAGGCAAGCTTTAACCAATCACATGATATGTACGTGATTTCAACTCTGGAAGAAATTAAGAAACTTTAGACCAATCAGTATTCAAGGTCCACAAGTTACAAACTGAAAGTTGAAAGAAAGTTGAAACAGGGTGTGATGCAACTAAAAATTTGAAGGAGTAACTCATTTTAAGGGATGTCTGGTACCGTTTTTTATTTGTAATTTTTTGTTTTTGAGAAATTAAAAATTTTGAAAAATAGTTTTTTCTGATTTTAATTTTTTAATTTTAATTAAAACTTATAAAGAATTGACATCAAAAAATCAAAAAGTAGAAAAATCGCTTACAAAATATGAACTTTAATTTCTAAAAAACCAAAAATGGATATGAAACACACGCTAAAACAATTGTTCAAAGAGTTCGTAAAGTATTTACTAAAAGAAAAAAATATATGGATACTGTTTAACTAACACAAGACAGAAAAACAAGCAAGCTTAATTAACAATTCAAGATGGCTGAGATATGACATCAACAGCACTGCTATTATTGAACTAAGCTTCGTCATCTAATCTCTAGAAAACACCTAAAATGACTTCAAAACATAACTAACACTGCTCTGACTTAAGCAATCAGAATTTAGAAAGGGAAAAAGCAAAGAAAATCCCACAATCCGTCTACTTAACCTGAGCCAGGTTCGGTTTGACTACGTATATGGGGCATGATTTTATTCTGTAACGAGTTAGTTTTTGTGGGTGTTTTAGGACGCTTTAAGGTTTGTTGGCTATATATATACTTGCCAAAGTTTTTTTTCTGATAATTAGCGACAAAATCGCAATGTAAATCAGGCAACTCGTAACCCATATCAAGACGAGATCAAAACAATAACAAAAGCTATAAAACTGACAAAAAAAGGACAAAGATGCAGGTGTGTGGTGTGAGAAAAAGGGAAATTCGCTTGAACATTCCCAAAAATAGTAAAAAATCTCTAGAACTCTGTGGAATATAAATCTTGTATCATGTGTTCGAATCACAACTACTCCTAACCTCAATCTTCATATAATTTCACCATAAAGTCTAAAGTGATCATGTTCATGCCTGTCAGCTTAAGCATTCAAGATAATTAATTTCTTAAATGGGAAACTTTAGAGGCTACGTTGCCCAATGATACGTTTTAGATTCAGTATAGTTTCTATTTTAGTTCGTATTACCCAAACACCTTACTGAACTAATTGGTAGTTAGATTTGCGAAATAATGAAATTATTCAATATTGTATGTCATAATTTAATGTTTTTTTTTTTGGCCATGAATATAGTGCAATCAAAGATTCTCCTCAAATTTACTAAAATTAAAGAAAGAACGCAAACAATTAGCATCAGAGAATTTACCCGATCAAATCCCCGCGCCCATGGGAATGCACTCGAACCGAAGACGCAGCGCATCGCCGTTCATTCACCGGCGCTTTCCGCTGCTTCTCCTTCTTCACCGGCGCAACGACGTTATCCTCCGAGATAGCAAAGAGAGACGGCCGCCACTCCGACGCAGACGATCTCTTACGCCGCAACCTGGCACCGGAAGAACCGGTGCGCTGCACCGGAGCAGGAGGCGGCGGCGCCACCAAGGAGCGCGTCTCGCCCTCCGCCGCCGGCGCAGAAGGGGACGGCGGGGTATCGGTGGCGGCGGTTACGATTCGGTAGCAGCTGACGCAGTCGAGGAGGAATTTCATGGTGAGGAGAGGAGAGAGAAAAAGGGGGTGGAAAAGAGGGTATTTATAGAGGAAGCCATTGCTGCTGAGAATGAGATTCGATCACCTTCTTTCCCTGTCTCTCTCTCTCTCTCTCTCCTTGATGACGATAAGATTGATTTAATAATGAACAGTAAAATCGATTGATTATTTTACGGTTTGATCAATCATTAACATTATTATCTTGCTCTTTATCTTGTATTAAAAAAAGATATAATGTATTTACTATTATAACAAGTTTTGGACGCCAATACACCGTCACCGGATCCCATTAAAACTTCGAAGTTAAGCGTGCTTGGACAAGAGTAGTACCAGAATGGGTGACCTCCTGAGAAGTCCTCACCCTCAGGTTTGGGGCATTGGGAAACAGTCTATCTTTAAGTTAACATCCTATGAGGGTATCAACACGCAAACACTAAATTCAATTAGGACTTCGAAATTAAGCGTGCTTGGACGAAAGTAGTACCCAAATGAGTGACCTCTTGAGAAGTCCTCGTGTTATATCCCTCATCTTGGAATTCTCAGAAACAGTCTACCCTGAGGGGGGAAGGCTGCATATATCTACCCTCAGATCCTGTTTTAGTGGGAACCTTTAAAACACTGAAAATGTTGCTTTTACTATTATGAGTTTTTATGTATTTACTTTTTAGTTTATAAACTCTATTATTATAAATTTTATAAAAATAATTTTTTAATTTAAAGATCTAAATGTAAAATCTAATTGAGGGTATGAAACAATGTAAAATTTATAGTTATTTGTTGTTAAATCAACTATTTATTCAATATTCTTCTCATTCCACAAACTATAAACTATAATATTGTAAGGTGCTCAAAAAAAAATAAACTATAATATTGTAACATTGTTAGTGAAAAAAGAGTTGGATAAGAGACATAACATCTTTGTACTTTATTATTTTAATTATTTTATTAAATAAATAAAACTTTTGGAAAAAAATATTATTTCATAAAATTTTGTAAATAAAAAAAATTAATACGTCAAACCTTATAGTATTAATAAAAAAGAGCAATATTATTGTCGAGATATAATATTATTATTACTAAGATAGTCTTGTAATTATTATTCTCTATAAGTTGTGTTATTATATGAAATAATAATAACACAACTTATAAAAAATTAATACATCAAACCTTATACGGTAAAATTACGGTACTGCCCTTGAATCTTGGGGTCTAAGATCCTTGGCGTTGGACGGATTAGCCGGCAGGATGCTGTACGCTTTTTTTCCTTTTTTTTTTTCAACGTGTTATAAAATGACTAATTTAAGATATTTTATAAATCTTAACCTAGAGACAGCAATAGGACAGGTAAAACTCGTTACCCGTAAGTATCTGTCCTATTTAGGGTGGGTACTGGTACAAGATGAGGCGCATAACAGGTATGGGTCATGTATAAATGACAATACTCGCCAGTATGTATGGGACGAGTACGGCACCCACTCTAATTTGTATTTTATTTATTTAAGAATAAGGAAAAATATCTATTTGATTTGGTTACTTAATTTTGCACCAAATTACAGCAAATTAATAATTATATTATAAAATATTAAATTATTAAAATAAGCGGGTATAGATAGCTGTTTGGGACCTGTATTAGGGCAAATACAGGACGAGTAATTGATACTCATAGGTAATGAAGCGATATGGATAACCCTTTACCCACTCCACCCCATTTGTCATCCCCGTTCTGACCGGGGGGGGGGGGGGGGGGGGGGGGGAAGGGAAGAAGAAGATAATTTATAATGTCATGCTATTGAGCTTCCTCGTTTTAGGTATGAAACTAATCGCTCCTTCTCTTCGAATGTAAGTGGCTTTTATTAAAGTAGTATTATATCTCTTTATTATCTTAAAAAATAATTAATTATAACAAAGAATAGTGAAAATAAGTTTTAAATTCAAAATATATAGTCTAACGTATAGCTACACCATAACAACTTATGAAAAAAAGAATTATTAGAAGATTAATTTCGAGTCATTCTCAGGACTTATTTGTACGAGTTACTTTTTCTCGCTAATTATTGTGGGGGGCGGGGGGCGGGTTGAAGTTACAAGCCATTCTCAAATTAAAACAGGTGTTATATTATGTTGATGTTATGCTTGCACTTTTCTACTCAAGGTTCTTTTATAAAATTTTATTTCAATCTTAAGTCAACTTATAATACCCAATTTAATTAAATTAGGCTAGGTATTATAATATAATTAAAATTTACTATTATTTCGGTTGGATTATAAATAAATTAATGAATAAATTATCAAAAAGGAGTCCATTAATAATATTAAAGTGATTAAAATAGATAAAGGTGTATATATATATATATATATATATATAAAATTTAAAAAAAAATAAAAAAAAGGAAAAAGGGGTCCCGTGGGAACCCCCCTTCCAAACCCAAACCCTCACCCTCTCAAAACTCTCTCTCTCGCCTGCGCCTCTCTCTCTCTCTCTCCTTCGTCTCTCTCTCTCGTTCTCTCTCTCTCTTTTTTCGTCAAATCCTAAATTACGGTTCTCGCTTGATAGGATCCGACGCTAACCCATAATAGGAGTTTGACTTTTGGATTAACGTTGGTAAAGGTAAGTATACCACTCCCCCTACTTGTTTATATACGAAAAATCTGATTTTTAAGGGTTTATATGTGAGACTTATATTTGAATAGTTTATTATTTTGTTAAGATAGGTTCAGGCATATATATATTTGGCTAATTGTGTGATTTATACTCTTTTGATTTAATATATACTGATTTATACGTTGATTTGTCGTTTAAATATGTGATTTCTACTATTGTTTGATTTGTTAATATGTGATTTAAATTGTACTGATGTATACGTTGAATTGATATTTAAACATGTGAATCTTGAAGAAAATTGTACTTGTGAGTATGCGAAAGGAACTATTGTGAACTTGCTATTTGAATTAAAAGATTTTATGGGAAGAGTTTACAGATAACTACGTTGACCCTCTGGGGTCTATCGACGATAAAATGCGAAATGTGAAATGTGAAAGTCGATCTGTGACCCTGTCGCGGGAATAATACCGGCACATAGATCTATGTTCGATCCTAGCGGATCTGTCGACTTAGAACCGGTTCGAATATGTGAAATGTGAACGTCGATTTCGACCCTGTCGCGGGAATAATAGCGCCCGTAGTTTTCATTTCATCTGTAAGTTTTATCAAAAGAGCTCTTGTAAACAAGAGATATGAGCTACCATAATGTGAATTTTCTGATAAATTGATTTTAACTGGCTTCGATTGGAATTCTATTTGTTTTAAATAATATGCCTGATCCGGGTAGGGTGTACGGTATACTTGCTGAGCTCGTTGTTTGCTCACCTCAATTAATTTATTTTCCAGATTAGTAATTCATGGCACATTCCTGAAGGAAGAAAAGACGGAGCAGCTCCCAACCTCGAGAATTAGTTATCTCGCGTAGTTTAAGTAGTAAATAAATTTTGTAGTAGAATACTATAGAATATATGAGACATTGTAATTTGAGCTTCCGCGCTATTGGACTCTTCTATATTTGATTAGTTTTGATGTATTGTAGACGAGCTGCTATTTATTATGAAATTTTGAGAATGTTTTAGTTTGTAAGTTTTGGGCTTCGTACCATGATGTGGGACTACATCATAGTACGGCTGTGTAGCGTCCTTTTAACTTAAGCCTATTCGGTATAACATTTGGGGGTGTTACATAAAGTGGTATTAGAGCCTAGGTTATAAATCCTTGGAAAAAAAAAAGAAAATAATAATAATTATAAAAATAAAATAACTTATTCTTGTGTGATCTGAGCTCAGGAGCAGATGGGGGATAAGAGTAAAGCATCATCATCCTTAAAGAGAAAGAGAACCCTGAAGGGAAAGGGCAGGGCTCCACCCCCAACTGAGGGGCACCCTGAAGAGGAACGTGCTCAACTGTTGAATGGACCCACTGGTCAAAACGCCCAGAATTCAGGCGACTCCTCTAATCAGTTCGATGTTGCAACAATGCACCAGCTCATGGTTAACCTCTTGCAACATCAACAACAAGTCCAAGATGTGCCTCTTATTACTCAACATGGTGAAGAGACACTGTTCGAAAGGTTGTCAAAGATGAGGGCCCCAAGTTTTGAAGGAGCATCTAGAAGCCGAGAAATGGATACGGGAGATGGAGATCTTGTTCGGAGCAATGTCAATTGCTGATGATGATAAGGTTCAAGCAGCCGCTCCTTTCTTAAGTGAAATGCGGAGTTCTGGTGGGCTACAATCAAGGTAGCATACCAGAATGCCACTGGGCCGTTGGATTGGGTAGAGTTTAAGGAGGTCTTCTACAACCAGTTCTTCCCTGAAGCGCTCAGAATGACGAAAGAAAATGAATTCTACGAGCTAAGACAGGGAGAACAGATGACAGTATTGCAGTATGCCAATAAATTTCATGAATTGGGACGTTTCAGCCCAAGCATCATGGCGTCTGAGACTAGTCAAGCAAACAGTTTTGAAAGGGGACTGCTTCCTCGCATTAGAAGGCGTCTTTCAAGTGTCATTTTCAAGGAATACAAGGAGGTCCTTGAACGTGCATTGAAGGTGGAAGCGGATCTAAAGTTGGAAGAACAGGAGCATGTTGCTAAGAAAAGGTTATCAGATGGCAATTTTCAAGGAGGGAAGCCCAACCGATCTGGTGGCAATGGCAAAAAGTTTCATACGAAGAATCCGGGGAACTCTAACACTAGGTTCAGAAAATGCGAGCACTGTGGCAAGGACCATTCCGGTGAATGCTATAGAAAGTTAGGGGTGTGCTTTGAGTGTAAAGAGAAAGGACACATAGCTCATGATTGTCCCCTCAAGAATGGTTCCAAGAACAAAGCCAGTGATGACAGACAGGGACCTTGGGGTAACGCCAGAATGTTTGCTATGATTCAGAAGGACGAGACTGCTAGTGACCGTGTGGTGACAGGTATCCTTCCTATCAATTCCACTAGTGTGCATGTATTATTTGACACCGGAGCCTCTCACTGTTTTGTGGCTAAGAAATTTGCTCCTAAGTTAACTTGTGAGCCGAAACTGCTAGATGAGCCCTTTTGTGTGGCAACCCCGCTGGGTTATGATGTGCTTGCTGATCTTATGTGTGAAAATTGTGTGATTAGAATAGGTGATATGGAGTTAGTAGCAGATCTAGTACTCCTAGATATGGAGGATTTTGATGTGATTCTAGGGATTAATTGGCTGTCTTCTTATCACGCACATTTGGACTGTTTTGGAAAAAAGGGTTGTATTTCAGATTCCTAACTAACCAGAGTTTGCTTATCATGGGAACGGGTTATATCCTCTAATGGGAAGTGAAGACTCTAAGACTTCTAGTAGGATGATTTCAGCCCTAAATGCTAGGAGGTCCTTGAGGAAGGGATGTCGAGGATTCCTTTGCCACGTATTTGATAGTAGAAGGGACGACGTGAAGTTAAATGACATTCCCATTGTCAGGGAATTTCCTGAGGTCTTTCCAGAAGACCTGCATGGTTTGCCTCCAAGGAGGGGAAATCGAGTTTGAAATTGATCTAGTACCTGGCAGTGGACCCATATCCAAAGCCCCTTATAGAATGGCTCCTGCTGAACTACGAGAATTGAAGTTGCAACTCTAGGAGTTGTTAGATAAAGGCTTCATCCGACCAAGTGTCTCGCCATGGGGCGCTCCAGTATTGTTTGTGAAGAAGAAGGATGGCAGTATGAGGTTATGCATTGACTGCAAAGAACTGAACAAGGTGACGGTTAAGAATAAGTATCCCTTGCCCCGAATTGATGACTTGTTTGATCAAATTCAAGGTGCAAAGGTCTTTTCTAAGATTGACCTACGATCTGGTTATCATCAGCTAAAGATCAAAGAGAAGGACGTGGCTAAGACTGCTTTTCGAACTAGGTATGGCCATTATGAATTTTTAGTTATGCCGTTTGGGCTAACCAATGCACCTGTTGCTTTCATGGATTTGATGAACAGGGTGTTTCGACAAATACCTGGATCGATTCGTTGTCGTATTCATAGATGACATATTGACCTACTCTAAGAGTAGGGAAGAGCACGAGGAACATCTGAGGATAGTATTGCAAACCCTGCATGAGCACCGGTTGTATGCCAAGTTGAGTAAGTGTGAGTTTTGGCTTGACAGAGCGGCATTCTTAAGCCATGTGATATCCAAAGATGGCATCTCAGTGGACCCGAGAAAGGTTGAAGCGGTATTGGAGTGCAATCCGCCCACAACTGCAACAGAGATTAGAAGCTTCTTGGGACTGGCTGGTTACTATAGAGGATTCATTGAGGGATTTTCGCAAATTGAACTTCCTCTCACCCGATTGACTCAAAAAGGAGTGAAGTTCGTGTGGACAAATGAGTGTGAAAGAAGCTTTCAAAAGCTGAAAAGGAGGTTAGTGTCTGCCCCTATACTTGCATTACCTACTGATGAGGGTAACTTTGTCATTTACAGTGACGCTTCAAAGAAAGGGCTAGGTTGTGTGCTAATGCAGAATGAGAAGGTGATAGCCTATGCGTCCCGACAATTAAAGCCTCATGAAAAGAATTATCCAACGCATGACCTGGAGTTGGCAGCAGTGATATTTGCTTTGAAGATTTGGAGACATTACCTCTATGGTGGACCTTGCCAGATTTTTACAAACCACAAAAGCTTGAAATACTTGTTTACTCAGAAAGAGTTAAACTTAAGGCAGAGGAGATGGTTGGAATTAATTAAAGACTATGATGTGACCATTAATTACCATCCTGGAAAAGCAAATGTAGTTGCAGATGCACTGAGCAGGAAATCAGTGGGCAATTTAGCTGCCTTGATCACTTCCCAGCCTAAGCTACTTAGAGACTTGGAGGAAATGCAAATCGAAGTGTGCATTCATGATAAGAAGGTCGGTGTTTTAGCCAATTTGGTTGCACAGCCGCCATTGTTAGAAAAGATCAAGGCTACGCAGCAACATGACTCGTTTTTGATGAAGATGAAAAGTAAGGTGATCAATGGAGAATCTTTAGACTTCACGCTGCATGGTGACGGAGCATTGTACTTTGGAGATAGGTTATGTGTACCTGATGATCCAACAATTAAGAGGGAAATCATGGAAGAAGCACACAGTTCCCGCTTTTCAGTACATCCTGGAGGCACAAAGATGTATCGAGACATGAAAAGCTGCTTCTGGTGGAGAGACATGAAGCGAGATATTGCTGAGTTTGTGGCTAAGTGCTTGATCTGTCAACAAGTAAAAGCCGAGCACCAAAAGCCTGGTGGATTGCTACAGTCCTTAGAAGTGCCTGAATGGAAGTGGGATCGAATTTCCATGGACTTTGTTGTTGGCCTACCGAGGACAGTTAGGAAGAATGATGCGATTTGGGTCTTGTAGATGGACTTACGAAGAGTGCGCATTTTCTTCCTATTAGGTTTGGTACTCCATTAGATAAATTGGCAGAATTGTACATTGATGTTGTGCTGCAGTTGCATGGTGTGCCAAGCAAAATTGTTTCTGACAAAGACCCGAGGTTTGTGTCTAGATTTTGGGAGAGTCTACAGAAAGCTTTGGGAACTAAACTGAGTTTGAGTACTGCTTATCATCCTCAGACAGATGGGCAGACTGAGAGGACTATTCAGACATTAGAGGACATGCTGCGTGCTTGTGTTATAGATTTGGGAGGTAGTTGGGATAACTACATGAGTTTGGTAGAATTTGCCTATAACAACAGTTACCATTCTAGTATTGGGATGGCACCATATGAAGCTTTGTATGGGCGGAGATGCAGAACTCCTTTATTTTGGAATGACGTTGGAGAAGGAAAGCTATTAGGTCCTAAGATTGTACAGGATGCTGAAGAGAAGGTCAGGCTAATCAGAGATACAATGAAGATAAGCCAAGATAGGCAAAAGAGTTGGGCAGACAAACGAAGAAGACCGTTGGAGTTTTCAGTAGGTGAATATGTCTACCTAAAGGTATCCCCAACCAGAGGTGTGATGAGATTTGGAAAAAGGGGTAAATTAAGCCCTCGATTTGTAGGACCACTTGAAATTTTAGCAAAAGTTGGAGACGTGGCTTACAGAGTAGCCTTACCGTCGGAATTGTCTAGAATACATAATGTATTTCATGTTTCTCAATTGAGGAAGTATATCTCGGATCCTTGTCATGTGATACGACATGAACCGTTGCAAGTGCGAGAAGATTTGACTTATGTAGAGCATCCAGTTCGCATAGTCGACCGAAAAGAACAAAGGTTGAAGCATAGAGTGATCCCATATGTCAAAATCCAATGGAGTAATCATACTCCTAGAGAAGCAACATGGGAGACCGAAGAAGAGATGAGAAGCAAATACCCATAATTATTCGAAAAAGAAGGTGAGTTTCGAGGACAAAACTTTTGTTTAAGGGGGTGAGGATGTAATACCCAGTCTAATTAAATTAGGCTACGTATTATAATATAATTAAAATTCGCTTTTATTTCGGTTGGATTATAAATAAATTAATGAATAAATTATCAAAAAGGAGTCTATTAGTAATATTAAAGTGATTAAAATAGGTAAAGGTATATATATATATATATATAAAATTTAAAAAAAAAATAAAAAATAGGAAAATGGGGTCCCGTGGGAACCCCCCTTCCAAACCCAAACCCTCACCCTCTCAAAACTCTCTCTTTCCCCTGCGCCTCTCTCTCTCTCTTGCCTTCGTCTCTCTCTCTCGTTCTCTCTCTCTCTTTTGCCGTCAAATCCTAAATTCCGGTTCTCGCTTGATAGGATCCGATGCTAACCAATAATAGGAGTTCGACTTTTGGATTAACGCCGGTAAAGGTAAGTATACCACTCCCCCTACTTGTTTATATACGAAAAATCTGATTTTTAAGGGTTTATATGTGAGACTTATATTTGAATAGTTTATTATTTTGTTAAGATAGGTTCAGGCATATATATATTTGGCTAATTGTGTGATTTACACTCTTTTGATTTAATATATACTGATTTATACGTTGATTTGTCGTTTAAATATGTGATTTCTACTATTGTTTGATTTGTTAATATGTGATTTAAATTGTACTGATTTATACGTTGAATTAATGTTTAAACATGTGAATCTTGAAGAAAATTGTACTTGTGAGTATGCGAAAGGAACTATTGTGAACTTGCTATTTGAATTAAAAGATTTTATGGGAAGAGCTTACAGATAACTATGTTGACCCTCTGGGGTCTATCGACGATAAAATGCGAAATGTGAAATATGAAAGTCGATCTGTGACCCTGTCGCGGGAATAATACCGGCACATAGATCTATGTTCGATCCTAGTGGATCTGTCGACTTAGAACCGGTTCGAATATGTGAAATGTGAATGTCGATTTCGACCCTGTCGCGGGAATAATACCGGCCGTAGTTTTCGTTTCATCTGTAAGTTTTATCAAAAGAGCTCTTATAAACAAGAGATATGAGCTACCATAATGTGAATTTTCTGATAAATTGATTTTAACTGGCTTCGATTGGAATTCTATTTGTTTTAAATAATATGCCTGATCCGGGCAGGGTGTACGGTATACTTGCTGAGCTCGTTGTTTGCTCACCCCAATTAATTTATTTTCCAGATTATTAATTCATGGCACATTCCTGAAGGAAGAAAAGACGGAGCAGCTCCCAACCTCGAGAATTAGTTATCTTGCGTAGTTTAAGTAGTAAATGAAATTTGTAGTAGAATACTATAGAATATATGAGACATTGTAATTTGAGCTTCCGCGCTATTGGACTCTTCTATATTTGATTAGTTTTGATGTATTGTAGACGAGCTGCTATTTATTATGAATTTTTGAGAATGTTTTAGTTTGTAAGTTTTGGGCTTCGTACCATGGTGTGGGACTACATCGTAGTACGGCCGTGTAGCGCCCTTTTAACTTAAGCCTATTCGGTATAACGTTTGGGGGCATTACACAACTATTTTAGTTACATATATTAACTATATTAATTACATATAATTTTTGGTATTCATAATATTGCTCATGAGAACAATATTAAATTCAGAATTAATTGATTGAATTTATTATTCTTGTATTTAGAAAACAAATTCTTAACATTTTAAAGTATCTTAATAAAGTGATTAAGTTTTTAATTATAAATAAATGATACAATTTTCTAATTTTATTTAGACGATCAGCTTGGCCAATTTAAATCACTCGTTGAACCAACTTTATTATTTTAAACTACTTTGAGAAGCTTGTTTTGTATGACATTTTTATTCAGTTTTCATTTTAGGAAACTAAAATAAGGTTTTGATGAGAAATTGTTCTTGTTTGTAATTTGTTATTTTTAATTTTTTTACCCCAAGAGTACAAAAAATGAAAATAGTTTTCAAAACCTTATTTTTAATTCTCAAAATTTCAAAATTACAAATAAAAAATTGTAATGTTGATGAAAATGTCTAAGCTAAAGGCTAGTAGTAAAACACAATTAACTTCGCAAAAGTAGGGCCAGAGCTAGGGATATGGCAGTGAAATGGGTAAAATCCGTTACCTGCATGTACCCATCCCGTTTGAGATGGGTATAGGTATAAGTCAGACGGATAGTGGGTACAAGTTGGGTGTACCCGCCACAATTATGGGGCGGGTATAAGTATAGTGTTGTACCCACTCCACCCTGCTTCATATCTGCCCCGCTCCACCTTGTACTCATAATACTTGCTCCATTTTATATTTAGTTGACTTTAAATTTAAAAATTTGTGCTTAAATTCAATTATCTGACTTATTTATCAGTGTTATAATTAAAAATATAATTACAATTTTAAAAATGTTATTAAATAATTAATATAGGTGGGCATGAATGATCATTTTGTACTCATATTAGGGCGAGTACGGGGCGGATAATGGATACTCATTAGATACCTGTGGGTAATGGGGCGAGTATGGGTATCCACTTTGTACCTGTGGTGAGTAATAGGGCAGGTATGGGTATGAATTTGGGTGGCGGGTACGGGTATGCAGGAGACAGCCTCCGTACCCGTTCTGTCCCATTGCAATCCTTAGTCAGAGCCCCCAACCAAAGGGAGCCGAGTAAGGCCGTCAGAGAATAGACAAGTTACTTGCCATCCCTAAAAACGAGTACCAAATTGTTACCGAATAAAGTTAAATACCAACAATTCCACTGATTTTCCTCTCTAGTTTAGAGACCGGACATAACCAGCACAAAAACTTATAAAACCAAAAGAAAGAAAAAAAAAAATTTTAAATAGCAAAGTTTGAGCTTTGCTCTTCTTATTAAAAAAACTCAATACGAAAATGGGTACCAAATAGACTCTTAATTGGAGTTAGATGAATTGTGATCATTTTAAACTAGTTGAATGATTAATTTTTGCTCGTGATTTTTTTAAAATTTTAATTTTTGATTTTCATAGGTTAAGTATCATTTTTCTGCTATGAAATTTTATGCGTAATTATTAGCTAGTTGGAGGTTCAGACATCTCCCTCTACCATTGCTTGAAGGACCCGTGTAGGATAATATACACGATCAATCGCACATCCGCCTTTACCAGCTCTAGGACTTCCGGTGCTCATTCTTAGGTAGGCCAGCCACAACTATCGCCTCTACAAGCTCCTTTTTTCCGATAAATTGCGACATAGTTGCTAAACAAGCCAGCCACTCGCTAGGCGAGGCCTGAGTCCGAACGCAACAACACGG
The DNA here is from genome assembly GCA_018398585.1 of Simmondsia chinensis. NCBI lineage: Eukaryota > Viridiplantae > Streptophyta > Magnoliopsida > Caryophyllales > Simmondsiaceae > Simmondsia > Simmondsia chinensis. The sequence goes on along the minus strand of JAGTTD010000002.1, from coordinate 3,022,794 downwards.
GAACCAAAAACAGCTAATACAAGCTCCTTATACTCCACAGTTTTCTTTCTAGGCAACACTTGCAAATCACGGATCATGGGCAAGCCGAGTTAGTGTCGGCTTGGCCTATGTTACTCCATTAATATGTCATTTTTTTATCTTTTTGATCTTTTTTTTTATTATTTCATCTTTTAGATACTATATCTGGGGTATCTACGAGAATTTTATCCACTTAACTATAAGAAAAAAGTGTAATTATTAGTTTGGCAACCCAAAGTGGGGCTCAAAGAAAATATATTTTTGATGAGGTCAACTAATAAAGATATGAATATAGGCCTGCAAATAATTCATTGTTGAATGTTATAAGCAATATATATATATATATATTTTGGATGAATGTCATTAAAATGTATTTTTAAATAAATCATAGTACAGATATCTCAATTTTTTTTTATATTCTAAGAATAAAATATCTGATCAAAAAAATTATTCCACGAATAAAATCTATTTTTTATGAGTATTTAATATACAATTTATTTCTTTGACTTGGAAGATTATTATAAGTTTACATCCATGATTTAGAGCTTTGTCTAATTAAATATGATTCATTGTCCTTGCTTTTAGTATAATAATGCATTATCTGATTGTAACGAGTATGAGAGAATATTAAAAATATGATAAAAATGAGAAAGAAAATATTACTAAAGTATAAATTAAAAAATCAAGATGGCCCTAATACTGAATTATACGGTATGATAATCTAAAAAATAATATTTACAACAAACTATGCACAGGAAAAATATTCATGGATTATACTTTTTTAGAGAAAATTTTCCGTTAATATATGTATTTTTCATTAAAAGGTAACTTCTTTGCAAACAAAAGAAGCATAATTGTTACGTTGTTATTGTTTTATCAGTATAATTTTTATCGTTTGAACTGTCATGTATATTGTTTGTTGCTTATATTTTCCAATAATAAGGAATAGAATTATTGCTAGATATTTTCTTTTAAAAGAATCAAGGAAATATCAAAAGATGAAAGCATATTTTCGTTAAAAAAAATTAAAAAACCTCAAGTGAAATTTAATTTTCCTTATAAAATCATTCTCCAAAGAAAAATATTTTTCAATAAAAGACGATTTCCTTTCCACAAAACGAGGCCTAAAACTAATAAACTACAACTAAGATTTAAAAAAAAGGTCACTTCCCCTTTAAAACAATAAAAACAAGCAAATAATAAAATTTTTAAAAATATAAACACACTGATCATATATTGCACAGGAAAAAAGAGACCTTATCCATGACAACAAAAAAAAGCAATATACCCAATATCTCAAGGGCTCCAGCTTAAGCAGGATCTGGAGGATGGATGTACGCAGCCTTCCCCCTTCATGGTATTACCTCTAAAAAGAGGCTATTTTCGAGTGTCTCTAACTTAAGGGTGAGGATTTTTCAGGAGGTCAACCATCCTAGTACTACACTCACTCAAACGTACTTAACTTCGAAATTCTAATAACATGTGATAACAGCGTGTTGGTACCCTCTTTGATCTTATCCATAACAACAAATTGGTAGAAAAAAATGGTGACAAAATCATGACAAATACAATGCACATGTTGAACAAAAAGCATTGTAGGTGATGTACTTATCATCTCAATAATTGAACTCATCCTATAATCCCTTCATTTAACACACTTCAATTGGCTCCACTTGCCCTCCTTTTTAGGTTTGTTGATAAAAATTCGTAACTGAAATATCGAACTGAATTTTTAAAATATCAAATTGAAAATATGGTTAATCATACCAAATTTTTAGTTTAGTTAATCGAATTGAATAAATTTAAGGTATTTTATAACAGTAATAGTTAGTAATTTTGTCTATTTTGGTTAACTGATTTATCCAAATAATATATATTAATATCAGTATATAGCATTATTATAATTTAGGGCCGTTTGTATGCTCTATAAAGTTATTATTTTTCATATTTATTCTTCTATAATGATTTAATGATTTTAAATTTTGTTTCTGATTGTAATTTAGCGAAGAACTATTACTTATTATGTGTGAGCGTGAGCGATAAAAACCTAATAAACTATCAAAAAAAACTTTTTAATCAAAAATAGCATAGCCGTATCGATTTAGACTCAAAATTGATTCAGTTCTTAAACTTTCTATTTTAGTTTAATCTATATTCTATTTTAAGGTGTAGTAACATTGTTGAAATGATAACGTATTTAATTTATAAAATTTCACCGAGCCTTAGGCACAGCCCACAAAGTTAGTATTTATAAAGTTTACATATAAGCTAAAGTGAGATTTATTACACTATAATAAATATAAATACTACTATGTATTTAAAATTTTATCAATTAAGTGTATATAGCATAGCTTTTACAATCTCCATATGTTATTGAGAAATTCGCCTCCCCAAAATTCTCCCAACCCCGTTTCCAACAATTTTAGATGCACTTTTATGAAAAAAGGAAAAAAACACAAAACCAAGTCATAAAAATCGTAAATCTCTCATGAAAAAAAGAATAGGATTGACATAATTTACACTTGTCAAATGAAGCAGCTTTGATGCATGGCTCGAATCGGGTCAAACACGGGTTGGAACCGGTCGTGGGATAAAAGGTGGCTCGGGCATTTTCGCAAAACATTTTACTTTTATACAACAAACAACAATAACAACAACAACAAGCCCAATGCCTGCAAGGCGTCCCGCAAAAGCAGGGTCTGGGGGGGTAGATGTACGCAGCCTTCCCCCTTCAGGGGGCTACACTGAAAAGAGGCTGTTTCCGAGGACCTCCAACCTGAGAAGCCTGAGAGCTGATCCGAAGCATAGAGCATGTGACCTGGCAACAAGGGAACATCAAAACATGAGTAGGGCAAAACACACATCGAGCAAAACAACAAACTCAAAGCCAGCCAGAACACGCAGAAATCAAAGGATAGGTAGGCACGTAGGAGCTCATTAGGGCAAGTACACAATCTAAGTGCGCCAGGAGGAAGTTAAGGCCTAGATTTTACTTTTTTACGTGTCTTATAAATTAATCCAAGGAACAAATTTTTTTCTATCAACCGAGGAACAACTTCAGGCATTTTCAAAAATAATTGTTGATTCAAGCATGAAACGTGAAGCACATTTGCATTGTCCTTCGCTTTATAGTTTATTGGTTGAATAAATGCATGTATGATTAACAATATTTTCAACAGTAGAACACATATTCGATTTATTGACTTTACAAATCAACAACTATAAAATAGTATATAAAGTAAAACCAACTCTTACATTGCACAGAAAAAACCTAATACAATATATTATTGTCAAGTTTATCCCCTCTCCAAAGCTTCTTCTCAACCCCTAATATCAAGAGGGATGAACCTCTATTTTTCAAAATATTAAAAAAAATAGATTAAATTATATTAATATTAACACATTACATTAATATCATAATTGAATCACTTCATTTATCTAATACAAAAATTAACATAAATAATCGTAAAACAGAATCGTTAAAAAGTAATTAAGTAAAAAAAAAAATTAATCAAACATCTTTCATGCAATAAATATTGAATCTGGACAAGTAACGTGCTTAAATGTATTTATTTTATAATCTAGTAAAATTACAGTAAACGGAAAGATAAAAATACGTGTAGGTATCAGCTTACTTGATAAAACTATATACTCTTAAATGGTTTATGTTTGTAGGTTCAAATCCTACTATTACTTGTATGTATAGAGATCCGAATCTGCGCAAAGAGCCAGGGTGTAAACGAATCGAACGTTTAATGAACTACTTGTGTTCGAAAACGATTACTGCTCGTTCATGTTCATTATAAGAGCTCTATAGTTTATTGAGCCAAATTCGAGCACGCCCGATAAGTTTAACGAGCTGAGTTCGAATAGGGGGTGCTTGGTTCGTTAATGATCACAAAAAGTTTGATAAGGTCTGATAAGAACTTGCTAAGGGACTTAATATGAGCTCATAAAAAACTCGTTAAGGACTAGTTAAGAACTCGTTAATAGTTAGTATTGGTTCAAAAATGATTTGATAATGGCTCGATAATAACTTAAAAAGCTCGTCTTGATAGCGAGCTTGGCTCGATTTTAAGCTCGATTGGGCTTAATAAGGAGCTCGATTCGGCTTGATAAGCCCAACGAGTCGAGCGAAGCCGAGTATCGAACACACTACAATCTTATCGAATCGAGTTCGAAGAAGGGTTTGAAATGATCAATAAGAACATGGCATGAACTTGAGCTCGATAAGCCTTATCGAGCTCGAGTTCGAACAAGGGGGTGCTCAGTTCGACTCAGCTCGTTTACAACCCTACATAGAGCCACTTTAATATTATAATGTTTTACCAACTGAAAAAAAATCCAAGTATGTTACATTTTTCCTGTATTTATATATAACATATTGCTTTATACAAATAAGAAGACTACTAAATATAAGGAACGTGAAAAGTAAATTTGGGAATCAATAAGGATTTTGCATTTCTTGTTATTTATATTACATTCTAGGAAGGTATTTATAGTACACCCCTATGATTTTACATATTACACGTGTTAACTCTAGCCTATATCCCATACTTACAGTTGTAAGACAGGAAGAGCTAGGGTAATCTCGGGTTCCAAGACCAATCCTTTCTCAGGCACTTCTCACACAATCTTCACATTATATGAGCCGCAGCTTCCATATCAAAAAGTGGCTTTCTGATCTCTATTCATCATCTCGTGCTTCCGGGCCTGGCAAGACTCTAGCTGCTCTATAAAGAGAAGACAACTTAGTTCTTTATTGTCAAGCTGTTTCAGTATCTCGTGACCAAACATCTATGCAAAATTATATTTGTAACCAAACAAAATACCAGCATTAATAATGTAGACAATTTATTGATAATATTTAAACTTTTAAGGATAAATTTCTAAAAAATTAAAAGTTTACGATATTACTACTTTTATAGGTGAATTTGTAAAATACTTTATTAAATTATATAATGAAATATATTGTGTTAGAAACTATAGTATTGTCGGTTGGACAAATGGCAAGAATCAAATGATTAGCACATCCATTTTAAAATTCTGATGCTTATCTTACTATGAACACATGTAACATTTAAAAAACAAAATTCAATGCTTCATTCATTGATATTTTGTTGGTAAGTGGAGGAGCATTCATGACCTTGACAGTGATCCACCATTTTTAAATTAGGATCTGATATTTTGTTGACAGTGATCCACCAAAGAGGGCATCAACATGCCGTCACCGGATCCCATTAGAATTCCGAAGTTAAGCGTACTTGGGCGAGAGTAATACTAGGATGGGTGACCTCCTGGGAAGTCCTCACCCTCAGGTTGGGGGCACTGGGAAACAGGTTAACACCCTGAAGGAGGAAGGCTGCGTACATCCGCCTCCCCAGATCCTGCGTAGGCGGGAGCCCTTGAGGCACTGGGTATGTTCCTTTTATCTTAATTTGTAAATATTAGTTTAAAAATCGAATGCTATGCATTATTGATAATAGTTTAATTTATGACTGTTAGTTTCACTCATTACTACGACAATATTAGTCTCACTCATTACCTAAACCAATCGGGACATCTCATCTCCTGTAAAACTTTGGAATCGGTGTCTCTAATGGTAACTCGAAATTCCGTCTCTCAGTCTCTATACAAACAAAGCCACAAACCCTAAATAATGTAACTATAGCACAAGAAAACTACGCACCCTTCCATATGACTTTTGAACAGAAAAGTTACAAACTCTAAATCAAAACTCGACCAGGACTCTCTTCCTACTCGAATCAACTACACACAAACCACTCATCCTTGCAACTTCATTTAAAGCCCTTACATCTTTCTTCTCTAACAATGCAACTCTAGCACGCATCGGGCTTACACAATTAAGTTACCTAACCCCATATTGACTTGATAAGGGGGGAACCTGTTGTAATGCCTCATAATGCCTCTTGATGCGTTGTTGCTGTCCATTGCATGCCCTATGACGGGTCTTTGCTTTCTTTTGTGCTTTCTTGCTTTTTGGCTCTCTTGTTTTCATGCTCGTTTGCTCTTAAGCTTAGATGCCCGCATGCTTTTATGTTATGCTTCTATGATTCTCAAGTTGGGGGTCCCCGGAAACAACCTCTCTTTAGGGTAACACCTTAAAAGGGTACGGCTACGTACATCCAACCCCCGACCATGCTTAGGCAGGAGCCTTTAAGGCATTGGGTTTGTTGTTGTTGTACCCCACATCGATTTAAAATCCTAAACATTTTAAACAAATCTAATCCACGTCAGCAATCCTTGGTAGAAGATAAAGATAAAATATAAGATTTTGAGATGTTTATGAGTACTATGAATATGCCGGGGGTTGCCCTGATTGGAAGGTAAGAGTAAGTGTTGCTTTCAGAAATACTTTTAAAGAGACTTGACATTTTTGAAAGTGTTGGTATGGGACACCTGGCACTGCTACTTAAATATACACAATATATAATATACTAGTTTTATTCCCGTACGATACACGACAGGTATTTACTGATTAATATATTTTTATACGTGTGGTTTTTGCGTTGAAAAAATCCTGGCCTTCCCCCCCCCCCCCCCCCCGAACTTGCCATAGTATAGTGAAAAATACAAAATTCCCAAAGTAGGCCAAATCAGTTATGTAACTTGCTGAGTTAAATCGTTAACTAAATTTTTTTACCTGGCAGATGCTTTTGTGTTCTTTGTTTTTCAAGTCTTACTTGTGTAGTTAGAGAAGCAAGGGCTCAAGCTACTAACATATCAAATCTCCTATGTAATGTTGTTGCCTAAAATAGAACTTGTCATGCATTTGTTGATGAGTGCTGTATTATTTACATATTACTAATGAATGCCATAAATATGTCATATATGGAATTCACTATTAGATTCTACGTATAAACGATAGAATTAGTAATACACACAAAATATTTAAGTGTAAATATGGATGTAGTTTGCTTATATGCAAACATTTTTTACTAAAGTTTAACATATAACATAACATAAAGTAAACCGGGGTTTTTTGCTGGCCACAAAGTAAACATAAGGTGAAAGTTGTTACCGTTTAGATAATACGTTCAATGCTGAACGGCGTCTCCACTATTGAAGGGGAATGAAATTTTTTGGACTTTCTTATTCGAGGGTGGGTGGGAGCTTTAGAGAAATTTTGATAAGCATGAAGAATTTAAAAAGTGGATTAATGCTTCTTTTGAGTTTGGTGGTCTTGGGGATTGAAAGACTTTATTATAATGTAAGTAGAGATTTAGATAATATATTTTATGAAGATGTTAATGTCAAAACTAATTTTACTATTATTAAGACATTGAAATTGAAAATGATAAAATTATCTTTCTTTAAATGATATTTTCTCATGTAATTTATATAATTTACTAATTACGATAAATATATAAATGTAAGGATTAAAAAATGGAAAATAAAAAAAAGAAAAAATCTAAGAATTTAGAATTTGGTAAATTTGGATTTGACTGGAGTACATTAATTATTGTTTAAGTGCGGAAAAAATATTGAATTACATTACTTTTATTTGAGTTCAATTAATCTTTGGGGTTGTACATTGTAATGATTACAATGGTGCTATGCATTGATTGTGATACAACCAAGCATTGAATTACATTAAAAATTAGAAATGTAGAATTTATGGACTGTATTTTTTTAGTTCAATTCTCAGTATTTTAATTATTAATTCCCAAAAAAGGGTTTTAGAAATCATTATGCTTTCAATTGTGTAATCTGCAAATAAATATAGTTTGAGGTTTTTCATTTTTAGAACCTGTGACTTTTAGTTTGAAGCAAACATTTGAAATTTTAAATAAATATTTTTAGATATCTGCACCCGCCTTATACCAGTGTTGGGTACAGGGCCGGTACACCTAACCCATACGCACTACCCGCTCCACTTATAGACACTCACCTGCCAATTCAGTATCAATTCAGTATCTTTTAAAATCAACCCTTCAAAATTCAACGTTTTATATTCTAATCATTAAAAATAGAGTTCAAGCATTAAAAATTCTCTTTAATTTATTCATTTTTCTTGACAAAAGTAAAATAAGAAAAAAAGAAATTAAAAAGATAATGATATGTTTGTAAGGATTGAAAAAAAAAAAATTAAAAGAATAAGGATAAGTAAGTGATGATTGAAAAAAAGAAAAAAAAAAAAAGAAAAATCTAAAAATTTAGAATTTGGGGTGGGAAGGGTATATAATTTTTATGTATTTTCTTCTAGTCCATTTTAAGTGAAAAGTCATCATTTACTTTAAATGATATTTTTCAGTTCAAATAAAGAAAATAAAAGGCAAATGGAATATACTCATAATATAATTTTAACATTTGTATTCAATTAATTTTAGAGGATTGTACATTGTAAGGATTTAGATAAGGATGGATAAGCATGCTTTAAGTTTTAAGTGTCCAATTTGAATACTACTACTATAAAGATAAAAATTAGTCCATTAAAATTATGGTTTAATTGAATTAAATTTATTTATTTTAATAATTAGAGTATGGGTTTTCTCATGTAATTTATATAATTTACTAATTATAATATCTTAATATAATATTCATTATGATACAACCAAGCATTGAATTACATTAAAAATTAGAAATTTAGAATTTGTGGACTTTATTTTTGAGTTTGAGGCTTTTTATTTTTAGAACCTGTGACTTTTAGTTTGAAGCAAATATTTAAAATTTTAAATAAATATTTTTATATATCTGTACTCGCCTTATACCAGTGTTGGGTACAGAGCCGGTATACCAAACCCATACGCACTACCCGCTCCACTTATAGACACTCACCTGCCAATTCAGTTTCTTTTAAAATCAACCCTTCAAAATTTAACGTTTTATATTCTAATCATTAAAAATAGAGTTCAAGCATTAAAAATTCTCTTTAATTTGTTCATTTTTCTTGGCAAAAGCAAAATAAGAAAAAAAAAAATTAAAAAAGATAAGGATAAGTTTGTGAGAATTGAAAAAAAAAAAGAAATTAAAAGGATAAAGATAAGTAAGTGAGGATTAAAAAAAAGAAAATAAAAAAAAATCTAAAAATTTAGAATTTGGGGTGGGAAGAGTTTTTACGGGGGGTGAAACTTCGAGTCGGTTCTCAAAATAATGCTGAAAAATAAAAAAATAAAAATATAATGCCAAAAAATAAATAATTACCAATCTACTGTTGAACCGCATTTAGAAAGCGCGGTTCACTCCAAAAATAACCGAATTAATTTATTCCAGTTATAAAACGCGTCTTTAAGACGCGTTTCATGTGAAAATAAACCGCGTTCGCGGTTGATTTGAAGATAAACCGCATCTTTAAGACGCGGTTCATATACAACTAAAACACGTCTTAAAGACGCAGTTCATATTATTGTAAAAGACAAGTCTTGAAGTCAAGGACGCGCACGCTCGAAACGAATTCAAAATGAAATGGATGAAATGACTATAGATGAAGGGTCACGTAGATTTTGTAAGAGAAAATGTCATAATGTATTGACATGCAAGATGAAAAAGGAGCACGAGGCTCGGTTAGCAGCTAGTAGCAGTGAAATATATGACGGTAATATTTATTTATGTTTCATTTTTTTGAACATTTATTTATGTTTTATTTAAATTATTTTTTATATAGTAGTTCGTTATTTGTATATATCTATTAGTTTGTTATTTATGTTTTTTAACTCATAAAGCAATATAACCGCGTTTACTAAACGCGGTTTATATGATAGTAAACCGCGTTTACTAAACACGGTTTAATAGTGAACCACGTTTTTTAAATGCGGTTTATACTTTATATAATTTTTTGTTCTTGATGCGGTTATTTTTACATATAACCGCTTTTTTTGAACGCGGTTTAATACAACCGCGTTTATAAAACGCGGTTCAACAGTAGATTGATAAATATTTATTTTTTAGCATTATTTTTTTTATTTTTCAGCATTATTTTGGGAACCGACTCTGAAACTTCTCTCTATATATATAGTATAGATATGACAATTAAATGCATCTCTTTTATTGTGTTAAAATATTATTTCCAAATAATATTTTCAACTTATTATTCTGATATAATATAATGTAAATTGTCGGTTTTTAATTTTTTTTTTTAAAGGTTATAGAATACTCTGTTTTCCTGTTCTTACTTGCGTATTTAGAGAACTGTGTGTTTGAGGTACTAACAGGCCAAATCAGTTATGTAACTTGCTGAGTTAAATCGTTAACTAAGTTTTCTTACCCGACAAATGCTTTTGTGTTCTTTGTTTGTGAAGCCTTACTTGTGTAGTTAGAGAAGTAGGAGCTCAAGCTATTAACAGGTTAAATTTCCTATGTAATGTTGTGGGCTAAAATAGAACTTGTCGTGTATTTGTTGATGAGTGCTGTGTTATGTACATATTACTAATGAATGCCATAAATGTGTCATATATGGAATTTACTATTGAATTCTACATATAAACGAAAAAATTGGTAATACATATAAAATATTTAAGTGTAAATATGGATGTAGGTTGCTTATATCCAAACTTTTTTTACTAAAGTTTAACATATAACATAACATAAAGTAAACCGGAGTTTTTTGCTAGCAACAAAGTAAACATAAGGTGGAAGTTGTTACCGTTTAGATAACGCGTTCAATGCTGAACGGCTTCTCCACTATTGAAGAGGAATGAAATTTTTTGGACTTTGTTATTATAGCGTGGGTGGGAGCTTTAGAGAAATTTTGATAAAAACGAGGAATTTAAAAGTGGATTAATGGTTCCTTTGAGTTTGGAGGTATTGGGGATGAGGGACTTGATTATAATTTAAGTAGAGATTTGGATTATATATATTATGAAGATGTTAATGTGAGAACTAATTTTACTATTATTAAAACATTAAAATTAAAAATTATAAAATTGTCTTTCTTTAAATAATCTGTTGTCATGTAATTTATATAATTTACTAATTACGATAAATATGTAAGAATATTAGGACTCAAAAAAGGAAAAAAAAAAAAAAAGAAAATATCTAGAATTTATAATCTGGTAAATTTGGGTTTAGCTGAAGTACATTAACAATTGTTTAAGTGCGGAAAAAATATTGAATGACATTACCTTTATTTGAATTCAATTAATCTTGGGGTTTGTATATTGTAATGATTGCAATGATACTATGCATTAATTGTAATATAACCAAGCATTGAATTATATTAAAAATTAGAAATGTAGAATTTGTGGAATATATTTTTTTAGTTTAATTCTCGGTATTTTAATTATTAATTCTTAAAAAAGGGTTTTAGAAATCATTATGCTTTCAATTGTGTAACCTACAAATAAATATAGTTTGAGGTTTTTCATTTTCAGAACCTGTGACTTTTAGTTTGAAACAAACATTTGAAATTTTAAATAAATATTTTTATATATTCGCACCCGCCTTATATCAGTGTTGGATACAGAGTCGGTATACCTAACCTATACACACTACCCGCTCCACTTATAGACACTCACCTGCTAATTCAGTATGCTTTCAAAGCATTAAAAATTATCTATAATTTTTTTTCTTGCCAAAAGTAAAATTAAATAAAAAGGAGATCAAAAGGATAAGGATAGATTTTTAAGGATTGAAAAAAGAAATAACAATTTAAAATGATAAGGATAAGTATGCAAGGATAGAAAAAGAAAAGGAAAAAAAAAACCTAAATTTAAAACTTTAGCATTTGGGGTTTATATTATATAATTTTTATGTATTTCCTTTGAGGTTTTTCATTTTCAGAACCTGTGACTTTTAGTTTGAAGCAAACATTTAAAATTTTAAATAAATATTTTTATATATTCGCACCCGCCTTATACCAGTATTGGATACAGAGCCGGTATACCTAACTCATACGCACTACCCGGTCCACTTATAGACACTCACCTGCAAATTCAGTATCAATTCAGTATCCTTTAAAAACATTAAAAATTATCTGTAATTTTTTTTCTTGCCAAAAGTAAAATTAAATAAAAAGAAGATTAAAAATAAGGATAGATTTTTAGGGATTGAAAAAGGAAATAATAATTTAAAATGATAAGGATAAGTATGTGAGGATGGAAAAAAAAAAGAAAAAAAAAAACCTAAATCTAAAACTGTAGGATTTGGGGTTTATATATATTATATAATTTTTATATATTTCCTTCTCGTCCATTTTAATTAATAAGTCATCATTTACTTTAAATGACATTTTTCAGTTCAAATAAAAAAAATAAAAGGTAAATAAAATATACTCATAATTTAATTTTAGCATTTGCATTCAATTAATTTTAGAGGGTTGTACATTGTACGGATTTAGATAAGAATGGATAAGCATGCTTTAAGTTTTAAGTGTCCAATTTTAATACTACTATTATAAAGAAAAAAAAAATTGTCTTTAATTTGTTTAATTTCCTTGCCAAAAGTAAAATGAGAAATAAAAAGATAAAGATAAGCCTGTGAGGATTTAAAAAAAATTAAAAGGATAAAGAAAAATAAGTGAGGATTGAAAAAACAAAAATAAAAAAAAAATCTAAAAATTTACAATTTAGGGTGGGAAGGGTATATAATTTTAATGTATTTTCTTTTCATCCATTTAAAGTGAGAAGTCATCATTTACTTTAAATGATATTTTTCAGTTCAAATAAAGAAAATAAAAGGTAAATAAAATATACTCATAATATAAGTATTTTTATATATCCGTACGTATGTTAAATACTTATGAATACTCACCTGCCAATTCAGCATCAATTCAGTATCTTTTAAAATCAACCCTTCAAAATTCAATATTTTATATTCTAATCATTAAAAATAGAGCTCAAGCATTAAAAATTCTATTGAATTTGATCATTTCCCTTGGCAAAAGTAAATTAAGAAAAAAAAAGAGATAAGGATAAGTTAGTGATAAGTTTGTAAGAATTGAAAAAAAATAAAATTAATTAAAAGGATAAGCAAATTATGGTTTAATTAAATTGGATTTATTCATATTAATAATTAAAGTATGGGTTTTATTATGTAATTTATATAATTTACTAATTACGATATCTTAATATACTATTCATTGTGATACAACCAAACATTGAATTACATTAAAAATTAGAAATGTAGCATTTGTGGACTGTGCTTAAATAAATATTTTTATATATTCGTACCCGGTTCATAGCAGTGTTGGGTACAGAGGCGCTACACTTAACCTATACGCACTACCTGCTCCACTTATGGACACCTAACTCATACGCACTATCTGCTCCACTTATGGACACTCACCTGCCAATTCAGCATTAATTCAGTATCTTTTAAAATCAACCCTTCAAAATTCCACATTTTATATTGTAATCATTAAAAATAAAGTTCAAGCATTAAAAATTCTCTTTAATTTGCTCATTTTCCTTGCCAAAAGTAAAATAAAAAAAAAAGATAAGGATACGTTTGTGATAAGTTTGTGAGAATTGAAAAAAAAAAAAAAAAATTAAACGGATAAGGAAATTATGGTTTAATTGAATTGGATTTATTATATTTAATAACTAAAGTATGAGTTTTCATATATAATTTATATAATTTACTAATTACGATATCTTAATATAATATTCATTGTGATACAACCAAGCATTGAATTACATTAAAAATTAAAAATGTAGAATTTGTGGACTGTGCTTAAATAAATATTTTTATATATTCGTACCTGCCTTATACCAGTGTTGGGTACAAAGCCGGTACACCTAACCCATACGCACTACTTGCTCTACTTATGGACACTAACCTGCCAATTCAGCATCAATTCGGTATTTTTTAAAATCAACCCTTCAAAATTTCACGTTTTATATTCTAATCATTAAAAATATAGTTGAAGCTTTAAAAATTCTCTTTATTTTGTTCATTTCTCTTCGCAAAAGTAAAATAAGAAAAAAATAAAATAAATTAAAAGGATAAGGATAAGTAAGTGGGGATTGAAAAAAAAATTAAAAAATAGGAAAATCTACAAATTTAGAAGCATTAAAAATTCTCTTTAATTTGTTCAATTCCCTTGCCAAAAGTAAAATAAGAAAAAAAAAAAAAGATAAGGATAAGTTTGTAAGAATTGACAAAAAAAATAAAATAAATTAAAAGGATAAGGAAATTATGGTTTAATTGAATTGGATTGATTTATATTAATAAATAAAGTATGGGTTTTCTTATGTAATTTATATAATTTAGTAATTACGATATCTTAATATAATATTCATTGTGATATAATCAAGCATTGAATTACATTAAAAATTAGTATTATAATCATTAAAAATATAGTTCAAGCATTAAAAATTCTCTTTATTTTGTTCATTTCATTTGACAAAAGTAATATAAGAAAAAAATAAAATGAATTAAAAGGATAAGGATTAGTAAAGTATATGTGTTTTCTTATGTAATTTATATAATTTATTAATTACGATATTTTAATATACTATTTATTGTGATACAATCAAGCATTGAATTATATTAAAAATTAGAAATGTAGAATTTGTGGACTGTGCTTAAATAAATATTTTTATATATTCGTACCCGCCTTATAACAGTGTTGGGTATAGAGCCGGTACACCTAACCCATACGCACTACCTGCACCACTTATGGACACTCACCTGCCAATTCAGCATTAATTCAGTATATTTTAAAATCAACCCTTCAAAATTTGACGTTTTATATTCTTTCTAATCATTAAAAATATAGTTCAAGCATTAAAAATTCTCTTAATTTTGTTCATTTCCCTTGGCCAAAGTAAAATAAGAAAAAAAATAAAATAAATTAAAAGCATAAGGATAAGTAAGTGGGGATTGAAAAAAAATAAAATAAAAAAAAGAAAAATCTATAAATTTAGAATTTGGGGTGGAAAATATTTTTAGGAGGGGTGGAACTTCACTATAATAATATAGTATAGATATGGCCAACAGAATAATCAAATGGAGTGTAAAATGACATTTGTACCTCTTAGTATGCATCCATCTGCTTTCTTATTGACTCATCTTACCCGCACATTTTTATGTTTTGGTCCATGGACAGCCTCAGTTTTGTCTTACCTGTCAAATGAAACGAATTTAGTGTCGTCCCATCATTTATTTCATTCTTTCATTTCTTGGGGTGTTTGTGTTTCGGGCTTATTTTGAACCCCAACTTACTCTCTTTGTTGATCGTGTATAGATACATGAAACTATGAACTTCTATATACTAAATGTTAGTTTGTACACATTGAGAAATGGACGTTGGTTTAGGGGGCACGCAAGAGTATAAAAAGAATTTCAAAAGATATATTGTCCCACGCAAAAAAGGTGTCCATTTTCAAAGGGACACATCTGTTTTGCTGAAAAGACACATATACTCAAGTGTTTGTCTCGAAAGAAAACGTTCGCTCCAAAAGGAAATGTTAACTACCAAATTAACTGCTCAAAGAGACACATTAATTGCTTATAATATGGCCCTACATTCTCAATAGATTTTTATTCGTAATCCCTACCATTCTCAAAAGTCAACATCATAAATCTTCTCCCTACATACAATGAATAATTTGTGTTAACATATAGATATTAGATTTCATTATATTTTCGAGACTATTTCATACGAAATGAAATAAGTTTAAGGGGAGTGGTCTGCGACACGCCTTAAAAGCCATTTTCAAATCCTATTCAATAAGAGGGACATGATTGATACGTTTTCTATTTGCAGTTAAGTTTTTGAGAAACTAAAAACCATAAAAAAAATTTTTGTTTCAGTTCTCTGCTTTTTTGTTTGCCATACCTTAGTCGCATCCATGTAACTTTGAACTCCTCTTGCTAAGGACGCCAGCAGGGGGCTATGGAAAAAGAGTTGAATATGAAGTAAATAGAAATGCTAGTGCATTATATATATATTCAAATTTTAAAATATTACATTTACACATTGTAATTGACAAACAAAAATTGTTAGCATACACAGCAACCAGTTGCAAGCCATTTTGAACCATAACACGCAACAGTCTCTCCAAATACATGATTTTCTTTTTTTTTTGGGTTAGTAAGAAAAACCAAGAATCAATATTTGGTTCTAGGGGTGTATTTGAGCCGAGACTGCCAAGCTCGAGGCTCGGCTCGTTTGCAGTAAGCTCGGCTCGGGAGCGGGCTTGTCAAAAGACAGGGCTTGGCTCGGCTCGGCTCGATCTAAGCTCGACAAACTTGAATTAAGCTTGCAATATTTCGGCTCATTTAAGCTCAATCTAGGCTCGTTTGGGCTCGTTTAAGCTCGGGCTCGGCTCATTTAGGTTCAAATTTGGCTTCATGGGTCATATTTAATCAAACATATTATATCAAGAAAAGCTCGTTTGGGATCGTTGAGGCTCGCGAGCATACAAGCTCGAGTTTCACTAGGCTCGGGCTCGGCTCGATAAGCTGAACGAGCCGGCTCGGATCGGCTTAAGCTCGAAGGGAGCCGAACCTTTCAAGCTGAGCCAGCTCGGCTCATTTACACCCCTATTTGGTTCATTCTTACATAATATTAATTATTTCGAAACAATCCTTAAGTGTACAAATCGAATGATTTTTCTCATAATTTTGATCGTAACAGACGAATTGATTTTTTTTTTTTTTTTTTGACAATAACATGAATGATTTAACAATTAACAATAATACCTGATAAACCCTTCTAGAAGTCTGGATGATTAGCTCCAAAAATAGGGGAATGACTCATCATTGACCGTATGCGAAATATGCACCATACAAAAAATTCGCGCCATTAGGAATCCCGTTCATTGGTTGTGATCCCAGGGGAGGACGGGTCATGCGTATTCTGTGAATATTACCCATCCATCCAGGAACTGCACCATACAATCAAGGACATGTCAATAACTCTGATTAGTAAATAAGCCGAACCACTTGCAAGGAGATAGCTTATTTAAGTCAAACCTGAGCTTGGCAAAGCCTGGGCTCATCAAATTATGACCCTAAATAAGCCCATTTCAAATTCATTATGAGCCTAAATACGTCAATTGTATAAAAATTAAGCCCCAGTTTAAGCAAAGCTCAAGCCAAATTGAGTCCAAACAGGTTTGAAAGAGCCTGATTAAGGCAAACATGGGTAGAAGCTCACTAATCAAGGTTCAAGCCTAACAAAACCAAGCTAAGCTCAAGCCCTCAGCCTCTACTGCACCCTCTAAACAAGGGTGATCTAGCTTTGAGGCACATAAAGCCCGAATTAGTTCAATAGAACTACAACAGTAACTCGTCAGAACTGGAAGGTTAATGAATCCAACAAAGTAACACCATTTCTCTTCTACAAAAGTTTTCCTCACAAAATACTTCTAATTAAAATTAGTTTTGCTAAAAAGTTTTTGTCAGTCTAACTAAGGCTCCGTTTGTTTTCACGAAAAAGTAGAATTTAGGAATTGATTTTTTTTCGAAAAAGGTTTTGCAAGAAAATATAAATTCCAATTAGGGTTTTCTCTTTTTGTTTAAAAGGAAAACTTAATTTCACATTGTGATGTCTTCTTATATGCTTTAAAAAAAATATTTTTCACCAATTATTTTATATTTTATTATAGGACAATATAAATAACAATACAACATATACGAAAAGTAACAAAAACGAAAACAAAAAAGTGAACTATCAAAGCTGTATAAATTAGAAAAATTGTCTCTTAGGTATTTTAAAATTTGAGCATATATTATCTAAATACCGTATCATTTTAATATATATAATGAGGTGCCCTGAGATAAGGAATTTTATCATTTGCGTATATATTGTGTTAAAATCTGGTGAATTTTGATTAAAATTCAACTAATTTTGGCTAAAAAACTAATAGGGTATAAACTATGCTCATATCACCAGAAGGTTGTCCACATTCTAACAAAAATTACTTATATATTATCAAAAAAATTTGTCGTGTTAGCATTTTCAGACAAAAGAAATTATTGCAGTATGATAGAGGATACATATAAATTATTGTTTTCATTTAAAATCTACTAAATTTTGGCAAAAGATACCTAATTCATGAGAAATTTTTAAAACTTTAGGATACATAATTGTATATTATTGAAACATCATAATACCTAATGCTTAAATATTAGGGGACTTAGATAATTTTCTTTTATAATATTATATAACAATTCAACTTGATTAAAATTATTTTGTCGCAACTATAACAAAGTAACATCCAATCTACTTTTAATTATTCGGTCCAATTCTTGTCCAATATTGTGACGTTAAATGTCTACAGTCCAATCTGGTTTATTTCGATTCGATCTAGATTCGCACGATGATTTTCGCGAAGTTTTTTACGCCACTTAGAATCATGACTTCCCTCATTTTAAAAGGGAAGTTATTTTCCCTCATTTGAGGGAAAATGTTTTTTGTAAGCAAAAGAGGCACCAAACAACGAAAAAGGGGAAAACTACTTCCTAGAATGTTGTTTTCCCCCTAAATAAAAGGAGCCTAAATAAAATGGTTTTATTCCATAAAATTTATATGGTGTTCACAATTGGCCAAATTGAAGTTAAAGAAAAGAATATGACATGAGTTCATTGTAGAAAACATTTTCCTCCCATAAAGGAAAATGTTCTTCCTTTCATTGAAAGGAATTCAATTACCCCTCCATGGAGGAAAACAAACATTTTTCATATTTGTCTTTCCACAAAATTATGCAAAGAAACAATAGAATTGAGACACAAAAGATTCTTCGTCAAAACAAATGGAGATTTAAATGGAAATTACATGAAAAACATCTATTAGATCAAAACAAGACGCTCATATCAATCACTTAAATCAATTTCTAATCATCAGAAACTGATAAGTACAAAAATGGTTCACAGAGATGGCGGTAGAACTACCACAAGAGCCATACCGTTCACCTTCATACCGTCCACCAGCATACCGCCCACCTGCGTACCGCCCACCTTCGTACCGCCCACCTGTACATCGACCACCTACATCCCGCCATCTTCTACTTGGCCCCCAAGGATCCCCAAAAGCTCCTCTCATCCCCTATAAATAACAAACAAACCAGGAAATAACGGCAAGGAACTTGAGTCTGGTTCTCCCTTCACGAACCCAACCAAAAAACCCCGAAACAGAAACCATAGAGGAAAAGTCACTAGTTATACAGTATGATATAAACTATGAGAGACTATGTCAACTTACCGCGCCATCCATGCCCTTTATTCCATCCATAGCCTCATCTACAGTCACGCATCTGACAAAACTGTACCCTTTGGAATACCCCGAGTTCCGATCAGTTACCACTCTTGCTGCGAGTACTACATGATTAGCAAACATTAGTAGTTTCCCATAGCAATACTCTTCATAACAAAGCTTTTATAAAAACCTACCATGAACGACTTGACCAAACTTTGAAAAGGCTTCTCATAGTCCTTCCGTAGCAGCGTTCGCTCAAACCTAGTCATGTGAAGATATAAGTTCCATTACAGTAAAAATTATAGTCAAAGAATTTTGATGAGTTAAGACTATTACCAAGGAAATTAATCTCGTCCTATAGGTCTGGAAAGAATAATGTAATATGAAAATGTCACAAGTCAATATGGTACATACTTTAGAAGAATCAAAAACAATGGACTTGGGACGAACAAGAATTTGGCATAAGAGAATACTAATAAAAGAAGAGAAGGAAAAGAATATTCATAGCAAAAAAAGAAAATTGCTAATAGCAAACAATTACGGTTTAAGCCACCACTTTGCCCATCAATACAATAACAAGACATGAAGTATTAGCAAAGCGGGAAAAATATTGTTCATAGGAAATGTGAATCATATGCATGAAAAAGATTTTGCAGCCCTTTTGCTCCCCATCTTGGGTGGCAATACAGCTGCAAGTTCACCATTCATTTTACCCAGCTTATTTTTGAGTATGATCAAGCTCAATTTTGTCCAAATTCGGTTCCTCTCGTGTGTTTGTTAGCCAATAATTTGAAAGTCAAAAGAATGTCGTATACATGGTCAATTTAAATACAATTCTTGCCCTAGAGTAAATTATTTTGTAAGTTTCTAGGTCTACTTAAATCATATTTAGGTTCAGTTTGATTAACCAGTGTTTGACCTAAGGTGTTATTTTACTAAAATAATCTTGTAATAGTTACACGACTTTCTAGAGCCTATAGAGTCATCAAACCTCATCACGCTCTTACAAATGTACAAGAGGAATTGGATTAATGACAGATTATGAGGAGAAATGACATTGTGCCTGCCCCTCCTCTTAACCCAATGAAGTCCTTCACAAATCTCATTGAGCCATTAATTTTTACATATTAATCAACGGCTAAGATTATTTTTCGTATAATCTTCTAAACTTTGGTTTTGGACTATAGAGGAAAAGTTTTGAAGGCAGTTAATAACTGACCATCAATTAATCTCAGCCATTGGATTAAATGACAAATAATCCAATGGCCAAGTTTGCATATTGCAAGGCTCTTGATTTGCTTATAAACAAAGAGGCATGGAACTGAATTTGGACAAGTCACGAGTAAAGTTTTTCCTCATCACTAGTCTTGAATTCCACTTACAAAAACAAACAATACATGTAATCATGACGCACCATCAATAGTATGCTCTGCCACACTACCAGTTAGGGATGGCAATAGGGCGGGTAAAACCCGCTGCCCGCGGGTACGGGTATAAGTGGGGCGGGTAGTGGATACGGGTTCGGTGTACCCGTCCCGTACCCGTCACGGGTATGAGGCGGGTAAGGGTATAGTTTTGTACCCGCCCCGCCCCGCTCCGCTCCATAACTGCCCCGCTCCACCTCATACCCGCCATACATACTTTATTTTGTACATAATTAACCTTCAAATTAAAAAAATAAGTGTTTAAATTCAATAACCCAAATTGTTTATCAATGTTATAAAAAAATATAATTGATTTTTAAAAGTAGTATTAAATAACTAATATGATAATCGTTTTCTACGCACATTAAAGAGGGTACGGGGCGGGTAATGCATACCCGTTGGATACCCGCGGGTAATGGGGCAGGTACGGGTATAGGATTTGGGTGGCGTGTAGGGGTATAGAGGAGACACCCCCCGTACCCGCCCTGCCCCGCTCCGCCCCATTGCCATCCCTACTACCAGTGATAGATCCCGCCAGAATGCCAAAGAAAATCCCAGATTATTACATTTATCATTTCAAATGATAAAGAACACCTACTGCACAAGTATCCTATGAAAGACGGGCTAAAAGAGCATCAGATGTACCTAACCTTCCCCAGTATGAGGAGAGGCTATTTCAATATTTGAATATGTGACTTCTGAGTCATGATCAGAGCAATCACAATTCAACCACACACGGGTATAAAGAACCCAAAAAGGCAATCCTTTGAAGGAGGGTGAGACAAAACTCAGCTAGAAAGGCATTGTAGGATACTTCCTAACATTGATCATGGGGCTACCATTTTCCTCTACCTAGAAGACTATTATCAAGGGTGCACCCCCTGTTGCACCTATTGGAGAATTGACCACCTACCCTGCTAGTACATTAAGCACAAGCATTAGAGCAAACTTGGCTTGAAACACATTACAATACATGAAATTGAGAGCAAGGAGTCACTATCACTCATGAACTAAAAAGGGACTAGACACTCTGATACAACACCAAGCCAAATGTACACAATCAAATGTCATCGAGGCAACCTCATCTCAAGTATAACAAACCTGAGTATTAGTGTTGTTAGAATTATATTATACCTAGGACTCTACTATATCTCAGTCTCTATCATCACGCTATTAGATTACGGATATTATGGTATTTTCTGAAGCATAGTATTCTCCATATACATAATGGCTAACAACTTTATTGGATATGTACATTCAACCTGAATATATTACATGGTATTAGAGTTTTAAACCCTAAAGTATCCTTTTCTTCTCTTTTCCTTCTCCCCTCCCCCTTTCTGTCCGAAACTATAAAACCCTGAAATCCTCCATGGCGGGGAGCAACTACTCCTCTCCCATGGCTTCCCCACCTTCCCCCTTCATGACAATAACAACTTGAATGTGGCATAAAGAAACATCAAAGGTGACGAAAACAATCGTCCTACCACTATATGCATATTAAAACTCAATAACAGACCAAATTAATACAACATCAAATACATACGCAAGTCAGAAGATAGTATGATACATTCCCAATTAGATAGTGTGATACATTCCCAATTTTCCTCCAAATTAAAATTTTCAACTTCCCTCCAATATTCAAACTTTCCCACCATTAGTTAAATTTCCCTCCATTATTTTCTATTATAAATAGGCATATTCTTGTATCGAAATAATCATAAATAAATCAAATGTCATTTCCATCTCTTTATGCTTTCCTTCACTACTTTTATTTCGATTTTAGTTTGTATCATAATGCTACCTAACCAACCTAGAAGCAAAGTTGTTCAAAATCCTGAACAAAAGCAAACGATATCATACAGATGAGGTGCAAATTTGTTGAATCCATTATTCAATAACTCAATTTCAAGATCAAAGGTCAGGATCAACTTACTTCTCCAAGAAAAGGCGAAACATTTACATGATCAAACAAATAGATTACTCACATTTCGCCCAGGAAACACACAGTTATAGAGCAGTTCATGCTAATTCCTACTTCCTAGAGATGCATGACATTTTCACAGAATAAGAAAAGCAACGAGTTATTTACGCCGTTGGTCCCTCATATTTTTAAGTTTGTTCAAATTGGTCCATCATCCATTTTATGATAAAAATGGTCCTAAAAATTAAAAAGATAAGGGATCAATGTTATCAAAAAAGATGAGGAACTAATTTAAACAAAATTATAAACATTATTATTACGACCACCCACGAAATATTGAAAGCCTAAATTGAAATAGCAATCACACACAAAAGGGGGTTGGGGAGTAAAATCAAAAACATCAAAATTTACGTGGTTCAGCTGAAGCCTACATCCACAGAAGGGAGCACAAGAATTCCAATATGTCTCTGGAAGACTATGTGAGATATCTCAACTCTGAACCCTAATTGCAATATACATAACTCTGGTATATATATAGAGCCACCCACGCTAAAGCTCTATTGTATCTGATACAATCATGGCGCAGCAGCACCCGCCAAGCTCTCCACTGGTAGGTACAGACATGGCGTCTACCCCCGCATCCGCCAGGATCTCAGCCGCCAACCCCTAGTCTACAGTTCTCCTACCAGCATCAGCTGACATCTTTGAGTCCTTTCCCCTTGCCACATCACCCCTAGATATTTTGCCTCTCCTATAAATAAGTGGGAGTTAGTTAGAGTGAGGTCATGTGTGAAGTACGCTCTTCTTCTTCTCCCTCAAATTCTCTCTATATGTCTTATCCCCTTTCTTCAATGTAATTACTCCATTGTTGGAGATATACATATATACAAATTATACAACGGGGCAGCCGTTTACTACCCCGTAGCCCCAATTATTGCTTGTAGTTCCATTGATTGAGCTTGATTTAATATAAGTTCGTATTAATATCATGCGCCTAAATTAAATCGGCTCAATCTCTACCTTATAATCAAAGCCTAATACAACCCAACTTCACCCGTAAACCCAACAACTCTCAATTTCAAAATAAAAAGTCACAAACAACTTATTTCTTCAACAAAAAGCGAGAAATTTTCATTCTTAAAGCAGTAGATTCCCTACATTTCGCTTACAAAGCAAACATGAGGAGAACGAAGAGAGGAAAAGAGGAGAACGTCGAACCGGGAGATGAAAAGGTTAGAAGAAGGCTCAGCCGGAGGAGGAGATGCATTCGGTTGAGTGCTCGCCGGAGTATACGATGAAGCAGATGATAACCACCGCCCGAGACCGCGGGCGCCGCCGCCAAGCTCTAGAAGTGTCTCTTGTCCGAAAATCTGTACAAGAGCGGGAATGTAATCCAATTCCTGGGCTGGGAAGAGGTTTTTGGGCCTCATTTCATCAGCCCATTATCTGAGCCCAGTAAATTATGCTCATGGATTACGAGTTGTAATGTTTGGTGGCACAAAAATTTAGGGCAACGTATCAAATTTGAATCAGATTTGTCTCCATTTATATTTGGTATATTACAGAGTTGACACTATGGGCATAAATCAACCAAATGCTCCGTAACTACTCGTATTTGAAATTAATTATTGCTCGTTTGTGTTTGTTTTGGGAGGCTTGAAGACTTATTAAAGCTGAGTTTGAATAGAAGGTACTCGCCTTGTTATCATTTGTTGAAGCACTTGAGAAAGACATGTTAACAGCTTATTACTAGTCGATATTGGCTCAAAAGTAGTTTGATAGTAGCTTGATAGTAACTTGAATATCATGGCTCGGAAGTGAGCTTGACTGAAGAGTAGGCTCAGCTTGATTATAATCTCAATTTGTCTCAATGACAATCTCAACTCAACTCGATAGTAGGTTGACTTAGTTATAAGCTGTGATTCCTCTTGGTGATGAGCTTTGCTTGACGTGATAACGCGTTCAAATCAGCTTGATTAGTCTAAGAAGTTGAGTCAACATAAATATCAAAAACACAAGTACCTTATAAAACCTGCATAACAAAAATTCAAAAGTACAGATATGAGCTCGGCTCAAAATCTTATCAAACTTGAGTTTAGACGAGGATGTGCTCAATTGGACTCGTCTCACTTACACCCCTGGAAAGAAACTAATACTTCATAAAAGGGCAACATATTTAAATATTAAGCCATTGCATTACGGTCGAGAAATAAGGTCAGAGAGAAACAATTGGGAAATTATTTTTGTCTTCGTCGCAAAAATAAACAATCAAATTCAAACTAGTCTAAAAGCTATGCTTTTTATATCTAAATAAACCATTGAGTTGGATGAATATTTAATTGATTCATGTGAAATTGCCAACCCTACATATTCTTCTACAGCACGATCATTCATTTCTGTGAGTTTTCTTATTAGATTCCAAACATTTAATCACGTTACACCAAGTTTTCAGATTATGACAAATCTAAATATATTATCTTTCTACATGAATGTCTCATTTTATCAATTTTGCGTGTATAATTTACTAACACGTTGTTGGAGTCATGTCTTATTCTATTTTTTTTTTTTTAAAAACACGAATTTTTCGTGATTCATGTCATATAATATTAAATCTAGGGTTGTATTTGAGCCGAGAAGAGCCCAAGCTTGCCAAGCTTGAGGTTTGGCTTGAAGCTTGCCGAGCTCACAAATTTCAAGCTTTAGCTCGACTCGTCAAAAGCTCGGGCTCAACTCTGCTCGATCTAAACTCAGCAAGCTTTGAATTACGCTTGCAATATTTTAGCTCACTTAAGCTCAATCCAGGCTCATTTGGGTTTGTTTCAGTTCGGGCTTGGCTTATTTAGGCTCAAATTTGGATTCATTGGACACATTTAAGCAAATCTTGACACAATCCAAAAATATAGTAGTTAAGTGAGGGGTACTTTAGTATAAATATATAAGCTAAATCCTATATTCCAAATATATCCCTCCCCTAACTCTATATATAAGGGTTTTCAGTTAGAAGAGTGGAAGGATGAATGAAATGAAATTTTAGTCTTTCTTCCCCCCCTCTCTCCCTCTAATGCTTTGTTTGGCAACTGGGTAAAGGGGGGTAAAGAGGGGTAAAGAGGAGGAGGGTAAAGAGGGGAAGGGTAAGGTAATATCCTACCCTTATTTGGATATGTCAAATTAAGAGAGGTAAGGGTAAAGAGGGGTAAATGAGTTACCCTTATTTGACAATTGGGTAAAAAAGGTGAGGGTAAAGAGAGTTATAGTTAAAATAAGGGTAAAATTGTACAAATTTTTTTAAAAGTTTACCTTACCCTCCTTTATGCTTTGTTTGGCAACAGGGTAAAGGAGGGTAAAGAGGGGTAAATGAGGGTAAGGGTAAAAAGGGGTAAAGAGGGGTAAAGGGGGGGAAGGTAAGGTAATATTCTACCCTTATTTGGATATATCAAATTAAGAGGGGTAAGGGTAAAGAGGGGTAAATGAGTTACCCTTGTTTGGCAATTGGGTAAAGAGAGTTATAGTTAAAATAAGGGTAAAAATGTCAAATTTTTTTTAAAATTACCCTTACCCCCCTTTACCCTTGTTTGGCAAAGTTGTTCGAGGGGTAAAGAGGGGTAATGGGGGGTAATTTTTTACCCCCCACTACCCCTCGAACAACTTTGCCAAATAAGGGTAGAAATTTACCCCTCTTTACCCTTATCTCTCTCTACCCCGTTGCCAAACATGGGGTTACTCCCCAAGTTGGAGGTTAAAGAAAATGGGGGTAAGTTTTTACCCTCCATTACCCCCTTTTAATAGTTTCCCAAACGAGGGTAAGGATTTACACCCCTTTACCCCCCATTACCCCTCTTTACCCCTCGAACAACTTTGCCAAATAAGGGTAGAAATTTACCCCCCTTTACCCTTATCTCTCTCTACCCCGTTGCCAAACATGGGGTTACTCCCCAAGTTGGAGGTTAAAGAAAATGGGGGTAAGTTTTTACCCTCCATTAACCCCTTTTAATAGTTTCCCAAACGAGGGTAAGGATTTACCCCCCTTTACCCCCCATTACTATGTTGGCAAATAGGGGGTAAATCTCCCTCCCCTTTCTATCTCTAGTCTATCTCTCCCTATTTTTTCGGCTACTATACAATTCATACCTTTTATTATATAAATCTGCTTATTTTCTATTAATATAAGTCATATTCTACTAGATCGATTTTAGTTCACAACAAATCTATTATACTAAGAAAGTTTCGCTTAGACTCGCGAACCTATAAGATCAAACTTCACTAGAATTGGACTCGACTCAACTCATTTACACCCCTTCTTAAATCCATCACAGCCGTATGTGCAACCATCCAACATATTTTAGGTCTAAAAGGCATTTTTTTTTTTTTTTAATTAAAACGAATCATCGGGAGAATCCTTATCTAATCCAATGGCGAAAATTTAATTGTGGGATAAATTAATAAAAAAAAGTTTGGTGAGTCGACTGGTCCCTAATTTTAAGGATAAGAAAGGCATTTCTTAAGCAAGCACTTTTTAGCTCTTTTAAGTTTTAGTATTATTAAATTTCACCGGGTCTGAAGTTCAATTTACGAAATTATTATAGATTCACATATAAGTATAAAAAAAGTTATATTTTAAACCTAATTGATAATAAGTGGAGTAATCACTAAGTTTATTTATTGATCTTTTCTCTTACAACTCCAAATAGGATTTTTACTAAACTCACAAAAAGCAACATACCCAGTATCAACAGGCCGTCACCGGATCCCATTAGAACTTCGAAGTTAAGCGGGCTTGGGCGAGAGCAATACTAGGATGGGTGACCTCCTAGGAAATCCTCACCCTCAGGTTAGAGGCACTCGAAAACAACCTTTCTTCAGGGTAATACCCTAAAGGGAGAAGGCTACATACATCCGTCTCCCCCCCGACCCTGCTTAGGTGGGAGCCCTTAGGACACTAAGTATGTTGCTTTTTTTTACATATAGAGTCCTTAATAAGTAGCAAGGATGTAGTTTATTCGAGGCCTTGAAGTTTCTTGGTTAGATAAGCTTGTGCCACATGGGATGCAAAACGTGTTTAGAGTTATTTACAATTGTTTGTTTCAATGTTGATTTATCTTCCAGCCGTCATATAACTCAACTCCTCATAACGTACCTCCCTTTATTCGTAGTCCTTGTTTTAAATATGTCCTATAGATGTCGGGAATGAATTATTGGGAGACTATCGATCAACTATAATGATGCCAAATTTACCGAAATGTGTTACTGTAGTAATTTGTCTCTCAACTCTTTAAACAACAAGTATTGAGTTTAAAACTTATCACTCCTTTTTAAATATTAGTTTTCTTTCTTAGATAAAACTATTGTACTCTTTATCACTGTATAAAAAAATGACAATTTTAATTAAAAAAGGGGAAAAGTCGCCATTAAATCGTGGCATTCTGGAAAGAATACAACACAAGGAGGAAATTTTGGAAGTTAGGTGTCCTACTGCGTGGCGTGCCAAGCTAAAAGCCTGCAGCTCCACTCAACAACAACAAAAAAAAGAGTTATTTACACTATTAATCATTTATTTTCTTAAATTTATTTAAATTAATCTTTTATTTTTTCATTTAAAATAGTTTTTTATATTTTATTTTATGATAAAATTACTCCTCCATACTATAATTAAAATTAATTAAAAATTAAAAATATAAGAGATTTAAAATAAAGCATGAGGGATCATTTTAAACAAAAAAAAAATAGATAATTTTAATAAATTTAAAAAAAAAATAAAATAAAAAATAAGAAACTAATTCGAACAAAATTAGAAACACAAATGACCAACTTTGTAAATAAAACTCACCAACAACGTGTTAAAATTGACACCCGATATGAACGGGTGTACATGGAGCCAAGCACCCCTCTAGTTCATGTACTCACCCCTGTTATCCATAAGTTTATATTGGACAAAAAAAGTATTTTTAAGTGACATGATTTGAAAAAATAATTAAATGGGTATGATCAGGACCGTATATAATCCCAAGCAACCCAAGCAATTGTATGGAGTCCTCAAATTTTAGGGGCCCCAAATTTTTGGAGTTTGAATTTTTAAAGTATTAATTCTTAACATTAATAAATTTTATGGTCAAAATTATTATAATTTGTTGTATATGTAGAGTCTCTTTTGTGATTTTCGCTTAAGGCCCCAAAAATATTAGAATCGGCCTTGGGTATAATGTTTATTATATATGCATAAAAGGTGATATGTTCTAGTTAAATACTGTATAATATATTTTAGAAAAAGACCATGAAAGCA
The DNA here is from genome assembly GCA_018398585.1 of Simmondsia chinensis. Taxonomy (NCBI): domain Eukaryota; kingdom Viridiplantae; phylum Streptophyta; class Magnoliopsida; order Caryophyllales; family Simmondsiaceae; genus Simmondsia; species Simmondsia chinensis. The sequence goes on along the minus strand of JAGTTD010000002.1, from coordinate 2,994,049 downwards.
TTAATTTGCTCATTAAATTATCAAATTATCTGTTATATCAATCGTTACATTATTATTCTAGTTACTTTTGATGCAGCTGATATCCTTCTTGACCTTTTAACTATAAAATATATTGTTCCCCTTATATATATGTATGTATATTATATATTTAAATTTTGTTTATAGTGATTGGAAGTACAATTTTTATCGGAAGTAGGAATTATCGACACATAAGAATAGAGAAAATAATATTGTATCAAAGACCTTATATTTGGAGGTGAAAAGTTTTAATTGCGGTACGAGATTAAGCATTCTATATATAATTTGAGTATGAATTTTTATGAACTTATTGGACTAGTGGCATGTAGTTGGCACGTCAACCTCTTTGAGTTTGTTCTTTGTTGCCGCTTCAGAGAACCATAAAAATCATTGGAAATTGATACAAACTCCCATTTGTAAATATTTCACACAAGCACCAAAAGCAAAAATTGATAAAAATTAATTCAAAACTCAATAAATAGCAAAAAAGTTATAATAACTAGAGTTTTTTACCTGAAAATTACCGATATTTTAGGTGTGGTTTTTAAAAAACTACTTTTTTTTTTTTTTTTTGGCAAATGGCTACAACAGCGCGCTAAACCCTTAGCAATTTTACACATTCAAAGATGAAGGGTAATTTTGTCATTGTAAAATATATTACTTAATACAATTTAATGAAATTAAGTTAAACTTGATGATGTGCTTCATTTGATGGAAAGTTAATGGCATCAGCATTAGGTGTAATATTGAAATTTTTTGAAAAGTTTAGGTATAACTTCAAAAAATTAAAAAAGTTTAGTAGTTTTTTTTAAAACTCTATCCAAAATATAAGTGATTTTGAATAAAAAAAAAACCATAATATCTAATTGTTTGCAAAATTCGATAGCCACGAAAACCCCACTACCGTTTCAAGGTGGCCCAGGGCTCGCTTTGTTGAGTGGCCTATCTGTACATAGGTTATGCCGATAATTATTGAAAAATAATTATTTTCAATATGCAATATGTCGAATTTCTTATGTGAAAACTAGTTTTATCAACTGTAATAGATTATGTTCGTAAAGCAAAGGATTAGGATAACATACCCAAGTTCATTGAAGGGTTTCTCTTGTGTGTCTGGTTTGAAAAGAAAAAACAAAGTGTGAGAAGAAAATTCTCTGTAACTACAACAACAACAGTCCCAGTGCCTCGCGGTTCCCGCAAAAAGCAGGGTCTGGGAGGGGTGATGTACGCAGCCTTACCCCTTCCGGGTGGAAAGGAGGCTGTTTTCGAGCACCCCCAACCTGAAAATTCTCTGTAACTAAAAATATTATAACCATAGATTTTTCGCGATGCAGAACAGGCCACTCTATCAAAGCGAGGCCTATGATACCCATAAGGAAACAGGGACCAGAAAAAGACAAGCACAAACAACAGACCAAAATCTAGAAAATAAGAATACAAAACGAAATATAAACGGGGCTAACAGACACGTTTCTACGAACATATTAAAATTTATAGATAGGGCCAACAGGCCAACAAAATTTAATGGTCTATTGTAAATACAATTAACCAAACTATATAAATCTTTTATGTTATTTATTTTTCTCGTTAAATTTTTTGTTATTCGTTTAATTCGTTTCACGAACATACTCTATAATATATAATAGACCATAAATACAAATGATTGATTCAAAAATTTCTTAATCCCACAATTATAAAAAAATCACAATTTGATATTCACATTTTTCTCTTACACAAACTCAAATACCTTCTTTTTTTCTTTTTTTTTTTAAATAAATAAAGAAATATATATATATATATATATATATATATATATATATGTATAATGTGTACACTAAGAGTTGATCTTAGTGTATAATATTATACAATAACAAAAAACTCAGTACCTTAAAAAGCTCCCGCATAAGCAGGGAGTGTATAATATTATATGATATGATACTAAATATAATCTTTAAATTCTAACTATTTGTTGTATTTTCTATATCAATTTTTATCATATCACGTATTATAAATGCAAATCGTCAGAAGAGAAAATACAAGGATTCAAGAGCCTTCTTTAATTCTCACTGCTAAAGCAAGGAAGAACCGGCCACTAATAGGGTTTTATCTTATTCTTACCAAGTGAATAAGAGAGAAATAAAAAAAACAACCAAATTAATCAAACGAAGTTTTAGAAAATAAGAAACTATAGCCTATTTATAGGCACTTCTGAACTATACTCCTAATCAAACTTCAAAGATTAATCCTAAACCTAATTACATAATTCAGTAAAAATAAAATATTAATTAAATAAAAGACATAAATCTAATTAAGTTAAAAAAAACTTAATTAAATTATAATTAAACTATAAACCTTCTGAATATAGCGTCCAGTCTCTGTTGCAACTACCGTGTGAATCAAACGACCCACTCGAACTGTTGCCTATCAGCTTCTTTTTATCACAATTGTAATTCCAATTATTCTCGAGTTCTGTTTTCTCTTTTTCTTGCCTCGATCAGGTTATTGAGTCATCAGCTCTACCACCTTAGCCCCTTCCTTGACCCCACCATCCCATTAAACCCTGACCAACAAAAACTTGATTCCTCCTCTTACTTATTCTTTTATTATTCCATACTTTATTTATATAATATTAAGGTTTTTTTTTTTTTTTAATATAAGCTCGGAATTTTTTTATTAAGGTAAAAGAAACCAGGTTTCTTGATAATCTTCCCTTAATCCAAATTCTTTGATTTTTTTTCTTTTTACAAAAATTAATTTAAAAGTAATCCAACTATATCTCAATATATCAAAAAATAATACAATTGTATCTCCTAATAAAAAAATAACTCAACTGTAACTTTTCTATCAAAAAAATAATTCAACTCTATTTTCTAATAAAAAAATTAACTTAACTTTAACTTTCTACCAAAAAATAACTAAACTCTAAAAATATGATTTAAACAACTACTGAATTGATGGTTGAGTGTGGCGCGTGGTATGAAGCTCTAGTTATTTTTTGGTAGAAAGTTAAAGCTGGGTTATTTTTTGGTTAGGAAATACAATTGGATTAATTTTTAATAGAAAAATTAGAGTTGAATTATATTTTGATTATAAGATATAATAGGGCTATTTTTTTGATACATTGAGATATAATTAGATTATTTTTAGATTAGTTGTTATTTTTTTGTACAATACTTTTTTGTCTACCGTGCACTCAAAGCGGTGTAAACGTGCAATTTTTTAGTACTGGTAAAATGATTTATAAATTCCTTTAATAGGGACTACAACTTGAGAAAATAAGTTTGATAAGCTTCAAGCTCGAGGTATACTTGGAACGGATGACAATTGGCAGATGTTATGAAAAATAATCAAAAGAGTAACGAAAAGTTCAATGTAAAAATCAAAGAAGACACAAGATTGACATGATTTGACTAAGTGTGTCTACGTTTATAAATTTATAGAGATTCTTACTCTCTTTTGAGAAGATTACAAAGAATTTCACTTTTTCCCATATAACATCACGCAAATTTCAAACGAGCGTATATATAGCAATACAAAACTTTAATAGGGGCTTGGGCCTATCAGCCTCCACTAACATGACACAACAACAATAATAACAACAACCAACCCAGTGCCTCACTTCAGGGCGCCACCTTAAAGAGAAGCGGTGTCCATAGGCTCCCAACCCTAAAAACAACAACAACAACAACGGACCCATGCCTCAAGGGCTCTCGTCTAAGCGGGGTCTTGGAGGGTGGATGTACGCAGCCTTACCTCTTCAGGGTATAACCCTACCGATAGGCTATTTCAGAGGACCCTTAGCCTTATAAGATTGGCAACACGAGGACTTCCTAGTGGATTATCCATCCTTGTACTACTCTCGCTCAAGCACCCTTAACTTCGAAGTTTTAATGGGATCCGGTGTATTAGTGCCTGGTAAATGAACCCTAAAAATAAAAGGTGAAAATAAGGTAATAGTAAACAAGTAAAAAATAAGTAAATGTAAAAAGATATAGCAACAAGAACGAAATAGGAGAATAAGCAGCAAGAAATCAACAATAAAAAAACAACAATACCACATCCACAAACATGGTCCATTATCTAATAAAAACAGTCTCCCTGCAAGAACCCCAACAACAAACTAGTGTATTTAATTTGTGTAACTTTATGATACGAGTCAAAAAATTGGGCAAAAGTAGAATCCCACATAGGTCTGTTAGAAGAGAAAATTACCACTTTATATACCTAAATAATTACTCTACCTATTACCAATTGGTTTTGTGATGGAACTTTTTTGGATATGTAACCATTACTAAAGACTTTACAAAGACTCTAGTACAAAACAAAAGAAATCTACATATAACCCAATTAATTTTTCCACGAAATACTAAGTAATCTTTAATATGTAAACCTTATACATGTGAAACTCTGTAAGATTTTACGTAGACCAAACCCACTGCTCTGCAACGCCAATTTGAAAACAAGGAGGTCGCTTTTGCCGGTTTCTTCATCAATTGAAAAACACCCATATTCTTTCATAATCTTCCCACTTCAAAGCAAAGACAAAAATGTATCTACTCCCCCTTTTTTTATCCATTTTTCAAAAATAAATTCTCATTCTTCCACTTAAATGATCATTCTTCTTCATTCCACCATTTACCAAAATGGCCACGATTCGATCTCTTATGCTTGTTTTGACCCAATTAATCCTAGTTATCCCGGTGTTTTCAATCAGTAGAGTTGATTTCCCAGATGGGTTTGTTTTCGGTACTGCTTCGTCTGCTTATCAGGTATTGTTTCATCGATTCCCGGGTTTTTTGAATTACGCAAAAGAATGGGTTTGTTTTTCATTTTTGGTATTTGTATAGTTTGAAGGAGCTGTTGATGAAGGGAATAAGGGACCTAGCATTTGGGACACTTTCACAAGGCAACCAGGTGATTCTTTGATATTGAATGTACTTAAATGCATAATTTTGCAGAACCCAGAAAATTTAAGTTTATTCCCGTGAAATTTTACACATATAAGGTCAAGTGGGGTTTCATTTTAAAACGGGTTCTTATGCTGATTTATTTTTTCTTGCAATTTCATAGAAGATTTCTTATTAGACTCACATGTAAAGTTCTTAATATTTTATTAGGCAGGATATTTGATTTCAGCAATGCAGATACAACGGTTGATCAATATCATAGGTTCGAAGTATGTTGTTGAATCTAATTGGTCTTTTTTTTTTTTCCACTTCAGAATTATTTGGATTGAAGCTTAAAAATCTAAGAAATACTGTGATATAACTAGTTATTTGCTTCGTTAATTCTCAATATCTATAAAATTTATTCATATCAGTCACTGATTTTCTTTTCAAAAAAAACTTATAAATATTGAGGACTAACGAGATAAATAACTGTTATATAAATTCACAACCACCATGTTTTTCAACCTTTATTTCTTTTGAAAAAAACAAAAGATATTGCTTTGTTTTCTGTACGTTACAGAATTTAGTTAAATTCTGTACATTTTTCGGAGCTGTGTGTAAAAAATTCTGCGCATTAGAAATGCCCCAAAAGATATATATTGTATTGACTGTTAGGAACGGCTGAAATATTTTATTTTAATCATTTGATAATAATCATTGCAAAAAAGGAAAAAAAAAAAAAAAAGGGAAACAATAACGGGCGTTGGTGATGGTGATAAGAATTACAGATGGAATGGTTGACTTAACATGTTTAAGTAATGAATCATATGTTTTTTTTGGCATAAATGAACCGAGCTTACAAGTAAGGGCTCGCAAGTCAGCTTGTCATAAAATTCAAAAGACTCAACTTGTTTTGAGTTCGAGTCATAAAATTCGAAAGGCTCAACTTGTTTTGAATTCGAGTCGAGTTGAGCTTAAGCTTAAGCTTAGTGAAACTCAAGCTTGTAGGCTAGTTGAATATAATATATTAGCTTAAATATAACTCAAGCTTAAGTGAACCCAAACAAGGCTGAGTTAAGCCTAAATGAGCCTAAATATTTCAAGATTAGTTCAGAACTCACCGAGCTAAGTTTGAGCTCAACCGAGCCAAGCCCGAGCCTTTAAGAAATTGAGTTTGAACTTCAAATTTCCAAGCTCAGCAAGCTTCGAATTGAGCCCAAGCCCAACTTAATGCAGACATGTCAGACTTGGCTCAAATGTATAGGCCCCTAATTTTTGCCAAATTATTGACCAACTTACCCCATCTTATCATGAAACTTAGGCAAGTTTTTACTTTACAAGTCCAAATAATCTAATATAGTATAGTCTGGTGTATTTATAGCACTACTTTTCCATCTACTGTCACTCTTCTTGACTATTAGTAACTGTCAAGAATAAAAAAGTTTGATTTTGTTTTCTAATATTTTTATGGGGCTAAATTATCAGGATGATATAGAGTTGATGAACGATATGGGAGTGGATGCTTACAGATTCTCGATATCATGGTCCAGAATTTTCCCAAGTGAGATATCTATTTTGCTTGGACCCATAATTAATTAATCCGTCATAATTTGTTATATTTTCATGTCATTTAATAGTTACTTTTCAATTAACAAATTATATAGGTTTTTTTTTTTTTTTTTTTTTTTGATAATTAACAAAATTATATGTTGTTAATTTTCATATTACAGATGGGACAGGAGAGCCAAATCCAGAAGGAATAAGCTACTATAATAATCTCATAGATGCTTTGCTTGACAAAGGTGACTTAATGAGATAAGCATATTATATATAATCATATAACTTTAATATTGTAATTATAGATAAATTTTATTTCATTGAATGCAAGAGTTGTTCTTTCCAATCAGGAATCCAGCCCTATGTAACACTTTATCATTGGGATCTTCCACAGATGCTTGAGGACCGATACGACGGATGGTTAAGCAGTCAGATTATGTAAGTTTATTTAATAGAACATATTGTATAGAAAACGATAAAACAATGTCAGCTTCAAATCAAAGTTAAATCATGTGATTGTTGATTCATGTCAAGTTTGTGGATTTTCGTACAATTGCTATAATGTTATGTTAAACTCTAGCAGCTCTACAGTTATAACTGTTGACTGGGTTTGAAATATTCATCAATATATCAACCACTTATCACTCTTTTCGTCAGAAAACTATCTCCGTCTTTGAGTTTTCGTGACGTGGAAGTAACCTCTAGTACCTCTCTCGAGGTCACTTGGCAGGTCGTACAAGATATCATCCTCCTTTTAGATTTCACAATGAAAAGTTCTCATTCACCCTTGCCTTGTTTTTCCCTTAAATTGAAGGTTTTTCAAGTAAATACGTGTTCTATCATTTTCTCTTTCTCTCTTCTCTTCTCAATTTCCATTAGATCTGTTCGTCTGCATCGAAATCGAACAATTTTCAGTGTATTTCCTAAAAATAAAGTTAATATAAATTTACAATTCCTGTACTTACAGAGAAGATTTTGAGAAATATGCAAGAACATGCTTCAAGGAGTATGGGGATAGAGTAAAGAAGTGGATAACATTCAATGAGCCTCATGGATTTGCATTACAAGGCTATGATACGGGACTTCAGGCTCCTGGGAGGTGCTCTTTTCTGGGTCATTTGATCTGCAAAAAGGGCAAATCTGGGGTTGAGCCTTACCTTGTGACTCATCATATTCTCTTATCTCATGCTGCTGCCTATCACACTTATCATAACTACTTCAAGGTACTCGCTTTTGTTCACTAAGACCACTACTTTTATCCTACTGGCTTTTTCTGGTAACCGAGGTGAACAGGTTAGCTTAGGCACATCTATACTAATATCATGTTGTATCTACTATCAACTTTAATGGTTTACTATATGAAATAGGGTAAGTTGGGCTCCTCGAACTTAGTGCGTTGGCCACAAGGAACTATTTGCACCTAATAGCAATATTGAACTAGTAGACTCAGATGCTTTAGAAGACATAGCTCGAAAGTCCTTACCACATCCAAGTGCCAGGGTCAAACCACACGTACATCAACTCATACCTTTGTTGGAAAAACTGTCCATTCAAAAGTTTCACTATATAAAATAAGGTAAATTGGATTCCACAAGTCTGGTGGGTTTGCCCTCAGGAAGGAATCATTTGCACTTAGCAAGATTTGAATCATAGACCTAAATGCTTTATAGGACATCACGACTAAGTGTTCGAGCTTCGAGTCTTGTAGATTGGATTATCTTTTTGTTTTCCCTTACATTAAAGATGGATCGTAACATAAACAGGAGAAACAAGGAGGTGAAATTGGAATAGCATTGGATGCTAAATGGTACGAACCAATCACTACTAAAGAGGAAGATCAGCAAGCAGCCCAAAGAGCTCTGGATTTCTCCCTTGGATGGTAACCAATTTCTCACCATATTGTTGTGTTCTATCTCAAATATATGCCTTGATTCAGACAACAAGGTCAGGCCCGGGACTGGACGACAGTCGTCCCTTGCCGTGTAGCCCCCTGTGGTATGGACCATCTCTTCTGCTTCGATCCAACTGACCCATTAAAAGAATTCTAGTGTTTCTTATTATGCCTATATACATATATATGATGTTAAGCTCGGTGGACTGCTTTCTCCTCTACTCATGGTTTTTTTCCTCAATTTGAGGGTTCCGCATATAAATCTGTGAACTCTTGTCTTCTATTTCACTCTTTTCTTCTCAATGTATTTCAAATCTATTCATTTGTATCTAAATCAAACCTAACTCTTGGATATTTGCCAACTATTAGCAATATCTAACCATATATAACACAGAATAAGTGAATCAACTTCATCAAATAAACCAATTATCTCAAAAGTCTAAACTAATAAGTGAAATAATTTATACTCTTAACAGGGTCCTTGATCCGCTGGTCTATGGAAAATATCCTCAATCAATGAAGGAGCTTGTGGAGGAAAGGCTGCCCCAGATAACACCAAAGATGTCAAAAACACTAGCAGGGTCACTGGACTTTCTGGGTATCAATCACTACACTACGTTGTATGTTCGAAACGACCGAACCCGAATCCGAAAATTCATACTCCAAGATGCTTCTTCTGATGCTGCGGTCATTACAACTCGTAAGACACAATCAACCTTTTCTAAATGAGAGTCTCTTTTTTAGGATTTGAGAATATTTGACTGGAAAAGAAAAAATATTAGTTTTTTCACAGTTCGGCACATATTGTTGGTACTGACCCAATTTCCATGTCATTTATTGCAGCTTATAGGTCTGGGGTACCCATTGGAGAAAGGGTATGTCCTTACTTTTGCTTCAAGGAAATTGAAAAACTCTTACTGTAACTCTTATTAGGAAGTTGTTATACCTCATCACCATCTAAAAACATATTTATACGCTTTGCAAGGTGCTAAATAGAGAAGATAATTCTCTTTTACTCTTCAAAAGACGGTAAAAAACTCTGCAACTATGTATGTAGACATAGGTACCATTGGACAAACCATGTAAATCTTGCGTTTTGTTTCTTTTTCTTGGTGTTCTTTATTTTGTTTCCATAACAGTTATCTCTTCAAGAGGGCAAAAAAGCGCAAGATGTTCAAAAATTAAATATATTGCGCTTCTTGTATATATATTATACATTTCCGATTCCTGCAGGCTGCGTCGCGATGGCTGCACATTGTGCCATGGGGTATTAGGAAATTGGCAAGATACGTGAGAGATAACTATGGCAATCCACCTATGTTCATCACTGAAAATGGTAATCATATAAGTCCCATTTGAAAATTGTTGACGTTGAAGCATGAAAATTTGAATTGGGATTAATCCTAACGGTCACTTTTCTGCAGGTATGGATGAACCAAATAAGCCACATATAACGTTAAAGGAGGCATTGGAAGATGACAGGAGGATATCTTACCATAGAGATTATCTCTCCAATCTTTCTGCTGCCATAAGGTATCCCAAATTTGTTAAAATTAGTTATTTTATCAGTTTGCTTCTATAGTATATCATTCTTCGTAATAGAAGAAAGAACAAACTATATATGATACATTATAGACACGTATATATGTACAAAAGATCCACCTATTTTATCAGTTTGATTGAACTTACACTGAACCCCTAAAATCTTGAGATTGACCCAGATTCTTCTTTAAGTTTTCGAGGTCCACAAAAGATTTCGTGTAAAAGGTGGATTTTAGTGCAATCGATATGTTTCTTTACCGTGATTAGAATGCTAATCTAGGTTTGTGTCTTGAACAACACTTTAGCAATTTTAATGTCGGAGTATAATACAATTTACGAGTTTTCACCTTACAACTTAAGTATTTGAAATAGTTGGTTCTTTCATCTACTCTCAATTCAAATTTAGCAAAACCAAGCTAGAACCAACACGCACGCATCGGATCCCATTAGAACTCCGAAGTTAAGCGTGCTTGGGCAAGAGTAGCACCAAGATGGGTGACCTCCTGGGAAGTCCTCGTGTTGCACTCCTCAAGTTGGGGGTTCTCGGAAACAGCCTGAAGGGGGAAGGCTGCGTACATCCACTCCCCAAGACCCTGCCTAGGCGGGAGCCTTTGGGGCACCGGGTGAATGTTGCTAAGCTAGAGACAACTGATGGGTTGAAATGCAATGCAGGCAAGATGAGTGTGATGTGAGGGGATACTTTGTATGGTCATTACTAGACAACTGGGAATGGAACTTCGGATACACAGTTCGATTTGGACTATACTATGTGGACTACAACAATAATCTCACCAGGATACCGAAGCACTCTGTAAAGTGGTTCAAGAGTTTGCTTAGATCGAACGAGGGCCTGCACAAAGAGACCTGAAGTTAATATATATGATAAGATAATCTGAAGATCAAACTTTATCACCTTCAGTGTTTGCAAACGCATTTTGCAACAAAATTCACCGGACCTATGCAAAAGATACTATGCAAATGCTTAGGTATCGCCTAGATATCTTACAGTATCATATCTTATACGTATATATATACGTATATATTCAATTAGAGAATACTTAGGTGTACATGCTTGAATATCTTAGTAAATTAAGTTATAAGTTTCCTAAATTGTACAATTTATTTTTATTGTATTCTCCAGCTGCACATTTTCTAGATTCTAGTCATGCACTTCAATTCTTGATTTGTTATGTAAATCATATGAGTATGTATGTGTAAGCCCCAATTTACCTGTAAAATTAGTTCATTGTGTGTTCGTAACTACCGATTTTTTGACAATGCAAGAAAGAAGAACCGAATTTTCTGTAAATATCGTGATCTTTTATAGTATTTTGCGTATCCATTTACGATCTCAGTTAAAGAAGACTTGGAATTTGTGATCGGTTTCGATTTTCGATGAAGGATTGAATCTTGATTGTTCGATTTTTGATTGCTCATTGTAGCCAGAACTCCGATGATGCATCCTCCTCTTGCTTCCTCTCCGATAATGATTGTGTAGGTAGAATGTACATGATATGTATCTAAATTTGGTATATAGATCTAGAGTAATAGGGTGGCCCAATAAGAAGTATATTGAGTTTGTTCCCCCGTTTACTCTGAGTTCACGTTACTTCTTATTAGGCTACTCTATTATTCTAGAACTATATACCTAATTTGAACATGGATTAATATACTTTTCAATCCCAAAACAAATTACAATAATAAAACCACGCAATTTGCCTTTAACGCTATGAGGAAATCTTGCAAGTATCATGGATAAAAAGGACTATGGAGAGATAAATACTAAGGAGTAGGGCCGTAAATGATCCGAGCCACTCGCTAGTAGCTCGGATAAAATTCAACTTGAACTCGAATTAGGAACATTGAATGCAATGAGGATGAGGAATAAATCTTCCTTCTTGTGTTTCTTGTCTGAACTTTTGCGTTGAATGAGATGGTGACCAGCCCAATTTATAGTATAGTTTTACTCATATTTATAATTATTTTTTTATTATGTGTTTTATTTATATATTGTATTTACATAAGATTTTACTTTTATGTATATCATTTATACGCTGACAACTATAATTCATAATTTTGCCTATTTATATTTTCCTTCTTTTAATAATTATAAAGGACACTTGACTTCCTATTGGATAGTTATCAAAATGTTCACCTATGTATACTAACTTAGATATTTTGTAAGGTAAATTACATATTAGTATTTTGAATTTTGATATAATAATTTTTTAGTCTAGAAACTTTACCAAAGAATTTATTAATCCGCAAGTTTTAGTGTAATTATTTTTTAGTCCAATTTTAGGTAAAACAAAGTGTCCGAAAGACAAAGAGATATTTATACCCTTATTCAAAATGACTTTTTTTTTTTGGTAATTAAATACTTTTCTTATTATTATTATTATTTGTTTAACTTTACACATCAAATCTTGTGTGGAATGCTAATGTCATACGCTTGAGATTGGACTAAAAAAATAATTACACTAAAACTTGTGGACTAATAAATTATTTCATAAAATTTTTGGACTAAAAAATTATTATATTAAGCCTCATGGTACTAATATGTAATTTACCCTATTTTGGAAAATGGAATATAACTTAGATATTTATTTAAGTGTTCAATAGATATGATTGGAAATTAAAAAATTTACTAGCGAATCCCCGTCCAATGCACGGTTCATTCATTTTTTTTAAAGCTAATGTATGGTTTAAACATACTTTACGGTGCTATTTGCTTTGCTGCTTATTACTTTGTTGCTTTATTATTTTGTCCCTATTTCGTATTCCTTTATTAAAGTTTAGTTTCACAAATATTGTTCTATGTACAATAATTTTGTGCAGAGATTTTCTTATGTGTATATATGTATGTATATATATATATATATATATATATATATATAAAATATACGCTTTCATTATTTTGTATTTGGTAATGTCATGAATGCCATGTTTTTGTTCTCTCTTTTTCTCAGCTTTTTGGGACATGAAAAGTGATGTCCTAAATTTTGAAAAATTGGTGTGTGAAAATTTTGTAAGTGAATAATAATGTATATTATATAAAGAGATGATACACACACATAGGTATAGAGCACAGTGCCTTATTAAATTTAGTTTATTATATATATAGATTTTGGGTCTTATTAAGAAAGACATATGGAGTTTTACTTTTGGAGAATGGTTTCCACATCCTATATAATGGATGAAAATATTTTAACTATTTGTAATTATTACTATGAAGTAATATATAAATAAATAAGCAATATTTTGTTAGATAAGTGAAACATTCATTTTATGTTATGGTGCATTTTGAAACTCCGACTTGTACATTAAAATAGGGTTTTTATTTCTGTTTTCATTTCCCTTTTATTTGTAATGGCTTTTGTCATTTTTATTTATGTCTTGAACGATTTTTTTATGTTAATCACTCATTGTTTACAGTTTATGAATTTAAGAGTTATAGTATAAAAATGAAAAATATAGATTGAGTGTGATCTGAAGTGATGAAACTAATTGACTATAATAAAATAAAAGATATGAATTAAAAATATAGAAGATTAATGTTACCTTGACACAATATCATCAGATATTGAAAGGTACTGAGAGATGAGCACCAATCGCTCTTGATAGACTTATATTAGAGATAATCACCAAAAAGTTAGAGGATTAATTACAGCAAAATATGAACAATTAGAAACTACACATTAATACTATAGGTTGAAGTGTTTGGGCACTTTTAAAACCACCTCTTAAAATTCCTTTCCTTTTTTTTTTGTTAGAAAAATTCCAATAAATCATTTAAATTTTAGTGCAATTTTGCCTCGATCTCCCCCTCGCCCTTCCCCTCCCCAACCTCTTTGCAGACATTGAGGCCATCTTCAAAGAGGTTGGGGAGGGGAAGTCGAGGGGGAGATCGAGGCAAAATGGCACAGGGACGTTGAGAATAGGGTCACTAAATATCGGGACACTAACGAAGAAGAGTTTCGAGGTGGCCCAAATGATGATGAAGAGAAACATCAACATCCTTTGTCTGCAAGAGATGAAATGGGTTGGCGCGAAAGCCAGGGAGGTGCTGGGGCATAAGCCATGGTATGCGGGCAAGGTCAGAGGCAGGAATAGAGTTGGGATCATTGTCGAAAGCAGCCTCAAGGATAAAGTAGTCGGAGTATCAAGAGCTAGCGATAGGATCATAAGTATCAAGCTGGTCCTGAATGGAGAAGCTCTGAATGTAATCAGTGCCTACGCACCTCAAGCTGGACTGACCGAGCATGAGAAGGCAACTTTCTGGGAGGACCTTGACAGTATGATGCAAGGCATACCCCAAACTGAACAAGTAATAATTGGCGGGGATTTCAATGGGCACGTTGGCGCAACGGAGGACGGCTACGCTCCTCACCACAGAGGATTCGGCTTTGGAACCAGGAATGCAGAGGGCAAAGCCTTACTAGACTTCACGGTTATATACGACCTAATGGTGGCCAACACCTTCTTCAGAAAAGCGTGAGCAACACATCATCACGTACCAAAGAGGTGGGACAAGAACACAGATTGATTACATATTATTGAGAAAAAGGATGCAAAGAGACTGTAGGGATTGCAAGGCTACCCCAGGTGAAGGCCTGTCTACACTGGTACTGTGGGCGGATTTAAAGGCCAAGAAGAGGGCAAAAAGACTCAACAACCCCGCGCTTGCGTATACCCGTTGGAGGGAGTTGAAGGGGGAGAAGTATAAGGTATACAAGGATAGAGTGGAGGCTGAGCTCAGGGAGGACTTCGAGGGGGATGCAAACCAGATGTGGAACCAACTGGGCCAAAAGATGAGAGGACTGGTTGGCACGGGAAGTTCTCGGCATGTCATATGGAAGAGAACCAAGCGACAGAGAGTCTTGGTGATGAGGTCCAAGAGAAGATAAAGGCAAAACGAGTGTGCTTCAAAGAGTGGAATCATAGCAGAGATGAGAATAAGCGGCAGCGGTATCTTCAAACCAGGAGAGAAGCAAAACGAGCAGTCAGAGAAGCACAATCAAGAGCTTATGGGGATTTCTACAAAAGGATGGAGACCAAGGAGGGGGCGAGGGATTTGTATAGAATCGCCAAAGCAAGAGAAAGGAAGACTAGAGACTTGGGTAGAGTACAATGCATAAGAGGGGAAGATGGACAGGTACTCATGGACAAGCATCAAATTAAGGCTAGGTGAAAAATGTACTTCCACTAGCTATTCAACGAACAAGGAGGGACAAAGATATCCTTAGGTGATCTTCAAATATCTGAGGTGCATCAGAACCACTATGAATGTAGGAGAATTAGCCCAGAGGAGGTCAAGGAAGCCTTGAGATATATGGGAAGGGGTAAAACAGTTGGACCAGATGGTATACCCATAGAAGTATGGAAATGCCTTGGTCAAAAGGGCGTCAGTTGGCGGACTAAACTATTTAACCAAATCCTTTGGGGGGACAAGATGCCTGAGGAATGGAGGAAGAGCACATTGATTCCGATATATAAGAACAAAGGCGACATTCAGAGTTGCGCCAACTATCGGGGCATCAAACTGATGAGCCACACTCTGAAGTTGTGGGAATGGGTCATAGAAAAGAGGTTAAGGCAACAGACATAGGTGTCCGAGAACCAGTTCGTATTTATGCCCGGGAGATCAACAATTGACGCTATCCACATCCTAAGGCGAACGATAGAGCAATATAGGGAGAGGCAAAAGGACCTTCATATGGTCTTCATTGATTTAGAGAAGGCATATGATAGAGTACCAAGGGAAGTCCTTTGGAGAGTCCTGGACAGGAAAGGGATCCACGTACCATACATCCGAGCCATTAGAGACATGTATGAGGAGGCACAGACTATGGTGCGTACAGTGAACGGGGAGACTGACGCTTTCCCGATAACAGTAGGGGTGCATCAAGGGTCTGCCTTGAGTCCCTATATGTTCATTCTGGTTATGGACGAGCTCACTAGGCACATCCAGGGAGGTGTACCTTGGTGCATGCTTTTTGCAGATAACATAGTGCTAGTGGAGGAATTGCGGGAAGAGATAAATGAGAAGCTGGAACGGTGGAGAGGGGCTCTAGAGTCAAAGGGGCTACAACTAAGCAGAACTAAGACAGAGTACATGGAACTCAAGTTCGATCCCTCTACCACGCCTGGCAGGGAAGAAGTCAAGATTGGACATGAGGCCATACCGAAGAAGGAGAGATTCAGGTACTTGGGGTCTATGATACAACATAATGGAGAGGTGGATGACGATGTCAGCAACCGGATTAAAGTGGGGTGCCATAAGTGGAGGATGACCTCCACGGTACTTTGTGATAGGAAGTTCCCCTTGAAGTTAAAGGGAAGATAATATAAGACGGTTGTGAGGCCAGCCATGACATATGGGGCAGAGTGCAGGGCAATGAAACAACAGCACACACAGAAGATGAAAGTGGCGAAGATGCGAATGCTGAGGTGGATGTGCGGACACACAAGGAAGGATAGGATCAGAAATGACATTATAAGAGGCAAATTGGGCGTAGCCTCCATTGAAGATAAATTGAGGGAGCAACGGTTGAGGTGGTTTGGACATGTCAGAAGGAGACCGGACAACGCTTCGGTAAGGAGATGTGAACAACTACTTACTACACTAGGCAGAAGAGGCAGAGGCAGGCCTAAGAAGAGATGGCTTGGGATGATCCGACAAGACCTCACCCACCTAAACCTTCGGGAGGAGATGGCCTTAGATAGGGCCCAATGGAGGGCCAGCATAGGGGTTTTAGATGTCCCGGTTGGAGTAGGGTAGACCGGCTTACTAGTGCTAGGTCCTCTTGGCACGCGTAGGCTATTGATGGATTTCATGAGGATGTACGCTACTACTTGTCCACTCATCTTTATCTTCCTCTTATCTCCTTCTCTATTCTTTCCCTACCCCTACCCCTACCCCTACCCCGTTCTTCTTCCCTTTCTCTTCCCTTCTATCTCTATTCTCTATCTCTATCCTCTTTCCCTTTCATATGTTAATCTTCACCTTATTGTTGGTTTACGCTTGTTGTGGCATGCTTTGAGCCTATTTGCTTTGCGTGTAGTGTGCCTGCCGGGAGTTTGCTTTACTCATGCACTTGCTGCTTCCTCTGTATTTGCCAGGTCCTTGGCTCCTTGCAGCGGAACAGCTTCTCAGGCTTCTCAGGCTGGGGGTCCTCGGAAACAGCCTCTCTTTAGGGTAGCCCCCTGGAGGGGGAAGGCTGCGTACATATACCCTCCCTAGACCCTGCTTTTGCGGGAGCCCTTGGAGGCTCTGGATTTGTTATTGTTGTTGCTGTTGTTCATATCAGAATCACAAAATATAAGCAATTTGTAAAAAAATACACGTGAAAATACGTACATGAATAACTATCATTGAATTGTTATGAAGTCGCAAAAAATATACGTCAAATGAAGATTAAGAAGACTTACCTCTATGTGGCATGGAGAATTGATTCAAGGGTTGATTTCTCCTTCTTCTTTGCCAACATGAACTCTATAATTGAACAATTACACCTTTGAATTTATTTTGTAATTATTATATAAGTATTAAATAATTGTGATGGATCGATTCTAATAATTTAACTTAGAAAATCGTGTGATGGTTGAAAATTCACGTAAAAGATCCAACAAAATCGTGAATATCGCACACAAAAGATCATAAGAACAAAAGAAATAAAATTTGAGTGGAGGAAAAAGTTTTAGTAACTTCCATGTATGCTGCTTTGAACATAACTTCCATAAAAAATAACTTCCTAGTATATTTGAGTCCCACGTTTCTATAATAATGGGTGAATTTTTTTCTTTTCTTTTTGTTTGTTTAGGGAAAAGAAGAGGGACTGGCTAGAATTTGAGGGATTCAATATTGAAAGATTTTTAAGGGGTAGGGTGGTTAACTACTTGCACTTTATATAACAAAATCGATGTGTAATTCTCACATGTATATATACACATTATATTGTGTGATTACATTTACAAAATGATGTTTCTTTGTTGGTAAATATTTTTTGACTTTTTTAGATTCATAATTTCTTCTAATATTTATTAAAGAAAATAAATATGGGAAATGGTGTTTTACATAGCCCTTACAACAGTTTCACATATGGTAATGCTAAAACGAAGCCACACAAAATAGTCTGAATATAGATCAGAAAGCATGACATTCAAAGTTTATGACCTGTATATAATTATAAACAACTAAGATGGGTTTATTAAGTAAGCAATCGTCTAGAGCAAATATAATAAATGAAGTATTCTAATTCCAAGTAACTTGATGACATAACACAATACAGACATGCATAAGATATATCGAACAAAAACTTACCGCAATATCTCGATGCAAAGAGGTCGATAACGAAAATTTTTGTGAGTAATGATACTTTCCTACATTTGAACATAAGATGTGAAAAACAATGTTTAGAAAAGATACAAAAAGTAGAGAGTAAGAGACATTTAAAATTGAAATTTCTTCAATTTGATATAGGAAAAATAAAGCATGAAGCATGAGTATGTAGATGGTGATGTTATTATTTGGGTGGTTAATTTGATAATAAATGGTGGGATGGTCAATTTTAAAAATATGGAAATGGCGGGGTGCATGATGGGTAGTTATTAAAATTTCATATTTTATTTTTAAAATTAAAATTAGGGCAAATTGTTTAGTTTTTTGGGGATGGGTTAATGAAAATTTTGGAGGAGATGAGGATGTTTTTCAACTTGTAATTAATATATAGAATAGATTGTACTTTGATGTTTGATATTTTATTATCTGGATATTTTAATATTTTATTGTACTTTTTAGTCCAATTTCAGATATATAACATCAGCATTTTAAGTAAAACGTGAGATGTAAAGTTAAAAAATTTAAGAAAAGTACTAAATATAAAAAAAAGACGACGTTTTGAATAGGGGTATAAATGTCTTTTTTTCTTTTCGCCATCTTTTGTACCTAAAATTGGACTAAAAAATAATTATACTAAAGCTTGTGGATTAATAAATTATTTCACAAGATTTCTAAACTAAAAAATTATTACACTGAATCTCAGAGTATTAATATGTAATTTATTAAACTTTAATATGATATTGTATATATCAAGGTTGTTAGAATCGGGATTTTACTTAGAATTGGTAGGGGCTTTCAAAATCAAAATCTTAGAATCGAATTGAAAATTGTAAGATTATATTAAATATATATTATAATTATTTATTGTATTAATATCAGTTATATAGTTCAAAGAATTATTAATAAGACTTTTACTTATATTGGCATATATAAAAAATATAAGTTATGCAATATAAATGTGTCATTTTATACTACAATAATCATGAAAGCTTTTAAAACTAAATTTAGTTTAAGTTTATGGAAGTATGTAATGCTTAATTAACTTTTTTTACTTCAAACTAATAAAGTAAGTTTGTTTATAATATATGCTTTATTTTTTTACTTTTTGTTTGTATATATTGATGGAATCGAGGTCAAATAGGTAGAATTAAAAAATCGTATTAAGATATATCCATTAATTTTATATAATATCATAAATCAAAATACTACAAAATTAAAATTTTATTTATGATTTAGATTGATCAACAATTATAAAACTCATAAAATTATAAAATTCTGAAATTTAAATCGGTAATTTAATAACCATATAGTGATGTGATAAATGGTGAAAGCGTGTGCCAAAGTTATATTTAGGGTTGGAGAGGTAGAACTGAGGAGTATAACCGATTGAGTCAAATCAAAGCCAATCAATCCAAACCAAAGTGAAATTAATCAGCAATTCGTCCTCTTTTCGATCGATCTGGACATTGAAAACCCTCCTGAAACAACAAAAAGCGCAGAGAATTTGAACTTGCCAGATTGGTATAAGCATCTAAAGTTTCATTTTGGTTTTGTCAATGAAACGTGGGTACCCGGAACCTCCTTCTAGCTCTTATGGGCCTCCTCAATCGAAATTCAAACCTAACCCTGAAGGTAATTCCTTCACTTTTGCTTCTTTTAAGAACTAATTGTAATTATAATTGATGGGTTCTTGTGTTTTTTCCTGTTAGTTTGCGATATTTATGATCTGGGTACTAAGATAGCGTGGAAAAGAAAAGAGAGTTAATTGATTTTAGTGTTGCTCGTGATTGCAATGCGTAATTTAACTTGGGTGCAAGTTAGCTTTTTGTATTGGGTTGCTATTTGTTCAATTGTATATGTCCCACATTGGAATTACGAGTAAAAAGAGATCAATATATAAATCTAGCGAGCCTACTCCACGTGATGTTAATTGGTCTTGGGATAAAACCCCACTTGGACTTATACACGGGCCTCGTATGTGCTGGCTCCATGAGTTGGACTTGTATCCGGATGAAATTTCAAAGGCAGTTGCCCAATGAAAACCCGAAGCTCCTTTTCCCTTCTGTCTTGTCCTTTTTTTTGTTTTTTTTGGGGGGGGGGGGGGGGGGGTTGTTTTTCAATTTACCGTTGAGAATTATGGCTTGTTGATGAATTTAAACAATTTAAGTTTATGGGAAGAAATTATTCGTGCTTGGTTTTTACCATTAGCTTGTAAAGGATTTGGGAGAATGCGTTTATCTCATGACAACATAAAGTGTTACTGTATGTGGTTTAAGGTGATACGCAATTTTTGGAGGATGAAAGCACAAAAATTTTTGCTCGGAAAGTGGCTGATCATTACAGTGCAAGAACCAATCAGACATTGGAAGAGCGAGAGGCGAGTCCCATCATTCATTTGAAGAAGCTTAACAACTGGGTACTCCTTCAAACATTTACAAAGTGCAGGTTATGTTCTCTAAGATTGAACTTGGCAACATATACTTAAGTTGTTCAATGTGCGTTTGTTGTCAGATAAAAAGTGTTTTGATTCAGCTCTATGCTCGGCGAGGGCATGCTGTGCTTGATCTTGCTTGTGGAAAGGTATTTTTTTGCTTCATATTCTTATTGAATTCTTAGTACTAACATTGAGGGGATGCTGTACATTCTCATTGTTCGCTTTTCGTTGTTTTTCCATGTAATAGGGTGGGGATCTCATAAAATGGGACAAGGCAAAAATTGGATATTATGTTGGAATTGACATTGCTGAAGGCTCGGTAAAGTGCAAAATGTTGTTCTTTGGCATTTGCTTCTTATCTCAAAGCATTGGAGTAAAAATTCATTTTTTGAAGGAGCAATGACTTTGTTAAATCCACCTTCACTGTGTATCATATTTAAGCCTGTGTTTTTGCCTTATCATTTATCTTGAAGTTAATCTCAAACTCAGCCATTATGTGCAGATAGAAGACTGTCGTACACGATACAATGGTGATGCAGATCATCATCAACGCCGGAAAAAGTTCACTTTCCCTGCCCGTCTCATATGTGGAGATTGCTTTGAGGTGGCTTATTGTATTGCTTTTCTAGGTCCTTTAAGTATCTGGGTTAATTGTTCATTCATATAAAATTCTACAAGTGTCTGACAAGTTGGATTATCGTCCCATATATTCACAAACTGCATCTTGATTGACTTGTTTGCTTCCTGGAACGCGTCTATTTTTTACAGGTTCGGCTGGATCAAGTTTTGGCAGATGATGCGCCTTTTGACATTTGCAGTTGTCAGGTGAATGCTCTTTGTACTGTTACTTTGAGATTCTGAAGGCTCGCATTGGATAAGATATTGGTGTTATGGATGTCAGTATAGGGTGTTTGACTTATCGTTATTTCTCATTGTTAACTCGAACTTGCTGAATATTCTACAAGACTTTCAAAGACTAATATACACCAATGAATTTCTAATGGAAAAAGTGGTCCTTTTAGGAGCTCTCTTGAAAAAGAGCTTAGGGAACTTCATTGACATAACCTAGGTTGATTTGCAGAAGGTTTGAAAGGTCTTATGTTATTAGTTTTTGATTTTGATATAGCTCTTTGTACGTCCTTTAGAAAAAAGTTCTGCCAGACTTAGTCGTGATCTCATGGAATCGAATTGCCTGCACACCGAGTCATGAAACGTGTCTTCCCCTCCCAAATATGTTTTTTCCTATCATCCATTTGGCAGCATGAAGGGCGAGGCAGTTCGAGTAGAATTATTTTGACTAATGTGGCCCATCTTGATCCTTCTTTTTTGGCTCCATTTACTTTAGACTATGCATTTTTCTGTATCGGCCAGTGTCATTAACTCATTGAGTATTTTAGTTTGCTCTACATTATTCTTGGTCTACCGAGGCACGTGCACGGAGAGCTTTGGCGAATATTTCATCGTTGCTTAGACCGGGAGGCATCTTCATTGGAACGATGCCAGATGCCAATGTCATCATCAAAAAGCTTCGAGCAGGTTTCTTCCTTTACTCTCTATCCGACTGCCTGTGTTTACTGGAATGAAAGTTAAGATTTTTATGCTCCTTTCAAGTTAAGTGTTCGCTTGAATTGTGAATGCTGGTAGATTAGATCTTTTGTCATTCTTCAAAAATTTGGTATCGGTTTTATTTGTAGCTTTGGTTTCTGTAGGAATTAAAAACATATTTTGAAACAATTTTTTCTTGTTTTTTGGTTTTCTGTTTAGTTTTTTCTAGTTTGACTGAAAAATAAACACAAGAAACCAAAAACTAGAAAAAAAAAAAAAAATTTGTTTTTGGAACCCAGTTTTTTGTTTCTCAAAAACCATAAATTGCGAATATATTGTTCATCCTTTCTGATAGGTTATGCTGTTTTTTACTATGAACTTAATGTAGCTGAAGGTCTGGCTTTTGGAAATAGCGTCTTCTGGATACGTTTTGATGAAGAATATGCTGATAAGGTGATTTTATTTTGTCTCGTTTGTTCCGGTTTCTCTCTCATGCATAGCGAATGGCTGATGATGCTTCTTTTGAGTTCAGAAATTCAAAGCTTCCGACCCCTTTGGAATCAAGTACCAGTTCCACTTAGAGGTATTCTTTTATTTATTTAAATGAATGTTTCATTTCTGTGTTGTATTTCCTCAGCATTTCTGGTATGCAAAGCAAATAATAAGTACGTCAGTTATAGTGGGAGTATTTGGCTTTTGGATTCTTGTTTTTAACCAATTCTGATTATACTTCATTACCGTGCTATATGTTAGGACAAAAATACCCAAGAACGGGATTCAATTTAGATGCAAAAGGAAATATATGAAAGAAATTGAGAAGAAAGAGAGGGAAGAAAGGGGGGGGGGGGGGGGGGGGGGGGGGGGTGGAGAACAATAACACACAGATGTACGTGAAATTACTCAATTGAGGGGAAAAACCAATTCAACCCACTAAAACTGAGGAGGAGAGGATACAATAAGTGCTAGCCATAAACATAATGTCTTTAAAGCCTGCTGGGCTGAGACAAGAAACTAACGTATTTTCATCCTCTGCTACCACCATAAACCTCCGTTTCTATATTGAGACATAAATTCGGGGTATAAAACGCAACACTATATATTCTCACATTGCTATGAGAACCCGGTTTTTCTTTTGTAGGATGCTGTTGATTGTCCTGAGTGGATTGTTCCCTTTCCTGTGTTCAAGTCACTGGCAGAGGAGGTATGCTGTTAAGTGCTGTTGGCTTTTGAGCACTTCGATTAAAGCAAAACTAAGCACTCGATAAGTTAGTTTTGTTTGAAATAAATAGAAGCTTCTTCATGTTTGATTTGTGGTCCTAATAAAGATCGAGTTTAAGTAGGCTCCATAAGCTTAACGAGTTGACTTCAAACAGGAAGGTGCCCAGCTTGTATAAGTTAGTGAACAATTCATTAAAGACTAATTAATAACTTGTTAATTGCTTGGTGTTAGATCAATAACGGTCGCATATGCCTTATGAGTTGCTCGAAATCTTGTTGCATGGCAACCATTTGATGAAAGATAATGGCTCGGTAATAGCTCGCAAGCTCGACTCAATAACAAGTTTGATTTTGCATGATCAAAATAACTAACTATATCAAATCATGTCGAGTATCGAACATACCAGTATCTTGTTGAACCAGGTCGAAACGAAGATTCAAAAACTCGTTCAAGACTCCATTAATACTCAAGTTCATTAAGACGTATCAAACTCGAGTTTGGACAAGGGGTGCTTGGCTTGGTTCAATTTGCACTCATACATTCAACGCTTTGCATATGAATAGGTGGAAGACTTCCTAATTTTAAAATGACAGAAACAGCAAACGTCATTTGGTATCTGTTATAGAAAGAAGTAAGAAAACCAAAAGCAACAAAATGAACCAGTATAAGATTTGTTACTCTTGAAGCTCATCTGTATTTTCATCATGCAGTATGATTTGGAGCTAGTGTTTAAGAAGAACTCGCACCAGTTTGCGGACGAGTACCTGAAGAAACCAGAATACATTGACCTCATGCGGAGGCTTGGTGCTTTGGGCGATGGAAACCAAGACCAAAGTGAGTCTCTTGGGCTCTGTTTGTTTTGATTGGAAATCTTTTCCGTTTTAATTCTATTATTTCCTTGCATAACTTCGTAATGACTTCCACATGTGAGTCTAATAGAATCTCGCATAGGAGTTGTGAGAGAGAAGAGATCAATATATAAGCCTAGTCGGTTACTCCACCTAATATCGATTGGTTTTAACATGGAGCTCCACTTGGGTTTTTATGTGGATCTCATATGCTAACTCCGTGGGTCGGGCCCAAGGCTTGGGGAAAATTAACAATTTTCCATGGTATTCTCATATCATATCCCTCACTTCAATCTGCACTTTATGCTGTGTGAATCCCATACAAGTTTATAGAGTGAAGTCATTTTTTAACTGTATAAAATTGACTCTTGTTTGCTATGCAGGCACCCTGTCTCAAGATGAGTGGGATGTGGCTTATTTGTATTTGGCATTTGTCTTGAGGAAGGTACGCGTTCTGGTCCTTACGGTTAGGTGCTACTTTAGTTGAGGTTATTACAAGCGTCATTTCTTTTGTAAGAGCAACGAGTTTCCCATGAAGGATTGTTCATTGGTCTGAACCTAGATTAGATCCAAACAGACCGAATCAAAGCACTAGTCGGTTCTTCGTCCGGGTTCGTTCATTCTGGTATTTTGACACTTGATGTTGAATGTTGATCGTGCAAATTTTGAACACGAATCAGAATATAGGCCAGAGACAATTAGTGATCCAACTAGGGGTGCGTAAATGGGCCAAGACGGCTTGTCATAAAGCTCGAAGTGCTTGGTTCATTTAGCTTGATAACCAAGCTTAAGCCTAGTCAAGCTCGTGCTCACAGAGACTTGCAAGCCTAAATGAGCCTATCCTATTCCAATTTATCAACTTAGGTATATGCAATTGAACGTAATTTAAGCCTAAATGAACCAAGCTCAAGCCCAAACCAGCGAAAATGAGCGTAGATTAAGTTTAAATGAGCCTGAATAAGGCAAGTTTTGTTTGACACTCGCTGAGCTGTGTTCAAACTCAACCGCAGCCGAGCCCAGGACTATGACAAGTCGAGCTCGAGCTTGAAACTTCTAGCTTGATGGCTTCAAGCTAAACCTAAGCCGAGCTAAATGCAAATGAGCTGAACCCTTGGCTCATATACACCCCTAGATCCAACTAGGGGACCAAGGACTATAGACCAAATAGCCACCAGTCCATCCAGTCTTAAAACAAAATCACCCAGTTTGTACCAGAATTTGAGCTCCCCTTATATTCACGTATTATGGAACCAACAGTGCCCTCTATTTGACATTTCCGAGCTAATGTCTTAACTTTCTGCGCTGTTAATCAGCGAGGCCAACCAGACCGGACGCAGCAGCGAACGGGGAGGAGAGACAAAGGGAAAATGCATATATCCAAGGAAGACATCTTATACATCAGCGCTTGATCATTTAATACTAGGACACATAACACGTCTAGTCGGAGAACCTTTTTCCCAGGGCAATCCAGATAAGAATACTGACAGGTACAGGCTTCATTCAAGTTTGTTCAAGTTCAGATTATGAATCGAATTTGCCTTTATCTACACTGAAGGGAATAGGGGAGCGGGTAGTTATAGATGTTTCTAAAGTTGGGAGTGTGGGGAGAAACGTTTATGTTGCTATATATTAGATACAAGAAATGTCATTAATTGAACCATTAAAGCATAGCATATTAAAACAAAATCAATACTGAGCAACAACTGAGAAAGTCCAGTATTTTAATGAATAAGATTCAAAAAAAAAAATGACACGACCATGTCAACGCAGTTCAGTCATTCTTTGAATCAAGTTATATAACTGGCCTACAAAACATCTGATAAGTATCGTCATCTGAAAATGATTCAACAATTGTATAAGTCGTGTTTCGATTGATTTCGATACCCATTTGAAATGCGAATCTGACTTAAAACGCTGAACTGCGTTTCTGAGCATAAGACGATTGCATTTCAAGATTTTCCTACAACTATATGACGCTGTCCCTTTATTTTTCAGGTTCGTTCTTCAAGTCATTCAGACCCAGTTTTGCAGAATCATGAGTCATAAAGAAGGAGAAAGAACAAAGAAGACGTTGAGGTATAATTGTATGTGCCAAAAGGAGATAAGTAACTGCTTCGGTAACTCTCCTGCATCCTGTTATTGGATTTTGTTTGGGAAACATGTAAGTAATGCTAATCTTTCGTCATTGTCGGTCAATGATTCATCGTTGAGATTGAAAATATCTAACGCAACGGAATAACATGACATGAACAGAACACGAGTTTTACTATCCTTATTGACCACCATGGAAAATGGGCAAACTGCTTTATTTTCTGTGGTCCTAGAATGGAGCATTATTGAGATTGTTTATTTGGTTTCTTGTGTGGTGCCTGGTTTTATCATGTGACGATTTTGTTTACGAAGTATGGATCGGGCTGATAATTAATATCTATTGTACTTCAAAACTTTTTGGGTCTCATTCAAGCCCCGATCTGCCTGGTTTTATATGGTTCTTTTAGGCATGATAGAGTTTGTGGTCATAAGGGTTCATTTACCAGGTATTAATGCAACCGGATCTCATTAGAACTCCGAAGTTAAGCGTGTTTGGGCGAGGTAATACCAGAATGGGTGACCTCCTGGGAAGTCCTTGTGTTGCTAACTCTGTAAGGTTGGGAGTCCTCGGAAACAGCCTCTCGACAGGGTTACACCCTGAAGGAGTAAAACTGCGTATATACATCCCTCCCAGACTCCACTTATGCGGGAGCTCTTGAGGTATTGGGTCTGTTGTTGTTGTTGTTATAGAGTTTGTGGTTATAAATATTCGCCTGTAGTTTGTGAGAGCAGTTGTGATATACTTTTTCTAGAAAAAAATAGTGAAAATCTCTGAGACTTCGTGGACATAAGTACCTGGGGTTGTGTTTTCCTTTCTTGTTTATTTTTTAAAGGTAAATCATATAATTGTATTATGGGATTTGGTGTATTAATTTTTGGGTTTATAAATCTTGTAACATAACTCTTTAATTCGAATGTTTCATATATTTGATACAACAGTTTAAATAGCGGTGTATAAGGGTGTAAAGTACATCTCTCATTCAATTTTTCTTCATTAGCAATGTCAATAACATTGTGGTTCGTTTGCAAGATGAGGGAATAATAAAGGAATAGTCAGTTTACCAACAAATAATTACAAATTTTAGATCATTTATTAAATACATATAAGTTTTCCACTAAAAAATTATTTCAAAAAATCTACGTACTTAAACATTAATACACCAAGTATTATAAAACTGATATGTGTTTTACCTTCCTTTTATTTTATTTATTTATTTATTTTATTTTTTTTTGTTTAGTTTCTTTGATAGAAAGCTAATCATACTTTCTATGGGTGTGTACAGTCCGGTTTTTATATAAACCGCACCAAAATTGGACTAAATTGTATTAATACAGTTTGAAAATATTTTCAAACCAAACAAACCGTTATACGTGTTAAACCAAACCGTATTTTGCGGTTTGGTCCGATTTGGTTATGGTTTAACTATAATTTTAAAAAAGCTGCATATGTTTATCAACAAAATGTAGATTAAAATTAATTATAGATATATATCGGTTTTGTTATATTTAAAGCCGTTATATATTTGTAATTTTCTAACTTAATTATCTTATTTATAAACATTTATGTAACAAATTTCAATAGTAATAATTTTTTGAATTATTTACTCCAAAGGTCCTTGTATTCTGTCATTTATATTAATTTAGTTCTTACATTTTTAATTGTGTCAATTTAATTTCTAAACAAGTGTACTGTGTCATTGTAGTCCTTAAAGTAAATTTTATGTTAAATTATTAATGAAATTTTTTATGGTTCAATTAGAGATTTGGTTAAATTGAATCAATAAATGAATTTGTAATTGGTTACTTGTATTCAACACGATTGTGCTGTTAAAATTATATCATTGACTTAATTTAAATTTTGGCTAAAGGACAAAATTAACGAAATATAAGTTGTAGAGGAACTAAATTAACACAACTAAATGTACAAGGACTAAATTAATACAATAAAAAAGTACATGGACCTTTGGTACAAATATATCTTTTTTTTATCAGGTCGTCCAGTAAAATTTTGTTTACTACGAACATGACTTAATATGATTCAGATTATATAAATAATCATTGAAGTTTCCTTTATTTTGTAGCTTACGTGTAAAATTTACTAATCAAAATTTTCTAAACCAAATCATAATTTTTCAAATCATAAACTAAATCAAATTATAAATTGAGTTTAATCCAGTTTAAATTATGATTTAGACCGATTTTTGCACATCCCTAATTCTCCCTGATGTAACGTAGTTACATAGATGTTGAAACAAGTATAAATTTGATTCAGTCAAATTCAACACCAGAGATGGGATTGAATCAAATGGGCTCTTGTATTAATCAATATAAATCATATGAATTAACGTCATCAAAATTACAAAGGGATTGCTTAATTATATAAAAAGAAATAATGTTTAACATATAAATGGTATTCTTTTATAAAGTATGCATATTATTTATTTCCTTTTTTTATTTATTTCGAGAAGTTTTAGGGGTTAATATGATGATAACAGTCTCCATTTTGATTAGGAATTCACTCGGATCCATATTATTTATGAAAGTTAAATTAAGTTTAATATCATATCTTTATACTACGAAGGATTTATGATTTTAAAACTATATTATACATGCTTTCATAATATAAAAGTTAATATCATTTGTGCCATTAATATGAATTCTATTTTATTAACACAATACCTGAATATTATTTTTTTAAACATAAGTCATTTACTTAGCCTTTTGTACATGCATATTATAATTTTCGCAGGATGTGATTTATGTTTTAAAAAAAATCATATTTAGGTATTATATTGATAAAATAGAGTTCATATTAATGGCACAAAATAGTGTTATCCCGTGTACGAAGGTGTTTGTATGTTTTATTTTTTATTTTTTTTATATGCTATGAGATATGTCTTTTTTTAAGAGACATATATCTTTTTCTATGATAACGCTTTATAAATGTATAATTTAGAGTTTGAAGGCTTTTATGAAAAAAAAAAAAGATTTGACAATAATACAATAGATGAACACCAGATTATTTGGTTCCATGACTCTAAGGGTCTCTACTATGTGAAACAAGGCTATGCCTTCTAGTGCAAGTCCAGAAATCAAATTGATGGTAGGTTGAATGCTTCAACCTCGGCTTTTTCGGAAAAGAAAAGTCTGAGTAGGATTTGGGGCACCCCAATCCCCCCCGAGAGTGAGGCATTTCCTTTGGAGGCTCCTTTTCGACGCTCTTCCGTCTTTTTTCAACCTTGGCGAAAGGATCCAGTTTTTGTCCAATTTGTGTCCTGGGTGTAAAGCTAAGTCTGAGTCTTCACATTATTTTCTTATACCCGTTTGCTAGAGCTGTTTGGCTTGTTTTCGAGGTTGGTTTCAAACCAAGTTCGGAGGGGTTTCGGGGTTTTCCTATGTGGTGGGATTATGTTTGCTCAGCCACGACTGTTGATGATGTTTTGGGTTTGTCAAGTTTAATATGACGCTGCATGGTCCTCAATGTCTAATGCTGCCAGCCTTGCTGTTGTTGCTTGCAATTCTCAAGCCAAACTGATGGCGGGATGTTGCAGCTCGGGATTTGCTTCTTCGTCTCTTATGGGCGAAGGTTTAGCTTTGACAGCAGCATGCCATCTTGCTATTCGTTTTGGTATCATACATGTGGTCATTGAGTTGGATTGTTAGGTGCTTATTCGTATTATGCGTGATGAGTTGTGTCCTCCTTGGGAGATTTTTGCGATTGTTGAGGATATTTGTATTTCTTGCTCTTCATTTTTGTCTTTTTCATTTGTGTGGTGTAATAGATTAACCAATAGGGTAGCCCATAAAGTGGCTAAGATGTATCATTTGGAAGTTTGTTCCCATGATTGGATAGATTTCTCTTCCCCGTCCCTTTTGTCAAGTTTTGTTATTGATAGTTTGCATTGAATTGCCTTCGGACTTTTCCGCTAAAAACAAAATTTTTTTTAAAAAAAAGACGTTGTCTAGAATAACA
This sequence comes from Simmondsia chinensis, assembly GCA_018398585.1. NCBI lineage: Eukaryota > Viridiplantae > Streptophyta > Magnoliopsida > Caryophyllales > Simmondsiaceae > Simmondsia > Simmondsia chinensis. Next base: position 2,963,701 of record JAGTTD010000002.1, on the reverse strand, counting down.
TCGTTTATATACCAATAATCCAATTCTTAGAATTTTTTTTTTTTTGACACTAAAAAGCCCGAAGGCGAGTAATCCGATTCTTAGATAAGGCAGAAGTCCTAAGAATTTGACATTCGTCTGGTTCCATCTTTCTCTCCTCCTCGCATTTTCTAGGGTTTCTTCACTTCTCTCTCTCTCTCCATGGGCGGCGGAGTTATGAGGTCGGCGGCGGCGAAGGTTGCCGGGTTTGGAGTATTCAACGGCGGCTTCCGCCGTGCCGCGCGGCCTCAGACTCCGAACGTGGTCTCTGGCACCGCGGAGGAAGTCAAGTGTGGTGCGCTGGTGAGTTCTTCGCAGGGGCCGACGATGGAGCAGTCGGTGCAGCGCGCGTGCTGGGCGGTGGACGATTGGAAGTTCCCGGAGGATGAATTTGTGGTTGACAAAGTGGATGCGGATGCGCAGCCTAGGGTTCTGTTTGGGCCAGTTCCGAGTCTCGATGAGGCTAAGAAGGCTACTTCTGAACTTCAAGATGCTTTGGAGATGTATGTCTTGATTCTGTTTTATGTTTCTTCAATTGCCCCTGCTAAGTTTTTTTCATATCAATGTTATATTCATATGTTTGTTGTAGCTGTATTTATTTATTTGCGTTTTTTCATATCAATGTTATATTCATATGTTTGTTGTAGCTGTATTTATTTATTTGCGTTTCTATATTTTCATGTTGGGTAAAGGGGATAAAGAGGGGAGGCTAAGGTATTATTCTAATCTTGTTCGGATATATCTAATAAATAGGGGTAAGGGTAAATAAGGTAAGCGAGTTCTTCTTGTTTAGCAATTGGGTAAAGGGTAAGGATAAAGAGAGTTATTGTGAAAATAAAAGCACATTTTCAGTGTCCCAAGGGCTCCCATCTAAGCAGGGTCTAGGGGATGGATGTACGCAGCCTTCCCCCTTGGAAGGGTGTTTCCGAGAACCCCCAACCTGGGGGTGCAACACAAGGACTTCCCAGGAGGTCACCCATCTTGGTACTACTCTCGCTCAAGGCATTTTGTTTTAATTATTCTACTCTGATTCCCGCCCCAGTTGAAAGTAATACTATATCCGTCTTTAATGCATTGTTATTGTTGACAACTTCACGTGTGAGTGTAATTAAAATGTCTCATGTTAAAGTTGTGAGAGGAAAGAGATTTAATATATAGTTATTTAGCTGCTCCACCTAACTCCGATTTGTCTTAGGATGGAACCTCGCTTGAGCTTCTACGTGGATCTCATATATGTTAACTCCATAGGTCGTGCATAAGGCCCGGTGAAACTTTACAAATACACCTAAGATCCTATCTTTTATTCTGTGAAAGATTATGATAAAAATCACTGCTTTGTGCTTCTTATTTCTGAAAATATAGTTCAGTGCCATTTGTCTTGCAGACTGTGGTAGATCTCTCGCTGGAAATAAATTCTCCGTTGGTCATTAGGGAAGAATCAATAGACCGAAGTTATTGAAGACTTATGACCATTGTCTTTTTCTTCTATGTTTCTATTGGTTCAAGTCGGACACATCACTTTCTGTTCATGTATAATTAGTTGATTGAGGCAGTTAGAAGCAAAGTTATACCATGGTCTTATGTGTATTGATCTGGGGATTAGAGGTCGCATGTGAATTTTGCCTTTTGACTGAATTTATAAGTTTTGCAGAAATAGAGAAGATGCTAGATTGAGCGTATCAACTTTACACAATAAATACCAGTAATTTGCGATCAATTTACTGGCTTCTCTGATAGCCTATAATTGTCTGAATTTGAGCAAGCTTCATTCACTGGCTGTGCTTTATCCTCGATGGCTCTGCTGCATCTGTTACTGGCCTGGTTGCTTAGTGGGTGGATGATGCCACTTGAAGTTCCCTTTTGTTTGATGTGTCTGGATCTGCCTTTGTCTTACTCCTCCTTCTTCTAGGCCTGCTCTGCTAGTTTGTAATCTTGTTAAACTTGTTGGATGGAGTTAGAGGCTCATTACTTTGTTCAGTTGTCCTAACTTGCATTTCAGGGTTCCTTTTTTTGTTATTCTTCCAAATATGTACTTGAAAGTATTTGCGGTTACAAGATTTGGGTTAGTAATAGGTTGAGTGTGTTGGGGAAAAGCTGCATATCAGGTTTCTTGTACTATGCAAATACATAAGTATGAAACCATAAATAAAATTTTTTCTGGGAGAGGTTCCCTAAGCAACCTATCTGTCTTTGTACACTCCCGATTTTTTTAAGGCATGTTAAGCCAAATTGTGAAAAAACTTTTTCTTCCATAAGCACTTTTTGCGAAAGCACCTTTGTAAAAAGTGTTACAACTGTATTTTCATCTAAAAAAGTTATAGTTTTGCTTCTGCTTTGAAGGAGATATACTATTTTTTTGCTTTACTTAAAACTATAAGAACATATATGTTCCTATTTAGAAACACTTTTTTCTAGTCTAATCACCCTTACATTCTGGAAAAAAATTGTTTTCTCTAGGGAAAAAAGAACTATTTTTTCTGAAAAAACACTGGCCAAATAGGCTCGTAGTTGCTGTTTTGCATCACCACGTAATTAACACGCCAGATGTGAGCTTTTCACCCTCAGCTTCATGAGGGGGGACTCCTTTCAATGATGCCCTCATATGTAAGTTCGGAATTTTAGTTGTATTTCTTGGTTGCTATCATATAAGTTCAATATGTGAAAAATAGCAGATTTTCACTCTGACATGAATCGTCTCAACATTCCTTTATCCAAAGTTCAGAATAGATTCTAAACTTCTGCGACATGAATGAAAAAGAAGTTATTATACACCCTGCTATCATGTGAAATTGTGTAATGTCATTTTATTGACTATGTTTAATTTTACATTTTCTTCAGCATGTGTTACTCACCAAAGCATTCTTGGAGTGAAAATTCAACCCCCGGTTCTCATGATACCAGATCTTGCATCATCAATGAGACTGCAGACGTCCCTTCCATCCCGAACAGTGCCATGCACGCCTTTACGTTGCTCAAACAAAGTGCTTCTGCTCAGGTTCGGATTATTTCTGCGGTCTTGTTGATTTTGCTTTGAGTTCGCAGAGAAGCGCACAGGGAATACATTAATGAGAATGCGTACCTATGTTCCTATTTAGCGAGTTGGGAATTGTTTTTGATTTCATGACTCTTGACTACCTTTTGATGGAAAGGATGCCTGTAGCGGCATCAGGTGAAGTCTAGTGCATGACTTGCAATGGCATGCCTTTATACTGTACAATTACAATAAAGCGGTAAACCTGTTATGTATTTTGTTACATTAAAATTAGTATGTGGAAAATGATATGAAAAAAGGAAAAAAAAAAAAAAAAGAGAGGGAAAACAGAGGACAAAAAGGGAGAAGGCTGCAAGTCAGGAGAGAGAAATGGTGCAAAAAGGAAATTAGAAAAGAGAGGAAATAAAGTTCGATGTTCCTAATAAGTTTGAAATTTGAAATTTGATTTACGTTTGTTATAGACGGCTGAGTTGGGTGAAGAGAGTGAGGAGGAGGAGAGGAAGAAATGAAGAATGTTAGCTTTTTCCTCAAGTTGGAGGAAATAATGAGAGATTTGATTGTAAAAGTTTTTTTGTCATATTTGATATTGAGTGGGGTTCACTCCACCATGAAGAGAGTCATGCTTAGGTGGGCCCTTTTTTTTTTTTTTTTTTTTGCTACATATCACACCCCTCATGCTAAATCGGGCTCCAAGGTGCGTTCATCGTGTCGAGTCATTGAAGGTTTGCAACTTCAGTCATCCAAAAGTTGTATGTGGCATATTTTATAGCTTCACTGTTCAAAAGCTATATCGAAGACGGTTCGTAGCGTTACTGTGTAACAATTTGGGTTGAGAGATGTGAGATGAGATTTTGGAATTATGGTTAGAGATTTTTTTTGGGTCAAGATGGTTAGAGATTGAAATTTCAAAATTTTTTTAGTGGATGGAGCACCCATTTAAGTCCATCTAAATTTCATTGTGTTGTTTTGTTTTTTTTTTAACTCTTTCATTGTATGTTTGTGTGATTTTTTGTGTCAAAAACCTAGCACTTGTGTGCAAATATTTGTATCATTTAAAATAATTTTCATTGTTGGTGATGATTCGCGGGCCAAAGAATGTGGGGTTGGGGTCCGCCCCTGCGGCTAAGAACTATTCATAGGCTAGCAGTATGTTGAACTCTTATTGATGCTTGTCTGGGTTAGCATCTCTCAAGTCTCCGTTATATGGATATGGGCACTTTGGGTGTGATTGAACATCATCTTGCTCTGCAAGCCTGTCATTTAGTTTCTGTTTTTGGGTTCTTGGACGCAACAGGCCTGCATGCTTTTTTTGTATCTGAGCTTAACCTAGTTTCAGATAGATAGTGAAATCATATTGACTCGTGAGCTCCTCTTCGTCAAGCTAATAACTTATGTGCGCATGTTTTTCTATTTCCCTTTCCAGCATGGTGAAATCTATCATCGCTGTACCGTTTTAATTAAATTGGATGTTTCCGAAGAATTTAGTCGGCAATACGTATTCTAAAAAACCAAAATTGCAACAAGAAAACGATGTCAAACGGGCCAATCACCATGGCCCCCAAGTTTCAAAGAGCATAACTTCAATCAACACTTTGGTGTACTTTAATTTAGACCAACTTTGTAAGTTGAATTTCTGACCAGTTTACTTCTTCTGCGCCGTCCCCAGACTGTGGTTGCTTCAATAGCCTCCGACCCTAAGGTGTGGGATGCTGTGATGCAAAATCCGATGCTGGTGGAGTACCTCCAAACCGAGAAAACTCGTAAGATACTGTTAGCTTTGTGCTAAGAATTCAGGAGCTCAACATATATCTTTGTTAACTGTTACATACCGGTACTTCTATGATGACTTGACGTGTTTATATTGAATTGATATGTTAATGTATTGTCAAAAACTGTAGAAGTGGTATAATGTTAAAAATAGCATAACGTATCATTCAAAATTTTGGATATTTGTTAAAAAGTGACCTACATCCTCCAATGATGCCCAGCATGATTCGGGCTAGATAGATAGGAAGACTATGATTTTTAAAGGCCAACATACACCAGTGAATATCCTATGGAATAAAGGTGGTATTTTAAGAAGCTTTTGGGCAAAGAGCTTTGGGAGCTTCTCCAATATAGCATTGACAAATTTGCAAAAGGATTGAAGAGCTTTGTGGTGTTAGTTTTTGGGGCTTTTATTTGATGACTGGAAACATTTTGTTCTTAGTCTTTTGTAGGTTACTTCTCTACTAGTGATGTTTCTTTTTCCGATTAAAAAAAAATTGCATCGTGTGATTCCTGCAGCTGGTTCTGTAATGCCCATGACACCCACACTTAATGGACACTTTGACCACAAAGTCACTTGAGAGTTGTGGTTTGATTCCATGACTTATAATCTTTCCTCGGTTGCAGGTGATGTAGTTGAGGAGCACGAACCCAAGTCTCCAGAGAGTTCTATCGGCTCTTCTGATTCAAAGAACTCTGACAAGCCTGGAAACTTTATGGACTTCATGGATAACGTGAAGCATTACGTGGTTGAGATGGTGCATGGCCTGTCCGAGTTCTTCCAGAACTTCTTTGTTGGCCCATCATCTGAAAATGAATCCAAAAATGGCGATCTAACCAAATATGTTGGTGGAGGGTTCATGGCGGTGGCCATTATGGTGATGATTATGGTGGTCTTGAGGCGCGGTTAGGCTCGCCTTGGCGTATTATTTGTCGAATCTACATTGATTGCATTATCACCTTGATCTGAGTGTTGGGCGTGTCCTTTGTGGGTTTTTGTTCCAGGTATTCTCTCACACTTTTGTACGGTTTAGTTATATTACTGATGATACTATGGGCCTGTTTGGTTGCCGAGAAGTTTCTTTTTGTAATCAATATTTTATGGTATATATTTGTACTAAAGACTCACAGAAATGATTTGGGATATAGCTTGTTGCTTCATATGGGAAAATAGAATTTCTTAAGAAGAGTGGAATATATTTTCTTTACCCAGCATATGCAGGAGTCTTTGTAGCACTGGGACTGCTACTGTTGTTGTAGTGGAATATATTTTCTTTCATAGCAATCTTTTGTACTCCATCTTAAATTCAGATTCTGTTAGTCCTGACTTAGTATCATACTAGAATATTCAAAGCCTCCTTGTTTCTCCTTTTAATTTACCTTTTTGAGAATAATATCAAAAAGCTATATATTCTGAAGCTTGCAACAATAATCTTCAAGGTAATAGAGCATTTGGTGATTGCTCGTCGATTATTCTTGACGTTTGGAGCATCCGTCATGTTTTTGAGTTATTTGCTTGGACTCTTAGATAGAGCGGCTCATTTAATGGCCGAGCTCCATTTTTGAAAGGTTTGTACTCAACGCTGGTGGTTTGATGCTCGTAAACTATTGGATGTAATTCTAGATGATATAAATCTCTACTCTGGAGGCCGTTGGCCTTTGTCTTTGATCAAAAAATCAAATCTTGAAGGTGATGCAAGTGCGTGATCGGTTCTCCTCCTAGTCCCACCTCCTTATGCTTAAAACACTTTTTAGGTCATGTTTGGTCAATATGTGAAAGCTGTTTTTACAGAAGTATTTTTTAGTAAAAGCTATTTTCAAAAGAGGTATTTTTATATAAAAAAAAATAAAATTTTGGTTTATGTTTCTACTTTAAAGATAAGTGTTACATTTCTTTTAAAAACACTGCTTTTTAGGAAAAACAATAAGAGATTTAGTGCCTCAAGGGCTTCCTTCTAAGCGGGGTTTGGGGGAGGTGGATGTACGCAGTTCTATCCCTTTAGGGTGTAATCCTGTCGAGAGGTTGTTTTCGAGAATTCTTAACTTTTTAGGGTTGGCAACGCGAGGAATTTTTAGGAGGTCATTTATCCTGATACTACTCTTGTCCAAATACGCTTAACTTATTATTTTTTTATGAAAAAAAGTTTGATCAAACAGATATTCAACTTCATGTAGACTTGTATACAATGAGGGGGGAGGAGGAAGAAAGAGAGAGGATCACGTGGGAGGAGCCTTTACAGCAGAGATTGTTAGGATGATAGTAGTAGTCGAAAAACAACAGTGGCAATAATTTGAGTCCCCACGGCAACAACAACAACAGCACTAAAAGCCAATAATTGAAGCGGAGTGGGGGACAAAAATACCGCAAACCCCATGCCCAGCTGTCATCCACTCTCTCCCTCTCTCTACAATAACAACAGACCAAATATTTTAAAAGCTCTCGTTTAAGCGTGATTTGAGGGGGTGGATGTACGCAGTCGTACCTCTTTAAGGTATAATCTTGTCGAGAGACTATTTCGAAGGACTTCCAAACTTAGAAGATTGGCAATACGAGGGCTTTTCAGGAGGTCACCCAGCCTAGCATTACTCTCGTCCAATTTCGTTTAACTTTAAAGTTCTAATGGAATTCTGATACTACTCTATCTGTCTCTCACTTAATTCAGCTGGGTCCCCCTAATCCTCCATTTTTCACACTTCCCCCCCCCCCCCCCCCCCCCGGGGTTTTAGGGCTCTATTATGTTCTCTTCTCCATAATTATAACAATAATTATTTATTATTAATTGTATTTGACTCCTGCCAGTGGTAAAGCTGGTCATCACTTGTTTGTTTATCTCCTCTCAGTTTCAGCTTAAAGGTGTTCCTGTTGTGACAGCAACAATTTTTGCCGTGGGGGGACTTGTTCTAAATGTAGTAGTTAGTACATAGAAAATATTTTTTATATTAATTCTATTAATATTCTTTTTAGAATAAATTACAGAAAATTCTCTTGTCTTTTGCTTTAAAAACAGAAAACACTCCTCACAAATAAAAGTACTCATAAAACTCTCTTACTTTTAAAAATTTATCACTTAACTTCCATGTAACTTATTTTTAACCATTTTGTCTATAATGTTTAATTTTATTTTAAAAAAAAGGTTTTATATTATTCGACAAAAATAAAATATTTTATGTTTTTAGCAAAAAAAAATTAAGAAAATTTTCTATATTTATGAAAATATAATTATTTTAAAATTTTTAGAAAAAAATATTATGAGATAAAATATAACTTTTTTTTGATTAAGGGGCAAATGGTCAAAAAAATTTATTTGGGGGCAAAGTGAAAAATTTTCAAAAGTTAGGGAGTTTAGTGAGTGATTTTATTTGTGAGGGGGATTTTCTATTTTTGAAGCAAAAGTCAGGGAAATTTTCTGTAATTTACCATTTTTTTTATAACTACATAGTAACTATTACAAATAAGAAAAAATATTTCTTTCAATATGAAAAACATTTTCCTTTATAAAAAAGGGAGAACGTTATCTGCAATAATTTCATGTTATGTCACTGTTGAGAATGTTAACAAATTTATGAAATAAAACTATTTTTTTATGACTAAAGATAATTTTTTTTAGTAAAAATATTTTATAAAAAAGAATATGATAAGAAAAGTATGGCCAAGTTAGTCCCCACTAAGCTTGATTATATATAGTGGGGGCCCCTCCATGTTGCTCGCTCTGCTTGAGTCTTGGCTCTATGCACCTCTGTAAGAGGCATCCTATGTACTCTTTTAAAGAGGGAAGAGGGGGAACCATGAAAAGTTCTTAAAATAAGGTTAAAGTTTAACATCGTGTGTAAATTTTAGGGTTCATTTACCAGGCATTAAGGCACCAGATCCCATTAGAATTTCGAAGTTAAGCGTGCTTGGGCGAGAGCAGTACCAAGATGGGTACCTCCTTAAAGTCATCGTGTTGTCAACCTTATAAGGTTGGAGGTCCTCGGAAACAGCCTCTTGACAAGGTTACACCCTGAAAGAGTAAGGCTGCGTACATCCATCCCTCCTAGACCCCGCTTGGGAGGGAGCCTTTGAGGCACTGGATCTGTTGTTGTATTATCATGTGTACACTTTGATTTTTGTTTATAATTAAGAGGGAGAGAAAAAATGCCAAGAGAAACAATGTGTTTTAGAACGTGTAAACTATGATATAGTTGAAATACATAAAGCTCAGTAAGATGAAGATCGTGTTTTGCCAAAGATTTCATATTTGAGAGCGTGGTTTAATTTGTAATTTGAAAAAGTAGGTTTTCAAAATCAATCTTTTCATAGAGATACATGAATTTTATGAAAGTTAAATTTGAAACACTTATTTAGTAAAATACCAAAGAGGGCACCAACACGCCGTCACTGGATCCCATGAGAACTACGAAGTTAAGCGTGCTTGAGCGAGAGTAGTACCAGGATGGGTGACCTCCTGGGAAGTCCTCACCTCAGGTTGGAGGCACTGGAAAACAGCTTCTCTTCAGGTTAACACCCTGAAGGGGGAAGGCTGCGTACATTCACCCCCCAGATCCTGCGTAGGCTGGAGCCCTTGAGACATTGGATATGTTTCTTTTATTTAGTAAAATGGAAATGAACATTTTTTTTTTTTTAATACATGGTCTTGAGAAAATAATTTTCAGAGCACCTGTGACTATATCCTCGATTCAAATTTGCCAAAAAAAAAAAGACTAAGATAATCATATTAAAACATCATTCTTAGTATATTAATTAAAAAAAATGTTATGTTGTATGAAATATAAAATGTTATGACCTATAATTTGCTTTATAAAATCATATAAGATTTTGCGTTGATCTGCGCATAAATCTCCAGGAATCTTGTTATACTTTCAAGCTGTTAACAAACCCAAAATCTGAGGGATATTTGGCATGATTCTCTGTCTCTCATTTCTTATTTTTCAAAAATTAAAACTAGACTTTAAAAATGATTTCTTTTTTACTTTTGATTTTATATATTTTTTTAATATTCTAAAGATTAAAAATCGGAAATTGAAAACCATAACAAACCTAAAAAGTTGAGGAAAACGAAACAAAAGAAAGCAAAAGGGAAGAGCCAAACTATTTCAAAATTTGATTTGGATTCCAACAAACAAAATCAAAGATCTATACAAAGCTTTTCTACCAAAAATTAGCATCTATACATACTTTGCTTATAAGCATAATCATCATCATCATCATCATTTTAAACCGCCCAAAACATATGCAAATTTTAATTAATTAAAACAAAACTTCATCCCCAAAACTCACTTTCAAACACACACACATCTCACTTGGTTGTCTGTTCATCTTCCATCCCCAAACCCCCTTTCCTTCCTCCCCATCTTGTAACTTATTATCCCTGCAACACCATTCCATCACATTACATTAGAAACGTTTAATACGCTAAAATGCTCGATCTTGGGCTTCTATGTGGAGCCCGGTTTCGAGTTAAAAATGGGATTTTTAGAATTGGGCTTTGTCTATGGAGTAGAGGGTCCAGAAATATTTATATATGTTTAGAGTAGTGTTATTGCCCGAACAATTTCAACATAAAAAGACTCCAAAAAAGTGTCTTGGCTATATAGCTAGGCTATGCTTATAATAATGTCTCTAATCTAGGGTATTAAAGTTATGAAAACATATGAATTATACATGTTACAATGCATAACAATTTGATGGAAACAACAAACAAATATACAATTAGATCAAGCAATATAATCACCTTGAAACCGTGGCTTTTGAGGTTTGCAACTGGGAGGATCCTCAAACAAAGAGAGAGAGAACTGCTTATGAGCCATACCAATATCAAACAAGATAACCCCAGAAGCAGGATCATTCACCAGAATATCCTTAACCGGCAACCACAGAAACAACTCTTCCTGAGCCAAACCCACCACACCCAGAAGCTCACCATAAGTCAAATTGGCTCGAACCACACTATCAAATAACACCCGGTTCTCAAACTTGGCTAGACATGGACCATCCAAGAAGACCTCAAGCTGACCATCTGGGTTCAAAGTGTAGGACTTTACCTCTTTGGGTAAGAGCCCAGCAGGAAGACCCTTGCTTTTGAGGAGATCATGGACAGTCATGGAAGATGAGAGGGTAAGAAGAGAGAGAAAGAGGAGAGAGAAAATGGGGTAGCGAAGGATCGCCATTAGAGAGAGAAAGGGCGGTGAGATTTGTTAAGGAAATTAAGGGGGGAAAAGGGTAAGGCTTTTGATTTGTTTATATTGGGGGTGGGGGGAGCGTTGATTGAGGGGTGTGGATTTGTTTTTTACTTTGTTATTTACGGCAAATGTTTCTAGAGTTCGTAAAGTGTGATCTGATCCGATGACCTGACCTATTTGATCCGTCATCCAACTCGACCCAACCCTAACCCAAAAATTATAAAGTTTATTGTAACTCGAACTCGAAAATGAACCGATCCAAATTTGATCTGACCCTAAGTTGACCCGATCCAACCTGATCCGAAGTCCGAAATGACCTGACATGGGATGATCTGAGATCCGAACCAGACTCGTCCTATATCCTAAAATGACCCAACTAGAAATCTAATTATAGTCATTGTGTTTTGTAGTTTTAGTTATAAATTTCAAGATTGAATAAATATATTATCAAAATAACCTAATCGGTCAACCTAAAATCCAACCTAACCTGAAGTTGACCGGACCCCGAGGATGACCTGACCCAAGTCTGACCCAACCCGAATTTAACCCGACCCGAGATGGACCCAATGTTGCATTAACCCGACCCGACCTAACAACATTGTCCGGTTTAAATGTTTGTGTACTTTGCTTATTGTTTTAATTAAGTTTTCTTTTACTTTAGTTGGATTGATTTTGTCCTTATATAAATGATATTGTATCAATTTAGGCCTCGCTTGGTTGCCGCGTAAATTGAAGTACTGTGGAAAATTATATTTATCAGGAATTCAATTTCTATGTCAACTTTTCAGGAAGTAGGAAAACATGTTTGGTTGCCATGATAAGAAATAGAAACTTCCTTCGAAAGACTAGTTAAAAATGAAGAAATTAGAACCTATAGTTCCTGCGTTTTGAAAGAATTGCAATTTCAACTTCCTTTATTCTGTCTACTTTCTACATATCAAACAAAAGCCAAAATCTGCGCTTCCCATGAGTTTCTACTTTCCGCATCTACTTCTTGCATACCAAATGAGGCCTTAGTTATTGGAGTAAAATTTATGCTAAATCGTTCATGAAATTTTTAATGGTGCGGTCATGGATTGGGTTAAATTAAGTCAATAGTGGGATTTATAATTGGTTACTTGCATGTATCGTGATTGTGTTGTTAAATATTATATCATTAACTTGACTTTGACTTGGCCATGGGACTAAACTCACACAATACAAATTGGAGAGGAACTAAATTGACATAATTAAAGCTACAAGAACTAAATTAACATAATAAACAAAGTATAAAGACCTTTAGTATAAATTATAACCATTTTTCTATTATGTTAGTTTGTTTTTGTATAATTTATATGGCTTGAATTTAGTTTTAAATTGAAATTAAAGTTAAGACAATTACAATTTTTAATGGCTTGGCTCTATTGGATACAACTACTTCTAGGATTTCTCATGTGAGTCTAATAAAAAACCTACATTAGTGGCTACTTCACCAAATGCACATTGATTTTCAGATGGGACTGCACTTGAACTATGTGTATCTCATATAATTCGGTGAAATTTAACACTAACCTAGTATAAAAATATTTGCTAACTCAATTTAAACGCATCCATGACTTCACCATTAAAACTTTGTCATAACTTAATGCGAATTTAGTTCTATGTGTTTTTTGGTCAACAATTTAGTTCTATGTTGGTCGTGGGTCGTAGTGGTGGGAGTGCATCATTATGGTAGTGACTCATGGAGTAAGGTCCATGGTAGGAGAGTGATGAGTGTGACAGACCTTGGTAGTAGAGGCGTAAACGAGCCGAGTTGAGTCGAGCACTCTCTTATTTAAACTCCAGCTCGATAAGACTTATCGAGCTCGAGTTCGAGCTAAGCTCTTATCAAGCTTTTCCAACTCTTGTTAGAGCTCGGTTCGATAAGATTTTAGTAGGTTCAATACTTAGCTTGGCAGCTTGCTAGGCTTATTGAGCTGAGTCGAGCTCATTCTTGAGCCGAGTAGAGCTCATTATTGAGCCCAATCGAGCTTAAAATCGAGCCGAGCTTTTTAAGTTACCATTGAGCCAATATCGAACCACTTTCAAACCAATATCAACTGTTAACGAGTCCTTAACAAAATTTTAACGAGCTCTTATGGAGCCCCTTAACAAGGTCTTGTCAAATTATTCACGAGAGTTACCGAGCCGAGCACCCCATGCTCGAACTCAGCATGTTAAGCTTATTAAGCCTGCTCAAACTCATCTCGATAAGCTACTAAGCCCTCACAATGAACACAAATGAGCTGTAATCCATTTCAAACACGAGTACTTCATCGAACATTCCGTTCGTTTACACCCCTACTTGGTAGTAAAAAGGTGGTGAAGTGAAAGGAGATTCTGACAGTAAAGACTAAAAGTAATATAATCTTTTTAAAACATCATTCTCAATAATTTATAAAAACGATCCAATTTTACATTTTTTTCTGTTAATCAAACACAAACTTGACAATCAAGTAGCATTTTTACACTAATTTAAACTGGTAAAAAGTCGATCAAAATGCATAAATTGTGGGGCTCAAAATTGTAAAACCACATATAAAATTAACCCCAATTGATGCAAATATTAAAAGCCACAGTAGAAACAAAAAGCAATGGCGTGAATCATGGAGGTGGTGGCGAAGAGAATAATTGTTTGTTTCTGAGTTTTTTTTTAACTCTTAATTATCGTATATACTGTGGGGGTTACCTATTTTCTTGGGATCGATTCTCTGCAGCTTCTTTATAATAATATCTATGCTTAGTTTATTGCGCATATTATCATTATATAAATTATATTTTATAACTTTTTTTTAGGTTTTCTTTGATAATTAACGACAAAATTGTAATATAGAACATGTCACTTGTATAAACAAGACTTAAGTCAACTTGTATTAAAATGGGGATCAAAGCAAAGACAGTGACAAGCAAAAACCAACATGCGCTATATAACTGCATCCACCATCAAAGACAGTGGGATTAACATCTTAAAAAGTAGTTATCTTTTATTTAAGCACACGGACTTTTAATTTTTCGAAAGATCATTTTCAAATGTAGAAAGAATTTTAATAAACCACCAACATCAATGCTGTTAAATTATATATTTTAATTTCACGTGTGCAGCGAACAACTATTATTTTGAAGGAAAGACGAAGTTTGCACCTAAGTCAAAAGATGCCCAAATAAATAAATTTGAACGATTGACAAATCTCTCGAAAACCCTAAAAGAAAACAAGTTGCTCAAAATCATCTAAGTAGTCCATTAAAACCACAGCTCGGACCATTTAGGTGGCTCAAAAGAAGTTAATACACAAGCTTATTATCCAATCTTTCACCTTTCTAGAAAATGAATCTATATTTCAAACCTGTAACATAACTAATGAAGATTAATTCATTATACATTAAATTGTTTTTTTTTAACATTATATATATTAAATTTTTTACAATGATATAAATTATACAACATTCTCTATATAAGAACACCAACATATTACTCAATGGAAAGGATAAGTGACCCCCTGGGAAGTCCTCGTGTTGCCAACCCTGTCCGGCTGGGGGTCCTCGGAAATAGCCTCTTGCTAGGGTTGCACCCTGAAGGGGGTAAGGCCACGTACAGCCATCTCTCCCAAACCCTGCTTATACGGGAGTCCTTAAGGCACTGGGTATGTTGTTGTTGTTGGAAAGGATGAGTTGGGAACTTAAAAGTGAAGCAACATATGTGAATGAGAATTTTGGGATTAAAGAGCCTCTAACTTGTTGATCATACCAAATGATGCCAGATTAAGAGGGATCGGCTAAAACTTGTTGATTCTGCGATAACCTAAAAGAGGAGCTATGCAATTTTTATTAAATAAAATAAAAACTACAAAGATCAACTAAAACAACAATCCATAAAATTATTCAATTCATCAAAAAGCTTCCACAAACTATAAACTAATGACTTATTTATAGACGTACAAAACTCTGCTCATAATAATAATCTAATTCTAAGAAATAATCATACTTTAAATCAAACTCTAGTTCTTCTAATAATAATATAACTCCAAAACTCTAAATCCAATTACATAATTCAATAAAACTAAACACTAATAAATAAAGTTCTAATTATATCATAATTAAAACTCCTTTTATTGTCTTGATTTAGTTATTTCGATCCCTATCTGCATCAAAAAGTTTCTTATCCGATAGAATAGCTTAACCACTACTCTAAATCAATAACTCGCTTACAAACAAAAAATTGTCCTAAGTATGCGATAACCATAAGAAAAGAAAGTATTGTATATGTACAAATTTTGACTAATAAATAAAAAAAATATATTATTAAAATAAAAACTGTTATTATTAAAATAATAATATAATTTATAAATAATAAAAATTACAGCATTACTATAAAAATCATAGTATTATCATGACAATAATAATTTTGCAGAACGAATAACGTTAGGTTAAATAAAAATACAAAGTTATATGTATGTGTGAGGACCGGTCCAGTTAAGGTAAAGAATCTGGTGACCTAAATTGTGTAAGCATGTGGGTCCCACGCTCGTGACTGGTGGTCCCCGCCTTTTAATTATGACCCCCCAAGAACGAAAAATAGCCTAGCACTTATTACTCTTTTTTTTTTTTTTTTCTTTACTTATATATACTTGACCACTTACATACTTGTCGACTATTTATTTATAATAATTTTTCTATAAATTTTACTTCGTAATACTTGATGAGTATTATATATTGCTCTAATACTATATTTATCTCATGCTTCAAGGCTACTATACTCCAATAATGACACGCTTCTCAGTTTAGAAATCCTAGAAAATAGCCTCTCTTCAGGGTAGCACCAAAAAGAGGAAGGCTGCATATATTCACCTCCAAACTCTGCTTATGCAGGAGCCCTTTGAGTATTGAGACTGTTGTTGTTATGTGTATATATATATTAAAATATAAAAAGTATTTTTAAAAATTTAATTGATTTTATTCTATGAATTAAATATTTAGTTTTATATATATATATATATATAAATATATTTCATATATACTGATGACATTTTATGTCACATGACTTGGCAAAATCACTTTCTTTTCATGCACAATTGATTGTACGAGTCTGTTCAAAAAAAAAAATTTGATTGTACGAGCATGCATGTGCTTTTCTTTGCCTTCCTTGTTTTTTACACCATTTGGGCCAGGCATTCTAATATATATATATTTTTTTTATTAACATCAAAAATTTCTATATTGTGTCTATTATATTAATATATTATTTATATTTTAAATTATATTAATTTAATTCTTATATAGTTGATATTATATTAATTTAGTTCTTAAAGTAAAATTTATATTAAGTTATTAATAAATTTTTAATTTTTTAGTCTTAAATTAGGTCCATAAGTGAATTTATGCTGGATTACTTGCATCTAAGGTAATTCTGTCTTAAAAATGACGTCGATAACTTAATTTAATTTTGACCAAAATGACTAAATTGACACAATAAATCATAGATGAACTAAATTTATATAATTAAAAATATAAATATTAAATTGATATAATAAGAAAAAATTTCATGTAAATAACCTTTTTCTTTTGCTTTTACACTTACAAATGTTCTATGATAAACTTTTTCAAGTCATTATTGCATTTTTTTAACCATTAGAAAAACAGAAGATATTTGCATAACTTACAAAACCATTTATTGCCCTTTACTACAGGCCGATATGGGTTAGATCCGTCCATAACATAGGTTGGGCTAGGTTGGGAAGGGGGGGAAAAAATCTCTAACCTAGTTCGGCCAGTGACACAGGTCTAGGACAAGTCAAGTCGGGTCGGGTCGGGTTGGGTCGGGTCAGGTCGCGGGTTAGACGCGATGTAGTCAGAACCGGGACTTTTTTACCCTTTTTTCTTTTTTTTTTATATGTCAAAATACTTTTTCTAATTCACAAAATACAATAAAATAAATATACTATACAATTAATAATACTTATATTTATAAAATATTAAACATAACAAACATATATAATAAATAAATTGTAACTTAAAAATAAATTATAAATATTTTTATAAAATAATTGAGAAATTGTTTTATTTGATTAGACATGTGAAATAATGACTTGCCATCATTTTACATCTCTAATCACAATAACTCTTGAAAATCACAAGGGTTAACTCGTGTCATAACACAGGTTCGACCTGTTAGGACTCGATAACTGGTTGTTACCGGATCAGACTTGTGTTTGACACGAGTCAAAACTGTGTCAGACACAGGTTAGAATCATGTCAGACATGAGTTAAAACGGATTTGTGTCACCCGTACAGGTCAGGCCGGGTCCGAGTTTGATGAGAAAAAAGGTGACCCGTGGCCCCGCCCGTTACAAGAGATGGGTCGACCTGTGTCGGGTCATGGATCAACCAAGCTGTTGGCCACCTCTACTTACATATCAGTACTCTTATGCTTGGCATATTAATTTTTTGGTCCATATATTTTGTGAAATAATTTTTTACTCTAAAGGTTATATGTATTTAATAAATTAGTCTAAACAACAGTGAGAAAAGATGTAAATTTTACTTGACTATCCGCTCACTATTCTCCTCCTCCTACACATGAACTGCAATTTTGTGACATTCCTAATGAAGAATAATAGTTGGAAGAGGGATTTATTTTGCTCCTCTATACACTACTTTTTAAACTAATTTATTAAAAATATATAATTTTTTGGATAAAAATCTATTTAAAAACATATAATTTTTTGGATAAAAATCTATTTCATAAATTTTATAAAATAAAAAAATAATATACTAAAAGTTAAAATAATAATATGTAATTCACCATAAAATTTAAAAGATTTATAAATGAACATGCATAGGGTATTTAAAAAAGGGAAAGTAGCAAAATAGTATATTTTGGTCTCTTCGGAGGCATCCGATAAAATTGAAAAAAAATAGTATATTTTGAAAAAAAAAAAGTTTTAAAAAGTAATTCATGATTATTTAGCAAATTAATCTATTTTATCAGTAAAAATTATGAGCACCAGTTTAATTAGTAGGTTATTTACGTTTTAGTACTTCAGCGTTTTTAGAAATAATAAAAAGAACCATAACCTCTTTGAATTATTAAAAAGGTCTCTTAGTTTTTGTCGTATTAATAAAAAGGCCACTCACCAGTGTGATGAAGTCATTTTTTATCGACAGAGCTGACGTGACAATTACTTTTTATCAATGCTTCAAAAAAATGATATAACGTACTCTTCAACATTTTTATTTTCTTTACTTTATAAACACGAAATTTAAGATATTTTATTATATAAAAACTATTTGTTTTTGCTTAATTTATTTCAACATATTGTTGTTATAGCGTACTTTTATCATTTTACTATAGTATTAATAAAACCGTAACTGTTACACCATATTTGTCAACTAAAAATAACATTATCATGTCGAAAATGGACCTTTTTATTAATACGATAAAAACTTAGAAATCTTTTTATAAAAATAATTAGAAACCTTTTTAATAATTTAAAAAGATCATAATTATTTTTATCATTTTTAAAAACAACACGGTACTAAAATATAAATAAGTTACAAAATAACTCTAGCGTATATAGGTTACTTTCAAAAATTTTATTAAAAATAATATTTTTGCTAAATCAGTCAAAGTAAAAAGGGAAATGAATAAATAATGAAGCAGCCTAATTATTGCATTTTTAATTATTGCTGTCTTGAGCACCTAACTTCCATAAAAGAAGACACATTACTCTACTGTATTTGGCATGTTTATAATTATATCTTCTCTATTTTTTAGGAAAATTTTTCTTCAAAGACAAAATTAAAATTGTTTAAAATGTAAATTTTTAATAGGAGAAGTTGAGAATCATTTTTTAATTTTTCACATTATATTAAATAACTTAGAAAATAATTTTTCAATTAAGCAATGGTATATGTATATAATTTATTTAATCTAATTATATACTCAATTATATATGTTATAAATTCATTAAAGTATTGTTAAGCAATTATTTAATACCGTTTCTATGGTCTAGTTATATGTTGCCACATCATTTTATAATATATATATATATTGTATTTTCTATCCAAATATCGATTTTTTCAAAGATTGTATATCATTATTTGATATTAGTATATAAAATAATTTGTAAATATAAGTGGACTTTGTTTTGTATCTAAATTTATATACCTAGAAAAATCACAAAGTGGTATTTGTAATACAGAATCTTCATGGATTGAATAACCCAACTCGAACATTTTTAGATCGAATACCCTAATTTTTTGAATCGGGATTGGATCATATTATCGATTTTTTTAATTTATAGAAATGATTTACACCTATAATTTTTTATCAAACAATAAGAAAAATTATAGAAAATATAAAAAGACGACCTTAACGTGAAGCATTTTCCAAGTTGTATGTGGTATGGCAGTTAGGCTACCCACTCCTAAAGCATTGGGTCTTGAATTCAAAATTTATTTATCCTCTTACTGAAATATTAGTGATATTTTTTAGGGCAATGTTATACAATCACTGAAAAAAGCTTTTTTGAAATTGAAAAACTAATAGATTTTCTTATCCTAAACCTAGTTTTCAATGGAAAACAAATGGAAAAGCCAGAGAAGGAGAAGGAAAATTAAAAATTAAAAATAAAAATTATTTTTGATGTGAATCACCAAATTATTAGAAGAGAAAAGAGAATGATTCAACGGTCTTTTCTAAATTTTATTGCTAAAGCTAATAAAAAATTGGAGAAATAAATTCAATCTAGCTTTCAACAAGAAAAGAGAGAAACACAAAATAACATTTTAAAATTCAATTCAAGCTGCTGTAAAATCTGGACCTAGGGGCTTAATGTAGGTAGCCAAACCTAACCGATTGTGGGCCCAGTACGAATGCTTTGGGCTGTCACTAGGGATGACAATAGGGCGGATACAATTTGTTACTTGCGGATATCCGTCTCATTTTGGGGTGGGTAGCGGGTACGGATTGAGTGTATCCACCCCATATCCGCTGCAGGTAGGAGGCGGGTACGGGTATATTGTTGTACTCGTCCCGCCCCGCCCCGCTCCATATCCGCCCTACCCTGCCTTATAATTTTCAAATTAAAAAATATGTGTTTAATTTCAATTATCTAAATTATTTTTCAATGTTATAAGAAAATATAACATGAATTTTTAAAAATAGTATTAAATAATTAATATGTGTAATTGTAGATAGTCGTTTTGTACCCATATTAGGATTGGTACAGGACGAATAATGGATACCCGTCGCATACCCTCAGATAATGGCGCGGGTATGGATATGGGTTTGTACTCGACGGGGCGGGTATGAGTATCTACTTCATATCCATGGTGGATAGTGGGACGGATACGGGTATAAATTTGGGTGGCGGGTATAGATACGAAGGATGCACCCCCCATATTTGTCCCGTTCCGTCCCATTGCCATCTGTAACTAGGTGGTCTTGGGCTGATACAATAACGCGGCCCAAGTCGGGTATATGCCCCACGGCCCACGACGGCCTGCTACTGTGCTGTATTTTGGGCCGTGTCTTTGGGTGGACTTTATAATTCAGGCTGAATTGCGTCAGTGTTATATTAATAAATAAGGTAAATTACAGAAAATTTTCTGTCTTTTACTTTAAAAATAGAAAATCTTTCTCATAAATAAAAGCTCTCACAAAACTCCCTTACTTTTAAAAATTTATCACTTAACGCCCAAGCAACTTATTTTTGACCATTTTGCCCTTAATGTTTAATTTTGTTTTTAGAAAATGATTTTATATTATTAGATAAAAGTTAAATATTTTATATTTTTATATAAGTTCAAAAGATAAAATATATTTTTAAAATTTTTATAAAAAAATATTATGAGATAAAATATAATTTTTTTTTGTTAAAATGGTCAAAAAAAAGTTATATGGGGGCAAAGTGAAAAATTTTCAAAAGTTAGGGGGTTTAGTGAGTGATTTTATTAGTGAAAGGGATTTTTTGTTATTAAAGCACAAATTAGGAGAGTTTTCTATAATTTACCGTAATAAATATACCTTATTATGTGCCATGCTCTTCCATTCTTTGCTGTCACTTGTCCCTTTGTATTAGAAATTTGTGCACATTATATTCCCAAAAAAAAAAAATAATAATAAATAATTTTGTGTACATTATTTTCAACAAGCACGGGTCGAGGCCGCAACCAACCACTGGACAAAATCAAACCGAAATACATTCAAGAGTTCATTGGATAGAGAACACCACCAATAATGATTACTAGCAATATCAAACTGAAGCTTAGCAATAAAATGGGCGACCCTGCTATAGGAACGAAAAATTCAAGAAAAAGAAAACGACCTAAAAGGAGCTTCAAGCATCCAAAATTAACAGTAGCTTGTGTAGTCTCAAATGTTCCTCTACTTCTTCTTGCAAGCAGATCTACAAACTAATATGGTATTAGAGAAGTTGGACGATCATCGGCTTTAGTTTGTCCTCTTATGTCCTTAAAAAGAGGGGCGTATTTGAATTTGTTGTGCGTTGGATTTAGTTCTCCATTGGACTGGAGAAGGCGAGAGGTGCGATTGAAGATGAATCACATGCAAGGTCGAGTGTTGAGAATTTCCACGTGTGAGACTAGTAAAAATCAGACATTCAAGTCGTGAGAGAGAATAAATCAATATATAAATCTTGTAAGTTACTCCACGTATATGTAAGTTGGTTTTAAGATGAAACCTTATTTAGACTTATATGTAGATTTTATATATTTCAATTTCGTGGGTTGGAATAAAATAATGCTAATTTAGGAGAGTAAACAAATTGAATTAGGTGTTCTATATTCCAACTCGAGTTGAGTAAGTTCATTTAGCTTAAATTCGGGGCAAGGTATACTTAATTGCCCTAGGCCTAGGCCCCTATCATAGTTTTTTTTTTGAAGGCATGCATTGTCTTCTGTGAGTGCTTCTCCTAGATTTACCCTATTCTGTTCAAACTTGTTGGTTTATTTTCTCGTATTGTTATTACTTCTCCAGTACCGTCCATTAGCTTCTTCCAGTCTACATTTTGTTTCTCTGTATTGTTATAGTCTGCTATAAACTTTTATGTATGTTGACTTAAGTTTCGCGTTTATGGGTGTGCCTATTTTTGTATTGCGATTCTTGTCGCTACTTATCGAAAGAAAAAGAAAGTATAGTTTTTAAGTTTCTCGGATAATCTGTCAATGTGCTGGGCCTATTGAACTGGGCTTTGTAATGACATTCTGTGTGTAAACGGACTGGGTCTTGTCTTGTTTACAGATGCCAAGTATGGGCTTGGCTGATGGGGTGTGATTATACATCAGAGGAGCACTTTGTAATTTTTTTTTTTGGGTAATTTGTATCTGATATAAATCTTCTTAATTCTTATTGCTAAAATAAGAAACGAGGAAGGAAAATATATTGTTTAATCTTATTCTCACTCTAACTAGACCTAATATAATCATAAGATAACTCAAACCCTAAACCTAATTTATGATTTAGTAAAAATAAACCCCAATAAATAAAACCTTTATTAAATAAAAGACTTAAACCTAATTAAGCTTAAAAACTCTAATTAAATTATAATTAAACTATAAAGCTTCTGAATCTGGCATCCAATCTCTGCTATAACTCTCGTGTGGATTAGACAGTCCAAAATTGCCCAAACAGTTGCCTGAAAACTCCTTTTCATATAATTGCGATTCTAACCATTTTCGCATTCTGTTTCCTTTTCTTCTCGTCTTAATTGTGTTATTTTCGTCCTCATTATGCTTTATTTGGTGCACTTTTGTTGCAAGATATATCAATTGTACTTTTTTTTTGGTAATTAATAGTTATTGACGTTCAGCCACCAAGGCCTTGCCTTAGTGGTAGGAGGCAAGTGAGGGGACATAGTGTTGCTTTAGGCAAAAAGATTTGGAGTTTGATTCCCCTCTTGAACCTCTCCATGAGGAATCCCTGACTTAACTGATTTATGTGATATGTGGGTCGTTGCACGAGTTGAGGTTTACCCGGTAACCGGGCAAATCCTACTAGCTAGGTAAGACAAATTTTGAATTAACTAAAATATCATATTGAATACATATTTTTCGTATTTTCAGTTATTGATTTATATTTCATAAAATATAGAATAATAATTGGATATCAAAAATTATTTAAAAAATTCAGTAATTCCGATTTAGTATAATACCGTAACAAATTTGTTTTTTGGGGGGTGATTTTGGCTCTATATGATTTTTAAGTCCAAATATCCTATAAAAGTACAATCGATAATTTACCTGTTAAATATTAAATTAACTTTGTTATTTCGTATAATGTTGGTATTACTACACTCATTATACCTATTTGAATTTAGTATTCATCCTATAATCTAGCGTAATTTTCGAGATTTTACTATCAAGGTTACGCAATTTTTGATGTTAATGGTGACATCAAAAAAATAATATCTTGGAGGCCTGTAAATAGGGTTTAGTTTTAATTATCTTTGCGTCTTGGAGAAAAGTATCTTAAAAGGACATTAAATTCAAGAAATAAGTAGGGTCCCTTTTGAAATATTTTCTAACGAATGCCAATGCCTCTGATTCAGAAAACAGGAATAAGGTTCTATATGCTAAGGATTTCAGGTTAACAGTGTATGCCATGACCTATACTAGATCAAACTTAGCACGCCTTGTAAGTCTTCTTAGAAAAGAATATTGGAACGGCGTCAAATGGAACTTTGGATCTTGGCATTGTGTATGGACATAAGCAACAGTGGATTGACCCTAGTTAAGGGCTCGTTAAAAGCTTGTTAAGGGCAGTGGCGGAGTCACGTACAAGTGAGAGTGGGCAATTGCCCACACTGGAACATTATAATAAATTTAATTATATTGTATAATTACAAGTAATACAAAAGATAAGTGCCATATTCCGATAACAAAATAATAATTCCTATTATAGTTGACCCCACCGGCTTCAGGTGCTAGCTTTGTAATTGGTTAAGGACTCGATATTAGCTAAAAGTTTTTTGAAAATGGCTCGACAGTCTCAACTCAATAGCGAGCTTGGCTTGATAGCAAAATCGGCTCGATTTAGCTCGATTCGACTCGGTAACAAGCTCAAATTAGCTTGATTAGGCTAATAAACTAGGCCAAGTTGAGTCCAAACACATTAAAAGCTTATCTAATCAAGAGCAACAAAGGTTAGAAAGCTTGATAAGAATTTGGCTCCAACTCGAGCTCGATAAGTCTTATCAAACTTGAACTTGAACATAGGGTTGCTCGCTTGCTCGTTTACACCCCTATAGTTGCTCTCACATTATAGGCAATCCGTATGGAAATAATATCAATTTAGTCCTTGTACTTTTATTTGTGTCAATTTAGTCCCTGTATAATTGATATTCTGTCAATTTAGTTCTTAAATTATGTTAAATTTTTAATGGTTCGGCCATGGATTGAGTTAAATTGAGTCAAATGATGGATTTGTAGCGGGTTACTTGCATCTAATATGATTGTGCTATTAAAAATTACGTCTATAACTTAACTTGAATTAGACGAAGACTAATTGACACAATAAGAATTGTAGAGGGACTAAATTGACACAATTAATAAGGACTAAACTGACACAATGAGAAAAGTACATAATTTTTGGTCTAAATAACCTATTTTCAATTAGCCTTTACTTGCCCATCATGAGTAGGGGTGTAAATGAGCCGAGCCAGCTCGCGAGCCCTTGTAAGCCGGCTCGTCAAAAAGCTCGAAAGGCTCGGCTCGCTTCAAACTCGAGCCGAGCAGAGCCGGCTCGTTCAGCTTATTGAGCTAAGCCCGAGCCTAGTGAGGCTCGAGCTCATAAGCTCGCGAGCCTATACGAGCCCAAACGAGGTTTTTTTAATATAGTATTTTTTATTAAATATGACCCATGAAGCCAAATTTGAGTCTAAATGAGCCAAGCCTGAGCTTAAACGAGACCAAACGAGTCTAGATTGAGCTTAAATAAGCCAAAATATTGCAAGATTAATTCAAGCTTGCCGAGCTTAGATCGAGCCGAGCCGAGCCGAGCCCAAGCTTTTGACGAGACGAGCCGAGCTCGAGCTTGAACTTTCCGATCTTGGCGAGCTTCAAGCCGAGCCCGAGCCGAGCTTAATGCAAACGAGCCGAGTCTCGAGCTTGGCAGGCTCAGGCTCGGCTCAAATACACCCCTAATCATGAACGTGTCTTAGTTGACGGCGTCTACTACCCATGCGGTCATCGCCCATGAGTCAGGAGTTTAATTCTCGCTGAGGATATACTTATGACTTACCTATTCATGGGGTCTTGTGGGTTGTTTTCATGGGCCAGGGTTGGTTGAGGAGACCCAATTTCTCGCCACCAAAAAAAAAAAAAAAAAAAAAAAGTTAGCCTTTGATTACCAGCATGGCGTTTGTTTAATTCAAGAATGCTAGATGTTAGGATAAGAGACAAAAATGTTGAGACGGATCCTCCAGAATGTTATAATGTTTTTATTTTTGGGTCAATTGGACTTATAATATATGGTCTAGTGTATATAATTATTATAATCATATAACTTTTTTTAACACTTACAATCATATAATATAATTGGCTGATTTGTCTATATTCGAACAAACCTTTAAATATTCAAACTCAAAAGAAATTTGGTCCATATGAGAAAGTTGGCCAAATAATTAGTGGAATGTATTAATTTATAGACTCTAAGTGACTCAACTAGTAGGAATCTATCTTAATGTATAAAGTTTATTTGTTTTCCATGGTCATTCTTGCATCATCATTTATACGCATGCATATTGCTTATAACTCGATGTATGCATAGGCCACAACTTTCTAATAACGTAATTCAGAAATGATCTTAATTTGCTCGAGAATTATGGAATTGAGAGTTCAAGGGAGAAGAGAAACAGAGAGTTCAGAGAGAGAGAGAATTGAGATTCATTAATCTTCAAATATAGGGTTTATTTACCAGGCACTAATGCAACCGGATGCCATTAGAATTCTGAAATTAAGCATGCTTGGGCGAGAGTAGTACCAGGATGGGTGGCCTACTGGGAAGTCTCTGTATAGCCACCCTTATAAGGTTGGGGGTCCTCGAAAATAACTTCTTGGCAGGTTTACACCCTGAAGGGATAAGACTGCGTACATTCATCCTTTCCAGACCCCGCTTATGCGGGAGCCCTTGAAGCACTAGGTCTGTTGTTGTTGTTGTAATCTTCAAACATATCCTCCCAAATACAAGATCATTTCCTACACATGCTAGTTACAAGATACTACTAACTATCAACAAAATAACAGTGTCATGTTTCCGAGTCCTTCTTAGTGGTGTTTGAGGCTCTTACGGTTTTTGCTTGTATTCTTGTCTGTACTGTTTCTGTTATTTTGATTCCTGTCCTTATATGGATTGACTCAGGACTCGTTTGTTCGAGTTGCCAGTTTTGTATTGCTAATTATGGAGAAAAAAATCAACAAAATAACTCTAACTGAAATTGGCGCGCACTAGTAGAAATTTGCTGCTGACAAGTGCATCCCTGCATGGAGCACGCGCTACTACTTCCCTTAGTAATTCACACGCAATTCTCTTAATTCCCTGTATCATTTATCATATATAATTTTGATAAAATGAGCCCAACTTTATCTGAAAAATTGTCATGTCATGACAGGAAGCTTCACTTAAGCTGACATATGCCAATATACTTAACTTACGTAATGTAGAATACTTAATAACAAAAAGTTCACGAAATTTTTTGATAAGTAGTAATATAAAGTAAGGAAAGAAGTTTAAAGTAACCGTCAAAATATAGATGTAAAGCATTTTAATTGTGGAGGAAAATGAAGGCCCTTGGAAACAAAAAATATATTTCATTTTTCGTTTTCGATTTTTTTTTTTATCTCCAATTTTTCTCTTATGTTTTCTATTTCAAAAGCATCTTTAGGAGTGGAAAACCAGTAATAGTTTTCTAATAGAGGAAACTTAAAAATGTGTTCAAGTGATTCAAATTTTCATTTTTTCAAAAAATAAAATTATAAGTATAAGTAATACCTGCACATCTGCAAACCCGATAGTCAATCCGAATCCAATCCCAACAATTAGACTAATTAATCCGAAAATGATTTGTATATTCAATTCTTGAAAATTCAAGTTGATTTGGGTAAAGAAATACCACATTTTTATAGACACCATTGGACCATCTTATACAACGAGAATTTTTTTCTCATAGAAAAATCTACATATATTGTTATAGTCTATATTGCATTAGTTTTTGTAGTAGAATTAGTTGAATTTAGCAAAAATTTGCCGTATTTTGACGTAGTATAAGGTGATAAAATTTTATCTAGGATATCTTATTTTATATATTAAAATAGGAAGGTACTGACTTTAGAGTATTTTCCTATTTTATATAGCTTTGAGAGTTAAATTTTTTTATATTACTTTTTATATATATTTTAGTGATATTTGCATTGACCTATAATACGAAGCAATATGTTTGATGAAAAATATTTTTATAAAATCATACAAGAAAACATCGCAATCAGGAAAAAAATTTTCCTTTGAAATAACCGATGGAAAACCTAAGTATATTTTGTCAAATATTAATTTTTCTATTTTATACGTTTTCATTTTATCAAAACGATGGATCAATTAGATTTTAATTTTTCTTAAAAAATATTTTTTTAGAAGAAAGCCATTCCTAAAATCTACTTTTTATCCTAAACAAACGGAGTATAAATTACTATTTTTCCTTGTTGAGAAAGTCATTTATCCTTATTCTTTTTAACTCTTATTGGAGATGGCCTTAGATAGGGCCCTATAGAGGGCTAGCATAGGGATATTAGAAGATCCGGATGGAGTAGAGGAGTCTTGGTCTCTACCCTATCTAGCCCTATCCCTTTCTCACCCTATCTCTTTTTCTCATCTTCCTCTATCTATAGCTCGTTCTTTTTTTTTTTCTTGTCTTTTTCTCACTTATTTGTGTTCGGTGCATTTTTTTTTTTTTTTTGAAAATAAATGATGCTTCTGATGCTTCTCCTGTTCCCAGGTTTTGGGTTGATCGATGCGGACGAACTTTCTAGGCCAAGGGTCCTCGGAAACAGCCTCTCTTCATGGTAGCTCTCTGAAGGGGGAAGGCTACGTATATTTACCCTCCCCAAACCTTGCTTTTTGCAGGAGCCCTTGGTGGCACTGGGTTTGTTGTTGTTGTTGTTCTTTTTAACTCTTATTGACAATATCTAATATTTCAAAAATACTAATTATAAACTAGATAAATTATAGAAAATTCACCTGATTTTTATCTCAAAAACAAGAAATCCCCCTCACCTTTAAACATGACACTTAACCTCCTCACTTTTTAAAAATCTATCACTTTAACCTCAATTAATGTTTTATGACCATTTTGTCCCTCAAAAGTGATGGATTAAGTGTTTAATTTTATTTTTTAGTAAAAAAAATAAGAGGATTTTATATATTTATAAAAATAATAATTTTAATTAATCACGGCAGCATTATTATAGGTTTAGAAGATGAAAAACTAATTTTAAAATTTTCATAAAAATATTATAAGATAAAATATAATGTTTTTTTTGTTTAAGATACTTTTAGAATTAGATTAATAAATTTAATTTTAAAATGTATGAAATTAAAAATTTGAAAGCAAATTATGGAAAACAATTTTTTGTTAAAGTTTGAAAAAAAAAAAAAATATTTTTTAACTTTAGTTTTTCAAATTTTTCCCCAAAAAATTATTTTTTCATAATTTATTTTCAAATTTTAATTTCTTATATTTGTAATTTTAAATTTTCTTTGTAACTTATGAAAATTTAAAAATATTTATCATCTTCTAAATTTATAATGTCATTTTAAAATTAATTAAAATAAAGTAATTATTTATTTTATAAATATATAAAATCTTCTTATTTTTGCTAAAACATAAAAATACAAAATCTCCTTAAAAAAATAAAATCAAATACTTAGCTCCTCACTTTTGAAGGGTAAAATTATCATAAAAAATTTAATGGGGGCCAAGTGATAGGTTTAGTATTTAGTTTTAAAGGAGGAGGGAATGTATAATTCACCCTATAAAGTTTATAAAAACTAATCATTTAATATTTTAATTGAATTCAAATTATTTTTTATACTTTATATTTGGTACGTCATCAATTCATAAAAATAAAAGAGTACATAAATTTCAACAAAATTTGAATATAATAATATATAATAGGGTTATTAACATTAAAGGTCTATGTACTTTATCAATTGTATCAATGAAGTCCTTGTTCTTTTAATTGCGTCAATTTAGTCCCAGAACAATTTATATTATGTCAATTTGGTCCATATAATAAAACTTGTGTTAAGTTTTTAATAAATTTCTAATGATTTGGCGATAGATTAGATTAAATTGAGTCAATAGGTGGGTTTGTAGTGGGTTACTTGCATCCACATGATTGTCCCTTTAAAAATTACGTCAATAATTTAACTTAAAGTTGACAAAAGGACTAAATTGACAGAATATAAATTGTAGAGGGATTGCATTGACACAATATAAATTCTTGTTTGCTTTTGCCTTTTGTTCTTGCTGCTATGCCCCATGTGTACATGCAACATACTTACATACTTGCATGAGTATTTGCTTATATGATTAATTATCTGTATTCATACATGCCACGCATGATATCTAGGCCTTACATGCTTCCTTGCATGCTTCTAATATGCTCCCTTCATGTTTCATACTTCCTCCTTTCATGCTCTTTATACAGGTTCTTTACAACCTCTCAACTATCAGGTCGGGGGTCCTCAGAAACAGTCTCTTGTTAGGGTCTCACCTGATGGAGTAAGGCTGCGTACATCCTACCCCCCAGACAGCGCGCAAGCGGGGGAGCCCTTCCCCCGCTTGTGGCACTGTGCAGTTTGTTGTTGTTATTGTAAAAGTATAAGGACTAAATTGACATAATAAAAAAAGTAGAAGGATCTTTTATATAAATAACCCTATATAATAGTATATTTTTAAAATATGAATTTATTATTATATATATAGCCATTTTATCCAAGGATTAAGGACTCCTCTACAAAAATCCAACAGCCGCAAGCACTCACCGGCGACGCCATGTTGACAGCAGCGGATCCTGCCAATTCACCGTTGATCTCACCGGAGAACACATCCAGCGGCGTGGAAAGGCTCACCATAGACGAAGTGCTAACCAAATATTGCGGTGAATTCGGGAGATGGCAAATGAGGCACTTATACTCACGAGCTTGGCATGGGCACTGGAGGCATTTCTCACTATGGTGATGATATTTGCAGAACGTGAGCCCAAATGGGTCTGTACTGGGCCGGGCTGTAAAGGGTCCGTTGGGCTGGGAGAAGGGAGCACGTGCGAGATGGAGGGAGGCACGTGGGATTGGGTGGGTGGGGCGGGGAGTTCGACGGTGGCAGAGTGGGGGTTGGTGTGTGGGGAGAAGTATAAGGTTGGGTTGGTTCAGGCTTTATTCTTTGCCGGCGGTATGATTGGTACGTATCTTCTCTCTTCCATATGTTCATGTTTTTATCCCTTTTTTTTCATACATAGCTAAAGTATCACAATACAAAAGCTGACATCGGCAACTTGCAAAGTAGGATAAGAAGTTCACCCAAAGATGGAAGAGGCAAAAGCAACGAAAGGATAAAAAAAGCAAAACGAGGGAAACAATATATTGTATTTATGATAGAATATATTGTTGAATATTATGTAATATGATGTATCCTTAAGATATTGTAATTCTTTTTATATATATACACATGATCCCCTCTATTCAGGTGTGTGGAGTATTCAGTTTACATGGTATCTGAGCTTTGAAATAAAATTTTCTCTTTTTCCGCCCTAGGGTTGCCGTCACCCCCAATCTCCTCGTTTAGGGTTTTTCTCTTTGTTGTCACACCTCTCTTCTTCGTTTAAGGTTTTATCTTGTGTTCTAATGGCAGCAGACAGTTCCTCTCCCTCTTCTCAAATTAATGATTCTACTTCTTCTATTGTTTCTCACACGCTCATTGCTCTCACATTTCGCAATATCAAAGATTTTGTTACTGAAGTTCTTAATTATGAAAATTAACAATTGTGGGGGTACAACTTTTTATTAATGCCCCCAAAGGTCATGGTATGATTGGGTATATTGATGGCACCGATTCACGCCCATCTCTTGGAGAACTTGGTTATGATCAATGGTGCCAAATAGATTTTCTTCAGTTAAACAAAAGCATTTCAAAAACATTACCAACAATCTAATTGGAACACACAACAAAGCAAGAAACAACAAAAACACTAACTCTGTGCAAAAACTCGAAGAGCTAGACTACCTACTCCTATCTCCAAAGCAAAAATGCTTAATTAAGGGTTAAGACAGCCATAATGCCTTTGCTGTACATTAACAATTGTCATAGATCACATTGACTTCTTTCCTTCATTGATCAAATCAGGGACTTGCTAATGATTTCATCTTTACCGTCAAACTGAAAATCAAACTTACTTCCAGACTACTAGGTCTTCTAAGAAAGGATCACGGTTCTAGTTCTAGATTGAATGGCAGATCACTCACATCTCGAGGCGTTAAAGCTTCTGAAGGTTTTAGTTTGGACCCCTGACCAACACCGCCCTTTTTCTTTCTCTTTCTCTTTTTCTTTTTCTTGATTACATGGTTTTATTCATTGTGAACCTCCCAACCATAAGAGAAAGAATGATCGAACTTTATGTAGTGAACTTTATTTCTAACGATGTAGATGGGCTGGGAACTCCTTGGTCTTTGACGCATTGTAACATAAGATGAACAAACTCAAACCAATTTCTTGTGTTAAGGGCGCCACGTATCTGGGTTGGACATAACCTCAAGCAACCGTTTGGGGCTCCCAAATTTTGAAGGGTTCCATTTGAAAATTTGTTTGGGACTTTGAAAATGTTATAACTGACTCTGTCATGTATAATCATGTCCTTCATTCAGTGAGAGGTCTTGTGGTGCTTGGCGAGGCAAAGGGCAACAACAGTCATGATTTCGTCTCGTGTGCTGATTTAGTGATCCATTGCAGTGTTTAAATTGATTTAGCGCGTTTGTTTGTCCTGTTTCCTTGTGTCTTGGTTGGTCTTGCATTCAGTGTCTTGCATTATCGTGTTTGGGCTTGCGTTTTACCTATTGTATTGTCTCTATGTTTTATTGTTGTCTGCTTTTGGTCCCCTTTTCATGGTTGACTCAGGCTTCGCCTGGCGAGTAGTATGCTTGTATCGTGACTATGTCGCTAATTATAAAAAAAAATCATGTCCTTAATGCCACAGGATTGAGTACCTTGTCCATTTTTATGTTTTGAGGAAAACAATGTGCAAATTGTATTATTAAATAATAATGTTTTATAAATTACCCACTTTTTCTTATGTGTATAGGATACATAAACTCATGACAAAACCAATGCATTGTGCTCAAAATTAATCTAAATTCAAGTTTCATCTTGTATTCATAGTTAATTACCTAACATTATGTTTAATTCTAAAACTCAGGGAAAAATCATATACTAATAATCTTAAGTTTTCAATGTCGTTCTTCTCTTCTCAGGTGCTGGAGTATTTGGTTATTTATCAGACTCAAAATTAGGAAGGAAGGGATCACTAGCAATAGTATGCACCATGAATGCTATATTTGGCTTCCTTACTGCTTTCTCCACAAACTACTATGTCTATGCCCTCCTTCGCCTTCTAACTGGCTTCAGCACTGGCGGTGTGGGATCATGCGCCTTCATTTTATCCTCCGAGCCAACTGGGCCCAATAAGCGCGACGTGGCTGGCTTGTCCACCTTCTACTTCTTTTCCACAGGCATCGCCATCCTCTCCGGCATTGCCTACATTTTTCAAACATGGCGCCTTCTCTATATCGCGTCGTCTTTCCCTTCAATCCTCTTTGTTATCCTCATTGTCCCTTTCATCTCCGAGTCCCCCAGATGGTATTGTAAAAAATTTCATTAAGTCTACACCCAACTCTTGGAGTTAGCATATGTGGGATTTACATATAAGCTCAGTGAGAGGTTTGATCTCACAACCGATGCGTTAGATGAAGTAACTCACTGAGCTTATACGTTAGTCTCTTCCTTTTTATATTTGTAATATAAGGACTTGATATTTACACTCACACCCGAATTTCTTATCAGGTACCTCGTTCAAGGAAAGATCAATGAAGCCATGGAGGTTGTGCAAAGCATCGCTAAAGCCAATGGTCACTGCCTCCCAAACGGAGTTGAACTTGTCCTTGATGATGGTAATGACGACAACAACAACATCAACAGTATAGAGGGTATTGTAAATGGTGATTGGGAAACAAGAGAAGTGAAAGGGTCACTACTAGATGTCCTTAGATTTCGGGTCACTAGGATTCGCCTTTTGTTAGATGTGGCGATAAACTTATTGTGTTCTATTGTATACTACGGGCTTAGCTTGAATGTAGTGAACTTGAACACCAACTTGTACCTGAATGTGATGATCAACGCAGTTGCGGAGATGCCTGCCTTCATGTTAACGGCAATCATGATCAACATTTTTGGGAGAAAACCATTAATAATTGGGACAATATGGTTCAGTGGGTTCTTCTGTTTATTAGGAAGTTTCATGACAGGGCATGGGATATGGAAAATAGTGCGCATGGTTTGTGGGGTTTTAGGGATTTTTGGGATGGCAGGGACTGATAATTTGTTGTTACTATATATGGCAGAGTTGTTCCCCACGGTGGTGAGAAATGCTGCCTTGGGGTGTGCCACACAGGCTATCCAACTGGGGGCGATCCTAGCACCATTTGTGGTTGTTATAGGTCGGAGGTGGCCGTTTATGGTGTTTGCAGGCTGTGGGATAGTGAGCGGTGCGCTAGGATTCTATCTGCCGGAAACATTGAACCGACCATTGTATGATACCATGGCGGGCATGGAGAAAGGTGAAGCCATGTTGAGATAATAGTCAGTTGTGAAAAGACTTTGAGGCTTGAATTATCTTACTGAGAATTGTGTTAAAATTATTGAGTACGATGCTATATAATAAAATGTCTTAAATTTGGAGTTTCTAACTCCATCTACCCCAAAAAAAATATTAGTTACAACTTTATAAATTAAAGGAATAAGATCAAGGAATGTAGTAAACGTAGTTTTTTAAATCTAAGGCAGTAACTCCTGAAAGTTTTACCAACTACACCACCTAAAACGTCTTAATTTTTAAGTTTATGATGAACTAGAATTGTATCATCACGGATAATCCTCGTATGGATCGGAATATATATTTTCACATGAAGCATACTTCATTACGATCTCATCTTTGAAGATGTAATAGTTCGAGGGTTCTCCATAATTTACAACTGAATAATATATAACTATGTCATCTTTTTGAAAAGTGGACATGGGATATCGCCAAAGAACTAGTTATCAAAAGTTTAAGTTGATGGGTAGTAGATGGTGAATGATTTTATAATTTAATGTGCCATTACTTGATAATGCACATTGGGCTTGAACCGTAGCTATTGCATGAGCTCACCTCATTCCCCAATTGTCGATAGATTGCGATTTAAGTAGATGTTTAATTTTATAGAATGTTACAATCTATTGAGATTAAGCAAAACTAACAAATAGGGTCATAATAAAATTTTCAGGTTTTACCGATCCTACCAATGCATATAAAAAGAGAGAACAATGATAAGAGCAATGCGAGGAAGAACCATCTTTTCAAGAGTTCATCACCACGACCATCTTCCATTCACCCTAAGGGGGAAAAGAGAGTGAGAGAGGAAGAAGGCCATTACATCAAAGCACAAATGGGATAGCTTCCTGTGGCCGTTGTTAGAGTACAAAAACAATTTTGAGCTTTTATCCATTAGCTTAAGAGTTTGGGAAAGTTGGTTCTTTGACATGGTATCAGAGCCTTCTTGACCAAGAGGTCACAAGTTCGAATCTCAGCATTCCCCACTTTCAATATTAAAATAAATTTAAGCAGAAAGTATGAGGTGGACCTGTGTATTATCCACGCTTCAAGCCCAATAGGCATTTGCATAAGGGGACATATTAGAGTATAAAACCAATATTGAACATTTATCCACCAGCTTAAGCTTTTGGGAAAGTTAGTTCCTTGACATACATCTTTCCCGTCTTTGTGGATTGGATACCTGAAGGAATGTGCAACGAATGGCTACAAAGAATCTTTTGAGAATCATGAAGCAATCATACACCTTATTGTTAGAGTGTAAAATCATTCCCGAGCCTTTACTCATCAACTTAAGTTTTGGAAAACTTGGTTTAATGACTTGGTATCAGAGCCATGTGATCATTGGGTCACGAGTTCGAATCTCAATAGCCTTACCTTCAATCTTAATATAATTTAAGCACAAGGTACGAGAAAAATGCAAAACACAAACACTAAAACTTGGAATAAAAAGGAAGATTAACTTTACTTGGATGATCTTCACATTCACAAAATGCTCCTAATAATAGTACAAACCAAAAGGTTTGGAGTTTGATTCCGCCTTGAATCTCTCTCTAAGAAATTCCTAGCTTAACTAGTTTATGTGGTGTGTGGGACGCTACATGCGCTGGGGTTTACTAGGTAATCGGGTTTCTCGTTAGGCCAAAAAAAAAAAAAAAAAAAAAAAATTACAAACCAAAAGGCTGCCAAATAAAAGACAAAGTAAATGACAGCGTTCAACGGTGTAAAGGGGCCTAATGGCCGGTTACTAAGAGAGGGGGAGAGTAAACGAATGATTTCCCTTTTAACTATACAAACGAATGCTAGATGCTAAGAATATGTTAGGTACAAAATAATAAAAAATACAAAAATACATGTAAAAATACTAGTATTCAACAATCCACATTTCAAACTCAACGGGCATTCACGTGAGGGAACATATTAGAATATGAAACTATTCTTGAGCCTTGACCCATCTACTCTAACACTTATCGTGCCAAGGAGAAAGAGAGCAAACAAACTTTGCCATAGAATGGGCTTTATGATAGTAGGCCCAATTGGTGAGCGTGAGCAGTCTGCTTCAGCAGCAACCCAATACTCTACAACCGGTCTCCCGGCCCAATTTTGAAGATGATCCATTTGCTCAAGTTTCTGAAATGCCTTCACAACCCCATCCTCAAATCCGAATAGGCCCATTGAATTTTGCTAGGCCTGATTTACAGAGTTAGCACACATGAGATCCACATCTAAGATATTCCATCATAAAATATAGAGTAACTTGCTAGACTTATATATTGATCTCTTCTTCCCTTACAACTATAATGAGGGATTCTACATGACTCACATGTGGAGTCTTCGAACATAAATTGGTTGAATTTAGGTGAGAAAAAAAATCAGCCTTACTATGTTTAGAATTGATAAAGACAAGCGGTGTGATTAAAGAAGACTTGCATGCGAAGGGAAGTGTTGAGAATTTCTATGTGTGAATCTAGTAAAAAATATGCATTGGAGTCTTGAAAGATAATATATTAGTATATAAGTCTTGTAAGCTACTATGTTTAGGATGTAACCTTACTGGAACTTATATCTGGATCTCATATATTCCAATTTCGTGGGTCAAAATAAAATGATACCCATTTAGGAGAGCATACGAACTGAACTAAGTATTCTCTATTACAACTCGAGCTTAATAAGTTCAATTAACTTAAATTCAAGGCAAGGACTAGTTAAATGCCCCAGGGCTAGGCGCCTATATTGTTTCTTTGAAGGCATAGT
Source organism: Simmondsia chinensis (assembly GCA_018398585.1). Taxonomy (NCBI): domain Eukaryota; kingdom Viridiplantae; phylum Streptophyta; class Magnoliopsida; order Caryophyllales; family Simmondsiaceae; genus Simmondsia; species Simmondsia chinensis. Next base: position 2,927,046 of record JAGTTD010000002.1, on the reverse strand, counting down.
TTGTAAGGTGTAGTTTATAAGGTGCTCCAAAAAAAAAAAAAAGTATAGTTTTTAAGTTTTCTTGGATCAATATTTGTCTTTGTTTCAATATTTTAACTATAAAGTTGCGGACTGTCTTGAAATTTAGGCCCGTGTTTGGCGGGCTTTGATCAGTGTGCACAACTTGACTATGGGATCGAGATTTTGATGTTTTGCGTTTTGCTTTACTTCTTATGTTGAGGATTTCATCCTCTTTTTACTTATTAAGGAGAAAAAAAAAAAAAAAAAAAACTGTAACAATGCTCTGGGCATCGTGAGCTGGGCTTTGTTATGATAAGGAGTATAGGCCTAGCTGATTGGGTTTTATCCTAAAATCCGAGGAGCATTTTGCAGTTTGAAAAACCTAACACACTCTTATATATATATACATATATATATATATATATATATATATTTATATTATTTGGAGTTATCATTATTAGAGTGAAAATTATTATTATCTACAGTTATTGTGAGTGCAATAACATGACTCCTAGAAAATGCCTTCCCTTATAAAATGGGGGAAGTTATCATTCTAAAGTTTCGAAATATTTATTGATCCAAATCTGAGTCAGGTTTATGTTGGCTAAAAAAGGTATAGGATAATTGGTCGAAAATATTTATTTTAAAATAACAAAGGTGCAATATAAGATGGGAACATATTTTCTGTTGAAGAAAACAATAGAAGACCTAAAGTGGAATTTGATTTTCTTTCAAAAATCTTTTCCGAAGAAAAATGATTTCTCTTCTACCAATTGAGGTGCTTCAAGATCAAAATCCCAAATACTATGGCATGTAAAAGCAAATCCTACAAGCTAGGTAGGAGAAAATTTCGAACTAACTGAAATATCATATTGATTACGGTTATTTATACCAACTGGTCCTTATACTTTACACCAAAGAGGGCACCAATACGCCATCACCGGATCCCATTAGAACTCCGAAGTTAAACGTGCTTGGGCGAGAGTAGTATCAAGATGGGTGACTTCCTATGAAGTCCTCACCCTCAAGTTGGGGGTATTAGGAAACAGCCTCTCTTTAGGTTAATACCCTGAAGGGGGAAGGCTGCATACATCCGCCCCCCCAGACCCTGCGTAGGCGGGAGCCCTTGAGGCACTAGGTATGTTTCTTCTTTTTTTTTGGTCCTTATACTTTACCCCTTGTGTTAAATTAGTCTTTATACTTTTAATTTTGTTAATTTAGTTTTTATACAATTTATATTGTATCAATTTGGTCCTTAGATTAAATTTTTATGTTAAGTTGTTGATGAAATTTTTTATGTTTTACCCATGAATTAGGTTAAATTGAGCCAATTATATTGTTGAATTTGTAATGGTTTGCCTCTAACATAATCATATTGTTAAAAATTACAATTAACTTAATTTTAATTTGATTGTAAGACTAAATTAACACAATATAAATTACAGACAGACGAGATTGACACAATAAATAGTGTACAGACCATATTTACGCAACGAGTAAAGTGCAAGGACAATAGATATAAAAAACCTAAATATATATTTTCGTACTTTCTAGGTTATTGATTTATATTCCGTATATAATATAAAATAGGAGGTGGTCAATAAAAGTATTTGAAATACCATAACAAATTTGTTTTTGGGGTGATTTTGGCTTAAGTTTACATGATTTTTAGCCTAAATACCCTATAAATAGTATAATTGGTAATTTGTCTATCAAATATTGAATTAAGTGCGGTAATTCGGTATTTCAAATTTCAGTTTGTTGATATTACTACGCTCATTACAGCTATTTCAATTTAGTATTTATCCTATAATTTGCTTCGATGTTGCTAAATATTATTCGGTGAAAATTAATTGCTAGCTCTACCTTAAATCTGACATTCGATATCCAAAGAGTATATTGGAGATCCACTTTACTCCTGGTTAAATAGTTTTGGGATAAACCTAGTGCAACAACAGGCGTGAGGTCGAGGATGATAAGCAACACGATATTGAAGCCAAAATGGGAAATTTGATAGCTCCATCTCCATGCTATTGGTCAAGCCATGGAAGGTCACATTTCAAGAAATCATCCTTGCTCGAGCCTATCGACATGTATCGGTGCAACCTTTCCAATGACGGTGTGGACTCAAGCCTTTATACAACAAGGTTTTGGTCTAGATGCAATTTTTCTAGTCCTGATAATGAAGGATCCTATTGCCAACTTAGTGGTAATTAACGACTTTTCACCGATGATTAGATTGAGCAAGTAAAGATTTTAGGAGCGCTGAGACTAGGAATAAGAAATCAAGAGGTGTTTAGGCGGTTTAAGTTTGTTAACTTCCAAGTGAACCATATGAAAAATCGAAGGCATGGAAAAAAGTGTGAGAAGAAAGCCAAGCACTTGCCACCACAGGGACATGGTTTCGGAGGTTGCCTGGAGTTGATGAAGCCGAGTTGGTAGAAACAAAGATGAGATTGTTAGAACAATTGCTTTATTGGAGGACTAAGATCAAAAAATCATAGTAGCAGATTAGTAGAAAACACATCCTAGTTGAGTTATGTGCATTCTATCTTAGTTTGTCACTTCCTTTTGCTTCAAATTGATTTATTGGTTGAATTTGCATGAGGAGGTTTTGGAGCTGTTAGGATCCTGTTAATATTTTAGGAGTGCATTTCACATTTATTGGTGCCATGATTGCATTATTTTTTACTATGTATTTTATTGGCTGCGTGGAAGTTTTCCTTCTATTATTGTTTGTCAAAATTAAGTGGTCCTTGAGTTTGTCTGAGGTTTCGTTTCTAGTGTTCGTTTTTCTTGGCTAGCATCCTAAGTTGTTTCATTTGTGAAGTTTTTTGAGACTTATTTTCTAGCTTTTTTTGATCAACTCCTATTTTGTAGTTTTAAATTATATTCGTCTTTTTTTTGTAGTTGTGCTCTCTTTATTGAGAGCCAGTCTATTCACTGTTTTGATTCACTGAATGAATTCCGACCTTAATTATACAAATGAAAATTTTGGGAAAAAATTACCAAACTAGTTTCATAAATAACTATTCCTTTTATCAAAATCAAATGAGGTGTAAGTTGTTTTTTATAACAAGATAATTCCTATTTGTAAACATGTAGATGTAGATGATGATGGGCATATAAGAAAAAAATAATAATAATGATCATAGCTAATGACACATTTATTGTCTCATTAATCTTTCTACATAGCTAATGACACATTTATTGTCTCATTAATCTTTCTACATCACCTGTTAACAAAATGACAATGAAAAAATATGTAGATGTTATTTAAATATGTTGTTTCTTGCCAAATTCAACAATCTAGTCACCAGATAATATTAACAAAAGTTACTTATTAAACCATAAACTTGCAGTGCGTAGGACGAGATGAGGTGTTTGATGTCTTCAAAACTACTATTGATAATGGCAGTGACGGATTTAGAATTTTTATTAAGAAATAACTTAATAGCTCAGTTTATATCCGTTATTGATCATGAGCGGCGCACTCCATTAAATCAACAGAAGCAAGAGGATAAACGACAACTTCTTAGGCTAATTGGTATTGGGTATGGATTCAAGGTTGGTGGTATGTTGCATGACATATACGGTCTAGTACGGTATATGGTGGTTGTAACGGATTTTAAGTGACTTGCGTGTTTCGTCTCAAGAAGTTATAGTAATTTGTTTTTGAAGTTTGATATTAGCTCGAGTATTTCAAGAAACTATCCTTTAGGTTGTAGTGAGTGTACATTTTTGGTGAGCAGCAGAAGCTTGTATGTGGGTATATTCAAATATTAATTCTAAATCCGCTTCCCAATTTCACTATTGGTGCTTGCCACAGTTCTTAGCCTACTTATTATAGTGCTGTGGAAACATTGTCGATGAGTTTATCTAATCTTGAGCTTGACTTGGGATCTAGACTTCTATGGCTCCTTAAAGAACCTAGTTGTTAGCAACTGAAAATATAAGGTCGAAGATAAGGCAAATGCCTTGGTTAAATGCTAAAAGGCTTTGCCGGTGGCCTATGGTTTTACCTAGCACGAGGATTGACTATTATAAGACTTTTAGCTCCGTCATCAAGCCCTTTAGAGTCTTGTTCTCTCTTGCCATTCACTTTCCTAGACCATTAGACAACTAGATGTTAAGAATTCTTTCCTTAACGAGAAAATTGTACATGAAGCAACCTCCTTTGGCCCTACCTTCAGGGGTCATATGTACCGTCTATGTATGACCACTTATGGTCTGAAACAAGCACCACAGGCTGGGTTGCAACACTCCAATACTACCTTGTTTCAGTGTTAATGTGCCGATGCATCACTTTTTATTTATTACACACTATAGGGTATTATGTCGCTCCTCTTATATGTCGGTGATATCATACTCACTGTTGACTCACTCATCCTAGTCACAACCGTCCTAGAGTCCCTCTCCTCTCGATTTGGGACGAAAGATTGGCATCCACAATTCTCAATTCTCTTTCCTATTCCTCCCAAATCTTACCTAAATCAATCAATATTTGATTTTTGTCTAACTGATTGGTATACACAACTCGAATTATTTACGTTTTTTTTTTTGCTATATGGTATGCTTTATACATCTCCATCTCCAATGATTGAGTCCACCACCACCTAGTCATCATTGAATTAGGTTCTTCCAATGTAATCTCTTGGTTGAAGGCTCCACAGTTATCTCCTTAGAAATGGAACTTTTGATTAAATAAAATTAGGCCTTATATTTAACGTTTCACCTCTGTGAGTTTTGTTCATACAGATAGAGAGACAAACTTTGTTGTGGACTATTTTTCAAGGCAATGACATCAAAGGTTATTCCATTCACGGCCTGACTTTTACCATATTGCGTCGCTTTGTTATATAGTGCGATCATACTTCTTGCACCATTTCAGATTTCTTTGTGATTTGTATGTATACTCTACCGAGGCTTTTAGCCATGACTTTACTTATCAAAACAAAACTCATTAGCCGCAAATATAACACATCTTGTTGAAACGTTTTAATGTTTCGTTTGGCAAATATAATGTGTCTTGTTTTTGCGGGTTACCAACACACCGTCACCGGATCCCATTAGAACTCCGAAGTTAAGCGTGCTTGGGCGAAAACAGTACCAAGATGGATGACCTCCTGGGATGTCCTCACCCTCAGGTTGGGGGCACTCGGAAACAGCCTCTCTTCAAGGGCAATACCCTAAAGGGGGAAGGTTGCGTACATCCCCCCAGACTCTACTTAGATGGGAGCCCTTGGGGCACTGGGTATGTTGCTTTTACTTTTTCAACATGTCTTGTTTTTACAGGTTTCTTGTTATTTTTCCCTTTAACACTTTGTGTGTACTCTTCGAGTCTCTCGTTTAAGACGTTGCCTTTTGTATCGCGGGTTTATCCTCGCTAATAATAAAAAAAAAAAAAATCAAAGTTGATCCAAAAAAATTAAAAGAAATGACAGAATGAGACAAATAAGTTACAATTTTCGTCAGTAATGTTGCACTATTATTGTCTGCATTAGATGTCAGTTTTCAGTTTCGTATAGTTTATTGAAGTAGTTTACTTGAATGAAACAACAAGAAATTTTAAAAAAAATAAAGAAAAAAAGAAAAAAAATCTATTTAATTTTGTTTTAAAAAAAAAAAAAAAAAACAAAGATTCCCATAAAAATGGGAAAAACATTTATACTGACTTCTTGTCGTGTTGATGAAATGAGAAAGGATTTTGGGGATCAAGGAATCCATGTCTGGTATCTTCTTAGTACTTCCAAAAATAAACCAAATCTTAACTTAAAATAATTGTTAGGTTAGTTTTCTTAGTCAATATTATTTGGTGAGTAAGTTGTTGGATTTGGCAAGTAACAAGTTTATTCAATATTTTTTTTACAGTTACTTTTTTTTAATAATTAAGAGGAAAAAATTTTCAAATGTACAAAGAGAGTTTTTAGAATAAAAGTAACACAAAGAAAGAAAGAAAATAGCATCTCCAAAAAAAATCCCTAATTTGGAAGCGCAACATGGGAAAAGCTGAGCAACGCTCTCTCGGTTTTGCCCATGGTCTGCAACTGGAGAGATAGAGCATTCTGGATCTGGATCAAGTATGTAAAGATGGTAGATGTGCTTGTCCTACATGAGAATGGGTACCGGACGCCGGAGTGACATGTGTTACAGCTAGTCTGTGTTTGGATCTTGAGGAGGAATTAAATATCAATTTGTGAGGGTCTTCTATGCATTGATTTATGGTTTTACAGTTGATGTTGATGTTGTCATTGGTACAAATTGTCATGAAAATACATAAACAGATCTGGCGAGAACAAAGGTTCGTGAACGTACGTTCATCTTAAGCCAGACTACGTAAATTTGGCTTTGGTGTTTTTGTTGTATTGTTGCCTTTATTTCGCCTTTGTTACTACGTTTGTAAAGGCTCGGTTTCAGGTTTCGGTTGACCTTTTGGACATAAAATCTTAATAGATAGATATTGTAATCAATGACTTAATCTTATCTTTATTAACTCTAATTTTATATCCAAATGGCTAACAGTTGGTCTCACATTAGAGACAATCTACATGGAAATAATATTTTCAATTAGCCTGTAATTTTCCTACAAATTGTTTGTTTAATTTTGGTCCCCTTTTCACAAAGATGATACCCTTTATATTTTATTATCCATTTCGCCATCCTCAAAATTTATTTGTATACATGTACTTCAAATTTTAAATTATATTAATGTAACATCTTTTTTCGATAATTAGCTAGAGAACTTGCAATACGAATGAAGCACAACAGCAAAGGCGAGGCCCAAGGTACCATGTAAAGCATGTAGCGAAAAAGATGAAAAAGTAAAAAAAAAGCCTTTTTTTGTTTTTGATAGTTATGGGAGGAAGTCCTCCAATAGTTACAAGAGGAAACTAAAGTATAATAAAAGTATCCAAAAATACGAGAAATATCCCCATCAAAAATAGACACTACTAGACGAGATAATTAGGTAGCCCATTTATGACACCAAAAAAGCTTAACAATCACGTGTTAGGACAGACTTATCATGTCTATCTCTATGTTGCATCATCGTAAGAAGTAGTCAACCCTTGCTCCGTCCCGTGGCTGATCCTGATAGAAGCTGTAGCTCGAATTGATGAGGCTTACTTTGAGGTGTCCGAAGTAAATAAAGGGCTTATCTGATCATTGATGCTTGTGTCATTTTCGGGGGTTTATGCCAAGAAAGGTGTTTTTTATCCAACTTTTTTTTCCAAGAGTTCGTAAAGTGTGATACATTTGACTTTTTATACTTCATGAGTTGGTGTGAAATAGGCGTATAGGCTTGTTGGAGCATGTTCTTATACTTTAGGAGTTGGCGTGGTGGTAGATGTCTAAATACTTTGGGGTTTGTTGCTTTTTTTTTTCCTGCTTTGGTGGGCTTTATAGGGCTCCACTTCTGTGGATGCTCCGGTTTTATACTAAGAGTTATCCTTTTTCAAAAAAAAATTTGTTCTTAATAGATACAGCAAAAAATTGATTGACATGTATATAGAGAATATGAATACGACTATCCCCAATTTGATCCAAATCTATTTTGAAGCTAACCCCTTACCTTCTCTTGGATTTATTGTTCCTCTTCTTTAGTCATTTTACACCCACAGACATTTGATCACATAATCTTGTCCAGTTTGATGTAGCATTAATGGACGTAACTAGTGAAGCTAAAAAAAATTCAAAAAAGCTAGATGTTAGGATAACAGATAAAAACGTCTCAACGGCTCCTCCATAATATGATAATTTTACATATAATATAATATATGATCTAGCGTATGTATAAGATCATATAATTTAATTGGCTGATTTGTATATATTCAAACAAACCTTTTCAATATTCAAACTCAAAAGAAATTAGGTCTAAATAAGAAAGTGGGTCAAATAATTAGTGGGATGTATTAATTTATAGACTCAAGTGACTCAACTAGTAGGAATCTATCTTAATATATAAAGTTTATTTGCTTTCCATTGTCATTCATACATCATTTATACGTATGCTTGCTGTAAGTACTGATACAAAGTCAAGAAAGAAGTTATGAAGTAGCGATGAGAATATGGATGTAAGGCGTTTCTATATTGGAGGAAGATAAGGTGTTACTAACTTGATTACGTTTTTGAACCTCTATCAGTTTTATTTAGAAAAGCTGCGTATTACACTTTGTTTTTTTAATTTTTTTTTTTAATTATTGAGGTCAAAATCCATATAATAAATCAAAATAAGAAGTAAAATGACTCCCAAAATGTGACCAAAGAAAAAAAGACTCCCAAATAAAGAGAGTGAAACTCGAAGCGGAGAAAAACACAAAAGTACAGAGTAGCAACCAAAAGTGGCACAATGGAGGAACAAAAGGAGGCTACAAAAGAAATACCCAAAAAGAAAATATCGAGAAACTTGCAAATAAAGAAGGATGTGACACTTAGGAGTTGTACGGATAGGTCAGTTGAGCCCTATGGTAAACAAGTAAGGAGGAATTTGGTGAAGAGATGCAAAAATCCTAAAGATGGTTATAAATTTTCTTGCCATGGAATGTGTTGGAGAGTTTGGGAAGAAACTTGGCCTGAGTTCTAATGGCGATGAATCAATTGTGATCAAGTATATTACAATGATGGACTAGGGTTATAGTCGGCCTACATTCCTGTAGGTGATTGCCCAATCTTTATCCCAAATTTTGGCACATTGGTTCACTCTCTCCCTATTCTTTGCCCACCCATTCCAGCGGTAGTTTACTCAGTTAGCACCTTTTCGTATTACTTGTAATTTTCTTGTAATCCTCTTTTCTTGGGTTGTGGTATCGTCTTGTTTTGTTTCTTTCTGTTCCCGGCTTTTGTACAAGCTGACTCATGTCTCGCTTTTACAAGTTGCCGGATTTGTATTGTAACTTTGTCTAATTATGGAAAAGAATCAACAAAATTGCAAACACACTAAATTCAAAAAAATTAGCAACAAAAAGAAAACTCCCAAGTAGCACCACACTGAATAACAAAAAGATCATGCAATTGTTTGAATTGGGTGCTTCACTTGCCTAACTTTGATCATGATGCGCATCTAGAAACTTTAGTTTCTCTTTACTTTTTTTTTCATTTTGGAAACTCTAAGTACCAAAGAAACTCCCCTTCTCTTAATTATCAAAAAAAAATTATATATATATTTAAAATTTTGAAATAGTAAGATATTCGAAAATGACTCATGGACTAATTGTTTTGGGCTCTTTTGCCTTGTAATCAATAAAGATTCTCATGAATATAAACTATAATGTATTTAATTTAATTACATAAAACGAAGGATGATGCACGAAAGAGACAATAAATGACAACAAGGACTCTAAAATTAATATATATTATCAAATTTTTAATTGGTTAAAAATATCCAAAATTGTCTACACTATTACATCACATGCTTCATTTTCTGCCTCCTTAGTTAATTACATTTTTTCTACTATATAATATAATATAATATTTAACTATAACTGTATTGACTATTGAAGGTGATGACTAAGCTTAACCTCACATTTTAGTAGTTGTAACTTGCACGCAATAATACAAATTAATTCGTTTCCTCGTTGAATATTCTTTTATAAGTAGTTGAGGATGCGACCTCGAGAGAGGAGTATAGGGTGGGTTATGCTCAAAGTCAGGCAGTGAAACGAACAGGCAACAACACTTCTGACTTTGTACATTAATCTGCAACAAAGTTTGATTCTAGATGGGTATGAATACGATGAAAATTATGGATCTCAAAAGTGGCAAATGGATCTTGATATTAAAAAGTTCCAATTTCAAGTGTTGAAAACCAAGGGAAAGAATCGATGAGAATATATTTGAGGAATTTGACTCAATTGTTAAATTTCGCCAGGCTTTAAGCCTATCCATGATGTTGACATATATGAGATCTACATATAAGCCTAAATGAGGCTCTATCCTAAAATAGATTGGCAGTATGTGGAGTAGTCTACTTAAGCTTATAGGTTAATGTCTTCTCCTTCATAACTCCTATGTGTGATTTTACTGGACTCACATATGTAGTCGGTAACATCAATAATTAAGTTATAAAGAAGCAATCAATCTTTCGAGCTGGAAATATCAAGAGCGAACTAAACCCTGAAAATCGGATAACTTTAATTCCTTTCCTTCTACCTAATAAAATTATTGGTGAACCCTTATCCAATAATTTAAACTTTCAAGAGAGTCAATCTCCGAGATGCAACATTATGACCTCTTTTCTTGAGACAATTGTGTTCAGAAGAATGTTTCAATCAAATTATTATCTCCTAAGAAATTAATAAACTTAAAATTACAATAACAACAGCTCAGTGCCTCAAAGAGCCTTTTGCTAAAACCAGGGTCAAAAGAATAAGATGTATGCGATCTTATCCCTAAAGGGTACTACCCTGTAGAGTTTTCATAAAAATAAACTTACATTTATTTTCATAACCTAACAAATGTTGTAGTACACCATTGAGAACATAAATTGTGTAAATTTAGAGCTTTGCCAAAAAAAAAAAAAAAAAAAAAGTACTGTTAAAAACTAATAATTGGGCTGATTTGGGCCGAGATGGACATGCCTAATGGGCCCGACAAGGGGACATGAGGAGAAATTCCTCACGTGCGGGGCGGCCATGAACGGTCAAAAATCAACAGACGCAGCTTGGAGCCACACGTGCTAGTGTCCGTAGTCGGTCAAGTCAATGGTCAGTCACGTGTTGCTCCTAATTGGATTAATTTTAGGGTAAATTATAGAAAACTTTCATGTCTTTTATTTTAAAAATAGAAAACCCCCTGCATAAAAAAAAAGTACTCACAAAACTCCCTCATTTTTAAAAATTTATCACTTAACCCCTATGAAACTTTTTTGATTATTTTGCCCCTCAGAAGTGAGGTTGTTAAATGTTTAATTATATTTTTAAAAGAAAATTTTATATTATTAGGCAAAATTAGAAAATTTTCATATTTTTCGCAATAAAATTAAGAAAATTTTATATATTTATAAAAATTATAATTATTTTAATTAATTAGAGTAATGATATTATAAGTTTAAAAGATAAAAAATATTTTTTAAATTTTTATAAAAAATATTATAAAATAAAATATAATATTTTTATTAATATTATAATATCACTACTATATAATATCTTATTTTTTCTCAAAATATAAAATCCTACCAAAAAATAAAATCAAATACTTAACTATTTTATTTAGAGGGGCAAAATACTAAAAAAAAAATTATTTGAGGGGAAAGTGATAATTGTAAAAGTGAAAGGATTTAACGAGTGGTTTTATTTGTGAGTGGAGTTTTCTATTTTTGAATTAAAAGTTATGGTTTTTCTGTAATTTTTCCTTAATTTTAAGATGAATCCCAAAAAATTAAATATTTTTTAATTAAAAATAGAAAGAAATCTCTGACCCCCCAAAAAAAAAGGAGTTTATCCTCTTATTTTATAAAAATTTAACACTCTTCTTAATTTGTTAAATTGATCATTAAGATAAGTTTTTAAAATTATTGTTATAAAGAAAAAAGAAATTTGAACCTTACTCTTAAGCTTTCCATTGTGCTAAGAGGAAGATTGTTCGTGCCAGAGTTTCAGAATCAGAATACTTGCTTCTTATGATTCATAGTTTTCTTCCTAGATAATACTTCCAGTCGTGGATCATGAGCGAAACCGGGCTAGTATTGCGTAGCTTTGGCCATGTTTGTTCCCAATTTAGAGCTTGTTTTTTGATATGTCATTTTCTTTCTATTTGATTGTTTTTTTATTTTTGTCTCTGATGGACTATTTTTAATTTTTTCACCAAAAATTTATCCTCTTAATTATTAGAAGAGAAAGAATTTATATTATAAACACCTGCTAAAAAATAAGAACTTGAGTTCCTTGTGTCGAATTTCTCGCATTGGAAGTTATCTAATCACTTTTATGTGAAGCTAATTTGATAACTTAACCTTAAGGTCCCATTTTTGGATCGAAAATATTTTTGTTCGCCAAAAAAAGTCATTTCCTTAAAATATTTCAATAAAAAATGTTTTTCTTTAAATTTTATTTTTCTTGGTTTAGGAAATCAATTAAATCATATAAATTTATAGGTAAACCATGTTTATTGGTAGCCTATTTGATCCTATGCTTGTATGATTGGCATCGAAAGATTTTCCTCTAGTAAAGGAAAATAACATCGATATTAAGTTAATGATAAAATTTTTAACGGCATAATTATGCTAGATACAATTATTTCTCTACAAATTCACTCATTTACTCAATTTATCCCAACTCATGCCTAAACCATTCAAAATTTTGTCAACCATTTAATATAAATTTTACTGTAAGGACCAAATTGACACAATTAAAAATTAGGGTTGTTTACGCCAAAGGTCCCTATACGTTATTCATTGTGTCAATTTAGTTCTTGTACTTTTAGTTTTGTTAATTTAGTCCCTGTACAATTCAAAATGTGTCAATGTGGTCATTAGAAAAAATTTTATGTTAAGTTTTTAATGATTCGGCCACGAATTAAATTAAATGGAGTAAACGAATGAAGTTATAATAAGTTACTTATATCTATTATAATTTTACCATTCAAAATTACATCATTAACTTAACTTAAATGACCAACGGATTGAATTGACATATTTTGAATTGCTTTGGGACTAAATTGACACAAATAAAAGTATAAGGATCAAATCGACATAATAGACAAAATACATGAATATTTGGCATAAATAACCCTAAAAATTAAAAGGACTAAATTTATACAGTAGATAAAATATAGGTGCCTTTGCTGTAAGTAATCCTTATTTTGTTTATTAAAGTATTACTAAGTTAATTATCTTATTTAATATCTTTTATCTAAGATAATGTAATAAATGAAGTGGAGACACTTCACATGATATGACCTCCAATGTTCATTTATTTTTCCAATTTATTTGCATTCACAAAATTAAATGCAGAAACAAATTAAATAGGAGAAAATATTTAAAGGGGATATTGGGGGCCGACCAATCTAAACTCATAAACACGCCCACGTGGACCGAGTTACTCTCACCGTCCCCCTCTTTACTTTATTTGCCTACGTCAGGTCAACGCTTTGACTTTCCACGTGGCTCTATTATGACCTAACAACCTATTATATTTATTAAAAATGTTTTAAACTTAAATTTATTTTTTCTAATTTAAACTTATTTTACTATATTATTGGATATTAATTAATACTGAAAATAAATATGTTTAAAGCTTTTTTTTTTCTTAGGTGATTTGTAATTCTCAGCCGGATTCTACGTGTAATGAGCATTGGAAGTTGCATGGGAATTGGACCCCACGATTATGGGAGCCCGATAGCTATGTGAATTCGTATCTATCTACTATTTCCTTCTCAATTTTATTAAAATAATAAATAGATTAAATTGTAAAAAATCTCATTAATTTTTTGTCATAATATAGAAAATTTCTTGCTTTTAAAACTAATTATTTTACCCCCTTATTTTCTAAAAATTCAATAATTTGCACTAATTAGTTAACTTGACCATTGAGTCAACTTTCTGGCTCTCATGAGCTGATACTTGCTACTTGCCTACTTATCTTTATTTCTATCCCTATCTCATTCTCTTTCTCTATCTCTATCTCTATCCTTATCTTTATCTTCATCTTATCTGTTGATCTGTACCTGATGTGGCATACTTTGAGTCTGTTGTTTTGCTCGCCGTGTGTTTTGCCCTACCCATGTATTTGATGCTTCTCCTGTTGCGAGGTCTTTGGCTCATTGTTGCGGACCAGCTTTTCAGGCTGGAGGTCCTCGGGAACAATCTCTCTTCAGGGTAGCCCCCTGAAGGGGGAAGGCTGCATACATCTACCCCTCAGACCCTGCTTGTGCTGGAGCCCTTGGAGGCACTGGGATTGTTGTTGTTGTTGATGTTGTTGGTAAAGTGTTTAATTTTATTTTTAAAATGAGTTTTTTATTTTAACAAAAGGATTTTTATTTTGAGGCAAAAAAAAAAGAAGTATTTTGTACTTTTTTGAAAATAACTCTTAAAATTAATTATAATGGTAACATTACAAATTAAATTTGTACTAAAAAATTAAAGAAATTATTAAAAATTTTTTGATAACACGAGTTTTTAATAGGATAGATAAATTTATATATAAAAGAAATCAAATAAAAAAAAGTTGAGAAAATTATTATATTCGTATATTTTATTCATTGGGAAAACATAAATATTTTATTTTATTTTTGAATTTTAATGTCCACTAGGCAGAAGAGGAAGAGACAGGCCAAAAAAGAGATGGATGGTGACGATCCGACAAGACCTCACCCGCCTAAACCTTAGGGAGGAGATGGCCTTAGATAGGGCCCAATGGAGGGCTAGTATAGGGGTTATAGATGCTCCAGTTGGAGTAGGGTAGTCTAGCTTATTAGTACTAGGCCGTGTTATCCTTCTGGAGCACTTAGGTTGGGTACTTGCTCCCATGAGCTACTATCTACATGCATACCTGTCTACCTACCTATCCTATCCTTTGATTCATGCTTGATTTTTGCTTGATGTGGCTTGTTTTGTGTCTTGTGTGCTTTGTATTTTTTGTCTTGATCGCTTTGTGCTCTTCTATTGCCAGGTTTCTTGCTCTCTGCGGCGGACCATTCTCTCAGGCTGGGGGTCCTCGGAAACAACCTCTTTTCAGGGTAGTCCCCTGAAGGGGGAAGGCTGCGTACATCTACCCCTCCAGACCCTACTTTTGCTGGAGTCCTTGCAGGCACTGGGTTTGTTATTGTTATTGTTTTGAATTTTAATGTAAATTTATATTGAAAACTCATCTATATATTTTGAAAACTCTTTTTAATATGACATGGTGAAAAATATATTTTACAAGTTAAATAATTTATATACATAAAAGTAAATTGCACCTAATCTATTTATTTTATATGGATAAAATAAAATATAAATAGAAAGATTAAATTATTATTTTAAAAATTATGCCATTTATATTCTCTATTTTACAAGGATAACATTTTCAAAAATATAAATAATAAAATGATCTAGAAAACAAATATCTATTTTATCAAAAAGAATATAAAAATGAGTTTTCAAAATAAATAATATAAATTCTTTTCCTCAAATGAATAAAATATACAAATATAATAATTAATTCAAATTTTTTTATATATCCTAAATTTATCTTTCCAATTAAAATTTTATTTTATCAAAAAATTGTTATATTTTATATTACAATATATTTTGAAATTTTGTGACAGAAATTTTAAAATATTTTTATTTTCTAAGTTTTATTGTAATTAATTCAAACAGTTAATTTGGATGAATTACAAAAAATTATCTTTATATCGTTTGACTAAAAAAAAAAAAATCCTATCTTTTGATTAGATCAAAAAAACCCCTTTTAAAAATAAAATAACACAAGTTATCCCCTTACTTTTTAGGGACAAAATGGTTATAATCAGTATAACCATTTAACTTAGCAAGCAACATACTCAGTACCCCAA
Organism: Simmondsia chinensis; assembly: GCA_018398585.1. Taxonomy (NCBI): domain Eukaryota; kingdom Viridiplantae; phylum Streptophyta; class Magnoliopsida; order Caryophyllales; family Simmondsiaceae; genus Simmondsia; species Simmondsia chinensis. Next base: position 2,911,560 of record JAGTTD010000002.1, on the reverse strand, counting down.
GGGCTCCCGCCTAAGCAGGGTCAGGGGGCCAGATGTACGCAGCCTTTCCCCTTCAGGGAATTACCTCTGAAGAGAGGCTGTTTCCAAGTGCCCCAATCTGAGGGTGAGGACTTTCCAAGAGGTCACCCATCATGGTACTGCTCTCGCTTAAGCACGCTTAACTTCGGAGTTCTAATGGAATCCGGTGACGGCGTGTTGGTACCCTCTTTGGTCAAATTAACTTAAGGATAAACATTTAACTTAAGGTCAAATTATTAAATTTTTGAATAGCGAGGGATAAAGTTATTGGTCTTAAAATTGAAGGAAGGTTTTCTCTTTATAAAGGAAAAACATGGAATTTTTGCTATTTATCCTAATAAATATTAAATTTAATTATTATATAATTAGTTTTATAAACTAATTTAACTCTTATATAATTTATATGTTCTTATCCTTTCCCAACAATTTCTTAAAGTTTAAATTCTAGACTATTGCTGAGCTTTCATTTTTGTGGTTAAAAAAGGGAGAAAAAAACCATCAATGATACACTACTATTACCTTTTTTTGATAATTAAGAGGAAAAGATGCTTTGAGTATACAAGAGTTTACTGTCTTCTTACCATTCTTTAGGTGGATTAATGTCCAGTCGAAGGTCTAAATTAGGTGGCAGGCAAGTTTGCTTTGGATCCCAAATAAGAACAAAAAATAGACAATATATATTGTTCTTATTCGGGATCCAAAACAAACATGCCTGCCACCTAATTTAGATCTTCGACTGGACATTAATCCACCTAAAGAATGGTAAGAAGACAGTAAACTCTTGTATACTCAGAGCATCTTTTCCTCTTAATTATCAAAAAAAGGTAATAATAGTGTATGATTGATGGTTCCCCCCCCCCCCCCCCCCCCCCCCCCCCCCCCCTCCCCTTTTTTAACCACAAAAATGAAAACTCAACAACAGCCTGGAATTTAAAATTTAAGAAATTGTTGGGAAAGGATAAGAACATATAAATGAGTAAAGCCCAAATATAAAAGGTGCAAAGTACAAGGATCACACAAGAAATAGGCGATGCACCATCCTCGTTGTTACATACGTCAACCTCGACCTCGACTTATCTAATGTGTATTTACGGGGGTGTGAGTTTCATTGTGAATTTAGCGAGATATGTGTGTGTTACCGTCCAAAGGTATCCCACATTGGTGAGATCATTAAAAAAATACCAATTTATATATTGGGGGAGCTATTCCATCAATTGACAATTAATTTTGGGATGGAACCTCCTTTGATATGTAACAGTATGTAATGCTTTGTTTCTATGTGTATAGAAACACTAAATGATTAAGATAATACCGTTGCAATGTGGACATCATGATTAGACATTGAAGTCAATACCCTTTATTTCTATTGTTTCTTCCATTATTGCTTCATGAATCAAATTTCAATTGTTTATTTGTTGTTAAATTATTTTTCATGGTGAAAGATCGGTATTCAAGAAAAGAAAATGGGTCCGGGCACGGCTCTCTGGTGAAAGATCTAGCCCAAGTACAATGATGCGCACCATGATTGAAGTTAAATAATAAAAAAGTAAAACATTGTAACACCTGGAGCTTTGCAAAATGGTTTGCGACAAGTTAACTTCCTTTCAGTATGTACAAAAGAATGATTACAAGATTTCAAAAGATAGGTAGAAAAAGGATGCTGCAATTGGAACAAAAGCAGGTCTCAGATGTAAAAAGGGTGGACAGTTGGTAGTAGAATCATTCTTAAAGATAAATAAATTCTCGATTCTTGTAGAATGGTGGAAGAAGTGTGGTAAGTCTAGAGGGCCTTAAAGGAGTAATGGTCGGCCTATAGGGGCAGGAGCAAGGAAAAGGAAAAAGGCTGCTGCAACTAAAACAAAATTAAATTCTGTCTCTGATCTGTGAGACATATCAAGCATGGTGTAGGGAGCTCCCATACTCATTTGGAGGATACTGCTAAGGATGTTGAGTGTGTGAAGAACTGGACGGGCTATTGGACCCATCTTTTGTGGTGAAATTATGCTGCGTCTCCCTCTTGGCTATATGGCTTTTTGAGTGGGTTGCTTGTGATCCTCTATTGCTGGTTTTGTCCCTGGGTATTGTTTCTGGTGTGTATCTTCCTTGATCCATGTCCCATGTTGTGGGATGTATAGGTCAGGCGTGGTGTAGGATGTTTGATATGGCCTACTGTGCATTTTGGCTTTGGGTATGTCAAGTCGGCATCTATAAATTGTTTAGGTGTTTCTTGTTATTTTTTCTTTCCCCGCACTTTGTGTGTGTGTATCTTGAGTTTTTTTTTTTTTTTTTGAGATGCTAGCTTTTGTATTGCGAGTTTTCCTCGCTACTTATAAAAAAAAAAAGTAAAAATTAATTGAATTTTGTTCGCTAAAAGTTCAACTTTTGTGATATTTCTATGCTCTCTTTTCTAGACATAGGCTTAAACGCGAACAAAGCCAATTTGATGTCAGATTTTCATCCCCAATCTCTTTTGTGGGTATTGCTAATTAACCAAAATTAGACTTCGGACATGTGCAGGGTCTAACAAAAAACGGCTAAAACCGAGACTCTAGAGCCGTATCGATCCAAAACAAAACTGTCTAATATTTCTTACCTAATAATAAAGGTACTAGTTGGAAAAATTACAATGTACATTAAAATATAGTGGACAACCATAAAGCACAAAGTAACATAGGTTTGAAATGAAGGGCATATGTACCTTATTTTAGTCATTTAAAGTTTGATGTCAATGCTAAGTAGATAAGACACTTTGAAGAGATGCAACCTTCTCAAATGTTATGGCTTAAAAAATAATGTACTTTTTAGTGACTTTTACTTTATTAAACAAGTTAATTGACTAATGGCCTATTTAATATTTTTTTCCGATTGAATTTCTGGTTTGAGCTGACCCTCAAGATAGAAGAAAATATCCAACTGAAAGTCGAAAACAAAGAAAATTGTTGAAATTTAATTTTTAGTTTCTTAAAAACCTATAAATAGTATAGAATACAAGTACAAATCATTAAAATGCAAGTTATGGTATGCATAAATGAACCATTTATAAAACTCGAGTATAATTTTATAAACTTTAGATGTTATGCATGACGTCATTGCTAGATCGGAGTCATCTATATTTCGCTTTTCAAACTTGTTAGTTAGCCTTATTTTTTGACTAACTAGGGTAAACATTCATGTTAAGTCAACCTATTATTGATTTTTTAACACGGATTCAAAGCAATGTGTTAAACTTCATCGAGCATTAGGAAAACTCACAGAGTTGGTATATATAAAGTCCACATAAAAGTCTAAGTGAGGTTCTGTTCTAAAATCTTGCTGCTTTTCTTGGTCGCTTTCGATCCATGCCATGGTCTGTTTGATGTTGATTTTCTACGCTGGTTCATTTTGTTCTGTTTTGATCCTTTGCCTTTGGGTTATTTTTTCTTTGGTCGTTGGCTTTTGGTTGAAGATTTGGTGGTTGATGTCTTTGATTTTTGTTTTGTTTTTTTTTTTTTTTTTTTGCTTGTTCAGCTTTTTGCATTTGAGGCCCTGCTTTTGTAGATACATCCTACTCTGTATTGCGATTCTTTACTTGTTAGCTATTGAAAAAAAGGTTCTATCTTAAAATTAATTGATATTTTTTTGATAAATAAAATCAATTAATATTAGATAGTGTAACATATGGGCTATGATGATGCTTTAGCTTTTCCACACGATGTGAAGGATCAAGGATAGTTGTTCCATTGGCTTGGCAGTGCTCTAAGAGCATGCAGTAATCGCTATTTATTTTTCAAATTCTTTAAAATTGGAAACAAAAAATGATGTCAGACATATTCCTTAACTTTTTCACTTTGGTGAGTTCTTTTGGGCCCTGTCTCTACCTACGGGCTGGCTCTTGTATTGTGACTTCTCTCTTTAATTTTTGGAAAAAAAAAGGTAGAATAACTTATTAAACTTGTATGTTAATTTCTTCTCTCTCACGAGATATTCTTATTAGACACATATATGAAATCCTTAACACTTTGTTGATTGAGCAATCACGAATTTGAATCTTCCCCACTTTTAATATTAACACGATCATAGCACAATGTATGAGGTAATATGTATATTATTCACACCTCAAGCCTAATAAGCATTTATGCAAAGGAATACAAAATTTTAGATTGAAGACTCTCGGAAATAACTTTCTCCAGAGTAGCACTCTTATATAGATAAGACAGTGTACATCCTATCCTCCCAACCTTGCCAGAGAGGGAGCCTTTAAAAAATTTAAAACGGGAGCCTTTATAAGAAACTGAATTTGCTATTATTGTTTTTGTAATATAAAATTTAAAACGTCTATTCAAATATGCTAACTTTTAAAATAATTAGTTTCTCGAGAAATATACGAGTACCCGATAAAGATAATTGATTTATTTTTTAATTTATATTAAAGTCTGAAGAGAGCAGAAAAAAGGGGGAAGAGAGAATGAAAATGTCGCAGCAAAGAGGAACAATAATACATTGATGAGATGAAGAGTTGCCTGCACAACTTCCACTCTTCTCTGCACACCTTCATCCTTATCAGCTTTCCTATTTCAAATATATTAGTACCTGGTACTACTCTCACTCAAATATGCTTAGCTTTAAAGTTTAAAATAGAATACAATTATATTAGTACTTGATAAATCAACCATTCCTTACAAATTTTACTACCTGAGCAAATGCTTTAAACACTAAAAAAAGTGCATTTTATGAATTTGCTTGTTTTTTCAGCAGTCCCAGAAAGTATAAGAAAAATAAAATATTAAAATGTGAGTAAAATAAAAAGGTCAGAAAATGTCGCTCTCTTTTGCAGGGCAAATGTCTCAAAACTCACAAGCAAATTCTCTGAAAAAACTGTAGAGAAAATGCCATCTTAAACTGTTTTTGTTTGTTTTCTTTCAGAAATTAGGGCCACTTCAGGGAACATTTTCTGCACTTAATTAATTTATTATTTCCCCCCCTTTTATTTATTTATTATTTTTTATTTTTTATAACATTTATAAAATTTTTAAAATCCTGCATGCCCACCATTGCTGCGCCAAACAATGCAACAGCCAGATTCTGAAGTGTGTTCAGTTCTGTCTTGGAAAATATTGAATATATGGTTGTATATTTATTAATATGATTAAACATTATTAAATAATATAAAATTAATTATATGTACAGGTTAATAAATTCTACTATCATATATATTAAGCATATATATATACAAGAAAAATATTATTATTTACAGGCTTTGAGATTTGAAGCTATATTATCTGCATGCTATATAGGCATATAAATATAATGAGGTATCTTAAATTTTAGAATTTTATCATCTGTATTATTCTCCATCTATATGAGGCAAATATTTGTCGCAGTACGGCTGATTATTCATGATAATACTAATGTGGCACTGGCACGTGGTTTATATAATATATGTATACCATATTATCACATTTTGGCAAAAAAAAGTTGAATTATTAGAAAAGATCACCAACATTAGCAAATTGTACCTTTGCAATGTGGAAATATGTGTCAAATTAGAGTTTTGGTCAGCAAAGAATACTATATTTGTTACGGGGTATACTAGATTCTCGGTCTGCTGGTGACTGTAGCCATGTAACTTTATCCATTTGGTTCATCATTTTCAATGAATGCTTTTAAAATTTCCTTTTATTTTCCTAGAACTCTATTTCGGTGGGTGTGCCAATTTCTATATTGAGAGTTGTCTCTTTATTTATTCGAAAAAAAGCCAAATCAACATTTGGGAATTTTGTCACAAATATTTGAAGTAATTTATCCAAATGAACCAAGGGCACAGTATTAATATAGCTCCATTATCTTTGAAGCAGATAACAAAATTCTTATCAATGCTGTTAATGGTGTGGGAACGTCACTTTGGGAGATCCAAGCCATAGTGGATGATATATGCTCCTTTTCATGTACTCTTAGTAATGTTTCTTTTGTTTGGTGTTCTAGGAATTGTAATAGGGTTGCCCATTTTGTATGTAAGTGGCACCGCTCAAGTAGTTGTTCGCATGATTGGTGGGTAAACATTCCCCCATCTCTTTCTCGGATTGTTTTTTCGGAAAGTAATGAATCGTAGTTGGCTTGCAGGCGTCTTCATGCTCAAAAAAAAAAAATATTTATTTACTAGTTGTATATCGTATAGTACACCAAATTAATAAAAAAACCGTATATGAAAATATATAATATGTTTAAAGTCCAAGGATTAACACTTCTAATATTTGCTTACCATAAGATATATAGAGTTTTTTTTTTTTTTTTTGATAATTAGAGTGATAACCCTCAATATAAAATTAGAGCATCCATTGAAATGGAGCCCAGGAAATAAGATATATAGAGCGACTCCCTTTATATTGGTACAATAAAAGTGTTACTTGAAAACATGCTGCAATTAACTATGTAAATAATGCAAGAGATAAGCAAATTTTCTATTAATTAAGTATGCAAAATATTAATTAATAGTCTTAATTAAGTTTATTGACATAGAGCTATAATTAATTAGGTCAAAATTGAGCGCATGGAGTGTCATGTTCCATTGGTGAGAAGATCCAAAATATTTCATGGTTTCATTGTTTTTTGATAATTCGAAAAATAACTCTCGATACCAATCCGATGCATCCACTGAAGTTGAGCCCAAAAAAGCCTACAAAAGTGGAAAAAAAGGAAATCGCAGTACAAATATTTCATGGTTTCGTTTTACATTTGAATTTGTTATTTCATTTTAATTTAAAAATTCAACATTATCCTCATTGACCATAATGGAGCTATCTATTTGATATACGTATATCATATTTTTCTTTTTGTTAGAATATATATAATTATTATTAAACTATTATTTTATTATCTGTTCAAGTTTTGAATTAATTTCTTAACATGGTATTAAAGCCTTGTTGAACGAGATATCACGTGTTCGAGTTCCAACTGCTCCTATGCTTAATATCAATATAATCAAGTACATTTTATCCACGCTTAAAACCCAATAAATATTATATATAAACCTATATCTATCAATTTAAACTTTTAGAACAATTAATTTGTTGAATAATTGGCTTTCTATAAATAAATAAATAGAATAAAAGTGGGGTGCGACCAATTATTGAGGAAGGGTGGCACTCAAAGAGAGATTGAATTAAAAGAAGTGCACAAAAACAGCAGAAATATCGTTGAAAAATGAAATAAAGAAAAAAGAAGCAGAGGATTATATTATGATTTTCAAATACCAATATATATTTATTGTTAATTCCATCATATTATATGCTGCTATCAAGATGGGTTTGCAAAAGAGTTTTTAGACTTGCAAACATACAAGTTTACTTTTCACAAGACTTGGGCTCGACTAAGTAAGCTAAGCAAGTCGCCTTTGCCAGCTTAAGCTTGAAACCTGCTAAGCATTTTGAGCTTTTATAACGAGTTGGATTGTTAGTAGTTTCACTCATTTACAACCCAATGACATGTCTGAATTAATAAAAAGATAATCTAATAACATATTAAAGAATTAATTATAAAAATTTAAGCTAAAATTAATATAAGAGTGAACAAGAAGCTGTAAACTTTGTGCCAAAATAAGGTGACAATCGCCAGGAAAAAAAAGAAAAGAATTTAACAATTTAATTAAGTTTTAAATTTTTCCAAGTAATTTAATTATAATTAAGGTCGGTCCAAAGTCTAACCAAAATTATTATCCCAAAAATAGGGGAAAAGTTGGTCAGCTTTTCTTTCGAAGCTGGAAATTATTTAAATAAATTAAAAAAAGGAACCCCATTAATGTATTAAGACCTATTTTATATGGTTTTTATTGTTTATCTTTAAATTTTGAAAAATTAAAAAAAATATATATTAGAAATAATATTGAAAATAAAACTGAAAATCAGAAATTAAAAGCATAAAAAAAATTAAAATAAATTGTCCAGGAACTAATTATTACAAAACTTTTTGATAGGTGAAGGTTCGGGATTAGTTTTTATACTCTAAAATGTCCTTCATGCAAATGCCTTGAAGTTTGGATATTGCACATGCCTGCTTCTTACCTATTAGGATTCAAACTCGTAAGCTCTTGGTCAACAAGGCTTTGATATTATATTAAAGAATCAACTTTTTTAAAAGTTTAAGCTAATAGATAAAGACCTAGACTGGGTTTTATGCACAAACATAAAAATTTATTTAAAAAAAAATAAAACCTAAATAGGCTACAATTGGCAATTCGGTTTTAGACATTTGCCCATGAGACTTAAGTGGCCAGATTTTCTGGCTGGATTTATGTTGAGAAAAGGCAACCTCCCTGTTAGAATTTGGTTTCTCTAAGATCAACATTAACGAAAGTATTTTTTGAAAACTTTAACAAGATTAAAATTTATTTTTGAACCCTCAAATCACAACACTCCCCTTTTCCCCATTATATTTCCTTATATATATACAACAACAACAACCCCAGTGCCTCCATTGTATATATTTCCTTATATATATATATATATATATGGGGTATCGTTTTTATGAGAGGATGAGAGCGTGAGAGGGGCGAATCATGCCCCTCCATTGTAATGAATGACTAAGATTGTTGAACATTGAAAAAAAAAATTAATTTACGGCTCGTGAGGCAGAAAGAAAGAAGAGGTAAGGGAAGGAATTTTTTTTTTTTTTTTCAATTTTCAACAAATCTTAGCCGTAAATTATTATTTTTTTAAATGTCCAACAAATCTTGACCGTATATTACAATGGAGGGCAAAGATTCGTCCCTATCACACTCTCACACTCTCATAAGAACGCCACCATATATATATATATATGGTTCCATAAATTCAATTTGGAGAACAAAAATAGACAAAATTATTAAAATACCAAAACTTTCCTTGCGTATCATCTCTTTTTAACAGCTAAAGATATTGGTGTAATGGTGATTTGTATCCTAATCTCCTAAATTAGAGATCTTAAGTTCAAAGCTGATCACCGTCTTTTCAATGTAAAAAAAAAAAAAAAAAATCCTTTTAATAAGATATCTACTTACCTGAGCTTTTTAGTTAGACGTATTGGTTAATATACACCCCCAGATGATGGTGGCGTTTACCTTATTAGGGTATTGTTGAACTTGATCTTTATCATTTAAAACAAAAAATATATACATATCTTAAATGCCTTTAATTAGATCCAATTGCTTAATCCTTAATAATAAACAATAATAGAAAAAAAGAAGGAAAAGAAGAAGATCAAAAGCTTCTTCCTTACAGAAAAAGAAACCGGATTTGTACAAACCCTAAAAATTTTCATAGCCCCCTAACCCGGTACTGAACAAGAGCTAGAATCATACGGATAATAATCATACTTAAACAAAGAAATAACTAACTGGTGCTCGTTTTTTTCTTCACAAGAACATTTTATCTCACCTGTGATGACCCATAAATCGTTTTCTTCTTTATCTTTCCTCATTCCCATTGCACCATTGCTTGTGGCCTGGGACCCATTTAGGGCACTTCGGACTAAAGTAACTGGACACGACCCTAGAGTTCAAGAGCTCCACAATGGGTGCAAATTTCACACACCTTGGTGTCTTATACTGATTAATGGACGCCCCTAAACTAATTGCATAGTCCATCAATTTATCAAATGTCCCATTTTCCACTATTTTAATCTCCAAAGGTCCAATGGACTTATCTGATACCCTGCCCTGACGGTACACACTGTTAAGGTGTTCCTCAATCGTGAGGCAACAATCCTCAAAAATACACGGTGGAATAGGGGTGGACCCCTTTAGATTGAGCTCCCAGAATAAGACATAGTGGCCAGGAACCGTTGATAAGTCTGCATAGCTCGTGTACTCAGATAACGATGCATCGAACGGCTGTAAATGGCTAACTGCATTGCTAACTGCAGCTTGGAGTTCGACTTCATCGGTCTTGTCAGAGTCAATGCTCAGCACCACGTTTTTCCGGCATATGAAGTTGAATTGGGGTGCGTTGTTTTTGAAACCTGAAACTCTTAGCAGGTCTCCCACCCTGTACCTATATAGCCCTGAACGAAATACAAGGAACAAAAATGAGCATACACAGCGACAAGCAATGTACCAGTTTCCCAATAAGAACAATTTTAGTAATGTTTGTCTGAATATTTTGCATTTCATAAATCTAAGCACATATGAGTATACAATATATAAAAGTTGTCTCAAATGTGTGTGATACCCAAGTACAAGTGCATGTCAACTTGTATAAATAATTTGATCATATGATAGGATTGTCCAATTTTCACAAATCTAATCTGGGTTTGAACCGATTTTAATCTTGACTGATATTTGAATACTTTTAAGACAATTATTGCAAATTTAGATTAAAATGGATATGAAAAAAAACTAGTAATGTTCCAAATATACGATCAAACCCGTAACCAAACAAAGCGATTAGAAAAGTTGAAAATAAAAGACCAAAAGCCGAAAAAGAAAAACTGTTTTAAATACAATCTTTAGTTTTTTAAAGACCAAAAACCATACAAAAAATGACACCAAATAGACCATGACAAAACAGAGATTAGGAAAGTTACCAGCATAAGTGGTGATGACGAGCTCATACTCATGCCCGAGCTTGACATCGACAAGATCAACCAGTTCTTGCTGCTCTTTCTCAGACAGTGACTTTGGCATGTTTATTGAATTTGAGAACAACCCATTACTTCTTTGCACTGGCAAAAACTCATAGTAACACATAGTCGGAATAAGTGTATACGAAACTTCGCTTGGCTTGCAAATTGGGTTAAGATTCACCCCAAAATAACACTCGGATGAAGCATACATAGTACACACTAATGGAAGTCCATTGCTATAGTAATCGAGAATTGGAATGTACTGTGACATTGTCCCCGTCACAATCACGTCAACGTACTTTGTGTTAGGCCAAAGCCTAGTTATAATCCCCTGCCAAGACTCCTTTTTGCATTCTGTTTCAATGAAATGGGCTAGATTTGGGTCAGGTTTTAGAATCCAAGAAACTGCTTCTCGGATAGATGGGTCAGTGATTTGAGGGCTTAGGGACCCGACCCGAATGTCGTGACACAAGAAAGGCCAGTGCTTTTCTAAGAACTTGATGGCTCGGATGAACCCAGATGCGAAGACTGCACCAACACGGAGCACATCTTGGTGTTGGCAAAGGCCACAGAGCATTTGAGAGTACATGGATTGATAAGTGTCAGGGCATAAGATAGTCTCATTTGGGCTCGTGTAGTTAGTGTATGGGTCAAAAGGTCGGTTCTTAAAGTGGTTGCTTTTGTAGTAAGAGGTTAAAACGGGGCGAGCGACGAGCCCACCAGGGGTTTTGGCCTCTGATTTGATGAATAAAAAGTACATTCCTTTGCCTTTTTCTAAGCCAGGTACAAATTGGCTCATTACTGGCATTAGTAGGCTGTATAGCATGGATCTTCTGTCTAGCTCCTCTTCAATTGCTGGCATCAGCTTCCTCTCTCCTCCTGATGTGCCCGAACTGTACCAACGGATAACAAAAATCAGAGCACTAGTCAAAAATTCAACAAATTAAAGTTCTATACATGGCTAAATAAGATTATACGTCAAAATCAATTGATTTTAGGTGAAGTAATACAGATAGTTTGTATATTGATTTCTTCTTTTTACAACTTCGAATAAGATTTTAGGTCACTTGAAAAAACAAATGAAACGTGTTGATTTTGCAAGACGCGCATAAGAAATCTATAAATAAAGCAATTGGGACGGGTTTATTTTACTAGACTCATACCAAAATTCCATAAAAAAACACAAGAAATGCTCTGATTTTGATAGACCCACTTGGAAAAACCTTACAAATTGCAAATGGGATGGTCCAATTTTACCAGACCCACAAGTAACATTCCAAGAAACCAAATGGGGTAGTCCGATTTTGCTGCACCCACATGTAAAATCCTTAAAAGAAACCAAACGGGGCATTTCAATTTCGCTATGTAAACAACTCTACACGTGGGTTTAGTACAAATCCCACATGCATTAAACTCTCGATAGTGTAGAGGCCAACATATAAACTTAATATGCTGCTCCACCTAATTCATGTTTGATTTATACGTGTGAACCTCGTATATTCCAACTCTCTGAGAATCAATCCTAAACGACTCGATCAAAATTCAAGTACCTGGTGAGAAACTCAGAGATGGGGCTCGAACAGAGAATAGGAGAACGATCCCCATTAGCAATACGAGTAATATCAGGCTGGAGATCCTCATACTTAATCACAGGGATCATTTTCTTAAAGGTTTCTCTATCAATGGCGCCACTGAGGCCATGTCTTTGCAAATACTCGACATTTGCGTTGCGAGTAAGGATCTCAGAGAGGACCCTTTTCTGAATATCATCAGCGTTCATAGTAACATCTTCAATGAACTGAAGTTTTCTCTTGTTTTTGTCTAAGATTGTGGTGTTTTGTGTGTGTTTTGGTGCTTCTGGCATGGTGTTTTAATGGGTATTTTAGAGTGGGAAAGAAGAACAGAGGAGTGAGAGAGATGTTATGGGTGTAAAGGCAAACAGAGGAGGGTGTGGGATTTTATAGAGGGATGTGGGCTTCTTGAATGGATGTATGTCTATCTTTTATATATATATAATATTTGAGTAATTTTATAGGTTTCCAAACTATAGTAATTTAGTCTCCGCCCTCGGGCTTCTTCGTGTTCAAAAAAAAAAAAAAACTATACATATAACTGTACAAGATAATGTTATTAGTAGGGTAAAACTATTAATACTAGAGCAGCTTTATCAAATATTGTGAGTATTGTTCACTACAAGTTATATCATTGCTCTAGTAACGACAATTTTTACCATGACAATGATAATACCGATTGTTTATTTTGTGTGTGTATATATATGTGTGTGTATTTAAGAAGGGTAAAAACATTAATGTTGTTATTGAAGCAAAAACATTAATTTTCGAGCAATTTCATAAAAATTTGTGGTCATTATTAACTATAAGTTATATAATTAATTTGATAATAATATTTTTTATCCCGTTAATAATAAATCCGAGAAAGTACTATGTGCGCTTTCAATGGATAGTCCATTAGTCCCTCTCGGGGCATTAGCATAGACAATCTCATATAAAAATAAATTTATTTAGTTTTTGTAATTTAGTGAATTTTTTGATAGATTATTAGATATAGAAATTGAGTTTTAAATCAAATATATTTGGTAGTTTTCATAAATTGCAATTAATTTGAGTTTAATCTATGTAACAAAATAACAATAAGTGTATCTTTTGTCAAAATAAAATTAAAACTCTTTAAAATAAAAGACTGTTCATAATTTAAAGACGTCAGTTATATAAAAAGCGATTAAAAAAGCATAATTAAATAAGCCCTCAAACTATAAAAAAAGTACTATTTGATATCATATTTGTATTATTTTTTATTATAACATTTATTATATATCTAAATTATCAAAAAAATTAAAATATAACAATATTTGATGTTGAATGTGGCAAGAAAACAGAGTATGGTGGTGGGCATATATGTAGTCTTTATAATTCAATTATTATCAGAATAAAATTATTAATAATAAAATAATTTTATAAAATTTCATGACTATAGTTTATTACAATTATATCGTTATTTTGATAATAATAATTTTTATTTTAAAAGTAATAATATTCTTTAATTAATTAATTAAAATTTGTAATCTAGTTGTTAAAATATGATGAGAGAGAGAGAGAGATGGTTCCTTGACCGACCAAGGGCCAAGGCTACTTCTCTGCCTCCCTCAGGTCAAACCCCCCAACCCAACTACTCTTTTTGCCATAATATTTATTTTTTATTTATTGATATTATTATTGTCACTATTATTTTTATTGTTTGTTAGATATGGAATAAAAATCTCATTCATATTGCTTTCATTTTTAAAATGCATTTGTTTTTTGGGATTATGTAGTAAGGAGAACTGAACTCAAGTTACTGAGAAAAGAAACGGGATTAAAGCTCGAGAATGCTTTTAGGTTTGCAAAGCTTGATAATTATAAAGAAAGAGAATGGGGATGAGGTATTTCTTCGGACACTTAGCATTATGCTTTACTTAGTACATGTATATGATGCTTAGCATGAACAATAAGCGAGTGATACTTAGGATTTTCTTAGTAGCTGGTGTATTTGGAGCTTAGAAGATGGATTTGGTACTCGAACCCAGGTGGGCAAGTAAGGATAGAAGTCTTGGGGCAAGAAATTACCTTGAGTGATCATCACCGGTCAATATTTAAGGGTAGTGAGGGGCAGATAAACCAAGAGGGAGAATATTAACAAGTAACTTATGAGAGCGTAGTTAGGTGAGTAACTTGCTAGAGAGGACTTAAGCGGCTAACGACACTCTTGGTCCAATGGTTGGTCCAGAAAATTTGTTCACTAGGGGCATGTACAAAATGTAGTTGTAATGATATTTAACTTCAAGTATATAATTTATGTTAAAAAAATCGAATAAGACTCCAAGTAAATGGCTACATGGGGAAGAGACCTAAAGCATCGTAGTTGATTAAGACTTCAAGTAGAAGTAATAACTGTTTGAAATCCCCGATTTGTTGAGAATTCTTCTAAAAAGTAACTTATATTATTTATTTACATCTACAACATATTTCACTTTGGCAAAGCTTGAGGGAAGGGGCATGTTGGATTCCGAGGTTGGCCAATTGCATATATTGTGATTGGTGGAATATTTTTCTGCTTCGTACTTAAATTTACAGGACGGTGTTTTAAGAGTTGCATGTACAATTTAGTCAACTGTATCTTTTCTTTCTTGTATTAAGATATGGAACTCTTACCATCTTATCAAATCTGTATGATATTAAAACACATATGTTTATGTATGACATAAATAGTCCACATATAACCCATACGCTAGTGAGAACAGAACACTAATAAAACTTGCTGTAAACCTATAAAATTTCTGATCGATCCTAGTTGCACTATCATTTTCCAATTTTGTGATCGATTTAAATTTCTAATTTTGAGCCATTATACAATAAAAGATCATCCAACTGTCTTCTACATAATTTGTACATGTTAGTGATTATGATATCCCACCATAGTGATCATCAATTTGTATGTTTTGTTTCCTAGGCCTACTATATTTGGCTCTAGCTTTTAGTTGCCAGCAGTTTGCTGATTGGTTAATTGTTAGCTAATGGGCAAATAATTTTATGTAAGTATTTGGTAAAATTGGATGTTCAAGTCAGTTGATTATTTTAAAATGACATAAATAAGCAAAAGTAAACAAAATAGATAGAAAGGCAATAAAATAATTAAATAATTTTATTTTTGAGCTTAAAAGGTTTTGTATAGTAAAGGGGAAAAAAAAAGAATAAACGTAAATTTAGTTGAATATCACGTATCTAATCAAAATTTATCGGAATTTAGTTGATTAATAATAATTGATTTTATGAACATCCAACAAAAAAATCCCGAGATTGCAACGTAAATCAAGGAAGAAGGTGGGTGGAGGTTGGGGTTATTGTTGATGGCATTTTGGTAATTAAGATGAAAAAAAGCGGCAAAATGATAAATTAATGTTGGTTATATGGAGTTTGAAAAGTTTCAATCTAAAAGCTAAAATATACTCTAAAAGCTACCAAAAGAAATATACCAAACAGAACAATTAGTTGTTTGATTAGTCAAAAAGCTAAGGCCTCGTTTGGTTACCACATGAATTGAATTTCTATGTGAAGTTATATTTTCCGTGAATTCAATTCTTGTGTCAACTTCTCAAGAATTAGGTAAAATACTTTGGATCGACAGGATGAGAAATATAACTTCCTCGTGAAGATAAGTCAAAAATAAATGAATTAAAACTTAACTAAAGAGCCAAAGTAAGTAACTTCAAGCGTTTCAAAGAAATTAAAAATTGCTAAACAATTTCTATTTCCTGCATTATGTTAACTTTTTGCCAGCCAAACAAGAACCCAAATTTGTACTTCCTATAAATTTCTACTTCTTCACGTTTACTTCCTGCATTGTAGAAAACACTAAAGAAGCATGATTGCCTAACGTAACAGTATTATTTTCCAAGCCTTGCTGTATTATACCTTGTAAAAATTTATTTCAATACAATATATGATAAAACTCTGCTACACGTTACGGGCAGGTTAGGTCAGGCAAAAAAGATGGTCGTTAACGACCAACTTTTCCTTAAATGCCCCGCTTGCCCAGCCTGCTTGCCCTACCCAATCCGTTACATTTTCGTGGCCACCTTCTCGAGTCATGTTGACGTTTTTGTATAGAATAACACGTTGGAATGAGATTAATAAGAATAAAAATAAGAGAGAGAGAGAGAGAGAGAGGAAGTAAAAAAGGGGGTGAAGCTAACAAATAAGCCGACCAGATCCATGAATCAATATGTCTCTTCTACATCATTGACCTTCCCCTCTTTTTTTTTTTTTTTTTTTTTTTTTTTTTTTTTTTTTTTTTTTTTTTTTTAAAAACTTCTCTCTTATAAATTTTTGAGTAGCATACGCTAACCAACCCATTTTTAAATTCTCTTTCTTGCCTCCCCCCCTTATATTTTATCTTTCTAAGGGATAATGGCTGCTGTTATGTGCTTCTTTTCTACGAAATTTTCTACTTTTTTTTCTCTAATTTGAATTAGTCAAGCCCACGATATAACCTAAGATCATATTATATGAACTTCATATATTAAATTCTTAATAATACATTAAGTTTTTTGCTTATAATTTGTGTTCATATTAGAGTGAACCGACTTGAATTCGATCTGCCCTGAGTTGACCCAAAACATGAAATGACCTGACTAGAATTAGATCTAACCCAAGTTTGACTCAAGGCCTTAACCAGACTCGTCTTGTGACCCAAAATGACCCAAATAAAAATCTAATTTATTGTAGAATCTAAATCATATGCTAATTATATTTATTTTGTTTTGTAGTTTTAATTATGATTTTCAAGGTCGAATAAATATATTATCAAAATAACCTAATGGGTCAACTTGAAATATGACCTAATCTAAGGATGATCCAATCCGAGGTTAACCCGACCCATTGTTGATCCATCCCAAGACTTCCCCGACTTGAACCCGAAGATGACCCGACCCGACCTGATAGCCAAGTCAAAATAAAACCTCATAATATTAATATGTAATCTACCATACATTTTATTTGTAATCATCAAGTATTATGTTTTGCTGGCATGGCGATCCAAACATAGGAATTCAAAAAAAAAAAAAAAAAAAAAAAAAAAATAGAGAATTTTTTTTTTTTTTTTTTGATCATGGTGGCATTTACGGTATATCACATTGCAATTTTTTTAAATAAAAAAAATTTATATTTATATTTGGATAAAAAAAAACCACATTTATTAAATTTTTGTACTTATTTAATTTTAAAATTAATAATATACTAAAATATAATATAATTAGATTATAAAAATTATTTAAACAACTAAATTTATGAGGTAATAAATTTACTAAATATATAATTAAGTGAATTTTTCTAACATGTGTCCAATATTTATTGCACTACATTCTTGTATTTTATTATTCAACATAAAAATAATAATATTTTTTATTTTTAATATTTTGATGATCTAGTAAAAAATAAATGTATACAAATGTATTTAATATACGTTAAGGGCACATATTCATATACAAGTAAGATGTATTCAGTATTTTAAAAAGATTAATTATTATATATATCATCATAAAGAGAGGGGGGGGGGGGGGGGGGGGAGGGGGGGGAAGTGCCAGCTGGCGGAGAAATTGGACAAAGGGACACGTGTTCGAATAGGAGTTCCGTGCCTTCACGTAGCCATTTTTCCGTTAATTCTCCATTTGCCCGCTCTCTCTCCCCCCCCCGCCTTCAGCCGTCAAAATTTTCCCTTGCGAAATTGTCAAAGGTCGGCTCACCTTATTATTTGCTAATCATTTTTTTTTTTGCATATTTATCCGTATACTTCTAATAATGCTGAAATTTGTACATACGAGTCTGGTTAAATCTTATATTGGAGTATAAGCCTAACATGTTACTGTATTATCATATATGTGGATATCATATATGCCACTTTGTGGGACAGGCCGAAGGCTTGATGAAAATGTAACATGGTATCAGAGCGAGTGGACGATGCCAGGCTTTTGTTTGACACACTAAGTTCTCATGAAGAGGGGGTCTCCAATGAGCGTTAGATTCAATTGGACCGGAGATGGTGAGGGTGCGATGAAAAATGAAACTCACGTGTGAGGAAGAGTATTAGGAATTTCACATGCAAATCTAGTTGAGTCCCACATTAGAGTTTTGAAAATATTGACAAATAAGCCTAATGAGTTACTTTTATTTTTGGGATAGAACTCCATTTGGACTTTATGTTGATTTCATGTATGTTAACTTCATGGGTCGAGTCTAGGGCTGATGAAATTTAACAAACAATGCAATTACATGGAATGGTTGTCGAGGCCAAAAAATTATGCCAAGATATGTAAGTTTAATAAGAAATTATACAATAAAGTTATCATAAATAAAATATCAATATATAAGTTTAGTAGTTTACTTTACCTAATGTCAATTTGTTTAAAATCTCAGCTGGACTTATATTTGGATCTCACATATTTCAGTTGGTTTAAAATCACTCATTTCTTACTCTATAAAATTGTATGCGACGATATTACCCTCTCTCTCGCTATAAGTGATTCTTTGTTTTCCCATATGATAATAAAATCACACGTGCTGTATAAGGAAACAACCCTCTTTATTATCACTCGGAAGGGAATTTCATTATAGAAAAAAAAAAAAAAGAATACGAAAGAAAGTACAGGAACATAAAAAAAGGGGGGCAATTGAGATGGAGGATAGTTGACCTAACAAAAGATTCTAAGGTAGAAAAATATAAAACAAAGTTTTCATTACTAAACAAGTAGAGACAATGGGGTGGTTCAAAACTAGTTCTTGGTCAGTCATTTTTTTGAAATATTGGTAGTAGTTGCTCTTTACAAGAAAACAATACGACTTCTGATGAAAGTGAGACTTGCTACCAACTTAGTACTACACTTGTAAATGTTTGATTTTTTTTCGGTTCAACTCTAAGATTGCGTCTTTAGTCAATGTTTGAACTATTTTTTTTTATTTTATTTAAATTGACTGATAGTTCACACTAGTTTAGATGAAGATTGTAGCCATATGGTTCACTTGGCAGACACATGTTAATTAGCTTGCCATGATTGACTAGAATAGCCATACAACACACCCTTTCGATTGTTATAGTTTGTCAGATCTTTGTCCCAAAGTGGAAGATTTGGAAAATATGATAAGGATACAAGTCTAATGTTCAAGTTACATTGGTTCAACGGTCATACTTTAGCACATGTTGAGCCTTTCGTCCTTTTTTTGTTGAATTAGCTGATATATCATAAATCAATGAATATATAAAAGTTTATGAGAGGTGTACCCTAGAACGTAGCTGAAGTCTACATGAGAAATCAAATGTCATGAGAGATACTAGCATATAAAAAATAAACTTATAACAAAATAACGTTTTTAGTCAATTGTTACCTCATTGCAATTGATTCTCCTTTTTCCAATTGGAAACTTCTTACTATTCTCATTTGGACTTAACAACAGATCCAATATCTTAAGAGCTCCCGCATAAGCGGGGTATAGGAGGGGTAGATGTACGCAGCCTTACCCCTTTGGGGTATAACCCTGTTGAGTGGTTGTTTCCGAGGGCCCCCGACCTTATAGGGTTGGCAACACGAGGACTTTCCAGGAAGTCACCCATTCAGGTATTATTCTCGCCCAAACACGCTTAACTTTGGAGCTCTAATAAGATCCGGTGCCTTAGTGCCTGGTAAATGAACCCTGCATAAACTACATTCACAAACTCTCCTAATACGTTCACATTTGATGAACTCAAAACTTCCCCATTAAATAAAGAAGCTACAATTGCCCGATTTTAAGGATGAATTTAAGAACCACACATGCAATGCAACCTCATTCCCTATGACAGATATCATGGTTGTAGACTTTATAAATCATTATATGGTTTCAAACAAGCACCTTTGCCTAGTTTTAATTGTTTAACAATCATCTCTATAGTTAGAGTTTCACATGTAGAAAAGTCAACCCTTCCCTCTATATCTGTACCGCTTGTGAAGTCTCATCTTTCTTCTACTATGTGTTGATGACATCGTTTTGATTGATACTAGTTCTACTATGCTTAAGTCTTTCATTCAAACTCTGCCTGCTCAGTTCATATTGAAAGGTCTTCAACCTCTTCTTCTCTCTTAGCTTTAACCATGGTGCGCATTTTAGCTTCAAGTGCTAGAACTTTTAATTTATATTTTTATTTCCTTTCCGTCTTTTTTTTTCTTTTCTCTTTCTTGGCTACTCGCCTCTTATATCTTTCGGAGGACTTCCCTCCAATTACTTATAAAAAAAAAAAGAAAAAAGAACATGTTAAGCTCACACAACTTTAATACATATACATAGCCGAACACTAAATGCCAGTATATCATGTGCCTAAATCAGATCGACTCGATCCTCAACATTATAAATAAGGTCAAATCAAACCAGACTTTAAACATAACCCGAAGACACGAACATGAGTTCTATAAATGGGCCTTGTGACTTTTTCATTTTGGTGAAAGGGGCATCATTAATGGTGGGGGTAGAAAGTGGGTTTTGGAGAAGCTACCGTTGTTAGTCGTTTGCTTCTTATGAAGGCATTTTAAGTTGGATGTACAAACCATTTTTAAACAAAGTTCCAAAATAAACTAAAAAATATAGATAAGAATGCCTCTCAGGGTGGCCATTAATTATTCATCTACTTATCACACTTGGTAATAAATTTACCACGAGTCCCACCATAGCTTTAATTTGATCAAAGTATTGTCAATTTTTTTTTAATTATTAACAAGATTTACACTTTTTTTTTTAATAGAGATAACCGTGGAAGGGGGTTGGTGAGCTTTGAACTCGAGATGTAGCTGGAAAAAGTGATTTAGAATAAGTAGCTGATAAGTTTCTGGTGCAAATCGACCACATGAAACCCAAATGGGTGGGTTGAAAACCCTGATTTGCATGGTCAGCTTCAAACGGCCGTAGTTTTTTGTCCGTAAGGAATTACAGGACTAATTACTTGTAAAATGGAGCTCTCAGGCTGAACCATGCAACCCCAACAACTGTGCAGCTTGCCCATCTATTTTCCCCAAATTCGGCATATACTTTTATGTTTTGCAAATAGTTTAGTCGTATTTTTGTAATTTTACATTTTTAGGATTTGTTTTGTTTTGCCTATGTCATTTGTGAATTACTCACCTAAAAGGGTACCAACACACAAATACTGGATCCTATTAGAACTTTGAAGTTACGCGTGCTTGGGCGAGAGTAGTACCAAAATGGGTGACCTATTAGGAAGTTCTCATTTCAGGTTGGAGGTTCTCAGAAGCAATCTCTCTTCAGGGTAGCATCTTAAAGGGGTATGGCTGCGTACATCCACTCCTCCCAGACCCTACTTAGGCGGGAGCTCTTTGGGGCACTGGGAATGTTACTTTTATTTGTGGATTACTCAACACAAAAACTCTAGTTTCATTCTCTCTTTCAATGGATTTGAAGTAACTCATCGATTTTTAACGTGTTCAAATCGATTTCCCGTTTTCATTATGTATCAAAAAGGCAGTGGTTTTAACAATCAAATAGAGAGAAGAAATTTTAATAAAATGTGAAATAGGTCTTAATCAATGTACTTTGTTGGTGGGATCATGAGTTTTGGTGCTATTCTTCATGCCACGCATAATTTTGGTTAAGTGTGATTAATCATCTCACAATTGCCTTAACAAAGTCCAGCAAAGTGTGTTTTTGATTTACGCATCTTATTTTGGAATTTTGCATGAAATTATATTATTTTAGGTAAATACACTTTAATATTTTCATATTTGTTTGAAATTATTTCTTAATCCACAAACTTTGAATTTGAAAATTTTAATTATTGTTTATGGTGAAATAATATTTAAATCCGAATGTCGAATGGTTCCTCGACTAGATTTTACAAAAAAGAAGACATCATATAATATAGAAGGGTGATTTAAAGCTGAAGAAACTAATAGTGATGTCATACATCTAGTATGTGATGTCATATACTAGAGAGGTGATGTCATAATCCTAAATTTTTAATAAAAAAATTATTCATCCATTAGTTTAATAAAAAATTAATTTTTGTTATCTTTTTACATGACCCCATAAGAACAAGAAAAAAAAGAGTAATAATATAAAAGTTAACAACGTAACATTGTGGGTTGACTTGATTTGCAGCTTAGACTTGACTTTTATCAAAATTATCTAAATTTTAGGTAAAATTTGAAAAAATATTTAAATTTTTTAATTTTTCAACGTCACAACTTATTGTGACACCATTAACATCTGTTAATTTTTATTCCAGTGACATTTAAAATATTTATGAATTTTGAAGATATTTAACATACTTTTTAAGTATTTCAAACATTTAAAAATTGTTTGAAATACAAATTTGAATTTTTTAAAATTACTTCTCTCTTTTTTTTCCCTAAAACCTATGCCAGTAAAAACTAACGGATGTTAACGGCATAAACATTAAGGTGTGACATTAAAAAATTTTAAAAAATTTAGATGTGATATTATTTAAAGAAAAGGGAATTCAAAATGTTCAAGTAATAAGATCTTGAAAAGATACATGAAGCACACAATTTATTTTAAGAAGGATCAAGAATTGATATGGTATGATTAAATTAAATGCTAGGACAACTACTTGCTAATATTAGTTCAATATTGTTTAGTGCTCTGTTTTAGCTATTTGATGTTAACTACACTTTTACCCATCTTGGTCATTTTGCTAATCTCGAATTCATTGCTTTTCTTCCCTTTGGTTACTCGTTTTGTCATTTGTTTGTCTAGACATTTTTTTTACATCGGTAATGCCCGGGAGAGGGATATTGTCGGATTTGAACCCGCTTCCTGGGATTAGCCAACTGCCATCCCAATTATTAGGACAAATCGAGGACCGACATGTTGGGACGTATTGTTCCTTGAAATTATATCAAAGTTCTACTATGTAAGAGACTATGATTTCAAACTCTTGGTGTTAACATCGTTCTAGTAAAAGATATGGAACGAGCTTGTATGTTGTTAACACTTCAAGCCCTATATAGGTGCTCGTTTGAGAAAGTGTATTAAAGTATAAAAACATTCATTTATATTTATTTAAATATGGGTTTGTTTGGCATCACTTTCATTGCAATTTTTAGTTTTTGAGTAACTAAAAACAACAACAACGGACCCAGTACCTCAAGGGCTCCTGTATAAGCGGGTTCTGGGAAGGGTGGATGTACACAGCCTTACCCCTTGAGGGTGTAATCCTGCCAAGAGGTTATTTCCGAAAACTCCCGACCTTATAGGGTTGGCAATACGAGGACTTCCCAGGAGGTCATCCATCCTGGTACTACTCTTGTCCAAGTACGCTTAATTTCGGAGTTCTAATGGGATCCGGTGCTTGACTGTCTGGTAAATAAACCCTTGAGTAACTAAAAACCAAGTTTAAAAAAAAAAACAGTTCCTTTTTATTTCGTTTTTAGTTTTCACTAAAAATAACAAAAAAGCAAAAATAAAAAATGACAACAAGAAATAATCATTAATAAAACGTAGCTTTTTGGTTTAGAAAAAAAATGAAAATTTGAAAATAAAAAACAAACACACCAAAAACAATCCCTTAGGTTTTGTGATATCAGCTTCCTTGACAAAACATAATGAGCAGTAATATGGAAAGCTTTTGATCGAATATATCCTCGAGTACATACAAACTTACCCCGTGTGAAAAAGAACGTAATTTATTAATTAGTAGAAATCACGTTACGAATATAATGAATTACGATACTTGACCAACAAAACCATATATTTTATGATTTAATGGCACATATATATCTGAAAAGGGCCATAAACTCACACGTACACAACACCATAAAATTGATTAACAGACAAAAAAATGTACAAAATTCGTGTATATGGTTATGTTTCATAGATCTAACCATGATTTTCATAATGGTCAAACCATTTATTTCTTGAAAACTACTCTCGTTTTTGCATGTTCATTATAATAATTAACTTGCATGTTTAACAAGCGTAATAATTTTGTACATATTTTTATTATTATTTCACTCACTTTATTTGTATTAATTCTTGACTATTACATTAATAAGAGATCGTGAGATTATTGTGAATCATTATTTGATAATATAAGTTTGTTTTATTACTTGATTTCAAGTATTAGTAGGTTGCATTGATAAATTCATACACCATTACATTGAAGATCCTCACATATTGATTTTGACTACTACCTCTCAAATCCAAACCCAAATTGGCTGTTTCACTTGTTCGTCAGTTACCTTCCTAAGCAACTGTTTCAGCTGCAATATGTCCGTTGAACCCAGCTTAGGGATTTATGTTCTGTCATGCCGTCCCCTTTCTTCTTCTGTTCTTTTGTCTTGTTTTATTCTTTATGTTGTTATTGACTTTTGTCACATGTGCCTTTGGAGAATTTCTTCTGTATTTTTTTGAGACATAATTATAAAAAATAGTAATTTTCATTACTTGAGAAATAATATAATTTTGTAAATTTGTGAGTACAAGAGTATGGATGCAAATAGAAGATGAAAAAAGAGTGTCAAATTAACATTTAATACTTAAAATTAATATTTAAGTTAATAAATAAAATAAAAATAATGAAAAAAGAGGAAGGAAAGTGGAGGAGGCGGGGACACCAAGGCAGGTAAGCCCGCACCCAAGTGAGAAGGCATTGTGCTTCTTGATGGTTTGCTCTTTTTTATTTTTATTCTCTATTTTTTTTTTATATAAAATTAGGGCTTGTTAAGTCAAATTTTTTTATAAAAAAAATTACTTTTCAGAGAAAAACACATTTTTAGGATTCTAATGTGTTTCATTTGAAAAAAAAATAATTTTGAGTACAGATGTAAATAAGTTTTTATATTTTAATTAAAAGTAGAAAAATAGTGATTCTTTTGTAGAGAAGCAGAAGCGAAAGTAAAAGTACAGACAAAAATAACAGTACTGAAAGCACTTTCTATAAAAGTATTTATGAAAAAATGGTTTAACTACTTGGCTAAACAAGCCCTTACTAGCTAATACAGTCAAAAAGATATTTGGGCAAAAATAGATGAACCTCACATCAGTCAAATGGGTTATGCAAAATTACTTTATATATCTAAGGAGTTACTCCATCTATTACCAATTGATTTTGAAATAGATCTCCTTTGGTATGTAACACTAGCTTACTGGGTGTAAATAATTCATTAAAGTAATTCGAACACCAACTCACCATGTTATAGAAAAACAACTATCGATATGTGAAAAGACGATATGAAGCCATAAAGATAGGGATAATAATGGGGCACGATATATACATAATGTCGCCTCTATTTTTAAATTAATTAAATACAAATTAAATTTATTTTTTTAAAATATATAAAGTGGGGGAATGTTGTTTAAGGGGAATGTGTTCTTGTGGTGTGTGGGGGAGACAGAAACAGCAATGCAAATCTTTGACCGTTGACATTTTGAACTTTATATATTTTGATTTTTTTTCATTTTTATTTAATATTAATAATATAAATTTTTTGGGGAGTTTAATTTCAAAAATCGAGGAGAGCAAATGGAATGTTTAATTAGAATGTTGTTGAGTGAAAAATAAATAAAATAAAAAGAAAAAAATGCACACAAATTGATGCAATTTACTCTATTGTCTCCCATTATACAAATATGTAAGAAGTGGAGAAGGCTAGTGGCTCGAAATAGTGCGCTCCATTTGCTTCTAGTTTGTGGTCCTTTCTTACCCTTTTTATTGGGTCATTACTTTCGCCTTTATTCTTTTCAGTTTTAACAAGTTGAATTGTTCTTGAGACGCTGAATCTGTTGTTATTGTTGTTGTTGTTGTTTTAATAAAATAAATTGATCGTTGAATCCCTTTTTCTTTTTAATTCATATAGGCAAATTGCATTATTATTGAATGAGTTTAAAATTATTTTTGGATCTTTTCTTATCAGCTGAAGTTTTCTTGATAGTTGATTCTTTGACATAATATCAAACTTTTGTTGACCTAAGGGTCACGAGTTCGAATTTTAATGGTGCCTAATGTAAATATTAGTGTATTTCGATCACAAAGTATGAGAAGGGATGTTAACTATCCGTGTTTCAAAACCTAATGAAGATTTGCGTGAGGGGACATGTTAGAGTATAAATTAATTTTTAGACTTTCACCCAAATTAGTTTAAACTTTGTGGTAGTTGGTTTCTCGACATCATTAGATGGAGCTTAGAGGGGTTCAAAATGCACTACTTTTATGTATTAATTTTATGATGTTTTTAGGAGGGTTTCTTGTTATAATATAAAACTATTTATGGGCCTTCACCCATCAGCTTCAACTTTTAGGATGGTTCCTTGACATGACATCAGGGCCTTGTTGACCAAAAGGTCATTAGTTTGAATCTTAACAGCCCTCACTTTTAATATTAAAAATAATTTAAGCATAAGGTATGAGGAATGTCTGTATACTATTCACGCTCTAAGCCAATGGGCCTTTTGCCTGAAAGGGCATGTTAGAGTATAAAACTATTTCTAGGCCTTCACTATTGGTTTAAACTTTTGGACTAAATAGTTTCTTGACATGTCTGACTGTGTTACTTATTTTTGGTACTAGATATATAAGTATGTTTCTTTATTTAGCATTTTAGCTGTTTGCTTCTCATATAACTTTTTGTGGGCGTTTTTATGTCATTTACTCCTTTTTCTACATTGTGTGTGTGTGTCTCGGACCTCATGTCGTGAAATATCAGTTTTGATACCGCGAGTTATCACCACTTATCGAATAAAAAAGAGGAGAAACTAATCTATGGTGTGTTTAGATATTTGAACCCGAAAAGAAGTAATATTTTTAACCGATGGAAGCAACGACTTCAGCAATAATGGGATTTGAATGGAGCGGAGTTTGCAAAAGAATATATTTTATATATACATTTTTGAAAAAGCTAATACCCTTTAGTTAATTCAGTATTTTTTTAATGAACTTGTGAATTCAGTACTACATATATACATTAAACATTTAACTGAGTTGGATAAAAAGTAATTGTGTAAATAAATTCAATCTTTCAAAAAATAGAAAATACTATATTATATTTAAAAAAAGAAATAAAAAATATTGTAAATTTATAATTATATAGAAGTATTGTTTTAGCCATACAGATGTAGAGTACAAAAAGCTTTTGTTTTGTAAAAAGAATATTATATTGAATTTAGAGTTTCGACTCTAAAGTAGACTCAAAAGTAGAATTATAAACATTTAAGATATAAAT
Organism: Simmondsia chinensis; assembly: GCA_018398585.1. Lineage (NCBI taxonomy): Eukaryota > Viridiplantae > Streptophyta > Magnoliopsida > Caryophyllales > Simmondsiaceae > Simmondsia > Simmondsia chinensis. The sequence continues at coordinate 2,884,199 of JAGTTD010000002.1, read as the reverse complement.
GTCATCACTCAGTTTGAAAACAAAAGTTTAAAAACAAATAATCGTTTCAGTAATTATGTCATTTACTATATCATCTTTCTAATTGTTACATGCTCTTCTGCCCTCATTTTTTAAACATATTATGCTTCATATATATATATATATATATATATATATATAAAACATTATGTCTTTATTTTTCCTTTTTAAAAATATATATTACACTCACAAAATATATTTCACCAAATTTTTTTAGTAGTTAATAGATGGTGAGCCAAGAATGTATCAATATTGTCACAGTCAAGGGACCGGAGAATGCAATCTTAAGATGTCTGACTTTGCAAAATGACATGCTACAAAGTTGGTTTCCCTCATAAGTCAATAAACAAATAATTACAAAGCCATTAACCAAACTCATGATTTTGTTTATCAAAAAAATTACATTTCACGGGCTTGAGCTCGTACTCAACATCCATGATAATGTTGTTGATGAGTTAGATTCGATGATCAAGTTGCGCCGTATTAACCAATCCCGAAAGCCGAAACCTTAAAAAAATCAAAATATTTCGCAAAATGTAACACTTTGTGACGTGAAAGTAATCAAAGATCCAGCTGTTATATCCTAGTACATGCGTTGTGATGACACATAAGATATCCTATGCTTCATCATGCATGCCACTTGACATTCACATACGCACTTGAATACCCTTTAGATTATTTTATGTTTTGGTCTTTATATATCTCCATAAAATACAAACCCCAGTAATTAAATTATCTTTATTTTGTTATAATATAAGGTTTGGCCTTCCATTTTAAGAAGGTTCTTTATTATATATTTTTAAATAATATACCAGTTTGAGCTTAAAAAGATTGTTATATAACATAACAATGTATCTAGCCAAGAAAACAAGACATAAACAGCTGTCACAAATGATTTTCTCATGCATAACCATAGATTTGCATTACGTGTTGAACATTAGTAGTCTGATACGTAAAGGGTTCTCATGTTGTTCCAGCTAGGTATGGTCATGGATATCCTTTTGTTTTTTTCCGATAAGTAGTAAAGAAAAACTCGCGATAGAAAAGTCAGTGTCTCTCAAAGGACATTTGAAGGACACACACAAAGTGTAAAAAATAAAAAATAACAAAGGCACTCACTAGAACTAGATTGAGTATTTGAAAAAGTTATACTTAGCACAAAATCACACCCCTTTAGATATTGGGCGTCTTCTTAAGATACTGGGCCAATGAGGCTAATTGGCAAGTTGAATAGTTTGAGATTAGGATTTGTAAGTCAGATTAAAAGTTGCATTTTCTAGAAGTGGGAATCGGGATCCCATCAGGAGTCCGCTCGCCCAAATGTGAGTTGATGCGTTTTTTCTGTAGGTAGCTTAAGTCCTAGCAGGTCTCGGATTTATCTTTCCTCTATATTTTCATAATAGGATTCTGTTAGTTTCATAACCGTATACTCAAGGTAGGTTGGTGAAAGGGTGTAACTTTATTCCCTTGAAATTGAAATTGGTATTTGTTCCATCTCTTTTTTGGAAACTCGAGTTTTTTCCCTCAAGTTCGGATCTTTAACAATTTTATAAAAAGTATTATCGTGATAATCCTCCCTTCAGCTCGAAAAACTGGATGCGCTTTATCAAGTTTTGGCATTGGGACCCAAAAGAAACTTCGACATTTATTACTTGGACCATATTCGCTATTTATTTGTTCAAACATATACATATTTTCAAGATTCAAATTCTGCAATTGTGGCCTCGATTTGACTTTCTTCTAATTTGGATATGTTAGAACTGGTGCAGTGGTTACCACTCTGTTTCAACTCGAGAATGATACGTGATTGAATCTTATTATTCTTTTTTCCAGTGTAAAATATTTTTTTGGCAGTCTTTTAATCAAAAGGGCTTTTAAGACTTTTCTACACTTTTATAGAAATTAAAGTGAACATATTGGCTAATCCTAATTAGTATTATACTAATCTGGATACGTGTCTGGCTTAAGATTCAGATCAACACACAAAAAGATAAAAGGCACGAGGGTGACCATGCTAAAGCCAACTCTCCTAGTATGACTAATTATTTAATGCTTTTTGGAACAAATCTCCCTATTTTTATACAAGTACAATTCAATAAGAAAGAATGATCAAAACAGTACCAAACTAGGTATATATAAATTTTTTCGGCACTATACTTATTAAGTTAAAAAAAAAGTATTGCATTAGTATTAATAAATTTTTTGGCACTGAACTAGAAAAAAACTAATATTTTAGCACCCATAGTAGAGAGTGAACCCCACTTTCTATGAAGTTAATTTTCAAGTAAAAAAAGGGCTAATGAAACAACAATCCATTTATATGTGAATTTTTTTAGTATTATGCTTACAAAAGTAAAGAAAAAAAGTATTATCGTAGTCAAAATAAATATTTTTAGTGTTGAATTAGACATAAACTAATTTTTTTAGGTATTATATGGTATCTAAAACTTGCTCATATGTTTGTATCTTTTGTCTTAATTCAATGTATCTTTGCTCAGAAATACTAATATGGAATATAATTTTGATAATATTTAAGTTATTTTGTTGACATATTTTCAAAATAAAGTGTATTGGTTTTGTATTTGATGTATTTTGGCTTAAACATGGCGTGTGTCGACACATACTTAGTGTCGACATATTATAAGATCGCTCTCTGGATGTTGTGTGTCCACACACACAATATTATAGAAACTCCAGTCTCAAAAACTGGGCCGTGTGTCGATAGATGGAATACATCAAATATACCACCAAGGCACTTTATTTTGTAAATATATTTACAAAATATAATTATATATTATCAAAATCGTGTTTGGCATTAATTTTTTTAAGCAAAAATATATTGGAATTAAGACAAATGATACAAGCATATAAGCAAGTGTTAGATACCATATAGTGATTAAAGAAAGAAAGTTTAACATAGTTCAATGCCGAAAAATTAACCAGGACAATACTTTTTCTTTTACTTCTATAAGTATAGTGCTAAAAAAATTCACATATATATAATTTGGTGTTTTATTAATTATTTTTTTACATTAAATCAACTTTATTTTTCACCACTTGCAAAATGGCAAGTGGGGTTCACTTTTCACCTTTCGATAAAAAAAATTAGGTTTTCATTAGTTCGGTGCCCACAAAAATTCATTAATACTAGTACAATATTTTTTTTTTAACTTAGAAGTACATTGTTAAAAAAATTCATATATTTTTAGTTTGGTATTTTTTTTCATCATTCTTACAAACCCTATTGGTAGCTAAAAAAACCCACCGAAAACCCGATCATATTAACCTGATCTTTCCCTCGCAGATGTAACCAGTTATGAAATAAAACTATACTTTATACATGAAACGTAATATCACAAATAATATGCACAACATGAATGTGCTCCTTTGGTTGCACACCAACAACAATAACACGGTGCCTCAAAGAGGTTCCCGCTAAGGCTTCCAAGTATTAGTCGGTTCTACTGATATTTCTATACATCATTGTTTGGAGGACCTTTAGATATTAATTCGTGACACTGAGCCCCATAACTAGACTCAGATCCAAATTTGCTGCGAATAATGCCATTTAATTCTTTATGGCATCATTATCGGATGCAGACCATAGACAAAGCTAGGGCACCGCAGCCTGGCTTTGACTACAATGTGTATTTAACCAAAATTTACTTTCAATTTTCTTTTCTTTCTTGCGTACTGTTTCTTTTCAGCTCTTGTACCCACAAATATCTTCCTCATGTACTTACGAAGATCTTCTCCTCTTAGTTATAGGAAAAGGGGTTCCAACCAAGATAGGGTTGGGAGAGTAAGATATATGCAGCTTTACATCTACATATATAGCGCTATACAGAAAAGAGATTACTTTTGAAAAACCCTCAATATAACAGATAATAAAAATAAGATTAATATAGTTGTCACAATTAAGAAGAGAGCCCATGGCATTAAACCCGCTATTTCCCCACGAACTAAAACAATGAGTCAATTAAAAAGCAATTAACCCAAGTGGTCCCTAATCTTTGTCGCCATTAAGGTATAACATGCACCTAATATTATATCTATATAATCATATATATATATATATATATATATATATATATATATGATATTGCCATTGCCTATTCCAACACATTATTTGTATTAAAATTGTTTATTTGTAGGCCATTCTCGTGAAGGCAGGATCTTGCCTTAACACTACATTCTAGGTTAATTATTTATTTAATTACTCTTAATTAAACTCAAGTGTAGAGAGATAATTAAGATTAGAGACTTTGATTGGCTATTTAGGATCCAATATCGAGGCTATACTCTAAATATATTTTGCATTATACTCTTTCACATGCTTGCTTTTGGGTTATTTTGGAGGTAATCATGGCACTTGTTATGAACCCCGACATATTTATTAACGCCTCCAGCTACGGATCATAAATAGTGCCAGTTGAGTTTAGCCTAAGTTTGACTATGTTTTGCCCTTGGATTTGCACCCTCCCCGATTTTGTACCATTTCTCCTTTATCTCTTGTATCTTTGGAAGAATGATTTATGCGCCTTATTGAGAAATTTTTTCTCATATTTATAAAAAAAAAAAAAATTAAAAATATAGGGATTTACTTAACTAATATATAATATACCAAGCATAGTTGCACACTAGTGGTGGGGTCAAAGAAGCCATTGGAAATCGAATTCCAGTACTTACGACCCCCACCTCTCTTACTAATTTAAAAAAAATTAATAAATGATATCAAATTATTAGCTTATAAAAGAAATGAACTTAGATTTTTAATAGTTTATTAAATTTATCATGTGTATCGGATATATAAGTGAATATTTTTTTCTTAGGTGCATTTACTATTACATTTGTGACTTCGAGCACTTTTTTCACTTTTTGGTAAGACAATTACAAGGTTTCTTCTAAGAGTGTTAATAATAGGGAAGAGTGTGTTACTAAGTTTTGAACCCGGGATTTAATCAAGAGTGAATTTTCTAAATGGTTATACTGATATAAATTTATAGTCCAATTATCTGTACTTTATAAAATGAATTTTATAAAAAAATGATGTCATACGACAAAAAGTTAATATAATATATCAAAATAAAAAATAATGTCATACATCATATTTTGTACTAAAAAGTAAATTCGCTTTAACCCGTTGGACAAAATATTCAAACAAAAAGTTTTTTTATCCAAAAAAATTAATAAAACAAATCTCGAAATAATAAAATATAAAAAATAAAAAGAGGGAACATATTTGGATGTATAGCGGTGGTACCACATAAGGTACATAGCGTACCACCAAAGGCTTAATGGAAAATATTATTATGTCCTTTCTTTATTAGGATGAAAAAGCTTGACATATAATATGTCCCATATGACACATTAACCAATTAATGCTTAGATCTTTTTTGACCGAGCTGTAAAAAAACTATTTTTTTAAGTTGCGTTTTATAAAATTTTTTGTAAAAAATGTTTTTAATATGGATATTTTGATCTGAATTTTTTTTTTTTACCTTAAAAAAGAAATATTATCAGGAGCAAGACCAGGAGGATAGTTCTGGCTACAACAGTTTACACTATCTGGAAGAAGAGAATAGTTTGAGCTCGAATTAATTTTTTACATCTAGAGGATAGGAGTATAGATTGAGTACTTGTAAATAGGTGGTGAGTTTGTAGGCTCTTGAGAAGGAGTAGGATTGATATATGGCTGAATGTGATTATATATAAATATTGCTATATGCGCTTGCCATTTCGCCAAAAACAAAAAGAAATATTATTTCTTTTTACTTCATTTAAAAGTAAAAAAATAGCTTTTTATTACATGTAGAAATTAACAGTTGTGTTTATAGGCCACACGTCCAGTACGTCAACGCTTTTTCTGGATCTTAATTAGTTAAATTTGCGTTAGTTTCTCATTTTCCGACTTTGATTATTGTGCGTGGTTACCTTGGTTCGCTCCAATTTTTGTATGTGTTTTTATCTATGTTTCTCTCTTAACATACTACTTTATGAAGAAGTTTTTTTTTATTTTTTAAACAATAAATTTTTTTTTTCAAGATTTAAGATTGGTAAAAGAAGCTTTATTCCAATTTTAAATAAAAGTAGAAAAATAATGCTACTCTTTCATAGTATTAGCGAAAAAACTTTTAGAGCGAAATACTTCTAATGAAAGTATTTTCACATAATTATTTCTACACATAAAATAAATTTTTTCCTTGTTTGGCCAAATAAGCCTTTAGCCGTTGATGCTCCCAAACATGCATTGTTAAACTTTACCAAACGTTTAAAAAAAAAAAAAAAAAAAAAAAAAAAAAATCCTTTACCAAATAATTTCTAGAATCAAATGTTTGGTGAATCTTTTGATTTTACAGTTGTTACTTGATTTTTGTTATTATTTTTACATTGCATGTATCGGTACATGTTATTGCATTATTGATGGAAATTTTTTTTTTTTTTTGGGTGGTTTAAATTATAAAATTAAATAATGGTAGGTGAAGAAGAGAAAGGAAGTAACAAAAATGATGAAAAAGTGTAAAAAAGTCGGGGCTTTATTTTAGTAGTAGGAGGTAAATGAGGAATTGAATTCCCTCCTTAAACTTTGCTCTAAGGAATTTTTGACTTAACTGGTTTATGTAGTGTGTGGATTACTGCATAAGTTAAGATTTAGCGAGTAACGGGGTTCCTTGTTAGAAAAAAAAGGGTTGTATAGTACAGCATATACAGGATGGTAATGGACCATAGTTTAATTTTTTTGGAGAGAGAAATAATGGGGTCATGTCCCCAGAAATACAATCATCTTTTTTTTTGTCCCCCCATATAATTTCCCCCATGCACACCCTTTTTACTTTGTTAGTCATCCCTCTTGGCCCCTACCCCCCAAAAATTCACTGGGTCTTCTTTTTTTAGTAATTAGTAATAAAGTCGAGATACAAAATAGATACCTCCTATAAATAAAACATGAGTCAACCTGTATAAAAAACGGAGATTAGAAAATGAATAAAAATTATACAGCAGCTTGAATAAACAGGATTACTATACAAGCAAACCAACTATGCTAAATGACTGCAACCATCACTTGAGAGGATTCGGAATAAACCAGGAATATAGGGGAATGAACCAAAATATTAAAGTTGGGGATAATGTTTAAGGAAAAAAAGGAAGGCCGGGTTTTAAAAAAAAGATAAAAAAGCCTAATATAGTGCTTTTCTAATAAAAGAAAACAAAGCGCCAAAAAATCAAAACCTTTATCTTGAAGCGTAATTGTGCACCATTATGAGACTCTGTGCATGGACCCTAGCTTTAAAGTTGGTCCATGACAATGTTAGCATCCTATTGGCGAATAGGCAGACTACCTAGCCCGAATTTGGACTCGGAGTTAGACCACTCTACAAGAGTTCTCCATGAATTGATGTACAGAGATTTATGGCATCTAACTAGTGTTTGAAACCAAGTGATAACCTCAATTTTACGTTATCAAGCATCAGAGGCCAATCTGGAGGTGAATCATAGAAGATAAGTATATTCCTAGAGTCCCAAATGGCATTAATAATGGTGAAATAGGTCATGAGCTGTGTTTTCCTTCTAATTATTTTGGGGGGTGGGGAATGTGCTATGCTTTTTGGTAGAGCCATCGAGCACTAGAAATTGTCATTGGCAGAATAGGTCTCTAGTGTTGTTTGGGCATGTGAAGCTGGTTCACCATCAACTCATGATTGCAATCTAAACACTCCTTGAGAACTTAGTAGTAAAAAAAAAAAGCTTGCACAATTTGTTGCTATTGGAACAAAATGAGCAATGAAGCTGGTTAATGTCAAGTATCCCAATTCTCATTACTCTCTCTCTCTCTCTCTTTGTTGTGTTTAGTCTCTTAAGAAGAGTCGACCAAGTCGATAGCGATGGGACCACCAAAGTGATCCAGGAGAGGTAATTTTGAGGGGATTCTCCATGTCAAAGTAAACTGAAAGACCCGAATTCATATGTAGAGTTCTTAACAATTACAAATAGCCACCTATCATTGCTAAAATGAATTGCATCCATGATCAATTAAGTACATAATGAATATGTCTAATTGATGTGAAACAAGAAGTCTTTACGGCATCCAATTTTGGTTTTAGCTACATCTTTGTAACATTATAAGGTGTGTCTAATCGACAAACTTCTTTGATGGGTAAGTCCACAAATTATGTCGACATCATGGTTGGGTTTAATCATGGAACCACTTTAATTGCTTGTACTTGAAGACCCATAGCGTAATGATCTTTAAATTTTGTCAATACAGATGTAAGGATTTTAATTGATTGGTTGGAATAGTAGGAGGCTAATAGACTGCTTCAGTAGAGACTCCGTGAATGGAAGACCTAGAGAGAAGCTGCCGGATGGTCTTGGCTGTGGTGGTTTTTGGAAGGATGTTTGCTTGATGAGGTCCTTTTTTTTTTTTTTTTTTTTTTTTTTGGATTTTGGTGTTAGTTTTGTTTTGTTTTTTTGTGCAGCTGTTTCGATCCGTTTTGAAGTCTATATACAATTATCAAAAAAAAGGGGGTCTAATTGATAAAAAAATATTTATTACCATAAGTAAGTAGAATATAGTTCTTTGTGGTATTGATTATTTTGCAATGAAATCTCAATTATCAAAAACAAAAAAAAAAAATTCTTTGTGTATTAACAGTTGTCAATTTCTTTTTTTGATAAGTAATGAGGTGACCTCTTCTCCACGAGGTATAAGAAGTAGAAACTTTTATTAGTATTGAACATATTTTTAAAAATCTAATTTCCTAAAATACGATAAGAGGTATTTTAATCTGTTGGATTTTTTATATGGAGCTTGGTTTTATTCTGTGATTGGGAATGTTCGTGGATAGGAGAAAAGTTGTCTAGCTGGGTTCGCTCCCATGTTTGACCCAATTTTTTGTGGTTCCTTTAGGTTAAATTTGTACATGGTTATAAATAGTTAGATACTCGCTTAAGATTTGTGTGAGCGTTTATGTCACCACAAGTAGATCTCATATATTTTTCACTAAAAAGACTGTGAATATCTCTGCAACTTTGCTAAGTAATTTTGTTCGGCTAAGCCGTGTAATCTTTTGTTGTATTTTTTCTTGATACAACGCATAAAGTAGAAATTTGGGAACGGAAGGTTCAACAGCCTTCTTTTAAATTTCTATTATGAAAATAATAAAAACACATGGAAAAATAGTTTAACCTAATTCTCACACCCCGAGAATAGAGGAAAAACACATAAAACAATAATAAATTATTTAAAATAATTGAATTAACTAAATCCTAAACTTTCTTTTATTTAAATAGAGGGGAAAACTCATCTAAAATAAAAGACTTAAAAAAATAAGAGATTAAAAGACAAATACAAAAATAACTATTAATTATATAAACAACTAATTAATTATCTAAAATAAATAGCAGTTATCTCCTATTAAGCTTCCTACTCCTAAATAAACTCTCCAAGCTTTTTTTTTTTCCGATAAATTGCAACAAAATCGCTAAATAAGCTGGCCACTCGCTAGGCGAGGCCAGAGTCTTACCGTAACAATACGGGGACCAAAAACATCCAACACAAAATAAGAAAACCGGAACAGAAACCCTTGCTACAAATCACAACACAACAGACTGCGAACAAATGACCAACAAAAACACGGAGAAAAGAAACACCGGCATGTGCAAAACCAACACAAACAGGGATCTTAGGAAGAGATGGAGCAGAAGGCCAGCACGAGAACCGAGAGTGGGACTGAAGCCACACCCCAACACCCAAACCATATCAATGAGTAATAAGGTCTGCCGCCATAGCTGGGTCGAAATCATCAAAGTTGAAGCCCACCTTTTCTCCTAACTCTATTATTTATTCCGCATTCAGGATCCTCTCATCATACTTTTCTTCTGTGATCTTCTTGATTCGATTTCCCCTATTCCGTTTGTTCCTCTTCCCGGCTATCATAGTCAATTTTCTAGCATTACTTCTAGGAGACATATCCTTCAAGAATTCTTGCGACTCCCCCTTCTCTCTCTCCATCATCTGGCGCTTGATCATTTTTCTCTCTCTTTTCGTTGTGCGAACTTTTTCTTTCTTCCTCCCGCCCATGCTAGGCCCTTCCATGAGTGGAGATGATACTTGCTGACTCTGAAACAAACTAACCTCAGCTTGAGAGATATCGATTGTTGTTATTGGCTCGAATCCTGGAGGGAATTCCGGCCCCAGATATCGTTAACTCATTATCACTGTTGCTTCCCCGAGTATCGGTATCCGGTGTGGTGATCTGATCATGATGTTGCTGAGCTGGAGCTTCATGATTCGCAACCCATGGCATTAGTAAAGGAGGATGTGCTACATGCTGTGAAGCACCAGGCCTGGCATGCATGAGTTTTATTTTCATTCGTGTCCATCTTTAGCTCGCCAAGTATGTCTCCACACGCTCGCGTACCCAATTGTGGATTGTCGGCCCGGTTTGCCGAGACATGAATTGTAACCTATCTCGCCAAGGTGCAGGCTGCTTCATTTTCCTTTTCTCATCTGGTCCGAAATGTTAGTAAAAAAGAATCATGACATATCAAAATATAACTCAGGTAAAAATCATGAAATCCTATTATTATTGTTGAGTTTGGTCACTTGTACAAGTTTCATCTCCATCATTATTAAATAATACTAAAGTTTTTAACCCTCGAACCTAGTCATGAAAATTTGTTGAGACAACATGAGTAAGGGTGATATAATTTTGTACTTCATTTTATGTACTATAAGGTTTCACTGTCTTATACTTATATTTAAAGCTTTAGTTTCTTTTGCTATGTAAAACTATACTAAAGGAACATACCCAATGTCTCAAGGGCTCCCGCCTACGCAGAGTCTGGAGGGGGCGGATGTACGCAGCCTTCCCCCTTCAGGGTGTTGACCTGAAGAGAGGCTGTTTCCCAGTACCTCCAATCTGAGGGTGAGGACTTCCCAGGAGGTCACCCATCCTGGTACTACTCTCGCCCAAGCACGCTTAACTTCGGAGTTCTAATGGGAAACGGTGACGGCGTGTTGGCGCCCTCTTTGGTCTATGTAAAACTATACTACGGCTATAAATTTGTTGAGTCAGGCCAGAATTCACCAAGTTCTTTTTTTTCAATGATTTAGCGAGGATCATGGTGAGAGAAAAGAACTAATCAGAAAAGTTAGACTCAGAAGAGTCTGACTTTGACCATGGTGTACAGTTCCAAGGATAACCTAATATTTTGGCTGAGGGACATGTGAGACAGCCAATTTGCATCTAGTTCTGAAAATGGTAATGGAAATATATTTGCATGGATATTTCGAGCAAGGGTGTGTCGATAAGTCAGTGCAACTGATACGAGCTTGGAACCATGTGACAACTTTTAATTTAACAGCGTCTTTGGGAGAGAACTTTGTATAAAACTCGGTTACCGATAAAAAGAGAGAGGAAAGTAATGTAACATATGAGGGACACGTCCATGCATGTTAAAAATGAGCATCAGCAGCAAGAAAGGGGAAAGTCTTAATCAATAGAGCCAACTTTTATGGGTGTGAAATGATGCAAAGTGTTGACTCTCCTAGTAGATAACACACTCGTTTATGCTCCAAAAGCGTGTCATTTTTTTTTTTTTTTTTTTTGATAATTATTGGCAAAGCCAAAGTACAGCCAGACAACTCCAAAAGCATGTCATATTTTGCCATTTCATACTTTTTACTTCTCCAACATAATAATCGACCCCCCACATCTTCCTTTTTTGTTGTTGCATCTCACATTTCCACATGCTTTTTTTTGTACCGAAAGAGATTTAATGACCGTGTTTAGAATTTCACATGTAAAACTGATGGAAAATTTATGTTGATCTTGTGAGAAACGAGGTATTAGCGTGTAAATGTAGTAGGTTAATCCATGCAATGTCAGCTGATTGGTTTTAACTGAAACCTGACTTGGGTACATATGTGGTTCTGATCACAGCTTACTTTGGATTTGGACCTAGGCGTAGTGATATTTTATAGATCAAAGGATTCGGTTTGATAAGTGAGGACTTGACTTTTGTATTGCTATTATTATTACCTTCTTTTACAATGCGGCTATCAATATACAATAGTGGTTTTGGTTCCTTTATTGGAATCTTGCTGTTGTTGTGCCTTCGATATAGAGTCCATTTCGTACATACTGTCCTTTAAGGTCATCAGCTATATGGGGCCTTATTTTTCCGCACATAAGGTATTCTATCCCTGAACTATTGGCTTGAGCCTGGTTATTTAGGTTACTTAAGTTCACCCCTTTTGGTCGCCTACTTGGTATAGTTGGCTTCTTGGCTTCTTGGATACTCAGTTGGCTATTCCTGAGCTCTACCGATGTTGTCTTTGTAGCCTTGTAATATGAAGGGGCTCTCTATAAGCTTCAGAAATCAAGAAGATATTCAACATGTCTATTACTTATTGGTATGACTCCTGGTGATGCAGATTATGAAACTTTTGGAACATCCACATGACCATATTGTGAGGTATGAACGCGATCCATATGTACTTTTTCATCTTTTTTCATATCACATTTTTACCCTTGTCCTGTTTTGTTTTGTCTCCCATGTCACGGCCCCTATAAAATAAGAGAGTTACTGGTCAAACATGTCCCTAATACTACCAAGGACCACCCATTGTAGATCCCACCAATCTAGGCACTTACACCAAATTCTCCAAGTACGTTTACAATTAAGGAACAATTGATTAACGCTTTCCACTGCATCGCCACTCTACGGGCACCATATCTCACCCCATCAACAATAACACCTAGATTCCATAAAAACGCTCCTTCGTATTTACATAACATTCGCTTGATCAAGTTAAGGTTAAAGTGAGATACGAACTTTTGAACTCACCAAAGAATGCATTTTCACTTAAAACATATATATATTTTTTTGTAAATAGAAAAGAGGATGAAATCCTTAATGGTTATGTAACTTTTGTTGTTTATTCAATCCATAATCTCTACAACAACGGACCATCCTCAGAGTTAGGCTCAGTATTTACCTGATTTTTGATTAAGATGCATAACTTGATTTGACATTGCTATTTTGATATTTCAAATAAAAAATTTATATTCCTCTATACAACAAAACTGTACATAAATGTGATAGAAAATTATTTAAATCTAAGCGGATAACAAGATCCTGATTGATACCATTAATGGTGTGGGGATGATGTATTAGGAGATCCAAGCCATTTTTGACAATATCATTTTTTTGCCTTTTCTTTTAGCTCTTCATCTTTTATTTGCTGTCCTAAAATATATAACAGGACTGCCCATTTTGTAATTAAGAGGCATTGCTCATCTAACTGGACTCATGATTGATGGATCAATACCCCCATCCTTATCTCAAATTGTATTTTCAGATACTCAGATTATATAATTTGGCCCCCGGGCGTCTTGTGGTTCAAAAACAAAGTCCAATAAAAAGGAAACCTTACACAAGAGTACAAGAGGATGGCATTGTCCTGGGCTAGTACAGTCCACTTCATAGAGACATAAAAAGTTAAGAAAAGAAAAAAAGGCTTTTTTTTTTTTTTTTTTTTTTCCCGAATGATGTGATTCTTTATGCCTTATCTTCAAACGTTATTCTGTAAATCTCTCTCTCTCTCTTTCACTTCCATTGATAGTGATTCTACACATTTCATGGCTGGGGGGGCTTCATCTTCATATTATGTCTACGCATGCTATTTTTATGCACTTAACATATATTTATTTTATGATATGTTTTAACAGGAACAAAATTGCTTCTTTCCCTAGAAAGTTCAATATTATAGAGAAATTAAATAAAATACTAAATTGCAAAAATTACTAAAATATCACTGTACTTTCAAAAAATTGTAAAAGTAGGCCAAAAATATGTTTAGAAGTTGAATTTGGGGGGAAAATAGGCGGTGCCAGTAGGAAAACGGCTGAGATTGCGTAATTTGGTTCGAGAGCTTCAGTTTGATCTGTAATTCGCCTAGTAACCCCATACTAATCAAATGTTATGGTTGTTTGAATTTGCCACGGTAGATCATTGTTTTCGGCCTATCTGTTTGGATTTTCGACTGTCCAATAGCTCCACAAAATATTTGATTACTTATCATATATACTAATACTTCAAATAAAAAATACCACAAAGTTATGTATGAGGGCAGCAAGACCACTCTGCTAGTTAGCTATTCTAACCCTAACAAAAAAACAATGAGACATCTTACCAAATGAGAAAAAAAACAAAAAGGGATTATGACTAAGGGTGTAAATAAACCAAATGTCCGATGAGCTACTCGTATTCGAAATCGATTAGGGCTCGTTCTTGTTCATTATGTATGCTAGATAGCGAATCAAGTCGAGTTCGAGCAAGCTCGATAAGCTTAACAAGCCAAGTTTAAACATGGGATATTTGGCTCGTTAATATTCACGAACAGTTTGATAAGGGTTTGATAAGGGCTGGATATTAGCTTATTAAGGGCTCGATAAGAGCCTATTAATAGTTGGTATTGGTTCGATAATGGCCTAATAGTAACTTGAAAAGCTCGATTGGGTAGCGAGCTCGACTCAATAGTGGGCTTGGCTCAGTTTTAATTGATTGGGCTTGATTATGAACTCGACTCGGCTCGCTAAGCCTAACGAGTGGAGCCGAGCTAAGTATTAAATACACTAAATTCTTATTGAACCAAGTTCAGACAAGGATTTGAAATGCTCAATAAGAGCTCGGCTCGAACTTGAGCTCGATAAGCCTTATCAAGCACGAGTTCAAACAAGGGGGTGTTTGGCTCATCTTGGCTCGCTTACACCCCTATTTATGAACAATGTGCTAAATCTTACAAGGATTTTTTTTTTTTTTTGGTAGTTATTGGGGAAGAAAAGTCCTCCAAGAAGTACAAGGGCCAAAAAGTCTATATACATGAAAACAAAATAAAAACAAAACATAAATACATAGATACAAAAGGTTGTGGCATCTGAAGCCAAATTGCATTCCCTAAACTACTTGCATTCGAATATGATTATCGCTCATTCTAGTTCCTTATTGGAGCATGGCCAGAGCTCGAGTGGGTTTGGTAAACTTAATAAGACGAATTCAAAAAGAGGGAGCTCATCTTGTTAATATTGGCGAATATTTTAGAAGAGATAGATAATGAACCTTAAAAAGCTCATTAAGTGCTCATTAAAATATCGTTAAGAGCTCTTTAAAAGGTTGTTATTTATTGGTATTAGCTCAAAAAATAGATTGGTAATTGCTCGATAGTAACTACAATAGCTCTGCTTGATAGTCAACTCCCAATAACAAGCTTGCTTGGTTATAAGCTTGATTTGGCTATCTCGAACCAGATTGAAGGCATACCATTTTGGAAAGTGATGCAGACCAAATTAGCTTTAGATATCAACTCGCCATGTAAATTGACAAATAGAAAGTTGGCAATTAACGGATGATGGTGAGTAAATAGAGGAAGGTCGACAAGAGGAGCGCTCTTCCAAAAGCTTAGCTCGGTTTCAATTTTGCCTTAATTCGCAAATGTGTTTTCTTAGTTTCCCTGTAGGAGTTAGAACTAGTGTAGGATTGTCTTTTAAATTTTCATCCTTTTCACCTTTTATACCCAATTTTTTTTTTGATAATTAGAGAGCAATGCTCAATACAAAAAACGGCAGCCTAAGAATAGGCTCCAAAAGTACTACAAAAATAGAATCAAAAGGAGTACATTACAAAACGAAGAAACTATAACACCAAACGTAGGGTATCGAAGCTTCTCAATACTCCAAGCTCGTAGCTGCAGCTTCATGGAGACCAGTTTGTAAGACATGCCACATTGCTAGCAACTTCTGATGAGAATATTGAAAGCTTGGATACCATGCTTTCACCCAGAACCCCACTCTAACCCTGCTTGACCATATTGCATCTCTCAAGTCCCAATGCTTTTCTTGGAATATGACTTTGTTTCTTGCACACCATAACTCCCATATTATAACAAAGAACAGTGACAACCAAGCTTTCCTCTGGAATTTACGGCCTACTGCATAAGAAGACCATTGAAAAAAGTGATCCTTTATAGAGCTAGGCAGGACTGAAGATAAACGCCACCAATCCAAACATGAGCACCATAATTTCTAGGATTCCTGACAAGACATAAACAAATGATCAACACTTTCTTCAAAGTCATTGCATAAGGGGCACCATCTGTCCTGATATCTGATTATACCAATGTTCCATAATCTTTGCTTTGTATTCATCTTGCCAAGGAGTGTCATCCACAATAACACTTCAACCTTCGGAGGCGCTAAGCCTTTCCATGCTCCACACACTAAGTGGTCTACCGATATCATGCTAGATGAAGCTCATGATACAGCCTGGACAATGGAATTGACACTATATACCCCACCAAGCACATGCTACCATCTCAATCTATCAGCTGTATTCCTGTCTAATTGTACCACTCCTAACAATGCAATTAGGGCTTCCACACCTGCCTCTTCTCTACTGAAAAAACTTCTTCTCCAATTTAGGATCTATCCCCAATGATTCCCATCCCAAATACCCATTTGAGAAATGAAGTGGTCCTTCTACAAAGAAACAGTGAATAAGTTTGGGAATGCTACCTCAAGGGACTGCTCACCCATCCAAACATGTTTCCAAAACTTTGTCTTTGATCCATCTCCAACCTTTATCTTCACTGCATTCAGCATTTGCTTTGTCTCCTCTAACATGTTTACACAACCAATGATTCCTTTCCATGGTGAATTACTCATTCTTCCCACTTTTGGAGGCATTAAGTCCCGTGGTGTTCCACCATGAATCGAGCATATGACCTCCTTCATAAAGTTGAACCCTCTTCTAAAAACCTCCACCACCACTTGAACAGTAAAGCTGCATTCCTGATCAACGGGTCCCCTACTCCTAAGCCTCCCAAATGCTTGGGTTTTTGAATCAATTCCCATTTGATACATGGGATACCCCTATTTTCTTCATTCGATCCCCAAAAGAACTTCCTCGGTAACTTTACTATCTTCTTTAGCACTTTCTTAGGGGCTTGAAAGATCGACATATAGTATGTGGGTAAATTGTTGACTACAGTCTTAATCAAGGTTGACCTCCCAGCCTTTGATAGAGACTTCTGCTTCCACACGGCAAGTTTCTTCTCAATTCTGTCAATGACGGGCTTCCATGTTGCTGACAGCTTCGGATTTACTCCTAAAGGAAAACCTAAATGCTTGATTGGAAATTTAGCAAGTTGGCAGCCTAAATGATCAGCTATTACTCTCCCTTTAGTCTCTGGAACCCCAAGGCATACAATGGCAGATTTTGTATAGTTAATCTTCAGTCCTGACATTGCCTGGAAGCATTGAAGGAGATCCTGGATGTTTTATATTATGTCTTCATTCACCGGGCAAAAGAAGAGGGTATCATCAGCAAATTGTAGATGAGTAAGTAGTGCCTTCCTTGCTCCCACCTCAAGGCCTTGAATCTTATCACCACTTACTGCTTCAATGACAGATCTATTCAACACCTCTGATAACATGACAAATAGGAATGGAGATAATAGATCACCTTGTCTAAGACCCCTTTCCATCTTAAATGGTGGAGTTGGGGAACCATTGACAAGGATAGACATGCTCGGAGTAGTAATGCACTCAAGTATCCAACTTGTGAATTTAGGACCGAAGCCCATACTGTGGAGCACCTGACTCACAAAATTCCAGTTCACTGAGTCATAGGCCTTTTGAATGTCTAATTTCATCAACACCCCCTTTTTCTTCTTCTTTTTCTGCCAATAAGCCCCCTCATTCGCTATAGGAGTACCATCCATAATCTGCCTTTCTTTCACAAAATCTGTTTGGTTTTCTCGTACCAACTCAGGTATGACCCTTGCAAGCCTTCTACTTAGGACTTTGAGATGATCTTGTAGACACACCCAACCATGCTTATAGGCCTAAATTCAGAGATGTCCACTGCTCCTTCAATCTTAGGGATAAGGCTGACCCAATGTTGTATTCACTGAATTGTTTAATTCTCCTGAGATAAAGAACTCTCTAATGTATGCAAGTAATTCTTCACCCAATGTGCTCCACATCTCTTTAATGAATTTGAACTTATAGCCATCGTAACCTAGAGCTTTACTCCCATTACATTCCCACACTGCCTCTTTAATCTCTTGGGAACATGGTACAACTTCTAATAGGCCCGCATCTTCTTTTGACAGTCTTGGTAGATTCAGCTCCCCAATCTTAGGCCTAATCTGCAATGGTTCTGTATATAGATGTTAAATAAGATGCCACAGCTGCCTTCCTCTACCTTGGCTTGTGATGAACCATACCCCATACTCTAACTCTATGCATTACCTTCTTCTTTGATCGAATAGAAGCCAGTGTGTGAAAGTATTTTGTGTTTTGATCCATTTCCGTGATCACTTTACTTCTCGAGAGTTGAAGCCAATATCTTTCCTTTCTTCTACACCAAATCCATAGCAGAGATGTAGCAGCTTGTTTTCTTGCCTAATCCTCCTCTGATAGTTGTGCTTGTTTTGCTTTATCCCTTAGCCTATCCAACTCCTCCTCAATTGCGGTGATCTTCAGATTAATATGTCCATAAACCTCCTTATTCCATTTCTTGAGTGGCTTCTGTAGCCCTTTCAGCCTCTTCTCAAAGGATAATCCTTGATGTGCTTGCCATTCTTCTTGAACTATCTTGGAATATTCCGGGTGGGAGAACCAACAATCAAAGCATCTGAATGGTTTAGGACCCCGTTGAGTTTCATCAAGCTGAGTGACAATTGAGCAATGATCCGAGAGGCCTTTCTTCAAACCAAACAGCTGCAAATGAGGAAACTTGCTCAACCATTTCTTACGGACAAGTACTCTATCAATATGGCTCATTGATTGACCTCTAGCCCATGTGAACTTTCTCCCTGATAACGGGACATCAATTAGCCCTGTTTTGTCCAAAAATTCTCTAAAATCTCTAGTTCCTTGTGTGATGACCGTCGTTCCTTTCCTCTCTCCAGCATTGAGGATTTCATTGAAATCACCAAATACAAATGTAGGGATGTTGTTAGCACCAAATACTCTTTCTAGCTCATCCCGTAATGCACTTCTATCTACTCTAGATCATGGACCATAAACAAGACAAAAAAGGCATACAAAGTCCTCTTGCAGCAAGGACCCAAATTGAGTAGAATTGTAAAGCAAGTAGGTGATACGGGTTCTAAATAGGCTTATCATTTGCCAGTTTGTCAATTTTCTTCCTTCTATATGCAATTAATATTTTATTTCTCTCTCGTGTTCTCTTTTCAAAACTTTCAAGGTAACTTTTCTCTTTATTTTTCTTAATTTTACAAAGTTGAATAAAAGAACTGTCATTAAATCCCCTTCCTTCCATCAAATACGAAGTAGACAATTTCACAAAGCTAGCCATCTAGGTTGATCCCCTTCATAGCCCTGCCTTTGATCGTGACACGCCCTTATGCTTTCAAATAACTTCTCACAAGTTATTTCATTTTGCATATCTTTCTTACAGTTCAGACTTGTCCACCACCTAACATCACCACACATCCCTCATAAGGCTTCCTCTTTGAGCCAACCGTGATTGGTGGAGCACGAGAGACCACTCTCCAACTCCCGAGGCTCCCTCTTGCACTTACTATGATTAGTACTTTATATTATTTATCAAACAAAATGTCAAATGGATCATTCAAAACAAAAAAGAAAGAGCAAGTCAAAAACCCTATAGTTTTGCTCTAACCCTAGCTATGTGTAGGGTTGGATGGTGAATAATATTGGGGTCCATGAATTTGATATTATCCACTTGTGTGCCTTTTTCTTGCACTCTTGTCGGTTAAGTGCTTGCCCTAAACATTTGGGGTGCAGTATTCATACATTTTTATTCAGTCAAACAGATTAATTTACTAGAATTATCTAGAATTATTTGTTTATCCCTTTTGTCTGTAACAATTGGAATCAGTATTCTGTCAAAAAGAGGACCCCCCTAATATGGCACTCATCAAAAAAGTAGTCATCTTTGTTCTTCATGCATCCTGTTCTTTTCATTTTTTTTTTTTTTTTTTTTTTTTTGGGTAACGAGGGACTGGGTTGCCCCAACAAACCTCGACCCATAAAGAGGCCTGCAATCCCCATGAGCAGGTAGGTCATGAGTATATTCTGAGCGAGAATCGAACTCCCGGCTAGGGATGGCAATGGGGCGGGGCAGGTACGGGGAGTGTCTCCTCCATGCCCGTACCCGCCACCCAAATCATATACCCGTACCCGCCCCATTACCCGCGGCGGGTATGAAGTGGATAGCCGTACCCGCCCCATTACCCTCGGGTATCCAACGGGTATGCATTACCCGCCCCGTAACCTCTCTAATATGGGTAGAAAACGATTATCTATATCGGGTCATATTAGTTATTTAAGACAACTTTTAAAAATTAATTGTATTTTTTTATAATATTGATAAACAATTTGGGTTATTGAATTTAAACACGCATTTTTTTAATTTGAAGGTTAATTATGTACAAAATAAAGTGGGCATAGTGGGTATGAGGTGGAGCGGGGCGGGTATGGAGCTGGACGGGGCGGATACAAAACTATACCCGTACCCGCCCCATACCCGTGACGGGTACAGGGTGGGTACACCGAACCCGTGCCCACTACCCGCCTCACTTATACCTGTACCAGCCCCAAACGGGACGAGTACCCGCTGGTAGCGGGTTTGACCCGCCCCATTGCCATCTCTACTTCCGACCCCTGGCTAATGACTACATGGGTAAGAGACGCCACAAACTGAGATGCCCTCATGATGAGCATTCATTTCTATTTTGAATTGGCATTATTCTTTAATTTGGGATTTATGGGTTCTTTTTTTTTTTTTTTTTTTTTTTCCTAAATTGGGTTTTATAATTATTGATAGTTAAATAGAGGTCGACGTTAAGGGTGTCTTTTTGGAATGAAGACATTTCAGAAACAACCTTCCTTTAAGATTGCACTTAGAAGGGGTAGCATTTTGAATGATAAAGTTGTGTATATCTTATCCTCCTTAGATTCCTGCCTTGACGGGAGTCTCTTTGAGACACCGGGCTGTAACACGGGTTGATGTTATGAAAAGAGATTAGGAGCACCTATTCTCTATTAAAGGATAAAAGAATGTCTAGGTATGTTGTAGATAAATTGATACCGTTTAAAATGTATCTTGTTAAAGAACTAGGTATATATACCAATAAGAATCCAAACATATATTGTATTACATTAATTTTAGTACATGAATATGGCTTTTCATGTACATATCTCTTTTTTTTTTTTATTTATTTATAGATTCTGTTAGTTTAATTTTTATTTGCAGAACATATTTCTTTTACTTGTTAGTTGATGCGGAACGGAAATGTAGAAATCAATTTGAAGACATCAAGGTCGAAAACAACACGGAATCTTCCGAAAAGAGAGACAATACAAGTATGGTGTCCAGACGTTGAGTTAACAAGATAGTACAAGTTAATATTGTGACCATCTACATTCCTTTCTACATTCTGTAGTGCTATCCATACTTTTAGAAAGGTGTGGATGTAACGATAGAATTGTTATAACGGAGGGTGATCTTCCTGTTATGTATTACCTCCCAAGTATATTTGATGATCATGTAATGGTTACTTGAATAAATGAAATGCATTAATTATCAAAAAAAAAAATTGTCTGCCAAGTTGTCTTTTCAATCTTCTATATCTAATTATCAATTAAAGGGCAAAAAACGCACACTGAGTATTTTTCAACACTAGCTATTCAAGTTAGCATGTTATTACGAAACCGAGAATGTTTTTTTTATACACTATTTACTAACTCTAATTGTCTCATTTTGCTTTTCTTATGGATTAGACAAGTTATGTAACTTATCTTAGTAATACCACTCACCTATTTAAATATCTTTATGTCACATGATAAAGATGAGCAAAGTAGAGGTTTTATGCTATGTACCCATCAATCATCTCAAAAAAAAAAAAAAAAAAAGGGGGCCATTTTTGTGGAAAGTTATTCATATTTAAGGATCACGTGAATATTCTTAATTCAGTCCTTTTTGATAATCGAACAAATTTCATTTGGGCCATATAAACTAATATCGATCAGGCATAAAATACAAGCTAATATTACATTTGAAACGTTTATGAAGCATGTAGTGCAATTCAAATACTGAAAAATTGTGTAGTTTCACTAATGACCGTAGGAGTGTGAAGCATACAAGGGTCTTTTTTGGCTACTTCACCAACGATCATGGGAGCGAGTTTTTGACATTTTTCTGCTTTTGAACTCTTCTTCCTTTTTACCTGGACAGTAAAGAGTACAAGTTCTCTTTAAGGACATAGCTAATTATTCTTTTCCAAGTAGTCTTACTGAACTTATTCTCTCTAATTATTAAAAAAGAAAAAAAGAAATAGAAATTAACATTCATCCTGCTTGTATAGAGGGATGATATTGGATATGATAACTTCATATTGATGTTCCTCAGAGTATATAAGAGCATTGTAATCATACATATCGAAAAAATTTAAGGGTTGAACATTATGACTGAGTGAGCTAAGGCGAATAGAAATGAAATACATACTAAGGGCACCAAAAAAATTCTTTTATACTAACATTAGACTGGATAAAGCGGTTAAATTGATCAAAAATGAGATTGAAATTGACAAAGTGAAAAGATAGGGTTTGTACAGTTTGATAATTTTCTTGATGTTTTCCTACTATGCTCATAAGTTTAAATAATAACACAATAAACTATATAAAACTTATCAATCATAATAGTAAAAACAAGAAAAAAATTCAATCACTCAAACAAAATTACTAATTAATTTCTGAGCGGAAAAACTATAACTCCCGGTATGCAATCCGAATCAAATACCATGACAATACGAGAAGTCAATGGACTAAAAGAGGAAAGAAACAAACGACACAAGGATTTACGTGAAAACCCATTTACAATCAAAATGGGAGAAAACTATGGGCGAAGATTGGAGCTTTTATTAATGAATCGAAAAGAAGAATTACAATCACTCCTTTTCTCTCTCTCTCTCTCTATGTCTTTTTCTTTGGCGACGTCGCTTGGAAAATACCTCACAAGAATATTGGATACAAAGTAACGAACCCTACATCACTATTTATACACGCGTGGAAGACGCGGTTCCCGATCGATTGGCGAGCTCACTGCAGGCGTCCTAGACTTACGTAACATTCCCGATCGATCGAGCTTCACACGATCGATCGGCCTCCTCATGGCATCTCTACTTAAAGTTCCAAGAAATTTTGAGACATTTTCCTAACAAATCTCCACCTTAGCTAAAAATCAATCATCAACAATAACATAACTCCATCTTTTCCACAAATGCCCCCTCAACCGGGGTTAACACACATCAAACGCAAAGACCCACCAAATTCGAGCAATGCTCGAATTTGCTCCCTGGTAGTACCTTAGTAAACATATCAGCTGGATTGTCCTTGGTCCCAATCTTTTTCAACTCCACCTTCCGCTCATCAATCAGATCTCTAATGAAGTGATGCTTCACATCTGTATGCGTCGTTCTGTCATGATGAGACATCTGATCCTTCGCTAGGTGAATGGAGGGCTGACTATCACAGTAGACTCTAACAGTGCCCTGCTTAGCAATGATCTCACTAATCAAACCCTTCAACTAGACGGCTTCTTTGAATGCTTCTGTGACTGTCATATACTCCGTATCGGTAGTAGACTGTGTTGTAACAGACTGTAAATACACTCTCCAACTGATAGCTGTGTCACCTAAACAAAACACATACCCCGATGTGGACTTCCTCTTATTGAGTTCTCCACCATAATCAGAATCTACATACCCAACCGAACAACATTTACTTTTCCCATATTCCGAACAAACATAAGAAGTTCCACGAAGATACCTGAGAATCCACTTCACCGCATGCCAATGCTCATTACCCAGATTCGCCATGTACCTACTGACTATGCTCACTGTAAAAGCAATATCTGGACGCGTATAAACCATCGCATACATAATATTGCCCACTGCACTAGACTAGGGAATCTGAGATATGTACCTGACATTAGGGGTGTAAACGAGCCGAGCCGAGCTTAGCATCCCCTTGTTCAAACTCGGTTCATTAAGATTTATCGAGCTTGAGTTCGAGCTGAGCTCTTATCGAGCTTTCCAACCCCTTGTTCGAGCTCGTTCGTTAGGATTTTGTTGTGCTCGAAGCTCGGCTCGGCTCGGCTTGTTAAACTAATCAAACCAATTTGAGCTCCTTATCAAACCGAGCCAAGTTCGTTATCAAATGAAAATGAGCTCATAACAAACACGAGCTTATTATCGAGTCGAGCTCCCTATCGAGCTGAGTTATTCGAGTTACTATCGAGCTATTATCGAACTATTTTGGAGTTAATATTAACTGCTAACGAGCCTTTAACGAGCTCTTAATAATTTTTTTAACAAGCTTTTAACGAGTTCTTAACGAGCCCTTATCAAACTGTTAACGAACATTAACGAGCCGAGCACCCCCTTGTTCGAACTCGGCTCGTTAAGCTTATCGAGCCTGCTCGAACTAAGCTTGATAAGTTATCGAGCCCTAATTATGACACGAGCGAGCCATAATCGATTTCGAACACGAGTAGTTCATTGAACGTTCAGTTCATTTACAACCCTACCTGACATCCTCCTCAGTCTGAGGCGAATCCAATGCTGAAAGTTTGAAGTGAGCTGCTAAGGGCGTGCTAACTGCATTAGCATCCTTCATATGAAACCTGTCTAATACCTTCTCAATATACTTCTCTTGAGACAAGTATAATTTTTCGGCCCTTCGATCTCTACGAATCTCCATGCCTAAGATCTTCTTGCTCTAAGATCTTTCATCTCAAACTCACTGTTCAATATAGATTTCAAGTCATCAACATCCCCCATGTCTCGTGTTCTGATGTATCCATGACCTGTTATGAACTAATCAAATCTCCTATACCACTGTCTAGGAGACTGCTTCAAACCATACAAAGACTTCTTAAGCAAACATACATGGTCTTCCTTTCTTTTGACAATGACGCCCTCGGGCTGATACATATAAATACTATCTTCTAGTTCACCATGCAAAAATGCAGTCTTTACATCTAACTGCTCATGCTCTAAGTCATGCATGGAAACTAAAGACAAAAGCGCACGAATCGAAGTATGTCTAACTACAGGTGAAAATATATCATGAAAATCAATACCCTGTACCTGACTGTAGCCTTTAGCTACCAAAAGTGCCTTGTATCTTGCATCTTCAACTCCAGGAATGCCCTCCTTTCTGTTGAAGACCCATTTGCAACCAATCAATCTTTTTCCTGTTTGAGGCTTCACCAACCAATTCCCATGTTTGGTTCTTATGAAGAGACGGCATCTCTTCATTCATAGCAACGAGCCACTTCTCAGCATCTGATCTCGATACAGCCTCTGAATACGAAGTCGGCTCACTGTCATCTAAAGACTCAACAGTAGTAAGGGCATAAGCAATCAGCTCCTCATACCCATATCTCTCTGGAGGCCTGATCTGTCACCTCGGTCTACCACCAGCTATAGTATTATTCTCCATCTCCTGACCTGTTTCTGCATTATCAATAACAACATCAGAAACCCGTACCTAAGGTGCCAAAATACTCTCTAGCTGAACTACCTGCTGATCTGACTGTATCTGTGTATTATCAGTTACCTCAACCTGAATTGAATCGCTATCAATAGAGGGTGTGTGTGGCGGATGTAGTAGAGCATACTCATCAAAGGTAACGTCTCTACTAGTCAGAAACTTCTGAGCACTTGGATCCCACAACCTATATCCCTTCACACCTGATGAATAACCAAGAAAGATGCATTTTCTTGGCCTTAGGCTCCAGCTTTCCATCATTAACATAGGCATATGCAGGACAACCAAATACTTTAATCTGAGGATAATCAAAAGTAGAACCAAACCATATCTCTTCAGGTGTCTTCATCTGCAATGAAGAATGCGGTGTCTTATTCACAAGATAGCAAGCCATGCTAACTGCTTCTGCCCACCATTCTCTTTTCAAGCCTGCATTTGAAAGCATACACCGAGCCTTCTCAAGTAACGTCCTGTTCAATCTTTCAGCCACTCCATTTTGCTGAGGTTGACCTGTACATATCCTGTGTCTGATTATACCCTAATCTTCACAAAACCTAGTGAAGTCACCTTCAACAAACTCAAGCCCATTATCAGTCCTCAACCTCTTTATCGGCTTCCCTGTCTGTTTTTCAAGTATAATCTTCCATTTCTTGAAGACATCATACACTTCGTTTTTTTGCTTTAGAAAACAGACCCAAATTTTACGTGAATAATCATCAGTAAACATTAGAAGATATCTGGACCTACCTTTAGAAGCCACTCTGGAAGGTCCCCACTGATCAGAATGTATATAATCTAACGTTTCCTTTTTCTGATGCTCTGCTGGCTTGAAGCTGACTCTTTTCTGCTTCCCATATACACAGTGCTCATAGAAATCCATCAGTTCTATTGACTGACTACAAAGCAGTCCCCTTTTACTCAACTCAGACAACACCTTATCACCAATGTGACCCAATCTCATGTGCCACAGTCTCGTGATCTCTGCATCTGTCATAGTAGATGTGGAAACAGCAACTGAACCTATCACGGTAGTACGTGCAAGCTCATACAAAGTACCTATCATTTTCCCTTTCATGACAACTAAAGCACCCTTACTGACCCGCATGGCTCCACCTTTAGCAGTGTACTTGTACCCATTAGACTCAAAGGTACCTAGAGAAATCAAGTTTTTCTTCAACTCCAGGACGTGACGTACATCACTCAAAGTTCTAATAGCCCCAACAAACATCCTCACACGAATTGTCCCAATCCCCACTATCTTATAAGCAGCATCGTTACCCATCAAGACAACTCCACCCTGTATAGACTTATACATGGAAAACCAGTCTCTATTTGGACTAATGTGATATGAACAACCCGAATCCATGACCCACTTATCTTTGGACCTGGACTGGGAATCAGCAACTAAAAGAAACTCCACATCACTATCATCCTCTACAACACTAGCCTCAGCGGACTTGTCTTTGCCCTAGTCACCCTTGTTATCTTCTTTCAATTTATTTTTATATTTGTAATAGTTTTTCTTTATGTGCCATTTCTTGTGACAGTAATGACACGACAGGTTCTTATGTCTAGATTTAGACCTAGACTTTTTCCCACCATCGGATCCCCTATGTTCTGATCTACCTCTCACATGCAAACCAGTACCTGAGTCATTCACTGAGTCAGATAACTCCCTATCTACCCGTTCTTTACTCACAAGGTTTCTTTTCACCTCACCAACAGTAATGGTTGGCCTGCCCCCGTACATCATGCTTTCTACAAAGCCCTTATACGAATTAGAGATCGAACACAGTAACAACATAGCTTAGTCCTCGTCCTTAGGGACATCGTCCAATTCCTTTAATTCTTGTATGATAGAAGCAAACTCGCTAAAATGGTTTTTAAGAGATGTACCTTCTATCATACTAAAAGTGAATAACCGACGCTTCATTGCGAGTTTGTTGGAGACTAACTTGTGGAAAAATATATCTAGTAATTTCTCCCATAACTCCTTTGCGGTTTTCATCTCCAAGACCTCTGTCAAAACATTATCTGCTAAACACATCTGTATCGCCGTGAGAGCCTTATCATCCAACTCTTCCCATTGTGCCTCGGTCATAGTCTCGGGTTTCTTCTCTTTCCCCTCCAGTGCTTTCTTTAAGCCATTCTAAGTCAAGAGTCCTTTCACACAGACTTGCCATAAGCTAAAGCTTCCTTAACCTCCGAACTTCTCTACCTCGATCTTAATACCTTATGCCATTCTACCAATTTGAATAACCAGGCTATAATACCAATTTGTACGGAAAAACTATAACTCCCGGTATACAATCCGAATCAAATACCTCGACAATACGAGAAATAAATCGACTAGAAGAGAAAAGAAACAAACGAGACAAGGATTTACGTGGAAACCCCTTTACAATCGAAAGGGGAGAAAACCACAGACGAAGATTGGAGCTTTTATTATTGAATCGAAAAGAAGAATTACAATCACTCCTTTTCTCTCTCGCTCTCTCTTTTTCTTTGGCGGCGCCACTTGGAAAATACCTCACAAGAATATTGGATACGAAGTGACGAACCCTATGTCACTGTTTATACAAGCGTGGAAAACGCAGTTCTCGATCGGAGGGTCCCGATCGATCGGCGAGCTCCCTGCAGGCTTCCTTGACTTACGTAACACTCCCGATTGATCGAGCTTCACCCGATCGATCGGCCTCCTTACGGCCTCCCTACTTAAAGTTACAAGAAGTTTTGAGACATTTTCCTAGCAATTTCTCATTCGACGTCGCCTACAAATTCAACGCCTTCCACCTCCCCACCCCAAATACCTCATCACCATCCAGGTAGAAAAGCCGAAGTGCGTGATAGAGATGTCCAAAAACTTTCAGTGATATATCATATTATCACTAAATCTTTGATGTAACAGTTAAAGAACAATAATTACACTTAATTAGAATAAGTTCAAATCTCAAATACAGATATTTTTACTGCATACACTTTCTTAACTCTTTTTGTTTATTTTTTCACCGTATAATTACATTTTTCAAGACGTCGACTCAAAAGGTCCTCAAATTTGTAATAAGCACCCTACTCCAAGCTAGAGTAATAGGGAAAAAGGGCATCATATTGCACCCTTTATCATCCATGGACTAACCATCTTGTCCATGGCTTTACAAGTACATGATTACCTTAACAAAGCACTTGTTAAGAGGGAGGTTTACATAACCATAATGCTTGTCATGTCTGTGAAGCATAGAGCACAACACAACACACATTATGATAAATTTCAATTAATTAATTATTTAACAATCCTAGCACTTTGTACGGGTTATAGGCCCTACAATCAAATTGAGCCAAGGTGTCATTATTTCCTAAATTGGAATGAAATCCATTTAGCTAAATCATGATTGGCCCTGTATTTATTGGTTTCAATTATAATAAATTAATTCATATTGTAGCAAAAAAGAGAAACCAACCAAATGGGTCACTTGGGCATTGTCCACAAACCACATGGTGGTACCACTGACATGAGCTTGTGAGCTCAGATTACATGGTAATGCATGTAATTTATTATAAACCCATATATATATATATATATATATATATATTAAAATACCCGTCATTTATCTTCTACACCTGTAAACAGATAGCACATTGAAAAGTCATGTGAAATCATAAGGTGACTAGAAAGAAATTAACACCGTGAAAATGACAGATTAAGATCATGATTCGTGTCAAAAGTGACAATCAGCATGTAGTTTGTCAAAATCCCACATATAATAGAATGCCCATCATTTATTTTCTAAACACGTAAAGAGATAACACGTTCAAAAGTTATGCCACATAGTATAACATGACTTGAAAGAAATTAACCACCCGAAAGTGACATATTAAGATCATGATTCGTGTGAAAACTAACACAAGATGATTATCGAGGTCCGATGCATGTACTTTGTCAAAATTCCAGATAGAATAAAATACCCATAATTTATCTTTTATACCCCTAAAAAGATAACATTAAAAATGTCATGTCCCATCAGTATAACCCCTGAAAAAGACAGGCTAAGATAACGATTCGTTTCAAAAGTGAGTAATTCTCTGGGGTGAGGTGTTTTGCCGAGGTCTAATCCTAAGTTGCATGCTTAGATATTAATTAATAGTGGGTGATAATGATTAAAAACTTGATTAAGTGGGGATAAAAATCACAACATAGAGTAGACAAGACAAGTAAGAAAGAGGTTGATAGTGTCAAAATCTAAGTGATTGGTTGAAAAGGGAGGGGAGCTTTTGAACCCCATAGAGAAGTGTCCCCAACTAGGGAAGCCAAATGGGGCCTAAGTGACGCCAACACCCTCTTGTCCACATAGTGCTTTGCTCTTTCTACAAAGATGGTGAGATTAGGGCGGATGGGGGTGGGGGTCAGGGTCATAATATATACTTTATAAAATGACTTTTTTGGGGTCATAATATATACTTTATAAAATCATTTTTTTTTTGGGTCTTGTCCCTTTTTATTAGATGAGATGAGATGAGAATATGAGAATATATGATATGGAAAAGAGAGAACAGAGATTTGAGGAAGGGTTTTCTTTCTTTTTTTTTTTTTTTTTTAAAGGAAGGTAACTATGTTGAATTTGTGTTGTTTGTTGTTGTTAGATGTTGATTTGTGTGTTACTGTACAATCTTGAGTGCTCACTTCTTGGTAATTTTTTGTTATGAGGGGATCGAATTTCATGACTTCGATCTTTTGATTATATGTAGTATACTTTTGTTAGTGAGTTTAGGACATATTTGGTATCCTTTTCTATTTGTATTTTTTGTATTAAGAACAGAAGACCAAATTTAAGAAATAACTCCATTTCTAGTTTTTAGTTGTTTGTTTTTAATTTTTCTCCTAATTTGACTGAAACTCAAAAGAAAAAGCTAAAAATCAGAAAATGTACTTTCAAAACCCTATTCTTATTTCTCAAAAACTAAAAATGCAAATAAAAAAATTGATACCAAATTGATCCTGAATTTTCTCAAACAATGATTTGAGCATTTTGGTTTCAAGTCAAACCAGGTCACATTTTCTTGTATCCAAATATTGTTGATCGTATTTGAGTCACAGTATTACGTCGTGTTAGACTTTGATGGACCTAATTTGACCTCATAAAGTGGGGAACACATTGATGTAGAAGTAGAAAAAAGAGTAAAAGAATGGGAAGAAATAATTAAGAAAATAACTCAACATAGACAAGTAGGTTGGCATAAGTTTGTTCCCTTTGCTTTCATTTTCAAATATTAGACTTTCAGCCTGCGAGACACTAACTCCTCATGGCAATCATCCATTTGTTTAAAGTGTAATCCATTCGCAATATCATCCACTATCTACTCGGTTTTGCTCCTCGTATCAGCCTGCTAGAAAACTAATTCACGAACCCCTTCTTCTATATAAGTCTTCATTTTTCTCTGATTTTTCTTACCATGAGACTCTATACTACGAATACAGTACTTTTTGACTATATATTTTAATAATATAATCAACCTTTTTTTTTTTTTGGTGGGTATTTGGAGGGAAATAACCAAAGAGGGCACCAACACGCTCTCTCCAGCTCCCATTAAAACTCCGAAGTTAAGCGTGCTTGGGCGAGAGTAGTACTAGGATGGGTGACCACCTGGGAAGTCCTCACCCTCGGGTTGGAGGTACTGGAAAACAGCCTCTCTTTAGGTTAACACCCCAAAGGGGGAAAGCTGCATACATCCGCCCCCCCAGACCCTGCGTAGGCAGGAGCCATTGAGACACTTGGTATGTTCCTTTTAATTGGAGGGAAATGGACCATAGTCCGTGTGTTGTAGAATGTGTGGAAAGTGGTAATGAAAAGGGGCAAAATTTAAGAATATGTTTTTCAGTGTTCCCTTTGAAATTATCTCATTGACTTGTGTTATGTTGTCTAGAGGGTTGGTCCACTCCATATTTTTTTCAACTCAAACAGTGTAGAGCAATGTTGATACTGATCATGGATTATGTCATGTAGCATCTCGTATTCCAAGATTACTAGTTGTCTTTACAATATTTGGGTTCGATTAGAAGTTACGAGGAAATTAAATACGCTAAGAAACCAAACAAAAAAAGAGATTGTTCAGAAAATAAAAGAAAAGTAGGTTGAATGTATTTGACCCGTTTGGTCTAACCCATTATGTTCATTTACCAGGCACTAAGGCATCGGATCCCAACTTCGAAGTTAAGCATGTTTAGACAAGAGTAGTACCAAGATGGGTGACTTCCTGGGAAGTCCTCGTGTTGCCAACACTATAAGGTTGGGAATCCTCAGAAACAGCCTCTCAACAGGGTTACACCCTGAAGTAGTTCCACTCCTCTCAGACCCCGCTTATGTGGAAGCCCTTGAGATACTGGGTCAGTTATTGTTGTTGTTGGTGGTGGTGGTGGTCTAACCCACTATAGCCTAGTTTGGATCCACCGCATAGGAGATGATTTATTGGGTCAAACCAAAACTGAAACTTTTCCAAGCGGGCTAGACCCGTTTCGACCCATCTGTATAGGCAAGTCGAAACAAGTTTAAGTGACATCAACGGCATGATATGTTGGTTTGAGCTTGAATGTTCTTCATTTCGTTGAAACACAGCAAACACTTAAATAATTTAATGAAAGAAAAACGACAATGACGACGACAACCCCTAGTGTCTCAAATAGGCTCCCATCAAGGCAGCGTCTGAGGGTAATATGTGCATAACCTTACCTTTACGTGGTGCCACTATGTAGACATGCACAAGAGTGACATTCGCTTAGGCCCAGAAGAAGATTGGGCAGCATGATATATGAGCTGAGCATATAAGAACCACCACCACCACCACAATAGGCACAGTGCTTCAAGGGCTCTAACTTAAGCTGGGTCTGAGAGGGGTGGATGTGAGTAGTCTCACCCCTTTGGAGTGTAACCCTACCGAGAAGCTATTTCCGAGGACCCCCAACCTTATAGGGTTGGCAACACGAGGACTTCCCAAGAGGCCACCCATCCTGATACTACTCTCACCCAAGCACGCTTAACTTCGGAGTTCTAATAGGATCCGGTTGCATTATTGTCTGGTAAATGAACCCTAGTTAAGAGTATATGACCAACCAGATAAATAAAAGCACAAATCAGGTACTGATAACAAGATTATAACCTCACCCAAAACTTTTCTTTTCTTCTTGTAAACCCAAAAAAAAAAAAACTCGATGGCTTCTTTCTTCATACATAGGTCATATGTACACCAGACTCGATCTCCAGAAAAAACCTATGATGAGGAAAAAAAAAAAAACAAAAGAAATCAGGCACATCCTGAGCATGTTTAGTTCTTGTGCAGTCACATGATGAGTTGGAATTAGGGGAGTAAATGAGTCGAACCTGCTCATCAACCTCAAAATACTGCGCTCATTTCAAGCTTGAAGTTGAGTTGGCTCGTTGAACTTGTAGAACCCAGCCCAAGCATAATGAAGCTGGAGCTTATAGGCTCACGAGCCTAAGCGAGCCTATCTTTATATAATTAAATAGCTTAAATATGTCCAATCTACTATGATCCTAAATCAGCCAAGCCCGAGGGCATATTGAGCTTAAATGAGCCTGAAAGTCATTAATTTGGTGTGGAACTCGTCAACCCCAGTTCAAGCTCAACCGGGTCAACCCAAGCTGAGCTCAAACCTGTGACAAGCCGAAACTCAAGCTTGAAGTTTCCAAGCTAGCGAGCTTTAAGCCAGGCTAAATATAAATGAGCCGAATATCAGGCCTAACATGCTGAGATTCGACTCAGTTCAAATACACCCCAACGTCAAATGTATAACAACTGTAAGCATATGACAATTGTGGCCACACGGTATTGCAGGTAGACGAGTCAAGGATTTCTTGGCTGGAAGAGCGTGTCACAAAAGGGGGCATGAAACAGCCGTTCATCGTGTAGCTCATCTTCTCATTCCCTCCTACCCAATTCTATTTCAAGTCTTCTTGTTTGCAACTCGATCCTACGTTTGCCATAGGAGGGCTACATAAACTTCGTCGATCATATGAATTTTAGCTTTGTACAAATGTTAAAGCATCAATTTCAATTATGATAGAACACTACAGAAGAAAAGTTTAATTGCAGCAGAAATAGTACAGAACAAGCATAATACAGCATACCACAATAGCAAAACTCTACAGAGATCAAGGAATAGATCCATTTCAGATATTTTCATATCACTATGCTTTTATCATCAGTAGGTAAATAAAAAAAAAAAAACTCTTATCAAATCTCTGAACAAATGAAAGATCGGCATGCTTTTATCTATCAATTTTCTGTTGGTTGTTATTACCACAACGATAATCATCATTGCCAGTAAATTATGCGACAAATAGAGAACAGCAGCCACATTATGGCAACGATAATATTATCTTGTGGATGACATTGTCTCATGGATTCAAGCAGAATTTCACCTGAAGACGGAAAATGTACAGGAAACTCACTGGAAAACTGAAATCTCTCCACCCCAGCTGCAGGAAGCAATCACATTAGGCAGAAAAGGATGAAAAGCAATGTCAATGCACGGTTGATCATACGCCTTGATTTTTTTCAAAAGATGGGTCGATCTGACATTGTAAAAATAAACGCTACCATCAGAGGAGCCCGATGCCAGTATTTCTCCATCCAAGCTGAAGCCACACTTTATGGGAAACCCCAAAACCCCGTGGGATTCGTATCTCTTGTACTTGTCCAATCTAAATGGGTGTTTAGAGGAGAAAATAGCTGTGTAGTTGCCGTTTGACTGAGCGACAAAGAATGGTTCATAAGGGTGGTGTCTGACAGAAGGGCAGGTATACGCTTCAGTGTAAACCTGTAACAAGTCATTAAAAACGGTGAATTTCACTCGAACTTCTGTTAGAGGAAGTATAGAATGGTTCCTTTCTGATGATCAATAATACTTAGTACTCCGACTGAAAAAGAATGCAGACAAAAATTGGCATGAAACTAAATTAGCGCACAGTTTCAAAAATAATGCTCACAGATGCGTGATAATCATATCAATGGATACAGGCGTCCGAAACAAGGAAATCTCAGTCAAGTATTATATCAAAATGAAGTTATGAAATTGCTAGTTTTGCTAAGAATAATATAAGTTTGTTCTGCAAGATTATAACCTAGCAAACATGGTTGAAAATCTTTAATTTCTACAACTAAAATGGATATAAACTATACAACAACAAACAATAACAAACCCTGGTGCCTAAAAGGCTCTTACCAAAGCAAGATCTGGGAGGATAAAATGTACTTACCCCTACAAGGTAATGAAGATCATGGATGACTAGGTGAAAAGGCATCCTCGTGCTAGGCATTCCTTGTAAATTTCATTTGATGACATGCTACCAGCACGGTCATTTATATATCCCAGTCTCAATATGAATGCACAAATACAAGGTAAAAAAAGGAACATATCCAGTGCCTCAAGGGCTCCCGCCTACCCAGGGTCTTTTGGGGGGAGGGGATGTACGCAGCCTTCCCCCTTCAGGGTGTTAACCTGAAGAGAGGCTGTTTCCCAGTGCTCCCAACCTGAGGGTGAGGACTTCCCAGAAGGTCACCCATCCTGGTACTACTCTCACCCAAGCACGCTTAACTTCGGATTTCTGATGGGATCTGGTGACGGCGTGTTGGTGCACAAATACAAGGTAATGAAGCTCAATTGCAAATCAGCAGTCAACATCTGAATTGACAAGTACTTGAAAATAGGGGGTAAATGAGCCGAGATGAGCCAAGAACCCCCTTGTTCAAACTTGAGATCAATAAGCCTAGACGAGCTGAAGTTCGAATTGAGCATTTATCAACAGTTCAAACCTTTTATCCTAACCCAGTTCAATAAGATTTTGGATCAACTCGACTCGTTAGTCTAATCAAGCTAAGTCAAACTCATTATCGAGTCAAGCTCACAACTAGACCAAGCTATTCAAGTTACAACCGAGAATACTGGGCCATTAATGAGCACTGAACGAGTTCCTAACAAACCCTTATCAAGTTGTTCATGAATGTTTACAAGTCAAGCAGCTCTTGAACTCAGCTCATTATACTTGTCGAACCTGCTCGAAATCAACTCTGTAACCTATCAAGCCCCCAAAACAAATGCAAACGACCCTAATCGATTTCAAATAAGAGTCATTCATCGAACATTAGATTCATTTTCATCCCTACTTGAAAAAAAAAAAGTCACTCCACCACAAGACAACATATGAACATAACTAATACCCTTCATCCTCATATGTTATTCAGGCAATCATGATAAAAAATGCAAGCAATAGAACCGGAGGAAGCTTCGAAGTAATAGTAGAACAAAAGCTGCTGGATAAATCTTACTTGATTGGAGAGGGGAATCTCCCGAGATATGTCCCAGACAATAAGAGAATTTTCACTGACATTGCTTTTGGATACATCACTAGAAGAGATGAACTGCTTTGTACCACTCATAAACTCAAGGTCAAGGATCGGTCCGAGACATCTCACATATTTATGAACCGCTTTTCCTGTTCGGACATCCCACAGTTTGAGGAGGCCCTTTGATCCCCCAGAGAGAAATAAGTTAGAGTTTTCAGGGTGAAACTTTATAGCAGTGACAGCCTGATCCTCAAGAAATGCCTGGATTTCAACACCCTTCTCAACGTCGATCAACCGGGATGAACAATCATAACCACAAGAAAGTACAAGATGACCCTGATTTGACCACTTCACATCTTTTACTGCTGCGTTATGGTTATGAAATACACGTGCTTTTTTCTGTTCCTTGCTCCAGACATTCCATATGCAGATAATGTTATCCATTCCAGCAGATGCCAAAAGATGGGCTGTACACTAAATTTGAAGAACATATCAGAGAACATGAAAACAAATAAAGGAATATTGCACTAAAATTTCTACTTTGGACTCCTTTAGTCTTATAATAAATAATATATAATCAAAGTGGGCTTCCCTAAAACATTATATTCACATTTCATGAGATTCAACCTCTGTATTTACTCAATTCCAACGCATACTTTTGCAGGCTGCATGGCTTACCGCAGAACTTCTAGTGCAACAACGATACAAGAAATCTATTATATTCAGACAAACAGGAAAGAAACTGCATTACATATTTACCATGTGAGTCCTTCCCCTGGGATTTCTATTAGAATTAAGCTTTTCAGGTTATTCATATCACATCAACAGTCATTTCAGTTTGCTCAAGTCATATGTCCACTGGAGATTGTTCTTAACTCTATTTACAGATGCATGGCAAAATCGTGAGATGTCATTAAAGAAGACACAGTAAGGAGTTACCATGCAAAGTTAGTTGCCTACTTTTTAAGCTACTTGAAATTTTAGCTCGTGTGGACACAGTGATTTTAAGTGAGGTGGTCATGGCGAGTGTAAAGATTGTGCCTCGTGACCTTTGTTAACAAATGCATGATGAAACCATGAGTCCGCATCAAAGAAGATGGGGAGGGATTACTGTGCAAGGAAGTCGCCTACTTTTCTAAGCTACTTGAGATTCCAGTTTTTCTGAGCTACTCATGATGAAACCATGAGTCCGCATCAGCAGATATGTTACAATTGCACTACGACAGCCACGACTCATTTGTGTCCATAGTAAACCCTTGCTTTTTCTTGGAGAGAGCAGCCGTCACCAACACCACATATCATGAGGCCTGCCCATCGTATAACATAGAAGATGTGACCTTTTACACCTTGCTGTGAGACCAGGCGCTACACTTTGCTCAATGGCTTTTAGTGTGACCTCCAAGAACCCACACGGCCAGTAAACAACATTCTAATTCTAGCTTGGATGCTTGAGAAAACAAAAGGGGCCCTATAGCACACCCTGGGACAGCAGCAGCCTTTGTCATGAAGACCTTGGAGAGCCTCCAAGGTATGAGCTGAAGAGTTGGCTTGGCTGCCAGTTACCAACAACGCCACATAAGACCTATGAACTCTAATGTCTGGCGGTCAGTGTGCAATGAGCTATTAACCAAGTTATTCAAGGCCCTGAACACTTTGGAGTTCCAATCCATTTCTAGACTTAGCTTTCTTAGGCTAGTCAAGTGCTGATAATCGATAAATCATCGCAACCCAAATAAGGAGGGCCTTGGTGAACACTGAGGTGAGGGCTATATACGTGGTTCTAAGTGTCCCCAGGGATGACCAAATAGCTTGCTTTGAGAAGGTACGCGTAACTACAGAGGCATCCATGACCTGCATATAGCATACAAACTAACAGAAAGAAAGAAATTGAGCATAAATCAACAGAAGTATAGACATGTTCTTTTGATGAGTAGGCTTGTTCCTAACAGTAGAGGAACTATAACAAAACATGTCAGATTACCAATAATGTTGACAGGTTTTCAGTACAAAATTCCTCAACAGACAAAATCTAGGCAAACACTTTATATTGTTTTCTTAATGAAAATTGTTTTTGTACAGGAATTTATATAAGAGAATACTTGAACCCACACAAGATACTCACATACACAAGTTAAGGAGAATTCATTCATCTATTTTATACAAGCAAGTGACAAGGCTAGCCATTACTATTTTGAGCATGTTTGGTTTTAGGTTAAAAATAGGGGTTTCTCTTCTGACTAGAGTTTAGGCCCAAAAAAAAAAAAAAAAAAAAAAAAAAAAAGAGGGAAATTAAAAGTAAGGGGAAAATCATTAATGTTGCAACCTCTCATGGTGCACTTTTTAATGGGTTAGGGGTTTTTTTTTTTTTTTTTTTTTTACACAGGGCAAACCCTATGATATAGCACAACTTGTTATTCAAAAACTCAACTCAATTTTATTTCTTCAAAACTGAAAACTAATGAATTACAAAGCTATATTTATATAAGAAGCTAAACCCTATTGAGTATACAAAGGGATAAATATGGAATAAACTAAGAAACTACTTCTCTAAATAAAAACAACCAATAATAATTGAAATATCCTATCGGCTACAAAAATGTATTCTATTCAAATCCTATCAAATAGCCTAACAAAATCTAAGAAGAAAAACAGTTTCTCCACTCTATTTCTATAACTTCTAATCTTTTATAACTTTCAGATATTATTGACCCAAGTCAGTCTTTTATAACTTTCAGATCTTATTGACCCAAGTCAGTCAAACCTAGGAAGGAGTACCTTTTTTTTCCCTCTTATAAAAGTTTTGAAAGTTATAGAAATAGAATGGAGAAACTAAGGAGTGAAAATAGAAAGTAAATATACTGAGTGAAAATTAAAATATGAAGAAGAGTACTTCCACAAAAAAGGTTTAAAACTTAAGAAAACGTGACACAAGTTAGACTTTTTTGAGCACAAAGTTAGACTTGTTTATACTTAAATAAACAGGTAAAAACGTGCTGCATCAAAACAGGAGAAAAGAAAAGAATGGTTCAGAACAGTTTAAAAGCAAAATAAAACCCCGGCATATGTACTTTCCGGATCAGAGTTGACTCAACTCATTTATCTTACAATTGAAGCAAGTCAGCTTATTAACCCACCAAAAAAGGGGCGGTTCATTAAAGGGATGGGACTAGTATAACACTCCTAACACCATATGGGGGGCAAAAGATTTCCAAAGTTTAACATGTAACTCTATTTTGTCTACCCCAGTCGGGTACCTCTAAATCTAATAGCAAACTCTATTTTGTCTACCCCAGTCGGGTACCTCTAAATCTAATAGCAACCTTACCCCATATTACGTCAAAAAATGTTGCATAAGGGAACGCTATTAAAACACTTTTAGCCCCATATGGGGGGGAAATTTTCCTAAGTTAACATTTAACCATCTTCATTTGTCTATCATATAAGAGAAAGGGGAAAAAGATTTTTTAAGACAGTAACCATTAATCCCCATTTCCCTAAAACCAGGTGTTGCTACATGCCCTTCGATACAGGACATAATTACATCAAGAAATCCAGCCGCAAATTATAGCCAGAAGTCGTTCAAACTCACCCGGTACAGATCCTACAACCATATATTCTAAGAGAAACTACCATTCAACTTAACAATATCAATATCAAATTAACGTCTCAGCAATTCTATAGTCCATACAACACAAAAGCCATGAATTTCTGCAAGTACATAGAATATGTAGCAGCAAGGGGAAACGAGAAAGACGATGACATGGTGGAATTTTTTAAGAAAGGAGCTAACCATGATTCGGTGACCAGTGTATCACATTGACAGGCTTCACATGGCCATGTAAAGATATGGAAAGCTTCTCAGGGATTTTGCTCTTCTGTCTGTAGGTTTTTGACAGCTTCCTTATAGATAATAACATATCACGAGGCAAACTAGAATCAGAAATATTTCCTATCACTGCAAACAAAAAAGAAAGAACAGTGAGAGAAGCACAATCTTGTTATAGCACCATAGAAATAATCCCTTTATATTAGGTATCACAAGACTGATAGAAATCAAGTTTACCAAACATTAGTTTTCATAACCAAGGTGTACGAGCAACTTAGACGCAATTTTGGTAATTATTAGCTTGCAAGCACCACCCACTCGAAGTTTTCCCAAGTACAACTTGGTATGTTGAACTCAAAGACATGATAGATAGCACAACGAACCATTGGCACTGAATCTCAGGATTCAAGTAGCAAATCTAATGCTTCATGAGGTATCAAGTATCATATCAGTTGAGCCAGCTCCTGTGATTATATTCACCAAATATGTTGAATTCTAAGCTTAAACTCCACAAAGTGTGAACCAATTACAACACACTGACTACATAAATTGTTCAGAAAATGAGATCTTTTGTAAAAATCTGAGTGAAAGCCTGAACATCCTATCTTTACCACATGTTCATTCAATCTGTAAGCAATCAAACAAGAAGCGAGTTATTTACACCGTTGGGCCCTGATGTTTTTAAATTTATTCAAATTAGTCCTTC
This sequence comes from Simmondsia chinensis, assembly GCA_018398585.1. NCBI lineage: Eukaryota > Viridiplantae > Streptophyta > Magnoliopsida > Caryophyllales > Simmondsiaceae > Simmondsia > Simmondsia chinensis. The sequence continues at coordinate 2,843,683 of JAGTTD010000002.1, read as the reverse complement.
ATCTTTCTTTTGTACAAAAAGAATCCTTAATCCATTATGTTTATAACTTTATTCAAATTAGTCCCTCAATTTTTTTTTATTCAAAACCATCCCTAATGTTTTATTTGATGACAAATTGGTCTCTTATTTTTATTTTTTTTAAATAAGGTTTGAAAATTTATCACTTAGGTACCATGACATTTCAATATATACAACGACATACCATGAGACTAAAACATTTTATTAATTAACTACCATAAAGTTACAAAATTTTATCACTTAGATACCCTTTTGTCGAAATTTGAAAGATTTTCGTTAGAAAATGCTAAAATAAAATATGATTATGACAATATATTAATATGTTCATAAAAATTTTATGATTTTTTTGCCAAGAGACAGCTAACATAACACATAATTTTGATAATATTTAGGTAGTTTGCATCAACATTCGATGAATTTTTTAATCCTAATTTGTTGAAATTTTGATGAAAATATTAGCATGACTTACATATACTATCATAATTGTGTATTATATCAGCAATATCTATGTAAAATTGGTCAGATTCTTATAAAACTTTATCAAATTCTGACACAAGATACCTAAGTAATAAGATATTTAAATCTAAATGTACATCATTATATATTTTCAAATGTCAGGGTACCTAAATGATAAATGTCCAAATCTTAAGGTACCTAACTGAAAATTTTAGTTCTTTATTTTTTACCTAATTTTGGTCATCAAGCAGGGACCATATTTGTTTCTCAGTTTGGCTTTCGTCTTTCTAAGGAGGGGTTTAGAGGTTTTAGTGGATGGTGGGATCATTTTTGTTTTGCTTTTAATTTTTGTACTCAAAGTCTTGGTTGTATTGCTTTTCTTTGTTGGAATTTGTGAAAGAATAGGAACACTTTTATTTTTCCGGGGTCCTCTAAGGAGCCTCTTCTGATTGTCCATGACTCTTTGCGTGAAGCCTCTGAGATTGTTGATCACGTGGGGCCGACCTCGCGGCCTAGTTCGTCTAACCGGCCGAGCGACAGTTGGTGGTCTGCCCTGCCTAGTGGGTCGATCAAGATCAATTCTGACGCTGCTTGGAAGTCCAAGGATGTCTTAGCTGCTGCTGCTGTCGTTGCTAGAGACTCTTCTGGTTCAGTTGTTGGTGGGTGGTGTGGTTCTCTGCACGCTTCCACCCCTCCTGTTGCTGAGGCCCTTGCGTTGAGGGCGGCTTGCACCTTTGCTAAGACCCACGGATGGCAAAGCATTTCTTTTGAGTCGGATTGTAAGATTCTCATTGATGTTGTTAATGGGAGAGTTCCTGGGGATTGGATGATCCAAGCGATTGTTGAGGATATTTGTTTTTTTGCGCTTTCTTTCCCATCTTGGGCTTTTGTTTGGTGCCCTAGAAGTTGTAATAGGATTGCCCATTTTGTTGCTAAAGGGCATTTCTCTGGTAATTGTAATCATGATTGGTGGGCATCTCCCACACGTATTCATGCTCTTGTATCTCGGGATATTCAAGGAATATAATTCTGGCCTATGGCTTTGTTTTGTTCAAAAAAAAGCAGGGACCATTTTGAACAAAATTAAAAACACTAGGATGATTTTAAAAAAAACAAAAGATACTGTATCAATATAAACTTAAAACACCAACAAGCAAACGTTGTTAACAACTCAACAAGAAGCTAATTCGAACTTGATATTATCCAAAGATAGTAGTATATTCGTGTAAAATCCGTACAAGAGTATAGCGATTAACAAGTAAATGTATTAATACCTAAACTATCCCCACTTAACGTACCAGGCGACGGTGAAACCGGAGGACCCGGTTTCGAATTTGCAGGATCTGAACCCATTAGAGCTCTCTCTTTCTTCGATATGTACCTTCCAGGAACCCGAGCTCCAGTTTGGGGAATCTGGCCCTGCGGCGCACCATAAAAGGGTCCAGGGATAGGATCCGCAACTGCGAACCCGAGCCTAGGTCGCTTCGATGGATGTATAACCGGATTTGGCGGATCGGACCCCTCATCGTCCGAGGGATTCGGATACGATTTGCAGAGGAGATCCATTTCTTTTTTTAGGGTTTCTGAGGTTGATTTTGGATTGGGGATCGAAGATGAAGAAGACTAAGGGCTTTTTTTGTAATTTAAGAGTATTGGGCTTGGGCTTCTATATTTTTAGGGCTTTGTTTATTAAAAATGGGCTAAATGGGCTAGATATTGTCCATACAGTTATTGGGCTCAAGTAAATTTTGGTATTAGTTTGATCATAGCCGGGATATCGATTTAGTCTCACTCCACGCGCGGTCAATCCACGTGCTGCCACCCGCCACTGTACACTGTTCAAGCGCGGTCAATCATTTTTCTCACACGATCATTGTTAATTCTCCGATTTGAGTTCCAACTTTACCCTGATATCAGTTATTAAGACTACCCAAAAACCATGGCGGATCTATATTGCTTCTAGAGTCCACCCTAAAATTGATAATGTTTTCTATAAACAAACAAAACCAATTGTGGTGGTCTGCAAGCCAGCTGGGTAGTAGCGTCAACGAGGATCTTGTTGTCCTCTTCAAAGATGATGGAATCCCAATTTTGGGACTGCGCCAATGAACAAACCGCTTTAAACACATATGCTTCAGCACCCGCACCATTATTGGTGTCACTAGTTTTTGTTTAGGTATGCCCATAATTTACTCCTATATATTTTCAAAAATTCTTAGTTTCTAAGCAAATTATTTTAACTTTTTTTAACATTTTCAACTCTATGACTTAGATCATATAAGTCATATACTTATACTTCTATATTTATGCATCAATTTTTGTTTAAGTTTATCCTAAAATTTTGTTATCTTTCATGTAATGGTTCAAAACTACATTTTTAAAATTTGAATTTACCATTTAAAATTATCTTTCTTTCATTATGTTTATCAATAAAAGTATGTTATCCAATGAAAAGTTTTATAAGAATATATGTTTTTGTATGGGTGGACACCTTAAATAAAATTGCCTTAAAAATTTCTTATATTTATGAGTGTCTTAAGAGCTAAATTTTGACTTCGGATAAAAATATAAACTAATATACGACTGATGAATTGAATGAAGCGAAAAATGAAAGTAATTTGTAATTCAAGCCCACCCACAATCGAACTTTTTGATCCGCCACAGTTAGGGATGGCAATGGGGTAGGTAAAACCCGCTACCCGCTGGGACCCGCCCCGTTTGGGGCGGGTACAGATATAAGTGGGGCGGGTAATGGGTACGGGTTCAGTGTACCCGCCCCGTACCCGTCACGGGTATGGCACGGGTACGGGTATAGTTTTGTACCCGCCCCGCCCCGCTCCACCTCATACCCTCCATACCCACTTTATTTTGTACATAATTAACCTTCAAATTAAAAAGATATGTGTTTAAATTCAATAACCCAAATTGTTTATCAATGTTATAAAAAAAATATAATTGATTTTTAAAAGTGGTATTAAATAACTAATATGACCCGGTATAGATAATCGTTTTCTACTCACATTAGAGAGGGTACGGGGCGGGTAATGCATACCCGTTGGACACCCGCGGGTAATGGGGCGGGTACTGGTATGAGTTTGTACCCGCTGGGGCAGGTACGGGTATCCATTTCATACCCGTGGCGAGTAATGTGGGGGGGGGGGGAGGGGTACGGCTATAGGATTTGGGTGGCGGGTACGGCTATGGAGGAGACACCCCCTGTACCCGCCCCGCCCCATTGTCATCCCTAGCCACAACCCAAAAATGTCAAACACTCGCTCGAAATAGCAAACAAGAATATAAGGAATTGGAGAAGAAAATTAAACAGAATTTATGTGATTTGACCGAAACGTCCAAGGAGGGGAAGCAAAATGATTTTAATATAAAATGAGGTATTACAACAGTGTTTCATTGACACTCCACCTCGCTCTTTTTTCCTCTCCTTGCTTTCCTTTTTTCAATAATTAGCTATAAAGTTGTGATACAAAACAGGCCACTCTACCAAAACGATGCGTAGGACACCCATAAAGAACCGGGGAGCAGAAAAGGACAAGCACACAACAATAGACCAAACCAAAAAAATAGGAATGCAGAACGAAAAACAAACAAGGCCAATAGATGTTAGAAGACTATAGACACAGAAAATAAAACAATGAGTGTCAAGATCAAACAGGAAGATGAGAGCACAGCATCAAAGTCAGGAAAAATAGTAGGTACTCAAGTCAAAAATTACCCTAGTCCATCCTTGCTTTCCTCTACCATACCATGGTACAAGATAACCCTATTTATAAGCCTTTATAACTTTAAACCCCCGGGAACTGAAAGGTCACCATCAATAGCCTTTATATTCTAGTCATAAATTTGGCCGTTAGAGAGATCATCAGTCTCCATGTTATGGATCAAAGGAGATTCCATCCCAAAATCAATTAGCAATAGGTGGAGTAGTTCCTTTGGTATATAAATTGGAATTCTATTCACTAAACCACCAATGTGGGATTAGATTTGCCTTTATTAGACCATCAAGCTCCGTATCTCGCGTCCACGCAAGTTATCTTTGCACTAGATTTCTAGTCTCAAGTAAACACCACAATTCCAACGTCACAATCACGCTATGGACATGGCTTTGCACTAGAGTTATTCTAGTCCCGGGCAAACACTACCGGCCTCACCATTTGAGACTATGAATGAGAGACTGAACAACACGTCATCTAGGGCCCGAGACTTTACTAGGCGGAGATCAACTCCAGAACAAACCTAGGGACTTACATAAGACCGAGAATAAGCTTCTTAAAATGTGGCAATCGACTTGCAACACGTCACGCATAGGCTCCCTATAAGACCACTGAATGACATCGGCCCCCCATATGACTAGTGAACAGCAGTGATGCCCCATATGACCGGCAATCAAAGAATAGGACTCGGGAAGAATGAGCTCACCAACAACTAACCACCAATTTCATCAACAACAAAGCTAAATGTAACTAACTCGACAAAAACTCTTACATCAATATCACTAATCATATAATTATACTGTATCACTCCACAACAACAACAATAACAACAACAGACCCAATGTTTCAAGGGCTCCCTCTTAAGCGGGGTCTGGAGGGTGGATGTATGCAGCCTTACTCCTTTAGGGTGTAACCTTGCCGAGAGGCTAGTTCTGAGGACCCCCAACCTTATAGGGTTGGCAACATGAGGACTTCCCAGGAGGTCACCTATCCTGGTACTACTCTCGCCCAAGCACGCTTAATGTCGAAGTTCTAATGAGATTCGGTGCATTACTGCCCAGTAAATGAACCCTATATTACTCCACACTTAACGAATAGGCTACTTATTTTGGTGTATCTTTTGCCACATCCATCCTTCTCTACATAACTCACCCACACATAAGGGTGATTTTTCAAAGTAGAACTTTTTTCGTATTTTTATTCCCATGAAAGGCACAAAATAATTCAAAATTTTCAAAATAACTCACAAAAATTCAAAATTTCCAAAATAGCACACCCAATTAACGTGTCCTTACCACGTAAGCAGGAGCAAAATGGTGAGTTTACCATATTAGACTAAGATTAAAAAGTTAGAGTCATATGAACATAAAGGGTTTCATATCAACAAATTTAGAAAAGCAGTACTATATTATATTTGAAAAAAATATGTAATCTACCTAATCAATAAACACTATCAAAATTTATTAATTTGCATTACAAATAATTTTCCCTCTTTACAAATGAAAGCATAAGAAGACAAAGTATGGAACACTCTCAAAACATAATATTTCTAAGTGAACTAAAAAGAATGTAAAGAATGATTATTATCTAAAATTAACTTTATCAAAAGTTTCAGCTGATGGATAAATGTACAAGATTGATTTTATTGTACAAGCTTACTTCCTATCTTATGCTTAAATAATACTAATATAATATTAAAAAAGGAGCTGTCGGGATTCGAACTCTAAAGTTAAGCGTGCTTGATCGAGAGCAATACTATAATGGGTGACCTCCTGAGAAGTCCTTGTATTGCCAACTCCATAAGGTTGGGGATCCTCGAAAACAGCCTTTCAGCAAGGTTATACCTAAAGGGTAAGGCTACGTACATCCACCTCTCCCAGACCTCACTTATGTGGGAGCCCTTGAGGCATTGGGTCTGTTGTTGTTGTTATTGTTGTCAAGATTCGAACTTGTTTAGTCAATAAGACTCTGATACCATATTAAAGAACTAATTTACTCAAAAGGTTAAATTGATGGATAAAAGTTTATAATTAATTTTATACTCTAATAACGATATATAATAATTATATTGAGCGTCAGATATTGTATTATGTACGTTAAAAAGGGACCCCTGGCTTTAAATATATTAATACATGAAATTTATTTAAATCGAAGTTGTGGAAAGTGGGACCCAAGTTAAAGACCAAATGTTCAATCATCCGTGTCAAACCACACATGGGGTGCCACTGGGATATCTCGATTGCGAAATTCTAATTCAAATTTTTTTTTTTTTTTAAAGTTGACCTAACTCTAATTTTAAAAAAAACGTAAATTATATATTATTATCATAAGTTTTAATATATTAATTTTTTAGTTTATAAATTTCATAAAATAAACTTTTAGTCTAAAATATTTTATTTATTTAATAAAATAGTCTAAATAGCAGTGTGTAAAAGTACAAAATAAGCTCCGCCTTCATTCTTTCATATCGTTGAAATATTTTATTAAATACATGTATAATTTCATTGATTAAAAATTAATACATTAAACCTTATGGTACTAAAATATAATTTACCCTTTAAAAAATTTATTTTTTAATAATAATTCAACTATAAATTTAAATTTTTCTTATGAAACAAACTTCTGATTTGAAATCTTAAAATAAATTATAATATTATAAAATATAATACTAATGTTAGAGTATAAAATAATTTTTGGACTTCACCCATCAGCTTAAACTTTTAGGAAAGGTGGTTCCTTGACATGGTATCAAAGTTTTATTGACCAAGAGATCACTAGTTCGAATCAAAAAAGCCTCCGCTTTCGACATGAAAATAATTTAAGCACATGGTATGAGGTGGGTTTGTCCAATATTCATGTTTCAAACCCAATAAACATTTGTGTGAGAGGACATGCTAGAGTATAAAATCAATACTGGGCCTTCACCCATCAGCTTAAACTTTTGGGACAGTGAGTTCCTTGACATGGTATCAGAGCCGTCGCGAGTTTAAATCCCAATAGCCTCCACTTTAAATATTAACATATTTCAAGCATAAGGTATGGATGGGCATGTGCGTTATTGATGCTTCAAGCCCAATTAGCATTTGCGTAAAGTATAAAATAATTCTTAGAACTTCACCCACTATCTTAAACTTTTGAAAAAGATGGTTCCTTAACAACTAACGATATATAAAAAATAATAATAAAATGATCGTATGCTAGGCCAAATTGCCCATTTTTCTTTTCATCTAATGTACATAGCAATAAAAATGCAAGATTGGATAATCATTCAAGAAACCTTAAACAATACTATTAATATATCCAATTTTAAAAAAAATTAAAGCTTTTTTTTTATATCAAAATTAATCCTTATACATAAGTTTGATTGGATATATCTAACAGTTCGTAGTTTATTAATATCGTTAATATATATTTATTGTTACAGTGAATATGCATAAAAATTATAAACTTTGTTAAAAATGATTGATGAAATTCAAAATTATTATAACATAAATAATAAATAATGAATGTAGTTATCGTTAGGATAGAAGGGTTAGCAAGCAAAGTTGACAAGAGTCCACTCCAATTAGTCAATATTTAGAAATTATTATTTTAGTTAATTAATTAATTAATTAATATATTAATTTGGAAGTCAATTATGGTGGAAAGATGAAAAGCAAAGCAAAAATAAAAGTTTCAACTTTAAATCAACAAGTCAACCCCTTAGCTAAATTAATCCTTCACTCCCTATGATTGAGTAGTGGGAAAAAATTGACAACTATATTGACAAATATCTTGTGTTATATGGGTATTGCTTGAATACTATAGTTATTTTTAGTGTTTCCGAATATTAGCTGGTTGTCCCGACATATCTGTTCATCACTATATGGAGAATTCCCACTGACGAGAGGCCGCATGATCAATCTTGCTCCTAGGATGATAGTTTAGTGTTGTTTCACTCACTCTCCTATTCGATACCATCAATGTTGCGGAGCATCATCAAAGCTTCGTGCATGCTCGCTTTGATCATTTTGCACAATTAAGCTTTGAAAGCAGGCTTTTTGTAGTATCGTTTTTTGTATTTTTTCTTTTCTTGTTTGGAAATATATTATATGTATTTCCTTGAGGATTTACTCCTCTTCTTACTTATAAAAAAAATTCAAATAATATTAGGTCCAATACTTTATAGTTATTTACTTCTTTGTTTCCTAATATTTTTGAGCTTGTTCAAACCGATCCCAATAATTCTTTATATTCGTAACTTTTTCGAATAAGTCTTTTATTTTATTATTTTTTTATTCCAAATTTTTCTTAATATTTTGTTTTATGATAAAATTAATTCCACTTGGTGACAAATAGAAACGAAAAAGATGAGGCATTAGCTGTCATAAAATAAAATGTTAGAAATCACTTGGAATAAAAGAAAAGATATGAGTTAATTTAAACAAGGTTGTAAATATAAGTGACGATTTTAAACCAAACAAAAAATGAAGAATTAATTACAACAAATTTAGAAACAATGGAGAAAATAAATCAATATTTTTGAAATAAAAATGCATATATAAGATGTCTTTTAATGTGCATATTTATGTTAAAAGTTAAAAATACTAACCGTCAAGGAACCAACTGTCTCAATAGTTTAAGCTAATGGGCAAAGGCTCAAGAATAGTTTTATATTCTAATATGCCCCCTCATGAGAATGCCAATTGGGCTTAAAGTGTGGATATTGCACAGGTTCATCTCATACTTTGTGCTTAAATTGTTTTTGATATAGTGGAAAATGTTGAGATTCAAACTCGTGACTAGAGCGGGCCAAGTGTGACCAGACCCAACCTATGTGACCCGCTACCCTACCCGACCTTAACTCGGAAATTTTAAAATTTATTGGGACCCGAACCCAAAATTGACCCGACCCCAACTTGAACCGACCTGAGTTGACCCAAAACCCGAAATGACCATGATGACTCGAGACTTGAACCAAACCCATCCTGTGTTACTAAATGACCCAAATTAAAATCTATTTTATCATAGAATCTAAATAAAATGCTAATTATAGACATTTTGTATTGTAGTTTTAGTTATAACTTTTAAGGTTGAATAAATATATTATCAAAATAACCTAATAGTCAACTTGTAATTGGAGCTGACCTAAGGATACTCGACCTGAGGTTGACCCAACCCACGGTTGACCCGACCCGACCCGATTGCCAGGTCTACTCGTGACCTCTTGGTCAACAAGACTCTGATACCATATCAAGAAATTAACTATCCCAAAAGTTTAAGTTAATGGGTAAAAGCCCATAATTAGTTTTATACTCTAATATAATCTTATAAATTATAAAATGCAAATAGTAAAGACATAGCCATAAAAAGTTTTGATTCCGTCCAATTAAATTGCTTCGAATAACTAAAAATAAGGTTTGTCTTTTAGCTAAAAAATACATTAAAGTAATTAATAATAATTGATGTTTGGGATAATGGGATTACTAAGCAATCATTATTATTATTTAAGTAATTTAGAACAAATTAGAACCCATCCTTTATCATTGATTATTTAAATAAGCCCTCATTATTCAAGCTTGTTTAATGTCATTTTATGTTTGTATTTTTTTATTTTTTTGAAAACTAAAGGCCATTTTTTAAACCTTTTTTTTTTTTTTTTTTTGCTTTTATTTCCATATTATTCCTAATTTAAGCATAAAACAAAGAGTTATATTTAAAAATAAAAAAAATCATAATGACGATTGGAGCTCTATTTCTAAAATATCTAAAGCAGTAAATATTGATGATACAGGTAATTTGGATACCTCATCGGTGGGTTATCAAAGGAAAGGCTAATATATATACCCAAAGAGTTACTCCACTCATTACCAATTGGTTTTGGGATGGAACCTTCTTTGGTCTGTATCATTGGTATCAGAGCCATTGATCATGCACCGTGGATTGCAGGTCATATGGGGGCCCGATGCCGTTCACCGGTCATATGGGGTGCCTATGCGTGACATGTTGCAAACTCGATTTCCACGTTTCAAAGAGCTCATTCTCGGTTTCATGGAAATCCCTGGGTCTATTCTAGAGTTGATCTCGACCTGATAAAGTCTTGGGCCTTGGTCGACGTAGCTGTACGATTTCTCATTCCAAATCTCAAATGGTGACGTCGGTATTATAATGTTCGTTCGGGACTAGAATAACTCTAGTGCAAAGCCATGTTCATTGCGTGGTGGTGACGTCGGAATTGCAGTGTTCATCCGAGACTAGAAATCTAGTGCAAAGCCAACATGCATGGACGCGAGATGCGGAGCATGGTGGTCTGATACAGGTAATTTGGATCCCACATTGGTGGATTATCAAAGGAAAGGCCAATATTTATACCCAAGGAGTTACTCTATCCATTGTCAATTAATTTTGGGATAAAATCTCCGTCGATCTGTATCAATAGAATAATATAATATAAATTTTGATATACTGACTACATATTGGCTGTCAACCAAACTCACTAAAAAATTCTAAGTACTTTTTTTTTTTTGGAGATATCACTTATTAAAAAAAAACAACTATTCAGTATTATTTTTATGATCAAATTATATTTTATTTTATACAAAAACTGAATATATTAATTTACTACATATATATAATATTTTCTAATGCTTTAAACGTGTAAAGAGAATTTGCAAGCACAAATCCGGCAATCGTGGGCCGGGACAAATGCAAAAACAGAGAGAAAAGGTTTGGTAGTTTTTTTTCCCCGCAGCGATACAAAAATTGGCATCTCACAACAAAAAACCCGAAAAGCACACACAGTGTCGAAAAGGAAAAATAACATAAATGTTAGAGTATAAAACAATCTTGAGTTTTCGCCCTTTAATTTAAGCTTTTGAGAAGGATAGTTTTTTGATATGGTATCAGAGCCTTGTTGACCTAGAAGTCATGAGTTCGAATCCCAACAACCCCCAATTTCAAGATTAACATAATTTAAGTACAAGGTATGAGGTGGATCTATGCATTATGCACGCTTCAAGTCCAATAGACATTTGACAATAAAAAAAGGTTTGGTAGATATACCAAGGCTTCTATGAAATATGAATAAATGATTTTATAGTAAATTAAATTTCTATGCCCTCTATTTGTTTTTAATAATTGTGCCCTCTTTTCTAATATAAATCCTAATTGATTTATTAATTTGTTATTATAGCGTGCCATGATTGCCAAGATTAATCTTGGGACATCATAAGAACCTAGTTAATATTGCACCCACGGATATTTGTTAGGAAAGTAACGTATATGCATTCAAGTATTAAAATATAAATATATATATATATATAATAACTGGATCAGATAACATTGATATCGAATATGTAACCTTCTTTGTGTTTATCGTGACCGTGTTGCCATGCTACTGTATGCCACAATCAACGCTACATTGTTGACATACGACAAGTTATAAGGCTTTTTGAAGTTCTAAGTTAGAATCCCTTTATACATTGTCTTTAGAAAATGTTTAAAAACAAAACCAAGTTTAGTTGAAAAAATACTCCTAGTATTCTGATGTACTGCTTATTATTAGAGTATAAAATCATTCATGGATCTTGACTCATATCAAGGAACCATTTTAACTAAAAGCTTATGCTGATAGGTAAAGGCTCATGAATAGTTTTATACTCTAACATGCCTCCTCATATGAATGCTAATTAGGCTTGAAGCGTGGATAATGCACAGACCCGCCTCACACCTTATACTTAAACTGTTTTAATATTGAAAGTGGGAGCTGCTGAGATTCGAACTTGTTTATGGATGATACTTGGGCCGAAGAGATTCCTTTGCAAATCAATTTTCACTCTTATACTGTCTTTCCTCTATACGTGATGCACCAATAAGTGTTTTTGTTCACGACAGTTCTAATTCATAGAATTTGCATCTAGTAGGAATCTAATTTATAGAAAGTTCTTGAATTTACTCTGTTAAGCCATATTTTAGACCAGATTCAATGATCTTCATAGGTAGATGAGAGGGAATGGGATACTAAATACCTTTTCCAAAACCTGACTCGGTTCAATCATAATCAATATTTTTCATTCCCTCTTTGTTCTTTTATTTGAAAAATTAAGGTATCATTTAGTATTAGAACTTTTTTCCCGATCCCTCATTTTTAACAAATTTAATAATCATGATTGCACGCAGAAATGCAGGCCTCATAAGGCTTTGTTCTCTTATATTTGTATTTTGCGCTTTCTAAGTGGGCAAATACTTGCTCACCTATTTTTACTTTGTCCAATGGCATGGGATTTGTGGTACCGGATCTTATCTCTTTTCACACAATTCGGTCTCCCGGCATATAATGGAAAACGTTCTTTTGGTTAAAATTAAGATATCGAGGAAGATCAATAGGGACATCAAAACGTTATTTACTACAACTAGGGTGACAGTTTTTTGTTCTAACGTAAGAGAAGAAAAGATATTCTCGTGTATACTATCCAAAATATAGTGAAAAATCTTTATATTTACATCGTCGTAGGGCAAATTGATCAAAACATGCAAATTTTTACATTATTTTCATTTTTCTCATTAATTTTTTTTTTATTCTCTTATTTCATTTTTCTATACAAATGGTGGTGTTGAATGAGTTCTCAAATATTCATCCATTTGACACGTTTGTTGTACATTACTTCTCTCTTTCAAACTTTATCTCATCTTTGTCTCATATGGTTTAATAATGTCTCTACTCTCCTCATACTATATTTTCAGTCATATATAAGACTGGCACTGGGGCGGGTAAAATCCGTTATTATGGGTACTCATTTTGTTTGAAGCGGATATCGGTATAAGTCAGACGGGCAGCAGGTACAAGTTGGGGGTACCCGCCATGGGTATGCGGCGGGTACTAGTATAGTATTGTACCCGCCCCGCCCCGCTCCGCTCCGCTCCATACCCCCTCTCCCACCTTAAATCCACCATATATGCTTCATTTTGTATCTAATTAATTTTTATTAAAAAATATATGCTTAAATTCAATTTTCTAAATTATTTATCAATGTTATAGAAATGTATAATTGAATTTTGAAAATAGTATTAGATAATTAATACATACGGGTATAGATAATCATTTTATAGGCACATTGCGGCGGGTATAAGGCGGGTAATGGATACCTATTGGATACCCACTGGTAATGGGGCAGGTATGGGTATGGGTTTGTACTTGCTCTAGCAGGTATGATTATCCATTTTATACCCGTGGTAGGTAACGGGGTGGGTATGGGCATGGATTTGGGTGGCGGGTAAGGGTATAAAGGAAGTACCCCCGTACCCGCCCCATCCCCATTGCCATCTCTAGGTACAAAGTTCCGTTTTATCAAGATTTAACATTCTTTCAATTATTAATCTCTACTTTGTGGATCATCCTCAAAATTAGTCTCAGTATTTGCCTGATTTTGATCAGGGTGCACAACTTGATTTAACATCGACATTTTGATTTTTTTACTTTACCACTTCCATTGACAGAACTTATGTAACTCTTGAAGATTTCATTTTTTTTTTTTTTTTACTTATTAAAAAAAAAATCAGAAAGCCACCCACCACAATAGTTAAAATACCCAATAATACCCAGATATTAATTAAGCAAATAATTAACATATGCTCGAATTATCATCACTACTACAACTTTATACATAACATATAGTAATAAAAGAGGCGTTAGTGGAATATTAAAAGTAAAATAATAGTGAATGAATTGAATCATATCATCGTCATCATAATATAAAAGATTATCAACCCCAACCACAAACTAAGTTTTTAGTAGAAAAAAGTTGGGAAATGGTGGTCATATATTTGTCTATTTCAATAATTTAATGCAATTCCAAGTTGGATTTATAGGCTTAAATTATGGCTAGTTTGTGGCGCACTGCCTTCTTAAAGCTTCTTGTTTTTTCTCATTATTTTTTCTTGGTTGATCGATGACTGAGCAAAGGTGTATGACAACTTAGACCGGTTTGGTGTCGTTTTTGTTTGTAGTCATTTTGCTCTTTTAAGATGAAAAATCATATTCGGATGATAATTTTTCATATGTTCGGTTTCTACTATCAGTTTTTATATTTTGAGTAAAACTGAACACAAAAAAACTAAAATTAATTATTTTTATAACTCCCTGTGTGTAACACAATTGGCCCGACTTGCTTCCTCTTTTTCTCGTTAATTCTTTTGCTATGAATAATGCTAGGAAAAAACATTATTGGTAAACATTTATTAAAGCAACATTTAATTTAAAAATATTAAATTGATGTTACATTAGTATTTTTTGCCATGATATTATCAGTTCTATCTTCCTAACATTTATGATTTTTCTTGACAATGTCAAAATGCTATTGGATGACTAAAAGACAAATATAGTACTATCTTTTTTCAATTTTGACATTTTTTTTTTGCAATTTTATATATATACTCAAATTAAATTATGTAGCTAAAGCATTGAAACATTTATAGGCATCTTAATAGGCTTTAAGGTTGGCTAGGCTAGAGCATAGGCCAAATCATGATTAGTTTGAGCCATAACAAAGGCTTGTTTGAATTCGATTAGGCATTTACTAAATGTCTTAGAAGTTATCATATTGTATTCATATTAATTTTGGTGAAAATAATTTACTTTCAAAAACGAATATTGATTAAAAGGGCCTATGGGTCCAGGACTTTGCTTCATGATTATAGACTATTCTCTTTTCAAATTCTGCAATTTTCGTCGATTTAGGTTACTAAACTAGGTCACCCTACAAGTAAAACCAAGCTCCAAACATGAACCCAGCGGATTTAAAACAAAATATTGGTTTGACTAACTGAATCTGAGTTAATAGATAGGAACAGATCATATGAAAACTACCTTACCCGACAATTAGAATATTTGCCTAACCAACAATTATAATGTACCAAAGGAAAGAGAAATGACATGAATAGGCACCAAGAATAAGAAGTATTTAGCTCTTAGTCATGTGGGCAAGTCTTTCAATAAAATAGTAGTCGTCAACGCTCATTGTCTGACTTTGATTTTAGTCCAATTCTGTTTCTTTTCTTCTGTTTTTTTTTCAGATAGATGGAAAGAAAACTCTCGGTACAAAATCTGGCGTACCCATTGAAACAAAGCTCGAGAAAGCCCACAAGAACATGACAAAAATAATAAAGAGAAGTAGCTCCCAAAACCAGACACCACACCCGCACCAACTCTAGTGACACCTCTCTCCGTTTCTCTTCTTTTCATGTACTGTTCATCTTCTTTCAATCAGGTTTATATACTAGAATCGGTGAAGCATGCTTGACTCACAGTTTTCAAATTATAAGAAAAAAGGAAATTGTCAACTTTTAAAGGAAATATGAGTCAAGTTCCAAAATCATGAAATAGAAATATCTTAATATAATCATAGTATATGTTGACTTAGTGATGCATACATGAACAACACATATCAACTTTATGGAAAACATCACATCAAAGTTAAGCAAAAACAAGATTTAGGGTTGACAAGTTGGGGGGGCTCTATATGTTAATCTACTTGAATTTGGACAAATGAAGCAAGTCTTCCAAGCTTGCAAAAGCTTATGAGAAAGACACACTTAAGATTTTTTTCATGTTTGGTGAATGTCTTTGTTTTCTTAGGGTTTGAGGGGTCAGCAGAAAATATCTTGGGCCTACCCCCATTGACAATGATGGATCCATTTAGAAATTTGTCTGGGCTAAAGTTTTTTAGCGAGGAAAACTCGTAATACAAAAGTCGGCATCTGTTAAGGACATTCTGAAGGGCACACATGAAGTGTGGAAAAAGGAAAGTAACAAAAACACCTGTTATAAGGCAAGGCCAATCCTATTTAGGCTTACGACACACTAGGATTTTTGTGCGGTGGCTCTTTATATACCTCCGTGGATGTAGGCTTCGGCTGAACCAAGTAAATTCCGGTGCTCTCCCTTATCCCCTTTGTTTATGTTTGTTATTTTGATTTATGATTTGTATGTTGTATGAGTGATCTTAACAAATGGTATTAGGGTCCTAACAACACCCATAGGAATCAGACCGAGTATGAAAAAGACGAAGTCAATACCCAACACCCAGAATCACAATCCTCCAGTTAAAATAATTACAACACAAAATTGGGACAAAACACCCCACGAAATAGAACCGCAGCCTCACATTTGCCTACAGCAGCCAAAAAAACCACACTTGATATGCCTTGTGAATCGAAGATAGCACCAGGGGATAGAGGAGAGAACACAACACCAGTTCACATTAGCTAATACTGAAGGATATTCTGAATAGCTTAGCACCTGATCTTGTAACAAAATAGTGTCACCGCTAATGATGATAGAGATCCTGCACTTTTCACCTCCGAGAACACAACCAGCTTAGTGTGAGCCAAAGTTACTGTTAATACAATGGTTTGTATTCCAACCCTCCAAAGCTAAAGATTTTAGATTCAAAACTCATTAGCCCCTTCCCGAATGCTGGTTTCCCTCTTTAAGGAATGATGTCTTACACCCGCACTCCTTAAAAATGCAAAAAAAAAAAAAAAAATCTTACTAAATGATGTTGCTTTTCTAAATGTTTAGTCTGCACATAAAAGACCCTTAGTTAGATCTACATTTTCGATTTCTCTGAATTAAGTTTTCTACTTTTAGAAAAAGAATAATAATTTT
The DNA here is from genome assembly GCA_018398585.1 of Simmondsia chinensis. Taxonomy (NCBI): domain Eukaryota; kingdom Viridiplantae; phylum Streptophyta; class Magnoliopsida; order Caryophyllales; family Simmondsiaceae; genus Simmondsia; species Simmondsia chinensis. The sequence continues at coordinate 2,826,838 of JAGTTD010000002.1, read as the reverse complement.
TTTTTTTGAAAAAGTAGAAGTAAAAGTAAAAATAATAAGTTAACCAAACATATCAAATCTAAAAAATTTAATTAAAAATAATAATTTGAACCAAATATTGGAATACTATTTTATTTTTATGCACATGATCTTGGGAGTTGACCTTAATGTGATGCTAGAGGACAATACCATATGTCATGTTATCATAGCTGCCTATGACCTTAGTGTCATAGACATCCATATTCTTATTATTTAAGATAGTTATAAACTATCCAAATGAATAAAGAATTATGGGTAGTAATGTATTCATTCTCGGGCAGGATGACAACAGCTAAGGGATGGCAATTTAATCCGAATCCATTGGATATCCATTTAACTCCGATCCATTTACGATTATTAACTAAATCCCCACTCTACTCTTCAAAGGGGAGATATGTCAAATATATATATATAGGGAGAGTATATAATAATGGAAGATTATATACAATCGCAATCGTATCTCTATAATACACAATAATATCCTAAGATACAAAATATCTACATTATTAATCTAGTATCCTAACAACGATGAATTCGAATGTACTAAATGGGTTTTAATAAATTTGGATTTGGATGTTAATAAATGAGTTTTCGGTCGGGTTGGATTTGGATAACATCAAACCCAACCCAAACCTGACCCGAATCTGACCCAAAATTATGTTTAGTGTAGGACAAACTTTAAAATTATAAAATTTTGGGGTTTTAACATACCAACTAGATTCCAATATTTTTTATTGTCAACACTTTAGAACTTGTTCTAGGATTATGATAATTTTTAGGTAGTCTATATCAGATTTTTGTTCACTCCTTGCGTTCAATGATTTCCTCCCTTTGCAACGCCTTCATTTACGGACTAGGGGCAAATTTGGGAGACCATTGTCTGTTTTTGCTCATGTTGCGCTCCTGATTTAGGGATTTTTTATCCCTTTAATCTATTAATTTCTTTCTTCGGTTATTTTTTTTTTATCCATTGCAGATTATATCTGATGTACTCTAGAGGACTTTATCCTCTTAATTAGAAAATAATAATAATCTGAGTAGCAGTTACATTATGTCAATAAATTGAGTATCTCAAAATTTCTTTCTTAAGTGAATGTTTATGAATAATTTTATAATCTAACATGTATGTACCTATAATATCCATGAGATTGAAGCATGAATAATGCACAAATCATAAACCTAGACGCCTACATTCGCTATAACTCTTAAAGTACTCAATATTTCTAGCACAATTTCGCCTGTGTATGTAGAATTAAGTCACAAGACACCTAAAACTAGGCACCAAATCTTAATTAACATTCCAAAGTGATGCCACTCCTTACCCTTCTAACACAATCAAAGTCCTAGTTTCTCCATATCCTCTTGTCCCAATTTTATGAGATCGTGGAGGTGTCTTGTACCAATTTTATGTTATAATTGTTTTAACTGGAAAGTTTGATTCTAGGTGCTGGGCATTACTTTTTGTATGTTATACTCAGTCTAGTTCTTACATGTATTTTTGTCATTTTTCCCCCTTTTTTCACACTTTGTATGTGCCTTTTGAATTTGCTCGAGATATGCTGGCTTTTGTATCACGATTTTGTCCACGCAACTTACGAAAAGAACAATATATTCCAATGGAGAGAGAATATGCTTGTTAATGGAGTCATTCACTTGGGACACTCGTGTGGCCTAATATATTTATATATATATTTTGAATTTTAACATATGATCATTATATATATGAAGGTCCTACAATAAAAATGTGTTTGTAACTATGAACTCTTCTTCTTTTTGTCACTTTGTGCACATCATGTACACCACATTCTTACGTCATCTTGTACTATGTTTATTCTCAACAAATTTTTTTTTTTTTTTTTTTTGGTTGACACAAAAAGATTATTGTACAAAGCATATATCATATCATATCATGGTGATATAACATCATTAAATTTAAATGGGTACGTCTTATGTGCTTGCATGCCTAAATGTCCCCATGCATGTTTTGTTATTCCAAGTGATACATTTACTTACGATCATTTGACTATACGACATATTTTAAAATATGTCAATTTGTTGAACTGGTAAAGTCTTGTAAGAAGTACCACTATGTCAAAATCAAGCTATTGGAACATCAATCTAGCAACATTTTCAAATAAATGTCAAAGATTTAAAGGCAATTTAGGAAGAATGAGTTATTGGATCACTGTTAAGCGTATTTATAACATTTGTTGCACAGCCAACAGCAACACTAATGAAAGTGTCGCTAGGATAACTAGATACGCTTTTAGACATAACAGGAGTTAAAATTTAGTGTCACAGAAGACTTTTTTTTTTTTTTTTTTATACTATACCGAAAGCTTGGGATTGAATACCACCCTTATCAAGGGTAAGAGAATTTACAGGGTCCAAGGTGTCAAACAATTGACTGTCTCAAAAGTTCAAACTAATGGTTGATAGCGTCAAAAAGATTTTATATTTTAATCTGGTCCCTCACACAAATGCTGTTGGTTTTAAAGTATGGATATTGCATAAATCCACCGCATACATTGTGCTTAAAATATGTTAATATTGAAAGTAAGAGTTATTGTGATTCGAATACGTAACCTCTTGGTTAACAATGATCTGATATCATATCATAGAACCGGGTATTCAATGAAAACCTAGCCACAGCCTTACATAAATATACACGGAGTCTTAACACGTGCAAAATGTATATATATTAAGGATTACTCAACAACTAGTTATCAGTGTTAAAAAAAAACAACTAGTTATCCAAAAAACAAAATAAATTAAAAAAATATTAATAAAATTATTAATATAAATAATAATAATAATATTAGGAAAAAGGAAGGACAAGGTAGTTAAAAAATTCAGAGGGAGAATGATAAGAAGGAAGGAATATAAACAGGAAACGTCGCTGTCGCTGTCAGGCTCTGACTCTTATGAAAAGCACTCGCCCCTTCCCCCCCTGCGCGTGCACCGTGTGGGCCCCCCTCCCCCCATCCGTTGACTTTTTGTCAACGCCACATCCTTATTCCACTCGCAATCCTATGCTTATTACCAAAATCAAACAGTATACCCGAGCGTCATTTAGTTGACATATAAATTAAATTTTTATTAAAAAAATATATAATATTTGAAAAGTAGGTAAAATATATTTGGTTACTAGGACTTGAAGAATAGAACTTCCTTATTTAAGGAAGCTAGGTATTATTTCTTATATTCTGCCTACTTTATATCAATTAAATAAAAGTTAAAATTCATACTTTTCATTCATTTTTACTTTATGCTTACCAAACAAGGCCTTAAAGAGTGTTTGTTTATCGGAAAGTAAAATTTAGATTTGTAAGTTCATGAAAAGTTGACATTTGTATTCTTATTTGGTTATCAGAAAATTTATGTAATAACAGATTTAATTGAGCTAATGAATTAGTTCATATTAGATCATTCATATCTGACCTAAGTATATTAATATAATTATTCAATTTATTTTTATTTCAATTTCAGCATAGTGATGAACTTATCAAGTGCATTTATTAGAATAAATATCTTCATAATAACTTTATATTTTAATATAGAATAAAAGTGGCGCTCGTGTCATATTTGGGGGACTTATGCTAAAAACGGTATGTGTTTCATTTAACTTTTCGTAGTTCTAAGGTTAGTGTACGTGTAGACATCTTTAGTTTTTGGGGTACGTTGTTATACTTTCAAAAGTTAGCTTGTTGATATGGCCACGTGTTTCCGTTCATTTTTTTTTTTTCATTTCTGTATCGGACTCCGCTCTAGTGAATATATCGTTTTTGTATTGAGAGTTATCTTTTTAATTATTGGAAAAAATATATTAAAAAGATGACTAAATGACGACAGCCCCTGCCGCCTATGCTAGCATTCACAAAATCAAAGTCATTTTCCAAAACATTCCATTGTCGAAATTCGTTGAACTTTGTTTTCTTTGATAAACTATATTATATTATATCTCAGTCTTATTTTATTATATTATATTGCTTCTCTCACTTCTTTGCCCCTCTTTTCTTTATTCTTATAATTCTAATTAAATATTGTTTGTACTTAGTATTATATTATGCATAATGCTATCGTTAATTATTTATTTATAAATTATACATCAAACATATATGTATATGAACTAGATATAATTATTTTTTGATTGAGTGGTTAGATATTTTAAGATTTGTACTGTGCGTGAAATGTGTCATCAATTAGGTGTTACATGAATAATGTCAAATCTTTACACGATAAAAAAAGATAAAATTGTGAGTTAATGAAAATAGTTGAGGTTTACGAAGAATGGTGATATTTTTACCAAGTATTATATATATTGAGGTTATTGAGATAGTTGAGTCAACAAAACGTCACACAACTCAACCTAAATAAGGAAATGACCTTAGATAGAATTGAGTGGAGGGTAAGCACAGGTGTACGCAATATAGCGGGTTAACTAGCGGAGCTCACCTATCCCTAGGCTTATATATATACCTACTTGACTGTATGCAACTTTGGCCGTGTGTTGGGACATTGTGTTCTGACGCTCCGTCGTATTATTGCTTATTGTTTATTGCCTATTACTGTGTATGTTCTCTATTGGCTTGCTTTGTGTCATGTCCTATGCTCTTACATGTGTATGCTTTTATGCTTGTGTAATTCTTTACTTTTATGCTTGTGTGTTTCTATGCTTTTTTGCCTTTATACTTCTCGGGTCGGGGGGTCCTTGGACACAGTCTTTCTTTGGGGGGTCAGATTGGGTATATCCCGCCCCTCCTAGACTCTGGGTTTTTTGTTGTTGTTGTTGTATTGAGATAGTTAAGTAAATGGGCCTTTTTGCCAGCTTTCAAATATTGCATTGAGATTCGTTAATTGTCAACTTAATGCATATTCAGTACGTTGATGACCTTCTCATTTTTTATAAAGCGGGCAACAAGAGACTTCAATATGTGAAGTGAGTCCTGAGAGCCTTTTAACTACTCTCATGACTAAAAACCAATATTCACTAAAGTGATAAGGTTGGGATAGGGGGTCTAATCAACTGGGTCATCTCAAACCCATCTGCACCCGGTTGTACGACCACTCAACTCCTATCCCAATGTACTCTCATTTGCTAGTTGTCTCGTACTAATCAAATTTGTCCTTTCTAGTCTCCCTCTATACTACCTCTCGGTTTCCAAAAATTCTTCCAAATTGGAAAAATAAATTGTAAAACTTGAACAAATTTTCTTTAGGGGAAGCTCCTAATAATCGAGGAAATAAGTAATGGTTAAGTGGAGTAATTTAGCGTTATCGAAGAGCTTGGGAGGACTGGGAATCCATAGCCTCTACATTTGAAACTCAGCTCTAATTTGTAAGTGGTGTTGGCGACATAACAGAGGATTCCTCATCCCTTTGGAAAGGAATAATACAGACATATTTTACGTCCTTGGTAACAAACAAAGACCTCTGGAAAGATATTTCTATAGTTCATACCATCTTGGACTCCATTAACTCTATCCTGTAGTGTCGGAACAAATTTGAGAATGTTGGCACCATAAAATAAAAATAAATATTTAATATGTGGTATTGAGGATCATCAGTAATTTAAAAAGTTATCATTTACTTAATTAGTATAATTTTAGGTTGGCTTCTCAATTGGATTTGAAGTTATTACCATCCAAATCTAAATTTATTTAAATCGCAATTTTTACATCCAAACCCATAATAAACGAGTTGGGCTTGATGGATATGTAACTAATTCAAATCTAATCATTGTTCTTAGATAAGCTTGACTGATATAAAGTTTTCTGAAACAGATAAGATACCGATTCAAATCTCGTGGTTTTCCTGTAATGGAGAGATGATTTCCATCTAAATTTAAGCATATAATGTCTTTGAGCTTCGTTTGCTTCATCTTTTTAATAGCTCAACATTGTTAAAAGCTCCAGTTGAATATAAGGCTTCCGTTTAGTTGAGAGAAATATCATTTTATATTTTTTCACATCTTTAATAGAAAGATGAAAATGTTATTTTATAATTAATCAAAAATATATGCAAAATTGAATTTTTTTTCACAACTTATTTTGGAAAAATATTTCAAAAAGACTATATTAATATTAAATTTTCTCCACTTGACCTACTTTTACTTGTTATCACCAACCCTCTCCCCTTCTATGTTCATCGATCACTACATTCACCACTCATTACTACCATCACCAACTGTTATCTTGATTCTCTCCTACCTATTATTATCATTTAATTTACATTATTAAGTCATTTTTATAATTATAATAGATAAATTTTTTTAACTTATAGTCAAGCATTTATTTTGTAAAAAGGATCTTTTTTCACAACATGACCAAGCACTTTAGTAAAAAAAAGATACAAATCTTAAATAGACATATCTTATTAAAGTATATAAATAAAAAAAGATAAGTTAAACCAGATGCACCCTAATATTTCTTTCTCATGGAGTTTTTTTTTCCGAAGGACCATAATTGATAAAGTGAAACTAAGGGTCATCATTTAGTTCCAAGTACTAGTGGGTTCCAGTGACATATACACAGATCATTATTTGGATGACCATCGCATGTTGATTCCCAACACTAATCCCAGATCCATATTGAGATTCATTGCGCATAATGCCCCTTAGTTATTCTTGGCATCGTCCGTCGATGTAGACCTAGACCATATGTAAAGTTAGGACACTTCAGCTTGAAATTTATCGTGATTGGCATCTAGGCACTGTTTACTATTAATTTTATTTTCTTTTTTACTTTTTTTTTGGGCTCTTGTACCTTCAAAGGCCTTCCTCCTATGCTTATGAGGACTTGATACTTTTAATTATCAAAAAATAAAAAAGTTTTAATAACCATCAACCTGTACTAAAAACCATGCACATCATACAAATATATATATTTTTTATAGAGGTAAAGACAGACAACTTTATGATCATCCGTGATGGACTGAGAGTCCCAGGGCATCGGTTCTAATAAGAGAGGAGAAAGCTCTTTTTGACATACTTTGCAATACTAAAAGGCTAGACCCTCTACAATCATAATTTGTTAGTCAATCTATTGGTCTATTTGTCTTCTAAAAATAATGTTTAAATGAGACCTGAATATACTACAAACTAATCAGATCATTAAAATATACTATAGTACACAATTAATGGTTAAATTGAGGTGCGAATATCTGCGTAGTACAGCCGCAAAATTTATATGTTTATGAGCAGCCAATGGAAAGGCGACACGTAATGATCGCACTCTGCTTTGTTCCTCTACTTTGGAATTATTTTGCAGTCATGTTTCTTATCAGTTTATCTACCGTGCAGAAAAAGCGTCTTTTTGTATGATATCAAATTTAGTTAAATTTTATATAAATTTGTGAGTTATATGTTGACACACAAAAATTATGTATCGACATACAGTTCACAAATTTTCTACACCATAGAAACACCCGTTTCTTATATCCCCTGCCTTTTTATTCTCCCAAAAAAATATTATCCAATACATTAAAATATATTAATTTATTTTCTAAAATTTTTTAATCTAATAAAATAAAATAAATAATATTATTTTATTATTTAATTTTTATTACTATACATTAAATATAGATTTTATTTATGTTATAGATCTCTATACTTTCTTGCTTGGTATGCATAAAGTAGAAATTCATACAAAGTATGGATTTTGGTTCTTATTTGATTGGTAAGCAATTGTTAATTCCTTTAAAACACAGAAAGCAACTTACCTAACCCTCATAGATAAGTTTTTAATTCTTTATTTTTAAATAGGCTTCTGAAGGAAGCTCTATTTTCTATCATAGCAGCCAAACATGTTTTATGTACTTCTTGGAAGTTGACACATGAATTAAATTTTCAAAAAATATAACTTCCTGCAAGAATTCAATTCATGTGGTAACCAAATGACATAATTAGAATTAAATTAATGACATGATTTTGAATGACCGCCCATGAATGGGTTAAATTGGGTCAATAACTAGATTTGCAATAGGTTACTTGTATCTCTTTTGATAATGCAGTTAAATAGTACGTCATTAATCTAGCTTGAATTTTCACCATATGATAAAATTAAAACATTTAGTTTTTTTTGATAAATAAGAGAAAAAAATTCCGAAACAGTACATCGAAGATAGCCTTAATTAGATAAAACCAAATAAAAAAAAAAAGAAATATACATATCAAAAGCCTCTAAATTAGGAGCGCATCATGGGCAAATGCAAAATTATAAAAATCTTACAATGACTAAGTTAATACAATTAGAAGTATAAGAACTGATTTGATACAATGGACAAAGTCAAAAGACTATTGACATAAATAACTTGAAATATAATTTTTTTGGATTATTTAAGCCAAAGTTTCCTATACTTGCATATTATGTCAATTTAGTCCTTATACTTTCAATTTAGTCTCTGTGTAAGTGATATTGTGTAAATTTGATCATAGGAATTCTTGATAAAATTTTAAAGTCAGCTATATAGTGAGTTAAATTGAGTCAACAAGTGGATTTATAATGGATTACTTGTGCTTAACGTGATTGTATTGTTGAAATTACGTCATTACTCAATTTTAAGTTGATGGTAGGACTAAATTGAAACAATATAAACCATACAAGAACTAAATTAAAATAACTAAAAGTACTAAGAGTAAATTAACGCAACAAATAAAGTATATGAATATTTAATATAAATATTTTATTTTTTTATTTTTGTATTAAATTTTGGGAGTGGGGGGATGTCAGAATATAGAATCAGTGACGCACATGATTTCTCCGGCCAGATTCTCTCGTCTTTCGAGTCTCTCTTACTCACTCCTATTTTCTTTTTTAATTATATTTAATTTAATTTCTTGAAATTAAATTCTATCTCTCTGTTTCATAATAATGCTTTAAACTTAATATAAATTTAATTGAATTTGAATAAGAAATTTTTCTAAATTTATATAAGAATTTATTTTACTAATGTGGTAATTATGCCATAATGCACTCCCTACATACACACTCTTGTATTTAGAAGCGTGAGTATTCCTAGAATTTGTTCGCGTTGTAAAGAGTGTGAAAAGACTGTAGATCATATGTTTTTTACAATGCTTGTTCGCTAGGCAATGTTGGGCCTTAATCTTTAGGAGTGGAGGTATTAGGCAGCTCCCCCCCTTACTCGGGGATTTATTGTTGGCTTTAAGATTTATGGCGTCAAAAAGACAGAGACAAGACTCATAAACTTGAAAAAGTCATAACTGTTCTCTGGATTTTATGACAATCTAAAAGTGTTGTTGTATTTAAAGGCAAGGACTCTAATCCTGGTAGCATCATTGTTCTGGTTAATAAAATGTTTGATGAATGAAGACTAAGGAATAGTTGGAGCGTAGATTTTAAATCTCAACCTATCACTAGCAGGGATACTAGGTACAGACATCAGACAAAATGGGCTCCTCCGAAAATTGATTGAGTCAAAGTTAATTGTGATGGATCAAAAAGAGTTGACTCGGGATCGAATCCCACTATGCTCAAAAATGTGATCCTCTTTGAGGATTTGAGGGGTTTATCCCCTCTTCTACCCCCTCCCTTGGCTTTACCTGACTAAAAAAAAAAAAAAAAAAAAAAGAGTTGAGCACTGGAAATATCGAGAATGCTCCGATTCTTTTAGCTAAGGTGTAGAATGTTAGGGAAGGAATTAAAAAGTGCTTAAATATGGGGATTAAACCGGGTGCATATTGAAGATAATAATCTTATAATAATTCGCGTCATCCATCGTGAATACCAGTGCCCTTGGCAAATCAAAACCGTAATTGAGGATATTTGGGATATGCTATAGTCGTTGGTGGATTATAGGGTATCTCATGTTTTTCCTGAGGGAAATGAAGCAGCAAATAGAGTGGCTGCGTTGAGTTTGACTTGGCGATGTTCAAGGGTCTTCGAGAAGGGAATTTGTGTACATCTTCAACGGATTATTCAGCATGAATCGCTAGAGTTTCCTAAGTTTGAATAGGAAATCTAGCGTTCTCCTTACCTCCCTTAAAAAAAATTGTACTAATGCTTCTTTTTCTTTTGTGGCTTTTTCACTAGTACAGCAACTTTGTCTTTCCTTTTTGATAATTGGAGGGTAAAAATTTTTAATACATTAGAGACAACTTTGAAAAGGTAAAATAAAAAGATATAAAAATATAAAAAATGCAATAGAAAGATAAATGTCAGATCAAGAAGAAAATCCCTATACTGAAAGTGCAACATGAGCAAAGTCGAGCAACGCTTGCCTAGCTTTGCCCTTGGTTTGCAGTTGGGAGCGCTGCCTAGGAAGAAAATTGTAGAGCATGTATAGTGAGCATTCTGGTTCAGGATCCAATCTATGGAGATGGTAGCTGTGGCTGCTATACATGAGAATGACCACCGAAAATCTGAGTGACATATGTTACGACTAATCTAAGTCTTGTGGCAACCTTTTCTATATATCAAAAAACTACACAGCTTATCTTGCATCTTAGCTTATTTACACTCGTTTAAGTTGTAAGTGCAATGTAATATCTTTTCATTATTTAGTTATCATACAAATTTTCTGAAAAATTAAAACTTGATGCCTGTTTAGTTAAGTTTAAATTTTAAAATAAAGTTTTTTTTTTTTTTTAAATTTTAGAGTGTTTAGCTTGAAAAAAAGTATAATTTAAAATGAAGTTAAGAGTTAATTAACCTCATAAGCAAACATATAAATGAGGTAAAACATACATAATTTTTATGTAGAAGTCCCAAAGTGAAATATACACTTTCCTAAGTAAGCTAAAAATTACAAGCAAAAGCAAGTGCAACTTTTGAGTAGATAAAGTTTTTTACACACTTTTATTGGCACTCTCTCCCAAGCCTTCCAAAAGAGTTACAATTGCAGTAATTGTCAAAGAATCAATTATTCTGAAAGTTTAAGTTGATCGGTAAAAATTTAATAATAATTTTAAAATCTAATATATGTCTCTTCCTGCAGATATCTACTGGGCTTAAAACGTGGATACCAAATATGTTTGTCTTATCCCTTGCATGTGGTGGCATGGAAGCGGTTGGGATGATGTATGGTGGGTCGAAAAAGCTGGTGGTGGGGAGGGCATTTGTTGACGGTGACTTGAATATTGGTGGTGGTATGGCTGCTTTGGATGGTGCTTTGTGTTTTGCTGTTGGTGACGTTGTAATGGGCGGTGGGGCCTTGATGGTCAATAAAGTTAGGCTGAAAGGGAGAGGGAAAAGGTTGCATAGATTTGAAACTGCCCTGAAGATGAACAGGTTTGCAAAGTTTATAGGAAGGAAGGGAAAGAAAGTGGCTAGGGAGTTTGATAAAAAAGGATGCCGGAGGTGCTATGGAACTAGGTAACCTTGCAATGGGGACTGATCCTCTAGTATCTGGCCATGTTGATAGCTCTTATGAAGGTGGTGTTAAAGTGGGCGCTTCGTATACATTTGCTGACTCACCAACATTGCAAGATAATGATGGTTTCATTGTTAGTGATGAGGTTAATGGGGTGGTTGTGACGAGGTGGTGGGTGATGCTAATTTGAGTGATGATCTCCCAACTTATACTCGCTTATTGATTGTTTTGTTGATGTTTTCCCCTTTAAATCGATCCTTCATGCCGACCTGAGGAGCCCTTACCCGAGCTTTCCCCTATCCTCCTTAGGGCCCACCAAGCTTGGAAATTTGGAAAGAGATTATGCTTAAGCTATAATGGCCCTAACTAAGAAATGCATCATTTATTTTGCTCTCTTGAAAGCAATATCCATCTTACGATTAACCATAATAAAAAAGAAGCATTGCAATAAAGAGTCCGGTCATGATCCTTCTCTACCAACACCTAATGGATTGGAAAATCTGCATGTGAAAATCAAGAGGTGTTGAGAGTTATGCCTTATCTGGAGAATGATGGTTTGATATCTATTCGTGCTGGGTTTGGGGTATTCCTCCACTTTCTTAGGAGTTTTTCTTTAGTTTGATGAGGTTTGCTTTAAATTGCCCAAAGTAATATCCAAGGCATTTTCAATTATTGACACTGCGTCATGTTTGGAAGTTATGATGAAAATAGTCAAGTACTTGGAGTAGATTCCCACATGCTTAGCTCCTCTGAATCGTTTCTACCGCTACTTTTGTTTTGCCGAAGCGTGATATGATCCGTTGCTAGTGTTACTTTCTGCGGGAATCGCGAGGCACTGGGACTGTTGTTGTTGATTGTTCTGTTCCTAGTTTTGCTACGGGTTGAATCAAGTCTCGTTTGTACGAGATATCTGTTATATTGTGACTTTGTCACTAATTATCAGAAAGAAAAGTCAGTTTCTTTGTTTGGCATTGTAGCTGTTTGCTTCTCGGAAAGCTTTAGCAAATGTTTTTACGTTATTTTTCTCTTATTCTCTTGGGTCTCCTTTTGTGAGATGTCAGTTTTTGTGTTACGAGTTCTCTTACTACTTTTTTTCGATAATCAGCTACCAGATTGCGAAACAATTCAGGCGCTGGAGCTAGCGAGCCCTTAAAAACCCCGTTTAACAAAAGGGCACAGAGAAACAAGAATAGGATCAAACATGACTACAAACAACAAACAACAACCGGCATAATAGAACGAACCTAACTAATCACTAAGACAGATTCGGATTTCACGGTAATTGAAACAGGTTAAAAGGCAGTCATGTCATCTTTTCATCAAGTATGGCTCTAACCGTAGGTGGGTCAAAGCCATCGAAGTTCAGACCTAGCCTCTTTCCTTTTTCAATTACTCACTCAACCTCAAGGATCTGCTCGACCTCATGCACGCAACCTCTCCACTTCGCCATATTCCTCTTCCTCTGCTTACTTGAGGTCTTACCCGATTTTTGCGCACTATTTCTGAGCGACATATCCTTTAAGAACTCTTGGAGCTCCCGTTTCTCTTACTCCTTCTTCTTGTGCTTCAAATCTTTCCTTTCCCTTTTTCGCCGTCAAACCTTTTCGTTTACTCTTCCTAATAAAGCTAGGTCCTAACAAACCTTTTCCTTTCCCTTCTCTCTTACTACTTATCAAAAAAAATCTTATCCCTTGCATAGACATATATTAGTATTGAGAATAAGAATTATTAAAATTCGAACTTATAACTTTTTAGTCAACTAGACTATGATACCATATTAAAAAATCAACTATCCTAAAAGATTATATTAATAGGTAAAAATTCAAGAATAATTTTATACTTTAACAATAATTAGTGCACTCTCTTTATCTATTTAATCTTGACAAATTAATAAAAAGCAGAGTTGGTGAAAGATTATAGTATATCCCTAGGGGGTTGTCTAAACTGCTTATAATTATTATCATTATTTACATCACTAGACTTACTTAAAGCTATCATTAATTATAAAATATATTAATCTATATAATTGACTTTATGTAAACATTTCAACTTTGTTTTATTACGACCGCCAAAGTGTAGTTTTACCAGGAAAAACCCGCAATACAAAAGTTAGCATCTCAAAAAGTGAGACCTAAATGACACATACATAACTAGAAAGAAGAAAACACACCCCACCTTAAAACAAATGCACAATAAACAAACTAATACACCCGCTTAAAGCTTTAGACAACCAAGACAAACCAACATAACAACAGCATGAAGACTCGAGAAGCAATGGCATGGACAGGCCGAGGGTGCTAGACACCTGAAAACCCAACCACTTATGATTTCATAGGTTCTGATATCATTTTCTCTTAACATTTTTCTTGAAGATGATAAAACTATGGATTAAACAATACGTCTTAAACCGTGTCAATAATTTACCTTTCTTCAAACAGACTCCTGATATATTTTCACACCTCCATAAAAAAATAATAAGTTGGATCCCAGCTATAATATAATATGCTAGTATAAAGTATTCAACATTGATATTCAATTAAAACGACATAAATAATAAAAAAAAAATATAAAAAGAAACTACAAATGTAATTTCAAAAAAATTAACCCTTTAATTTTCTTTGTCTCATCAACCTCCTAAAATGTCAACTAGTACATTTACCTCTCCTTTTCTTCTTTCTTCAAAGTAACCCTCCTTTTCCTCCTTTATATCTATACATACTAAAAAATTAATATTAAACACATATTTTATAATAAATAATATTAAATTCATATTTATACCAATGATTGGAGCCCTTTAGAACAGTCTCTCTACAAAATAACATCTTATAGGGATGATTGCATGTATCTTATCCTTCCTATATCTTGCCTTAACGGTAGCATTTTTGAAGTACTGAGTTGTTATTGTTGTTGCATTTGTACTAAAGGACCATGGTTTTTTTGGCGGTTAGAAAGGTAACTCTTTATACAAAACCAGCATATCCATTGAAACAAAGCCCGAGAAAGCCTACAAGAGTGGGAAAAAGCACAATAACAAAACCCAAAAACCCCAGATGCCTACCACTACGCTAACTCTCAAAATACAACACCATATACCAAAAAATCTGGACGCTTATTCCTATACCAGCTCCTTTTTCTCCATAAATAGCGAGAGAAAACTCGTGACACAAAAGTTGACATCTCATGAAGAGACCCTCTCCCCCCAAAAAAAAACACACATAGTGCAGGAAAAGGTAAAATAACAAAAAACACTTAAATAAGTCGAAGAACCGGCTCCTAAAATACGAATGTATTCTGCCCATGCCCTGTAGTTAAAAATACACTTTTTATTGTGTCAGTTTAGTTTCTATATCATTAATATTATATCAACTTACAAAAATTAAATTAACACAATGAGTAAAATATCGGACCCATAGGGTAAATAATTATGCAACAAATTTGCTCTTTTTTTAATTTTCACACAAACGCAACAGTGTATAGGGGAATCCCTAGTATAAATACATGGTCAGATGTACCAAATCGTTTTCAAATTTTTTTGGATTCATCCTCTTCCCAAAATTAATCAAACCCAAAAAATTAAAAATAAAAAGAAAATCCATGGCTGAGGATCAATATCAAGGCAACTGGTGGGATACACCAAGAAGTAGGTTTGAGAGCGCCTCCTCCTCGACCTCGTCTACCACAACCACGGCCACCACGGCCCTCCACTCGGGCACCTACGGGTGGCTGACCGAGTCCTCGGTTGATATCACCGCTGCCAGCTCAAGGCTGGACTCGGTTTCTGCCACCAGCACCACCGCCACCACTGCAGGTGGTGGGTTGATGATTCATCATAACCCAGATGCTTTACAAATCATGGGACTAGGGCTTTCTTCACAAGGGTTGGATTGGAACCAACCAGCTGGTAATATGTTGTAAGTATCTGGTTCCTTTTGCTACTAGTCTAGTCTTGCTCGAATATATGCTCATGAAAATATGGTTTTTGGGCTTATTTGCTGTCACTTTTTTGTTTTAATTTTTGATTTTTGAGAAATTATAAACTGGGTTTAGAAATAGTTTTTGAGAACTATAAATCAAAAACAATATGAATTCGTTTCAATAACTACAATTTTTGCTTTTGTTCACAAATTTTAGCTCTTTTGAAACTAAAATTTTGGAAATTGTTTTTCTTATTTTTGGCTTTTTGTTTGCGGTTTTTCTCTACTTTGAATGAAACTTAAAGATGAAAAACTAAAAAGTACGAAAAAGCTATTTCCAAACCAAGTATCTAATCTATCAAAAACCAAAGGGACTTGTAAGTTGTCGGGATAATTGACTTTTTGATATAGAATTAGATTCACAACAATACATGGGCATTTCGAAAAACTATAAAATGGGCTAATGCACGCTATACCCATGAAAGGCATACATATTACTATAAAATCATTAACGAGTCATCACCTAACAGCTTAATCCTTCAAAATATTTTCTTATAGTTTTTGATTTTACTGTCCCCAGACGACAAGAAAAGCCAGAGACCAGTTTCCGAACCATGCTTGAAGAAGGAATGAATTCGACAACAAGCTTAATCCAACAAGAACCCGGATTTCTAACCTCACAACTCCATTGGAAAGACAAATTATTATCAAACAATGAAGATCAACGAGAATTTTCAGAAAATTGCAGCTCTAACATGGACAGTAGGGCGACCTATCAAGCCGGTTTCCAGTTAGATAACTCTTCTTCTTTATATGGGTCCCTTCAAGGCTTAATGGGTTCATCAGAGCAGCCACAACAAATGCATTATGGTGGTGCTAACTATCAACAACATAATTATTTTGGCTTGGGTTCGAGTCATAATGAGATTCTCGGTTCTAATTTGTCTAGTAACAAAGTCCCACATCAGTTTTTGAGACCCGCTCCAGTCGCTAAGTCGACTATGGACTTGGGTGTGAACCCACATGGGCAAGTCCAGTTCGGAACAAATAACGCCCCGTTTTGGAACGCACCTCCCCTCACCGATGCTCGGCCTGGGTTCTTCACTAGCTTGCAATCTCAACTAGCCATGCCTTCCTTTGATGAAAAACCAAAGGTAAGAAACTTAAGACAATCTCAGGTTTGTTCTTTTGTTGAATTTATATGTGGAGTTTGGTTGTACTGGACTTTGTTTATGAAGCACAAGGTTGGGTTAATCTGATTTGGGCATATAACATGCTAGGATTTAGTGTATGGCTATATATATATACACTAGGATTACTTATATTCGAAATTAAGGTTGAGAGATAAAACGTCTCATATAAACTTATGTTATAAAATTGTTGTTCTCCCCTTCATCCATTGATTGATTACTATTTTAATTTAGGGTTTCAAAATATGTGGTTGGGTCTACCATTCTTCTTTTTATCGATGTGGGTTTAATATTATATTTTAATTACTCTATTATCAACCGTATCATATTATAGATATTAATTGTAGCGGTCCAGAATTCCATCCTCTATTTACTTGTGTAAAATTTTTTTTTTATTAAAATGGGTTTTGTACATCGACTCACAATTTTTTTATAGGTAATTTGTTAAAAATTTAAATTGTTCATGTAGTACTTATATTTTATGTATGATTAAATTCAATGTGGAGCAGAATACATTAGAAGTGAGGGATACGACCTCGACGGTGAAGAAAAGTGGGGGTGAAGCCACTTCCAAGAGGCCTAGGAGTGACACTGCTTCTTCAACCTTGCCTCCGTTTAAGGTACCCGGTACACTCCCTTTTTTCGGGATAAGTAAGAGGAAGGAAGGATTCTTCAAATGATACATCGAGTTTGTTTATAGAGAAACAATAAGAACATCGAAAAGACAGTTGTAAGAGAACAAAGAAACAAAAATCCTACTACCATAGGATTGCAAATTAATGTCAAGGTTCATATGTGAGTGTATATAGTAACAAAGTCTCATGTCATGTATTAAATGAATGGCTGATTGGTTAGGGATGTTCTTACCATATATTTGCACAATGCAAGCTTCACCTCGTGATATTTGATTCCAACATTCGAATTGTGACAAAGAAATATCCATATATAAGTTATTGTGCAACTATATCTAGTACTAAATGATTTTGAGATGAAATATAGTTTGAGACTAATTGTTAAACTTAATATATCAACTGCTTAGACTCTACTCAACCCCAATATAATTTCAAAAGGGGCGGTCTCGATATCTTAGGAGTCCATAGCAAATTTTATTAGTGGGTCCTTTTTGTTTAACTATGGCACCCAAGTGAGCTTGTGCACACTTTAAATAACCCCAGCTATTACATATGACATATGCATTTACGAAGTGTTATATATAGGTTGTTATTTCTCTGATTACGATGACAATAAGTACTAAATTAAACTAATTAAACTGACCATACAATTAATTTTCAAAAGAGACTATTAACAAATTGGGCATTTCAGACAATTGCTTGTGTTACTTAGTGTCTTGACCGATCGAGAAAGACATGAATGGGAGTTGAGTTGTTAATGGAGAGTGACAATACTTGTTTTGATAGGTGAGGAAAGAGAAGATGGGGGACAGAATCACTGCGCTCCAACAATTAGTTTCACCTTTTGGAAAGGTAACAATTTCACCCCCCTAAATCCTTAAATTTTTAACATCAATTTCTTCACCCTTTTCATATATTTTTCACTTTTAACCATATCATATGTATCATTGTTCTTTTGAATTTGGGCAACAAATCATGTTGCTTAATTGTGTACTAATCGGGTTTAGATCATTAAACCTTATGCAGACTGATACCGCGTCAGTTCTCTCGGAAGCCATTGAATACATCAAATTCCTCCATGAACAAGTTAGTGTAAGTCCATCTATTATAATCAAATACGTTAGTAAAATTGCTCATTGGGTACTGTTATTGTCATAGCACAATCACATTGTTTGTAAGTCACATTATTGCTCTGACAATAACAACTTTTGCCCTGTAAATAACAAATTCGTGTTTACATTATATTAAGTTCAAATTTTTTTTTTTTTTATTATTATGGGATATAACAGGTTTTGAGCACCCCATACTTGAAGAGTGGGGCTTCCTTCCAACACCAACAGGTATATATTCCCTTTATTCCCTTCATTTATTAATATATACAAGATATGGTTTTATATACAAAGAATAATAATATATAAACCTAGTGAGTCATTTTATCGAGTTCTGATTGGATTTAGAATAAAATCACATTTGTGTTTATACGGGATGCGAATGCCAACTTTGTTGGTCATGCGCATAACCTAATGATATATATCCGAATTAAATTTATCTATTTTGTCTACTCTTTAATGAACTTTATTTGAATTTATACGAAAATGTTCGAGGCTCTCTTTGATTCAAAGAAAAACATTTTTTGAGGAAAATTTTTCTTCACAAAATCGCTCCAATAAAAACATAGTTTTGCTAAAATTTTTTGTCTTTCTAGTTAAAGAAAATATTTTTAATTTGCAAATTTGCATGAGCTTCATATTTGACCAAGTTGAGATTAAAATGAAGCATATAAAATCTTTCATTAAGAGTAAGTCAATTTTCCAATCAATGAATAATAATATTTTCCATATTTTGATTGTTGTTATCGAATTATGCAAAAATTATAGAACAGAAATAAAACAAATTTTTCGTGAAAACTAAGGGAGCATAGTTGACAACTCCATCAGTCTGCCTAGAAACTAATTAAATTTAAGCACATTAAAATTCTCTTATTAAAACGAGAAGTGAAATTACAATCCCAATGCCATATTAATGCAGGGAAACGACAAATCAAAGCAAGATCCAGAAGGACATAAACAAGATCTAAGAAGTCGAGGGCTATGTCTTGTGCCAGTGTCCAGTACTTTTCCGGTTACACATGATTCAACCGTTGATTTTTGGACACCTACTTACGGGGGTTCATTTAGGTAACTATAGAAGACGCGAGAAAGACCATATATACAACCAGAATCGACACAAACAAGTTATTATCCATCAATTTGTAACAATTCCAAATTGATCATCAAGGATCAAAAAGAGCGAGTGATCGAGCCAAAGGGAGAAAATAATATAAACACAAGCCAATTTTTTGTAAAGAAAGGAGTATGAGGATCAATGGATAGCTAGCCAAGGGG
Source organism: Simmondsia chinensis (assembly GCA_018398585.1). Taxonomy (NCBI): domain Eukaryota; kingdom Viridiplantae; phylum Streptophyta; class Magnoliopsida; order Caryophyllales; family Simmondsiaceae; genus Simmondsia; species Simmondsia chinensis. The sequence goes on along the minus strand of JAGTTD010000002.1, from coordinate 2,807,369 downwards.
ATGGACCAAAGGTACATACAAAAAATGCGACATTGATACTTTTTTTTTTTTTTTTCTTTTTTGCTAATGAGGAAGTCGGCTACCTGGAATTCCTCATGAAAATATTAATATGTTGTTTGTAATAATTATTTGTACTGAAAAATAGCCTCTCTTCAGGTTAACATCCTGAAGGGGAAGGCTACGTACATCCGCCCCTCAGACCCTGCATAGGCAGGAGCCCTTGAGGCACCGGGTATGTTCCTTTTTTTTTGTAATAATTATTTAAAAATTGAATTGTGATTATTATAAGGTAGTTTTTTGAACAAAAAAAAGCTGACATAAAAGATTATAGGGAGATTTAGTTAGAGAATTACATTATTTATTGTATGTTGATGTTAGCTCAACAAGATATGTTAAAAACATAAACCAAGTTAATGAAACCATCTTTATTTTTGGTATCTCATTTTGTTCCAATATATGTGTGATTTTGGTCATTTAATTATTAACTACGAATTTATTCTTCGATGTTAGATGACCAACAGTTACTTCTATCACATGTACCAATATACAATTAATTGTAATTTTAGATATCTAAATTGAAGTATTACCCTGCATATATACAATTTATAAAATATATGTGATTGAAAAATATGCTTTAGTCGTATTACTCCACTTTCCATTGTAGGAAAAATAGGGTTATTTACGCTAAAGGTCCATATACTTTGCCAATTATGTCAATTTGGTTCTTATAATTTTAATTGTGTCACTTCAATCCCTGAACAATTTAAAATATGTCAATTTACTCCTTTGGTCAAATTTAAGTTAATAAGTTAATGACGTAATTTTAAAATGTAAAATTATGTTAGATGCAAGTAACTTATTATAAATTCATATGTTTACTCAATTTACCCAATTCGTGGTCGAATCATTAAAAATTTTACTAAAAACTTAGCATAATTTTTTCTCAAAGGACCAAATTGACACATTTTGAATTATACATGGGCTAAATTGACACAATTAAAAGTACACAGACTAAATTAATACATTGGATAAAGTGATAGAGCATAAGTGGAATTTAGAAAAATGGGAAGGGTTCGACGGTCTTCCCCTTAATTTTATTAATCATTAATAAAAATAAAGAGGAAAATAAGTTCAATTCTCACAACCTGAAAAGAGAGAACTCTCAAAATAAAAATTAAAATCTAAAACTAAACACTAATAACTAAAATTCTTATTATACCATAATTAAAACTTCTTTTATTATCTCGATTAGGTTATTTCGATTCCTATCTGTATTATAAAATATATGGTTCTTTGGCATAAATAACCCTGAAAAATATTACTATTAATTGTTACGCTATTGGGAAGGATTTGAACTAATGTAACGCCGAATATTTATATTAATAATTCATATTAAAATATAACAATTTTATTTAGTATTAAATGATTATTTTTAATAAATAAATTTTAATTTAAATAAGTGATTAAATATAAAATTAAAGTAATAAGAAATTCTAAAAATATGGGAGAGAGAGGAAAGTGGGGGAAAATCTAAGTATAGATATGTTAGTGGTGGGAATGTCTCGGTGGAAAGTCAGACGCCTGCCCCACCACGCTCCTTTTGCTTTTTTTTTTTTTTATTTTTTTATTTGATGTCATTATTAGCTGTAAAAAAAATTATTATTATTAAAGTAATAATACGATTTATATAATCATAAGATTTTAAGGATTGATTTAATATTAATATTTCTGTAATGTCAATAATATTTTCCTTTTATTTTAGTAATATCTTGTTATATCATTTAAATAAATAATTATGCATATAAAGTAAATGATTATTTATACTTTAGTATCACGATATTTTTAAAAGTACGAAAAAAGGATCCTCGCCTTTTTAAATTATTAAAAAGGCCCCTAAATTTTTATCGTATCAATAAAAAGGCCCCTCTTAAGCTTGATGGCGTCATTTTCCATCGACAGAGTTGACGTGGTAATTATTTTTTATTGATACTATAATAAAATAACCTAAAGCACGCTTTAACTCTCTTACTATTACTTTATAAGCACAAAATTCGAGATGTTGTGTTATGTAGAAGCTATCTATTTTTGCTTAATTTATATCAAAATATGGTTAGCAAAGGGTATTTTTGTCATTTTACAATAGCATTAATAAAAACTTAAGGGTCTTTTTATTAATACGATAAAAACTTAGAGACCTTTTTAATAATTTAAAAAGGTCAAGGTCTATTTTATTATTTTCAAAAATATCAGAGATGTTAAAATGTAAATAACCCTAAAGTAAACAACAACAACAACAATCTTAGTGCCTCATTATTATTTAAATAAATAACATAATATTATTTAATGACTTAATGTTCAAACATATATAATAAGTTGACCCAAAAAAAACATATATAACAAACACCATCTTGTATTCCCTCATTATTATTCTTTAGGTGCAAAGAAGAGATAGGGCAGACCTCGTTTTTTACAGATTTATATATATTGTATCACGATTTTTGTCGCTAATTTTTGGAAAAATAATGGGGGGAGGGGGTTCAAGGAGGAGCTTGTGCCCTTCCTTTTGGAGCGCCTACTTGAAACACCCAAGTCTTCATGCCTTCTCTAACAATTTTTACTGATAATGTATTAGGTAAAGCTGTCTTTTTATGACTTATATGATATTTATTTTTACGACTATTCAAAAGATTGAAGAAGCAAAAAAATGTCTGCAAAGGATACGAATGTGTTTGGTGGCAGCTTTTTGAGTAGCATTTTTGGTGACAAAAACAAATTGTTCGATTTGGTGTAATGTTTAAGCTACTCATCTTTCAAGTATGACGTTTTGGTTCAAAGCCCATATTATCCCTTCCTAAAATATTTGCAGAACTTATTAGGGTATTATTGAAGCTCCTAGCCATCTAAAAGAAATGGTAACGATAGCGCTTTAGCCACTCAAAATTACCCTCAATCTTTTTGGTGCTTGGTTTCCCTGTCGAATAATCCATGTCGTGATTATAGGTTCTAATGTCCAGTAATACCATTACAAAAAACCCACGTGCTTTATGGTGGAGTGTTATTTGTGTGAAAATAGAGTGAAGTCTAGGGAATTTGTATGTTACGGGGCGTATCCCAAGGCACATGTGTGTTCAAAAAAGTGTTTTGTTGTTACGGCTGACAAGAAATCGTAACCGTAAATTAATGATAAAGTTAATAGGGTTAGTGGTAATCTATATGGAGCAAATGTCATTCCACCATCCGTTATTCTGTCATAGAGATGGTAGGAGAGAAAATGTTTTGTTAGACCCGTATTTGGCTTGAATTATTCTTTTCCAAAGGGAAAGTCCTCAACATTGAAGTGCCATCATCATTCAAAAAGAAGTGATGAGTTTCTGATGGAAAGGTTCGGAATGCCCAATCCTCCAAAGTCCTTTGGTAATTCTAGAGTTCTCCACTTTACCAATGCCTATTTCCTAGACTCGAATGAACCATCACAAAAGAACTCTCGTTCTAATTTAACAAATTTCTTGGCGACTTTAGAAGGTATTTTAAAAATGGAGAAGAAGTAGAGTGGGAGTCTGGAGAGGACGAAATTGATAAGAGTGGCGTGGCCACCATAACAGAGGAGATTTGATTTCCAAGAGGCAAGTTTGGACTGAACATTTTTGGTAACAAGTTTCCAGATGCTTAAAGCTCTAGAGTCTACTCCTAAAAGGATGCCAAGATACTCGATTGGGAGATCACTCAATTTGAAACTCAATATGAATGCGATTTGAGATGTCTACTCTAAATCCATCCCCATTCGAACTAAAACGCTTTTGTGAAAGTTAATTTCTAGTTTTAAGAGTAGTTGGTAGCCTCTCGAGACTACTTTAACATTTTGGATCCTTTGTTCTTCAGCTTTACAAAAAATAAAGAGGTCATCCTCTTTTCAGCATTGTGAATGGTTTCGTTGGTGACCCATTAACCAAGATTGAGATTGAACATGTAGGAATTTAGTCGTTAACCCATTGCCTCCACTTGATACCAAACCGCATCTGAGCTAGAGTCCAATCAATGAAATTCTAGTCCCCATAGTCAAAGACTTTGTGAAAATCAATATGAATTTTCTTCTTTTTTTCTTTATGAGGCAACTAACTGCCTCATTCACGATAAGAGTTCCATCTAGCACTTGCCTTCCCTTGGTAAGGGTCAGTAGGGAGCCACCTATTAAGGAGGGATTGACTCTTCTAAGTTTGTTGGCCAAGATTTTTGACACGATCTTATAAAGACAACCAATGAGTCTGATTTCACAGACTGGATGAGATCAGGCCCAATAATGTTTCAAGAATATTTATGGTGCGCACCTATGAATGGGCCATCCCGAGTTAAGACCCCGTAGAGTCACCTGCGTGAATATTTAAAAGACAAAGGATATGCTTAAGCTGAGATAAACTATCCCATGATTAATTTAGGTGCTCTGCTCTAACACATGGTGCATAGGTATTAATAATTGCACATTTGAAACCGTTTTAAACCCATTCTCTAGAGACTGCAATCCACCTAAGTTACACAAAGACACCAAACACAAGGAAGGAATCGGGATCCCAACTCAAAATGAATCCTCCCGCGTCTTCGATGGCTGCAGCGTGTAATCTTATATGAAATTTGTAACTCGGTGCCACGGCTAAAACTGTACAAGGAAATGCTAATAAAATCAAGTCTTCACATTTGGGATAATAATAGAATCAACAAGCAAAAGTGAGCAAAAGCTACTCAACATAAAAAAACCCAAAAAAAAAGGGTAAATGCAGCATATAACTAAATAGCCAGTCAAATTAATTGATTTATATAAACACTGGATATAATTCAAGATGCTCATACATTATTATTCTACATTTGAAAATTAAAAAAGGATATTTTAAAATTTTTATTCTTTTGCTTTCTGTTCTCATATCATGGGACAACTATTAGGAAGAACATATAATAAGATAAAATACTCCAAATCAAGTTAAACTATATGAACATAAAACATAGTCCGTTGTTTACTTATGATTAATTTTGATCATCTATGATTTACAGGTGACTTCTTTAGACAATTGTGAGGTTGCGTTTCTATAATGCAGGGTGTTTTGCGTTAGTTTTATGTTATTGTTTTGACTAGAGGGGTGTTGTACTAGGTGCTAGGTATATTTACTCAATTTGGTTCTTATGGGTGTTTTGGTTACTTTCCCTTTTCGACTTTTGTATGTGCCCTTTAGATTTCCCTCGGGAGATAACGGCTTTTGTATCACGAGTTTTTCCTTGCTAATTATCAAAAAAGAGTTTATTATTCACAGTTAAAACCACAATGATCGCACACCATCTTCAAAGCTAAACCCATATATGCTACGCTTTGAGTATGGTGTGCATTTTAGTCTTCAATCTTCGAACTTGAGACTTTGATTTTTTGTTATTCTTCTGTTAAAATAATTGTAATCGTAGATGACTTTATCCTCTTACTAATTATGAAAAGAAAAAAAAGGGGTATCATCACAAGAGAACAATTCTACACATTTCGAAAAGCAAAAGCTTATACTTGAAGAATCCTTGGGATAAAATTAATAATCATTAAGCAACCCATTTTCGATTTGTTTTATGTCCCAAGTAACAATCATAAAAATCATATAATATGTATCATTATACCTAAAAATAAAGGAGCCCCCCTATACATAAACCCTACTTTATTTGTGTATTTTTGAATCTTACCTTTAATTTTCAAGTTCATCAATGGAGCAAATCAATGATATAATAGCATTTCTATAACTTTGTGGCTTAGATTACGGTGCAGGATCGATGCTAGATGAATTTGATCCAATTCGTCAGGTACCCTGATCGTAGAATTGTATTCCAAAGAGACCTTTTCTTAGAGTAGAAATATTCATATTATTAGTAAGGATAATTAGTTTGATTGGGGTCCTAAAAACAGACTTTAGTGAGCGACGACGACCAAGCTTGCCAAAAAAAACAATAGCACAGAGGCAAGTGTATAGTTTGTTATTTCCATCCACCAGCTCATGGAAGATCCTTACAAACTATTGTTCCTAGATCCAGATCCAGGATGTGCACTATTCATGCTCCTTAGTTCCCTTCCAAAGCAGTGCTCTCAATTGCCGATCATGGGCAAAACTGGACAACCGTTGCCTAGCTTTGTCATGACATGCTCTTAGTTTTGTTTTGGGTTTTTGATCTTGTCAATTTCTTCCGGCTCTTATTTTTATTAGAGGACATCATCTCCAATATATTTCTGAGGATCTTTTCCTCTTAATTATCCAAAAAAAAAGTTTGCTTCCGACAAAGCGCTTCAACCTTAGATGTGCATTTGACAACGCATCTTTTGTCCCAACAAGCCCATTTCTTTCTTGATTTGAAGACGGGCCTTATACTTGGTTTATGAGGCTACACAGCGTCTGAAAGTAGCAAAGTTGTGCTAATTACTTTCTTACATCGGTCCCCTCAGAAGAAAGAAAAATGACTCTAGTTTGATTTTCATGATTTGGATTTACTGGTTCAAGTTTCAAAAATAACTTTTATACACAAACAAACAAGATTGTGTAATATATATGATTCTTATACGTCAGATTACCTTTTAAATGTAAAATAGCATTTATTTGATAGAATCACATTAGGGTAAAGTATATAAGCATATCCTATTGTCAAATGCTAGAGCAAAAGCTCTTGCCCAATTGACATGTCAAAATATTCTTCAAATCTTTCATTACAAACCCAAAACAATGTATCTTGACCCCATATCCATGGAGGATTTTTTTTTTTCCGATAATTAGAGAGATAACTATCAGTGTAATACCGGTGGACTCACTGATGTGAAGCCCGAGAAAGTTCACTAGAGTGGAAAAAAAATAGCAACACACCCCAAAACTTGTCGATGTTTACCACCAAGCCAACTCCTTAAGTACAAGAACATACCCCAAAAAGTCTATACACCTATTCCCCACGTCGATATCCATGGAGGATCACATAAGACATTTTAATAATTTTCCCAAGCTAATAAAATTATAACCATTAGTTTTAACCTGAGATCACTTGATGACTAATTTTCGAACGGTAAGGTTTTCTAATACTTCCAATTTTCTCAGCTAGTATCAGAATATAGAACTATTTCTAGGCGTCTTTACCCTTTGATTTGGGATAATGGGTTTCTTAGGCCTCGTTTGATTTGCAAAAAGTAGAATTTTATAGGAAGTACTGATTTAAGCTCTTGCTTGGTTTGCAAGAAGTAGGCAGAATGCAGCAATTTTCAATTCTTTCAAAACGCAGAAAGTTTCAAGGTAAGTTCTAATTTCTTCGTTTTTAACTAGCCTCCCAAAGGAAGTTTTATTCCCCACCTTGACAACCAAACATGTTTTACCTACTTCCTGATAAGTTAACATAGGAAATAAATTCCCAGGAAATACAACTTTCTACAGAAATTTAATTCATGTGTCAACTTGAAGAGTCCTTAATATGATATAAGAGCATTGTTGATCAAGAGATCACAGGTTCAAATCTCATAGCGTGTGAGTTATGTACCACTCAAGTACAATGAGCATTCGCGTGAGTCGACATACATGTTCGAGTATGGAATCATTCATAAATTTTTACCAGTTGATCTAAACTTTTATGGTATTCGATTCATGAGCATAATCAACTGGAAAAGTCTCAACAATCTAGGCAACACAAATGATGTGACTGTGACATTTAAATTGATGGATTTCGATCAATCAAATAAGAAAATTATCATTTAGATATCTTAGGGTTGGAATATTTATTACCTAAGTACCTGATATTTTAATATAAACAATGAGTTACCCTGAGGTTTGAATGTTTTATCACCTAGGTACTATATATCAGAATTTAATGAGTATTTGTATAAATCTAGCCAATTTTATATTAAAAAAAAATATTGATTTAGTACCTGATTATGCTAATATATAAAAGTAATATCAATATTTTCGCTAAAACTTCTACAAACTATGACAAAAGCTCATCGAATTCTGATGTAGATTACCAAATAAACTGTCAAAATCACATGTCATGTCCGCATTTTTTTGGCTAAAATATCAAATTGTAATGAAAATACTTTTATGTTGTCAAAATCATGTTTCAATTAGCATTTTTCACCAAAAAATTATTAAACTTCCGGCTGAAGGGTACCTAATTGATAAAATTTTAAAACTTTAGGGTACCTAAGTGTTGAACTTTTTAAATTTCAAGGTATGTCATTATATATATTGAAACGTCATGATACCTAGGTCATATATAGTCAATCTTAAAGTATCTAAATGATAATTTTTCATCTAAAAAACATATTAGCCTTCAATTATGCTATATAAATCCTCAACACTCTCCTAAGCGGTCAATTATTGCCCGGTCCATTGTTGAGGTCAGTCTTGATGATGTTCTTACATTTATTACCGATAATGACCTTTACGGACTTACACCTAAAGGCTTAAGCAACAATGCCTTTATTCTGGTTTGAGATTCGATTGTTACTATGGATGCCTACCTCGGCCCCCGCAAGGAGATTCTCCAATGATTGTTCAGTGAAGTTTATAAATACTCCGGAGAGACGCTTGGGTCCCTTAATAGAAGGGTCTGGCTTGAGATACATGGACTGCCGGTCCAGTGTTGGTCTAATGAGTGCTTTGCCGATATCGCCAAACTCTGGGGGAGGTTCATTAGGGTGGATCCAAGAACATCCACTATGAGGTGCATTGACGTTGCTAGGATTCTGGTTGACACTTGCCTCACAACATGTATCCACCAGATAGTCCAGGTTCACCACAATGGGGGAACCCGTTTGATCTTCATCAAAGAAGGAAGCTCTGCATTGTTACAGGACTACTCCCCAAGCGTTGTGTCCAGAACCGCATCTGCTAGATTGGCGAGGGAGCAGGCCTTTTCCACATCATTTCCCCCTCCAGGGAATGAGTGCATGACTGTGATAAGGCACTCATCACAGTTTCAACCTTCTCCGCATCTGATGCCTGAGCGCTTTGTTATTAATGAGGAGTCTAGAACTCCTGCCCTGCTGTTGACAAATGAAGGGACGAAAGTTGTTTGGCAGCCGTCTGGTCATGTTTCCCTCCACTGCAACGGCCAAATCATTGGTAGATGGACCCCGCAGCCTCTGATCATGCATGCCAGGCCGTGTGCTTCACAGCGGGTGGCGCATTCCCCTCTACTACTGCCATAGGTTGTGAGTGTTGAAGATCCAGAGATTCAACATCATGCCCAGAAAACCGCGCCTGTTACCGATACTCGGGAAAGTAATAGTGATAATGAGTCTACAGCATCTGGGCCTGAGTTCCCTCCAGGATTTGAACCCATTGCAGAAATGGGTAACTCTAAAGCTGCGGATAGTATGTTGTCATGTCAGCAAGATGTAGCTCCTTCCATGGGAGGGCCTAGCTCGAGCTGGAAAATAAAAGAAAAAGTGCACTCAACAAGAAAATAGAGAAAAGTGATTAAGCGCAAGATGAAGGAGAGAGAGAAGCGAGAGCTGCAAGATTTCCTCAAGGATATGTCTCCTACAAGTAATGCTGGGAAGTCACCTAAGTCCGCGAAGAAGAAGAAGAAAAACTGAAATAGGGGTAATCGAATCCAGAAAATCACGGAAGAAGTTTATGATGAGAGGATTCTGACTGCGGAGCGAGTTATAGAGATGGGGCAAAGGGTGGGCGTCAACTTCGATGGCTTCAACCCGATTGAAGTGGTAGACATCCTTGCTCATTGATTTGGCTTGTGTAGTTGGGCTTGTTTCTTACGGTTGTTTCTGGTTGTTGTTGTGGTTTCCGTGTTTGTTTGGTTTTGCTCCTGCTCCTTTGATGTTTTTGTGTTTTAGTTTGTTCGACCGTTGGTCTTTGTGGTTTCCAGGTTTGCCATTTCGGTTGTTTGTCTGGGTCTTTGTCTTCTTTGGACCCGCTTGCATCGTTTGTTTTGGCTGTGTTGGTCTCCTGTCGGGTCTTTGCCTCTCCGTGTTCCTTTTGCTTCTTTTGAGGTCTTGTTTTTTTCTTTTTCTTTTGTTATTCTTGTTTTTTGGTCGTCTTTCGACTAGCTTCAGGCTAGCTTCAGGCCTCTTTTTTTTGAGTTTGCCTGTCTTGTATCGGCACTCCGGTGTCACTTATCGAAAAAAAAAAAACGTTGCCTCCTTAAATGTTCTTAAAATCTATAATAGGTCAAATTAAGACAGTGAATTATCATAATACATAGATAATCTTAGACGAAGCATTTATTGTTAGGAAAGCGAAACAAAAGAACATCGAAAACCCAACAACAAAAAGGAAAAAACACGATACAAGATTCAAACCCTTTCTAAAAAACAAAATACGTCAATCATGCTTTCTAAAAGTTGTAGAGGTTTTCACTTTTTGAGAAGAGTATAGCAGATTCCCAATCTGTCTCACATAACCGCTCACGAAAGACCATATCCCAAAAATACCCACAAAAAGTCGAGTTAGATCGGTGTTCGAATCAAATCAAAAAAATACTTCCCACAAACTACAACACTAAACTCCATAAGCATGCCGACAAGCACCAACCAGTCCATGATCCGTTCCATGGACACAACCTAGTACGACATAATAAAATCAAACTCTAGTCAAATTATTCACCGAGCTTTTAAACCCGACTCACAGAGTTGGCATAGAGGTTCCATCCTAAAACTAATTGACATTAGGTAATGTAACCCACTAGACTTATATACCGATCTCCTCTCTCTTACAACTCCGATATGAAATTCAACTAGACACTCACACGCAGAGTCCTTAACAGTACACGAAATAATCGAACATTTGTAAAAGAAGATGAATGATTAGAGTGAGTAGGAATGATGGAGGAGTTATTATGATGTGTTCAGCTTTGAGAGTGGGGTCGACTTGAGATTGTGTGCAGTAATTTTGATAGCCGCACTTTTGAGTAACAGGTTGGGGTTGAGACTGTAAAAAATGATCATAGGCTAAGTCTTTAAACTATGTCATTCCTTAAAAGTTGGTCATGCGTCCCCTAACCCATCATGCCCATTTTTGTTCCTGCTGCCGGCCATTTGGTGCTTCCAAGGGTCACAGTGTCAAGGAATCATCTGTTCTTTTGGTGGTCTCTTGTTTTTCCGCTCTTGTTCGAGTGGCTTCAGGTCTCGCTTTGTCGAGTAGCCTGCTTGTTCCGCGATTTTGTCGCTAATTATCAAAAAAAAAAAAAGGAACCATCTATCCCAAAACTTTATGCTGATGAGTGAAGGTCCAGGAATAGTTTTATACTCTAACATGCCCTCTCACGTGAATGTCAATTGGGCTTGAAGCGTGAATAGTGCACAGGCCCACCTCATGCCTATCAAAGAACCATCTTTCTCAAAAGCTTAAGCTGATGGGTGAAGGCTTATGATTGGTTTTATACTCTAACATGCCCCATCATGCAAATGTCCGTTTGGGCTTGAAGCGTGGATAGTGCATAGGCCCACCTCATACCTTGTGCTTAAGTTGTTTTAATACTGAAAGTAAGGGCTGCTGAGATTCGAACTTGTGATCTCTTGGTCACCAGGCTCTGATACTATGTCAAGAAACCATATGTCCCAAAAGCTTAAGCTGATGGGTGAAGGCTCAGGAATAGTTTTATACTATAACAATACCTTGTGTTTTAATTATTTTTTTAATATTGAAAGTGGGGGCTGTTGAGATTCGAACTCATGACCTCTAAGTCATCGAGGCTCTAATACCATATCAAGGAACCAACTTGCCCAGAAGCTTGAGCTGAGACGTGGGAGGGGGGATATGAGATTCAAACCGAGTACCTCGTGCCTCAGGATTAAGTAGCCTAACGAATACATTAAACCTAATAGTTTACACACTAGGCTTATATGTTATTCACTTAGCTCTCTCAACTCCACGGTGAGACAACTAAACCGTATTCACAGGTAAAATTTTCAACAAGATCTAACTCTATATTACGAAGATGGAGGATTTGGATGCTTTCATGCTACATAGATCGGGGTTATTGGATGTTGCCACTGAGGACTACATCAGGCAGGGGACTGCAGCTACCATCTTCACAGGCTTCTTATACTACACGTACGATTTCCGTCTTAGGCAACGCTTTCAATCACGAACTATAGGCAAATCTAGACTAATATTGCTCGGCTTTGCCCATGTTGCCCTCCACTTATATGCCTTTTTCTTTGTTTTTGATTTTTTTTTTTTAGAGACTATTTTCAACGTTCCTGAGTATTTTATCCTCTTAATTATCCACAAAAAAAAAAAAAAAAACAGAGCTACCTTCTTGGACTAGGACTTTCGACATGCGGGTTGGCATGTTGGAACATTAAGCTTAAGCTGGTTCAATCCGTGCTTGCAGTGTGCCCTTCGTAGTTTTGTACATAAAATTTTTTTAATCCATTTACATATATTACTCAGTTATACAAAAAATCTAAGAGGGTACCAACACGCAAGCACTAGATCCCATTAGAACTCCGAAATTAAACATGCTTGAGCAAAAGTAGTACTAAGATGGGTGACCTCCTGGAAAGTCCTCACGTTGCACCCCTCAAGTTGGGGGTTCTTGAAAACAGCCTGTCTTCAGGGGGCAGGCTGTATACATCCACCCTCCAGACCCTGCTTAGACGGAAGCTCTTGGAGTATTGGGAATATTGCTCGTTTTTACTCAGTTATGCAAAAAAAAAATATCCGAATTATTAGGATGGATTGAATTTGGGATCGATAAATTTAACTATGAGTATATTAATTAGATAGTTTATTCAAGCAATCTTTAAAAGGTCACTTACAATCGTAAGTGCAATATTTTGACATGTTAACACAATTTTTCATCAATCACCAATACCGTAGTGATAAATTAAACTAGACGTTAGATAAACTACTTATATTCGAAATCAATTGGCGTTTCATACATTTTTGTTTTGGGAACTCAATAATTCATTTAAAGGATTTCAAACAAACTCAAGAAACTTAATAAATCGAGTTTAGATAAAGAGAATATTCAACTTGTTATTGTTCGTAAATAGTTCAGTAAGGATTCATTAAAAGCTCGTTAAGGCTCACTAATAGCTTGCTCATTATTAATATTAACTCGATAAGGCTTGACAGTCACTCGAGTAGCTCGAATCCATAGTGTGCTTGAATCTACAGTAAGAAGAGAAAATACGACAAATATTGTGATGGCTTTTAACAACAACAACAACAAAAAAACCCAGTGCCACGAGTGTTCCCACATACGTGGGGTCTGGGAGGGGTGGATGTACGCAGCCTTCCCTCTTCAGGATGTTACCCTGAAGGGAGGCCGTTTCCGAGGACTCCAGACCTGAAGAATGTGTCATCTCGAAGCATAGAAATTGTGATGGCTTTTAATGATGGGAATTCCTCGATATTTTTAATTTTCCAATGTTTAGGTTTCCATAAATGAAATAACAGCAATAATTCAACTAAATTACATGTTTCTGCTCTAAGTTTTGTCCAAATTAATGTCACAGTTATAGGCTCTGCTCATTATTCAGTTGAGTAGAGCTCATTATCGAGTCAAGTATAGCTCGCTATCGAGCCGAGTCAAGAACCGAGTTTAGTATCGAGCCGAGCTCGCTACTAAGCCATGGTGCTCAAGTTACTATCAAGCCACTATGAACCATTTTCGAGCCATTAACAAGCCATTAATGAACCCTTATCAACCTCACAGCAAATGCTAGCAAGTCGGACACCCCCTATTTGAACTAGGCTTGATAAGCTATAGATATATTCCTACTACAAACAAACCCAAGGTGGCTCCAAGGAATTGTTTGTACCTAATAACAGAATACGATTCTTAAACCTAACACTACATAAAACGCCCGAGAGTCTAAACAAATTCTATGCTCAGCTTCCCACCATAGATGATCATGGAGGACCTCAAACTTCAGTTGATAACAAAGCAGACAACAAATGCAAATTTTATTCAATTTCTGAATGGTACAGATAATCAACCAAACGTTTTATAATTAACAAAAATCACATGTATAACGTAAACCATATATGAGAAATCATCACAGAACTCGAAAAACAAGAAATTAAATAACTAAACAGAAGCAAAACAATAGTGTAAGAATGTAGAAACTTTATCTTTGTTCATCAAGCTGTTCCCTTTAGCTTCTTGGTGATGGCGGCAATGTACTTGCCTTGGTGAAAAGCCTGCTCAAGCTCGAGCTCGGTTGGCTGTCTCGAGCCATCGCCAGCATAGGTTCCTGAACCGTATGGACTTCCACCTTTTATTTTCTCCATTTCGAACATGCCAGCGCCAAACGTGTATCCCACGGGTACAAAGATCATCCCGTGATGAGCTAGTTGAGTTATGGCTGTTAACCTGTAGGATTTTGTTAAAAGATTTATGAGTTTTTTTGTCCTTGAAAATTCAAAAACAAGCTCCAGCATAATTGAGGCTGCATTTGTTTTCACAGAAAATGTTTTTCGTCTCAATTCTATTGTGTCTTTGCATAACTTCATAACAGTCAAATGTTCTCCACCATTGAGGGAAAATTGACTTTCCCCCAATGAAAGAAGAATACATTTTCCGTCATATGCTTCACTCCGACTTCAATTTGGCTAAACGTGAATCTCTTGCAAATATGTGTAATGGAACTATGTTCTTTAGCTACAAAGACAACGTTTTAAGAAAAGAATGTGAAATGGAAAATATTTTGTGATTTAAACCAAATGGAACTAAGTTTGGACTCGGATGAGAAGAGTATGAGGCTTGGGCTTGACCCAAAGAAGTAGGGATGGCAATGGAGCGGGTAAAACCCGCTACCTGCAGGTACCCGCCCCGTTTGGGGCGGGTACAGGTATAAGCGGGGCGGGTAGTGGGTACGGGTTCGGTGTACCCGCCCCGTACCTGTCACGGGTATGGGGCGGGTACGGGTATAGTTTTGTACCCGCCCCGCCCCGCTCCACCTCATGCCCACCATACCCGCTTTATTTTGTACATAATTAACCTTCAAATTAAAAAAATACGTGTTTAAATTCAATAACCCAAATTATTTATCAATATTATAAAAAAATATAATTGATTTTTAAAAATAGTATTAAATAACTAATATGACCCAGTATAGATAATCATTTTCTACGCACATTAGAGAAGGTAGGGGCGGGTAGTGCATACCCGTTGGATACCACGGGTAATGGGGCGGGTAAGGGTATAAGTTTGTACCCGCCGGGGCGGGTACGGGTATCCACTTCATACCCGTGGCGGGTAATGGACCGCGTACGGATATAGGATTTGGGTGGCGGGTACGGGTATGGAGGAGACACCCCCCGTACCCGCCCCGCCCCATTGCCATCCCTACTAAGAAGTAGTCAAGGAAAATGACTTTCTATCTGCTCGGAGAAAGTCAATTCTTCCATTTGCAGGTGGAGGGTGGAGAAGTTTTAGCTTTAAAATTACTTTTGCTACTTATTCATGTAGGTAAACAATAACAACTGCAAACTGTAATTTCAACTTACGCGGTAGTCTCTTGTCCACCACCTTGAGAGCCAGTGCTGTAGAATATACCAGCAGGCTTGCCAGCAAGCGCTTGTGTACGCCACAGACCTCCAGTGGCATCGAAAAACGCCTTAAATTGAGCAGCCATCATGCCGAATCTTGTTGGGAATCCAAAGATGAAGCCATCAGCCTCTGGCAGGTCCTGAGGCGTGATGATTGGCGCATCACTCTTCGGTGGGGCACTCATCTTAGCAAGCACCTCTTCTGAAAGCGTCTCCTGGACCTGTTTCATACACCTTAAGTGTCACTTAATGTATACTGAAACTATTAGGCAAAATACCCAAGAATTGGGTTCGATTTAGAGGCTAAAACAAGATATGAATGAAGGTAAAATAATAAGAGAAGAGAGAAAGAGGAAACTATGACACAAAGAATTACATTGAAAACCCTCAAAATGAAGGAAAACCAGGGGTAGAAGTACGGAGCTTTCACTATCTGGAATGGAGGATACAGAAATGGAACCCCCAAGGGATACACCAATACAATACATAAATAGCTATGTGACTGAAATTCTAGCATAGAAAAGGGGATATTGGACCGACCTAGACCTCCACTCCAAAATCGAGACAGAAATTCGAAACACAACATAACAGAAGCTAACATTTAATTTTTTTCCCTCTCAGCAGCGGCGGATAAAAAGTTATTCGGATAACAGGTTGCCATTTTCTTTTCCTTACATTCTAACGCACGGTTTCTAGAAACAATGGAGAGATAGGTAAGAACTCTTGAAGTATGAGTTAATAAAATACAGATACACGATCATATTCATAATTTTTCTGTGATCCTCAGCAAAAGAGCCGATCTGCCCTGCCGGGAAAAAAATAAATAAATAAAAAATAAAATAAAAAATCCCCCACAGCTAGAGAAGCAGTAAAGAAAAGCTGAGAAATAAGGAAGAGAAAATGCAAATAGAGAACTCTTTTTGTTCTTTTAGGTCAGTGAAAGTTTGGGGGATTCAAACTTTGGACCTTTTGTCCTAGGACCTTAATCTTGGTAGTTTTACCACCAGATCAAGGGCTCATTGGGTCTAATTAAGTCTCTTCTTTCGATAAACAAGTGGGGTTTGGGGGATGCAAACCTTGAAGTCTTAAACCTTCTCTCCACGGGTGTAAACCTCTATCATTTTACCACTTGACCAAACTTCAATATACAAGGGAACCAAACTTATTCACATTGGACCTTACAGCACTATATAGAAGATAAATGCTGATACCAGACACTTAGCAAGTTTAACAAAGGCAGCCACAATAGGATTTGCAGCCATACACGATAAGGGAAGTGATATATACCTGCCACAGTTTGGCTTCTACACCTTCTACCGAAGCAGCTCCTTTTCTTATCTCTTCTGCCAATCTCTCTACATGTCCATACATGGAATAGTACCTGAAAAGGAAGGATAGTTGTTATCGCCTCAAATACTACAAAATGTGAGAGAGAAACAAAAGTGGCCATACATGATCTTTTTCTCCCTTGCGAATATCATACTTGCTTGTTAACCACTAAAATTTTGCAAGGAAGATACATGCAGGCACTATCATATATTTCTTGAACATGCCTAGATGCTTGCGACCACAAATCATGCCCACAAAGATGGTCAGAAACCTACGGAAAGTATAAAATTCAATGGCTAAAAAGAGAATAACCGCTGGAAACACAAGATCACACATCTATTACCAGGTACATTGATATTAAACCAACAATAAGAGTGCCCAGTTCCAGGAAACAATGCACAAGGAAATAGTTCTGTCAAAAAAGGCATTGTTTTTCCTAATGATCTCTTTAAGCTTTTTTTTTAACATCGGTAAAGAAAGAAAGCACTAAGCATGCCTCTTAGGGAAGGCTTTGCCTAGCGCATCAAGAAAAAACTATGGCGCCTAGGTCCAATCACACTATAGTTCTCTGTGTGACTCTCTCTGGTAGAGTAATTCCCTTCAACTGTAAGGTGTATTCAGTTCCATGCACCACAGATGGAAATACATTAACATCAAAGAGCGCATCATTTATCATGACTACAAAATCCCATTTATAAAAAGTTTATATTTCTCTATATTGCACAATTTTCTGTCAAAAATGTTCCTAGTTTGCCTTGTACCCTATCTTACTGCTATACAAAAATATAGGCATGCTAAGACAGAGGACAATACATGGATCTCAGCCAATTAACGAGCCCGCAAATGTCATTAAAGCTGGAAGAACAAACCCACATAATTATGCATTTCAAGTTATTCTTTAATGCAGCTGTGGTAAGGGATGCAAAACCAGTGTATGATGGAACTGGAGGGATGAAATGTAAAAGGATCACAGGATTGATACTGATGGAAACATCTGAAAGCTTATGTTGGATTTACTGATTTCAACAAGACTCGGGCCTGCAATGTGATAGAATGGTCAAAGCCGGCCCAATCAAGGATTGGTGCTGGATGGAAATAGGTGGATCAGTTGAGTCGTGCTACAGGAGGAGTTTTTCTCATATCGAGCACATGCTGTCCACATTAAACATCCATGTGAAAAACCTTTGGGCCTAATGAGGATGACAGGCATTTGATGAGACCAACTGCTATACAACGTACCAAATCCAAATGAGATGACAGCAGGACATGAGACTTGAATTTATGAGGTTTGAAGCTCACCATACAACATAAAAGTATTTCTCACTTTCACTTCAGATGGTTAAAGGCGCCTAGAAGGGGTAAAAAAATCACTTGGTTGGGCCAGACACCATGTCCACACATGATAAACCGCAACTGATAGATCAAAATACCAGAAGCAGCGAAATGTGAGACACATCTTTACCGTAAAAAAAGGAAAGCTTCTACCCACTTGACTTCACACTGGAAATGCATCACCAAACAATTGCAGAACATGATCAGTGAGAAGAACATCTACATCATAAGTTCATAATAATTAATTTCTTTAACAAGTTCGAGCTAAAGAATATCTTTTCATTGCTGATTTTTGGCTCTTTGGTTCTTCTCACCTCAAGGATTCACTGTAAATTCATATTTGAGGGCTACTTGAATATGAGTCAAAATGCATCTATGCAATTCACGGTAATAATATTTGCATAAATAGTTCAATGGCTCTTTATCTGAAACACCTAGGTTGAGAAAGTGGGACTCCAGTTCCATAACTGATTGTGAAGGTTGATATTTGTGAAACCCAAGACATGGGAGATCAACAGGCTATAGTACAAACAAAAAGCCAGAAGTACAGCCACTGCATTGCCAAAGTTCAGCATGTTCTTCAATCTCATTTGTCTCTTTAAAACACAAGTAGGAACAGTATAAAGACCAAAAGTACACTTGCAAGAAATCAAGTATGATGGTAGCATCCAGTAGTATTGGATCTGTTTGGGTTCTTGTAAGTTGAAGGCCCAGGGTCAAGGCATGACATCAAGGGAATGTCAATAAGCAAGAACAATTTTTTTGACGTTCAAATAAATAATGTAGCAATACAACGTTCTTCGTTGATTACTTCGTTGAATGCATGAATAGAAAACCATTCTTGAACCTTTTGTCAATAGTAAAAATTTCCAAAATATTCAACTTTTGATATAAAGAGAAAACTAGGAATCCTGTAGTTGAACCCCTCCCCCCAACCATCCACACAAAAAACCATTGTTAAGATTTGGAGACTAGTGGTCTCTCGAAACAGTAATTTATTGATAAAATTATTAAGGGTCAATAAATTACGTAACTATTGGGTTTCCAATAGTTATAATTACAGAGGCCCAGTAAATAGGGTCCTCATATGTCTGGTATTGATAGGGGGGAAAGCAGCAACAACAACAACAGACCCAGTGCCTCAAGGGCTCCCGCATAAGCGGGGTATGTACACAGCCTTACCCCGGCAGGGTTAGGCTGTTTACGAGGACCCCCAACCTTATAGGTTGGCAGCACGAGGACTCTCTAAGAGGTCACCCATCCTGGTACTACGCTCATCCAAGTACGCTTAACTTCAAAGTTCTAATGGGATCTAGTGCCTTAAAAAAAATGTAGAGTAAATAGTGAGAGGTGGAGTGTGAGTTACAAACTTTGCTGTAAACCTAAGAGTTCCTATAGTGGAAGGTGAAGTTCCCATAATGAAATATTGTTGCTCCCCCTCTGTTGGACGTGGACTTCAGCTGAACCACATAATTTTAGTGTCTAAATTATTTCCCCCAATTCCTTTATTTAAGTTTACTATTTCAATTAGGGTTTGGTATTCCATGGATGGTCCTAACAACCACACCATCTTAATTGTTCAATTGATGTAGTCTTCAATTCAAGAAGCCATCCTGAAATCACTTCCACATCAATTCAAATCTCAAATTGTCATATTAAGCTAGATAAACAACGTATTCAGACTGATAAATAAAAATCAAAGTCATCTTAGACCAATTTGATCCCAATTAGCAACTAATCCAAAACCACTCCAATCAAAAGAACAGTTAAAATCGTAGATTCAATCACATTTCTTACGGCAACTAAATATGCAGAATCCAAATCAACAAACAAACCAGAAATCAGATACACATCTAGAATCAATTAATTGATCAACACTTGTGTACACTGATTCGATCAACCACTATCCAAGTTACCCCTATTTAGCAACAAGGTAAACAAGGATTCAGGTAATCGGGGGTAAATTCTTTTCCCAATTTGGCAAATTTCTTTTGAGGGGTAAAATAGGTAATGGATGTAAAACTTACCCTCCATTACCCATTAACCCCATCTTCTTTACCCCAATTTGAGGGGTAAAGAGGAACAGAGTCAATTCTTAAAAAGCTCACACACTTTTGCTCTCGTTTTAACTATAACTCTTTTTATTCTTGCCTCTTTAACCATTTGTCGAACAAGGATAACTCATTTATCCCTTTTTTACATTTGCCCCTCTTTATTAAACATATCCAAACAAGGGTAGATAATATCATACCATCCCCTCTTTACCTCTCATTACTCCCCTTTATCCGGTTGTCGAATGAAGCATTAGATCAAATTGATCCTAATTAACAACTAATCCACAACCACTCCATTCAAAAGAACAGTTAAAATCGCAGCATTTCATTGCATTTCATACAGCAACTAGTTATACAGAATCCGAATCAACAAACAAATAATAAATCACATAGACATTTAAAATCGATTAGAGAGTTAAAGAAAGATGAAATTAGAGAGAGAAAGAGAAAGCATACACAATATACACTTTGGTCGCCATTGGAGAGTTCTTCGAAGCTTTTCTTGCAATCTCTCTCTTCAATTGTAGTGCGGGATCGATGATAACCGTTGACAACGGGGCACCCCTATTTATACACTTGATCTTGTAATTAGTTGAGCTAATTGATTACAGATTAAGTGCTAATTAAGATTCTAATTAGTCTCATTTATATTTTAGTACTCGACGTTTGTTAAAATAATAAGAGAGCTCGAGCCTCTAATCATTTTTAATTTTTTTAGTATCTTGAATTTTTATTGTATTAATATATTGGAGCCTCTCTGATGTGATAACATCATATCTTAGTAAGAAAGCTGACGTGATAAGTCATTTTAAATACACCACTACAGTATATTAACAAAAATACCGTTCTTGAACATATTTAAAAAAAGAACTTTCATTATTTTTACAAATGTTAAGGTAACAAAATGTAAATAATCTTTTTAATTAAGGAGGATTAATTACCACTCACCTATATCTTTTGAAGACAAGCAAGTAAATAGAGTATTGTTTTAGGTCAAAACGTTTGGAGTTTGATTCCTCACTTGAACCTCTTCCTAAGAAATTTTTGAATTAACTGGCTCATCTGATATGTGGGTCGTTGCATAGTCGGGGTTTATCGAGTAATCAGATTCCTCGTTAGCAAAAGGGGTGGGGGGGGGGGGGAGGATTAATTGCCAACGACGTCGTTTCAAGGGCATGCTTAAGAATGATGGCATGATGCTGTCACGCTTATCTTCATCATAATTCAAGTCGCATTTTTTTGACTTTTCTTATTATTTGAGGAAAGGACTTTTCAATAATGGGTGTTGAATAAAAGTTAATTTTTTTAATTAATTTTAAGTTGGGGAGTTTACCTTCTGTTTGGTTGTATTTTGGATGTGGAGTGCATTTTTGGTGATTGTTACTAATTAAAAAAATATTAATGTTTCTATCAACTTCTTTCTACTGATTATTATAATTTTTTGTTTTTCTCGTTTATTCTTATAGGGTAGGTACCGATCAGTTTATGAAAAATAATATTTTATAAAAGGTAATAAAAGATAACGAGTTAAAAGGAAAAAAAGGATCATACCCAGTGCCTCAAGGGCTCCCGCCTACGCAGGATCAGGGAGGGGAGGATGTACGCAGCCTTCCCCCTTCAGGGTGTTAACCTGAAGAGAGGCTGTTTCCCAGTGCCCCCAACCTGAAGGTGAGGACTTCCCAGGAGGTCACCCATCCTGGTACTACTCTCGCCCAAGCACGCTTAACTTCGGAGTTCTAATGGGATCCGGTGACAGCGTATTGGTACCCTCTTTGGTATAAAAGATAACGAGTTAACATACATATTTAACATGAGACTAAACTGATCATACAAACTTACCTGTTTCAATTCTATGCAGATACGGCTTTTAAGATTTTTTTATGGATAAGAGAAAAGCGCTAGAAAATAATGTTAACATACATATTTAGTATCTCCCTCTTGATATAATAATGTTGCATTGTGCCACAAATTTATTTTTCTTAGCTTATTTCATGTTTTGGCCGAGGCATAATTCAGAAACAAAGGTACGTGGTGGAAACGAAAGACTTACGGGGATTTATCAAAGTTTTGACATTTATTTTTTTATAAGATAAAGAGGTAATACAATATTCTAAAAAGGGCTGTCAATATCAATTTTTTTTAATAAATAATGAGGACAAGGCCCTTATAGGGATTTATCAAAGTTTCGAACCTAAGACCTTATATTTGAAAAGTAAATAGTCATTACATCAAATCCAATAGCTCATCAAAGCTTCTACATTTACAAATAACGCTTCCTATTGTGTTTTTCTTCTCCGAATATGGTAGATATTTTCCTCTGCTTATGTAATTAAGAATTTTTATTGTATGATTAATTTCTCTCATTTCTTTAAATACTTTACCCACCTCAGAGGGTACCAACACTCAAGCATCGGATCCCATTAGAACTCTGAAGTTAAGCGTGCTTGGGCAAGAGTATTACCAAGATGGGTGACCTCCTGTGAAGTCCTCGTGTTGCACCCCTCAAGTTGGGAGTTCTCAAAAATAGTCTCCCTTTAAGGTATTCTGAAGGGGGGAGGCTGCGTACATCTACTCCCCCCAGACCCTACTTAGGCGAAAACCCTTGAAGCACTAGAAATATTACTTTGTTGCTTTTTTTTTAAAATTTACCCATACAAACCCACCTAAGCATCAATAATGTTTTTTGAATAAACATTACAAAAATCTGGGTCTCCTTCATTCATATTATAATATATATTTTTCAATTAATTTTCTGTTCATTTGATTGGTTAGGGAATATAAATTGAAGGAAAATTAAATAAAATATTAAAGTCAAATATGTAAATGTCCGGGGTGACGAGGAAGTGGTAGATGCATCTTCTTATAATCATATAATTCTAATCTAAAGATACAAAACTTGACTGGGCCCCAGCTTACTTTTTGTTCCGATAATTAGCGACAGAGTCGTAATAAATGGCATACAATTTGAATAAGCAAGCCCTTAGCAAACCTGTATAAGGACGGGATCAAAAAAATGGAAACAGTTTAAATAAAAAAATAAGCAAATACTAAGAGTCTTATACACTACTAGAGAGGAGTCGAAAGCACGACAATCTTACGTTTGTGTTAGAGCGGCATGACTCTATTTACATTTTTCAAAGATTCCTTTCTATTCTTCATTTTGTGGCCCCCTACCCCACATTAGGAAATGGGTAAATGTTTTGATTTAGATTTTGTTTGTTTTGACAGAAAATAATTTTGTTTTAATTTTATTATTTTTTTACATAACATTATAGTAATAATTATAAATTGGAAAAATATTTTCTTTTTTATTGGCATATCTGAAAAGATAGAACAACTTTGTTTTTCGAGGTGAGAGGGTTAATCCTCGGAAATCGGTCATTATGGCAAGAAACAGATAGTTGGAGTGGGCAGTTCGTCAATAGATGGGAAGAGAGCTAGTAGTAGAGTACAAAGTCGAGAAAGCCTGAAGCTTATAGAAAGCTTCCTCTAGCAAGTTGAACTAAGACAAATTTTGATGGATCAAAGAGGGGCGATTGGTGGCTGCAAGATTTATTATTCATGATCAGTGGCAAGATAATTTTGGCTGATTCTATGCTAATTTAAGAGGCGCCCGGGAGGTGATTTTGAAATGTAACAACGAGGTGATGATTAGGCTATTCTGGACTTGTATGAGGTTCCTACGAATATTTAACTATAAGGGAAGACATTCGTCTGATTGGAAAAAAGTTTGCCTAGGTTTCCTTTTGTCATTACTTCAAAGAAGCAAATCGTTCGACAAATCGGATTGCAGGATCTTACTATGAGGGCTTTGATATTTCAGTGTGAGACTATAGAATTATAAGCATCTTAAGATTCTAATACACCCCTTCAATCTAAGAGGAGGCAACCAATGCACATATTGGCCGCGCGAAAATTAAAGCGATATGTGAAAATCCTCTTCGTGAAGATGCCTGTAACCTGCTTTACAATGGGCGTGTATTAAATTTGGAGGTCACCCTTTAGTACTGCTGAGAATAATATCATCCACGTAAAGAAGAAAATCAGTGCTTATAATTTAGTTTTTTTCCTCGACCAAACATGAAAAAAAAAATACAATATTCTCAGTGCCCCAAGGACTTCCATGTAACCAGGGTCTTGGGGAGATGGATGTACGCGGCCTGCCTCCTTCAGGGTGCTATTTTAAAGAGAGAATGTTTCCGAGAACTCCCAACCTGAGGGGTGCATAAGGACTCCCCAGGAGGTCACCCATCTTGGTACTACTCTTGCCCAAGTACGCTTAACTTCGGAGTTCTAAAGGAATCCGATGCTTACGTGTTGGTATCCTCTTAGGCCCTCTACCAAACATGCATTAACAAAAATCTTCAAATTAAGGAAATATCTTTATGTACATAATATATAGATTATGTAATTAATATAAACGAACATTCATTGCTTGAGCTTATTTGTGAACTTTGTATATATGTCAACTCTTAAGTTGAATCGAAGATATGATAAATTGTGACTTATAAACTTTGTGTTGATTTTTGTATAGAACGGCAAACTTACGTTTGGTTTGTATATAATCTTAATTTGACAAGCTATACGTTTGTTGATATGCGTCATCTTCAATGGGTTTGAAATTTTGAGATCCTATCCCATTCAGACATGTTGTTCTATCTCCTCATATTGTTATGACTTATCCAGTGCCGGTGACATCCATTAGCTTCCTCTGGTCTACATTTTGTTTCATACTGCTTGTGTTGTCTACATATTGTCATTTTCTATTGTAAGCTTTTTATGAGTGTTGGTTCAGGCCTCGATCTTATGAATATGTCCATTTTTGTATCGCGACTCTTGTCACTAATTATCGAAAAAGAACGAGTCATATGTCCCTTTCTTATATTTGGGAGATATGTAATCCCTCTTCTTAGTTATATCTCTCTAAGACCTACCAACCATCTTATTATTAATGGCCGCCTTGTGAGACAATTGTACCTTTTTGCTTGTCATTTTGCTTCATTCAAAATTCATCCACTCTAAAAAGCTCATGTTCAAGCTTGGCTACTTCGGTTTCCCCCCCCCCCCCCCCCCCCCCCCAAGATAGCGAGAAACTTGAATACAAGAAGGGCGCACCTAAAACGAGCCGGGGCTGGTCAAGTTTGGTTAATTAAACTTTTTTAACTTGTTTACGATTAGACTCGTATACTTTTGCTTGGGTTTATATTCAATTCGTTTTATCGAGCCTCATTTAGTCCACAAATTACAAGTCGATCAATGATGGCTTGATAGTAGCTCGAATAGCTTTGCTCAATAGCGATCTTCACTCTGCAACAAGTAATGCATGAGAGCCAGTCTAACTTGATAAGAAGCTCATGTCAATTACATGCCCTACTTAATACAACTAAACTAACAAGTTGAGCGTTGAGATCAAAGAAATATCCAAGAGCTCGTTCGAAATTAGTGTATTCAAACTTGAATCTCGATGCACAACTCAGCTTGTTTATGCCCTAAACTATCGTTGCATAATGCAGCAGTTAAGTGCATGCGTAGTATTTTTTGTTATTTTATTTGTAACTTAAAGGTAACACAAGTTGCATTGAAGCGTAGTAAAAATAAACATTGTTTAGAGACGCCAAAAATTGCCATAGAAATGAGCGTTGCAAACTAGCAAAGCATTTTAATGTTATGTCATCAGTTACAGAAAGCATCTCAATAGTCCTAATTACACAATCCATTGCGACACTTTCAAAAATGACGGCAGGAAGGCCAAGCAAAAAAATTTAGCGTCCCAATAGGTATGTTTTCTTTGTTAGGAAACGCAACATCTAATCATAACAAAAATTCAATGAGAAAATAAAAAATCAACACACAGATTTATGTGGTTCAGCCAATATTTCCTACGTCCATGGAGTTGCAGAGACAATTTTATTGCTTCGGAATTGTTATAGAGAGTTTTATTCAATTCACTCTACACCCTCAAACCCTAAAAGTGGGTTTATACAGGCGCACACCTGAAATCCAAGGTTTTCAACCGAACTCACCAACATGGGCCTCAACCTCGACCTGGGCCCAAATCAAGGCTCCATTGGACTTGGCCCATAACAGTTCTTGTAGTATGTGATCAAGCTATTAAGAATCCGATATTGGAGTTGTGAGAAAGAAAAGATCATCATATAAAGCTTGTGTGTTACTGCCCTAATGCCTATTAGCTTTACAATGAACCCCATTTAACTTATATATAAATCTCGTATATGCCAACTCTATAAATCAGATTTAAGACCCGGTAAAATTTTACAGATAAGGAGGTCAAAAATGATGATGGTAAGCGGGCAGCAAGTGCATGCATGCCAGCCAGAAATGGACTTTAAAAAGGGGTGGCATGCACTTGAACGTTCTTTGCTTCTGTTTCCATACTTGGTCATAATTTTGCTAACATGATCAATACGTCATCAAAGCGTCATAATTACATTAATTAAAATTAATTAAGGTCAAATAAATTGATGGGTTGGTCAGGCTTAGGTAGCTGCGTTATTTTCTTTCTTGCATTTCCACATGCATTAAAGCCTTCAACCCAAAGAGATGAGATCCACATATAAGTCAAGTGGGGTTTCATTCTAAAATCAATTGGCAATAGGTGGAGTAACACACTAAGCTTATACGGTGATCTCTTCTTTTTCTCAACTCTAATGTTGGATTCCACAAGACTCACATGTGGAGTTTTTAACAATTTTCTTTTAAAAATTTTCATACGTACAATAGCATAAATTAAGAATCACATATTTATTGATTTCATCTTGAGAAATCACGTGCCTGGACGAGAGTAGTATCAAGATGGGTGACCTTCTAGGAAGTCCTTGTGTTATACCCCTCAGGTTGAGAGTTCTTTAAAATAGGGGAAGGCTGCGTACATCCACCCCTCAAGACCCTGCTTAGGCGGGAGCCCTTTAGGAACTGGGAAGGTTGATCTTGAGAAATCGCTTTCACTTAATAACATGACTAAAATTAGAAACCTAAGTTTCTATAAATAGAAGGTAACTGATGAAGGGTACAAGAAGCATTATCAGGTTTAACCATTATTTTAAAGAAACGAAGATAGCTACTGATTGGCTAGCGAAGATTGGTCATCATATCCCCTCTGTGATGTAGTGGTCCTTGATACCTAACTCGGAGGTAGGCTCCATCGTGTGTACATATACGTTAGGTAGAGCAACTCCTAAGAGGTACTTAAAAAAAATTGATTAAAATTAGAAAAGATAGTTCTTATTGTTATACAACAGGGGTTATTTACAGCAAAAATTTGCGTTATCCATGATATGAATTTAATCTTTTTATATTTAATTATATCAATTTGTCAAATTATAAAATTAAAATTAAAGATGTAACATTTTAACAACCGATCATTTCACTTACAAGTGATCCAATACAAACTCATTCATTAACCCAACTTAAACCTATTAATAACCCAACCATTAAAAATTTTATTGTCAATCACTGAATTGCACAATTTAAATTGTACATGAACTAAATTAAAACCAAAAGTACTATTAACACAGTAAACAAAATACAGAGACCTAAAATGTTAGACGCTGACTAAGTCAGCCACTATTTTAATTAATATCTCATAAGTTGAGATTAGTGAAAATCATCCTACTAATATAGTGGGAGGATTCTCTCCCCTTTGGTAGAGAGTATTGGCTAAAGGAAGACTAGATTTAGTACCTATAAATAGAGCCCTCTCCTCTTCTTAGTTATTCACTCATTCATCTGATTATGAAATCAGTCACTTCTGTAATATTCACCTCTTTCTTAGTTAATTCTAGGGTTCTTATGGTGATCTACCAAGGCAGTAAGACAAGTCCAGATGTTGTTCCGCAATCGAAGTATTCCGTAAACTTTGAGTTTGTATAACCTATATTACCCTTCATAAAACATAAATAATGGTATAATTAATGATTATAACAACAAGTTTTACAAAAAAATTGATGACGAATAAGAGCAGATAGCGGCTATGGCGGGGAAATTCAACATGATTAGAATAGGGAAAAGGTCGACAAAAGAAACTGCGTTAGCTTCACGACTCAAAATGGAATCAATAAGTCTCATCATGTTTCTTCTTATTCCCTTCTTGTCTTCCTTCTCACTCTTTTCTCGTCCTAAATTAACCGAATTTTTTCTTCAAAGGATATACACCAAAGGAGGTTTCGTTTTGCTATATAAGTTCAAGTGAGTGGAGTAATTCACTAGGCTTATGTGTCGGTTTCTTCTCTCTCGGAACTTTAGGTGGATTCAACAAGACTCACATGTAAAGTCCTTAACACAGTTCATAACCAATTGTTGATAGTATAGTAACTCTTTTAGTATACATATTGGTATTTTTCCCTTTTCATGGCGATTTGGGATTGGGGGTTGCATCATAAAACAAATTTATGCGTAATTGATTATCATGATTAAAGGCCAATACACAATATTGAGGAGTCTGTTACCGGGCTTTAGATAAGTTAATAGGGCAGCAGATTGGATTGCAAAAGAAAGGAGTCAGAGATAGATTTGTAAAGTCTTCCTCCTAAGATCAAAGTCATCAATGATCCTTGACTCTTTGGGTAAATCCTTCCTTAGAAAAGGGCGCTATGGAGTTTCTTTTCTCGCTAGTATTTAAAAGTATTGAATGCACCTAAGAGGGTACCAACACGCAAGCACCGAATCCCATTAGAACTCTAAAGTTAAATGTAGTTGGGCGAGAGTAGCACCATGATGGGTGAACTCCTGGGAAGTTCTCGTGTTGCACCCCTCAGGTTAGGGGCACCCTGAAGGGGGAAGGCTGCGTACATCCACTCCCCCAGACCCTTTTTAGGTGGGAGCCTTAAGGCACTAGAAATGTTGCTTATTTAAAAGTATTGTATGCGCTTTGGAGGTATTTTTTTGGTGGTTTTGCACTTTTTCATTTGTTTTTGTTTTCAAAGTTAGAGCTAATTACTCTTCGTCAAGACCCCGAACTATTATTATGGGGTATTTAACTCGTCACAAGTCCATGTACCTTGTCAACTAAGTTCTTCTATTTTTAATCGGGTCGATCTAGTCTTATAGTAAAATAAAAGTTAAGCTAATAAAATAATTTTGAACAATCAGGTCCCCATTGGAGTTAAATTGGGTGAACGAATAAGTTTGTATTAGGTTACTTATAATTCCCCTGATCATGAGGTTAAAAATACGTAATTAACATAACTTGAATTTTCATCATAGGATTAAACTGAAACAATATAAACTTTATAAGAAATAAATTAACATAATTAATAGTATAAGGATTAAATTAATATAATAAACAAAATATCGAGAATGGATCATTGGAAAAGTTAACCATGGGTAGTGGTCTAAGCCCATATAAAGGTGGGCTTTAGATGAGTCCATCACACAACTCTTTTCTTTAACATTATGGACCAATGTCTTATGAACCTAGCCCCTGCAAGGCCCCCTTGAACAGGGTTAACAAATATGTTGTGTTGTATTATTTGTGTTTATATTATATTCGAGGTCTCGGAAAATGATCAATTCAATTGTAAATTATTTATTAAAGGGGTCAAGAACTTTCAACCCACACCAACCCTATTAATAAATGAGTAATATGTCGGTTACATATTTATTTATATGGTGATTTTTCTGACAAATGCCAGTTTGTCAAATTTAAAATATGTTATATTTCAATAAATACTTAATATATCTATAATTATTAAATTAAATTATCAAATTAATAAGACCAAATATAGTGTATGATGTGTGTGTGTAATATAAAATACCAGTAGTATGCCACACAAATAAACTAACAAGTTGACCCAACCCAATCTCATATTCAACCCAATTACCTAGAGGGGTTAAACATGTCAACCCAAATTCAATATGATCTTGACCCAAATTGGCTACATTCGTGTCATATGTTCATGGTGTGTGTCAATTTTTTCTACCTCTAAAGCAAAGAGAGTCGAGCTATCCACTCTTATTCGAACTCAAATTTAATGAGTCTTTTAACGAACTTAAGTTTAAGTTGAGCCATAAGTATTTGCACCTCTAGACTTAGGTGGATACACTACGTTAAAATCAAGTTATTGGGACACCAAGCTAGCGACACTGTCAAATAAGTGTCAAAGGCTCAAAGGCAATTTAGAAAGAATGAGCTATTGGGTCACTTTGAAGCTTATTTATAGCCTTAATTACACAACCAACTGCGAAACTAATGAAAGTGTCGCTAGAATGGCTAGATATGCTTTTAGCCATAACAAGAGTTAAAATCTAGTGTCAGTGATAAGTTTGGTATATGTTCAACATTCGGTTCAACTCAATTCAGGAGTACAATCAAGTTGAGTTAAAATAGTTATCTAGTCAATATATTTGAATGCCGAGGAGCCATCATCTTGGATAAAATGGTCATGAAACGAGTATCCGAGCAACTAATGAGTCATATTCATTTTGTTATTAAGCTAGTACCAAACAAACAACAAGTTCATGACGAACCTATGATGACTTGTTCATAAATTTTAACACGTCGAACATCCCTTATTAAACTTTGCTCTAAGTTGATCAAACATGATCGAACTTCACTCATTTATACGCGGTTAGACTTTTTGGTGTAGAGTTTGATTTTATTCTGCAAGGAGTCATGTACATATAACGGATGATCGGGATTCTTCTATTTTTCTATGGATTTTCAGGCACATGATGTCTGCGTAGTTATAGATACTCATAGGACTTGTGAGAGCGTTTATTTGACAAAGAAAAATTGTTGGGAAAAATCATGCAATTCCATAAACATGGATACAATTGATCAGATCACTTAATTGAGTCATAGTTGCACTTCTTTTATAAATTTTTCATTATTCTTCTCTTTTATTTCCCAAATGCACACCTTAAGCTTCTCGTGTGTTTATGTGGAAAGGTAGTTAAAACACTTTAGCCTTAATCTATATTGGTAAATTAGATTACCTGTTCTAATCACTCTATTTCCTATATCAGTTGTGTTTTCCTAGGAGGATATTAACATACAGACTCACCTTTTAAAATACGATGTATAGCATGAATTAATCAAGAAACTGCTATATATGTACAGTCGGGTTCAGGTATGTTGGAGAAAGGTTTGAAGTCCATATGGAACCTTGAGGTTCTGCCTCGTACTCGTGTTTTTATGTGGAGAGTGTGAGATGATGCTTTGGCTACAAATGTTAATTTAGCAAAACAAAAGATTGTGTCTTCCACGGAGGGTCATTGTTGTGGCTTTCCTTGTGAATCCATCGGCCATAATTTATTTGTTTGCCCTTTGCTCGAGCGGTATGGGCCGCGTCTAATGTAGGCTTTGTCCCTTCCCCTAGTGGGTTCCCGGGCTTTCTTCGGTGATGGAAAGCAACTTGAGAGCTCGATGGTCATGATTTTGATTTTTTATCTAGGGTGGCTACGTTGTGCTGGTGGATTTGGAAGGCCAGATGTAATTGGATCTTTCAATATTCCATCGAGCCACTGGAGTCCATTGCAAGTCGAGCTTTGGAGGAGCATCATACTTTCAAATCTGAGGTTGTGCGGCCCTTTGCGCACCTCTGTACTCCTTCCAGTGGTTCTCCTCCCCTCCTCTCGTGATGGTGTTGACAAGTTGAACTGTGATGCGGTTTGGAGAGTCGAAAGGGAAGATGCGGGGCTAGCCGTTGTATGCATCGTCCGCTTTAATGGCTGAAGCCTGCGTTGTCCGAGCAGCCAGCTCTATCACCTTATCGAGCTGTTCAACCCGCCTTATTTTTTAATCTAATTGCAAGGAGGTGTGTTAACGTGATCAACAACAATTTTCATGATCCACCGTGGGAAATTCATGCCATTATTTTTGACATTAAAGTTCTGTGTTCGAGTTTTGATTTTGTTTCGTTTACTTGGATTAATAGATTAACTAATGGGGTCACCCATGAGATTGACATGCATCATACTTTATGTGTAAACGACTAGGTTTCTTCACCCGTTCCTAGGGTTGTACAAGCTCTTTTAAATGATGTCAACAAATAGTTTTAGCCTCGAGCCGTTTCGGTTCAAAAAAATAAAAAATACCCTGTTCTCATTTCTTCATATAATCTATATAGTGATGCATTTGTTAGTATATCCTGCGAAAAATTTTTGCTACTACATTTGCTCTTACTTGGTCAAGCTATGGAAAAACAAAAAATTTAAAAAAAAAATTTAGATCAAACAAACAATACGACAACAACAACAGACCTAGTGCCTTAAGGGCTCCCACATAAGCGGGGTCAGAGAGGGTGGATGTACACAGTCTTACCCCTTCCAGATGTAACTATGCCAAGAGGCTATTTCCGAGGACCCCCAACCTTATAGGGTTGGCAACACGAGGACTTCCCAGGAGGTCACCCATCCTGGTACTAATCTCACCCAAGTATGCTTAACTTCGAAATTCTAATGTGATCCGGTGCATTAGTGCCCGGTAAATGAACCATTGATCAAACAAACAATAACATAGTGAATTGCTGCTCAAGGAATTCGAAATATTTCCGAAAGTAATCCACCAATTCATTTCAATTTTGCTCATCCCCTACACATGAATCAACCATCATTTCTTTTCCCAAACAAGAATCAAACATTAAACAATAGAAATCAAAATCAAAACCGTTCATACAAATCAAAAACAAAACCCTAATTCCTGATCAATCGCCTCCTCCAGCAAAAACTCAGCTTGATCCATCAAATCAGGGCTCAATCTAAACATCAAAACGCAAAACTCCATCTGATTAAGCGCCCCATCTCCATCATAATCCCCTTCCCTAATCATACTCCTCAGATCATCATCACCCAAATCCTGTAACCCTAACAGAGCAGAATTCTTCTTCAAACTCTCAAAAGTAATCACCCCTTTGTTTTCATCCCTTAATAACCGAAACCCATTACAGAGCTCAACAATTAATCCTTCCCCACCAAGCTTTTCCGCCATTACAGGGAGCAAATCATGGAAAGATTGGATTTTTGATGCCATTTCAGATGATTTCTTGAGTGATTGTAATGGGGAGAGAAAGAGGATGAGATGGGGCATGAAGAGAGGGAAAGAGGAGGATAAATAGGAGAGAAAAGAGGGGGGGAATTGCGAAGAAGGAGACGAAGACAACTAAGATACAGATGAAATGTGAAATTGCAAGTGAGGTGAGGTTTCTTGGGGATTTTTTTTTGCAGAAAAAAGGCTGCAGTTTTGATCAAGTATTCGAAGGGAAACTTCTTGTTGCCGCCCTTTTTTTGTGTTTTCTTATTTTGTAAGAAAATTATATTGTTATCAATCGAGTAATTTACGACGTTAGTCCTTTATGTTTTTAGTTTTGTAAGAAACCACCTCTCTTTAGAGTAGCACTTTAAAGGAGAAAGGCCGCATATATCCATTTTCCCGGACCCCACTTATGCGGGAGCCCTTATGACACTGGGACTGTTGTTGTTAGTCCCTCATGTTTTTAGTTTTGTTCAAATTGGTTCCTTATTTTTTTAAGTTTGTTGAAATTAGTCTATTATCTTTTCTTTTGTTCAAATGGTTTCTCATATTTTGTTTACGACAAAATTGGTCCCTCATGTTTTTAAATTTGGTAGTTATTATTTTCTTCTTTCATCTCAGACTCTCACCGTTGGAGATCTTCGGATACAGTCTTTCGTCAGGGGCCCACCCTGATGAGGTAAGGCTGCATACATCCTTTCCCTGCCGAACCTGCGCAAGCAGAAGCCCTTGTAGCATTGGGACTATCGTTGTTGTTGTTGTATCTCTGACTCTCACCCTTCATGTGAGTCATTCCTTTTATATATATATAACTCACATGAGAGAGTGAAAGATAAAATGAGAGAATATGAACCATTAGATCTGAATTTTGGAATTCTAGGTCATTGGCTTTAATAAGGGGTATAAAAGCAACTTTGAAATCTAGTCCATTGATCTATATGTATATATAGATCAAATTTACACCTAATTGAATGACCTGAGATAAACAAATGGTGAAAGTTGTCGCGGGGTGATCCGCGTGAGATAAACAAACACAGCGTACAAAAAGAAGAGAGATTGATGAATTTAGGTTTCAAATTCCTAATTTTATTTTTTATTTTTTTTGATCATAGCGGCACTTCCCTCATTGAGGGTCTCCCGGGAACTCACCCGGTTGGGGAAGCAGGCATGCTACGCCGTGATCCCGGGTTCGATTCTCACCATTCCCCCCCCCCCCACTTATGGGCTAACCCTCAATGAGGGAAGTGCCGCTATGATCCAAAAAAAAAAAAAAAAGTCTAGTACTTCACTACCCGATTTATTCAATAGCGACCTTATCGTATTTATCTCCAACTACTATTTTATCTTTTATTTTAAGAAAATTATCACTTAGGTACTCTAAGGTTTGCTTATTTATCACCTAGATACGCTGTCATTTTAATAAATATAATAGGTTACCTTGAGGTTTAAAAATTTTATTACTCAAGTACCCTGAAGTTTAAAAAATTTATCAACTAGGCACCGCTTCTACCAATATAAGTATTGATTTTTTTACCCAAAAATATTGACACGACACATATTTTAACGATATAAGGGTAGTTAAAATCATAACTCGGTGAAATTTTTGTCGTAATTCATTAATTTTTTATAGAAAATAGTGGCATGACTTCTATATATTGGCATAATTATGTACTAGATCTATATTTTTTATATAAAATTGGTCATATTCATACAAAAATTCATCAAATTTCGATATAGGATACCTAAATGATAAAAAGTTAAAACCTTTGGATTCTTTATTATATATATTAAAATATTACGATACATAAGTAATAAATGCTTAAACTTTAAGATACCTAAATGATAATTTTTTATTATTTTATATACATAAATTGGGAAACTTCTTGAGTCCTTAAAATAGATCTTTTATTGCTTCCTGGCTACCGTCCAGTTTGTTTTTAAAGATAAAAAAAATTGAATGAGGATATCATATGGGATGACTCTGGTTGCGTTTACACTCACGCTATTTGTGGATGTCAGAACTATATTATATAATATTTTTTAGCATTTTTTTTTTTAATTTTTTTTTTTTTCTCTTAGGATATGAACTCGGATTCTACACGCATTGTTTTATTATTTTTTATTTTTTTAAATATGGAATGGGTCAAAAAGAAAGGAAAATGTAATCTCGGAAATATTCTTTTCTATATAATATAAGCTTCCTTCTTAGGCTTCCACTATGATTATGCATGAATAATCTAGCGTTGTGAACAAATCAAGCGCTCAACTAAAGGTGTACGATAGCATAATTGGTAAAATATCTGAGCTTACCGTTTGAAATTTGATATTGAATCCCGCCTTTTGTTACTAGAAGAGGGTTAAGCAATTTAGGGTGAGTTGCCTCTTTGTATAGAAATTACTAAAGGCTGGCAAATTTTGGCACAGTACGATAACACAAAACGGACACGACACGAAGATAGAGGGTTTGGGTCGGGGTTATTGAAGCCGGATTGAATTTGGGTTGACCCATTTTACCCGTTTAGGTTATTGGGTTGAATTTGGGCGAGACCTGTGTAATCCATCTTCGACACGATTGACCCGTTTATATAATTATGTTAGGCATTTAAATAATATATTATTGTTATTGTATATGTATTTTTTAAGTTAAGATAATTTCAACTACATTTAGTAATATTAATTTGATAGTTCATTTTAACAGTTATAAATATAACATGTATTTATTAGTATTATCAACCATAAAGTGCATTATTAACATGTTTGTAAGTTGAAAATTTAACATTTAATGAAAAAAGTTACCGACATAATTAAATGGGTGACTCGCAGATTACCCGTTTAATAATTGGGTTGGGTCAGGATTGAGAGTTTCTAACCCGTTTAGTAAATGAGTTGAGTTCGGGTTGACCTCATTCTTAAGACTCTTGCATAGCACGAACACGAACACGAATATGATACGACACGACATATTTGCTACCCATAAAAATTACCCACTTCCGTACAACTTTTCAATAAAAGAATCTATTAAGTACTTAAAAGGTTATCCTCTCCAACAGCTACCTATGATTATAAATTACAAAATAATTAAGGCTCCGTCCGTTTTAGGGAAGTACTTTAGAAAAATATTTTCTAGAAAAAATCAAATTTTGATTAACATTTTCTCTCGTTGGTTTCAGCAAAAAACATGTTCCTAACACATAATATTGCTTATTTAGTGTAAAAAATAATCTTCTATTAATTATACTATGCCTTGTTATAAAATAACATAAATTAGCAAAACTATATATTATAAGTTATGTGTGCTTCTTTTAATTGTGAAGAAGTTGTTTTTAATAAAAAAAATACAAAAAATTTATCACTTAAAAACCTAAAATTTGATCATTTATCACCTACATAATCTACATATTTTGAAATCTACAATGAGGTCCCTTGGTGTTTCAAAATTTTATCATTCAGGTACCAAAATTGATAAATTTTTATCAAAATTTAAATAATTTTCATCAAAATTTAACTAATTTTCATCATAAAGTGTTAATGTGATACAAGATTACAATAATATATATAATAATTATATCAATATTTTTAACAAAAATCAACAGATTACAGAAAAAAATTTACTAAATTATAATATATCCACATATTAGTAAAATAATGTATCATATTACGATCGACGTATACTCCAAAACTTTCTAAAACACTTGTAATGTTGACTTCCCTCCTTTTACAGAGGAAAATATTTTCCTCATTTGGGAGGAAAGGCTTTTCTTTTGAAAAACGTTTTCCGTCAAAAAATGCGCACCAAACAACGGACAGTGAAAAAAGCATTTCCGAGAATCTCTTTTTCTTTGTAACAAACTGAGCCCAAGTGTTGACAATAATTAAATGTTGAAAAACCCAAAGGTCTAAATACCAAACTAGTTGAAGTAAAACACAGAACCCCACTCCAAAACATCATTTTTATTTGCAATTTTTTGATTTTATGAAACTAATAACCAAATTTCGGAAAGAGTTCTTTCTGATTTTCGATTTTCAATTTTCAGTTTTCAGTTTTCAGTTTCAACTCAAACTAGGAACAAAAACTGAAATCAAGAAAGATAAAAACCAGGAAAAATAGTTTTTAATTTCTAAGAGAACAAAAAACTACAAACAAAAAACGATACCAAACACATCCCTTTATTTCTTCCCTTTCTATCCCTTTTATATCCGAGATTTTTTTTTTCTTCTTTTTTTTTTTAACATTGGTAATGTCATGAGGGAGGGGTATGCCAAAATCGAACCCGTGTCCTGGGATTTGACAACTACCGCCCCAACCATTGGAGCAAAGTGGGGATCGTCGGGTTCTTTTTCTTATGCAAGAGAGAAATGAACTACTTGACAGGGAATTGCTGATATTGAAATATAATCTACTTGGATTAAAAAAAAAAAAAAAAACAGCAGTAATATGTATTACAGAGAGACCAGTTGAAGCCAAACATAAAAATTAAACCAGCAAATTCATAAAGCCAATACAACATCAAAGAGTCCTCCACAAATAAGAGTAGAATAGAGCTAGCCAGCAAGCTCGGGCACAGCACTACTACACATCGCCATTGAAGTTTCAGCTCAAGCTCGTCAGACCCTGAGTTCCCATCTACTCCTTTTTACAACACGCAATGCCAAACAGAATGATTACTTCTTGATTTCGGACCACAATCTGGGACGTAAATATAAATGTATTAACCAAATGCCAAACCACATGGTTCAAGTAAGGGCATATATGAGCTGAGTCGAGGCAAAGTCGTTAGGTTTGAGGCTTGGTAGTCTGCATTTAGCTCGGTTTGGGCTTAGCTTGAAGCTTACCGAGCGTAGAAACTTCAAGCTCGAGCTACGTTATCATATGCTTGGGCTCAACTTGATTGGGCTCAAACCCAACTTGGCGTGTTTCAAAATAAGCTTGCCTCATTTAGGCTCGATCTAGGCTCGTTTACGCTCATATAGGCTTCAATCTGGCTAAATAGTTGTAATCTAATGAATTATACTAAGATAAGCTTAATTAGGCTCATAAGCCGACGGGGCATGAGCTTCATTAGGCTCATAAGCCTACGGGGCATGAGCTTCATTAGGCTCAGGCTCAGGCTCAGGCTCAGGCTCAACCAGATAAGTTAAACGAACCAGATTGGCACAACTAGAGCTTGAAATAAGCCAATCATTTAAAATTTTATGGTGAGCCTTGATGAGTTGGCTCAACTCGAGCTCAAAAAGAGCCAAGCCTTTCAAGCCATGAGCCATCACAAGCCAGCTCAACTCATTCAAATCCCCGGCTTAAACAAGTTAGTCCAGAGTTGCAAGAGCTAGGGCTTTTTATGTAGTTCTTCCTAACAATCCTGTCTATGTTCCTTTCTGTTCATTATTCTATTTTTGAGGGGGCAGGGTTGAGCTGAAGTCACTGTTAGTAAATAGGGTTATGGGAACTAAATAAGATCTAATACTTATATATATTATTTGGCTTTATACATTAAGATTTAGGTCAAAAGTTCACTCACTTATAAAAATAAAGGATAGTATTAGCCACAATAATAGTAATGGAAACATAACACATAGTAAATGTTAAGGTATAATCAATAATTTGTAAATTAAAGAGACAAATTTCGAAAAATATAAGGATACTTACTTTAGGTGTAGTTATTGATTATTTTCAATACCATTTATCTTTTAAATGAAAAAAAACGGATACATACTATAACATGTGTCTTATGGAGATAACATAAGAAAAAAATGTATTTTACCATGCCATTGGTAATTATATGTAAACACCCTTTTGAAACAGAAAAATATGGATACGTACTGAATGTGTATTATACGCATTTTTACCTATACAAGTGCAAGTTAGACTCATTTAGGCTTGCTTAGCTCCCTACAGGTTTGAGCTTCATTAGGCTCAGTGCACCAAACAAGCTGGCCCCACTCAAAAAGAGCCAAGCCTTTCGAGTTTCATTATGAACCCTCACGAGCTGGCTCAATTCATTCACACCCTGGGCTTCAAGATGTTAAAGATCAGAGTTTCTAGAGCTAGCGCTTTGTAAATAGTTCTTCATAGCAATCTTATTTATGATCGCATTTCTGTTCATTATTCTATTTTGGAGGGGGCTGAAGTTAAAGATGCAAAATGATACCTCTCATCAGGAATTCAACAGCACACCCCCTCATCAGCCACTCAAGCAGTTCCTGCAAATCAAGCAGTATTGTCATTGCACAAGCAAACTCGGTGAGTGACAGAAATGCAACCAGCGACAATGAGCAGAGGAGGACAATGAACGTCAGTATTGGTACAACCTTAGGACCAATTACGACTCCAAGCAACCCAAACTGTTAAGGGTCTCTTTTGAAGATCAATTGCATTATGAGTTTGCACCTATCGCATCTCGCCTTTCGCAATTAAAGAAATAACGGATGTCTATGATACATTACTATAATGTATATACATCTAAAATATAAAAGGGGCACTTGGACACTTGCTTTGAGCCCCTAAACTCTCAAGACTAGCCTTGTGCAACCTCGTGAAAAAAAGATCATCTGTATATTGGATATGCTCCTCAAAATCTAGACAAAGACAATGCAGCAGATTCGCAGTGTCATCTCTTTCATGGTAGTAAACACTGCCTGAACAATCACTTAACAGCGCACTCCTAAGAATATAAGAAAAAATATGGCAATGAGAATTGGTATATACTAAAATGGCTCAACTAAATAAGACAAGTTAGCTGGAACACTCATCAATGCACACTATCCAAGTACAATAATGAAGTAAAATATAGTACGAAAATTAAATGGAATTTAATGCGTTCATGTATTATCGACTCTATACACAAAAAAATTCGTTCAAAAATTTGTTGACTAATATATGGTTGTACTTATGTCTATAACAACCCCTAAAATACTAAAAGAGTAAAAAGTGATATAATTATGTTAATTTGACTTTTATTTCATGATATTATCCATAATAGCGGTAGCAAAAAACATACACGTGATAAAAAATAAAGTGCAAGTTAACAGTTTGGGAGATCAAGTGACAAATTTAGCAAGATATAGAATATAGATAACTTAGATATAAGTATGATTATTTTCAACTGATTCTTTGTTTTATTCCCAAAAAATAGGGATACATGTTATCAAAAATTTGTTATCCAACTCACATAAAAGAAATGTTCTTATGGCAATGATACATAAATGCCCTTTTTAAATGAGAAAATATGGATATGTGTTTAATACGCTAGTTATACGTGAATTTTACTAACACTAAGAAAATTGACAAGACTCCTAGATTCAAGCTGGAGAATATTAATGATAATCTATCCGTACAGCAACAATTAAAGCGACTTCGCAACACTAGAAACTTCAACTTCTTCCATTAGAAAAAAATAACCTTTGGCCTCGAGCTTAACTTACCCCTTCAGAACTTCAGCAAACCCGAGATGGGCAGAAGGGATCCCATATTGGCTGAGTTGATCTATATGGTTTATCTTAAAGGGTGCCCCAGGGACACACAATGAGATGCAGCTTCTGGTAAGAGCTATCCATTACTAAGGTGTCATTTTCCGTAAATACTTCAAGCTTTTGGTACATATCGAGGAGAGAACTTTGCATTTTTACACTTTACTAGTGCCCAGCTGGGTCACGAGCCCTTGCAAGCCGGATCATCATAAAGCTTGAAAAGCTTGTCTTGTTTAACTTATTGAACCGAGCCCGAGCCTAATGAAGCTCGACCTCTAGGTTGGTGAGCCGAAACAAGCATGAGCGAACCTATTTTAATATAATTTATTAGATTATACATTGTCCAATTGAGCCAAGTTTGAGCCTAAATGAGCCGATCTAGAGTCTAAATGAGCCTAAAAGTCACAAGCTTTGTTCAAAGGTCACCAAACCGGATTCGAGCTCAAACAAGCTAAGCCAAGGCAAGCCTATGACAAGTCGAGCCCAAATACACCCCTACGCCTTACAGAATGTTCCATGAGCCTGGATATTTCAGGAAATTGATGCGTAGATTTTCAAAATCTTCTAGGGAGATACGCTAAAGCTAGAATATTATCATGAATACATGCAACAGGTTCTGAAGAAATACCTAACATACTACAGTTTTCAACTCTAATCATTCTCAATAAGTTCTTTAACAGTTCTACCCTCCAAAATATGTTCAGTTTTTTTGGATCCCTTATGTTTGCAAAGAAATTTGGTACTAGCCATCGCCGTTTTTGATCCCAACAGAACCCGATAGTATGAGAATGTTGTCTCCATGGCGTGAAGATGATTGACCACTACCAGTAGCAGCTAGGTAGATGGCACCAAATGGAAGGCATGTTTACAACTGATGCTTATGGTAAAGGAAATGAAAACCGCATGCATAAATAACACCGAAAAATCAAGGTCGGCCAAGGATTCTCCTCGAGTCTAAAGAATGAGTACAGGTAACTACAGATAATAATCCACAAGTTCTCTAAATAATACCAAGCAAGTTGTTCTCTTGAGTCTTTACCATCATTAAAAAAGATTTTGAATAAAGCTGAAAATTTACAAAAAATTTGCAGCTCCAGTTGATGTGATCGTGGATGCCTGAATCCAATGTATCTCACTCAAAGTCAAAACAAAAGGTGAAAACTAACAACAGAAGGAAAGCAACACATATACTTTCCATCATATGTGCCACCTTTATAAAATGACAAATTGATAACTTCTATCTTACTCAACTCACTTCCCCCAAGACTTTGCAGGAAACTTCATCACAGAGATATTATTGATCAATAATTCATAGTTTATGATGTGTTTGTGGACACTAGCGTGCTTAGTTCTATCTTTTAGTATACAGGGTTAAAGTACTCAGAAAACATCTAAGGCTCTGTTTGGTTTGATGAAAATCGTTTTCCTTTCATGTTTCAATAATCTCTTTTGTGAATAGGCAATGAAAATAGTCTAGAGGGAAATATTCCCCCATCAAAAAGAAGATGGCTTCCTCTCATAAAAGGGATGAGATTTTCCTTACCGAAAGGAAAACCTTTTTCAGTTTCAGTCTTACACCATTAGTCTCAAATCAACTTCAAATGGTCAGAAATTCATATTCGAATTTATATAGTAAAACGAATTTCCCACATCAAATGATTTATGCTCAAACTTATACAATAAAACTGATTTCCCACATCAAACGAAACAAAATCTTAAAGAACAAATAATTGTTAGTTAACAATCTTTTTAGGAGAAATATTTTCCTAACAAAAACCAGGCGAAGCCTAGAATTAGGGACAAATTCACATTATCAAAGTTCCCAACCCAAATCTAGAAGAATTAAGATAGTAATAAGCCTAAACGTAAATATCATATGGAAGGAGTAACAGATGGCTTGCTTCAAGTCACATTCCTTCAGCAGCTGTGAGTCATGCTTCATGATCCAACCACACAGACAGCAGAGCAATGTTCGCTTGTAGGTTTAACGTATTAAACCAACACAAAGTAAAAGTTAACAAAACAACTAAAAGGCGAAGAAGGTATTGAAAACACAGTTTGGGTACCTTTGCGTTCATCTGAAGCATCATGATACTCCTCTTCATCCTCGGCCGCTCCCTCTTCATCTGCCTCAGCCACAGAAACCATCGGTCCATCCACGTCATTTCCATCCTTCTCATCAGGAAAACGCACAACCACCACGGGACAAACACAGTGGCGAACACAATAATCGCTAACACTCCCAAGCCTATCATTGTTTCCTCTCTTTGATGCACCAAAACCACGGCTACCCATTATCACCGCATTGAAACCCAGCCTCTCCACTTCCAAGCACAACCTCTCCTTCATATCATGGTCCTTGACAATGTGTATCTTATATGGAACCTAAGCAGATGCAATGAAAAAAAAAAAAAAAAAAAAAAGATTTACCACTCTAAATATTATAAAAGCTCAGAGAAACTAATATGAACCAATAAACTACATCATCATCATCAAACAATTGATATTTTAGTACACAGTCTAACAAAGACACAAATAAATAGGCATTTCACGAAGCTCAACTTGATTAACATTTCACCATACTTTCGGGATAAAGCAATTGATTATTACCCTAATTCCTGAAACAATAAAAAAAGGGTACAATGGTGACCTTGTTGATGGAAAATGCATACTAAAAAGAAGTATTGGAGAGCGGGTAACCGGAGGAAGCGGATAACTTATGCAATTGAAGAAAGCAGAAAAATGGCTTTACTAGAAATGGCAGATCAAACCACCCAGATTAAGAAGTCACTGAAACAACATTCAAGTCACAATTCTCTCTCTCACTATCACATTGAATAAAGTTTTTCAGCAGTAACATCGATGCCACTAATAATCTAGGCTGCACCCATCAAAACTGCATCCCTAATAAAACTACTATTTCACAAATTGTCAAACTCCCCTCACAATGTTCTCTATTAACTCTTCCAAGATCGAAACAGGTCACAAAATCACTCCAAATGCCCTACATCTACTTTTCAAATATAAGGATTCATCATCAACTAAGAAAAATCTAGCATTCAATGATTAACATTTTGAAATTAAGGTTGTTGATAGAGGACGTGTAGCTGAAGAGTTTATGGAGCAATTGGACCACCAGATGGGCCAAAACACATATTTGTGCTTGCAACTTCAAATGGCCATAATCCTGATTCGCAAGGTGTAGGCTACGAATTACATATCAAATTGAACCTCTCCGGCCAAATTATGCAACCTAGCTGCTTCGCCGCTAGTGCCGCCTATTTTCCCCAAATTCAGCCTCTAAACGTGTTTTGGGGCCACATCTATGTTTTACATATAGTACAATGTCATTTACGTAATTTTGCAAATTAGGGTTTTGTTTGTTTTCCTCATTTAATGGAAGTTACAATACAAACCCTAGTTCCTTTTCTCTCTTCCCATTACATTCCCACCCGTTCCTCCATCTTAACGCACTCAAATCAAATTTCCCATTTCCTTTCCACATCACAACATCATCATCACAAGACGCAAAAACAGAAAGAGAGAGAGAAAGAGAGGAGACCTGAGCGTCAATAAGAGGCTGAGCAAGATCAGACGCTTTAGAAGTAGTAAACGCATCAAAATCATCCTCAAGCTTCTGCTGTGACTCCTGGGATCCTCCCTCTACAGAGAAATCAACGCTCCCCCAATCAGCCCCGTAAAGCACGGAGGTAGGCCGCACATGGAGGAGCACCACCGCGTCACCAGGCCGTATGTAGTGGTCCACCGCCCACTTCACGGCGAACGCGCTCTCGTCACTCAGATCCACCGCGATGGCGATCTTGCGGGCGGCGCCGGCGGTGGGGGTTTCGACGGCGGTGGCCGAGCGGGGGGTGGAGACGGTGACGCGGGGGGAAGCGGAGGTGGTGGTGGCGGCGGCGGTGGAGGGTTTGAGTCTGATGGGGGGGACTTCCGGGTATGGGTCGGGTAGGGTTTGCTGGTGGTCGTC
Organism: Simmondsia chinensis; assembly: GCA_018398585.1. Lineage (NCBI taxonomy): Eukaryota > Viridiplantae > Streptophyta > Magnoliopsida > Caryophyllales > Simmondsiaceae > Simmondsia > Simmondsia chinensis. Next base: position 2,762,705 of record JAGTTD010000002.1, on the reverse strand, counting down.
CGACATAGATGGAAGCTTGAAAGATACAGAGAGAGAGAGAGAGAGAGAGAACGTGGGGATGTTGAAGAGGAAAATGGAGAATGTACGCTTTTTTTTTGGGTATTTTATTTTCGATATCTTTGTTTTTGATGGGCTGAGATTATTGGGCTCAGCCCATTTCTAAGTTGGGTCAAATCTGGGCTATTTACATTCAATTTTGGGCCCATGTATTACTTCACTTTGCCTATTTACCTGACTTGGTTTTATAAATATTGTTCCGATAGCCCTATATAGAGCTCAGTGGAGGACTAATATAGACGTAACAAATATAGTAGGGTAAGAATGATGACCACTTCTAAGCTAGTACTAGCGCCACTAGACTTCTTGTATACCTATCTGTTTTTAAGCATTTCTGCCTTGCTACTTGTTTTTTTTTTTTTTTTTTTTTTTTTGCCAAATGGCAAGCACTGAAATATAACTCAACCAAACCTGAATACAAGGATCAAAGAACAACCAAGAAAAGATCACCCCCTCAATACAGCCATCATCAAGCTAGCTCAAAGCTAATCACAAAATAAAAAGTTAAAACGACACCACACTAGGGAAATAATAGCTCTACTAAGTTCATCCACCTTGCATCCACTATTATGAAAGATCCGCCTATTTTTCTCATGCCATAGGTTATATACCGTGACTGCAATGCAAATTCTCTTCAAGACGCTTGACCTCAATCTATTCCGGGCCCGGGAACCAATCCAATCCATCATACGGCCGAGAGTTCTCAACGGGATAAGATCAAAATACTCTAATACCACACCCAAAACCTAGAATGAAAAATCACACTCAAAGAAAATATGGTTAAGGGATTCATAGTCACATTCGCATAAAGCACATCGACTCGGTAGGCTCTCTCCATAAAAATACTCTGCTATTTGTTGATTACACCATATATATATATATATGCTTGCATTTTGCCATTAGGTAGACTCTCTCCATAATTGCGCTCTTGCTTTTGCTTTTTGCTCTTGCTTAGATGCTTTCATGATTCCATGCTTCTAATGCTCGCCATGTTCTCCTGCTATTCATGCTTTTTGTGCTTTTCCATGCTTTTCTTGCCTTTCACGCTTTTTAGGTTGGGGGGCCCTCGAAAACAGCCTCTCGTTAGGGTATCTCCCTGATGGGTTAAGGGTGCATACATCCTACACCCCAATCCCTGTACACGTGGGAGCCTTTGAGGCACTGGAACTCCTATTATTGCTTTTTTTTTTTTTTTTTTTTTTTTTTTTTGCCTTTTGGGTTTGTGGGCTCTTGGAAATAGTTTTCATTTAGGTATGCATCCTATAGGAGTGAGGCTATGCATTTCATCCCTAGACCATGCCTTGGAAAGAGCCGTTTAGGCACTGAGTTTGTTATTTTTGTTATTGTAGTTGCAAGAATAAGCTATGTTAGCAAATTACGTACAACATTAAACGAGGTCTATAATGATAAACAATTCGTTAACTAACAAAAGTCAAGAATAATATCAGTGATAATAGCGGTAACAAAAATATAATACATAGTAAACTATAGGGTACAATTAATAATTTAATAGTTAAAAGTGATAAATCAAGCAAAATACAGAATATATATGGGTATTTATATTAGTTGTAAGCATTGATTATTTTAAATTATCATTTACTTTTAAAATATGGATACATGTTATAATATGTGTATTATACAAATAAGATTAAGAAAATGAATATTTTATGTATTACTAATAAAAATACATAAATGACTTTTAAATGGTATAGTATGGATACAGGTTTAACATGTGTATTATATGTGGATTTTACTGACAAAGATATAAGTACATGCATTTCCCACTTATCATATAGTCATCTGTCAAGCACCCATATATGATACCAAAACCATTATGCTATCTTTCGTATCGGGTTTGAGATTTCAATTAGAAACTATAATGTTAAATTTCATAGTAGATGAAGCATTCATTTAGGTCTTGTCGTTTTCTCCTATAGTTAGGAGGAGGTTTCCATGTAAACTTTTAGTATGGTGATTTTCGTTATTTTCACTTATGTTCTATATGTATTAGAAATTCTAAATGTGAATCTAGTAAAAATTCTATATTGGAGTTGTAAGATAGAAAAGATTCATATATAAACTCAGTTGACAACTTCACATAAAGCCAATTTGTTTTAAGACAATATTGCATTTATGCTTATATGAACCTTATATATTCCAAGTTCATGAGGCAAGCCTAAGATTTAGCGAAATTTAACCATTTGTGATTTTCCCCAACACTTTTTAATCAAAGGCTAAGCTTTAATAAAATTAAGTTAACCATAGTTGAAATACGATACTGTTATTATAAGAAACAATTTTGTTCATACGATACTGTTATTATAAGAAATGATTTCGTTATTGGAACAATGAAGCATTCATTGGTCCCATTACATTCTGATAATAACAAAAATTATTGTTACCGTAACATTACCCATAACAAATTACAAAGAGGGTAACCCACTAAGGCCTTGCCTTAATGATTGGAGGCAAGTGAAGGGATAGAGTATTGCTCTAGGCCAAAAGGTCTGGAGTTCAATTCCCTCCTTGAACCTCTCCTTGATGAATCCTTGACTTAACTAGCTCCTATAGTATGTGGGTCGCCGCATAAATTAGGGTTTACCAAGTAACCAGGTTCCACGGTAGCCAAAAACAAAATGCAAAGAGGGTATCAATAGTATAAGAATGCAAGCTGGAGAAGCCTAGTCTTATTCAAATATATATATATATATATGAGTTTTCCTCCTAATTATTGGAAAAAATATATGAATAAAATTTAAATTAGATATGCATTCCAAATTGGCAGTCTTTCAAAAAAAAATTTAGTGAACTGCCCCATCCAAAAACATATTTAGCAATTTGGCACAGTTTCTCCTTATGTACGCCATTTGAAACGGCGTGGGAAAAGTGATGTATTTTAAAATGGCTAGTCTTTTTTTTAATCAAACTTTGTTAATATTTTAACATAAATACATTAGTGTAATATTTTAATTTAACTAGATATTGTCGGTGAAGAACACTAATTTGGTTAAATTCTGTAAGAAGACGGTGTTGACTACCGTTTTTTAACTGGTATGGAAAAAAATAGACGCGAACTTCCTCTACAATGCAATTTTTTGGTACATACGCAGTTCACATTCTCATCAGAACATCATGCTAAACCTAGTCGTAGATAAACGTCACATTTTGTACCGTAATTCATATTACTTATTTTTATATATTTTTGACATTATAATATATATGATTTGTGTCTAACATTGCACAAATGTGTAGTTGTCCAAAGCAAGGAAAATAAAACTAAATTGGAAAAATATAAATAATTAATTCAAATGAAATATTAAACAATTTTTGTTGATGTGCCAGAGAAACCGTGGGAATACAGTACTGTGAAATATAAATAATTAATACAAATAAAAAATAAATTATTAAATTAAAATACTAAACAAATGAAACCTTTCCCACGCCATTTCAAATGTCATGACCCTCAAAATAATATCGGCAAAGTGTCTAACCGAGATTGCAGGTACGACATCTAATTAACCTAGCAACAGACAAAATAACTTGATCATAATAGTAAATATTAATAATTAATACAATAAAATATAAATTATTAAATTAAAATACTAAACAAATGTATTTATATTAAAATATTAAACAAATTTTGATAAAAAGAAATACTAAAGAATACATTTGAAATGTATATTTCGTTTTCCGAGCCATTTTAAATGGCGTGGGAAATACATCACTTTTTCCACGCTGTTTTGAATGACGTATATAAAAAATTATGTCAAATTGTTAAATTTTTTTTTCGAACATACGAGTTCCCATTTTGCTAAATCAGTCAAGAAATCACCTCCCATTTATGACCCAGAAAGGGGTTAGGAGAGACACACACTGCCCCCTTCTGCTCTGGCGTGCTACTGCTGCTGGCTGGCTTAGGGTTTTTGATCCTCTCTTTTGTACTTAATTAATTATAAACTCAATAAATATCTAAATTCAGTTTTTACATTTTTTTAAATAAAAAGCGACATAACCAATGCTCAAAGGGCTCCTGCCTAGGCAGGGTCTGGGGGCAGACGTACGCAACCTTCCCCCTACAGGGTATTACCTCTGAAAAGAAGCAGTTTTCGAGTGCCCCCAACCTAAGGGTGAGGACTTCCCATGACGTCATCCATCTTGGTACTACTCTCGCCCGAACATACTTAACTTTAGAGTTTTAATGGGATCAGGTGACGGCGTGTTGGCATCCTTTTGGGTTGTTTTAAGGTTTTTTAAATGAAAATAATTATTTCAATTCCAAATACTCATTTTTGTAGATATGCAAGTTTATTTTTTTAATTTATATGAAGTTTGTTTTTTATTAGAGGAAATTGGTAAAAGTGTAGAGGATACCCTCCAATAAATACAAGAGCTAAAAGTAACCATAAAAGAAAAGAAAATGATAGATTCAAAACCCTAAGGAGAAAGCCCGACTCAAGTCGCCGATCTTTATCGATGGTTTGCAATTGATGCCGATGCTTAGAAAAGAAATTGTGGAAAATGTGGAGTGGTCATTCTAGATCTTTAAATAACAAAATCATACAAAACAATAATACCATGGTGATTAGATGGTGCAAAAAGAATTCTGAAAATGGGTTTTGTATGCAAGGCCGGACATAACTACAAGGAATCCAAGCAATCATTTGGAGCCCCCAAATTTTAGAGGTTTTGATTTTTGAAATAAAATTGTAAATATTAACAGATTTTAAGAAAATTGCTATAATTATATATGAAAGACCCCATTTAATAATTATGTATTATAACAACCATGTAGAGTCAAAAATAACTACATCGCTTGGATTTTTAAATGTGGTCGGCATTATTTGGGATATGGAATGGTATAACCGATATCCATAAAGCCTCTGATGAAGTCGCCGCAGTTTGTGGGGATTTGAGCTGTAAACTAGGAGATGGCTCAAAGCTGATATTCTGGAAGAATGTTTGGGTCGAAAATCAATGTCTTAAGTTGAGTTTCCCTAATCTGTTCAGAGTGACATTACAAAAAAACCATCGGGTGTGTCAAATGGGTGTATGGGATGGTGATAAGTGGAAGCTTATATATTCAATTGTCCCAGTTAGACATGGTCAAGATGTTGCAATCTGGAGGTATGACACTTCAGGAAAGTTTACAATTCGATCTTTAGTAAATAGAGTACATGAAGCTTCACACAATGCATGTTCCGTTGACCACTTGGTACGTGGGGCTTGGAAGGGTCTAGCACCTCCGAAAGTGGAAATTCTTGTGTGGATGACTCTGCTTGGCAAGATGAATACAAAGGAGAGTCTTTGGAATCTTGGCATTATTAATGACAATGAGAAATGGTGCCCTTTATGTAAGTCTTCTATTGAAAATGTAAATCATCTTTTCCTTGGTTGCTAGAGGGTATGGAGGCTTTGGGGTGCATGTTTTGATTGCTGGGGCTTCTCTTTTGTTGTTCCAAGTTCAATTCGTGACCTATTTGATGAATGAGTCTCATCTCGGGTATGTGATAAATTTATTAAGAAATCTTGGTTAACCTTGTTCTTTGTCATTATTTGGGAAATTTGGAGCTCCAGAAACAAGATTGTTTTTGAAAATGGGAATTGGGATCATAGAGAAGTGTTTTGGAGCTTTAAAATGAGATTAGGCTTCTGGATTAAGGGTTAGTGTGTAGAATTTCCATACTCGCCAAATGAGATTGCCAGGAATGTGGATTTTATCAGATATTGGAAAGGCTCAGCTACTATGTGAATACCTACCGAGACTGCTTACACTTCTCTGTATCGGGTACTGCTTGCTGCAGCATAGCTGGCTCGGCTGGTATTTACGCTGAAGATTTGGAGGATGTTAGGTCAAATCGCTGATTTAGATGTGTGTGGGTCGAATACTACTGTATTTTAGCTTAAATTGAACTTGTAAGGTCTACTGCATGATGAGGTGGTTCTATGAGATTTTTGTTGTTTGGTTTTGATGGGCCCCTGTTTGCCCCTTTCTTATTTTTTCTTACTTTCCTCCTTTTCGCTCTGTTTCGGGCCCTACTATCCTTAGGTGCACCCTGTTTTGTATTGTGAGCTGCTGCTCTTTATTTATCGAAAAAAAAACAACCATGTAGTGTTTTACAAAAACTAATGTTGTCACACAACTTGTAGCCAATCAACCTTAAAACCAACAACAATAGTACCTTAGCATTGTATTATGCCAAATAAACAAGTCATTGGCTCTCAGCTTACATTGGTACATGTAAAAAAATGATTTTGATTAGTGAGTATATGCAATTGACTGAAGATTAGTTAAGAGTATACAAGCAGATATTGAATTTCAAAAAACCATTAGATGCATTAGAAAGTTTTACTTTTTAGGGTTGGGTGGTCCTTCGGATACATCTTTCCCTTCAGGGTAGCACCCTGTAGGGTAAGACTGCATACATTTCGAGAGCCTCTCCGGTCCTAAGTTGTTGTTGTTATATTAATATACAAACTTTACGAACTTAACCCATAATCAGATAAAACCAGCCCCTAAACAAAGAACCCTGCAAAACAGCTATCATTAACCCAAAAAAAGGCACCAAAATGGGGCAAAAAAAACAAAGTCCCTAGCTAGGGTTTCCTCCTAAGACAATTAACACCCATAAAACTAACACTAATTAATAATAAGAAAGCTTGAGGGACAAATCAAGAGAAGGAGGAGATGCATCAGCACTAGTAATAATTGAAGCTGAAGAACTCGATCTGCTGTTGCTGCTGTTGGTGTTGTCATGGTAATGGCGTTCATTTTCATTCATGTAATTGTTTCCTTTTTTTACTGCTCCTGTTGGGAAAAACCCGTACTCTTTCACCACAGTCTGATGTGCTCTGTTACTATTATCGTTATTGTTATTTTCTCCCTTTCTGTGTACTGCCACCACTTCCACTGGCCCCTACACTCACATGTGTCAACTATTAGTTTTCTTTAAAGACTTCTATGTAAATCTAGTAAGAAATTACATATTGGAGTTGTGAAGATGATCCTAGTGGAAGCTGATACCAATTGCTTTTAGAATGCAATTCCACTTGCGCTTATATGTGTGTCTTACATATTCCAATGTTATTAGTCGGACTTAAGGTAGGGTAAAATTTTATAGTTTCTACTTTTTTGCAATATTAATGAAACAATACGAAATTGCAAGACCCAGATTAAACTTGAAGTAGAAAAAAATTTCGTATTCTATGCATTAGGGAGAATTGAACCGTAACCCTTTTTTCAGATAGATAGCGAAAAGACGCAATACAAGACGCAGATTGACAAATGCCAAATATCATCCCACAAAACATGTCAAGAACTTCATGTGTCAGTCTAATAAAAATCTCACATATTATATATGGATCTTATATACTCCTGTTTCACGGGTCAGTGAAATTTAACAAAACAAAAGGTAATTTATTGCATTGAATGAGCTAAACACATATATAGCTGAAAACAGGAACCCAATAATATGAGCTAATGATATGATTAAAACATTAAATGGGCTAATTGAATTCTTTATTGTGTAATTTGTTAAGGACTCCACATATACGTGTCTAATTTGGTACCGTTATAAAAGAGAAGAGATTAATAAATAGGCCCAGTGAGCAACTTCACCTATTGCTAAGTGATTTTAAATCAGAACTCTACTTTATATTTAGACTTTATATGTACCGACTACGTGAATCTGTGAAATTTAAAATAATTAAATACCTGATGGGCACTATAACTAGGAAATCCGCAAAGCATAGGAGAGTCGTTACAGGCAGCAGGGAAGGAATTCATAAACCCCATTTCATCTTCTCCATTCACTCTCTTCTTCTGCAAATATACACCCAGAAAACCAGAAAAAAAAAAAAATTTATTGTTAGAAGGAAAATTTTCATCTTATACATGGATTAAACGAAACAAAGTGAAACACAAAGTTCAAAAAGGTTTTCAAATGGGAGGTAATGTTTTTCTTTTAAGATAATTGACGAGCGTGTCTCGTCATACACAAAAGGGCATACCCGCAAGAGCAAGGTTCAAAGACAACACAGAGGGCAAATTATACACAATAAATATGGGCAATCTTATGTGTAGATTTAAAATTTTAATTTCTAGAGTAATAGTGTTGTTGTACTGTAATTTAAAAATATTTCTTCGACAATAATAAATTTTCTCGTGAAAATAATGATACCCTAAAATATTAGATTATAAATGTTACATTTATTACTTATCTAGGTAATTGAGCTTAGCTATATTATTATTTAGGTATTTTAATACTTTAATTTATGTATAATGAAATGTCTTATGGTTTAAAAATTGAATTACTTGAGTACATCTAGATGTTTAAGAAATTTTGATTCCGCACATAAATCTCACAAAATGTTCGAATTCTCTCTCGGAAACCAGCATATTTTCATCCGGAAATGCCAATGAGGAACAGAATTCTCACAATATATAAAAACCTTTTACTCTAGCCAAGTTACTTGTTAGAATTTAACAAAATTTCTATCTAAAATTTGCTGGATTCCTGTAAAGATTCACATGATTAAATATAAAGTTTTAAAATCTCAAAATATTTCATTATATATTAGAAAATCATAGTACTTAAATAATAAAACCTCAAAACCGATAATCTAAGTAATAGATAGATCCCTACTATTTAATTATATTCCATGATTTAAAACATAATTAATCATAAGCACCAACTTTTTATACATAAAATCTCCAAAAGCCAATAAAACACTAGTTAAACTATTAGAGTATAAAACCAATCTTGCACCTTCGATCATCGGCTTAAGTTTTTCGATGAATCGGTTCCTTACATAAACATTAAAATACCTTAGGAAACGAGAAAGCTGCAGGAGAACCCAGAAAAGGAGGAGGAAGAGAATGAGGGGCCTCCGTTTTTGGCATTGAAGGAAGCTCTGCTGCTCTCACCTGACCTGCCGGGTAACCCGTATACACATACGGGCAAGGGCTCGGGCTCGGGTTCATCAAACTCAGGTCCGAATTCAGGCATTTCCAGCGCTCTTGTAGCCGCAGCCGCTCCAGCTGGGCCACACCCATGCCCCGCTGCGGGGGCTTCTTCGGGTGGTTCTTTCTAATGGGTCGGGGTTTTATTGGGTTTGGGTGGATGGGTGGGTCCGGGGTGGTCCGGTGGGGCTTATGGGTCATGGGTTCGGGGACGGGGAACACTGGAGTTGCCATTTTAGAAAGAGAAATTGGAGGTTTGGAAGAAAGGGTATGAAAGGGGGATGGTGTTATATAAGAAGTAATAGTGTGGAGAAGTGGGAGTGTGGGAGTGTGTAATGATTTTTTTTTAATAATTAGCGAGAAGAAAAAGTTGAGATATAAAAGTTGGCATTTTTCGAGAAAAATTCGAAAGGCATATGCAAAATATAAAAAAGAAAAATTAATAAATACCCATAATAACAAGACTGAATATACTATCGAAATAGCCATTTTTAGCACCCAATAAGAGTGTGAAATGCGTTTAGGATGATGTACTATTTTGTGTCTTAATCTCTCTTTTATAAAAAGTAATATTTTCAGTGTCTTAAGAGCTCCTGCCTAAGTAGGGTCTAGGGAATGGATATACGTAGCATTCCCCTCTTCAGATAGGGGTGAGCATGGGTCGGGTACCCTATCCGAAAAGCATATCGATTCGGGTATCCAAAACACTAAAAGCGTCAAAGTCATTGCCCATAATGTGATCTAAAAAGTCGGATTCCCATATCAATCAGGTACCCCAAAGGATCAGGTCGGATCACATCGGGTCTAGTATCCGCCCTTTTAATTAAAATTTCTTATAAACTATTTTATGAAAGACACAAACAACTATCTATATTAACTCGTTTGGGAATATACTATAAAATTATTTTAACAACATTCCATTTGATCTTCGTAATTTAAAATTAAAAAAAATCATACACATAATTGTTATACTTTAATGGGAACAAATTATAAATAATCTTAAATGACCATGACATATTAATCAAAGCTTCATAAATATGTGAAAGTTCAGGGATTATATACAAAGAAATAGAGCATAACTAAAACAAAGTATTGATATTCTACTAATTTACTAGTACTGATTCATTAGTCTTTATTTTTTGTACTGAAACTTTAAAAATCTTTAATATAAAAATAGGGTAAACTTTATTGAAAAAAGAAAAGGAAAAAATACATAACTTGAAAAATGTTTGTTGGGATTTAAAATTAAACATGCAACCTTAATGTTTAGTGAAGATAATATGATTAATATTCTAAATAAATTAAAATTTTTTATTTAGAATAATATATACAAACTTCATATCGGGTCGGATCGGGTACCCGGAAGTTTTTTAAAATGATACTTGTAACCAAACCGGTATCCATAGTTCAGCGGGTCGGGTATACCCTAACTGGATATTTTCGAGTCGGTTACCCTAATTTTTCAGATCGGTTTCGGTTCGGTTTTCGGGTTCTCAGGTACTTTTGCTCACCCCTATCTTCAGGGTCCGAAAACCCCAACCTAAGGGGTGGACTCCCCAGGAGGTCACCCATCTTGGTACTACTTTCGCCAAACATGCTTAAATTTAAAGTTCTAATGGAATCTGGTACTTACATGTTGGTACCCTCCTAGGTTTAATCTCTCTTTTATGTATATGGTAAATAGGATTTTTTTTTCCCCCATAATAATATCTGGTTAATGTTTGATTTTGAATTTTTAGGTCGTTTGTCCAATAATGTAATAGATGTTTATTAAATTGTTGAAAGTAATATTAGACCAATCACATATTTTGAAGTTTGTGATTTTTTTATTATTATATAAGTTAATTATTAGTTAAGTATGTCTAACTTTAGCATGACTCAAATGACAATGTGAGAGATGAAAGGGGATCTAGACTAGTAACTCTAATAAGAAGAGCGAAAACAATTTTGATATCTATACTCGTGATTTAAATTAAATACTGCATATCCTTTTCTCTCATCTCCTACCCTTTCACTTGAGTCATGCCTTTCAATTCTGTACATAAATGCCTATATCAGTGCAAAATTATTATTGTCGGAGTAAGACCTTTTAGTGTAATTTTGTGGCTCTCATTGTTTCTAAGTGAAATTATTATTCTGAAAATAATAATTTTTATTTGGATAATAACAACTCTCACGTGTAACTACCATTATTACTAGGTGAATAAAATCAAATTTGAATTTATTAACAAGGACTCAATTGAAAGATTATTATATGTGCATGTTATCCAAATCCACTTGGATATTACTATATTTAATATTAGTTGTCTTATGTATTTAATCCTTATTTCTTTATTAATCATACACAATATATTAATTAATGACCAATCAAAATCCATTTACCTGAAGCACAAATGTATGCTTGATACCAAGGGTTAAAGATTTTCAAAATCTAACTACAACGGATAAATATTTTCCCTTCAAAATATTTCTCCTTACAAATATCTAATTACAAATATTCTTTCATTTTTCAAAATTTCTTTTGTCGGAATTCGGATAATAAATTTGTATAAAATTTGTGTTTGGTCCATTTGGAATCAGTATATGATCAATAATTAAGTTAAAAACCAAAAGGATTTTTTGCTCTGTAGAGAAAAATGTCATCCCTTTTTTTTTCTAACAGAGGTTATCTTCTACATTGCAAATGAAAATATTTTCTCTTTATCGTAGTACATATAAAAAACGATATGAATAAAACAAAAGAGCTCTTTCGGTAAATCAAACAAGACCTTTGGGTCGCCTTTGTTTTTTGTTCGATTAGCTTCTGGTCTCTGGAGGTGGGGTGTTGATTCTGGTTTTCATTCAGTTGGGTGCAAAAGCGGGTGGGGTTCGTTTTTCCAGGTCTTTTGTTTTGTGAGGAGGCCTCCCTTTTTGCGCTCTTTGTTTTATTTTAGTTTTGTAGCTTTGTTTCGGGGCCTTTTGGGTCGCCGGTTTGTTTTGAGCTTTGCTCTTTAATTATCAGGAAAAAAAAAAGACCTGTAAATTACTAGATTCCAAAAACACTAGAGTAATTCAAATTGTATTATGTCATAGTTTGTTTTTCCTATTGCATATCATTTTGATTTTCTAAAGCTATCTATGTATGTCCTAAATTTTTATATACTAAGAAAGAACGATGAAAAAATACTATGTGTATTAATAACGAAAATTACAGTTTCAAATATGATAATGTATACGTAATGACACCGAAGAGGGCACCAACACGCCGTCACCGAATCCCATTAGAACTCCGAAGTTAAGCGTGCTTGGACGAGAGTAGTACCAGAATGGGTGACCTCCTGGGAAGTTTCACCCTCAGGTTGGGGGCATTGGGAAACAGCCTCTCTTCAGGTTAACACCCTGAAGGGGGAAGGCTGCGTACATCCGCCCCCCCGGACCCTGCGTAGGCGGGAGCCCTTGAGGCATTGGGTATGTTCCGTATTTATTTTTATACGTAATGACCATATAATATACTTAACTTGTACATATAGTATAATGGTCATATATTTTCATTGTTACCTAATCTAGTAGTATGAACCATAAAGTAGGTACATTCATTGTATAATTAAAATTATCAAAAAAGATTCATTTTATAATTGAAGTCTAATACTTAGTCTACAAGCATTTTATAATTTTTATATGAACCGACATTTCATAACAAGAAAATTATCTTGCCTTTTTTTTTTTTGATAAGTAGTAAGATAACTTGCAATATAAAAACTGACAATTCACAGCAAGAGATCTGAGAGACACAATGTGGAAAATAATCTTGCATTGCAATCCACAAATAAAACACGTAGTTCATTGATTGTAATCCCTTTATGTTTTAATTAATATAGTAACTAATTAGGGAGTACTAATTCACTTTCCCATATGATGTAAGACTTGAAATGAGCCTAAAATTTATGTATTCTTATCACGTACACGAAATTGAACATGTTGAAATCGAAAAACTTAAAATTTTGTTGAAATTTGAAACAGAAAATACTAAAATTTGTATTTGAGAAATAATAGAACGATGCAAATTACAATCAGCTGTAAGAACTATTCATACCGAAGAGGGTACCAACAAGCATCACCGGATCCCGTTAGAACTTCAAAGTTAAGCGTGCATAGGCGAGAGCAGTGCCAGGATGGGTGACCTCCTAGGAAGTCCTCCGCTCAGGTTGGGGGCACTCAGAAACACCCTCTCTTCAGGGGTAATACCCTGAAGGAGGAAGGCTGCGTACATCTACTCCCTCCCCCCCGACCCTGCTTAGGCGGGAGCCCTTGGGGCACTGGGTATGATTTGTTACTTGTAAGAACTATTCATATGAAAATTAGCAAAACTCTAAATTGCAAAATTATAAAATGCCATCACACTCTCCAAAACATAAAAGCAGTCCAAAAATATGTTACGATAAACTAAATATTACATACCAAAGGAGGTTTCATCCCAAAACCAATTGGCAATGGTGGAGTAGTTCTTTAGGTATGTAAAATGGTACTTCTTCTTCTAACCTACCAATGTGGAATAGCATTTTTCTGCTATTTTTTTTGGCTTGTATCAAAAACCACCATGCTTCGCAACCATTGTCCTCGACGGCTTTACTCTAGGTAGCTTTCACTCTGAGTAGATAGCCCTTTTCTCTCGTGGATGACTTCACTCTGCTCTAGGTAGCCTTTTTCTCTCGTGGACGGCTTCACTCTAGGTAGCTTCACTCTGAGTAGGTAGCTCTTTTTCTCGTGGACGGCTCCACTCTACTCTAGGTAGCCCTATCCTATGTAGCCTTTTTCAAAATTTGGGCCCGTTATCATCCTCGACGGCTTCACTCTAGGTAGCTTTCACTCTGAGTAGGTAGCCCTTTTCTCTCGTGGACGGCTTCACTCTGCTCTAGGTAGCTCTTTTCTCTCGTGGACAGCTTCACTCTAGGTAGCTTCACTCTGAGTAGGCAGCCCTTTTCTCTCATGAAAGGCTCCACTCTACTCTAAGCAGCTCTCTCCTAGGTAGCCTTTTTCGAAACTTGGGCCTATTACGTGTGGCTTGTCAAGCACGGCTCATCCCATACCAAACTGAGCACGGCTCCAGAGCTCCTTAGAATCGATCCGAGAATCAACGGCTCTGATACAATTGTTACATACCAAAGGAGGTTCCATCCAAAAACCAATTAGCAATGGATGGAGTAGCTTCTTAGGTATATAAAGTGGTACTTTCTCTTTTAACCCACCAATATGGGATTGCATTTTTCTACCATTCTTTTTGGCTTGTGTCACTAAATCAACTCAATATGTAACTGGCCCTAAAACTCTTTACAAAATCAAAGTTGCTTTAAGTCGAAACTACATAATAGGGTTTTCAGTACACTCGTTTGGGTTTGAGGAGTAATAATAGTGTTTCTGGTACACTCATTTTGGTTTGTAGAAGTACAATTACTCTAAAAGCTTTTCGACTACTCGTTTTACATCAATATGTTTTAATATTATTTTATAAAAATTCATGACTTTTAGTAACCAACCCATATTACATGTGTATCAAATCATGCACACAAAAATTAATATTAAATTAATTACTTCACAAAAATGTTATCTAATTTAAATTTTCAATTATTTTGCGTACTTTATAATAAGATAGGAAGTCATTAAATTACAGAAAAAAAATTTACTTTTCTTAGTATAAATATACAATTTATCATTTACCAAATAAAATCACACTTGTGGTTATTGTTAAGAAAAATATCCACCATGAAGGGAAAAAAATGGGTATGTTTAGCATTAACCAAAATAGTTAATGCTAAAGCAACTTTGTCAAAAATTGTATCACGAGTCTTGCCCTCGCTAATTATCAAAAAAAAAAACTTTGTCAAAAATTGTGATTATTATGCACTGTAAGTCACATCATTACCTTAAAAATAGTAATTTTTTATATGACAGTAATAATACTGGAAAAAAAGGGATAGAAATGTAAAAGCGCAAGCTGGTCAATTTCAGAGTAACTTTGTCAAAATTTATGATTATTACTTAGTATAAGTCATATCGTTACTATAAAAATAAAATTTTTTTACCATGATAATAAAAACGAGAAAAAGGGACAAAAATGTAAAAGAGCAGGTGGTCCCAGGAGAGCAGCAGGGGGGTGGTCGGGACCAAATGAAGCTTCCTGCTCCGCCGCCGTACCCTATCCCCTGCTCCCTTCTCTCTCCTCATATTTGCTATCTACTTTATATTCTAGTTTTCCCTACGTTCTTTAAATAATAAAAATGACTTTAATCTTTTAGATTTAATTTTTTGATACTCTGTCGTAATAATAAAAAAAAGTCCATCTCTTGTGTGAGTAATGATGTTATAAAAGCTGACGTGGAAACTAATTCTTAGTATATGCTGCGGTATTTTGACTAACCATATTAACGATGAACTTGCAATATAAAAGCCGGTGGACCCAAAAGATACCTAGGGCTTGTTTGACGCCCTGTTAGTAAGATCCGCGTACAATACATATTTGGGGCATGTATTCGTACTTTCCCGTTTAAAAAGAGCGTTTAAGTATCATCGCAAATAATATGGTATAATACGTTGTTTTCTTGATCTTATCTATGTTCTATACGTATTATAACATATGTCTATATTTTTCTCTTTTAGAAAATAAATAATAATTGAAAATAACCAGTACTTATAACTAAGTTAAATATTTGTATTCTATATTTTGCTAAATTTTTTCATGTTAACTCTTAAATTATTGATTGTACCCTATCAATTACTGTAATGTTTTGGTTAGCGCTATGCTAACTAACATTATTATATCCATCACGTTTAATTCGTCAATCAACTTTTGTCCAAAGTGTTTGTGTATACACATACGTATTAGATCCCGCTTAAATTCCATTCATATTTTGCTAACACAGGTTTGTTTGAGGTGGTTTCTTGTTTACAGTATTTGATTTTTTACAGAATTGAAATCTGGTTTTCAAAATGACTTTTTCTTGTTTTTGATTTTTTTTTTCATTTTCAGTAACATTAGAAAAAGACTGGAAAAATATAAGCAAAAAGGATTTCTAAAACCTAATTTTCAGTTTCAAAAAACTATAAACTACGGAAAAAACAATATCAACCAAAAAATTAAACTAAAACTATGTTCAAACTCAAATTCACGAACGCTAATAGGACTCTCGTTCAAAAGCAGAGATGCGCAGTTCAGTTCAACTCGTTTACACACTCGCAAAGCTAATTAATCCAAAATTTTTATAAAAGAAGCCTACTTTGGGTCGAGATGCTTAGTTGCAGTCTGATATTTTTAGATTGATGTGGCTGTAATCGCTCGAGTCCCCTTCATATGGGAAGTCGCCTCTTGTATTCCGAGCTTCGCTCGTTATTTATCGGAAAAAAAAGGTTGATGTTCTATTGATGGGGATTAACGCACTGGCATGTGTTGAAGTTTGAGATTTGGTAATTGTTAGTACTAATCATCATAACCTGAATATATACCCCTTAGACCATCAACATCAACTTTTACTTGGACTCTGACTCTTAATCATACAATAACAACAAAAGTTTAAACTGATTTTTTAACGCGGTGACTTTCTAAGAAATTATCCATCTTAATATTACTTTTGCTCAAGTACGCTTAACTTCAGAGTCCTAATGAGATCCGGTTCACTACTAAAAAACGCGCACCTAGCGACAAATATTTGCTATGGCAAAAATCCGCAGCAAATTTGAAACAAATATGGATTTGCCGCGGGGTATTTTGCAATAACCCAGTGTTGGTATGATCGCGGTCCAAAAGTTTAAACTGATGACTGAAGGTCTGGACCCCTTGACATGAATGCTTGTCGAGTTTAAAGCGTGAATATTACACATGTCGGTTTCATGTCTTGTGTTGAAATTATATTAATATTAAAGGTCAGGGCTATTGGGATTCAAGCCTATGACCAATTAGCCAACAAGAATCTGATACAATTTCAAAGAATTAATTGACTAAAAACGTGAAGTTGAAAGGTAAAAATTCAGAGATAGTATACTCTATATATGCCGAGAGCCCCTGTTATTTGTTAGTCATATCTAAAATCAAAGTTTGCCTTAATTTGGTTACAATGTCATAAGTGAGATAGTGTGTAGAAATGAGGGTCGTCGAGAGCATAAACAAAATCTCATTTAGTTAGGATGTAACAAGTATGCGGAGAAACAATTTAAAGTTCGAATTAAGCATGCCAAATTCAAAGAATAATTTGGAATCTATCGAAAGAGAGAGAAAACTAAAGTTTGTGCATCCAGAATTTGATGAATGAGCCATGCAATAATTTTAACGAGTATTTATTGGCAAACTAAAAATTCTAAAATGTAAAATTACAAAAAAAAAAAAAAAACTCAAAAACACGAAAAAAGTGCCCCAAAAACATGTCTAAAGTCCGAATTTTAGAAAAAATAGGCAGGACTAGGGGCAAAGCCCCGCAGTTGCATAGTTTAGTCCGATAGCTTCGATTTGACGGGTTACGGGCTCCATAACTCATTACGGATCAAAAATTATGGCAGTTTAAAGTTGACTGCGCAAATTAGTACTCCTATCTAACAAGTTTGGGTTTCTAACAGTCCAACTACGCCAGAAACTCTTCGACTACTCGTTTTGCGTTAATAAAACAATCATTTAGATCAAAGAAGACTAGTAATTCTATAAATATGAACAATAAAGAAAAGATGGATGAACATCGATCTCAAAGCTTAATTAAAAAATAGATAGAATTTTAATCAGTAAGTCAAACCAAAAAGCTCACAAGTAAAGTGATAATACCTAGCTATTTTTTTCCAATAGATAGCAAAAAATCGCAATACGAAACCCGACATGCCTAGCTATGATAATGATTATAGGAAATAGCAAAAGAAAATATAGCTTAGTTTGTTTATGAAAGTTTCAAAAAACTTCAGCTGACCATCCCATATGCTGCTGTATATCACCCACTACATATGTACATAAACCCTAAAAACTACATATTATAATCTTTATGGAATTAAACTTCCATCACTTTTTTCTTTTCAACTCTTATATTCTTGAACATCATTTTTATTTCTTCCGAGGATCTTATCCTCGTATCTATCAAAAAAAAAAAAACTTACGTTCCCCTTTTTTCTTTTCAGCTGTTGTATTTTCTAAAAACGCAGTTGTTTCTTTTGAGGATCTTATCCTCATATCAATCCAAAAAACAAAATTCTCCTGTTCATTAAGTTGTAATATAAAAATAATACAAGGAGTTGTTAAGAAAATGAAATAAAATAACAGCGAAAAATTCAAAAGAAAAAAGAAAACAAGACGTCTTTTTTTTTCAATAAGAAAAAAGAAATAAAAGAACAAGACGTCTTGTTTTAGTTTACAGAGCTACAGAAAATTTTTATTATCTTTAGAGAAGAGTATAAGATAATTTCTTTTCTTCTCTCGCATTACACCTTGCATGCAAAACCTATGAGAGAATATACGTAGCCACAAAAATACTATTGCGCCTGAAAACACTTAGCCGGGCTCAATCCCAGATCAAATCCAAAAAATTCGGATATAGAAGTTAATTACTTAATAAAATTGGGCTACACACAAAAAAACTAAATATGGATATGAAAGCAACACTAATATATTAGTTCAGTTCAGTTCAGAGTCACATGATGAGACAAGTTGGGATGTGAGCAAAAAGAGTATAGTATATGGATCAAACATATAATATTTATGATCCAAATCTAATTGAAAAACGAAACATAGAACAAATATGACGTACCAAAAATGCACGGGACAATGCTATTCTTGTGCACTTCCCACACACACAGACAATGCATCTTGGTCATCGATCAAGTCTCCATTAAATCTCACGATTTCTCAACCTAAATAGCATGACTAACCCAACCCCACATTTCTATCACACATTTCCTTTCTTCTTATCCCATGCCTATAAGATTTGTAAGCGAATGAGATCGGTATATAAGTTTATTAGGCTTCATATATTAGTCAATTGGTCTGAGGGTGGATTCTCTTTTGTACTTATATGTGAACCTCATATGTGTTAAGTCAATGATTGTAAGATTCAGTAAATTTCGCCTAATACATATATCATAAAATTATTAGTTTATTTTTTTCTTTTCCGATAAATAGCACCGAGAGGCATGACAAAACAAAATTATTAGTTTATACAAAGCGATCTTAATCTAAAACAAACAAAAAGAAGACTAAGAAATGTTTCTAAGGAAGTTATAATTCAAAAGATGGAAAAAAGAGTCCACCTTACAGAGCATGTTTAGTGTTATTTTTTATTTGTAATTTTTGATTTTTGAGAACCTAAAAATTATATTTTCAAAATGACTTTTTAAATTACTAATTTTATTTACACTTAAAATAGAAAATAGAAAATTATAAACTAAAAATAATAACTTATTTTTAAAATATAGATTTAATTTTTAAGAGATCAAAAGGATATATGGTAAATTATATATTAGTATCATGAGATTTAGTGTACTAATTTTTTAATTTACAGATTTTCTGAACTAATTTTTTAGTCCAAAAACTGACATATATTTAATATAATGGTCTAAACAATAGAGTGAAAAATTAAAGTGGGATTTATTTTGCACCTTTACATACCACTATTTATACTATTTTATTCAGTATAAGTAACTTTTTGAACTAAAAAATTAGTTTACAAATTTATGGAGCTAAAGTTAATATACAAAAGTTCAGAGTACTAATGTAAAATTTATTCAAAAATATAAATAAGAACGATAACTAACCACCTTTAACTATGCAAAAACAAGATGAAATAATTATACTATGTCCACCCTAGCTAGAGTAAAAGAGCTGATAAAAGAAATGGTATTGTCATGGTAAAATTGTTATTGTCATAGTAAGATTGTAGTTTTCAATTTAATTTTACATCTTTTATTATTTGTAAGTCACATTATTATTTTAACAATAATAATTTTTACTTGACAATAACTTCTAAAAAAAAATAAAAAAAAAATCTCTATGCCTATCTAAATGGTCCCCTGCGAGCTATCACCGGGCACACACCTAGTACTTGGAATTTTTTTTTTTTTTTCAAATCTCGTATTTAAAAATGTTTTGTATAACGAAAACTTCTCTACAGGATTATATTCTATACATCTTAGCCTCCTCAAATTCAGCCTTGACGGGAGCTCTTTGAGGCACTTGGTTTGTTATTGTTGTTGCATATTACTTAATAAAAATAATTATCGGAAAAACACACTCTCTACAGATTTATAACTTGTAGTAATAAAGTTGCGTATATCTCATCCTTCCTGGATCATGTCTTGGTGGGAACTCTTTAAGACGTTGGATTTTTCGTTGTATTTGTTGTATATTAATTAATAAAAATACTTATTTAATATTAAATATATTTTGATAAAAAAATAAATATACAATTAATTTATTTTAAAATGGGATATATGAAACATGTTTAATTTTAATATTTTCTAACAAACTGTATCAAATTTTTAAAAAAAGATACTTAATTAATAAAATTTTAAAATTTTAAGATACCTAAATAATAAAATATTTAAAACTTAAAATATTTTATTATATATATTAAAATAATAAATACTAAAATCTTAATGTAAAAAAGTGAAAATTTTCTTTTGTCTTTTTGGGTAAAGGAGAGAGAGAGAGAGAGGGAGGAGACTGACACGTGTAGGGAGAAGAGGGGGTAGAGGAGCAGACGTGGTGGATACTGCAGATACTCCCTCTTCTTGTTTGGAATCATTGGCTCCGATCCCCATACTTTTTATTGTTACAAAAGTTTTCAAAGTTGTTATGGCATTAATAATTTTATTCTAATAATAATATTTTATTAGAGTATAAAATTATTTTTAAACCTTTATTTATTATCTTAAATTTTTGATAAAGTTATTTTTTTAACATGGTATCAGACTTTTGTTGACTAAGGATCACAAGTTCAAATTTTAACAGTCTCAACTTTTAATATTAAAAAAATAATTTAAACAAAAGGTATGAAGTGGACCTGTACACTATCCATACTTCAAGCCCAATTTACATACACATGAGAGGGGATGGTAGAGTATAAAATTATTTATGCACCTTCATCCATCAGTTTATACTTTTGAAAAAGTTGGTTCATTGACACATTATAAAAAAAAGCTTATATTTGAGTAAAAAATTATTCATGTACCTTCATCCATCAGCCCAATTTGTATTTTTTGTTTTAAATAGTCTTTTATACAATATTTTGATACAAAATTGGCTCTACATTCGTTAATTTTTATTTGTTGAACGTGTCAGCAAGCTCAACGGTAAAGACTCCAAGGGTGGTGCCCGAAACTTGTGATGAAATTATACCTTCATCAGAAGGTTCGGAATTGAAAGGGCTTACTCTCTGGCAACCAATCTAGTCCAAATGGCCTTCTTTCTTATGACGTACCAGAAAAAATTGATGCGCATTCATCTAATAATAAAATAAAATACAAAATACTATTTAAACAAAAAAAATAAGGGATCAATTTGAGCAAACTTGTAAGTTTTAGAAGTCAACAAAATAAATAACTCACAAACATAATAAAAATTATCAACATATTCCAAAATTATTAATTTAATATTATTTTTATCAATTAATTTGGAATTTTTATTACATTATCATATTCATGTAAGATATTTATCCATATTTGATAAATTTAGGAGAGGGGACCACTTTGCTTGTGTCTTGGGTCATGAGTTTGTTAACATTCTACAATGTCATTATATTGGAAATATAATTTAGCTATATTATATGATATAAGAAAATTGGTTATTTTATGAATCATCATATTAATATTAAAATTCATCGTCTCTTTTGGATATATAAATGATTCGTTAATAATCAAAGTATTGATTCTTACGGTTTTGAATTTTGTTTAGTATAAGTATGATATTTACACAAATTCAAGTTAATTCTGTAATAAATATTTGAATTATTTTAACTTCAGTAATCTCAGCTTGACTGAAAATATTTAGTCCAATAATATTTTGATAAATGAAGCTTTTATTGTTTTGGACTCCAAAAGTGCTAATTTAATTTTATTAATTTATCTGTTGGTTCACATCATCTTCCATTGAATAACATCATAAGACCAGCTTTTAGCATTAAGTAGGAAAGGAATATATTCATCTATATACTATATATATATATACACGTACATATATATACACACACACACACTTATCAGATACTAAAGCACCGAATTCTAGTAGAATTCTAAAATTAAGCATGCTTGAGCGAGAGTAGTACTAGGACGGATGACCTCCTGGGTAGTTCTTGTGCTGCCAACTCTATAAGATTAGGGGTCCTCGAAAACAGCCTCTCGGCAGGGTTACACCCTAAAGAGATAAGGCTATGTACATCCACCCCTCCCAGATCCCCGCTTATGCGGGAGCCCTTGAGATATTGGATTTGTTGTTGTTGTTGTTGTTGTATATATATATATATATGTACTTAAAAATAAATAATATATTAATAACTTTATGTCATATTACTCAAGAAACATATTTGTGGCCTGTAGGGGAGTAGTCAGAAGGAAAGGTATGGTAGGTGACAAATGCTTTCTATAGCACTTGAAAAAAAAAATAATAAACTTGCGATATTTGTAAATTGACGAACTAATCTGCAATAAAAAACCTACTCATATTATTACTTGAATTGAGTAATGTTTGAAAATTTATTAAACAAATAAAATTCAAGTCAACCACTTTTTAAAATTTACTCGTATAACACAAATATGAACACATTATAATATGGCCTCATATTTTGAGACCCTAATCCTAAAGCAAACTCCGTCTTGCTAAAGGTAACTGTTAGTTCTACGTTTATGTGACTCGTCTTTTATCACTTCTTATGCATATAATTAAATATTGTCAAGATAAAAATTGTTATTGCCATATCAACAATATGACTTTCAAACAATAGGAGCCACAAAGCTACCTTAAAAACTATAATCTTAATCTGACAATAATAATTTTACACTGATAATAATATTACCGTATATATACAACATTATTAATGTTTCCACTTTGGGTCCATTAAAACCTCCACAAGATGCTGATATGTAAAAGGAAAAATAAAAAAAAGATAGAATTGGCACTTCAATTGTCTTGACATCCCGAAATAGATAAGGATCTGAAGTGAGATATTGCTTTGATTTTCCAACTTTGCCCCTGTCCTTGTGCCCTTCATTAACTTTGTTTTTTCTTTCTAATTATAGACGTAACTCTTAGTACAAAACGAGTAGTGCTACACGCCATGAAAAAATGGGGGACAAAAGCTCACGAGTGGACATCATCCAAAAAAATATTTAAATATTTTATTTACCCTAATAGATCACTAAGGAAATGGTAGCTTAGATGGGGGATGGGCGAGCCCAACACGCACGAGGCCTGGGATTGAATCCCTTCTCGTGGATTTTTCGTGCTCATTTTTTCGTGTTTTTTAGCTTTTTCTGTATAAAACTAGGGGTGAGTATGGGTTGGATACTATATCTGAAATGTATTTCGGCTCGGGTATCTGAAACATTAGAATCACTAAAATCATTACCCATAATACGAACTAAAAATTCGGGTACCCTAAAAAATCGGGTCGGATCACATAGGTTTGGGAACCTGCCCATTTAATTAAAATTTTTTATAAAATTAATTTTATAAAAGACATAAACAGCTATCTACTAGTATACCATTAAGTTGTTTCTGAGTATATTACTATATAATTATTATAAGACAATTCTACTTGACCTTCATAATTTAAAATTAAAAAAATTATGCATACTTATTCTACTAATCTACTGTTACTGATTTATTCAACAATTAAGAGAAAAGTTTTTTTTTTTTTTTGCGGTATATAGTTCACAAACTAAATTTTTTTAGACAAAAGTAGGATAAGCTTTTTTTGAAAGAATAAAGAAAAAATGTGAAAAATATTTGTTGGAATTTAGAATTACAGTTGTACCCCTAATATTTAATGAAAATAACATTACTCATTATTCTAAATTCAATATAAATATTTATTTAAAACAATAAATATGATCAATATCGGGTCGGATCGGGTGCCTGAAAATTTTTCAAAATGATATCCGTATCTAAATCGGTATCTAGATTTCAATAGTTCGGGTACACCATAACCGGATATTTTGGGGTCCATTACCCTTATTTTTCGAATCGGGTTCGGTTCAGACAAACCCCAAAACCGAAGTAAGATATGCTCTCATTGTGTCCTTTTGAGTTTCCAACTATGCTCCTGTGCTTGTGCCCCCTTGTTTTTTGCAGTAACTTCGTTTTTTTTTTTTTTTTTTTTTAAAATTCAGTTTTATCGCCCTAAGACGTGAATAAAGAGGCGAAGGGGATGGGATGGGTGAGAATCGAACCAAAGACCTAGAGAGTAGTATACCATGCCTATAACCATTGCGTTACCCCTGGGATTCTCTTGCAGTAACTTTGTGATTACACAAGACAATATGCCACACTTTTTGCTCACCGTTTTTTTTTTGTTAAGGGTAATGTCTCGAGGAAAGGAAAATACCTCATAAATTTTTATTCAAGGGAATCCACTATAACCCTAGTGAAGATTACATCCGGGTCACATGGTTGACAGCCGGAGAACTCCCGCTACTAGCTTATGTCCCTAGGGGTCATTTTGTTGTTGTCTTTATATAAATAGATTGTTTATTATTTCAAGGATTTTTTTTAGAGGTGGCCCTCTAAAAGAGGGGAGGCCTGAGCCAAGCCCATTGGGGGGGGGGGGGTAGAAACCCCCCAAAATTAAGGTGAAAAACAACTGAGAGTGAAAGGATTCAAACCCCAGACCTCCCGCGTATTAATCAAAGCCCCAACCATAGGAGCTACAACCTTTTTAGAATATATTAGGGTAAAGAAAATATTAAATTATATATATCTCAAAAAAAAGGGGTGACCATTAGGGCCTTATATAGTTTGTTTATAAAAAATATTTTGAGATATACATGTTTATAGAAAATATTAGAAAATACTAAATTAGACGCAGAAGCAGTTGTATTAAGTATGGGTATGTCTTATATAGTTTATTTATCCAATAAAGTCAAAAAAAATGGAGCTCACATGGTAATTGGTAAAGCTTACATGTTAGAGGTATCGGGTTCGAATCCTTTTTGTGTCAAATTTTTGTAAAATATGTTAAATTATATTTTTACCCAATAAAATTACAAAAAAATTGTAGCTCACGTGGGTTTTTTCCTTTTCTTGATAGATAAAGAGCAAAGCTCTATAAATACACACGGAGCCCCAAAAAGGGACTTGAAGAAAAACAAACCGGAACAAACAAAAAGAAAAAATAGAAGGCAACAACGCGCAACAAAACAGAACCACCTAAAACCAGACGGCGCCCCAACACCCAAGCCAGCCAAAAGCAGCCACCCAGCATGAAAGCCCCACACTGGTAATGGTGTGCTTTATATGTTAGAAATATGGGATTCTAATCCCACTAGTGTCATTTTTGTGTCTAATTTTTGTGATATTAAAAAAAATATATATATATGGGGAGGGGGAGAGCCGGGCGAGCCCGGACTGGCTGGTTTACCCTGAGGCCTGGGCCTGGGCCTGGGCTCAGGCTAGGGCTCAACCCTGCCCGCAGCCACCTTTAGTTTTTTTTTTTTTTTTTAATTAAAAACCAGCTATATTTTAAGTATAATTTTAAAAAATTACCTTGATTACTAATTCTTAATGTCACACATAAAATTTTTAAAATTTTTCAATCTCACAACTGAACATGACTCCGTTAATATTTGTTAGTTTTTCTCACGTGACATTTAAAAATATAAATAATTTTTTTAAATATTTTTAAATTCTTAGATATTTAAATATTTTTGATTCATTTCAAATGTAAATTTCTAACTTCTATTTTTTTTTCATTTATTTTCTCTTTTTCAAAATATCACATTATCAAAAACCTAACATATGTTAATTGTATCACAATACTGTGTGACTTTAAAAAATTTCAAAAAGTTTTAAACATGACATTGAAAATATAAAAAATTTAGATACTTTTTTAAAATTACACCTAAAATTTAGGTTATTTTCAGGTAAAAGAAAAAAAACCCTTAACTAAACTTAGACTAGTACTAAAAATTAAGAGAATTTACTACTTGAATATTTTAAGTTGGAATATTTACTATTTAGGTATCCTCAGGATCTAATGTTTCAAAATATATACAAGTTCCCCGAGGTTTAAAATTTTTATAAATTATATACCCTAATATTTAAAAATTTACCAATAAGGTATCATATGCCAATGTTTATTGGATCTTTACTAGAAATTATCGACGGACGACATTTCAACAATACTATATATTTTGTTGTAAAATGCTAATATTGCACATACAATGGGTACCCGACAAACTTTTCTCTTTATCTACAAGATTTTTGCAAAAAACACTGACATGGTACAGACAAAGGTTATTGTTTTCTATTTTTTTGGAGCAAAACAAAGCCGGAAGGTGAAAGAGACTAGCATAAAACACGAAAATAAAAGCAACATTTCCAATGCCCCAAAGGCTCCCGCCTAAGCAGGGTCAGAGGAGTGGATGTACGAAGTCTTCCCCCTTCGGGATGCTACCTTGAAGAAAAGCTGTTTCCGGGAACCCCCAACCCGAGATGTGCAACACGAGGACTTCCCAGGAGGTCACCTATTTTGGTACTATTATCACCCAAGCACGCTTAACTTTGAAGTTCTAATGGAATCTGGTACTTGCGTATTGGTACCCTTTTAGGTCCATAAAACATGAAAATCCGAAGAGAATTTCAATACAATAGTAGCATGACATATTACGATAAAATCGAGCAGCAGAGTTACTATTCCTAAAAACCCAAATACATCGAAGAAACTCAAAAGATGAAAGAACAGACAGAACGATCCAAATAACAGCTTCAAAGAGGAGGATTTGTATATTCAATTTGGATACCGTATACTTGTGATAAATAGTATCTATAAACTTACAAAAATAATTATAACTTATTATGTATAATTCAATTATTTAATTATATAATTAATAAATATATAAATAAAATATAAATGATTGGATAGGGGGGAGAGGGGACCATGGGGGGGGTACTGTCACAAAAAGGATCAAATATGTTCGTTGCAGTTCTATGTACTATTTTTTTTTTTTATTACCCCCAAAAAAAATTTTAAAAAAAAAGAGAGTGAAAAACAGAGAGAGAGAGAGAGAGAGAGAGAGAGAGAGAGAGTGGGAGAGAGACAGAAACTGAGAAATACGAAACACAGACAGTAGTACTAGAATAACAGACAGCTGAGGTTTTTTGTTCTTGCAGGATATAACTAATTCATATGCATATAATGTTTTTCTCGGTAATATTATTGTCGGGATAAACTTGTTATTGTCATAGCAAGATCATAGTTTTAAAGACAGTCCTACGACTCTCATTGTTTATAAGTCACATTAACAATTTTTACCCTGCAATTGTCCATTTTTATTACTTTTAAGGATCCAAAGATACATTATACTATGAATCCAATTCTGCATCAGCTGGGAGCTATAAGCTTCTTCCAATGTGTTTTTGCCTGTTTTCTGATTCCCAGATTATTTAAGGTCGAATTTGCAAAAAAATTTACCATGATAAGAGGGTAATAACCACTTGTTGTATGGTTTTGGCGTATTTGACTTCGGTTTATAACTAACGTGATCCGAGCAGTGCTCCAATAAGACAGGTTTCCAAGATTTTAATGTATGTTTATGCAGAAAGAAAACATGTGATCCCAGCTCAAATGGCAGATGGGTTGGAGTAATGCAGGGTACTCTTTTGGGCACCTTACATAGAATGCGAAAGAGTTGAGAACTTGGTGGAGACGAGTTCGGAAGTTAGGCAATCTGCCTTAAGTCCATTTCAATCAGGTGAGAGGACTAACAACGTTGGCTCAAGATAATTCAAACAAACTTAACAAGATAAAGACGGAATGAATCAGATCGGGTCACTAATCCAAAATCAACTCATTGGAGCTCAAGGTTTGCACTCAAAATTTTAAAACAATGGCACGAGTGAAATTCGTTATAAGTACGAATACAATAGACTCACGAAAAGCACACCGAGACTCACATTGCTCTTAGCATTCTAGGCAACTGCATTGAGTTTACGTACCTATCCCGTTTGCACAACAGGTAACTACCTCAAGCTCAAGTGTCTACCCTTTGGTAACGTCACACTTGAGTGCTTGCTTCTCTTTAATTACCTTTTCAATAACATTCTAGATACGTGCCTCATTAATCAAAATGGTATTGTTTTCCAACCCGCCAATTTGTTGAATAAACAGAATGCATGCTCACTTTGCCAAAACATTGATGTGATGTATTGCAAATTTTTACAAGCAACATTATGAAAGGCTTTAGGCTTTGTTTGTTTGAGAGAATATTAAATTCTAGAAACCGATCTTGTTTTTTATTGTTTGACACATACTTTTGCACAAAAAATATTTTCCAAGGGAAAAGGATTTTGCTCCAATGGGTGAAAAACGACTTTCGTTCTAAAATAGAAGAAATCATCATTCCAAAGTCTAAAGGTATTCACCGATCCAACTAGATCGGATCAGAGGATTAAATTAGATGGGGTCATAGACATGAAAGGTCATAATGTCAAACATGATTGGATTGAAGAATGACTGAGGTCTAATCTTGGTAGTTATGTGATTTCATCTATTTTTCGGTCCTCGATATTATCATATTTTAAAAATTTTTCAATGCTTCACATCATAATCAAGTTGAGCAAAAATATGAATATGAAATGAATGAAAGATCTACGACTGAACCAAATAACAATTAGCTTGTTCAACTCATAGACTAAATAGCAAGGTTCAATGTGGGTTTACAATTTGAATTGCCTGAACAGCCCTACTAACACGGCTTCTCTATGTGCAATTTTGTTTTGCTTGTCAACCTTGGGAGTCGCCAACCTCAGATCAGACCAAAACGAAGACTGAAAAGTAAATTTTAGAAACCTACTCGGTCTAGTCTTAAGCCAAATTTAATTATTCTAGTCCAAGTTATATATTGAACCAATAGTTTATCATATTTATGACGTTCATTACATTAAATTTGCATTGAATCAAATGAAAAATCTATTAAAATCCAAATCAAGAACCCTAATAGTTAACCGCAATGTTATTATAATTGGAGAATAATGCTTACTGCAAACCAAACATAAGAAAAACTACTTACAGATTTTTTTTTATTTTTTTATAAAATACTTTCTTCTAGTATACACATTCGTCACGAAAGATAATTTGTTCACAACCTAATGGAGCCCATATGTTATTTGTCATATGATGATTATATATGACATGGAGATAATTTTATTTTTCTATTACTTATTATATATTTATATTTTTGAAGACGTACTATTGTATTCCTACTTATGTTTTTCTATAGAAAATTGTAGAATTATAAGCGGAAGGCGTTTTCTGTTATAATAAAGAACAGAACATCAAAAGGGGGAACTTTTCCGTTAAAACAAACAACAAAAGCCTAAGATAGAATTTGATTTTTCTCAGAAATCCTTTCTTAAAGGAAAACTCTCTCTGGGGAAAAGCATTCCCCCTCTACGAAACGGAGCCTTAATCTAGGTTCCTTTTCTCCTTTAGGTCCTAGAGCGTTAATTTATGTACTCTTTTAGTATTACATTGGTGGTACAAGTTAAAAGCAAAGTAATAATATAAACTATATTTTTAAAAAATTTTCAGGGCTGCGAACCATTCAAAAACAGCCCATCTACAGGAAAGGACTCTGTAGAGGTAAGGTTACGTACATCTTACCCCTCCCAAACTTTGCATGACGGGAGCCTATATGAGGCACTTGGCTGCTACTATTGTTTTAAAAAAGAAAAACTCGTAAAAAATTAGGTGCCCTAAGCATGGAAATCTTGACCAACCTTAACAAGCAATATGCTACAAGAGAAAAATGAAAAGAAAACAACTCCTTTTACCTGATTATTCTTTATACATATTGCAGATAATTGCAACTCTACCATTTCATGTTTGTGTATGTGCATACCAATCATTTCATCAAAATTGTATTCTTTTTTGGGTAATCTTATCAATAGGGCAAAGTTTTATTGCCAGATCAAAATCGTTATTTTCCAGATAATTTTATGGCTTTCATTTTTGGTATGTCACGTCATTGCTCTAACAATAGCAATTTTTGCCTCATCAATAACAACTCCCAAAATTTATTCCGGTGTAAATATAATGAGAAGGTGTACTCTAACCCATCACCCAATTAAACAAAAGAAAGCCGAGAAAAGGAAAAGAAAAACTCACAGTCATGGAGCAACAACACCTTCAATAGTATAAGAAAGGGACTCAGCCCAGTCAACCTTGAACATTAACGATTTCAATGTCTGCATCACGTTGTACTCTGGATCTAGCTTCCTCTGCCATCCCTACCACACCATATTATATACAATATGAACTGTGTCATTATATGTATGTGAAAGAGAGCTTCTTATAGAAAAATGCCAGATTAGTTTGGCTCCTGTTGTTTTGACTGAAAACATATTATGTCTCAGGTCCATTGTTTCTTTGCATAATTTTATATCAATAATCACAAAGATGGAAACATGTTTTCCTCAATTGAGCAAAAAACATTTCCTGTTGTAATCTTCGAGTCATACGTGTTACTTCAATCTCAATTTGGTCAACCCATTAAATTTATATAATAAAAGCTTTTCTTTAGATAAACAACAAAAATTTTCAGAAACATAGATCACTAGTGGACAGAGCCGTTCCCGATATTTTAGGGGGTCAAAGTGAACTCAATCATTGACCCGTTTTCTGATAACTAACCGGATGAGGCCAGTTTAACCTCACACTAAATAATCCATTTTATATGATAACATCAACTACATGTGGATCATTCATATTATATATTTATATATGTGTTTATAAAAAGTATCATGTATAGGTCATTGTTCCTCCAATCATGAATGATGACATTACTTAGAAGCGAATTGTTATTATAACTAAGTTTCAAAAGAAAACCCCTTAAAAATTGGGGGTCTCGAGTAACAATTTCCGTTGCTTGGAGTCTCGAGCGGCCCTTCTGATAGCAAGAGAGGGTGAAAGTTACCTCAAGAACCAGAGTTGTAACCATTACAGTGCAAACGTTGCCATCTATGTTAACTCTATACCGCCGTACTAACTCCAACATTTGCTGCATGCAATCAGCTGGATGCAGAGAACACCCTTGTGGAGAGGCCCAGAAGTTGAAATACTTCTCCACTTCCTGTATGAAAAACATAGAATACCGAAACGAAACAGATAATATGAATCTTTTTTGCCAAATTGTCTCTAAAAGAGAAGCGGAAATGATCACATTAACTTCAAGAGATATTCTTATGTAGGAGAAACCCAATTGATTATTGGCCGACAGGAGGATGGATCACTATAAGGCTCTTTTTGATGTATGCAATTGCAATTGGATTATGGAATTGCAATTTCACTTCCAATTCTTATTGAAGCGGACTTAAGATGCAATTGAAATGAAATTGTAATTTTCGGTTAAAACCAAATTCCATGACATGAGACAGTGAAATTGAGATTCCAATTTCAGTAACTAAACCAAACAACATAATTGGAATTCTGATTCCATTTTAGACTCAACCCAATTTCAAACTAGAATTCCATACATCAAACAGAACCTAAGTATATTTTAATAAACCTAGACGACATTATCCTAGATGAAGAAGACAATCTGAGAATTGAAACCCAAGGCACTCTCTCAAACGAGTTATTTGAGAAATACAAAATCCAATTTGACCCAGTTGTTTCATTTGATGTATCGAAAAGGAGTTTCATGCTGGAAAAGCTGCAGGGAAGTCTGGGGGCTTATATGACCTGAGCTGGGCTTAAGGTCCGCCAGCTATATTATCATGTCCGCTCTATTCTTGTCTCTGAGTCCGGAGAAAAAGAAGGTGGCTTATGCATTACCTTGATGAAAGCCACTGGATCAGGGCAGTTCTGCTGTTTTGATAATCTGAGGGTGCTTTCAGCAGCAGTGCGACCGTCTCGTAGGGCGACAGCCTTGAAAAACTCGAGCAAGTTCATTCGATCTCTCTTGGAGAGTTCAGCAGTCATGCCTACGTCAAGGAATATGACATGAGGTCTTGATTCAAATAGCGGTTTTCGTGGTCTCCGGCTCTCAGTTACTCTAACAAGAATATTTCCCGGGTGCATGTCTGCATGTATAAAATTGTCTACCTGCAGAAATAGGCCTATTATTGTCAAGAAATGAGTCTATAGAAGAAGCAAAATGTTGCATTATTATTTTTTTAATAAACTCGTTGAGTATATCTATATTTGTATCATTCCTGACCAAAATTCATAGTTCTTTTTTTTTTCCCTTTTTTTGCTGATCGAGTATATATATATACATATATGTATATATGTATGTCTGACCAAAATTCAAGGAAGAATATCTTAGCATCTTCACAATCTTCCATTATGAACATGATGAGGTCTTATTGCATTAGTTTTTCTTTAACTGGAATTCAAACATATCTATCTCAAGCTCTCCCAATCTCGTTGGGGACAAAACCCACCACACAAAAGCTTTTTCAAAGCTATTCCCCACTGCTTCAGAATCTTACTCTTCACAGGTGGAGTCTTTCTTCCTCGTTCCATCCCCCATTTAGTACTAAAGATAGGGCATGCTTGGTTGCCCTTAGTGGGGAATCCTTAAAAATTCATAATGAAAATACTACATTCAAGAATATTCTGTTTTTTAAAAGCTCTTAACAGTGAACAATTAGTTTATGTTAGATCAGTGACTCTTAGCATTAAAATATTAGAAAATTCATAATGAAGGTCATACGTTCAACAATCTTATGACTTTTTAATGTTCTCAGCAGTGAACAATGAGCTTACGCTAGATCAGTCTCTCAATTTGCAAAACTTTGTAGTCAACAGCTGCTCAAAGATAAGTTACTCGCAACTTGTATTAGAGTTGCAATTGGTCCAGTGAACCTAAACCAGCTACACTCAGTCTGATTTGCAAATTGAGCAATTCAGGTAACTCAAACAAATGAATTAGGGGAGGCTAGTAAAAAACACATATAATACGCATATTGAATGTGTACCTGTATTTTTCCATATAAAAGGAATGAGTCCGTTCATACATGAATGTATCCATATACCTTGTATAAGGCGACAGACTTTTGACCAAAAATTTCATGTATAATACACGCAAATATTAAATCTCGTTTAATTCTCATACTATATTTTACTATGGAAGGTACCCTGGCTACAACCATGGCATTAAAGCAAGCGTAAGACACATTGAAAACAACGATATCACATGGGCAATCCTCTTCGTATTTTTGGAATCAGAAAATATCATTACGCTTTAGGAACCCAAAATGAAAGAGACCCGCAAGGCAAAAGTGACATACCAAAAGCATTTTCAGAAGGGCATGACTTCCAATATGAGCAAGGGAAGTTTTGATTCTGTCATTTCCTTCAAGCTCATCAACATAGTGCAAGACACTGTCACCATGCTCAAACGTTTCTACCAGAACAGCAGGATGCACCAAGGGATATAGAGGCTTTGGGAAAGAGACGTCCTTCCATCTTCGGAAATTGTATATAAAGCGACTCAAATGAGCAGCTTCCCTTGCAAGATCAACTTGGGACATCATAAATACAGCAAATTGTTGTAAGCTTTCATCCAATCTCAACCATTTTAGTGATGGAACGAACTTTAAAATTTTGGCAGCGAAGTTTATGATCATGAAGTCCCTACGAATTGCTTCACCGACACCAGGATGTCTAACTTTCACAGCAACTAAAACGGGCTTCATGGGTTGCCCAGGGTATTGGAATTTCAGCGTAGCTCGATGAACCTGAGCAACGGATCCAGAGGCTACAGGCTCCTCTTCAAACTTTTCAAAAATCTCTGGCAGCTTGCGACCAAACGCATTTTCAATGGTCCTCTTTGTGAAGGCAAAGCCGTGTGCCGGTGCTTTCATATGCAACTTTGCGAGTTCTTTGCATAGATCTCTTGCGAAGAGATCTGGCCTTGTTGCTGCCCATTGACCCCATTTAATGAATGCCGGGCCAGCTCTTCCAAGGGTAAGATGAAGAACACGAAGCCACGCTTTTCTAAACTCCACACCCAGAGAATCAGCAAAAGGAGCCATTGCTATACAGGGTGAAAATAGAAGAGCCAAATAGATAACTCTGAGAAACAAAATAACGGCCTCTACCAATGAAGACATAAATGATGATAAATAAAGAGGCCCATAGTGTTCGTGCTTGTACAGAGTATCTGAACTTGGGAAGCATTCTGCTTGAGCCCACAAACGGTCGCCACACACAAGCTCTCCAACTATTAAAGCAAGCATACCAGGAGCAATAAGGTGTGAACGTGTCAAGGCCAAACTTATGGCGGCTGCAGCCTTACTGATGCGAGAAAGGGCTGGTCCACCATATGGACGAATTAGCAATAACCTTTTCCAAACTAATTGACCTTGGTATATCATTTTAAAACTTGTTGAGTCGCCATTGCATTTATGTGAAGCATATTTGTTACCGGAAAAGCATTGTGAATATAATCTCCGGGGAATGCAATAAGTCCTCGATATCAAGTGTATCTTGCCAGTATCTATCTTTCTACATCTATATTTCTGGTTGTGGAGAAGGGCAAGCACGATACTTCTGCCACTTCCAGCAAGGAAGAATCTGCAGTTGGTAGATTTGATTAGGCATCAAACGTGAGCTTAGAATTCTGAGAACTATGAATGCTTCATTCCATTCTAAAAACCATCGTTGGGGATACATATTAAGATGGGAGCTGAGCAACTTCCACGAAACAGTGGTTGTTTCGAATATAGGAAACATATCAAAGATTCATAGCATTACTCTTTCGCTTTCCTTTTGCTTTCCAGAAACAATTTCAGTGCCAATTCAAGGCATTAAGGATTTCAAATACCGTGACCTTTTGGTCAACAAAGGATGGCACTGGCAAAATTCAGATCCATATAACTACATTTGAATTTCGGATGGATTAAGCCGCAAGCACTTAAATCATACAATTTAACTACATGTGCTAACTAGTAAAAAGGAAATCAGGCATACACAATGCATCATATATTTGCAGTTTTACCTTTAAGTCTTATGATATAACGATGGAATCAAATAAAGGTATCTAAAACCCTAATGAATGTTATGTAATAAATTTTCAGCTACATCTTACATTATGCGAATGCCGCGAGTAGTCATGTAATATCCTCATCCACTTCAGTAGCACTGTAGCCCTGACCGTGGGTATGACCAAACCATAATCACAATCAAGATTTGATTCCATTGACACATTTAGTATGAAAAACCAATGCCATCTATTGGACAGAGTTAAAACTCGAGTAATGAATGGTTTTGATCATTCTGCATGTTCACTAGGACACGTAGAAGACTAAAGGAATGCTCTCAGAAGTGGTAGTTGCATATTCACGTGTTGCATATTGTTAGGATTTCCACAAAGCTCACTTATGCACTTTGTGTGTGCTTGCACATGAGATCTAAAGGTGTCAAAGAGTTGGGCCTACTCATCCTCCTTAAAGAAAGAGTGGAAGCAAAGTCCCATGAGCTTCTGTTTGAGAGGTAGTTCCCAAAACATTTATGCCTCCAATCAATATGTATGTGTATGGATATTTAGTCATATATCAACGGAAAATGAGTCGAAAATATGCATTAGCAAAACGCCCTGGTTCCCAAACAAAAAGCATTCCCACATGTAGCGAATATGCTGTGGATAGTGAAAATCTCCTCACTGCCTCTAGCAGGGCTCCGGGTGTAAACGGGTCAAGTGAGCCGAGCACCCCCTTGTTCAAACTAGAGCTTAATAAGCCTTATCAAGATCGAGTTTGAACCAAGCTTTTATCAAGCTTCAAACCATTGTTCGAACTCGATTCAATAACATATATGTGAGTTCGATAATCAGCTCGATTTGGCTTGCTAACCTAATTGAGCTGAGTTGAGCTCATTATTGAGCCTAGTCAAGCTCATAATAAAGCTGATCTATTCGAATCACTATCGAGCTATTATTGAACTATTTTTGTCTCAAACTGACGTCTAACGAGCTCTTATTGATTTCTTAACAAGCCCTTATCTAGTTGTTCATGAACGTTAACAAATCGAGCACCTTGCGTTCGAACTCGGCTCGCTAAGTTTAGAGCTTGCTTGATAAGCTATCAAGCCCCCCAAAATGAATATGAATGCGCTCCAATTGAATTTAAACACAAGTAGTTTATCAAGAGCTTACCTCATTTACACCATTATCAGCACCACTAAATCCCTGCTACCCTGAATCAAATACGGTTCCCAGTCTCTCAGCACAAAAGTTAATAGCCTTAAATAGTTAATAGAACATGGGTTTGATTGTTCGCCGTGACTCGCAGCAAATGTTCCTAATATCTCCCAAAATCAAATAACCAAGCTATATTAAGCTTTTAGAAAGTACAATCGTACATAAGAAAAGCAAAACTTTTAACACAAGGAAATAACACTACATAAACCACCCAAATCCTTATTGTGTTTTTGTTAAGGATTCCACATGGTGAATCTAGGAAGAATCTCACATGGAAGCTGTGAAAGAAGATATCAACATATAAGCCTAGCGAGTCAATCCACTTAATTACAATTGGTTTTTAGATGGAACCCACTTGGGCATAATATATGGACCTCATATATTCCAATTTCACGGGTCGGGCCTAAGGCATAGAGAAATTTAACCTGTTCCTCCCTAATAGGATTGTTCCATTATTGTTAGAGTACAAACGTTCTTAGACCTTCACTCATAAGTTTAAGTTGTAGAGACAGTTAGTTCCTTGATATGGCATCACAGCCTTTTTTGACCAAGAGTCACGAGTTCGAATCCCAACACACTTCCAATATTAACATAATTTAAGCACGTGGTATAACTTGTGCAATATCCACACTTCAGACCATGAGCATGAGGGGACACGTTCGAGTATTAAATCAATCATGGGTCTTCACCCATTTCCTTGACAATCACAGAAAGTAAAATCAAACCCTATCTACACACACCCATTCAACACACATCATCAGAAATGTATTCTAAAGAGAGAGAGGGGGGAAAAAATCAAAGATAGAAAAGGAAGCTTCCAAAAGGGATTCTAACCTAGACATGGCGAATCAGAATCCAAATCCTCAATGCCAAACCAGTACAAGCTGATCTCCGGCATCTTCACCCGGCGGTGGATGAGAAATCGCCGCCGTCTAGTGACGTGTCATGATCATGGCCGTCGAATCCCGTAGTTCGGTGACGCATCAATGATCACAGACGGTAGAGGATCTTCTCAAAGCTAATCTCTCTCTCTCTCTCTCTCTCTCTCTCTCTCTCTCTCCTCAAAGAGCCAAGCGGGGGCGTGAATTTGATCTCATCTCTTGATTTTGGCGTTGGGAATAGCCGTTGATGAGTTTTGACACGAGGACCACTCTTTTGAAGTGTGGTGGTTTCCAAGCCCACTGCAAGATGGGCTTTTGGCCCAATCTTCATAAGGCATCTGGGCTTTTGGTCCAATCTTCATAGGGCATCTAGGCTTCAAGGTTTGGTGAGAATTTTTAAACATTAGTCACTTAGCTATTCTAATATTTTTAATATATAAAGTAAGGTATTTTTATATCCAAATTCGATAAATTTTTATCAATATTCAACCACTTTTCACCTATTGTTGAGATAGTATATAATTACAATGATATATATAAGATATTTTAGTATTTTCAGTAAATATTTAGCAAATTATGATGAGAATTAATTAGATTTTGATAAAAACACGTATAACAAGATCCATGTTGCATCATATCTAAGGGATTCCTTGGTTCGGGCCGAAGAAGCCATGTCACTCGATCATTATCAAACTGATTGCAATCTTTTTCTGTACGTGAGGATTCCACCAGAGTGCCTTCTACTTCTAATAATATTGTTAAAACTATGTGTTATGTTTGCATCTTATAGCAAAAATTTTATTAAATTATAACAGAGTATATATATATATATCTATAGGTATTGAATAATATTATACGTTAGTATTTAATTTAAGAGTTATTTACACTAAAGGTCGAAATACTTTACTTATTGTCATATTTTAGTCTTTGTGTTTTTAATTGTGCCAATTTGGTTCATATACAGTTGATAATGTTTCAATTTGGTCCTATTAAAATTTATGTCAAGTTGTTGACTATATTTTTAATGATTCAACCATTAGTTTGGTTAAATTAAGTCAATAAATTATAGAACTAAATTGACATTATTAAAAGTATAAAGACTAAATTGACATAATAAAAAATCACAAAGATATTATATATGAATAACCCTTAATTTAATGTAGGGTTATTTATGCCAAAGGTCCTTCTACTTTGCCCATTGTATTAATTTGGTCCTTGTACTTTAATTGTGTCAATTTGGTCTCTGAACAATTTAAAATGTCCTTTGATCAAATTTAAGTTATGTTAATTATGTAATTTTGAATGGTAAAATTATGTTAGATATAAGTAACTTACTATAAATTTATTTGTTTACTCAATTTAATCCAATTCGTGGCCGGATTATTAAAAACTTAACATAATTTTTTTTTCAAAGATCAAATTAACATATTTTAAATTATACAAAAAATAAATTATAATAATTAAAAATATAAGAACTAAATTAATAAAATAAATGAAATACAAAGGCCTTTTAACGTAAAAAATCCTTTAGTATATAAACTTCCTGATTTCCGGCATCTATTCCCATGGTTTCTCCCTAACCCACTGGCCACAAACCCAGGCCCCCAGTTTTCCCCCATCCCACTTTCCTATATATATAAAACCCGACCAAACCAAACTCATCGAAAATCAAACCCGACCCACAACTCAAAGCAGAACCAAACCCATATTCGAAATCAAACCCCCATAGCCAAAACCCCCCAGAAAAATGAGTGGCGCAAGTGCAAGAACATTCGTGGTGGCAGCGTGCATTGGCGCGGTGGAAGCCCTGAAAGATCACGGCGTGGCTCGCTGGAACTACCCACTCCGCGCCCTCCATCAGCGCACCAAGTCCCATCTCAGG
Source organism: Simmondsia chinensis (assembly GCA_018398585.1). NCBI lineage: Eukaryota > Viridiplantae > Streptophyta > Magnoliopsida > Caryophyllales > Simmondsiaceae > Simmondsia > Simmondsia chinensis. The sequence goes on along the minus strand of JAGTTD010000002.1, from coordinate 2,723,572 downwards.
TCATTCGCCCAGGCTTCAAGAAGGGGTTCATCTGGGGTCTCTAGTGAGATGAGAGAGAAGATGAAGGTGCAGAAGAGAGAGGAGATGGTTAAGAAAGTGTTGGAGTTTAATTCTTGGGGACCCTCTACTCTTAGGTTTTAGATTTTAATATGAGAATCTGGGGTTTTGTTTTAAAATTTTTTGTGAATGATATTGATATTGAATTGAAGCAAAGGGATGGACGTTCTCTTATGTTGATGATGTTCTTCAGTTTTTGATAATGCAGTTGTTTGTTGATCAGTTAGATGTTGTTTTTGTTAAATTTCACTCGAGTTTTAGGCCCGACTATGAAATTGGTACAACATGTTATTCACGTATAAATTCAAATGAGTTTTAACGAGCAAAATGTTTGTATAATATAGGGGCTCCTCATTAAAACTCATTTTTAACTAGGCCCGGACCCTATCTGCTTTATTAATCATATGATAAACTAAGACGAACTTAGGCCTCCACGGCCTATACTTTAAGGACCATTTTATTAATTAGGTTTTACCAATTCAACATCCAAACTAGTTTTATAAACAAAAATGTAGCGCTAATCAATGAAATTCTACTTTACGGAATAATTATTGTATTTTTATCCTAAAATTAATTGACATTAAGTAAAATAATATAACAATGACAATAATAACATACTCAATGCCTCAAGGACTCTCGTATAAACAGGGTCTGAAAGGGGTGTGATGTATGCAGCCTTACCTTTTAAGGTGCTACCCTAACAACAAAAGACTGTTTCCAAATTAAATAAAATAATACAACTTGGCTTATACGTTATATCATTTTTCTCATGACTCTAATATGAGATTTAAACTATACTTGTATGTAGACTTTTAACAGTTGGACGTGTTAGGTATTGTTTTTTTTTTTTTTTTTGGGAGATTGAATATTGGGATTTAGAACTAAGTTTTCTTAGTTTATGTTCTTAGTATGCGTATATGCCTATTAAGAGAAAGCTACGAACACACATTCATAAAATTTTGGGTTAGAAATATGTAGAGTACAACAACAACATTTTTAATGCTTCGAGAGCTCCCGCCTGAGCAGGATTTAGGGGGTGGATGATAGCAATAAAAGCACCCCTTCTTTAAGTCGTCGATTATCCCTATGCTAATCCTCCACCTAACTCTATCTAGGATTATCTCCTCCTATATGTTTAAGTGGGTGAGGATTAGAAATATTTAGAGTGACACAAACAACAACAAACTCAGTGCCTCCAAGGACTCCCGCATAAGGAGGGTCTAAGGGGTAGATGTAGAGTAACACCAATTAAGTTAAAATTTCTATCACAAATTAATGTTAGTTTCAAAATTGGACATAACTGAAATAATTTCAATTGTAAAAGAACGAAATTCAAACAATAAAAAGTATAGGACCTAAATTAACACAATAAATAAAAAAAACAAATAAAAAAACCCAAGTGAGAAATACCCGCACTTTAGTCATAATTTTCAAAAAAACAATATTGGTCCTTTTTGGTTAGTACTGAAAATTTTAATTTTTATGTCAATTTTTCGGCGAGTAAATATTTATGTTTGGTTGTTAAGATGTAAAACTTCCTAGAGATTAGAACTTACTTAGGCTATGATTGGCTTCAATTGCTACTTATTAACTAATTGATTAATTGTTAGCTATTAGCTGATAGATAAATAATTGTATAATAATTTTAAAGTAAAATTAACTTTTTTTAGTTTTGTAAACATTGTAAATTGACATAAATAGACCTAAATAAATAAAATACCATATTTAATAAATTAACATAAGGAATTTTATTATCAAGGTTTTCTATCCTTTCATAAATCATTTGCAATAGCCGTACGAAACCTAAGAGGATAACAACACGCAAGCACCGAATTCTATTAGAACTCTGAAGTTAAGCGTGTTTGGGCGAAAGTAGTCCCAAGATAGGCGATGTCACGAACCTAAGTGCGTGACTTGGATAATTTTTGGGGAAGGACCTAGAGGGAGAAAGAGAGTAGAAGTTGAGAAGAGAAATTAGAGAATAAGATGAGGAAAAGGATAGAATTTTAGCAGGAAAGAGTAGAGAAAGAGACGGTTGAAGAGAGGAAGAAGAAGTAGAGACTTAATTCATATATTTTCATTTGGATGCTTCAAAATACAAGGGCTACATGACTTTATATAGAGTTTTGGGAGGGGGGAAGACCGGTACACAACCCACCCCACTAATCATCAACTACATTTAATGCTAAACCTTGCTTACAAAAAAAGTCTACCTAATCCTACATACTCCCATATGGGAAAACGGTTTTATCAAGCAACCGGTACTTCCCCTCCAACTAACCCATTTACTTAATTGATATTATATTTTACATTACATATCTTGTACAAAATAATAAAAGCGAAAAAAAAGACTGATGCTCTGACACGGAGCATGACAGGTGACCTCCTGGGAAGTCCTCGTGTTGCGCCCCTCAGGTCACTTTGAAGGGGGAAGGCTGCGTACAGACCTTACCCAGATGGGAGCCCTTTGGGCAATAAAAATATTGCTATTTGTAATAGTCGTACGAAAATTACACATTAACTTACATTGCTAACATCTATAGAAGTTCCTGATACATCCGAGAGGTTCAAAGTACAACAAAAAGTTAGATTATTTAGGACATAAGTAATGGTGAATAGTACGAAGGAAAAAAAAATTAAACAAATAAACCAAAGTAAATCTGACTCAGATTAAGAAAATCATTCACCAATTTTCACTCCAAAAAAGGGAATATATTACTTATAACTTTTTTTTTTTAAAGGATATTACTTATAAATTTGCAGGTGAATTGACGTTGTTTCTCATGGCCCTCGTTTGATTGTCACATAAATTAAATTCCTACCTGAAGTTGTATTTTACAGGAATTCAATTCCTATGTCAATTTACGAACTAAAACAGAAACAGTTGTCAGGATGGGAAATAGAACTTCTTTAGTGATATTAGTTAAAAATAAATGAATTAGAAATTTATGTGTTTTGAAGAATTGAAAATTACTAAGAAATTTTTACTTCTTGTATTCTGTCTACTTGCGACTAACCAAACAAGAGTTAAAAACCGTATTACTTCATATGTTTATTTTCTGCATATCAAACAAGACCTAAATAAAAATAAATAAATACTCACTTTCACAAATTTCAAATTTCTGGAATACTTTTCCTTAAAAACACTAAGGGTTATTATGCCAAAGGTTCCTGTACTATGCTCATTGTATTAATTTAGTCATTATACTTTTAATTGTGTCAATTTTAGTTATTGTACAATTCATATTGTGTCAATTTGATCCTTAGAGTAAAAAATTATGTTACGTTTTTAATAAAATTTTTAATGATTCAACCATGAATTGAGTTAAATTGAGTCAATAGTGGATTTATAGTGTGTTACTTGCTTCTAACGTGATTATCTCGTTAAAAATTACCTCATTAATTTAATTTAAATTTGACCAAGGACTAAATTGACACAATTAAAATACATAAACTAAATTGATATAATAATAAAAGTATAGGGACTTTTGATGTAAATAACCCAAAAAAAAACCAAATCTTTCTATATATTATTGTCCAATCTCTCCTTCTTCAAAATCTCTCAAATCCTAGATCTTCCAATTCTAAAGCTCCACCAAGTCTCCCTGTTAGAGTATAAAACCAATCCTGGACCTTCACCCATTAGCTTAAGTTTTTGGGATAGATGGTTCCTTGACATGGTATCAGAGCCTTGATGACCAAGAGGTCAAGAGTTCGAATCTCAACAGCCCCCACTTTAAATATTAAAACAATAAGCACAAGGTACAAGGTGGGCCTGTTCATTATCCCGCTTCAAGCCCAAACGGGCATTTGCGTGAGGGGGCATGTTAGAGTATAAAACCAATCCTAGACCTTCACCTATCAGCTTAAATTTTTGGGATAGATGGTTCCTTGATGCTCCCCTCCTTAAAAAGCCCTCAAACCCCAAACGAAAGATTATATCTCTTAAGAAAATGACATATACCTTTATGAAAGGACATGACTTTCAATAAATATGCATGTCTCTTTGATATGTTATTTAGTAAAGAGACATGTCTTTCAATAAAAAGATGTGATTATAAACGAAAGAACACGACCCTTGGTGTTTGGATGAAAGACACCCTTTCTCCTCTATGAATAAGAGCTTAGTCCTCTCTAAACCATAACATATAAACACATAAACATGAAAGATAATTAAAAGTACAATACTATATTTTACATCGTACATTAAAGAAAGTCCTTAAGAGGGAAATTAGATTTCTTTGTTGCGCATACTGAGCAGTCAATCAATTATTGCTATTAATTTTAGGTGTATTGGATGCCGAGTGGTGTGGTGTGTCTTGTTGGTTTACTGATAAGAGTGTTCGTTTTGTTTCTATTTTGTGTTTTCTGCCTGTGCGTTGTTTGGTGAGCGCTTTAGTGTGCTTTCGTGGGATGGGGGATCAGATATGGGTTGTCCAACCCGGAAAATAGAACTTGTGGTCGGGGGAGAATTCCTGAGAAAGTGAGCGCTTTACAAACTTTAATACATTACCACGTGCTCCTGTTCTTTTACTTACTAACTCTACCAACCAAAAGCCCTCCACTTTAATGACAACAAAAACATTTATTAATTAATAAAATATAATAATATTTTTTATTTTTAATATTTAGATGATTTAGTAAAAAATGAATACATATAAGTGTATTTAATATATCTTAATATGTATCTTTTGGGCAAATTTTGGAAAATTCCTTTCTATTTAATCACTATAACTATTTAAATTATTCGAAATATTATCTCTAAAAATCTAAAAATTTTCAATGAAACCTAACTAAATTATATTGTTAATTGTTTGCAACTGCTATTGGTTTTTATATAGATCTTAAAGTATCATTTAAGTATGGACAAAAATTAGTCCATACTGGTTTACAGGACTGTATTGGACCGACCTAATACAAACCCGATAGTAGACCTAATTACTGAACTGGATCAAATATAGGGTCATATTGTCATTTTAGAATTATTAGCTTTTAGTATAAATAAATAAGCATGGGCTAGGAGAGAGATTGTGGATTAAGCATTTGCACAAGTTACTCTCTTCTCTCTAGTACTAGGATAGATGAACTCTTGGGAAGTCTTTGTGTTGTCAATCCCATAAGGTTGGGGGTCCTTGGAAACAGCCTCTTGGTAGGGTTACACTTTGAAGCGGTAAGGCTAGGTACATCCACCTCTCCCAGACCCTGACTATGCAGGAGCCCTTGAAATATTAGGTCTGTTGTTGTACTCTCTTATCTCTCTCTCTCTCTCAAATCGTCTCTTCTCCTCTCTTTCTCTTGCTATCTTCTTCCCCTTGAACCCCTAAATCTTGTTACTATACTCTTAGATACTTGTAATTACTACATTTGCAATGGAATATACGATATAGTTACGTTGTAATTAAATTGATTCGTTACTGTTTGATTGCTTGATTTGATCATTTGGTGTAGACTGGTTTTTTTATCACAGCACCACCATTTATTAGTCCTGTTCTTAGTTCTAGTATATGGGTTTAATCGGTTTTTGGTCTGGTCTTATCCAAGATTGAAAAACCCGAGCGGTTTTTGGTCTGGTCTTATCCAAGATTGAAAAACCCGAATACCGAATCGAAGACCAATCAACATTTATTTTGCATTAAATATTTATGGTGCATAATTTTAATACATAGTTAAAATATGCAATATGTATCTAAAACTATTATATCTTAAAAAATTAAATATTTATTTTTAATTATTTAATTGTTATATGATAACAAATGGTTGACAATGAGATTTAAGGTGGTTGATTCAAAATTTTAGACTTTTACATCTGAAAAACTAAAAATTGTAATTAAGTAAAAATGATAGCGCTTCAAGTGATTTTCCATTAAAAAAAAAACTTTAAGAAAAATTTTAGGATTTTTTAAGCTAAAGGTCCCTATACTTTGTCCATTATGTCAATTTAGTCTTTGTACTTTTAATTGTGTCAATTTAGTCCTGTACAATTCAAAATGTCTTAATTTGGTCCTTAGAGAAATTTTATGTTAAGCTTTTAATAACAGTTTTAATGGTTTGGCCACAAATTGGGTTAAATTGAGTAAACAGATAAATTTATAATGAATTATTTGCATCTAACATAATTTTACCGTTCAAAATTACTATATTAACTTAACTTAAATTTGACCAAATGACTAAATTGATACATTTTAAATTGTTCAAAAACTAAATAGATGCAGTTAAAATACAAGGACCAAATTAATATAATAAATAAAATATAAAGACATTTGACGTAAATAACATCAAATTTTAACACCCAAATGCCTTAGAATTTAAAACCACTACCCACAAACCTGGGAGCCCAAAATGCGGCGTAAAACCGCAGAATTGACGCCAAAACCACGTCTCCGTCTCCCACATCGAACTTACCAGACACTCTTTCTACACTTTTATATATACATTTCTAGCTGTACTTCGATTTTTCACTAAGAAAACTCCTTCTTCCTCAATTTTTATCTCGGCCACAAATTGGGTTAAATTGAGTAAACAGATAAATTTATAATGAATTATTTGCATCTAACATAATTTTACCGTTCAAAATTACTATATTAACTTAACTTAAATTTGACCAAATGACTAAATTGATACATTTTAAATTGTTCAAAAACTAAATAGATGCAGTTAAAATACAAGGACCAAATTAATATAATAAATAAAATATAAAGACATTTGACGTAAATAACATCAAATTTTAACACCCAAATGCCTTAGAATTTAAAACCACTACCCACAAACCTGGGAGCCCAAAATGCGGCGTAAAACCGCAGAATTGACGCCAAAACCACGTCTCCGTCTCCCACATCGAACTTACCAGACACTCTTTCTACACTTTTATATATACATTTCTAGCTGTACTTCGATTTTTCACTAAGAAAACTCCTTCTTCCTCAATTTTTATCTCTCTTGCTCATCAATTTAATCGGAGAAAAAGTGTTTTTTTCAAAAAAAATAACGATCGAGGAGAAAATGTGTCGTGGGGGTAGTAAAAATTGCAACTTTGAGTCGGCCTTCTGGTCCGTGTCCCAAAAGACAAATCCCGAGTCACGGTCCAATGACAAGGGCAACGGGGATAGTAATACTCGTAAATTGGGGAATGTTAGTGGTATTAGTGGCCGTGCTAAGGCGATTGGTGAAGATAAACAGTGGACGGACGAGAAGGACGAGACTTTATTGCAGTTGATTTTTTGGGGTCCGGATTAATATTTTCTTGGTTTGAGATAATTAGTTATAATAATAGTCTCATATGTGTAATTGTTGTTATGAGAGTTTTGTGTTCGATTAATGGGTGTGTGTTATGTTATTTTTATGGTCAAAATGAAATATATTTATTTTATTTTGTTTTGTTAAAGATAATACTATATTATTAACACAACGATGTTTTTGAGTCACCACAAGCAGCTTGTCATAAAGTTTGAGAGTTACGAACAACCAACTATTGGGTGCCTAATTTGATGAGTGAAGGCTCAATAATTGTTCCATTCATTGTAATGTAATAACTCATTGGCCTAGCATATAGTGAAGATGTTAATCTCATAACTTATGTTAAAATTATATTAACATTGAAAGTAAAGGCTGGTGAAATTTGAGATCACGACCTTTTAGTTAACAGTATTCTGATATCATGTTGAGAAATTGACCATCTCAAGAGTTTAAGCTAATAGATAAAAACCAATAATGAGTTTATATCTAGCATAAAGACTCAACTTGTTTGGAGTTCGAGTTGAACTAAGTCTGGCCTCGTTAAAGCCCAAGCCGGTGTGCTTATGAGTTTAAACAAACTCAAATGAGTCAATCTTAACGTAATTTATTGAAAGGCGACTAGAAGTTTTAGGCTAAACTAGTTTATCTAGTTCACCGACTCAATTTGAACAGTCGATTATTATTTAAAACAACAAAAATGAAAAATGAAAAATGAAAAAAAAATGTGCAACCACGAGAAATTAATTAATAACCTAATCAATACCAACCCACCTGTGCGGCTGTTGCCATCAACCCCAAGCCGACAATTGCTAAATGACCCTCCCAATTAAATCAACTTTATAATATTATTCGATATGTAAAAAGTAAATATAAAAATTAAAATTTTATATAAAGTACATATTTTGACTCCGATTTAATAAGAATAGGTAAAATGCAAAAAATAGAAATTGCTAAGTAATTTTTAATTCTTTTAAACTGTATAAAGTAATTTATCTAGCCCCTTAAGTAAGTTCTAATTTGTTCATTTTTACTATTTTCCCCAATAAAATTTTATTTTTCATCTTGGCAACCAAACGTGTTTGACCTATTTTTGAAAAATTGACACAGGAATTTAATTTTTACGAAATATAACTTTCTGTAGAAATTTAATCAATATGGCAGCCAAACGAGATCTTTGAAATTAAAATAATAAACCATATTTATATCCCAAAGTATTTTTTATATTTAACTCCAAAATGGTGTAGTAGTTCGAAAGCAACATTTCTTCAGGATTATACTCTATAGTGGTAAAGTTGCTTATATCTCGCATTCCTCAAACTCTATCTTAAAGGAAGCAGTTGAAGCATTGGGTTTTTTTTTTTTTTTTTTTTGTTATTGTTAACTCTAAAATTGTGAGAGAAAAATATTAAATATCTATATAACAATTAATTTAAAATTATACAATTAAGAGAATAAATTTAAAATTAATTTTCATAAAATGATTTAAATAATCAATTATTATAATTTGTCATATTATAGATAAAATATAAATTTAATCCATTGATTTATCACTTGTTTAATACATTTTAGGGTTATTTACGCCAATGGTCCCTGTACTTTGTCCATTATGTCAATTTGATCCTTGTACTTTTAGTTATGTCAATTTAATCCCTGAACAATTCAAATTGTATCAATTTAGTCCTTTGGTCAAATTTAAGTTATGTTAATGACATACTTTATCTACAATGAAATCTTTCTCGCTTGCCATTTGCCAAAAAAAAAAAGACATAATTTTGAATGGTAAAATTATGTTAGATACAAGTAACTTATTACAAATTCATTCATTTACTCAATTTAATTCAATTCATGGCCGAACCATTAAAATTTTTATTAAAAACACCAAATTAACACATTTTAAATTGTATATGAACTAAATTGACATAATTAAAAGTAAAATGACTAAATTGACTTAATGGACATAGTACGGGGATCCTTAACATAAATAATCATACATTCTATATTTATAGGTTTTGATTTAAAAACTAAAGTCAATTTTCAAAGAGTTTCTCTTTTTTTTTTTTTACTTTCAATAAAATAAGAAAAAAACCAAAAGCAAAAATCAAAACTAAAAAATAATTTTAAAAATACATTTTTCAATTCAAAAAAAAAAAAAAATCAAAAACTATAAAAAAAATCGAACGGATCTTTAAATTGATGATGTGTATAGCATTTTACCTCCTATAATCCTCATCTCATCCCACCTAATCTTAATTATTCTCAACAAACCCATATTTTATATTTTTTTTTCCAATAATTAATCTAAAAGTAACTCAACTAGGGCCCCTGTTGGGTGGAGGCTTCAGCTCCGCTCTCTTTGCTCCTGTTCGCCTTCTGGGTCTTCTTCAGCTAGGGCCCCTGTGTGTGTTTGTTTTGTGAGCGTTGTCCCCGTGTCTTGTCTGGTCCTGTTCTCGGTGGCTGTTGTGTCGTGTTTTGAGGGAAGCTTTTGTTTCTGTTTTCTTGTTTTGTGCTTTTTGTTTCTGGTCCCCGTGCTGTTGCGGTCAGACTCAGGCCTCGCCTAGCTAGTGGCCTACTTGTGGTCGCGATTTTGTCACAAATTTTCAAAAAAAAAAGTAACCCAACTATATCTTAATGTATCAAAAAATAACTTAACTATATCCTATAATAAATAAAAAAAACATAATTTTAACTTTTTTAATAAAAAAATAACTCAATTTGAACTTTTATACCCAAAAATAATCAAAGTGTCATACTAGGGGCCACACTCAGCCAACAATTTAATATTTTTTCAAATTAAATTTTTAGAGTTTGATTATTTTTTGATAGAAAAGTTAAAGTTTGACTAATTTTTTTGTTGGAAAATATAATTGAGTTGTTTTTGGCTAAAAAAATTAGAAATTATTTTTTAATACATAAAAATATAATTCAATTATTCTAGATTAATTATTTTTTTTTTCAAGGAAAATTAAAAAAAGGCAAGTGTGAACTTGGTTAACACGTTGTCAATGTCATACAAACACCTTCCGTGCGAAAAACTCCGGAAGAAGTATCACAGCAGCTGCCTTACTTTTTGAAAGTCCATTTTAATATAAAATATAATAAATTAATATTATCTCGTCAATGTATAGAAGACGTTTATATTTTAAAAATTTTTAATGTAATTCTTTATTTTAAATTTAAATTATCGGTCGTAACTTTTCATTAATCTAATTTTTTTTTTCCTATGTCCTAATTATATCATTTTTTTCTTTATTTATAAGAGATTTAAGAGTTTTATAACTTGTTTTTTTTTTTCTTTTTTTTTCATGGAAGTATAAAAAAAACAAATTCTAAAATTGTTTAAGATGAGGTTTAGAGAGTTTTGAAAAGAGAAGATTTACCTATAATATATAGAGATGTCAATTAGACCTTGAGGGGTATCACCCCGAGGGTCCTCGAAAATGGTATCTTGTTAGGATATCACCCTGAGGGGGTAAGGTTATGTACATTCTACCCCTCTCAAACCCTGCTTACGCGGAAGTCTTTGAGGTACTGAGCTTGTGGCTGCTGTATATAGAGATGTCATGAATTCGTTTGTATTTTCAAAGGGGCATAATTTTATGTGATGTTACTTGGACAAGTTTTGACTGCATCTTGGTCAAGTGGGAGTGTATTAAATCTCGAGGTGGTTTTGAAAATGTTGGTAAAAATGTTCGAGCTGAGTGAAATTGGAATAAATGACAGGAGAATGACAAGAATAGTTTCCTCCAATTGAAAGGGATTGAGAAGATATATGAAAGACAAATGGGATACTCGCCCATCCTCAAGGCCGAGTACTCAATAATGTGGACTGAGTGTAAATAAGTGCCTCGTATTTGTTAGAGTCTGCAATCATTTATGGACTTTTATTTATCAATTTAAGCTTTTGTGGCAATTGGCTCCTTAACTTAACACTAGAGTTTTGTTGATAAGGAGTTCTCAAGTTCAATTTCTAACAACGCCCACTCTAAATTTTAATATGTTTCAACTATAAGGATATGTGGCTTTATGTTTGTCCTTGTGTAATGCATAATGGACATCTACGTGAGAGGCATATTAGAGTCTCAAATCATTCATCAATTTAAACATTTGGCACAATGGATTCATTGATGGCGTCTTCCCACATAGCCCAAATGTTGACCACACAAGATCACCAACCAAGTCATGATGCCTTCGGTGTGACCTAGCGTCAAGTGTGAGTAAGATTGCTAAGCTAGCCGTGTGCCCTTGACGTGACCCAATACTAGACCAATGAGGTAACTAACAATGGTATGCTTTAATGCCCCAAAGGAAGGGGGGTGGGGGGGGGGGGGGGGGTGTTGTACCTCAAACCTAAGTAGTATGGTTAGCATATTGCCACCGTATGACCAGGATAAACCAGAGAACGACAATCGATAATGTCATGCATCATAAAGGTGCCTTTTGAACACCTAATATTGATTCACGCGACCAAAACAACTTAATAAGTAAGAAGAAATAAGCCATAGATTACCAGACTAGAAGGAAAAAAAACTATATACAAAAAAGAATTTCAACCATTTCAAAATACCAAAATATTGTATTTAACTATGTATTTATTTTAATGCTTTGTTTAGTTGTCGTATAAATTAAATTCCTACTGAAAGTTGTATTTATTGAAAATTCAATTATGCTATCACCTTCTCAAAAAGTAGGTAAAAAAGTACCTTTTACATGATAAAAAATAAAACTTTCTTGAAATGTTAGCTAGAAATGAAGAAATTGAAACTTATTCAGAGGATTAGATAAGTTACTTTTAATATTTTACAAAAATTAAAAATTATTTACTAATTTTTACTTTTTGTATTCTAGCTATTCTTTACTAATTAAACAAGAATCTAAATCTATAGGTTTTATACATTTTTATTTTTGACATTTGTTTTTTATATACCAAACGAGAACTTAATTAGTAACACTTTTGTTAGGAACAGTTGCTTTTATTCCTTGGAGTTCACACCGTGGCAGTTAACTTTCACTCCTCACCACCGCCATTTTATCTCCCCTACGCAGAGAGAGAGAGAGAGAGAGAGAGAGAGAGCAGAGACAACAACCGTCGCGTGCACAAATTCCTCCTGCCGAAACCCTAAATTTCGATCATCTCACTCGCTGGAAGCGTCCAATTTCGCCGGAATCTATGGCGATCGCCGGCAATAACCGCCATAAATCGCAGTTTGAGGTGAAGCTGTGGAATTTATGTCCGTTTTGGCACTCCAATCATACGCCGTCGTCCTCTTCTTCGACGCAGCAACTTCACAATCATCACAGCCGCGGAAACCGCCATAACGGTCACCAGTTAGACGGCGGCGGCGGCTCGAGTTCGAAGCCGACGGTGACGTCGGTGGCGCGGTCTTTGCTTCCGGCTCGGCGCCGGCTACGGCTCGATCCGCCGAATCGCCTGTACTTCCCTTGTGAGTTTTGTTGAATTGATTGGAATTTGATTTACAATGTGTTCGGATCGTGCTGACATGGATTATTTACGCTTTTGGTTCCTTAGTTTGTTAACTTTGTTAAAATTAGCTCCTTATTTTGCTTTTGTTGAATTTGGTTTTTTTTTTAATCTTAAAAAAATTGTTAAAATTGGTGCATAATATTTTAGTTTATGATAAAATGGTTCCCATATCTTTTAAATTTTTAGCTAATTTGGTCATCACGAGGGATCAGTTTTGTCATAAACTAAAATATTAGTGACCATTTTAAAAACAAGAAAAGATGAGATACTAACTTGAGCAAAGTTATAAAGACGAGAGATTGATTGGAACAGATTTAAAAATACGAGGGTTGAATAGTGTAAATAACTCTAATTGTATGATATTGTGAGTGGTATATGTGAGTTGACTTTTGGAGCTCTGGCTTTTGGTACTTTGATGGGTGAATGAATTGGCCTTTTGCTCAATGATTGCTCAAGTTTGTTGGCGGTGTTGTTCCCCTTCGAACTTGCGCGGAGAAAAAATGAGAAATTGAGATTGAGATAATTGTTAACTTTATATGGATGTCGGTTTCCACTTTTTCGGATTGAAAAGTGTTATAAATTGAGGCGTTTAATGATAGTTTGGAGTGGAACTCTCCAGTTGTTTCAAGTTTTGACTAATAATCCAAAATAATGATTTGGAAAGTGTGTCGTTGTTGGGGCAAAAAATATTGTTGCTACAACAATAATGTGACTTGAATTGAATAATGGTCACAAATTTTTAAAAGGTTGCTTTGGCTGTAGCATTTTTACCCTGACAATAAAATTACTCTTTTGCGGAATGTTTACACTTTAGAAAAGTTAAGCGTTCGACTATGAACATCTACAGTTTGCTAGTGTCCTTTTGGCCAAAATGGTGTTGCAGTGTTATTGAAGTCAGTTTGAGCCAAATCTGAGAAATCCAGTTGTAGACTTATACTTAGTGAATTGAGAAACTGCCCACCGTCCCACAAAGTCAAGGCTTAAGATCGATCTGCTTGTCTAATTCATGTGTTTATTGTAGCTTGCCCTGAATGTCGAAAGGTTGGTTGGTTGGATGTGGGTTTGTTCTCTCATTTTATTCATAGACCAAGTTCAGTTTCGACTTGTTATTTGGATGACTGGGAAGAAGGTCAATGTGATGTGTATGTAGAAAAGTTGTCTGCATTGACTTAATTTTAGTGGAATTGGGACTTCCGTTGTATAAAATACATTGATTGAAGGTTGGGATGGCGATCAATTGTGAGATTGATTGAATGTTGGGATGGCGAGTAATTGTCGGATTAATTGAATGTTGGGGTGGCGAGTAATTGTCGGAATTAGCAAGGGCTTTTAGTGGTGTCCGAGTGATTGATTTCAAATCCTCTTTCATTAAGAGTTAGCAGCTGTATATTGGCTGGATATTATGATGAAGATTTGGTTATGTCTTCCTGCAAATGTGTAAATGCACGTAGTTAACCTGGAAATGTTGTATGCCACATTGACAGCTAAACATCTGACTTTCTTGGTGTTCGTGACTTATGCAGATGAACCTGGTAAACAAGTTAGAAGTGCTGTCAGGATTAAGAACACCAGTAAATCCCGTGTTGCCTTTAAGGTACTGTATGCTTCCAATGTAAATTTAACCATTTATTGTGTATTTGCTTACAGAAATGTCTCAATCCTCCTTTTCATGAACCTCAATCTCCGTTATTTTACTGACTTGGGTGGCCTTTTTGTCGTCTGGGTCCCGCTTAGTTTCAAACTACTGCTCCCAAGAGCTGCTACATGCGTCCACCTGGTGGTATACTTGCTCCTGGAAAGAGCATTATTGCAACTGGTAATATCTTTATGCTTCATCCTCTCATATTTTGCATCAGATCAGAAATCTTGAGATGCCTGGCTTTCTTACCCCTTAAAAAATGTGAATGCCAGTCTTTAAGTTTGTGGAGCAGCCTGAGAACAATGAGAAACAACAGGATCTTAGAACGAAAGTTAAGTTTAAGATCATGAGCTTAAAGGTCAAAGAAGGAATAGAATATGCTCCTGAGCTGGTAAGCCAAGCAATCCTTAGTTTTTCTTTTTCTGGTTCTCTTAACAATGGGAAGCAATTTCTCAGACTTTTATGCTCGTCATCTGAGGTTTCAAATTTCTTTTTTTTTTTTTTTGGTTTTGTTTTGGGGAATATATGAACCTCCTTGTGTTCATTATCTGTTTGAGTTGGAAAGGGAAAAAAGGGTTGTCAATTCTACTGTAACTCAGTTAGGATTCCATTCAGTTGTTGTTGTTGTTGGTTTTTTTTTTTTTTTTTAATTTTTTTGCCAATGACTACCTCTTTTTAGGGTATCACTCTAAAGGGGTAAGGCTGCACACATCCTAACTCCCGTAGACCCTGCATATGCGGGAGCCCTCGAGGCACTGAGTTTGTTGTTGTTGTTTGCCAATGACTCTGGGAACTTAAAGTTCTAGCAATTTGTTTGATGAGCCTTCTGGATGCCCAAGCTCGAGGATTAGGAATGTGGATATCATCGCTGTTAACTATGAGATGTTTGGTCTTGTTGCACACTTTAAAACTGCCTTTTCCTAAAGCAACCACAAATATGCACTATCCTTGTAATTTTTGTATCTGAGACCATCGGATTCTTTGGTTGAGACTATTGAGTTCTCTTATGCTCATCCTGTGGTGCTGTGCTACATTTATTCTCATAAAATGCTCTCTTATCTATGAAGTTTTGATAAAGTAATGAAAAGGAGATTTGGTCCTCGAATCAAGAGCCCTAGCCAATCTTAAGTCCTCTGTAGCCTATTTATTGAACTTAGGTTTTTTTTTCCCCCCCCCCCCCCTTTTCTCGCCACAGAGTAGTAAAATATAAAGCAAATATTTGGTAGCAACGTTTTTATCGTTTAGGTGTTTTCCCATGTTCGAGTCTTAGTTTAGTGCTGGCAACGACTGACTTCCACATCCCGCGGGAATCAAAACCTGATTCTGGCGTTTATCATTCTTGATGACCTGATCCTTGATTAGAGCGCATGTAGTTTCATCTCAATAGTACTGGTAAAACATACATGCATAATTCACGATTGAAAAACCAAATCAAATATTGGTTTTAATTGTGACTAGGGGTTCAGGACCAATTTCTTGATGGTTCAGTGCCTGGGTGGTAATAGTTGCAGTTATTTGTTTTGATAATGGACTAATATGGTTCTTGCAAGTACTAATGTGGTAGACACTAGTTGTGATAATGTTAGGTGCAAATGCTTGACCTTTTGTGCAATAATTGACTGGGTTCTGGTACCTTCAACAAGCGTGTTATTAATTATTTGATAACTTGGAATCATCTTCACCTGCTCTGGGTCAGTTGACGTTGATAGCAGCTCATCTCAATGGATCTTTGGAAAGAGATACTATGGCTCCGTTTGGTTGAATGGGGAACATTTTTCTTAAGGAAAATTTTCATTTACAAAATATTTTCAATTAAAATATTTTTTTCTTCAAATTTCTTTGTGTTTCTAGTTAAGAAAAATGATTTCCTTCTATAGGTCTATATGAACGTTCATGTTTGGCCAAGTTGGGTTGAAGTAAAGCATATAGTGTGAGATCACTTGGGAAAATATTTTCCCCTTCATTAAGGAGAAGTCAATTTCCCCTCAAGCTAGGAAAACATTTTCTGCGCTTATGATTGTGATTATAAAGTTATACAAAGAAACAATAGAAATTGAGACTGAAAAGGTTTGTCTTCAAAACAATCTGAGCCTACATTATAGCGCCTTTTAAATTCTTTGTACTCCTTATTGAAGTATGATAAATGTTGAAAAGGATGAATCCATGACATGAATATTATGTTTCTCTCGCCATTGACTGTCTTAGTTATGACAAAATGCACATTTTTGTCGTCTAGTTTGATGAGCAAAGGGAGCAGGCCACCATAGAACGGATTTTGCGAGTTGTTTTCTTAGATCCAGATCGTCCGAGCACAGTAAGTATAAGATAGATTTGCGTATACGGCCCAGTTTCCATTTACCCACCCTATTATTGTTCATCGGAATAATCTCTGCCCAATTTATTTGATTGTCATGGGAAGCCGAAGGCAATGGAAAAACTGAAGCGTCAGTTAGCTGAAGCAGATGCTGATGTTGAGGCCCGGAAGAAGCCTCCTGCAGATAACGGTCCGAAAGTAGTTGGTGAAGGTCTTGTTATAGATGAATGGGTATGCATTTCTCTCCTATTTAGTTGGGAAATTTTATCCATTATTGTGACTAGTCTTTACTTCTTTTCAAGTTCTTAAGTATTGAAAATTGAGGGAGCTGTTATTGTTAGAGAAATAACTTGAATCCCGGTGGTAAAAATGGATAAGTTGGTTAGCCAAGTCAAATCTTGTAAGATTCAGTTATTCAACTTCTTGATAAAAGCTCAATTTGATTACCCAAGTGGTTTAAAATAGACAAGTGAGTTATCACCCAATGAAAAATTTATCACGCAATTTCAAATAAAAACCCATTTTGGTCATTTCATTTAAAGATGATAAAGTTATCACCTAAGTAAAAAGTAACAAATTTGTCCATTTTGCCACTTTGATGACCAATATGGGACTCAAGTCCCGTGAAAATGAAGTGACTTTTAGAAAATGATTGGTAATAATAATACTGCCGTAACAATAACATTACCCAAAATTTATTGTATCATTTTCCAGAAAGAGCGAAGGGTGAAGTATTTGGCTCAACAGCAAGGCGAAGCAGTAGACTCTGTCTGATTTACAATTTGTTTTTGTTGCTACGTTCCCTTTTCTATCTAGTGCAGCTGTTCTTTCGGTAAGTAAGCAGAGTTGGGGATTTGACGCTTTACCTTAATAGTGTTTTTAACACTAGACTGTCCGCTCAAATGGAGCTATTGTACAAACTTGTACTTCGATTATGATTGGGGAAGGCGGATCATGTATAGAAAAATAAAATTGGTTGCTTTTAGTTGTCCATCGTCGAAAAAATCTTGTGGAGATTGGGATTAGGGTTCTTAATTCTTGTTGTAGGTGAGGAATTTTTTTGCCTTTGTTCTGTGAAAAGAATTGTAAGGTCTTTCAGTGGTATCAATGGATAGATAATCTTTGTGGCAGCATGTCAACATACAGCATTAGTGTGTTAGTTTTTGCTGCCTTTTTTTTTGGGGAATCTTTTCTAGGTTGGGACAAGATTCTCTAACAGGATATTACTCGAATATAATATGATGTAATGTGATTTATGAGCTTTTACGGGTTAGTTTAGCTGTTAAAATTCTTGTCCCCTTTCAGTTGCATCTCATATTTGAAGCTCATTAACCCCTTTTTCCTTGAAGTTGGTGGTACTATTTAAAGAATTGTAATTTTATTGCCAATCTGAAAAGAATAATTTGATTTATACTTGAACCCATTATGGATAAGTAATTTTAGAGCAAATTAGAATAGTTAGTAGTACTTAAGGCGCCTAGGTTGGGGGTCCTCAGAAACAGCCTACCCTGACGGGGTAAGGCTGCGTATATCCTACCCTTTCCGGACTTTGAGCAAGCGGGAGTCCTTGTGGCACTGAGACTGTTGTTGTTGTTGTTGTAGTAGTACTTAAGGCGTGTCTGGTTAAGGTTCTTTTTTGGAACTTTTTCTAGATGTTTAGAGTGTATGCTTTGAAAAGAATAGTATTTTTAAATAGAAGTAGAAGCTGTTCTTTTGCTTTGAAATATAAGCAGAAGAAAAACAAAATTTTTTTAAGACAAATGCATATTTTATACAAGTTTGTGTAAAAAGTGTTTCGGTAAAAGTAGTTGTTTTAACAGTGGACCAAATTGGATCTTCTTGTATTTATAAGAGAAAAATGAATCATGCAAGAGACATTGTTAACATGAAAAGGTAAGATTGTCATCTTTGTGAGGATTCCGAAGGGCGTCTTTGTCATTGAAAAGTGGAAACCCTTTTTAAGTTTTGTGTCGTTTGAGCAAATTGTAGCAGTATGAGAATGAGACTTGTACAGGCACACAATCTTACTTCTTAATATAAAACTATTTCCGAAGCTTCAACCATCAGCTTGAGCTTTTGGAAATGTTAGTTTCTTGACATTGTTGACTGTAATGGTCCTGAGTTTAAATCTCGATAGCCATCACTTTAAATTTTAATATATTTCAAATAAAAGGTATAAGAACATCCGTTGTTACTTTTCAAGTTTGGTGCTTATAAGACTCGCAAAAAAGTCGCTAGAACTTAATACAAAGTCATTGGCAACCAAAAAAATAGAATGAAATCCTGACCAAGTTACATCAGCTTTGACAATTTTTTTATATTTTTTATTTTAAAACTTTTGCAACTTAAGAAGTTAATACGCAATAAGAGGTTCATATATCCACAATAAAAACAAAATAGACCGCCCAGATCATGAGCATAAAAGATCCGAGAAATTGCTTCCCATTGTTAAGAGAACAAGAAAAGGAAATATATATATATATATATGGGTGGGCCCGGGGCCCGGCCCGAGCCTGGTCTACCTCGGGCCGGGCCACGGGCCAAAAAAAAGAGCCGCTGGGCCCGGCCTGGCTCTAAAATTAAAAAAAAAAAATTATATTTTTTTTCTATAAATACTTAATCCTCCCCAACCTATTTCCTCACCAAATCTTCAATCATCTGTTCTCTCTCTATACATTTATCATCTCCCATCTTCTTCAACTTTCTTAATTGCAAAATTGTGCTCTAAGGTTCGAAGTTCGTAAAGTGTTTTGCTGAAGTTCGAATTTCATTGATCTCTCGTTTCGGTAATTTTAGTATCGCAATTTTATTTGGTTCGCATTTTTAGTTATTTAATTTGTATTACTACTTGTATTTTATAAAAACTAATCACTTATACAAATATGGCACACAACTCTTCATCATCCTTTGGAGCCGGTAGTGCTACTTCTAGCTTTTCTCGGCCATCCATATTCCCTAAAAGGAGTAGAATTGTCATACTTATTACAGAAGAATAAGCTTTTATACGATCAGGCCCATCACCCCCATACAGTGATGATTGAGACTTTGAACAACAACAAAATTATAATGAGTCCGATGGTGGGGTTGAAGACTCACAAACTGATGAGGAACCCACGCCCACCACCGAAGCCCAGCTTGAAAGCAGTACCTCTACTAATAGGCGTACAACTAGTGGGGTATGGAATCACTTTACCCTTAATAAGACAACTAATAAAGCAACTTGTAAATTATGTGACTCACATAGGACTTTTAGCCATCAACCTAGCAGTGGGATAGGCACATTAAGCAGACATATACTTAGGTGCCACCCGGAGCAATGCCCAGATAAGAGCCAACAACGTTTAGTACAGCAAATGACCGGTGCACTTGCTAATTTTAGGTTCTCTCAAGGGGGCAACCGAAAGGGGCTGGCTAAATATATAATTTTGGGTGAAAGGCCTTTCAATGCCAGCGAAAACCCATATTTCGTCGACTACCTCCAACAATGGGTGAACCCCGCCATTGTGAGGGTTCCTCGGAACACCGTAAAGCGGGACGCTTTTACGTTGTACCACAATATGAAAGCTGGGGTCTTAACACTTTTTGCGACGAACACGAGCATGTTCTCATTGACGTCGGACATATGGAAGTCGAAACCCGGCCAACATTATATGTGCATAACGGCACACTGGATCGATGACTCCTACATCCTCCAAAAGAGAATAATTCATTTTGGTATTTTAGATTGCCCCCATACTGTCGAGATAATTACGGGTGCGATTATGTCGGCAGTCAGTGACTGCGGCATAGAGCGACGTATCTTCAGTATCACGTTCGACAATGCTACCAACTACACTGCATCCGTTACACATTTAATTGGGCACATGAGACCCATGTTAGGTGAGAAATGTTTCCATAGTCGTTGCATTTGTCACATTTTGCATTTAATGGTAATGGATGATTTAGAGCTTGTAAACGCATCCCTTAACACCTTAAGATCCGTAATAATATTAATTAAATCATTCGGCACTAGAAAAAAAAGATTTAGAAATTTATGTAGGTTGCATGGCATAGAATATAAACAATTCAAATTAGACTCCCAAACTAGGTGGTCATCTACGGTAGAAATGTTAGAGCGCATTCTACCATATAAAGAAGTTCTGATAGAATTCGCACAGGACAATCGTTCAGAGTGGAGCGATTACAACCTGGACGGTATACATTGGGAGACAATAGATGAAATTTGTAAATTTTTTTGCATATTTAAAGGGGCCACGACATTTTTTTCAGGTTGCTACTATCCGACCATGCCTCAAGCAATATCAAGATTGTTTGATATTGTAAATTAGATGGCGGGTAATGAATCCAACCCCATTTTGTTCGAATCGATTAAGGCAATGAAAGAAAAATTTGCTAAGTATTATTCTAAACTACCTCTTACATACTGCTTAGCAACTATTTTAGATCCTCATTGTAAACGCGGGGGTTTAAACTTGTTTTGCTAATATTTTTTCAAATATTTGTATCCTAGTCTCAATATCGACACTTTCATTGCCGAAGTCGATAACGACTTGCATAGTTTATTTTCTCAATATTCTCCAAAATTAGCGTCCAATAATCCATATCCTAGTACTGCTGCAGTAGGATCTTCTACATCTAGTGGAAGTAGTTCACACACATCATATTCGTGGAAGTTATTCGAGCAATTTACGCCCATAGTAGCCTCCATGTCATGTGACGAGTTAGATTATTATTTGCGGACACCGTTGGTCCATATTTTTGGGCCGCCGGCTAACCTGCATTTTGACCTTTTACAATGGTGGAACACAAACCAAGCCCAGTATCCCGTGCTTTCCACCATGGCACGTGATATACTAAGTTGTCCGGTGTCTTCAGTAGCATCGGAGTGTGCTTTCAGTCTTGGTGGCAGGTTGCTTGCAACGAGAGGGCGAAGCTATCACCGTCAAGCTTGGAGATGTACATGTGCTTGAAGGATTGGCTGCTAGCTGAGGCAAGGAATTAACAGAGAATGAAGCTGGATTCATCGAGCGATGCAGAAGACGACTGCACCACTGATACGTCAAACGATGGCACAACAACCCCCCATGCGACTGATATCAATACTTTTGTTTGTCAATTATTTATTTTTAAATATTTACCTCAAAAGACGACCGCACCCCCATACGTCAAACTTTGTATTTTTTGATAAACAAATTTATACTTTTAAATATTAGGCTCCAACTGCGCTGTATTTGTACTTGTTACGTTATTTATTTATCATTATTTTTTTGATAAGATATTTACCATCATTTACTATTACTTATTGTATATTTTATTTTATTATATATTTAGTATTATTTTTTTTGAACATGTACATTTAGCATTATTAGTGCTTGAAAAAAATGTATTTGTATCTCGTATTATTTATAAATGAATTATAATAATTTTAGTACAAAATGACTTTGTATTATTTAAATTTTGTTTTTTTTTTAAAGCTGACGGAAGCGGGCCAACCCGGCCCGACCCTGGAGGCCTCCGGGCCCGGCCCCGGCTCAAGCCAGGCCCGTGGCCACCTCTCTCTCTCTCTATATATATATGGTGGCTTTTTTATAAGAGGGTGAGAGCGTGAAAAGGGCGAATCCTGGCCCCTCATTATAATAGACGGCCAAGATTTGTTAGAAATTAAAAAAATAATAATTTATGATTCATATCCCAACATAGAGTAGAAAGAAAGAAGGGATAAGGGGAGAAATATATATATATATATATATTTTTTAATATTCAACAAAATATGGGGCAAGAGTAGTACCAAGATGGGTGACCTCCTGGGAAGTTTTCGTGTTGCACCCCTCAAGTTAAGGGTTCTCGAAAACAGCCTCCCTTTAGGGTAGCACCATGAAGGGGAAAAGCTGTATACATCCACCTCCCCTCAGACGCTGCTTAGGCGGGAGCCCTTGGGGCGACGGGAATGTTGCTTTGTTGCTTCAACATATTTTGGCCGTAAATTGTTATTTTTTTTAATTTCTAACAAATCTTTGCTGTCCATTATAATAAAGAGAGTATATATATATATATATATATATAGAAAGTGAGTAATTAGTAAAATAATACCTAATCTAAAAATATTAAATTGACCTGACATTAGTGTTTTTGGCCTGATGTTATTACTTCATAAAGTATAGAAAGTAGAAATTTTTTGGATAAATTACAGAAAATTCCCCTGTCTTTTGCTTCAAAAACAGAAAATTCCCCTCATAAATAAAAGTACTCACAAAACCCCCTCACTTTTAAAAATTTATCATTTAACCCCCATGTAACTTATTTTTGACCATTTTGCCTCTAATGTTTAATTTTATTTTTAGAAAAAGATTTTATATTATTAGACAAAAATTAAAAATTTTATGTTTTTAGCAAAAAAAATTAAGAAAATTTTCTATATTTATAAAAGTATAATTATTTTAATTAATTATAGTAATATTATATAAGTTCGAAAGATAAAAATTATTTTTAAAATTTTTAGGAAAAAATATTATGAGATAAAAGATAACTTTTTTTGGTTGAGGGGCAAAATGGTCAAAAAAATTTATTTGGGGGCAAAGTAAAAAATTTTTAAAAGTTAGAAAATTTAGTAAGTGATTTTATTTGTTAAGGAAGTTTTTTGTTATTGAAGTAAAAGTTAGGGGGGATTTCTGTAATTTACCCAAATTTTTTTTCCCAAAAAAAAAAAGAAAAAGTTTGATATAATGGGTATATTATTATAACAAAGTAAGTGTGATAAATAACAAGCAAAGTCAGGATGGCCGAGTGGTCTAAGGCGCCAGACTCAAGTTCTGGTCCTCGTGAGAGGGCGTGGGTTCAAATCCCACTTCTGACACTTTCTTTCTCCTTTCCTCCATTTTTTAGGATAATATTATTTTTTTTTTTGGGGGGTTGGGGTCCAGATAGGAGATTTTTAATTTAATTATTTGTTTAAATTTAAGTTATTTATATAAAATAATTTTAATATATAAATTTATATTTTAATTATTTATTAATTAGATATCTGTTAAATTTTTTGTTATTTGATGTTTTTAACAAAAGTTTTGATTAAAAAAAAAAGTTTATTATTTATATAAAATAATTTTTAATAATCAAATAGGGTACCAACACGCAGGCGCATGATCCCATTAGAACTCCGAAGTTAAGCATGCTTGTGCGAGAGTAGTACTAGGATCGGTGACCTTCTTGGAAGTCTTCACCCTTAGGCTGGGGGTACTCCGAAACAGCCTCTCTTAAGGGTAGTACCCTGAAGGGAGAAAATTGCGTACATCTACTCTCCTAGACCCTCCTTAGGCGGGAGCCCCTGGGATGTTGCTTTTTTATAAAATAATTTTAATATATAAATTTATATTTTAACTATTTAGTAATTAGATTTCTGTTAAAATTTTGTTATCACTTGATATCTTCAATAAAAATTTAAAGGGTAACACACACTCTTTCTCTCCTCTCCCCACCTGCCCGCAGCTCTCTCTCTCCTACTCCTGTCCACAGTTTTAGTACTATAGGGAACCCCGTAGTATGGGATCTCCACCCATATTATTATCAGTACAAAATAATTATTATTAGAATAAAATTATAGTTTTAAAAACAAATTTATGGCTTTTATTATTATTACTTTGATAATAATAACTTTACCTGCTAATAACACCTCATTTTTTTTATTGGAACATGCTTTGTAGAAGAAAACGATGGAAAGGGCATTATTCACTACAGATTCTAAGGCTACAAAATGACTTGACAAAAATCATATATCCTCTGCCTTCCACAAGGAGTGAATATGCTGGAATCCTCGCAAAACAGCATCTCCCTTATATCTTTCTAGCTACCCCGACCTCGACACATGGCGCAATCCCCGTTAGGAGAACGTGCCACTTGTCTCGACGACAAGCACAGAAAAAACAACCGTTGCAATAGGATTGGTTTGTGGTAATTTAGGGTCTTCTATGAATTTCTGATGTAAGATCCCTTTCACTTTTGTACCATTACAAGTAGTAGTTCAAAAATTTATTTGTTCATGGTGTCTAAGGAATTGTCTAGATTGTCTATGATCATAATAACGTTATAGAATTCGTTCAACTGATAAACAGTACTTGAACATTACGCCTAATAAAGCTGCTAAGAACTTCATATTTGAGTCTAGTAAGAATTTCAAGTAGGATAGTTGTTATAGAGAAAAGATCAATGGATAAATATAGAGGACTTCTCAACCTAATGCCAACTGGTTTTAGGATGAAACTTCACATGGTCATATATGTTGACCTTGTATATGCCGACCCTGTAATTTGGGCGAAATGCCAGATGAACTTATAAGGAAGTGTCCAATCTAGGCTTGAATCGTAGCACTAGTAGATGTAAGTAGTTCCTCAGAGTCATCCACTGGGTTTAAGAGCCCTAACTTACCCTGTAGTGCGTTTAAACTGATCTAAACACTATAATTACCAAAGAAAAGTCCAACAACAACAACATATTCAGTGCCTCAGGGGCTCCCGCATAAGCAGGGTCTGGGAGGGGTGTGATATACGCAGCCTTACCCCTTCAGGATGATACCCTAAAGAGAGGCTATTTTCAAGAACTTCCAACCTGAGAGACTTGAAAAACATGTACCGAAGAGAAGTCCACGTTTAGAAATTAGAACCGACCATATGCGTTGTATCTATATGTGACTGGTCCCATGTCAAATTCACATCCACACCTTATAATCTCTCAAGCCAGGCTCAGCCATATAATTATTGGCATTCATAAAGGGTCTTTTTTTTTTTTTTTTCCCAGATAATTAGCGGTAAGAGTCGTGGTGCAAAACAGACAAATCTACAAAAATGAGGTCTGAGTAGGGGTGTATTTGAGTCGAGCCGAGCTCGAGCCCACCAAGCTCGAGACTCGGCTCGTTTGCATTAAGCTCGGCTCAGGCTCGCGAGCTCGGAAAGTTCAAGCTCGAGCTCGGCTCATCAAAAGCTCGGGCTCGGCTCGGCTCTATCTAAGCTCGGCAAGCTTAAATTAAGCTTGCAATATTTTGGCTCATTTAAGCTTAATTTAGGCTCATTTGGGCTCGTTTAAGCTCGAGCTCGGCTCATTTAGGCTCAAATTTGGCTTCATGGATCATATTTAATCAAAAATATTATATTAAGAAAAGCTTGTTTGGGCTCGCCGCTTACAAGCTCGAGCTTCACTAGGCTCGAGCTCGGCTCGATAATTTGAACGAGCAGGCTCGGCTCGGCTCAGCTTGAGCTCGAAGCAAGCCGAGCCTTTCGAGTTTTTTTACGAGCCAGCTCACGAGGGCTCGCAAGCCGGCTCGGCTCATTTACACCCCTAGGTCTGAGCCAACCTGCATTGAAGCGTGCAACAAAAAAAAGATAGAACTAGTCAATATTTCAGCCAGAAAAAATAGGAAATAAGACTGGATGGAACCAGATGGAACCGCACACGGGCTTATTCTGCAACAGGTCATTTTAAGAAGTGGAGATGAGGTCGGTAAGATTCGTGCCACCTGGTTTAAGACTAGATAGTTAAAAAGTTTGGGCTGAATTTGAGCCCAAATCTAACCCAATTTTCTGGGTGTCTCTTCAATGAACTAGAGTTAAGTTTGTAGTCGTAATATTTGCCTAGTTTTGTACAAGCAGTTATGTGATAGAAAAATCCTCATATATTCTTCCCAAAAAAAAAAAAAAAAAAGAGATAACTAGGGTGGCCCATAAGGGGGCTAGCCAATCTCGATTTTCTTTTTGATAAGAGCATTGGTAATACTACTGTTTCAGTAGCTGAGGCTTTAGCGACTTGGGATGGAATATTGAATTGTTCGAGAAAATGTTTTAGATAAATCCATGTGGAAGCGGACTACCTCATAGTATTGAAAGTTAATCGTATTGAATTTAATTATCCCAGCAACTTCATGAAGATATTTGGTAACTATTGGCTTATTTTTGGAGATAGAAAATCTCTCGTATTTATCGTGAGAACAATAAGACGACATACAAAGTTGCAACCAAAAGAATCCAAGGGCACTAAAACAATGAAATTTCTGAAGTCCTTAATTAGGAATTTCATAAGGTTATTTGTATTAAAGCACTCAGTCGGTCTATCCTTAATAAATCCCTTAGTGTAGTCTTTACCTTTTTAAAAACAAAAGAGGAAAATCTTCATACGGAAAGTAAGAATAAAAAGGGATGGGCCTGAGTCAGGTACCAGACAAACGCAAAAAAAATACAAATGCCTCTCCATCATGTATATGCTATCCTAAATTGGCTCTAACATCATCATATCATCAAAAGGCTCAGAACCTTTTTTACACCACATTTACTTGAAATTTTTATTTTTATTTTTTATTTTTATTTTTATTTTTTTTTTGGGGACTGCAAGCATGTTGGAGGGAAAGGCAGTGGTGGGAGAGACAGACATGAGGCAAACCATGCAGCAACATGCTCTTACTTTGGCTGCTAAAGCCCTTGACTCTTATGATGCCACGGACGCCATCGACATCGCTCGATTCATCAAACAGGTTCGTGTTTAGGGCGTTATATATGAGTACTATAGTGAGAAACTCTCATATCGAAATTGTAAGAATAAAGAGATTTACATATATAAGTATAGTGAGCAACTTGAATACCTAATACCGATTGGTTTTAGGATGTAATTTCGCTTGAATTTATATATGAACCTCGCATATATGCTATGTTGAGGCTAAAGCCAAGTGAAATTTCACTATGCAATATATGCTTATCGTATCATGCGTTGGCAACATGACCTTAAGGGTACTTTATCAACCAATTCTTTGTATAGGACTGCTTGCTTGTGATAGTCCAACTATAGATGAAGTGAAAATATTCTAGTGCGACCCTTGATGTCTTGTATGTAACCTACCCATGTCTATCAATTGATTTTACCTTGTACCCTTAAGATCGTATTGCCAAGTCTAGCAGTTAAAGTGTTATGAAAGTTGAGCCCTTTAGAACAAGAAATCCTATATTCGGATCCCCTAAACGCTCACCTATAAGAGAAGAGCTAACCGATACTTGCTTTGAAAAAGTGATGAACATATTTGAATTGCATGTGTGTTTTGTGTATATAACTTGTTGCAATTGGTACAGTAGTAGTAAAGTTATCCACCCAAGTTAGAAGTTTTACGCTTGAAACTGATCATTCTTATTTCTCGTTATAATCCTTATCAATCTAAAAATCTCTAGTTTTTGTGGACGTAGGAATTTGACAAGACATATGGAGCAGGATGGCAATGCATAGTAGGCACCGACTTTGGCTCCTTTGTAACTCATTGTCATGGCTGCTTCATCTACTTTGCCATTGGCACCCTTGCCATTTTGCTCTTTCGGGGTTCGGCCGTTGGTCCGGTGGCCGAGGCTAGTCATTTAGCCACCTCCTTGGAGAAACCGAGGACCGGTGGGGCCCAGGTCCCTTAATTCCTCGATTTTTCATCCATTTCTAGTTTGATTTGTAGCGGTATTTTTATTCTTTTTGATACTGTTTGGTAGGACTCTTAGTCAATATTGTACCTTTTTGTGCCTTTTTGGCTGTATTTTCTACACGTTTTACTCTATTTGTTTTTCCAAATCGTTGTAGAGTGATGCACTTTGATATATATAGCTCATTTTATGCAGTAAGAAAAAGTTATATTGTTGTTTTGTAGTGGAGACTCGAGAGTAGTTCATCAAATCTTATGATGCAAAGCAATGTACGCGTGTTGTCAGGATTCGAACTCGTGACCTCTTGGTCAACAAGGCTCGGATACCATCAAATAGACCAACTATTTGAAAACTTTAAGCTAATGGGTCACGGCCTTAAAATGATTTTATACACTAATATAGTCAAAAGAGGGAAATTGTGTAACATTCATTATATGGTATACGTGTTAGGAAAATAGGACAGTTACGCCCTAATCTATCGAAGCAAAGCACTCATCATAAACGGATCTTAACCTTCAAAAGCCAACCCTAGTCTTTTCCCCATCTCCAATGTGTGCTCTGTAGCAAGGATTTTACCGACATCTTTAACACTATCGCCTCTTTTCACCTGATTCCTTTTTTTTTTTTTTTTTTTTTTTGTCAGAGGCCTTCGCTGATCTCTTTACTGATCTTACCAGCATCTTTGAGTTATCTTTCTAGCAGGACTCTATTTAAAAGTATAGTCGCTTTAGGAATTTTGGTTGTTTGAAGAGTAGCTAAATTGTTTTCCTAATTAGAGTCTAGTTAAAATTCTAGTTATTTTAAGAATTGTAGGAAGCTTTTGATGAATTCAAAATTTGGTATTGATTAGTCTATATTCATCGTTATCTCTATATTCTTAAGAATCAACAAGTTAACCAAATCCTTTAATCATACACTCCGGAAGTCAACAGATTAAACAGGGTCGTCGATGTTTTGCAATCTAGTTGATTCGGATTTCCCATGAGCTTAAACTTTTGGTACAATTGATCTCATGACATGGCATCTATTAAACTCTTGTAGATCGAGAACTAGTGAGTTCAAATTCAATAGTTTTGACCACTCTCATTGTTAACTAATCTTAGCAAACCATACAAGACGACCCGATATGTGCACTATCCATACTACTTTAAACCTAATGTGCATTCGGCTAAAAGGACATGCTAGAGTACAAGGCCATTTTTATGTCTCTATACGAACTTACATTTAACAAAAAAATCATAGCTAGAAAGAAAGCCAATAATTCAAAGTCACATGAATGTAACCTCCCATTAAACCAAAGAGATTGCATATTCACAAATTATATAAAATATTAACTATCTTAAAAATCGAAATCGTCATGATTAGGCTTGGGAGAAGTCAAGAGAGCAGTGTAAAGCCGTAATCTATCCTCTCCAAGGGACGAAGATCGAGACAAGGGCCTCCTTGGCCTTATAAATGACAACGATGTCAGAGTCAGTCTGTGCTTGTATCTCCTCCATGCTAATTGTATCGCCACTGCTGCCCATGTCCGCCACCCTGGCGAGTAGTATCTTGCGCTTCTCTTCACTTTCTCGTTCACAAATGTGTACCTTGTGAGAGAAATAACAATATAAGGCCTATGTAAAGGCAAGAATAAAGAGAGAGAAATGAAGCAGTCCAGTTCTGTATTGTGGGCTTTGGGAGTTTGCCAAGCCCCTTGCAAGTTTAAGTACCACAAGGCTCGGCTTGGGTTCATTTAAGCCGCCTCGAGAGCCGGATCGGCTCGTTTAAATAAACAAGTCAAATCAAATTGAGGCCGACTTGGCTCCAATTGCCCACGAGTCATCTCGTTTATGGGCTCTTGAGCTGGCTCGATTATTGGTTCGCATGTCTAGATTACGGAATTGAACAACTTTTTATTTTTAATTTCCATATATTATTTATTTTATTACCTGTTTTTTGTAATTCAAGTAAAAATAATCATAAATGAGTCCAACAAGCCTAATAAATGAGTTTAACGAGCCCGGTAAATGAGCCTAATGAGCCAACAAAGCTCAACGAGCCAGCTCGCCAAATAATCAAGCCCAAATGATACCAATACTGAGCCAGTCTCATTTAGTAAACAAGCTGGTTTCATTTAGTAAATGAGCCGAGCCGAGCACAGATACACGGCTCGATTAGATAAATGATACCTATACTAAGCCGGTCTCATTTAGTTACCGAGCCCAGCTGAGCAAGCTGTGGCTCGGCTAAACTCGGCTCATTTGCAACCCTACACCCGTTTTTACAGACACGTAACATTTAACACTCGTGTTCGAGGTAGATGCTGCATGTCGACTTCACCTTAGCTCCATTTGATGCACTTTCGACATACCTGAAGTGTTGCGTGACATATTTGACATCCTCTGCCTCTAACCCAAATGCCTCTGTGGTCTCTAGAGTGACTAGTGTCGAGGATGAAGGTGGCAGCCGCTCGATGAAGGGTCGCCTAAGGCACCAAGACAAGAGCTCATCACCACTGAAGTTTCCAGGACCTAACATACAACAGCTCTTGACTCCATCCCGTAGCACTTGGATGCTTTGGAGATGTCCTCTCACTATGAATAGCATCCTCTGTACTGGGTCACCTTCTCTTGTTATCTGTATTGTGATATAAAGTAGCTGTAAATAAATTGAAACAAACACATCTTGCATTTTTTTTTTTTTTTTTTTTTATAATTAGCGACAGAGCCGCGATATAAAACAGACAGCTTGAAAAAAGCGAGCCCTGATTCAACCCGTGTAAGGACAGGGAACAAAACAACATACACATCTTCCATGCTAAAGTTAGCTCTATGGAGGAATTGTTATTGATGTATTAAATTCATTTTAATTTCTGTACAATATCTTATTAACTAGGGTTCATTTACAAGGCACTAAGGCACCGGATCATATTAGAACTCCAAAGTTAAGCGTGCTTGGGCTAAAGTAGTACTAGGATGAGTGACCTTTTGGGAAGTCCTCGTGTTGCCAACTCTATAAGGTTGGGGGTCCTCGGAAACAACCTCTCAACAAGGTTATACCCTGAAGGGGTAAGGCTGCATACATCCACTCCACATAGACCCCAATTGCGCGGAAGTCCTTGAGGCACTGAGTCTGTTGTTGTTGTTGTTATGTTATTAACTATGATTGAGAGTACTCACTGTTTCTCCTTTGGTGAATATAAGGGACTTGACGCGGTCACATATGTTCTCTAAGACTAGCTCATCCATGTGTTGGAATAATGGTACCTGCAAAATGATGTTTACTTTGTCATCCCAAGAGACATGTCAGAGTTGAAGCATCCCAATTGGATGGAATAGGGTGACAGTTTATCATTTCGAATCTGTAAAATTAGAATTTCAATCAAATCACTACAGAACACCGTAAGCAGTGACTCGACGAAGAAGAATCAAGCGAAACCCAAAAAAAAAAAAAGGGCATTCGTTCCTTTCTTTTCAATGTATGATAAAGATTAGGAGTTCTTACAAAGAAAATAATAGATGAACGCATCAAAAGGACGAGTAAGAAAGAGATAATTATAAGGACACAAATTTCATTCTTCCATTCAGGGAAGCGAGTGGGTAGCATTCTCAACCTAATATGTTGCCGTTACTCTTGAAAATAATGTGAAGTCTTAACACTCTTGAAAGAGAAAAGTTTTCATGACTTAATGTCCTTAATGTTATCTGAATCTTCAAAAGAATTCGACAACCTTGAAAAATTAGACTATTTCCTTGACTATCACCATATAGGATGGCTACAATTTAAGCCTGTTCCTAGTCCAAATAATATTGTTATTATCTCAAAGAATCAAATGCTGAATTGGATAGGCATAACATATTAGCATTTAAATTACGACACCGAATAACAATCATTTTAATCAGACTTGATTTTTGGATCAAGGCTTGGTGTAACTCATTCCCCTATTCTCACGTATAGGCTGCCTGTAATTTAGATTGCTTCAAGCACTGGTCCCCACACAGTTGACCTGCTCTAGCTCTCTTTGCTATAGGCATGCTGCTGCTGCTTTTCTTTTGTGGTTGCTTTTGTGCTGGTGTTGCGAGAGTGCATTATGAGCCTTAGGATGGTGTTTGTTATCGTGTAATTTTCACTTTTGTAACTCTTTCTTCGGGTCCTTGTTTCGGGACGTTGTGTCTTGTATTCCGAGCTTTGCTCGTTATTTATCAAAAAAAAAAAGAAAAGAAGTGATAGGGTGATTAATTACCTGCCTGACCAAGTCAAGGCAAAGATGGTACTTGATGTCCCTCCTAAGTCCCTCAGGAAGGTTGCGTATCATCTCACATTCATCAACACCGCGCATGGCGGCCCAACGCTGCCATTCGTAGTTGCGTACCCTCTGCTTCAGCTCTCGCGGCAGCTTCCTCTTTCCCATCCACCACTCTATGTTCCTCATCCTCAGTTGCATCGCCTGCTTCTTTGATGTTGTTGCATTCAAGAACACCTATAACTCGCTCACAGTAACCAAAAATAAAAGATTTAGGACTAATTATTGAAGTTTAACGATGATATGATTACTAATGTGTCACAATGACGTATTTTGATCTATGTGTCGATTCCAATTAGCGGCTATATTGATATGTGGCGTTGTGTTTACCAGTACTCTTTGATGCCTATATGCTCTTTGCTTTTATGCTTCCATGTTATTTATGCTTTTCGTGGTTTTCAAATGTCTCAGGTTGGGGGTCCTCCGAAACTACCTCTCGTTAGGGTATCACCCTGAAAGGATAAGGCTGCGTACATCTCAACCCCTTAGACCCTGCGTATGCGAGAGCCCTTGAGATACTGAGTATGTTGTTATTGTTGTCGTCGATTCCAATTGATGGAAAAAAGGGTTACGTAACGAAAACTACCTTTATGTTACCGATCAACATGGTGACT
This sequence comes from Simmondsia chinensis, assembly GCA_018398585.1. Taxonomy (NCBI): domain Eukaryota; kingdom Viridiplantae; phylum Streptophyta; class Magnoliopsida; order Caryophyllales; family Simmondsiaceae; genus Simmondsia; species Simmondsia chinensis. Next base: position 2,690,519 of record JAGTTD010000002.1, on the reverse strand, counting down.
AGAAGCAATCCACCGGTGAGCACAACCATTATAAAGACACATTCTACCCATTCTGCTGTGCTTTCCAAGTTCCCGAATGTACTGTCCAAAAATTTGCACAGTTGATGAGTAATATTGAGCATATAACGCAAACTATTCTTGTAACTTTCATCCATGAAAAGAGGGGAAGTTATTGGTTCAATTAATGAGGTTGTTTCATCATTACTTAAGGATCTTTATTCATGTTCTAGAAAAGGCTCTATACTATAGGCAGTGTAATGTAAACATTTTATCGCCTCATGATGTCTTATGCATTACCTTTTCGATGAAAAGACACAGAAATGGTGCAAACCTAACTAATGAATTTAATGAGTCTACAAATATCGAGCAAACAACTAAGCTTAAGTTGTCATTAGAAGGTCAGCAACTAGTTTTATATACTAATTTGTTCTCTCACATGAATGTCCATGGGCATCATATCTTATGCGTGTTTGAACTCTATTACTATAAAGAATGGAGTTCTTGTAATCGAATATGTGACCTCTTTGTTAGGACACTATAATACTGTATTAAGAAACCAATTATCCAAATATAGTATCATACCCTAACAATAGACCATAACTATAACAACAAGCCAATATTGTTGCAACACTGCCCACAAAATTACTGATAAATTGTCTTCTGCCATGGCTTTTTGATAGCCCGGGCCCCATTTTTCGGGTGTACCCCGTTTTATATCGCGTCGTTAATACATTATTTAACAAAAAAAAAAGAAAAAAAAAATGTACCTCAAAGTCATGAGCCCCCAAAAAATGGGCAAGAGTATTTTTTCAAAGCGACTAGTGTTGCTAACAAGAAGCACGACCCAATTGTAAGCCCCGTATTCATAATGATCGTAGCTCTGCAAGCAAGTGAACCTAGCTGCCCGGTTAGCAGCCCAGGCTAGCCGAGCACCATCCGTGACTAGGGTCGATGTTCCATAGTAGATGGGGTCCGGAGAGGCTAACAATTTGGGATTGCAACCAGGCATTTGAGCACACTGCTCCTTTAGGCATTTTGTTGCCCTTTGTAGCCCTAACAAGTACCAACAAGCCCCTGCTGCCTGCTTACATCGTTATACGTTGTCAGAGAAATGAAACGAAAGAATAACGAAAAATTTAACGTGCAAAAAGGAAAAAGACACTACATTTTCATGGATTTACTCATTTGCGTCTACGTCAATGGAGTTATAAAGATTTTTCATTATCTTTTGAAAAAAGTAAAGGAGATTTCTTCTTTTTTTCAAATAACATCTCGCAAACTATAGAAAAAATATATATAGCCGAACAAAATCCTAACGTATGTGAAAAACACCCTCAATGGGTCTACACCTAAATCAAACCTAAAAATCAGTACATGATCCATTATAGAATAAAATCAGACTGTACATCGGAAGCCTAACACGTACAAACAAGCATACCCGTGTTAACCGATTCAAGTTTATTTACAAGTCTCACGTGAAAGTTGTAACAAGAAATAGGTCAATATATAAGGCTTTGTTTGGTTCGCTGTAAAACAATTTCTTCACTGAAAATTTTTCTTCTCAAATTATTTTCAATCAAAAGTATGTTTTCATAAAAATTATTGTCCTTCTAGATAATTAAAATGGTTAATTACATTCTATAATTTTATATAAGATTCACACCTTTTTTCAATAATTAGCCACAAAGCTAGCAATATAAAAAACAACACACCCAAAAAGGGAGCCTAAGAGAGCCCGCTATGCAAGACAGAAGAAAAGAACCAAGACAAAAAGACCAAAACGACCGGAAAAGGTTACAAGATGCCGCAAAAACTAATCACCCTCGGTCAACTTGAAGTTGAAATGAGACATTTGACGTAAGATTATTGAACATTTCTTGTGATACATTTTGGTTTTGGAAGAGTTCATGATGTTGGATGTTAAATCTTTCTGGGTCTTTAGGCCCAACCTACAGAGTTGGAGGATATGAATTCACATAAGCCCAAGTGAATTTCTATCCTAAAATCAATTGTCATTAATTGAAGTAATCACTAGACCTATATATAAGTCTCTTTCTTTTTACGACTCACATGTGAAGTTCTTAACAGTATATTTTGCCTTTTGAAAGAAAAAGGAGGGAGACATACATGAGAGGCAACGAAATAAGCGATCATGTTGAGGGCAAAACCCCACCAAATGGTGCCGAAGACATGGCCAAACATGTCTTGCATTCGTCGTAGCAACAACACGCAGTGATATATCTTCGGAAAGTACTGTATCACAAACATTATTATAAACACCGTCATTCCTGTCATCATTTCTCCTCTCTTCACCATATACGGTATCACCACCCACAACACCACCTGCATTATAACACTACTTGTAGGTAAGAATGTTATAGTTTTCCTTTTATTATAATTATGAGGGAAAGTTTCTTAGAAGAAACAGAAGTGTTTTTAAAAAAATACGAAAGCTAAAAAGAAGAGGCCGGCCGGGGCGGCGAAATGGACAAGGCCCCAATAGCTAAAAGCGGAATATGGTCAAAATTGGCATAAGAACCATTGGCTTTGCCTATGGTTATGATTTCCTCAAATAAGGTTGGATAACAACTTCAGAATTAAAGGGCTGATAAGCTATCGTCTTGAGACCTAACTGAAAAGGGGCAGGAATTTAACAATTAGGTCAGGCTAAGAAGCTCGATATAATGTTTTGATTTTTGAGATTTACCAACAATGGTAGTTTTATAAATTCCCTTAGATAATTTTATTGTGGATCATTTGTTAAAGATAGGCATCAGGAGGCCAAATCCTCTTATAACTTGGCTTTAATCATATGGTGCAACGTTCCCCTCTTTTTGTGCCTTGAGAATCATTTCTCTCCTACTTGTCCGCGCCCCCCCCCCCCCCCCCCCCAAAAAAAAAAATAACTTTAATTCTACTGTTACATATCATCATTTATAATTGAAGAAATAACGGTCTATGTATGATACTTATAAACATATATATACATTTATTATTGCTCCTTAATACTCACATGTTGGCTTGTATGTTTATTCTAAACTGAACACATTGATTATCAGAAAATGATTTACCAACCAAATCTATTTTATATCAACTATTAAGGAACCAATTGCATGCATGTCCCAAAAGTTTAAGTTGATGGGTGAAGGTCTATGACTGATTTTATATTTTAACATGCCTCCTCACGCAAATGTCCATTGGGCTTGAAACATGAATATCTTTTTTCAATCATTAAAGAGATAAGTTTCAGTATAGAACTGACGCACGTACCAAAGTGAAGCCTAAGAAAGCTCACAAAGGCTTAAGCATGGATAATGCATTTACCCAACTTATAACTTATACTTAAATTATGTTAATATTAAAAATAGGATTTGTTCGAATTCGAAGTCGTGACCTTTTGGTTATCAAGCTATAATATAATATCAAAGAAACCAATTGTCTTAAAAATTTAAACTGATGGATGAAAACTTATAATTAATTTTATATTTTAGCATGTCCTCTCATGCAAATACTTAAAATTCTCGGTACCAACTACCAACCGAGCATGTAACGTGTGTTATAGAGGAAGAATAAAATAAAGGCCAGACTAATCACGTGTGGTGTTGTACCAGCCTGCAATGCCATGCATAAAACAACTTACATGACGTTGCATGTGTCCCTTCCCATTTCTCTAACGTTATTATTTTTCAGTACGTAACAACAACAACAACAATAACAAATTCAGTGCCTCCAAGGGCTCCCGCAAAAGCAGGATCTGGAGAGGGTAGGTGTACGCAGCCTTCCCCCTTCAGGGGGCTACCTTGAAGAGAGGCAGTTTTCGAGAACGCCGGCCCACTTACGTGTATCTTAACTAATTTTATTTCGAATTGTACACGTCGTCTTCCATAAAATTTATTTACATGAGACAACATACATTTGGGCCCATATTCAATGTCTGGTCCCGTAAATTTACATATGAAATTGTTAAGAATCCAAATGTGAGTTAAACATAATCTCGCATAGAATTATAAAATAGAATGGACTAACATATAAGCTTAGTGTGTTACTCTAACTGTTGTCAATTGGTTTTAGGATAAAACTCTACCCGAGCTTATATGTAAATCTCATGTATAACAACTCAGTGAATTGGGCCTATAGGCCCATTGAAATTTAATAGAAATAAAAATCAAATGCTTTATGAGACCTTAATTCCAATTGCTTCAATACTAAACCAACCTTATGGGGTCCCTATATTCAATTATGGGCCCGTTTTGACCGTAATTTTTCTTAAAAAACACCTTTTTGAGATTTCAAAGGCATTTAACCAAAAAAGAAAAGTGTTTTAAATAGAAACAAAATTTATTTTTCTACTTTCAAAAATAATATATTAATTTTTTTTAAAAACAAAAACATAAAAAATTAAAATTTCTCAGACAAAAACACTGATATTGAACACGTTTTATAAAAATACTTTTAACAAAACTAATTCTGGAATAAAAATTCACAACCTGGGTAAACATGCAATAAATAACAAAATTGCCTATTATTTTCGTCTGAGTAACACTACAAGTATTCATAAAGTCCCAATGTACAAGTGCCAAAATGTAATTAGTTTTGAGTAATGTTATTGTCAAGACAAAATTGTTATTACCAAAGCAAGATTGTAGTTTTCAAGACAATTTTGTTGCTGTCATTATTTGTAAGTCATATCATTACTCTGACTAACAATTATTATCAGGACAATAACAGCTTCCTTAATATCTTGAGCAAGAGGAGCATTAACTTAATTTAATTTTTCTCACCTGGGCTAAAGGTAGAATCACAAATAGGTCAAACAAGAACCCCTTTCTATCTTTCAAGTACCTAAGCGCCACATTTCTCGGGCTCATATTGGCCTCACCGTCGCCACCGCTACTACCACCACCATCGGTCACCACGAAGGCGTGCTTAGCTGCCTTTGCCATCTTAAAGTGGAGCCACATGTTCCAAACATGGAGACTGTCTATCATGCACCGTAATACCGTGATTGTAATCGCGAACCACCCGTCCACAAACAGACTCATGTAGGGCTCGCTTATCGACAAAGCATAGAAGAAAAGTGGGTCCACGAATAGCCCAGTGGTGCACACTAATAGGAATATACGGTTCCATTCTTGGACCCATGTCGCCTTAGGGTCCACCACTCCAGCCCCTAGGGATAACATTGATGTCGCCCCTCTTCGATGGGGCCAGCCACAAATCAAACTCAAGCAAGCAAGTGAATCCATTTCTTCTTTCGCATCTTCATCTTCTTCGGAGTTTATATGTTCTTCTTCTTCTTCTTCTGTTGCTGTTTCATACCCAGTTTCATGGGTTTGGATCTGTGCAGCTAGTGAGATTTCGGGTCGTAAAGTCGCCATTCAGCACCTTGTAGCGCACAAACATACACACAAAAACACACTTAGTAGCGAACGTCTCGGGTTTTTTTTTTTTTTTTTTTGGTAGAGTGAAGTAGAAGAGATTGGGGGAGTGAGGGATGAGGCCAAGAGGAGGAGCACAATTTTATGGCAGTGGTAGTACGAGTTAAATTTGGACAAACAGTGAAATTACAATTTTGCCCCTTTGGATATGATGCATTAATTACTCTAGTAATTATAGGAATAAAGTAATGATAAGTATTTTTAATTTTTTACTATATATATAATTAAACTTTTAGACATAAAGGAAATAATATTTATTGTAAAGGTTATTTATATTATTAGTCAAATATAATTTAATTTTTTTAATTTTTAATTATGTTAATTTAATTTCTGTATATTTGAAACTATTTCAAGTAACCAATGTTGAGGCTAATGTTAATTTGTGGAGGAGAAAAATTTTATCATTAATTAGTTCATACATATGCTTTCATGTGAAGGAGTGTTCCGAAAGGGGTCAATATTTACAGAGAGTAAATGTGGTGTTAGAATTTTAGCTGAGTTTAGTATTAGACTTAACTGAAATAATTTTAATTTTACAAGAATTAAATTGACACAACTAATGATACAAAGACTAGTTATACTATGAGCAAAGTAGAAGGACTAATGTCGTAAATAATCTTTATCTTAATTAGTAGTTTGAGAGTGTCTTTAATGAAATTAGAATTGTAGGTCGTACTAATTTTGACAAGTAGTTCAAGGAATTTTGATAAAATAAAAAGTTGAAAATATCATATTTTTTCAATAAGTAGTGAGAGAATTTACGATACAAAAATTGACATTTTATAACAGAAGACACAAGAGATACACACACAGTGTGAAATGTCACTTTGATTGTAAGTCTTTGTCTACTATGTTAATTCAATAATATGAAATTGTAACGTGGACGCTTACATATGGTGAATATAAGTAAAAAAGAGAATGAAATCCTTATGGGTTACATCAGTCCTTTCATTGAAAGAAATAAAGCAAAAGGCAAAAACATCAAAATCTCGATGTCATAATCAAGTTGTACACCTTGATCAAAACTGAGCATACAATGAGCCAAGCTTTGAGGATGGTCCACAACTGCAGATATTAAGGTTAAAAGAATAATAGAACTTGATCAAATGGAAAGATCAAATGCATGCCAATTCTAAGCAATGAAGGCATAGCTATAAAGATGGCTCGTGATAGAGCTAGCTATCTATAGTTTTGCAGAAGGACAATGCTATCACCTAACCTAACCTGTGATTTCAATCAAAAATCAATATTTAATTTTTATTCTTGGATATGATTGAAACAATTTTAATTATACATGTATCAATTAAACACAATTAAAAATTCAAATTAATTACTGAATATTTAATATAATAGACAAAATAAAAAAAACTAACGGCGTAAATAATCCTATTAAATAAAAAGGTAACGGATAATTAGTAAGACGACCACGAAAAAGGGATATTCCTGGTGTTACAAGGACAAGGTTGTGTGACTCATATTAATAATCCGGAGCTTCAAAAAAGCTTCTGTCAAGGCAAGGTCTGTTAAAGATAAGATGTACGTAACTTTATCTCCATAAAATGTCACCTATAAAGAGATTGTTTTCGAAGAGCCCCAATTGTAAAAGAAAATTCATACATATCTAAATTCTTTTTTTTTTATAATTAAAGTTTAGACATGAGATTTTTTAATTTTTTAATACAAAACTATTTTAATTTCTTTTTTGAGCCAAAAATTTGCAATAAATCACAACCACACAAAACTTCCAAAGGACACCACTTAATTCTTATGAGTTAGACCTAGCAAAGCTTATATTATATCACCATCTCCATTAAAAATGATGATAACAATAATTTTACATAAATAATATTTTTTATTTTACTAAACTAGTATTTATATTGTAAAAAATACTAGTATATATAAAGAACCGCATTTTAATAATTTGTTTTGAATCCTAAAACTCTCAAAATGCACCATGTTATTACATACATATTCTGAAGATTCAAATGGCTCTAATTCTATATTTTGACTATGCTGAAATAAAGTTAAAAGTATTCTAAAATAAACGAAAGGTGAGACAATAATACAAAAATCGAGCCCGGGATCCTCTTGGAAATGGGAAGATCTAGGATAGGCGGCCAACCTCCTAGAGAAAGCAATGTGCATGGACCGGATGAGTAAGGATAAATGGTCTCGGTTCGCTTGTTCCTCAGTCCCCACCACCAAGGCAAAGCATTGTTTAAGCTAGACGTCTGTAGCTTGACTTTGTCCATGGTATGTATTGTTTATCATTTGTTATTTTTTTGGTCATCATTATTTGGATCTTATCTGCAATAGAGATATTTTTGTTGTATACTGCTAAAAATCTTATTCTCTTATAAAAAAAGGCAATATTAATTAGTGAAATGCCTGATGTTATAATTAAAAAGGGAAAAAAATTCCAAGAAGATATTGTTAAGTACAACAACAACAGACCCTTGCGAGCCGGCTCATCACAAAGCTCGGCTCATTTACCTTACCGAGCCAAGCCCGAGCCTAGTGAAGCTCGAGCTCGTAGGCTCGCGAGCTTAAACGAGTGTTTTTAGTATAATATATTTGCTTAAATATTACCCAATGAAGCCATATTGGAGCATAAATAAGCCGAGCCTGAGCTTAAACGAGTCCAAACGATCCTATATTGAGCTTAAATGAGCTGAAATATTGCAAGCCTAATTTGAAGTTCACAGAGCTTAGATCGAGCCGAGCCAAGGCCGAGCTTTTGACGAGCCAAGCTCGAGCCTGAATTTTAAAGCTTGGCGAGCTTCGACCCGAGCCCGAGCCGAATCTACTCGACTCAAATACACCCCTAATAAAAACACCCGCTAAAGCTATCCGAGAAGCAAACAGTCAAAACGCCAAACAAAGAAACCTAATTGTGATTCAGTACCAAAAACAAGAAACACAGTCAAACAATCTCGAAGAGAAGAAACCTAATTGTGATTCAGTACCAAAAACAAGAAACACAGTCAAACAATCCCGAAGAGAATCCTCCCAAAAAGTTCCTTACGTGGACAAGAAACACTACCCCGTCAAACCAAAGAAGAACTCCTAAAAAAGGAAACTAAATAATACAATTAAAAGCAACAGATCTAAAAAGAACACATCCAGTGCCTTAAGGGCTCCGGCCTGCGCAGGGTCTGGGGGGGCGGATGTACGCAGCCTTCACCCTTCAGGATGTTAACCTGAAGAGAGGCTGTTTACCAGTGCCCCCAACTTGAGGGTGATGACTTCCCAAGAGGTCACCCATCCTGATACTACTCTCGATCTAAAAGAACTAATTAAACAAAAGTAGAAAAATATTTAAGGGATGAAGTGTATGCTTCAAGTACATTATATCATGTACTTCATTATCCACTAAAATAGTGATTATCCTTAATTAATTAATCCTTTATCGATTATTTGGCCTCACTGTGTAGCGTGTAGTCCTAATTGTTTTATATTAATAATAAGCCAAAAATTTTACTTAAGAAAAGCCACAAAAATCAATTAAGGTAGGCCAAAAGTATAAGCCTCTATCTTCTTTTGTTTATATCATCCACAACTGATAGTAGTTAAGATCATTTTTATTGTCTGTATAATGATGTGACTTATAGTAAATAATAATCACATTTCACAAAATTGTTCTGATAGTACTGGATAACCAGAAGGACATATTTTTAATAGATTATTATATCTCACTTTTATTCTTCATAGTAATTAATTGGATTCCTTGACATATTAAAGGCTAGTTAGTTATCAATTTTTTTTAAAAATTTTGTATAATTTATTTTGATTATGTATGTGATTTGTGGTTTGTTTTTATTGGCTATTTAAGTGATTATTTGTTTAAATTTGCTTCTTATTTGAATAAATTATAGTCAAAAGAAAATTATTCTGGAACATTGCATCTTTGGCATGAGGTCCACAAAATCAATTATTACATATATTGTATTATAAAATATGGGACGTTGATTTTGCAAACTATAAAATATTGATTTGAAAAGAATCGTAGAAAATCTAAGATTGAAGAGGTTTTTTTTTTTTTTTTTTTACAAAATTGTCTACTTCTTATCCACTCCAAAGAATTCCGTAAAATTTAAAAGAAAAAAAAATTAAATTGATAGAATTTAGATATAGTAGATAATTCATAACCTAAAGATGTAATTTTTATTCAATTGGTTACAAATATTAATTACAAATAGTAAGATTTTACGAAGCAATTAAAAAATTGACGGTGCATCGCACGGAGAACACCAAGACTAAAAATAATCTGTAATCTAAAAAGATAAACGTTCACTAGTAAATGCTCTAACTTCTAAAGTAGATAGAGAAGCATGGTTTTCTGAAAAATTAAAAATTTATGATGATAAGTAAAATATGACAACTTGTAAAGGTGATTTTTTATTTTAAAAAACCCAACAAAATAGTCCAAATTTGGGGCAAGAAATCAAGGCCGGACATAGCCCCAAGCAACCCAAGCACCCGTTTGAGGCTCCTGAAGTTTAGGGGCTCCCACCTTTCGTGATTGTTGTTTTTAAAGTAACAATTGTTGATTTGATAGGTTTTAAGACAAATATTATTACACATAAAGGGCTCCTATTTGAAAGTTTTGCTTAGAGTCCCGAGAATGTTAGGACCGACCCTACAAGAGATAAGGGGAGAGCATATAAGGTGGGGGGGTTAGAGGAGGACGAGGTACACAACTTCATTGCACCTTCCTCTCTTTTGTTTGCTTCCTCCTCCATTTCTTTTTCACTCACCTTACGTCTCCTCCTTCAATCATTAATTACCTACCAACACCCCCCCTATATCATCAATTCCAGTGTTTATTGATTTTGTTCATGATGCGCACCTCACTTAGAGATTAACGTATTCAAATATCTAGTAGAGGTGACAATCGGGTCATATAAGACAGGTTCAGGTGTACCCATTTGGGGTTCATAATAAACTCGGGTTTACACGTCTAGGCTCGAGTCGCTTTGGGTTTTATCTGTGCTCGGATTGAGTTGGGTACGGTCTAGGTCAAGTTATATCGGGTTTAGGTCATTTTAGTTTCCGGTGGTCTTGGGTTGGATTGTATGAGTTTCTGGTAATCCTAATATTTGGTATGTTGATGGCATTAATTACTTACAAAAGTTCAAATTATACTTCACATGATTTATACTTTTACCATTATATTTATTATATTACCAGTATAGGTATTTAATGATTTCTTATAATGTTTAATTGTACTTCTAAAATTTTTTTCCGACAATTAGTGAAAAAAAAGCTTGCGATACAAAAGCCACCATCTCCTGAGCGAAACCCAAACAACATACACAAAGTATGAAAAAGGGGAAAATAACAAATACATCCACAAGAACATGACTGAGTATAGTATCTTTTTTTGATAAATGGCACCGGAATGCAATACAAGATAGGCGTACTTGGCAAAACGAGGCCTGGACCAGTCAAAGGACCGGCAGAAGGCTTAACAAAGAACACAACACAAGACAAAAACGCCAATAGCTTAACAAACTAGACACAACCAAATAAAAAGTAACATGACTGACTATACTATCGAAGCAGCCATACCCAGCACACCACACCCTCTCTAATCAAAACAACTATAGTACAAAACAAAAGCAAAACCACACTGCAGAAACGAAACACAACCTCACATTTTCTTGAAGCAGCCAAACATAGCACACCAGCTTTTATGCACTCGACATTCCTATCAACTTTGTCTAGATAGTATGAAGAGTTCTCACGCCAAGTTTGTACTCCTAACATTTACCTACCAGGAACTTACCTCAGTGGTAAGAAGCAAGTTAGAGAATAGAGTATTACTTTAGGCCAAAAAGTCTAAAATTCGATTCCTCTCTTGAGCATCTCCTTAAGGAATTCCTGACCTGACTGACTCTTGTGGTGTAGGGTCACTGCCTGGGCAAAGATTTACTGGGTAACTGAGTTTCTCATTTTGCAGGAAAAAAATATAAAAAGTAGGGTATTTATGTGATAGGCAACAAAATAGGGCTAGCTATCATGTGTCCTAGAGTCATTTTCAATGAACTTGGAGTTGTGCAATTTATTACTGACCTAACTTGTTATGCAACAAGAAGCTCATGGGGACAAATTTTTTTTGGCTATGAGCTTTTCACCCCCACATACATTATTTGCTTCCATATGATTTCATGTTGTATATTTTGTTGCTATTTGAAGCCTACAACATAGGACTTCTAAGCGAAATTCGTTTCTTGAACTAATGAGACACCAGTTGCGTTTGGCCTTGTTTTTTAAGGTTCTTGAGAAATTAAGGGGCGTTAAAGGAGGAGGATTGGGGCGAGGGTAGGGTGCTGGAGATCGGAGAGGTGGAGATGATGACTCTCTTGCTACCATGGAGAACCCTAGTACCAAAGGGAGGGAAGGGTGGCAGAGACGATGGTCTGCCGCTAACGAGGGGAGAGAAGAGTTTGTTTGAGGGTTACGGTTTCAGATACGCTCTAATACCATGTGAATATTTAGGGTAATATGGCATACCTAACATGGTAGCTTTCAATTGTATATATGGAGGCAAAATATACAAGATAAGATAAATGTAATCCAATCGAGATAAAGTTGTATTTAGAAATACAATATGATAGATCTAGATCTAGATATTAAGACAATATATTCCAATAGCAACTCTCGTAAAAAGCTGGTATTGTTCAGAGTGGCTTGTCGTATCGTTGAGAAAAGTGCTTTTTCAAGATTTGTTTTTTTAGAAAAGTAATTGCAACTCTTAAGAATTTTTCTCATGTTCTTCATGTCTCTCAAATTTTGGTAATTGGTTGCACAAAATTTAGATCTATTATATTGTAAATCTAGATAGAGCTGAGTGGAGGATTATTATAGGTGTAACCGATATAGCGGTTTAGAATGAAGGAGCTCTTCTAAGCTAGTACTAGTGCCTCGAGGCTTTTATGCACGCCTGTTTGATTATACGCACTTTTGCTGTGTGTTGGCTGCTTATTGTTTTGTCGCCTTATTATTTTATTGCATATTTATTTCTGCCTATTCGGTACTTTATATTCTCTATATGCTTGCTATGTGTCATTGTTCATGCTCTTACACCTAAATGATTGTATACTTTATGCTTTCATACTTCTTATGTTGGGGGTTCTCGGAAACAACCTCCCGTTAGGGTAACACCCTCAAGGGGTAAAGCTCCGTGCATCCCACCCTTCCCATAAACCTACTTGTATGGGAGCCCTTAAAGCATCGGGTCTATTGTTGTTGGTTGCACAAAGTTGAAGAATGGAAATTTCTGGGTAATTTCAGAAGAGCATCCAAAGATTTTATAGCTGAAAGCTTGGTTATGAAAGCAAAGTAGCAAATGCTTCCAAATATAGGTTTTGTACTCTAAACAAGTCAGGCACCACCCCACCATCATTTAAATTGACCTTTAAATTTAATGTTTTGAGACATTTGAGCTTAAACCTCACTTCACTGGGTTTGATTTAAACTCGACTTAGTAAAGTCTGAGTCAAGCTTAACTTGTCTAGACTATAAGAGTCTCGTGATCAGACATCGTCTCATGAGAACAAAGCTCGAGATGTTGTAAGTGATAATGACTCAGGGTTCTTCGGGCTTGAGTTTCTGCTAGGTTTTGAGCTCCCTATCTTCGCAATACCCCCACGCACAGAAGAAAGATTGTCCAAGAATATCTAGGTGTCGGTGTCGTTTATGAAGGAATCCAACATAGTTGGGTAGAAAAAGGAAAAAGTGTTGGCGGGACGTCAGATCCCTAAGTCGGGTGTGACTAAAAGAGTTATGAGAGCATTGAAGCGCAGGATGAAAGAGCAAGTTAAGCGGGAGCTACAAGATTTCCTTAAGGACATATAGCTCGGGAACAATGCGAAGAGATTAGCGAAGGCCTATGGCAAACAAAAAAAGAAGAATCTGATAAAAATGGGCGATAGTGTGAAAGATACCGGTAAGATCCTTGATGCGGAGGGCACGGTGAAGATGGGGAAATGACTAGGACTAGGTTTTGACGGCTATGATTCGCTTATACTGAGTGCTCTTCTTTGATAGATTAGGGGCTCGATTGTCCTTTGTTTTTCCTGTCTTCTGGTTTTGTCCTGTTTTTGAGTCATCCCGGAGGTGGTTGAGGATCTTAGGGGATACCTTGTTTTGCGTGTATTCTTGTCTGTTCTATTTTATTATTTTGATCCCCGTTCTTATGCGGGTTGACTCAGGGCTATTTTGTTCGAGTTGCCTGTTTTGTATCACGATTCTGTAGCTAATTATCAAAAAAAAAAAACTATGTAAAAACTAGATTTTTAGAAACATTTTTTTTGCGAAAAATGAACAAAATTTTGTTGGATTTATGTGCGGAGCTTAGTTGTACTGGGCCTTTTTTATAAGATTGTGGATTTGGCCAATTCAATGTAGGCATATAACACACTGTGGTTTTAGTATGAGTGATTCTATATATACATCCGGGTTGTGTAATAATTATATACTAAAATTATTGAGCTCCATGGATGTAGTCTTTGCCAAGAACCACATAAATTCCGTTGTTCTTGATTTTACTCTTCAACTCCCTTTTGTTTATAATTGCTATTCGATTTAGAGTTTCAGTATTTTGTAGGTGGCCCTAACAACTTCTGAAAATTTTAAAGTTTTTGCTTCTATTTCTACTTTAAATAAGAACCACAATCATTATGCTTTCATTTAAAAGAGAAAAGTAACTTCTACTTTCATTTAAGATCACTTCTCTTTATACGTTAAACACCCTTAGATCCTCAAAATTGCCTTTTCCTAGCAAAACAAAAAAAAATGATAATAAAAAAGTTCTATTTTTAAAGCTTAATCTGACAGACGTTAAAGCTTAAACTAGGCTCATCTTGTCTCACTAAGACCTGAAATTAGCTTGTTTAGACTCACAAATCTCCTCGTACAAGCTTTATTAGACTTTAGGTCGGTTAACAGTTCCGGAAACAAGCTAGTTGTTGTCAAATTTTATTGGGTCTAAAACTTGACCCACTTAGTCAACATATATGAGTCCCACGTGTAAACCTTAGTAGAATTTCATCTTAAAATTACTTGGCATTAAATAAAGTAAACTACTGGACTTATATATTGATCTTTTTGCTCTCGTAACTTTAATCTAGGATTCTGACTAGACTTAGATGTGAAGTCCAAACCTAAAATGGTCAAAGTCCATCTAGTCTCGTGACCAGAAACTTTATTTGGGCTTTCTGCTTTGAGACTATGGGCCTAAAGGACCAAGTCCAATGGGCCAAGAAACACCCTTCTTTTTAAATAGGTTCCAAAAGGCCCAATTCTCAGGCTGTGGATTTTGTTAGTTCCCTCCATTTGAAAATATTTCTTTTATTTTTATATATTGTTAACAGTATTATTTTTTAATTATTTATTTATTTACACTAATCACGTGCCACATCAGCCATAATGTTGAAAATTTGCCTAACAAAAATTTACTCGATTAAATTGAAAGATACTTAGATAATAAAACTTTCTAAAATATAATATACACACATAAATATATTCACACACGTACACACATTAAAATATTAGATTGTGTTTATGTATTTTTAAATTATGTAATAAAATTTGTAAATGAAGTGTTTTGAAGTTGGTCCCAAATGTGTGTTCTAAGTGTTTTGATATATTTTGATGTGTGTTGGGGTGTGTGTCGACACACATTCTTACAGAACAGGGATGCAGAAGTGTGTGTCGACACACAGGGCCCGTGTGTTGACACACAGATCAACAGAACCGAGCCTGCAGAACTGTGTGTCGACACACAGTGTCATTTTTTCCAGAATTCGCGCAATAACTTCCTGGGTTTTTGCCCCCCTTTTTTGGGGTATGTTTTGGGACGTCTTCTTTCACTTGATTTATTATAAATACCCCACCAATTTAATTGATGAATTATTATGAAAAAGTGTCTTTGCATTTGAAAACCGGTCATTCTCTTACATCTCCATATACCTCCCTTTACATACTTTCACTCCACTTTACTTGGTTATCGTTGTATCCCCGATACTATTTCATACGCTGAAATAAGTCTTAAGGAAAGTAACTTCACGCCTCAAAACTAAAGATCGGATAGTTACCCCTTTTTTTTGATTTTACAAGTGTTTACACCAACAGATCGTGGACCTTTAACTATGGTGACTATAGCCCTCTGTTTAGACAGCTCCGCCACCTGATCAAATCAAGTTCGTTACGGGTGCTTCCTGGAATAAGAATGATGTCTTTGGTGTGGTTGTAGTGATTGCTAGGAATTGGGAGGCGATATCCGGGAAGGGTGGTGTTGCTCTCTCCCTTGTGACTCCTCTTTTTGATCAAGCCCTTACCGTCTGTGCTGCATCCTTACTTGCCATTTCTCGAAGTTTGAAAATCCATCATTATCGAGTCCGATTGCAAAGAGGTGATTAGATCTATTTGTCATCCTAAGTTCATTGGAAAATTCGTGCCGTCGTTGAAGACATATGTTGCTTATGCCAAAACTTTGAGTCCTTTTCTTTTTGTTGGGTTCTAAGGGGCTAAGTAATTCGTTTGCTCATTTTGGGGTGAAAAACATTGCTGCCAATAGATGTTTGCACGATTGGTGACAATAATGTTGATTTGATTTGTATTCTCTTTAATGTCGACTTGATTTGTACTCTCTTTTATACTTCGATATTAATGCAATGCAATCTTAGTGATTGGGCTTTTTATGCCTTGTTTGGCAACTGAGTAAGGGGACAAAAAGGAGAAGGGTAAGGCATTACGATAATCTTATTTGAATTTGTTTAATTATAAAGAGTAAGGGTAAAGAAGGATAAATGAGTTACCATTGGCAATTAAGTAAATGGCTAATAAAAAAGAGAGTTGTAGTTAAAACAAAAGTAGAATTGTCATTTAAAAAATTACCGTACCCCCAAAAGGGGGTTAAAGAAAATAGGGTTAAGGGGGTAATTAAGAGTCAGAACTAAGGCCTCGTTTGGTTGCCGCATGAATTAAATTCCTGCGGAAAATTGTATTTTCTGGGATTTCAATTTATGTGTCAACTTTTTAGGAAGTAGGAAAAATATATTTGGTTGTCACAATGATAAATAGAACTTCCTTCCGGAGACTACTTAAAAATGAAGGAATTATAACTTACCTAGAGAGGGTAGCAATTTCCACTTCTTTCATTCTGCTTATTTCTTGCATACCAAATAAGAGCCAAAATTTACACTTTCCTACGAATTTCTACTTTCCGCATACTAAACGAAGCCTAAGAACTTACTTCGCATTACTCTACTTAACTTTTTAAAACAATTTGTCAAGCAAGGTAAGAGTTCTACCCCATTATCTATTATCTTATTCTCTTTTTATCTGATTGTTAAACGGGGAGTTTTTTTTTTTTTTTTTTTCAAAAAAAGGCAATCAATCATTTTCTTTTCTAGGTTGACAATGCTCTTCGAAGGGGAAACTCCGAAGGAAAAAGGCTGCGTACATTTATTCTTTCAGACTCTGTGTAAACGGGAGCCCTTAAAGTACGGGTACGTTCCTTTACAATGCTCTTCGGTTAATTTGGTCTCTGTGTGAAGCACGTAGAGCAGAAAGGCGGGAAGCAAGTTCTACTCTACTCTCCATATTTCTGTGTTCTTCTTTTGCTTCCAAATCCACACTACTTTTAAATAATTTCTTCCAGTTTGAAGCTCCAACTGTAAAACCCTAATTCGGCATAAACCCTAGAACTCGATCATACCTGGTAACCCCTTCAATTTCTCTTTTTCTGCATTTCTTCGGATTTCTATCTCGATTTCACCATGTTTTTCTCTGAATTCTCTCTTGTAGTTTATAATCTTGTTGGTGCTTACTCTTGTGTCTCTTTCGCAGAACTTTGCGGTGTTGTGCTGTATAGTGGTTCGTTCACGGAGCTGGTGGTTTAGTTTCTGGCGTATTTGACGATGTGAGTAGAATTTCATGATTACTGTTGGTGGTATATTACTTTTAGAGGCATTCATCTGCTCGAATCTGGTGATAATTTTTGATTAGTTAGGTTTAACGAAAATCCATACCATATCGGCCCCACCTATTACCCGTCACGGGTATGAAGTGGATACCTATACCTGCTACTACGAGTACAAACCCATATCCATACCTGCGGGTATCCAATGGATGTCCACTACCTGCCCCATCCTAATATGGGTACCAAACGATTATCTATACCTATTTGTATTGATTATTTAATACTATTTTTGAGAATTTAATTTTATTTTGTTATAGCATTGATAAATAATTTAGATATTTGAATTTAAGCACGTGTTTTTTAAATTTAAAAGTCAGTTTGTTACAAAATGGGGTGAGTATGGCCGATAAAAAGGGGGCGGAGCAGGTACAACATTATACCCGTGCCCATCCCCTACCCTTTCCGGGTACGGTTAGGTACACCAAACCCATGCCCACTACCCGACTCACTTATATGCATACCTGCCCCAAATGGGGCATGTATCTGCAGATAACAGGTTTTACCCACTCCATTGGCATTCCTATGTGAGAGATAAGAGATCAATTTATAAACTTACTAGTTTACTTTACATAATGCCAATTGGTTTTAGGATAGAATCTTAATTAGGTGGTTGGGTCTAAAGACCCGATGAAATTTAACAGTTTTAGTTCTATTGTTTCTTTGTGTAACTTGATAGCAAACATTAAAAATACGAAAAACTTTCCCCCCGTTGAGGGGCAATTGACTTCCCCCTTCATGGAGGGGAAAACGTTTTTCACGATAATCCATATTATTCACTTTGACTTCAACTAATGAACCTCCTACAAATATACAGATTCTTAGCTAGAAAGGAAAAACAATAGCAAATTTGTTTTAAGAAAAAATACTTCGTGGAAACTTAGTAGGAAAATGTTCTCCGTTGGACCAAACAGAGCCTTAGTGTGGGTTGTGTATGACTTTTCGGAATTCATTGGAGTTTCATATAAAGTTAATGTCAACAGTTGTTCCATTTTAGGGACATGAAATTGGTATTAAAGGTTTGAGCTTCCATTTTTGTTTGATGCAACCAACTATACAAGACAGGAATTCTCCAGATTTAATAGAATCAGAGTGGAAACATGTTCTATTTCATTTGCCACTTATGTTACATTGCGTTCATGCTGCCAAGTTATAGCAGGACTTGCTTGTGCAAATTTTTCCACAAGATTTGACACTACAGAAGAGACCGTCTTCACAATTTAGGGGCCCTAGGAAGTTAAATTGGTGGCCCCTTTTATATTTTGTATGAACATATGTGTTCTTTTTTGATAATTGGGTTGTCTAGGTGCGTAAATGCCTGTATAATATATAAATTTCATTATTTTTCCAAGCATTTTTAATATATATCGTTCAATGGCTTTTTTATTATCAAAGTTTATATCGTTTTTTCGTCATGTTCTAGTTTTGCAAATTAGTTGGATGACTTTTCAATTTATTCTAACAAGAATGATTATTCTTTTCTTTATGAAAAGTTGAAAAAAGCAATTAGAGGAACGTTAAAATTTCAATTAAAACTACAAACGAAAATCATAAAATAATTAAAAAGATGAATCAAGAAGAGTGAATTGTGCCTTGCATGTATTGTTAAGAGCGTAATAGTATCAGTCAAAAAAAAAACTCCTTAGGTGGGTGTCTAACTATGAATTGCTAAGTACCCTTTAGTGTGGACAACTAGTACAGAAAGATAACTAAGCAAGCAAATTACCACTACACCAACAGTGAAAAGTTGTGTTATTCCATCAATTATAATATATATTAATTGCTAGGACCCAAGGGTTCGTTACCAATTTGGCTCCCAAAGAACTGCATGGGTTATGACTGGTCCTGCACTAAGGAACCCACATTTAATGATTTTAATTTACTTGTTAATCTTTGGTGCGATCGTAAATACCAATCATTCTACCCAGTTCGTGTTGATAATTGAACTTTAGCCTCATGAATTTGGTCATCTATTTTTTCTTAGGACTGACAGCATACATCAGTCTCCATCGCTTCGTCATATTTACTGAATCATGTTTTGGAAGGAAGCATCTTGTCTTTTGGTGGCAGTTTTGTTCCAGTGATGTCACTATATTTTTGTGCCTCTGTCCTTAGACTGAGAATGCAAAATGGAAGAGCTTTGCTTGGTTCCACCCCACCGTTTTAGGCTATGGAAACAACTTTTATTGCATTAGTGGTTTGCTTGTTCAGTACTAACTCCCACCGAGGATTTTCTCAGGGAGGATATGAGCGATACTCTCCGAGTGCTTGTAGCTACAGATTGCCATCTGGGATATATGGAGAAGGATGAAATTCGGCGGCATGATTCCTTCCAGGCATTTGAGGAGATATGCTCGATAGCAGAGCAAAAGCAGGTGATGACGATACTTCTCTTATTCTAATATGCTATATAAAACCGTTTGGCCATACAACTGCCATGCTTTTCATCATTATTCTTCTTAATCTGACCCATTATGGTGGGCAATAGATCTTCCTGAGCTTCTGTCTGTTGTGGAAGACTGTACTTTTGCTGTTATAATTCATCTGCAGTGTTCATCCTTGCTACTTTATTCCAAACCTGATGCTTGCAATGAGAAACTGCAACTAGCCCTCGTTTATCACTCATTGTCTTTATCATCCTGTATATGTTCTTTATTTTGTCATGTGGTTCTTATGTAGGAATATCTTTGTGTATAGTAGCAGAATTTCTCCACTGATTGCCTCAGCATACTAGTATGACGAGATTTCATGCCTTCCTGTCACGTTAGGAGTTCCTTTTCTTTCAAATACTTCAAATACTTACATAACAAAATACTAACAATAGCCCGGTGTCTTAAAGAGGTTCTCGCCAAGGCAAGGTTTGGGGAGGGTATGATGTACGCAGCCTTACCCCTACAGGATGTTACCCTATAGAGATTCTTCGTCATCATTACCTCAATGATGTTCCTGTGCAATTCAAACATACAAGCCTAAGAGCACTGCGAACTAGCATCGATATGTTACTTTTTCCAAACAACTAAGTTGACCACATGTATTATTAATGGCCACTCAGCTCTAAGGCCATCTCTTCAGTAAAGTTTAGATGGATAAGACCACCTCTTTGCTTACATGGTCTCATCATTGCTATAGCTACTTGTTGGAGATATGGTCGTTTATGCGTCCCGCGTATTCTAGTCTCTTGGTTCTTGATTGGTGACATACTACAGCTTGTTGCTGAACAGGTGGACTTCATACTCCTTGGTGGTGATCTTTTCCATGAGAACAAGCCGTCAAGGTCAACATTGGTGAAGGCTATAGAGATTCTTCGTCGTCATTGCCTCAATGATCTTCCTGTGCAATTCCAAGTTGTCAGCGACCAGACTATGAACTTCGCTAATGTGTAATCATATTTTCTGATACACATGCTGCTTTGCAAAATTTATACATTTATCTGTGGTTCAGTTGCTGTTTGTCCTGTTTACTTCTTTAAATCTTTGCATTTTATTTGGTTGTTTTGACACTGAATTATTGGCATGGGGTTATTTGGTTACAATGGCTCCATATCTTTTATATTTTAGTATTACATGATCCGCACCTTATCTAAAACTGCAGGGATTCCGCTTTCTGATTGAATTTGAATTTCGTTGCTAGTACCAAGTGAGGACCCTGGTTAACTGGATGTTTGAACAAATAACATAAGCATCCTGGTTATTTGTCCACAAAAAACGCACAAGCATCTTTCTCTTCTGCTCTGTCAAGAAGACATGCTCTCATGTACACGATAGGGTTTTGTCTTAGCTGTCCCTACGCCATTTATACTTGTGCGTGAACCTTAGGCAACCTGCATGAGGGTTGAAAATGAAGATTTTTTCACACTATCTGCAGATGCTTTTGGATTGAACCTGTCAGTCACACCCCGAAATTCCATAAATGAGTGCGGCCATGTAGTGCTTTTTTGTGCATCTGAATTTAGAACTTCTGAGACTCACTTCTGGAGCTTTTGAAGTTCTTTGGATCTAAGCAGGAGTCAAGGACTGATGGCTGTTTACTTTGCTATCATATACCGTACTATGTCTTATTGGAGCATTATATCTTCTATCAATTCACTATGTTTAAGTCTTACTGGATCTTTGATTTTGATTGGGCAATCCAGTTCCTCATTTCCTCTATGACTGCTTGAATGAGTTCCATCAGTTAAGAAAAGGAATGCATTCAGACATCATCTGTAGTATCTAACGAGTGATCTTTCTAGAGCAGATTTGGTCATGTCAATTACGAGGATCCTCACTACAATGTTGGCTTGCCTGTGTTCACTATTCATGGGAATCATGATGATCCTGCTGGAGTGGTATGACTTGAATATTACATGTGATGTTAGATTGTTATTCTGCGTATTATATAACAGTAACTGTTGGCTTATTGAATCTTGTGAGTTAAATTTGCTACGAAGATTGGGATATGGTAATTTAAGTGACCTGCATGATGGAGAAAACAAAAAGGATCTGTAGAATCCTGCTTCGAGTTCCCAATTTAGCCTGGCGTTAAGCCTTTTATGACAGACATTGTAACTTAATGTTCATGTCACTGACTCATGTATTTGGCAATATGCAGAGTCATTAGGAACGCTTTTTGTCTAAATAAATTTTCTTTTATTTGTTGAAATGCATATCTTGAAAATTAAATTTCAAAGCTGATTGGTCTGGTAGATGAGCCTGATCTCATATTGGAGTGGGGGACCTTTCTTTGACCTTTGTAAATCAACTCTTAGGCTGCAGGCTTTATCTGCTTAACATATATGACTGCATCGTTTTGTTTATTTAGAGTATGTCACATTCCTCGGATTTGTGATTCCATTTCAGATCGGACTTGGAACGTGAATTGATGAATTGAGTTGAGAATGATAGAATTTAGAGAGTTTGAGATGAGAGATAGAAGTTGAGATAGATTTTAGATGAGAAAAGAATTAGAGTTTAGGTGAGAGAAAGAAATAGAAAGAACACTTGAGATGAGAAGAAGAATTCATAACTTGAATTCATTCATTTGATTTAATGGTATTGATTGATAGATGATTATTACAATAGCTAATGCCTTCTATTTATAGAGAAAGCTAGGGAACTATTCTAGAATATTCTAGAACAACCATTTAGGCGGGAAATAACTACCTATTCAAATATTGGCGGGAAAAGGAAATTATTCAAATATTGGCGGGAAATAACTAAGTAAGTAAAAGGCGGGAAAGTGATTTGAATTCAAATAAAGAGCAGGAAAAGCGGTTGGAGAATATTCTAGAACCGGGTCCCACTTCTGGAGCGCGTCTTGGCTGTTGCTGGGCTATCGGGTACCGGATCCACCACGCTTCCGCTGCACAGGACCTTGTCACGGCTAGGGTCGTGACAGAGTATATGTGCTTAAAAGGTGTGATCTGGTGTTCAAGTCTGTAGGAATTTGACAAAACCAGAATTATGGGTACACTGTTCCCTGTCATTTGTAATATTAAATCCTGTGATTCCTTTGGTCTTACCTTCTGTTGCCAAACGTTCCTTGTTTCAATAATATTTCTTGATACTAAGGATAAAATGATTAAGTTATGACTTTATCATCTATGCATCTCTCTCTCTAGATTCTTTTTTGGTTTTTCACCAGTAGATTGTGGTACTATAGTGTGTGATGAAATGTGTATGCTCATGACCGTCTCCATCTTCTGTTAGTTTGATGTTCTTGTTTTTCCTATGACAAAAGGTGGCATGACATGGTGCATTCTCCGTTGACCATGAATTTCCTTGGCTTTTTCAACTTTTTTATGATTATCTTGCAAATCCTTGAAAGTACTTTATTGAATTGGTTAAAGAGCGGGGGTGTCATTTGGCTTATTGTGGTGACAGGATAATCTCTCTGCAGTTGATATCCTTTCAGCCTGCAATCTTGTGAACTATTTTGGTAAAATGGATCTTGGAGGCTCCGGTGTTGGCCAGATTGCACTTTACCCCATTCTGATCCGGAAGGTTACTTAAAAGATTCAATGTGAGCTATATTTAGTTAATGTAAAACCATGATGCATGACTATCGCTTTTATATTAGGGTTCCACTTCTGTTGCTTTATACGGCCTTGGAAATATTAGAGACGAGCGGCTAAACAGAATGTTTCAGGTATGTTTTCTGGAATAGAAGAACAGGATTTTGTTTTTCATATTTGGCTGCCTAGTTATATGCTATAATCAGACATTGGATGTGATGTTTTGGATGCCAGACTCCACATGCTGTTCAGTGGATGCGCCCTGAAGCTCAAGAAGGCTGTCAAGTTTCCGACTGGTTCAACATCCTCGTTCTTCACCAGAATAGGTATCATTTTTGTCACCGTGATTGATTAAATAAACAGGCATTATCTTTAGCACCTTTAGTTAACAATGAACTCTGATATTTGGATGGTTTAGTAGTATGTATGCTTTGTAACACTACCATCTATGTTCTGCAGGGTTAAATCAAATCCAAAAAATGCAATAAATGAGCATTTTCTGCCAAGGTTTCTTGATTTCATAGTCTGGGGGCATGAGCATGAATGCCTGATTGATCCTCAGGTACACTTTGAATGCCTTTGAATGTTCAGTCACCTCAGATATTACGTTCCACTGACGATGGATTCTGATGTTGCAGGAGGTTCCAGGAATGGGCTTTCATATAACTCAGCCAGGTTCTTCCGTTGCAACATCTCTGATAGATGGGGAATCAAAGCCAAAGCATGTTCTTCTTTTAGAAATTAAGGTTGTTTGCCTCATAGCGCGTCTTCTCTCTTTGGTGGTCAATCTGTTGTTTCTGTCCCTTAAAAGTCTGCTTCTGTAGGGAAATCAATATCGCCCAACCAAGATACCTTTGCAGTCAGTAAGGCCTTTTGAATATGCAGAGGTGAATTCACTGTCTCATGTATTTTTTTTTTTTTTTTTTTTTTCCAATTGGGTGGGATGATTTCCTTATGTATTTTAAGCCTTTTTTATTACGTATTGATCATGCAGGTTGTATTAAAGGATGAACATGATGTTGATCCCAATGATCAGAACTCAATTCTCGAACATCTGGACAAAGTGGTAAACTTTTCTCTCTTTTGTGGTAGAATGTGAAACAACTTTGTCTTCATGGTTCACTTTGGTTTGCAAACAATTGTTTCCCTTGGCTGAGGGTATTATTTATCTTAGCACAGCTAATGTTATATGCATGGGTTCAGGTCAGAAATCTGATCGAGAAATCTAATAAGAAAGCAGTCAGTAAGTCAGAGCTTAAGCTTCCACTAGTACGAGTGAAGGTGATTTCTCCTTATGACGCATTACCTGGCTAACTTTTTATGCATCATTGCTGCTTTCCCTATCTTCTCATTGAATTTCACTGCAGAACTTATTGTTGAAGGCTTAAGGCTTTGATTCTGTGGTTAAATTTAGAAATACATGCTTAGAAACTCATCCTCATTCTTTGTGCTTTTTGGTTTTTCCTACAAGTTATGGGTAGGAGTGTTCATTACCTGTTAACTGTACCATGTAACTTATCGGTTTGGTAACCATTTAAGAAATTTGTGAAAATACAATAACCGTTACCACCCGTTTAAAATTGGTTAACTGGAATTTCGGTATCGGTTAATCAGTTAACCACTTATTGAAAAAGAAATTCAAGTATTTTTCTCACTCATTTAAATCCTAAAATTTTGCTACTGTCGTACGCTCTAAAAAACTGGTAAACCAAGTAACAATTTAGGTTTAGGTTGTCAATTGTATTTCTAAGTCTACACAATTGTTATGTTAATTTAGATTGGTTTAGGTTAGAAATATAAAATGTTGAAACTAAATTGAATTCAACTTATAATCATATAGAACTAAATATGAGTATTTACCCACTAGACGATAACTTATAATGCACAACTATAATGCTCTCGTAAATATACTAATCGGTTTATTCGGTTAACCGTTTTATTAGAACCCATGAACTAGAACCGCCCAAATTAACCAAATTTTTTATCGGTTCGGTAACCGAACTGCTTCTTCCAACTCAATAACCGAGATTTTCGGTTCAGTTTTCTAGGTTTCAGTTCGGTTTTTTTGGTTTCGGGTTTTTGTGGACACCCCTGCTTATTGGCTTGTGCGTCTTCTTTGAGTTGTTACCTATTTAATTTTTATTTTTTTTTCCTGAGAGATTCATGGAAGTAAGATAAGATGTATGTAACGACTTCTTATTTGGAGTATCCGGTTAATGCCAAAGTCTTCAAAGACAAAGGCAGCTGTTTTTTTAATCTTTACTTTGCTTATTACATCTTGGACTATATAAGTGATCGTACTGAGGTGTAGTAGGATCGAAAGGCTTTTCTGTTTACTTTCGTTTTTTTTTTATTGGGATTTCCTTATTTTCCTTTTTGCATACTCCCCTCTTCTTTGTTTTTGAATCTATCTACTAGAAAAGAAGGGAATTGAAACATTTTCTTGAATGTGATCACAAAGGACCCTAATTTCCATTTACCTTTGTCATGATAAGATGAAAAGGATCACATTTGTGTTCATTTATTATGAGTAAAGGAGAAGTTTCTTGTTATGAGATACTGGCAAGTCTTATTTATGTAATGGTTGCAATGTGTGTGCCATAATTCCAGATGAAACTTCCAAAAATCATCTGCTATTGTTTGCAAATTCTATTTCTATTACATTATGGTGGTAATGGCTGACCTTGGAACACATAATTAATTATTAGCCTTTTATGATGGACAGGTAGATTACTCAGGATTTATGACCATAAATCCTCAAAGGTTTGGGCAAAAGTATGTAGGCAAGGTACTAAAATATGTTGTTTTTGTTCTATGAGCTACATTTATCCGTGCCAGTTGCTGTAGATGTGACAACTATTAGTTCACATAGGTGGCAAATCCTCAAGACATTCTCATATTCTCAAAGGCGACAAGGAAAAGTCGAAGTGAAGGTAATGGCATAGAACTGTTATGAACCTACTTTGAATAATATATCATCCTTACTTTCATCATGTTATATATTATGATGTCTAACTATTACCTTTTGCTCCTAATTTTAGCAAAAATTGATGACTCTGAGAAGCTTCGCCCAGAAGAACTGAACCAACAAAACATTGAGGCTTTGGTTGCAGAGAGTAATCTGGTACTTGATTTCTAGCCCTCCGTACCCTCTTCTCATGTAAATGACTATTTGAAATGATATTTCTTGATAAATTCAGTGCACATGTTACATCTGTTCCTTGAACATGTTGTAGCATCATTTTAAGTTGAATGGCATTTCTTGGTAAATTAAGTCTTTTTTCTGCAAGTGGACCAGTACTTTTTTTCTGATGGGGATTTGTCAATTGTGATGATTTCTTCAGTTTCTTGTTGATTTTTCTGAAGAGAACATGTCACAAAATGGCATGATCAGTGTTTAAACTGCTTGGTTAAGTTGCGAGTCAAGCTTGTTATTATTAATAATTTTCTCCTGCCCTGCAGAAAATGGAGGTCCTTCCTGTTAATGATTTGGACATTGCCTTGCACAACTTTGTGAACAAGGATGATAAAATGGCTTTCCACTCTTGTGTGCAACACAATCTTAACGAAACACGTGTAAGCATGTTGGAGTTGTGATGCCATGGATATTTTGGATTCAAGTGTCATATGTCTTGCCAATATTTGTAATTCGAACGATGTCCCAATGCTTTTCCTTACCTTCCATGTAGAGCAAAATTGCTCGGGATTCTGACTCAATGAAGTTTGAAGAGGAAGATTTGATTCTTAAAGTTGGAGAGTCCTTGGAGGCAAGAATTCTACTTCTTAACTTCATTTATATATTCTGAAAGCGTGTTGCCCATCAGCTTTTGCGTTTATGCACATGGCTATCCAAATTTTCCATTTCACTTTACTATTTTCTCTCTGCCTATATTTCGTTTAATCAGGTTTTGGTTGGTTTAACAATCATTTTTCTTGGTGAAAATTTTTCGCCCCAAAATATTTTCACCTAGAAATATATATATATATTTAAATAACTTGTCTTTTTAGCTAAAGAGAACAATTTCATTCTATAAATTTCTATGGGGTTCATGCTTGGCCAAGTTGAGGTTTACGTGAGATTATGACGGAAAACGTCTTCCCCTTTCGTTGAGGAGAAGTCGTTTTCCCCTCAACGAAGAAAACTTTTTCTGTATTTGTAGTATTTGCTATGAAGTTATGTAAAGAAACAATTGAATTGAGACAGAAAATGGTTTCCGTCAAAACAAATGGAGCCTTAACCATTAAAATGTTATGTAATTGGATTGTGTTTTCCAAAGCATTGTTAACCCGTCTCCCAAACATCCTCTCTTAAAATGAGGGGAAAAAATAATGGGATATATATAGAGGGAGGGAGGGACTGTCTTCCGTTCCCTTTGATTGGATGAATAATTCTGGTTCTGTGTAAGTATAAACATTCCAATTTAATTTATATTAATCTTACTCTCTTAATTCTTTGTCTTTTAAGGAACGAGTGAAGGAAAGGTCAACACTCTCCAAGGACAGTGCACCGTTCACCTTCAGTGGACAGTCTGAGGTGATCTCTCCATAACCAGAACTCATCTTGCAATACCTGTTTGCCCCTGCTAGGAGTGTATATGAGTCGAGTCGAGCCCAAATCCAGCTCTGCTCATCGATATTTGGCCATGGTCAGTCTCGGTTTGAAGCTTGCCAAGCTCGGAAACCTTGGGCTTGAGAATGGCTCATCAAAGACTCGCACTCAGTTCGGCTCGGTTAAGCTCAAGTCCAGCTTGGTGTGCTCTGAGTTTAGCTCACTTTATTTAACCTCATTAAAGCTTGAACCCAGCTTGGCGACCTCTGAACTTAGCTTTTTTTTATTTAAGCTCGATGTAGGCTTATTTCTGCTTGAACTTGACTCAATTTGGCATATTTAGGCTAATAGATTGCATTTAGATAGGCTCATTTGGGCTTGCAAGTCTACGAGCTTGAGCTTGAGCTTGAGCCTTTCGAGCTTTAAGATGAGCCAGGCCCTCGAAATCCAACTTGGGTCATTTACATCTATACTCAGCTGTAAGATTTCATCATCTTGATACTGCCTTCATTTGGAAATTCGCACATTGAGCTCTTATTCACTTCTTTTACTGTTCATTTCAAATGACTTCAATGAAGGATGTCAGGAGTAAAGGTACTACAGGAGCTGGAATCCCAGTTTCTTTTAGTGATGATGAAGACACCACTCAATTATCTGGAATGAAAACTAGTAGAGGCAGAAAAGGGTTCTCTAGTGATGCTTCTCAACTCGGCAAAACGTCTACACGAGGAGGCAAAACGTCTACACGAGGAAGGGGAAGGGGAAGAGGTAAAGGGTCTGCAAGTTTAAAGCAGACGACTCTTGATGCATCCTTGGGCTTCCGTCGTTCCCAGAGGTATATACAATAATGCAACATATTCTTAGTGCATGTTTGGTATTATTTTCTATTCTTATTTTTTGGTTTTTGAGAAACAAAAAACAATCATATTTGAAAATGATTCTTTCTCATTTTCATTTTTTATATTTCTTGTTAGTTTTTGCCTTAGTGCAAGTAAAAACTGAAAACGGGAAAGCAAAAAATAAGAAAAACTAGTAATTAGTTTATGAAAAACTAAAAACGGGAAACAAAAACGATACAAACCGGGCCCAAATGTCTTCTTTTTTCTCTAAAGAACAGACATTGATGAACTAGAATTAGTGTAACTGCATGAAGCCATAAATTGAAGCGGGAAGGAAGTATTTGTTTGGGGACAATGGGGTTAATATCTTTTGAAATAAATATACCTGCAATATATTGTGTCAACTTGAAGCATATAGATTAGAGATGCAAAAATAATCTTCGAAGAGGCTGCCCGTCTGCCTATTTGTCATAGTTATATAAGGAGTTGTCAAGGAACCAGCAATCTCAAAAGCTTAAGTTGATAAGTGAAGATCCAAGAATGGTTATACTCTAACATGCCTTATCACATGAATGTCCATTAGGCTTGAAGTTTGAATAATGCGCATAGCCATCTCATTTATGGAACTAAAATTATACTAATATTAAATGCGGGAGCTGGTGAGATTTTATATTATGTTAAGAAATAAATAATCCTAAAAACTTAAGTTGAAGAGTGAAGAATATTTTATACTCTGATCCGGAACTTTAATTGAAGTATATATCCCTGCACTAAGGCTCAATGTTGTTGGGAGCATTTCCTCGTCCTCTCTCGTGTCAGTTGTTTACTCATAAATAGTTGCCAAAAATTTGATAAGAAAACCTCTTAACCCATGTGGGAGAAATTAAGTACTTCCCAAAGAGAGAAGTCATTGTTCCTCGTGCCACAGCTGACCCACCTCAAGTGTAATCCTAGCCCAACCTTAGATGGCATAAACTGCAACTCCATGTAAAGTTTTCCATGAATTTCTTTCAAAATTGAGCAAAAGAAAATTAGAAGAAAAAATATTTCAGTTGAAAATATTTCAAGGGAATTACTCTCTGGGAGTTTTATGTTTCCCCAAACAAATGGAGCCTAAGTTCGAGGCTTCAATTCATTAACAAGTGCAGATTCACTTTAGCACTGGATGGCTTCCAATAAAATCTCTCCCAAAGAACTGGTTTTTCTTTTTCTTAGTTTAGGCATGTTTGGTATTGTTTTCGAATTGCAATTTTTGCTTTCTGAAAATTTAAAACTAAGATTTGGAAACAATTTTTTCTTGTTTTCAATTTTTTTTTTCCTAAATTTGAGTTAAAATTTAAAATAGAAGACCAAAAACAAGAAAAAATTGTTGTTAAAACTGGGGTTTTAGTTTCTCAAAAGCAAAAACTGTAAATAGAAAATAAAAATGACTCCACATGTGCGTCTAGTGGAATCCCATATTGTTATGAGAGAAAATAGATCAATATATAAGCTTAGTGGTTATTCCACCTAATGCTAATTAGTTTTACGATGGAACCCCACTTGGGATATTGTGTGGACGTCATAAGTGTCGATTTCAAGTCAGGCTTAAGGTTGAGTGAAATTTAAAAAAAACAATCACACAAATCTTTAATTGGAAATGAAGAGTGTACGGATCCTTGTTTTCCCAAGAGTATCTAATGGTGAAATCAAGAATTTTCTAATGGTGCGCAAGTGTACGATGTGAAGTCATCTGCTATTTTTCCGTGAAGAATATCTAATGGTAAAATCTGGATACCAGATCTGCATCAGTTGCGACAGCGTCAGTTCGTAGTCTAGCTGATGATGCAGAAAATGTGGATTCACAATCTAGTGGTGAAGCAGGACTGGATGAAGTCCAGGAGGTTGAAGATAGCTCGGTACGTGACTCATTCTCATCCAATGACTAGACCAAGTCAAATCTGGTGATCTTACCGATAAAATTCCACCAGATTTTGAAGAAAATGGAAAGATGATGATTTTTTATATTTTTTTTGTCATATTTTAAGGAAAAATGAACTAATTAATATGTTTGCTATGTTTCGTTATATTTTAAAGCAAACATGAATTTGATTTGATTAACACGACATGACACTTTTGCCACCCTTAAATACTCATGTTTAGTAAGCTAAGGCGAAATAGTGGTTGGTTTTACTACTTGTAGGGAGATGACGAAAGCATTCAAGTTCGAGGAAGAGGCCGTAAACGTCAAGCCCCAAGGGGAAGGGGTAGAGGCTCCGCTCAGCCCTCTAAGAGGGGAAGAAAGTCTGAGAGTTCTTCAATACACAGGATGCTGACGAGCAAAGATGATGAGGAGGATGATGATGACGACGATGACGGTGCAAGAAGAATTAACAGGTCTCAACCCAAGGTAAGGCCTGTTCTCGTCTTTTGTTTTTGTAAATTATTCATTATTCTGAAATATTTTGCTCCCAAGACAAAAATGTTCGTGATTACTTGACTTTATACAAGAAAGGTTTGGTTAAAGTTCATTTACTTAGAAACAAGTTTGTATATATGATTACTTTCATAGAGATATAATTCTGTCAATTTGATTTTTGTTTGAGTGTTACCCAAAATAGTTGTAAAAAAAGTATAATGCATTGTGAGAAATAAGATATAAATCAATACTTTTGGAGTTAAAGTGACAAACACAATATAAAATATGGATACATAATTTAGGTATAACATAATTATTTTCAACTGATCATTTATTTTCTATTCAGGAAAAATACGGATGTGTCATAAAATATGTATTATACTGCTAACATAAAAAATGCATATTTTATTGTATTATTAGCATTGATATGTAAATGTTCTTTTTAAACGGAAAAATATGCATCTGTTTAATATGTCAATTATACGAGTATTTTACTACCAACAGTAAGGGCTTATGTGTATTGTCATGTTTGGTATCATTTTCTATTTGTAGTTTTTTGGTTTCTTTTAGAAATAATGACATGTTTTGGAAACGATTTTTTCTAATTGTTGGTTTATTGTTTTTTGGTTTGCTCTAATTTGAGTGAAAATTGAAAATAGAATACAAAGACTAGAAAATAAATTTTTTCAAGACCTTATTTTAGTCTCTCAAAAACTAAAAGCTACTAACGGAAAATGATATTAAACTGGCCTTTAGATACTTGCTTGGGCACTTTCTTAGAATTATGGTTTAACGTAGCACACCTAAAATTCGATCCCAATACGGGGGCTAGCAGCCAACTTCTGGAGTGGAGGATAAGAAAATACATTCTATCAAGGCTTAATCATTGAAGCCATACTGGTTCGAATTTCCTGTCCAAAAACTCCGGTTACGTTTTCCAGTCCAAATAGATTGTGTAAGTCCAAGTGAGATTTTATCTTAAAACTAATTGGCATTAACTGGAGTAGCATAAGAGGCTTATAAGTTGATCTCTTCTTTGTCATATCTCATATGTGGCATATGTAAATTAAATCATATGACCTTACTTGAACAGGATCGGTTCTATAGGCTCGTATCTTTGTATTGTTGAGTTCTAAACAGTATTTAACTTACTTATGTGAAGTTCTCAACATTTTCCTTTTATAATTGCACTTGGCCAGCCAATGTGTTATGTTCAAAATTTTTGGCATCTTACCACTTGAGCTCTTGCAGGTGACAAGAAACTATGGATCTTTACGGAGATGAGCTACCATCGCCTTCTTCCTCAGGCCTACAGGATATTGTGAAATAGAGTATGAGTACAATCTGTGATAAACTTTGTGAAATATATTATCAAATCGAGATTCGAGATACGTTGTTGAGGATGAGAGGGACAAAAGGGCAAAGAAATTTCTGTAGAAGTGTGCCTATAATTTTAAACCAGGTTTGCAGTCACTTTCCCTCTGGCCAATGTAATGATATGACGGAAAAAGTTTTGTAGAATTGTTTATTTAAATGGTAAATGGCTTTCTTGTTTGATCTTCTTTTCTCCCTGTACTCAGTTGACTGAGCATCGGTTGCTGCTTAGGCTCCGTTGTTACAGGGAAAAGTTGGATTTGAGAACTTGGTTTTCCTCGCTTTTGTTTTTTGGTGCGCATTCATTACGGACAAGATTTTCCGATGGACAGTTTTCTATTTGTTGGGTGGAAAATGATTTCCCACTTGAAATAGGGAAAGTTATCATTGCAAGCGGTTCAAAAAGATTTGGGAAATCAATTGGTTTGAATCTTGATCATGTATGTTGTATAACTAATGTTGTCCTGTAATAATGTACATGATGGTTGGTGGGACCGCAGAAACAATGGAAAACCTCGTGTTGATTTGATTTTTCTTGGAAAATATTTTCCAAATGAACACAATTTGCGGAGAAGAGGGCTTCCTCTCTCAAACGAAGCCTTAATGATACCGCATCAGCTCTTCACCTTAAGAGGGTGAGCCCAACGAGTTGATGAGGTTGTGATATAGAGATCACACATACGAGACTTGAAAATGGTTTGGCTCGTTGAAGCTCGGCTCCCTTCCCTTTCATCCTTTTCTCGGATAACTTGGTTTCGGTTGTTTTATTCTGGTTGTAGGTAGGTTGTCCAGACTACTTCTATCTTTATATTTTTCACCATGTATTAATACTAGGCATTTCAACAACAGCAGTTCCAGTGCCACAGGGCCTCCCGCACGAAGCAAGGTCTGGGGGGTGGATATACACAGCCTTCCCTCTTTCGAGTGGAAGAGAGGCTGTTTTCGAGGACTCCATCCTAAAGATCGAGTCGTCATGATTAATACTGAGCATTTAACCATCGGAAAGCAAAAAATACCAAAAGGGTCATTTTGATTTTCTGTGTGAAACGTGCAGCTTTAGCTCAATTAGCAACAAGAATTATGAGCATATAAAATGATAGTTTGACTAATATAGACCGATAATTCAGGGGTGCGTTTGATAAAAATTACACGTAGAGAGAAATTGTATTGTATCCTTTTATTTTTGATTGTTAGAAGAATTATTAATTTGAAAATTTTAAGTTAGATGAAGATTTAATAATGATTTCATATTCGTAGCACATTTCTCTCCCTTTTAACTCATATGAATTATGATTAGTAAAATACAGTATAGAAATTAAATAAAATATATAATTACATGTACGTCTATAACAATTCCTAAATATTGATAGAGATGGAAAGAATATAATTTTGTATATTAGAATTTTATTTAATGGTATTACTCATAATAATAGTAGTGAAAAACATAACATTGTAAAAATGAAGGTATGAGTCATTCTACCAACTATAGCGAAATATATAATATGGAGATCCAATTAAGATATAATATAAGTATATGATTATTTTTAACTGGTAATTTATTTTCTATTTGGAAAAATATAGGTACGTGTTACAAAACATTTATTATACGGATAACATAAATGAACATGCATTTTATTATATTATTAGCAATAGTAAGTAAACACCATTTTAAAATAGAAAATACGTATTAAGTATTTACTTAGCCAATTATAATTGTATTTTACTATCAATGCGATCTTCAAAATTTCTTCATGAATGCACCTGAATTGTTCTTCTGCGATCAACGACGTCGTTTAACAAATCAGCCACTATAATAATAAATTAAAAAGTGGTTGAAAGAGCAAAGAAGCGGGGATAGCTCAGTTGGGAGAGCGTCAGACTGAAGATCTGAAGGTCGCGTGTTCGATCCACGCTCACCGCATTTATTTTATTTTTCTTTTTTTTCTTATAAGAATGCCATCATATATATATATATATACACACACACGTATACACATATATATCTCGCACCAATTATTTATGACAAAAAATCTATAATTATAAAGACACAAAGCAGATTATACTTCGACCATACATTTAATGAAGATGACCAAGACATGGAGGAGAAGAGATACCGAGATATCTTTCATTAGTTATGTTATCTTTAGTGTTCTGCAAGTGTTTTATCTTCTATAATAAGCCTCACATTAAACATAAGTGAGGTGTATGTATATATGTATATATATACGGCATTTTTATGAAAGTGAGAGTGTAAGATGGGCGAATCCTGACCCTCCATTGCAATGGAAGGCTAAGATTTGTTGAATATTAAAAAAATAATAATTTACGGCACATACTCCTTCATAGAAAAGAAAAAAAAAGAAGGGATAAGGGAGGGAATTTTTTTTTTAATACTCAACAAATCTTGGTAGTCCATTACAATGGAGGGTTATGATTTGCCCCTCTCACGCTTTCACGCTCTCATAAGAACGTTATCCCATATATATATATATATATGTATGTAGGAAAGTCACTAATTAAGTGTTCTAATCCTTTCCTCCTGTTAGAGTATAAAACCAATAGTGGACCTTCATCCATAAGCTTAAGCTTTTGGGATAGATGGTTCCCTAACATGGTATTAGAGCCTTGATGACCAAGAGGTCAGGAGTTCGAATCTCAACAGCCCCACCTTTCAATATTAAAAACAATTAAGCACAAGGTATGGGCCTGTGCATTATCCACGCTTCAAGCCCAAACGGGCATTTGCATGAGGGGGCATGTTAGAGTATAAAACCAATCCTGGACCTTCACCCATCAGCTTAAGCTTTTGGAAAAGATGGTTCCTTGACACCTCCAGTGCAAAATTTTCTTCAGTGCTAAAACATCAATCGGTACCTTCAACGGAGATGTTCATACAGTATTATTTTTAGTAAAGATATGTTAATACTACAGGTCTTTACAACCTTTTAACTATCAGGCCGGGGGTTCTCGGAAACAGTCTCTCGTCAAGGCCTTATCCTGATGGGGTAAGGTTGCGTATATCTTACCCCCAGACCCCGTGCAAGAGGGAGACCTTGTGGCACTGGAAAAATAATGTTGTTGTTGTATAGATCTGCTAATACAAAAAATAGATGCTAAACTTTGTAATGACGTGGTTTAGATTTCAAAAATAACAAGGATTAAAAAACGTTTTAAAGCTCGCTTCTAACTAAGACCGAGCGGATTTCTTCTTTTCAAGAGAGGGGAGACGAATGCTCGCACGCTTGCGCATACATATATATCCGACTTTAAAGAAAGTCTAATGTAACGGGTACCTTTTTTACCTGAATAGAGAATTAATAAAGATACAAATTCAGGTAAATTAAAGACTCGACTTTTTAGAGATTGTAAATCATTAGCACATTGAATTAAGTACATTATACGGAATGAAATTGTTCCACTTGCCCATCATGAGGGCGTCTCAGTTGGTGGCTTCTCCTACCCATACGGTCATCGCCCATGGGTCAAAAGTTCGATTCTAGCTAAGAATATACTCATAACTTACCTGCTTATGGGGATTGTGGGCCTCCTCATGGGCCGGAGTTAGCTGGGGTAACCTAGTCCCTCGTTACCAAAAAAGAAATTTTTGCACTTGCCTTGTTAAAAAATAATACTAAATTTATCTTATATTGTTTAGTGTAATTTACATATTAGTACTTTGAGATTTGGTACACTAATTTTTTAGTCCAAAAAGTTACATATATTTAATAAAACATTCTAAATAACGATGTGTAAGGATGCGAAACAGGTCATATTTTCATTCTTTCACGCTATTATTTAAGCTATTTTATTTTTTTAATAGCTTGTTTGAATTGTTTTACTAAATACATATAATATCTTATACTTAAAAATTATTTATAAATTTATAGACTAAAAAATTAATACAGTAAACTTTAATCGAATGTAGCCTGTTGTTTATTTGGACACCTGAGCTGCCCCATACTTGTACCACGTGCAATAAGAATGGCAGCTCTACAATCTAGCAGTTTGGTGTACCATCTAAATTAACTTACCAGCAAGGTTACATTTTGTTGAGCTTTTTAATAGCTTAAAACTATAAAAATAATTTTAATTGATCATAGAGTTCATATTTAGTTAATAAAAAAAATTTATATTTTTTTCATATTTTAAATAGAAAGATAAAAAAGTTATTTTATAACTAAGTAGAAAAAGACTATATTAATATTAAATTTTCACTATTATGAACTACTATTTCTTGTTATCACCACTCGCACCTGCCATCACCCCTGTTACGCCCGTGGGTCACTATGCTTTCCACTCTCTACTACCATAACCAATTATTATTATGATTCTCGTTTACCTACTATTATTAATTAATTTATATTTTTGAGTTCTTTATGTGATTATAATAGATAACTTTCTACTTTATTATGTAAAAAAGATATTTCTGCACTGCACAACCAAACATTCATCTGTAAAAAGATACATATCTTAAATGGGCACATCTTATTGAAAGTTTGAAACAGATAAGCTGAAAAAAGATAAGTTAAAATAAGTTAAATTAAACGCACTCTTAGTTAAGTTATTAAAATACTGCTTGTTCTAAAAATATTTTTACGAAAGTATTTTTATAAAAGTTACTTTTAATATTAATATTTTTGTCTTAAAAGTTTTAGCTTTTATAAAAAAATATTATTTTCTTGCTCCTTTTTAAAAACAAAAAAATGACTTCTACTTCAATCTAAATTTTTTTTTTTTCAGAAAGAAAGTTCGTTCGAACAAGCTCTTAATTTAATAAATATACAAGTAAATATAAAATACATATATAATTTAAATATTTAATATATATATATATATATATATATATATATATATATATATATATATATATGTGTGTGTGTGTGTATAAAATTTTGTAATAAATTATAAAATATAACTATTAATACAGTTTCATAAAAGGTTCATATACTTTGTTTACTTTATCAATTTAATTCTTATACTTTTATCTGTATCAATTTAATCCCTAATGTAATTTAATAATAAGTTAACATAATTTTTGATAATTGGATGAACTGGTGAATCTTATTGGGTCAGTTCCTTCCAGCATGACTCAGCCATTAAATTTTTTTTCATTATCTTAACTTTAATTTCTCACTATAGGGAAAAATTAACACAATATTAATTACATATAGATTAAATTAACACAAATAAAAATATAATAAATAAATTAACATAATAAATAAAATGCAAAAACCTTTAAAACGTGAATAATCCTTTTACTTATTTTTTATGATATATTTCATATTTAAATATATAATCATATAATATAAACAAAATATTATTTTTTTTCTTGATTTAGAAAACTCAATCATGACCTTAAAATTTGTCATAGAAGGCAAAATTGATAGGAAATAGGGACGAGAGGTGACAGCATTTATTTGTCTCTCAAAAACTTTCAAATTATTATTAATTTTTTTTTTTTGAGCACAATCAAATTATTTATTTATTAAATCAAGCCCAAAATAATTAAACATAAAAAATTTGAGTAGTCTCATACGCCGCTCTCTTCTGTCCTTATTCAATCTATCATATTTATTGGAACACTTTTTTAAATTTTAGAAAATTATTTTTTTATAGAAAAAAGAAAATCGTTTATAAAGAAAGAATGCACATAGGGTCCATTTACCAGGCATTAAAGCATCCGATCCTATTAGAACTTTAAAGTTAAGCATGCTTGGGCAAAAGTAGTATCAGAATAGGTGGCCTCCTGAGAAGTCATCGTGTTACCAACCCTATAAGGTTGGAAGTCCTCAAAAATAGCCTTTCAGCAAGGTTACACCCTAAAGGGATAAGACTGCATACATCCACCCCTCCCCGATTCCGCTTATGCGGGAGCTCTTGAGGCACTGAGTCTGTCGTTGTTGTTGTAAAGAAAGAATATATATAAAGTTAAAGATAAAAAATACTCACTCGTGAAGAACAAAAAACGAAAATTAATAACACAAAGTCTTCCAATTCCTTTGCAAAATCTGTTAGCGTTATGTTCAGAAACACCCATAGCTCTTAGCCCAAAGAGCTCCTAAAAATACCGCCTTGTCCCATAAAATTTTAGAGAATTATTATAAAAATAAAAATTATTATTGTCAAAAAAATGATATAACTTATAATCATTGAGAACCAAAAACTTACCTTAAAAATTACGATATTACTCAGGCAATGACAATTTTGCCTTAATAATAATATTATACTAATTTATACCGACATTTTTAAAAAATTAAATGGTTGAGAATTACAGCTTTACACCTAAAAGTAAACAAGTTGTGAGGCGTAGAAGATAAGAACATATATGCTTCCACCATTGATGTCATAGTCATGGTTGGTCCCGACAT
Source organism: Simmondsia chinensis (assembly GCA_018398585.1). Taxonomy (NCBI): domain Eukaryota; kingdom Viridiplantae; phylum Streptophyta; class Magnoliopsida; order Caryophyllales; family Simmondsiaceae; genus Simmondsia; species Simmondsia chinensis. The sequence goes on along the minus strand of JAGTTD010000002.1, from coordinate 2,651,575 downwards.
TTTTGGAGCCTCAATGAACTATTTTAGATGAAACCCTTTGTATATAATAAAATTTCACTTAACATAATATCATACAACAAATTATAAAATTTGAATTATATAACTTATTAATAGTAACAACAGAGACATAAAAAATACCTCTGCCAAAATTCATGGCGCCTAAATTTTGAGGGCACCAGGCAGTTGTTTGGGGTTGTTGTAACACTAGTCGCAATCTTACACAGTATATATTAGAATTCATATCAATGGATACAATAATATAAAATACAGTATTCAAGATGTTCTTAAACTAACATAGCTGTCTTGAACACCGAAAAATGATCCATAAACAAAACTTGATTTGGATCCTTAATAAAATTAATTCACCCACCAGCAAAATTGAGCCTCTTATATGGGTTAACATCCATTTAATGTTCTCAGATAACAAACACATCATAGCAGTTGAACTAATTTATTCTGCACAAAATAAGATGTCAGAGCAACAGATTTCTTTTCCAAAAAAGGAGCACCTAAAAATACCAAAATTAATGATACTTTTTATGTACATATTTATGTAACTTATCAGCAAAAGCCCATCAAAGCACTAAAAATAGGAAAAGAAGGTAAAAATTAGGGAGTCGTTACTGCTAGACAATAATTGTTATTTTCAAACTAATGGTATTGACTCATATGGGATTGAGAGCCCTTTGTAAACGACCTCCCTTTAAAGTTGCACCCTGTAAGGATAAAGTTGCGTACATCTCACCTCCCAAATCCTACCTTGACGAGAGTCTTTCTGAGGCATTAAGTTGTAATCGTATTGATTTACACGAGATAGCAATAAAATTATCGTGACAATAACAACTTTGCCTGGTGAATAACAATGACCCAAATTTATCTAAGATTCTCAAAGTTTCAATGAAAGATCAGGTAAAGAAGAAGAAGAAGACTCATTTCTCTGCCGTTGATCCTTGTTCAAAAGACACTCACCACCATTCTGAGTCACCACCACCGTGTCGGCCGACCTCTCGACCTCCCGGAAACTCCCAGGCCAAAAGGGCACCACCCCATCTCGACCCATAAAGATGGGCACCCCTAGGGAGCTCTGGTCACCAAATCTGGCTGGCCCACCTCTCATATCATGGAACCCAGCCCTTGGACCCTGACCCATAACTGGTTCATGATGGTGCATCATCACGGAACCATTGTGCGCTTGCACATCTAAAGATCTGTACACTGAAGCAGACCCATGTAAAGGCAAAGATGCTAAACTGGGGTACCTATCTGCATATATACCGATCCTCATGGCGCGTTTCGCAAGCGTTCTCTCTCTCTTATGCGCGTTTTGATGCCCACCAAGAGCCTGTGAGCTGAAGAACTTTCTTCTACAGTAATTGCAAGAAAAAACCCTGCTTGGTATTGCTGTTTCTGATCTAATATTATCGGTTGGGTCCTTGTTTTTGTCAGAGTTGTTGAAAGAAAGTGTTAAGTCAAGAGAAAGGAGGGATTTTTCTGCAGACGTTGATCTGCTGCTGCTGCTGCCTTCAGATTCTTCTTTGGATTGGGAGCTAGAATCTGTGTTCTGTTCCATTTTTTGATCAATTTTAGGAAGTGGATGTGTTAGAAATTGCAACCTTAACAATGAAAAAAGCAATCAACTTTGAAATTTGGAGCTAAAGATTGGATCTTTAGTAGGGTAGATGCTTCTGAACTTTACTAGGGTTGGTTCTGAAAGTGGGCTTTTTTCTGGTTTTTGCCTCTTATGGAGAAGGTAAGGTAAGAGGGAATAATAGATAGAGGTACAGAGAATTGAAGTGTAATCATGAAGAGATAGAGAGAAAAAGATAGAAGCAATTATGGGGTTTGGGTGTCAGAATTTTTTAGCAGTAACCCAATTATTCATCCTTTTCCCACTAAAATAAAGAGAAAGAAGATATGGGTTGGAGAAAATAATGGTGAATCAATCTCAAGTAATCCAGGTTGAGAGAGAGAGATAGAGGATAATGGTGGAGGAGACAGATATGTCAAGAGTGGAGGAAAGCAAGTACCACACTTTTTCCACTACCAGTTGGAAACCTGTGCTTCCAAGACGCACCAATCAGAAACAATTTGGTTGATCCAAAAAAAGTAAAAAAAGAAAAACGAAAACTAGATAAGCGATAATTCAGTTCATAACACTCTCTTTAAAGTACAGTCTTGGGGGTGGGTATGGTGATATAAGGATCCTTATCCTTACCCGCCTTCATAGAGAGGCTATTTTTGAGATTTGAACATACGGGTTTTATGAGACAACCTTATAGTTGTACCAAGGGTCAGCCATAAGCAAGAGAGAGAGAGAGGACAGAAAAGCAGAAGGAGACAAAGAGACAAACAAAAAAAAGAGGGGTACTTAGTGTAAGCCCCACCAAAAGATACGAGAGTCTCATCTCATCTTAGCCCTTTCCTTTGAGAAATTATCAAATACTTCTAGCCACACACTGACTCAAAGTACCTCAAATAATCTCATCAACACTAAAAAGTTATTTGGGTAATTGTGCTAATTGGGTCTGACAGACTTATAAAAAGTTATTAGAGATAGGCGCAAACTATGGTGCGTATAGAGGACGGGGAGACAGACGCTTTCCCGATAACAGTAGGGGTACACTAGGGGTCGGCTTTGAGCCCCTACCTCTTAATTCTGATTATGGACGAGCTCACTAGGCACATCCAGGGATGTATACCTTGGTGCATGTTTTTTACAAATGATATAGTGTTGGTGGGGGAGTCGCGGAAAGAGGTAAATGAGAAACTGGAACGGTAGAGAGGGGCACTACAGTCGAAGGGTTTACGACTAAGCAGAGCCAAGACCGAGTACATGGAACTCAAATTCAATCCCTCCACCACGCCTAGCCAGGAAGACGTCAAGATTGGATCTGAGGCCATAGCGAAGAAGGAGGGCTTCAGTTACTTGGGGTCCATGGTACAGAACAACGGCGAAGGTGACGAGGATGTCAACAACCGGACTAAAGCGGGATGGCATAAGTGGAGGTTGGCCTCCGCGGTACTTTGTGATAGAAAGTTCCCCTTGAAGCTAAAGGGAAGATACTATAAGACGGTTGTGAGGCCAGCCATGACGTATGGGGCAGAGTGCAGGGCGATGAAACAACAGCACACACAGAAGATGAAGGTGGCGGAGATGCGACTGCTGAGGTGGATGTGCGGACACACAAGGAAAGATAGGATCAGAAACGACGTCATAAGAGGCAAATTGGGCGTAGCCTCCATTGAAGATAAATTGAGAGAGCAACGTTTGAGGTGGTTCGAATATGTTAGAAAGAGACCGGACAACGCTCCAGTAAGGAGGTGCGAACAGCCCCTTACTACACTAGGCAGGAGAGGAAGAGGCAGGCCAAAGAAGAGATGGATGGAGACGATCTGACAAGACCTTACCCACCTAAACCTTCGGGAGAAGATGGCCTTAGATAGGGCCCAATGGAGAGCTAGTATAGGGGTTATAGATACTCCAGTTGGAGTAGGGTAGTCTAGCTTATTAGTGCTAGGCCGTATTATCCTCCTGGCGCATTGAGGTTGTGCACTTGCTCCCATGAGCCACTACCCGCATGCATACCTGCCTATCTACCCTTTGATTTCTACTTGATGTGGCTTGCTTTGTGTCTTGTGTCTTGTGTGCTTTGTGTCTGTTGTCTTGATCGATTTGTTGCTCTCCTATTGCCAGGTCACATGCTCTTGGCGGCGGACCAGTATCTCAGGTTGGGGGTCCTCAAAAACAGCCTCTCTTCAGGGTAGCCCCTTGAAGGGGGAAGGCTGCGTACATCTACCCCGCCAGACCCTACTTTTGCGGGAGCCCTTGTAGGCACTGGGTTTGTTGTTGTTGGGTCTGACATCAATTTTTTTTTTTTAGGGCCACCAACACATGAAAATAGAAAAGGTGAGTTGAACCCGACACACTCTTTATAAGTAGCAAATTGTAACTGCTATACCAACCAATCTTACTCAAACCCTACATCTTTTTACAGATACCCATAACACTATTCAGATGTTTAACATTATCATGTAATCAAAAACATTTAATAAATCTCCATCATCCTGTGCACCCACTTTTAAAAGGCAAAAATTCAAGATCAGATTCGTTTTCAAAACTGTCCAAACAAAGCAAACCCCTCGACTTTAGAGCAAAGTCCCATTACCCTTTAATGTCTCCATTTCCCACTACTTTCATGTGCACATACCCCATCATGTATCCTTTATGCATTTATTTTCAACATCCATCTTCTTCTTGTCCTCAAGTACTGCAGAATAAAAACAAACAAATGTACAGCATTTTATAGCAGCCAATGATGTCACAATCTACATTATAGATAGATCAGATCAAACCATCATAAGCATATCTCAAAAGAAGAAACTTTTTTTTTAATGTTCCTTTAAAAGCAGAGATTTCTCAACAAAAAGCGAGTTCTAATCGATGGTCCTTTTCTAATATTGGAGGTGTCTAGGGCAGCTTAAACGTGTTTCAAATAATCTACTTTACATTACGATAATAGGTAATATGAGGATTTTTTACATTATATATGTATATAGAAATCTATAATTAGTTTTCCATTTATGCATGTGACATATGATAGAAGCAAACCCGCAATAAATTAATTTTAAAAGACACCGTTTTTAACATATTGGGGTTCTAAGTAACATACTAGGGCCCCAAGCAACTGCTTGAATTGCTTGAGGTCTTGACAAGCCCAAAGTATTGTGAACACGAAACATACAAAATTTGCATACTAAGTACACATGGCATAAATCATTATCTTATAAACATGTAACTATTAAATTTTACTTTCTATAATTTAATTTTATTGTCAGATATCCTGTATACAGTGTGTATATATATATATATATATATATATATTATATTTCTTATTTTAATATCTACAGCTACCATGTGGTCTTAGCATGTAAAGAGGTATGGTCTGCATATAAAATCAAAAGAACTTAAAAATATCGAAAATCATTAAATTAATCTATTGATTGATACTATTATCATTATTTATTATGTCCTAGTCTGATGGCTAAAGTATTCTATATTATATTACACGATTGAATTTCTAGTCACGCTACTGCTCTCTACATGCCAAATCTAGCAGAGATTCTAGGAGTTGACATAATAGTAACTATTTCAGCTTAACACGTTAATAGGTCGAGTTTGAACCTCATCAATCCCTCGCGAACATAAAATGTCTTAAATTTCCCCTTTCCTAAAAACGGCTTGTAAGACTTGTTCCTAAAAGTTCAGTTTAGAACTTTCAAAGAAAAGAGAAAAGAAAAGAGAAAAAAAGGAATATAATTTCATTAACAAGAGGAGAAAATCTTGTAGAGCATGTGATTCCATAGTAAAGATTTGTCAACATCCGTGGCATAATCTAGCAATATTTTTTTCCAACTGGCATGTAACACCTACAGTATCTACTGGATAATTTTAGAAATAAAGCTATTGAATTCAACTTGCCTTAAAAAATTCTTCCAAAAAAAAATAAAAAATTGAATAAACAAATAAACTTAATGAACCCCAAAAAATATGTTTCCTCTTAGGATAGCATCAATCAGAGAGGAGTGGGGGAGAGGGACAATGCCATATCAGAATTGCTGGAATAAGGAAAAAAAAACCCGCAGAAGTGTTGGGCAAATACTGATGACTTGGGTTCGATTCAGATGCGAAAGAAAATATTTGAAAGATAAGAAAGATGAAACAATAATATAAGGATTTATGTGAAAAACCCACAAATTGAGAGGAAAACCACGGACGGAGGGAAAGAAAAATCCACTACGAAACCTGAAGGGAGGTACAATAAGACCTGCAAAAACTACATATTGATACATAGAAGCTATAAACCTGGGCACTTCAGTACCACCACAAACCTCCGTTTTGAATCGAAATATAAAGTCCATTCAGGACACAACAACAAAAAAAAGTGAAATATATATGAAGGTAAAATGAAACAGTTTAGCAACTGAGAAATCATTATGTAAGATTTGCAGTTGAGATACCAAATTGGTAAGCCCTTTTTTGGCAACTGAGATGGCATATACGACTTGCAAATACCGCCTCAATACGGGGTCGAAAAGACAACGGTAGCATCATTCCTAATACAACTACCAAAATGGTAAGCTCCTAAGAATATGAGCATATGATATGACAAAGTTAACATATAGGAGATTAGATAGGTGTCAATCTTGGCAAGGATAGGAATCCCACTACAACCAAGTCAGCTTTCACCACCTTGGTAGCCCGGGCTAAGAATACAAAAAGATAAGTCGCTGATCTTGATACGGTTGAGAACCCCACTACAGCAAAGCTAGTTTTACCACTTTAGTAGGTTAGGCAAAATATTTAGAGAAACTCTCAATTACAGAGAGAAATAAAAAGACGAACCTCAATTTTATTAATAAATTTCAATTCAAGAATAAAACTTAAAAGATACTATAATGATAAACTAAACCCTAATTTACAAGCATAAACATAAACCCTAACAACAGTAGAACTCTAAAATAAAATATAAAAATTTCTAGAAACTGGGTAACAAAACTAATTAAATAAGACCCAATTTCTGTATAATTTATAAATTTGTTCAAATAAGTCCATCAACTTTGAAAAACAACACTCTTGGACATTTTATTTTATGACAAAATTGGTCCATCATCTTTACCGAACATCCAATATCAAATGGGTGGCCAATTTGATTGTAAAACAAACCATGAAGAACTATTTTGAAGGAAAAAAAAAATGAGGGAACAATTTAAACAAACTCACAAATATGATAGACTAATAAAGTAAATAACTCTCAGGTAGCCATAGACACTCTGTTACACTCAGAATCTCTCTCTCTCCTCTTTGTTTGGCTAAGAACACTTTGAAATCTAGTACTCCCTTTTGGTAGGTTCTACCACCATTCCATAAATTCATATAACAGATCAAAGCAGCTTTTACTAGGAACTTTTGAAGCAAAATTATATAAACCCCAAAGAAATTAACAATCTTGAGAACAATAAGAATTAAGAAAAAATTTCATATAATTTAATCTTCTAAGATGAAATTCAATAGTCTTCCAAATTGGTAAGAAATCTACATGACTAAAACCAGATCAAAAACATGACACAAACAGATTGATGAACATAAAGCATGCTTAAAAATTTAATCTTTGATGTAGATCTCACATGCTAATTCTTCAGATCAGATGTGGACTCAGAGTTGAGATCGCTACTAGTAATCTAGGAATACAACACTAACAAGTAACAACAGAAAATATATACAGATAAATATGCCTACCTCTTACGAGGGACGGTGAAATTTTGAGCCAGTCTACTCAGTCGATACCGATGGCAAGCTTCTCTGACCGGGTGACAGGAACTTGACGATCAACAAAGATAATGTGCGTTCAGTTCTCGAGAACTTTCCAAGTTCTCAGTATCTGTTTTCCAAGTGTTTTCTACAAAAAAAAGCAGAGTTTTCCCAGAAAATATTCTGGAGAATTTGAAATTTTCCATGAACTGAACACACCCACAGCTTCCCTTCTCAGCCCGGATAGCACAATTAAAAATGCAGATTGCTGAGAAAATATTCTGGAAAATTCTAATTCTGTATTCTCTTTGTGCTCAGCTTTCCCCACCATTTCTTACGGCTCTTCTCCATTTCTACATGTCCAAACTTATGAAGCACAACTTTTGTCTCCCTTAACCGGACCTTATACTCTTTCTTCCAAGCTTCAAATCTTCGTTTCAATCTTCTAAGTTCGTCATAAGAATTTGTACCCGATTTGGCTTCGAAAAGAGCTCTGGCATCTTCATCAAAACCATGTCTTCTCTGTTCAAATTCCTTTGTCAAGCAGTTCACCGGATTCAACCCACCACCGTTAGCCTCTCCTAGTCCAACCTCCGCGTTGGGGTTAGAATATTTGAGAGGTGTGCTTCCTCCGGGTGTCACAGCTCCATTGGACAAATTGCTATCGGAATCATAGTAGTGTGGAGATGGGGAATCATCGCGTCTTCCAGGTTGAACTGCATTGTTCTCTTGAGCAAGGCTCTTTTTAGCAGCTGACAGGCTCACCTGCAACATTATTAGAAGTTGGAAACTTAGACTCTGCAAAACGGAAAAAAAAAAAAAAAAAAAGGAAAAGAAAACAAGAAGCCTATTTGTCTTCAGTCCATGCAAATGCACATGAACTCACACATGAGAAAGGATGTAATGGAAACACAATGCACCAGAAGTCGCACATGAGAAAGGATGTTTTTTTCGATAATTACATGAGAAAGGACGTAAAGGATCCACTAGACCCTAAGCATCTTTGTCAATGTTCAGAAACCAACTATACCAAAAGCTTAAGCAGTTGAGTGAAAACCCATGAATGGTTTATACTCTAACATGCCTCTTAATGCAAATGCCCATCACAATAAAAGCGGGAATATTGTACAAGGCCATCTCATACCTTATACTCATATTATGTTAACATTAAAAGTGAGGATTGTTGTCACAATCCTTGGATTAGTGACTCGACTTTGGATAGGTTTTGAAGGATAATTTCAGAATTTGGGATGAGAAGAGAAGGATTTCAGAATTTAGATGAAAAAAAGAAGTGAAATTAGAGTTTTAAGATGAGAGGAGAAGATGAGAAATTAGAGAGAGAAAATATGGGAGATGAGAAAAGTAGAATATTTCATTCATATCATTTTAGTTGGATGACAATTACATAGCAAGTTCTCATATTTATAGATGCTAGGACCCAACTAATTACATTTAATACTAGAGCTAATACATGAACCTAATTAATCATACTTCAAGCTCCAAGGTCACGTGTGGAATGGTCCCAAGGCCGTGTGGAATTAACAAGGAAAATGGAGGGAAAACATTTGGGATATTTTCTAAGTATCCTTCTAGAATATTCGGTTGGAGTTGGGCTCAAAACCGCGTGGTGAAATGGGCTGAGCCAATGCAAGGATTGTGACAATTGTTGGAATTCAAATTATGTCAACAAACCAACCATCCCAAAAAACTCAAGGTATGGACAGAGAACCCATGAATGGTTATATACTCTAATAATCAGGATTTCATTCAAGTTGACATCTTAATCTGGTAGCTCAATGGGTCCCAATTTCACCATTGTTCTAGAATGATTGGGTGGTTGTATCTTTACTCTCTCGTTTGGTGTCTCTTTATTTGTTATTCTACTTGGCTCGACAATGACAAAAACCAAGGCTCTATTTGGTAAGATGGGAAAAACTTTGTCCAGAAAGTATTTTTCTTAAAAAGATTAAAATTAACAATTACTTTATTCTTTGAGATTTTGTGTAGTTTGTAGTGAATCAATTTTACACTATAAATTTATAAATAAATCATGTTTGATCCTTTTGAAGTTGATCTGAGATTGAGGGTGCAAGATCAAAATGGAAAAAGTTTTCTCCGCCGTGAAGGAAAAACACATTCCCTTTCTTCGAGAAAAAATCTTCTCCTTCATGGGTGGAAGGATTTTCTCCCAAGGCTATTTTTACAAGCTATTCAAAAAAAGGAATCATTCAAAGAGAACCGAAAACTATTTTTGTCCAACCAAATGGAGCTCAAGTCATTCATTTCTTACCTGCAAAGATGATATCTGCTGTTTCCACATTTCCTCCATCGCTCTCATTTTAGCCTCATATTCTGACCACCTCCTTTCATATTGCTGCAACTGACTCCTTAATGCAGCATTTTCTTCTTCCTTCTTACCCAGAGTCGCTTCAGCATTTTCCACCCGTCTTTGAAGCTCCTCCACCACATCAGTTTGGACTTGGACATTCCCTTGGGGTACAACCTGGTAAAACAATAAGATTTAGAATCTCTTCTCTGAAAAGAATATATAGTATTACTACAACAACAATGCCAGTGCCACAAGGGCTACCGTTGGAGCATGGTCTGGGGGGATGAGAATATTTAGTATTACTAAACTGGCAGGATGGGAACATTTAGTATTACTAAAATCTTTATTTACAAATAAGAATTGCTAACAAAATCCAGTTCACAATAATCAACTTAATCTTGTCAACTTTTTTATCCAAAATCAGGTGGTTAATCACTTGAGTTTCTAACGTGAATTTTGATTAATATACAATTTTTGTTTTATCTTTTCTCCAGCCTTCAATAAAGCATAGGCATTTACTCCCATCATTATTATTTTCTGCAAGTTATCTATCTTGGTTGCATATCCAAAACCAGCTCTTCAATTCTTAACATTTTAAGAAGGCACTGGACACTGGTCGCCTTTAAATATATATCACCAAGATTTGGGTATCAGACTCAAAGATTCATATATGCCCAAAGATAAAACAACTATTTCCTAAGAGTTTCCTATGTTTTTAGTCCAATTTGAAGTGTCCATCCAAGTATCCTTATCAGACACATGCACTTCAAGGAGGAATGGAAAATGTAGATGGCATAGCTTTGGATTCCCTGGGTAGAAAGTGTAAGTAGTTCTTTCCTAGAAAACCCAAATCATGTGTGGGGTCTTGTGCTTTAATATAAAGCTTATAAAATGAACCAACAGTTGATCGCGCATTACTAACCTCTATTCCAGATACTTTACTTCCTGACTCTCTGCTATCATTCGCACTTTCAATCACATTTCCTGAATTCTGAGCCTCGTCAATACGCGCTCGGGATAACCAACCCCGTATAACTGCAGAAAGTATTCAGATAAGAATAAAGAAATTTTGATATTCCAAACAAAACATGCGGAAAATTCAATGCACCCTACCTGACTGCAATTGTATGATTGCTTCGTGCTGCTCGTCTGAAGTTTGTGAAGCACTACGCTTATGCTCATGTTTGTACTTCTGAGCTTGGGCCCGGTGATCCTTCAATAAAGAAGCATACTTCCTTCTGGCATTCTCCCCACGAACACCTACATAAAAGGGTAAAGATTTATCAAATTGTGCAACCAAAGGAGCATCAGAAACAGCCTCTCTACAAGGTAACACCTTGTAAGAGTAAGACTATGTACATCTTATCCTCCCCAAACCCTGCCTTAGTGGGAGCCTCTTTGAGGCACTGGGTTGTTTTTGTTGTTGTGCAACCAGAGGAGCAATCAAGAAAAACCCTATGAATGTTGCTTGACACCGCCAAATTCTAAGGGCTCATAAATTATAAGGGGCTTAATTTGACGTAAACCTGAATCTCTATTTTATAATTTGTTTATTGCTATTGAAAATGCTAATATATATGAAAGCCCCATTTCAAAATATCCGCTTGAGGCCCTAAAACTCTTAGAACAGGCCCTGTGAATGTCAATCGCACAAAAGAAAAATTATTAGGAATTAAATGGAGGAAAAGGGAAGACAAATATGAAAGTAGTTCTCAGCACGCAACACTGCTATGTTTAAATGACTCAAACATCGACTAGTTCTCAACAAAGACATTATCATATATGTAAGACATTGCGTCAATGTTGGAAAAAAGAACTTTAATGAATGTGGAAAGAGTGCTCCTATGGATGTGTATCAGACACATGCGCAATAGAGGAGGCTAGGGGTATAATAAACTTTATAATCAGAAGAAAAGGCTAGCAGAGTTATGAGCATTACAAGATTGCAATATAGCTGCTCTTCTCTTGGATTCGTGAAACTGGCAACGGACCTTGTAGCCACGGTAACAGCTCTGAACGCCAACCACGGACTGCAGAACTCTTTTTCTTGTATCTTCCAATGCTCCAACCTATGAATCCCAACAACACAGTATAAAACATACCATTTCAATAAACAGCAATTGAAAAAATTGAGAATGCCACAAATCTCTTCAGCACATTATGGCTATCTGGCTTGGATTTTTTTTTTTTTTTTTTTTTTTTTTGAACAGGGAAATTTCAAGGAAATTTGACGCTGTAAAATAATTTCAAGCATTGTTCAGACGTCAGAGAACAGAAAGTGACATATTTTGAGTCATCTTGATGAATTCACGGGTGCATAAGGACTGGAAGCACATTCAAAGAATCAAAAGACCTGATAAAGGATTTTGTTCAGTATTGGCTCGCCAATGTGTACTCACAAAAGGGAACTTATGTTGGGATCACTTATCTCAATACCTCATTTGAAAATACTTTGCCACCACTTAGAATGCCTACCCTGAATCCCACAATGGGATTCTCCCCTTTCCAAGACAAATCTAAAGTGTGAGCATAACATGTACTACAGAGCAAGTGGAACAATCTCTTTTTTGCATTTTCAGTGCTCGTATTGTTTTCATATTAACAGAATCTACTTCCAAGATCCAAAGCGTATTAAGGAATCACAGATAACAGACACTTCGAGGGCAGGGAGGAAGAGGGTAAGCATGAAACTCACCTGGCCCGTTCGGAAATATAATTTTGTATAACCAACTTGGTACATTTCAGGCAACACATTGAATTGCTGGAGGACTGCAAGTGATATACTCAACGGTTCTTGGAATACATTCTTATCCAAAAGGAGAAACCCAAACCTAAATCCAAAAAGTGTGTGAGAATTTTGGTTTGCTAAGTAAATGATCCACGGATCATTAAAACTTGAACAGAAGTCAGGATCATTAACCTCTTTGCAAATTCTTGATGTGTTATGCGAGTAGGATAGCCAGATCTTGCAATCCTAACAACTTCCAGAACTCCACAACACCTGAGCTGTTGCAATACAAGGTCCTTCTCATAAATGCCCGGAAGCTGCTTACTATTTGGTTTTATGCAGCGAATGAAGTGAGGAGTCGTATTTTCCAGTCGCTGCATCAGTCTGTAAAGTTGACCCTACATGCACGTAAATAGTCCAAGGCACACTTAGTACGTGACAAAATCCGTATGATGATATTAGCAACTAAATATATTTGGGAAATGCCACTGTTAATATTTGTCAGTAGTGTATCCATCAATCCTAAATGAATTTATCTCTCCGCCATCTCAACCCTCAATAGTCAAACCTTAAACCCTAAACCCTCACTAGTCAGTACCACCGTCCACCTGAAAGTGTAAGATGACCATGTTGAGGCCTCTTTTTTCATCTTTAAATGAAGAGTGCACAAGCAAATGCTAGATAAATGTACAAGCATTTTTACCTTAAACTTCGTGGCGACACTTTGTTTCTGGGCATCCAATGTACTCACCGGGCCCATAGGACCCAATTCTTTCTGGGATTGGTCAAGCATATTGGATGGAAAACACTTAAGTAGAGGACTACCACATGAAGATAGGAGATGGAGAGAGTCAGAGTGCAACCGGTCTCTGTTCTTTTCCAAGAAGCCACTTGTATCGTAACAAACCTGATGAAACTCAAACGTAAACCACCAACAGTCATCATGAAATAGACAGTAGACAGTTCAGCAGCCATATCTAGACGAGAAAATATCATGGGGAATCGGAGAGACCACAAAACAAGTTTGCCTTTTCGGCCCAGCTCAGGTTATCCAAGCCCCAACAAAAATGACTATACCCACCTACCCAAAAAGAAAAAAGGATATTCATTCAAAATTATGAGCACTCAACGTCACATTGTTGACTGATCTCCATTTTTTAGATAGGTGAGCAGTAGAAGTGTTAATCAATCTGTAAAGCAAATATACTAGAATTGAAAAGAATCACCAGACGGAAAACAAGGTGAAATAAAGAACAAAATATATGCGCACTGGTGAAAAGTCATAGAATTTCATACGGGGCAGGTGACAAAAACTTGGGCGGGGTTGAAATCCATCATTAAATCATAAGTATGGCCGGGGAGGGGGTGGATTGCTCACTCAGAATTTCAAAAAAACCTTCTTTATAGAACTTCAAACTACTTCAGTTTTACAAGATTACACAAAACAATGATAATTCAAGCTCAATAATAATTCAATGGATAAAGATTTAATTTCACAGTCAAAACATATATGATTCATTTGAATGGTGACACATTTCTTTCTGAATCCCAACCAGAATAAAATTAGAACTGCAAGAGGAGACAAGCAAAATTCCCAAGGCACAGCTCCCTTTGATCCATCCCCCTCTCCTGCTCTCTCTCCACTCCAGTATCAAATTTTCACACGATGTGGAGCACGACAAGCTTATAATAGTTGAACCAGACCACCATCATAACATTGCAGAATCCATATCTCACTACTTCAGTATCAAGAATGTCCATGGCAGCACACATGCAAAACAGTTAGGCTCGTAACAACAAGGCAGGCACAACTAACCTCTCCAGCATAATGGTGAACGCCGAATATCCCATCTCTTCCCCCCTTAAAACAGTGGTTAGAATTCAGGTGCTGCGTAAGCTTGTTGGCAAACGTTAAGTCTGTAGCCTTGGGAAAATTAGATTCTTCATCCAGTAAAGACAGTAGCCCCAGAGGTTTCTGCATGACATGAAACATAAGCGCAATTCAATTCCTGGTAAGTTAGGGCTTGTTTGGTATCATTTTCTGTTTCTAATTTTTGGTTTTTTTAGAAACTAAAAACCATACTTTGGAGACATTTTCTTTCTTCTTTTTTTTTTTTTTTTTTTTTTCTGGTTCTTAGCTTCTTTCTAGTGAGAGTGAAAACAAAAAACGAAAAACAAAAATCAAGAAAAAAATTTCCAAAATTAGGTTTTTAGTTTCTAAAGCAGCAAAAATTACAAACAGAAAACGACGTCAGACGGGCCCTTGGATAAACAGAAATATGATATCTTGGATGCCCTGAAGAGCAGAGCAATATAAGAAAGTTACATAACAGTACCTTCTCAAAGAGGTTCAGACACTCTTGGTTGTCCTTGAATTCTACCTTTGTCCAATCAATCCCATCTGCTTCATAATCCTAACATTCAATTCCCAAAGAGGAAAACATAAGAAAGGCTTACAAGCATATGGCACAGAATCTCAGGAAATAGGAATTTTGGGTGGACGATAGTTAGGCGAGTGGATGCCAATCACTGGTGCCAATCAAGCATAAAGATCATTGAGTTATCACTTTGATGGCATGCATAACTGTTTGTCACATATGAAGCTTAGAAGCTCTAAGAAACCTTGAGAAGGATTAGGTACAGTATATGAACAATCAAAAGAAAGAAATCTCTCTTCATTTTATTTTCAGTTTCACTCCATTACTTGGACTATCTCATTATCTAGAACAACCTTTTTCTTGGTAGGTAAG
Source organism: Simmondsia chinensis (assembly GCA_018398585.1). Classification (NCBI taxonomy): domain Eukaryota; kingdom Viridiplantae; phylum Streptophyta; class Magnoliopsida; order Caryophyllales; family Simmondsiaceae; genus Simmondsia; species Simmondsia chinensis. Next base: position 2,636,459 of record JAGTTD010000002.1, on the reverse strand, counting down.
CAGAACTTCTCAACCTCAGTAGTTTAGCCTCACTGGCATTCAGATACTACCTCAAAAGGGCTAACTATCAAAAAGTTTGCAAGCTCCAGAAGAACTCAGAAACGGGAGATAGAATCTATCACAATAGTGAGCTCTATAAATCACTCAAACCAGAGGGGAGGGGGCAAAAAAGATTATGAGCTATTAATCAAGTATTTATAAAAAAGTGACTCATTGAAGAACATGAATTCCTTCTATAGCAATGCATCATAATTGAGGACCAAGTTCAGTAGAGCAAATATCATAATGCTAGTTATTATCCATAAGGTGCTGACCTCCTGTTCAAGTTTGAAGAGATGACGATTAAAATGTTGCTGCAGCCTCTCATTCGCATAATTGATACAGAACTGCTCAAAGCTGTTTCTCTGAAAGCAAACACTGCAATTATAAGCACAAAGTGCAATTTTGCAGACATGAACTGAGTATATAAGTTTCAAACGCAACCAAAAGTTCAACTGCACACCTGAAACGACTCAAATCCGTAAATATCAAGGATGCTTATGGATCTTCCAGTTCTCCGTTTACCTACTGCAAGTGACTTGTTTATTTGCTCCACAAGCCAGTCAAACAAGCTAGCATAGATGAACTTTGCTAATGCGTCTCTGGTGTCTGAAGCCTGCAAACAAAAAGTAATAACTTTCATATAACTACGTGCACGTGCAATTTAGTTCTCCAGATCCTAGACAAATGGGTAGTTGATAATGAGACCTGCTGCAAAGTTAAGCTTTTGGCAATTGTATCCTTGCCAGCTTGAATTTTACGAGTAGATAAGACTAGCATTAGATCCTGCATACTGCAACCCATCAATCTGGCTGTGGTCATAAGAGCTGCATAACAAGGGAATTAGATTAAGCTTGATATAGAACTGCCCATGTTTCAGAATCACAACGGAAAATAAGAACTACCTCTTCATAATTAGGGAATATGTCTCCCCCTAAGAAGACAATCCAGAGGAGAGTTTTATGATCAAAGAAAAAAGGAGTATGCAAAAAACGATTTCAATCACTAAAAGAAAAAGATCAAGGGATACAAAGTTCAAAATATTTTCTGGACGCAACAGATATGTGGCCTACATTTAGCAGTCTTTGATTATTACTATAACAATGATAGTAATAAAAGTAAGAAAAGAAGTCAACAAGACAACCCAGTGCATTGGCAATGGTTTTTTCAAAACGCGAGAAAGGCAAATCTCAATAACAGCAGGGGTCTTGAACTCACTCCCTGCTGAAGAATAAATATTGGAAATTCTTCGTCTACAGATGCCTAACCTCTGCATCAATCTTTTTGGGGGGAAGGCGGGACACTGCAAGGTGGGGAATGCCCCAGATTATAGTGCCAAAAATCTTTCTATCAAAATCCACTTAGTTAATCAAGGAAATTGCTGGAATTATTCAACAACAAAATACAAAATAACAAGGTGCATCAAAAAATGAGCTTAACTAGCAACACTCCAGATCATAATCACAACAGAAACTGGAAAAGAAACAAAAAAAGCCCATGAAGGAAGCAAAAGAAAGATAATTCCAGGTAACCTACACAAGTAATCCCAATGGGGAGATGACTAACACAAAGATCTTGATTTCCGTTCAAAATTAACGATGATAGGCAACATGAAGCAAGTAGCAATGACACACCCCAAGCAGCAAGCAATTTCAGGAGCACTGTTATCCATTTCAACAATTAAATTAAAACGTGGATTTAATACCTTCATCAGTCACCACTTCTACATGATTCTCATTGTCAACCACTTGAAATGATATGTTTCCCAGCCACAATACAGCAGCAAGCATTGCAAGTATACCCTCCTGATCTTCTTTTGGGATTTGAATCACATCTAAGGCATCCTGAGCACGGATGAGATGAAGAAGGAATAAATATGGTGAAGAAAAAGTCGAGCTGGCGAGAGAACAACATCAACAGAATAAAATAAACATCTAGTTGCTTAAATAACCTGAAGTTCGCAAAACTTCTGAGCATCATCAAACTCATTGATTGTCAAGCAATTACTCTGTCTGAGATAATTGTACTCATTAGCCATTCCAATGTTCAATCTACCTGAAAGGACGAACAATAGATGTTGAGAACTGATCAGCATCAAGGATACCCCATTATAATACTAAAAGTAACTTGCAATGTGCGACAGTTGTCAAAGCAAATAGCAATCCCACTCATGAATATAACCTCGCAGATCTGATGAGGCCCCGGCACAAAGTAGGTAAAACACATGGTATGATCTTTCTCCTTCAGCCAGTTGCACCACTCTTGACTGTATGTGTTGCACAATATTAACAAAATAGCGATGATAATAGCAATAATAATAAAACATGCAAACAACATATAAGAAAATGGGAACTCACCTTTTCAAGCAGGACTATCCACGGGTTGGCAGGGGACATAAACAATTGACGAACACAACTTGAGTTAGTCAAAAAGAGAGTAATCACAATATTTTTTTTCCCTTCCCGAACATTATAATATAAAAGGTTAATATGCTTACACGTTTGAATGACGGCCCCACATATTCTCCCTGTAATACTAAAATGAATTTCAATCAACTTCCCCTGCAGCACATCAGGAAAGTATACAATTCAAACTGTGCACATCAGATTGCATATGTTTACAGTACTTCAAGCATAAGATGCAGACCAGAAAACACAAAAAGTAGCGAACGAAAGAAGGAAATAAAGGCGATTATGCTCCAACATCATAAAGAAGCAAGGGACACTTACAAACCGGCTAGAGTTGTCATTCCTGGATGTCTTTGCATTCCCAAATGCTTCTAATATACAACTTGTTTGAAGAACTTCGTGTTCAATTCCATCTCCACCACCACCAAGAGTAGCCAAGTACTGCATTGCAATCTTTGCTGTTTCAGTTTTCCCAGCACCACTTTCCCCACTGTGAGGTGGAAAAAATTGAAGAATGTAAAATTAAATGAAGTTCTACTTTTACATACCCCTAATATAAAAAAATATCAAAAATAAGAAAAACGGAGGCTGAGAAAGTATGAAGGACATAATAGAAGGAATACTGAGAATGTAATTGAAAAAAATATCCCACTCAACTAACAATATAAAGAATTCAACTGACCTTATAATGATGGACTGGTTCACTCCATCTGCAAGAAAAGGAAAAAATATAATTAATCTAAACATACATTGAAGCATCGGATTTTCAGAGACATGCCCAGTTCCAGACCTGTAATCATCTCACTGTAGGCAGCATCTGCTGTGGCATACACATGAGGGCTGTCTGAAAGTTTTTGCCTATAAGCCGAGATTAACTCGTTCCCGTATATTTGAATGTTTTTGAACGGATTGATTGCAATCAAAACAGGTCCTGCTTTACTCTACATAAAAAATCCCACCATGTACGGACATAGAAGGCCGAAAATAAAAGTTCATCAGCCATAAAACAGCAGAAGAAGAAAAGAAGAATGATTTGAAGCATAGTAAAGCACGTAATGCTTACATAGACCATATCATGAGAATATCTAAACTGCAGATTGTGAAGAACTGATGGTTCATTCAAATAACCAAGCCGTATAAGATTACTAACGCCGTCTAGAACATCTGGATTCGCTGGTAAAAGCTCTGTTGTGGAGACTTTGACGGACTGCAGAAACCACGGAAAATTAGTGTATGTACTTTAATCCAGGCATGTAACTTGTAAATGAAGGTCAATTATAACTCACATTTCCATCTGAAAGCTGTACAAATGCTTCCTCTCTAGATGTTGATTGTATTCTTCCCAACTCCCACTGTCCAGCAGGCAGCCGACACCAAACACAGAGTTTCTGAAACATGAAATTCCATCAATATCGTTTCAGAATAAAGAGATACACAGAAAAAATAAACATGATGGAACCGGGTATTCAGTGAATCGCACTGCTCAATTTGTCTCCATAGATGCAGAAATGCATATTGGGGCGCAGGTAGTACAGGCAGATGCGTACCAGTATGAATGTCTAACCATTGACACGCCTTTGGAAACAGTGCATAGGTGTCAACAGAACACTATTAAAAAAAGTTTGTTTAAATGTCTATTATTAGCACATACCACCAAATACAGACTTGAAGGCATTTCAATATGTCTCCAGATAAAAGGGATGTAAAAGATATTTCTTCATGAAAAAGCATGCATGGTGCTCTAACCCTTATCATCCTATCACAAATAGCTTCCCTTAAGTGGTCAGCAGCAAATGGGAGTCCTCCACTATTCAATTAGTCGAACATAAGAGTTTGGCTAACTAATGGCACAGAGGAAAGATGCAAAAGAATATGCCATTGATAGTCATTCGTTGAGGAAGAAACTAGGTCTTTCTCCTGGTTCTTTTCTATGTGCTTTGAATAAGCAGGTTCTTTGTTACTCTAAGAAAAGTTGGGACAATGGGTCAACAAATGAAGAGTGCAGCCACATTATGCTACAGCATCCAAAAACAAAGAAATACACATAGAAAAGAATATAGTCAAGAGTATCAAAGAACGACGACATATACCTATAGCTGTATGGAGAAGGACATAATCAAGAGCGTCTAGATAATTATTAGAGCCTTGTTAATAAAGTCTTCACGAGTTTTGAGTCCCAACAACCCCGCTCCTATTATTAACATAATTCAGCACAATGTATAAGGTAGTATGTACATTATCCACTCTTCAAGTCTAATGGCCATTCACATGAGGGATATGAGAGTAAAAAAAAAAAAAAAAACCCATTTTCGGGCTTCTACACTTCAACTTTTATAATAGTTGATTCTTTGACAAGAGTTTAAGGGCTTAGATCTCGTCTCCAAATTATGTGTAATACACGAACAATGACATCAAACAAAATTAGGTAACTCGATTATGAGATTTCCATATTTAATGAGGAAGATTTTCTAATAACTAACCATCCCAACAACTAAAGTTGTAAGTAAAGGTTTCATAGTACTTTCATACTATAAAATGCCCCCCCCCCCCCCCCTCTCATGTGAATACCTATTAGATTTGACTTACGGACCGAGGCTCACTCATGCATTATATGCTGAAGTTATGTAAATATTAAGAGGAGGTTGTTGGGATACAAACTCCAAACTGAGAGAGACGTCAATACCCAACCAATCATCCCAAAATCTTTAGCTGTTAGATAAAAGATCAATTTTTTTTTCTTATACCCAAACAAAATGCACAAAATCAGCACACTTTTACCTGGGTCCCAAACTAAACTGTCACACATTATGTCAACAAACCAACTCTCCGAAAAGCTTAACTGACCTGGGAATGGGTTTAACTCTTACCTTTACCTTGACCTTGCCCTTAATTATGTTAATATTGAAAGTTGGAGCTCGTGGGATTCGAACCTATGACCTTTTCATCAACAAGGCTTTGACAAGGAACCAACTCTCCTAGGAGCTTAAGCCCATGGTGAAGGCGCATGAATGGTTTTATACCGTAACATAAGGGAAAACATGAACGATCACTTGAACTAAGAAGTTGCACTCTTCGTTTCTTTTATCGAACAGCAAAAATTACCTTCTTGATGAAATAATCAATATTGTTATCCCACTCCGCCACTGTCTTCGACGTCGATGTCAACCCACCACCTTCTCTCTCCTCCGCGTACGGTGACTCCGACTCCCCTTCCCATTTCACCTTCTTCTTCTTCTTCCCAAAACTATTGCGCCTCGAATCTTCCTCTTCTCTCCTACTCACTCCGCCATTACTCTCACCCCTCCTCTTCACCGCCACCCCCATCTCCTCTTTCCCTTCACTCTCACCGGAACCGCCACCGGCAGCGCCATCAGACACCCGGAAGCTCACCGGCAACGACCGCCGCGCCGACGGCAACCGCGCCCTGGACGGCGGCCGCGACGGCAGCGCCGGTGGCACGTCTTTCGGCTTCTCATCCAGGCGCCGGAGATTCTCCAGCATCTCCTCCAAAGAGCTCCGAGCTAACGTCGACGGCGACAACATTTTCCTTTCCCCGAAACTTCAAATTCGAAATCAATTGTATATTAATCCTGAAAATTCAATCAAAAAGGCACAATTTCCACAACAAAACTGCTCAGTTTTCTAACACCATTTTCCCAGCTCAGAAAACCAAATCTCGAGATCAAATTGAGGCCGATTTCATCGAAACCCGCGTCAAATTTGAAAAATCCTTCCTGGGTCTGTAAACTAACAAATGAAATTACATGAAATGGGACTGAATTTGCTGAAATTGAACTGAAAAAATCACTGATCAGGATTCAAATTAAAGAAGAAGATAACGGAAGATTTGAAAAGCTGTTGTCCTGCTGGGATTGAGTTTGTTGCTGGAAACCTAATTTTACGATTTGCGTAACATGAACAAAGCAAAAAAATAGAAACTTTTTCTTTTTTTTTTTTATAAAAAATTATGAAAGAGGAATGTAGAGGGTAGAGGTGGCGAAGAGGGAGGCCACGATTTTGTCGTTAACATTTTTGAAAGAATTCAAATTTTCAGGTTGGGCCCCATCTCCGCTACTTTTAGTGGAATTTTTTTCTTTTTTTTTTTTTAATCAGTTCCTTAAATTTTTTAGAGTAATGTTATTATCTGATTAGATGATAATTTTTTAGATAATTTTATAACTTTTATTATTTATAATTTATATTATTATTTTGTTAGTAATAATTTTATCATATTAATAACAACCACCTCCTTTCAAGACATATGTTATTATTAACAATAAAACAGTTATCACTTCAGGAACTTTGACATTTTTAAGGCAAATTTATATTTTTTTATAAATTACGTCATTACTTTAGTTATAACATTTTTTGTCTTGATAATGACAAATCTTTTTTTCTAAAAATAGTCTATATTGTTCTAGATCTGTTTAAATCAGTTATTCATTTTTTTGGATTTAAATAAGTTGTTCATGTTTAAAATCAGTGTTTTATTTAATAATTTTAATTGGGTAAAAATTATAAGATGATAAATCAGATTATTTTAAATAAATTTATAAATATATAAAAATTAAGTAATTAATTTATAAACTTAAGGGATCAATATAATAAATAACCACTAAATTTTTAATTGGCAATTAGGAGTCAACTCGTAACCATTATATGGATTGGGCGTGTCATATTCATTAATTTAACTTTTTTGATCTAAAATAAATTTTTGATATTATTACTTAATTCTATTAAAAAAATTGATTATTATCTAGTATGAGTTAAAATCAAAGTTGCATGATTCAAATTTGTATTATCTATTTCGTGTTGTGTTTATTGCATAACTACTATTTTTTTATATATACTGAAAGCACAACTAACTACTATGTTAAATTTAGCCTATAAAAAACAGATAAGAAGCATTAAATTTTTCATATAATTTTTTCAGGTAGACTTATTAGTTAGAACCTCAATACCAATTTAAATAGATTTTAAGCTTAAAACTTATCACTCCATTTTTTTCCTTATTCCTATTCAGAAAAATTTATAATCTCATTACCAATCTAAAAATAAATAAATAAGTTACTCATGTTTACGAATATGCTCCATTTTTGAAAAACAAATCATTTAACCCAAACATATTATTTTATATTAGTATTATTTTTTTTTACGTCATACAACTTATATTTTGACATATATGTCATTTTAATCTATATACTTAATCTATCTTTTTTTCAAAAGCCTTTAATATAATATCACGAAAGAATCATACCTTTTCAAAATAAAGACAGAAATCAAACAATATGACTTATATTATGGATAAAATTTTGAAGTATCTATTTAATGGAAACAACAACAACAACAGCCCCAGTGCCTTGCGGCTCCCGCAGAACGCAGGGTCTGGGGGGGTGATGTACGCAGCCTTACCCTTTCCGGCAGGAAATGAGACTGTTTCCGGGGACCCCCAACCTGAATGACATTAAACGATTTTCAAATTTGTACATAAATCTGATCCTTGAATGACATTAAATGATTTTTTGACAGGAGACATGAAATGATTTATAAATTACAAAATTTATATATAGGAATTAAATTGATAAATAAAATATAAAATAAAAATGGTATATGAATCACTTATGAGTAATATGGGAGTTGTTATCATCAGGACAAAAATAATTATTATCAGAATAATCATATAATTTATAAATAATAAGAGCCATCAAATTACATTAAAAATTATAATAGTACTTTAATAATAATAATTTTACTCCGACAATAATATTACCCAATTGATACAAGCAAGCAATTGATGTTGTTTCCCGCATGATTTTGCTGCTTCCCTTCCTTGCAAGTGATTCCTTATCCTCACACTCAAGAAAACAACCTTACGCAATTCATTTGCCCTGAAAATTATTACTCAGTGGCATTAATCTTGGAGTTTATTTGATATTGTTTTTTTTTTTTTTTAAATGACTAAAAGCTATTTTTTAGAAGCTATTTTTTTTATTAATTCAGGCAAATTTTGTAATTATTACTTCACCGGGCCTTTAGATATGACCCACGAAGTCGGTATACATGAGATCTATATATAAGTTTAATTGGGGTTCTATCCTAAAATCAATAGACTTTTGATGGAGTAATTCACTGGGCTTATATGGTGATATCTTATTTCTCACGACTCCAATACGCGCGTCAATTACACTGATATTTGATGTTCTTAACAGTAATATATACAATGTGTCGTTCTCATTACTATATATATATATATAAATTTTGATGAATGCGTTATATCCTATGAGTGATCTTATTACCAGGATAAAAATCTATGACTATTATTCACTATGGTTTCTCCATCGAACCTTGAGTATCGAAGTCAGAAAAGGTGTAATTTAGGACCTGGAGGATACCAACACACAAGTATCGGATCCCATTAAGCATGCTTGGGCGAGAGTTGTACCAAGATAGGTGACCTCCTGGGAAATCCTCATATTGCACCCCTCAGGTTGGGAGTTTTCGAAGCAGCCTTTTTTAGGGTAGCACCCTGAAGGGGGAAGGCTGCATATATTCACCTCTCCTAGACCCTCGTTAGGCGGGAGCTCTTGGGGTACTGAGAATGTTGCTTTAGCTATTGAGGCAATCACTTCAAATTTCTCGGGCACCATTTATGTCTGGTTCTTTTCCTTCTTGTTTGTCTTCAGGTTGTGTTTGGTGCCCCCTTGGATTGGTTATTTTCTTCTGATGTGGTATTAGAAGTTTTAGTAGGAGTTAATTATTTTTTGTGTCCTGCTGTATTGGGTCATTAGATTCAGCCTTCATAGGTGTTTTTTGTTAGTTTCCCTTTTTCCTCTCTTTGTAAGGTTTTAGTTTTTGTTTCCGAAGTTTTCTTCAGAAGGAGATGGTTGGAGAGGATCCGACAAGACCTCACCCACCTAAATCTTCAGGGGAAGATGGCCTTAAATAGAGCCCAATGGAGGGCTTGCATAGAGGTAGTAGATGCAGCAGTTGGAGTAGGATAGTCTAGCTTATTAATGCTAAGCCTTTGACATCCTCTTGGCGCACTTATGTAGCATACTTGCTTTCATGATCCACTTCTTGCCTACTTGCCATTTGATTTCTACTTAGATGTGGCTTGCTTTAAGTTTGTTTATTTTGCTCGCCTTGTATTTTGCTCTGCTCATGCTTTGGTTGCTCTCTTGTTGCCAGGCCACCATTCTTTATGCTACGGACCAACTTCTCAAGTTGGGGGTATCTCCCTTCAAGGTAGCTCCCGGAAGGGGAAAGGCTGCGTACATCTATCCCAGACCATGCTTTTGCAGGAGCCCTTGGAGGTACTGGGTTTGTTGTTATTGTTGTTGTTTCGGAAGTTTTCTTCACTAATTACCGAAAAATGACTATCATTCACTATATGTTATATAATTTATACGATGACAATAGAACTTTTTTGTCATGAGAATACCAACTCGTATTAATTATGAATAAAAGTGATAAAAAGGGAGGTCACATGGAGAAACCGGTAATGGTGTCCAATGTTGCATCATTACCATCAGCAGTAAAAAGCTTTATCCTTTGCCACACCCACACCATGGAATGTCAGCAATCAAACAAAGCTTCCCACTACAATTCTACCTTTTTAAAAAAAAATAAAAAATTTATTTGTTCTATATTTTCTCTAATTTTAGTGTTTTTATTTTATAAATTATTCACAATAAAATTAGCCTCTCAGTAGCTGTTTGATACCACTTGTTAAAATCACCAATAGGATACGCACAAAAGGGGATATCGGGGAGAATACTAGATTTATGTGGTTCAGGCGAAACCTCCAGGAACACAATAATTTCATTATATCAATTGGAGTTTATATGAGACATCTCTCTACTTTCAAACTCAAATAGTAACATATACAACCTATGTGTATCTATAAAGCTACAACAACAACAACAACAAACCCAGTGCTTGCAAGGGCTCCCGCAAAAGAAGGGTTTTTGGGGGGTAGATGTACGCAGCCTTCCTCCTTCAGGGGTCTACCCTGAAGAGATGCTGTTTTCGAGGACCCCCAACCTGAGAAGCTGATCCCCAGCATAGAGCATGTTGTATCTATAAAGCTACCATACTAAAATCCTAGTGTATCATGAGCTTAAACGAGATTGGTCTAATCCTATACTTTATAAATAAATTTTAATACAACCAGGTTCTACGCATAACCAACAGTGATGAATGCCTGTTAATGGGATCGAAATGCGTGGACCCTGCCAATAGTCCCCCCCCCCTCCCCCCCGACTTTTAAAAGCATACAGACATGTACAATTATAAATAATCATATATACTCCGTGACATAAATTGGGTTTTTCAATCTAGGAGTAACTAATAACGACATCATATATGTCGTGCTTAAGATACGAAAACTCAATGGGAATAATTGGATAAATTAATTGATTTTATTTCCCTCGTTAAGTGGATAATAATATAACTTTATTTTAATATTTATATTTATACTCATGTTGTTAATTTTTTATTTTTTATTTTTGGATCAATCATGTTGTTAAATTCTAAGGTTTATATTATATGTATTTAATAATTATCGTTCATTTTAAAATAAAGTTTATGTACTTTGCTCATTGTTTTAATTTAGTCCCTATACTTTTAATTATGTTAATTTGGTCCTTAGAGTAAAATTTATATTAAGTTGTCAATAAAAATTTTAATAGTTCAGCCATAGGTTGATTAAATTGAGTCAAATAGTGGATTTTAAGTGGGTTATTTGCATCTAACGTGATTGTGCTATGAAAGTTTACATCAATTAACTTAACTTGAATTTGACGAAAGGACTAAATTGACATAATTAAAAGTACAATGATTAAATTGACATAACAAGAAAAATACAAGGATCTTTTGTGTAAATAACCCTATTTCTGAATTCGCTAGTTATTATAATTAGTTCCTCTTACAATGCTGAAAAAGTGAACTTAATTACTATAATTACGTTGGTTGATCTTGGGTTAGCATGGGGCAAAGATCATAAAAGGAGACATGATTGTATGCAAAACCTAACGAAATATTTAATTTAATTTAATTATATTTAAAATATTAATGATTTTGAGGCTCCACTATTTTAAATTACGGATTTTCTAACATGTGTTCTTAGAAACATTTATTACACTTATATTTATTAATTTTTTACTAAATCATCCAAATATTAAAAAAATATACCATTATTTTTATATGGACCAATAAAATGTAAAAATTTAATAGAATAAATGTTCCTTAATATGTGCCCTAAGGGCACATGATAGAAAAATCCTGTAAATTATTTTGAATTTGCCACGCTATTATTTAATGGACTTGAATTATGATAGGCCACGTTGGACATTGGAGCCCTCTTTTGTTATCTTAATTAGGAAAATATTTTTATAGGAAATTTAATTATTAGATTAAGTATTAGAAAATAAAAGTTATATTTTTATTAAATAATCATTTTGCATGAGTTTATGATATTCTAAGTTTTTACGTTCTATTAATGTTCAAAGATATTAGACCTAACTTTATATAAAATCGACTTATAATTATTAAGTGAGTGATGTCTCGCTTCTCAATGTGTATAATATATTGCCGCATCTTCCTCAAATACAGTGTCGACCCTATCAAATAACTAGAAAATGGTCTCTGTAAAACTAATATATTAGCAGTTCAAATCTCTTATATATATATTTATTATTTTCTTATTATACGAAAGAAAAATAAACCGAATTCCATCACATATTAATAAAAGAAAGTGCTCTTGGTTTTAAACAATAACGTCAATACTTACGATGGCCTTTTGCTTTGATTGGTTTAGTGGTAAAATTATCGCCTACTGAGCTTCAAATTTAAAGCCCGTCAAGGAAATGTTTGGGCAAACTTTTCTTTCGAATTTTTTTTTAGAAAAGCCACATTTTTCAGAATTTAACAATATTTAATTTAAAAATAATTTTAGATAGAAGTAGAAATTATTTATTTACTTTCAAGTAGAAATAAAAAATATCTTTTCTTTCTTAAAGTGAAAATAGAAATAAAAATTAAAAATATTTTAGCTAAAAATACCTCAAACTAACAATTGCGTTTTCTTAACAGAATTTATAATGTCCACTAAATATATTTCAAAAATCAAATTAAAAGATTGGATTCAAATTAATTTATTATTTTTAAATTCTTACCAAATGAAAATAGTAAATTTTTATTGAACTTAGTGGCCTTCACTACACTTGCCACCTAATTGGTACGTCCCATGCAGGGGCTGAAAAGAAACATTTTTCAATTAAAATTATTTTAGCCAATTATTTAATTTAAATAATTAAGAAGGGTAACCTTCTGAGAAGTCCTCGTATTGCATCCCTTAGTTTAGGATTTTTTGAATATAGTCTCCCTTCATAGTAGCACCCTGACGGGGGAAGGCTACGTACATCACCCCACAGACCCTGCTTAAGCAGGAGCTTTTAAAGCACTAGATGCGTTGTTTTTTTGCTTTATTTAATATAAATGGCAGGCACTTGGTTTGTTGTTTTCTGATAGCTCTCTTTCATCTTTTGAATTATAAAAACCATATAATATAATAATTAAATGAAAATTTCATGAATATAGGAAAATTATTCTGATTATTTAATTCATTTGTTAATTGTCGTCAGAATGTCGTGAGAACATGAATAAAAAGTTTAATTTGTTTATTATATGTTTATTTTATTTTATTTTATTGATTTCCTCAAATTCAACTTAGTTGGTCGCTAATAACAACCGTAGCTTTTTTTTATATATATAAACAACTACCATGACTTCATTTGATCCAAATTGGAGTCAAAATTTACGCAATATCAAATCGAAAGTCATCTCATAATTTTAAGTAATAATTGATTCTCTAGAGTATTTTAGCTGAAAATGGGAAACTAGGTGTATCAGCATTGATCTCACCTTATTAAAAAACACAAAAATTGCCTTTCTTTGCATAAATTGTTAGTAAATTCATAGTTCAGTACATAGAACCCCTAAATAGCTGTGCATAAGCCAATAAACTTAAAAAGAAAACTAAAAACAACAGATAATCCCCACCACTACAACACCAATAAATATCTACAACGACGTAGCTCAACCCTCCTATACAATCACAACTAAAAACCCGCATCACCGCCCATACGTGCACAACATCGAACACTTATAAACCCACCAAACACAAACATCTTGAACACCCCAATGCATTGCTATTAACGACTATTTGAAATGTTTAATGTTAATAACTCCACTAGCAAGTCTTAATAAAATTTTATATAAAAGTTGTAAGAGAGAAAAGATCAATACATAACTCTGGTCAGATACTCCATACAATCACAACTGATTTTATGATCAAACCTTAAACTTATGTGAATTTGATACATGTAATAACAATAGCAATGCTTAGGCTCGGGTTCTAGAAAATTCTAGAGTTGACTGTTTTGAAGTATATGAATAGTATAACTGGGGGAATTGTATTGAAAGTAAGAAAATAAATACAATAACAAATTCTTTCTCATCTAAGTCTCTCTCTTCTTCTAAACCCTAACCCTAATTCTCTCTCTCTAATTCTTCATCAAATTCTAAATACAATCTAATTAATTGTATCAGAATCTCATTTATGTATGATTTACTGCATTTCTGTCTTGCTTCTTGTTGCTTACGTCATTTATATGCTTGCATGTTGTCGTTAGGTAGGCCCCCTCCCATAGATGCTTGGTGCTTTCGTGTTTTGCTCTTGCTTAGATTCTTCCATGCTTGTCATGCTCTCCGTGCTTTTATGCCCTCTCGCTTTTCAGGATGGAGGTCATCGGAAATAGCCTCTCATTAGAGTATCCCCCTAATAGGGTAAGGTTGCGTACATCCTTCCCCTCCTAGACCCTACTCACGTGGGAGCCCTTGTGGCACTGGGCCTGTTGTTATTGTTTATGTCAACTCCGTGAGTCGAGTCCATCGGCCCGATAAAATTTAGCATGTAGGTTTAATGTCCTTAATTGAAGATAATGATAACGTGGGTGCCGGTAGTTAAGGAAGAAAAGGCCAAAAGAAAAGAGTTGATGTAAATAATTGTTGAGGAAAAAAGTCAAGATATAATGAGACTTACTATAATGGATTTTAATGGTCGTTCTTTATGCTTTTCAAACTATATATTAACTTTTAGGTATAGTTGGTTGCTAGCTTTCCTCCATTTCTCTCTGATTTTCTCTCATTTATGTGCCATCTATTACAGGTTGACACCTATTATTTTCATGTGGAGAGTCACTTTGAGATACAACAACGACAACACACTCAGTGCCTCAAGAGCTCCCGCATATGCCGGTTCCGAGAGGGTGGGATGTACGCTGCCTTACACCTTTAGGGTACTACCCTAAAAAGAGGCTGTATCCGAGGACCTCCAACCTGAAAAGCATAAAAATAACAGTGCATAGATAGAAAGCATAAACCGTAGAGTATAAACCATGAAGCATGAAACACGAAGCACGAAGCATGAAGTATAAAGCAACAATAGTAATAAAGCAACCTAGGGACAGAGCAACAAGCAATTAACACACAATAATAGCAAATAAAGCCACACAGGCATACAGATAAGTCTATGGGCGCTAGAACCGTCTTGGATGCTCTCCTTTGTCCTAAATGGAGCGTCATTTTGAGATGGATATCCTAAAATAAGTTGTCGATCTTCGGTTTGTTCCAATGTTAGGGGGGCAATTGGCTAATTCTGAGACACGGGCTTGAATCCAACAACCCCCTTCCTAGGCATTATCAATGTATTAAAAAAAAAAAAAAATTTCTAAAGTATAATTGGAAATTTATCACTTGGTCACTTTAAGTTTGAGAATTTATCATTTAAACACGCTAATATTTTTCATAAGGTATCCAACGCTAAAGTTTCAAAGCCTTGTCATCTAGGTACCATTCAATTAGATATGGTGATTTTTAGCATAGTTCAGCAAATTTAGATGAAGTTGTTTACATGGCACATGACTATCGTGATATAGATTTGTTACTGTTAGTATCTTTTGGTAAAAAGTTGTTGAATTTTTAACAAGAAGTAACAATGCTAAGGTGAAGAATACCGATATATTATCTAAACCATGTTTTATGTTAGCATTTCCTACCTAAAACTTATTGGATTAGGATAACAGATATGCATAAATTGTCGGAATCATATGTCAATCAGCATTTAAAAAAAAAAAAGTCCTTAGATTCCAATAAAAGATATCTATGTGAGTGTTGTTACCTCATGCCAAAGCAATAAAAGCCTTAAGAGAAAATTTGGCTTAGGTACTTGAAGATCTGGTATTTATATATTTAACATACTTTGAGTTTTTAAAATATTTTGGAGGTACTCTGAACCTCAATAACTTTTTTTTTAGTATCCTCTGTTTAATTCCATTATGGTTCTGTTAGATTTTATTGACATGACGCTTAAAAAAGAAAATACCTAAAAAATTTATATTTGTATTTAAAATTATTTTGAAAATATTTAAATATTTCAAAAAATATTTTAAAAATATCTAAAAATTTAATATCTGTAAAAGTATCTTAAGTTAAAATAATATTTCATATATTATATAAAACATATTAAATGTCTAAACAAAATATTTAAAATATTAATATATATTAAATATTTAGAAAATGCTTCAAATATACAAAAAAGTGCTTGAAGTGATCAATCACTTTCCTCTCACTTATGTGAATGTGATGAAATAATGGAGAAACAAAGGTGATTGATATGTCCGTAGATTGTTATTATATGCTTTGTTTATTCTTGTTTGTTTCTTGCGCTTGTTTAAATTTGACCCATGCACATCTCAAAACAAAAGGTTTAATATAATATACATACTAATATACCCCCGTGTGATGTATATTACATGCCAAAGAAGGTTCCATCCCAAAATTAATTAACAATGGATGTAATAGCTTCTTAGGTATATAAAATAGTACTTCCTCTTATAACTCACCAATATGGGATTGCATTTTTCTACTATTTTTTTTGGACTGAATCAAATCACCATGCTCCGCAGTCGTCGTCCTCGACTGCTTCACTATGAGTAGGCAGCCCTTTCCTTTTGTGGACGGCTTCACTCTACTCTAGGTAGCCTTTTTCTCTCGTGCACGGCTTCATTCTAGGTAGCTTCACTCTCCTCGGTAGCCCTTTTTGAAACTTGGGCCCCTTATGTTTGGCTTGTCAAGCATGGCTTGTCCCATACCAAACCGAGCACAACTCCAGAGCGGGGTCCGTCCCATACCAAATCGAGCTCCTTAGAATCGATCTGAGGATTGACGGCTTTGGTACCATTGTTACATACCAAAGAAGGTTCCTTCCCAAAACTAATTGGCAATGGGTAGAGTAGCTCCTTAGGTATATAAAGTGATATTTCCTCTTCTAATCCACCAATTTGGGATTGTATTTTTCTACCTCTTTTGGCTTGTATCAATGCACGGAGAGTGTTTACATTTAAAAAAAATATTATGTCATATCTATGCGTTCTTATTATTTCAAACTTAAATTAGTATTTATTTTAAATGTTCTCATGGTGAATTTATGAAATTAATTAGATTTTACTAATGAGTTAATTTTGTAAAATAAAGAACTTTCGAGGTAAGGGCAACTTTACAATAATATATGTAAAATATGTGTAATTTCTTATGCTTGTTTAAACTTTATTTGATTTTTTTCGTTTAATCCGATATAAACAAGCCTTATAAGTGGCCGGCCCAAAACAAAAGTAACTGGTTTGGGCCTTATGGGCCTATGGTGCAGGTAGTTTCTTGGACTTTCTGCCCTTCAAAGTTGGGCTCCTAGGCCCAAATGTATCTTGTAGTATCGTATTGGTATTAGAAGAGGGGTTCTTATGGATCTGAATCCAATCCGTTCACGACTTATTTTAGCAATAAATACAGATATATATTTATGTATTTATAATTGTTTGAATAAATTGTAGAATAGCATTATTAGTTTATATGAGATGAATAAAAAATATATAAATAACAATAATATAAGGGTTATTTACATTTTAGTACCTTGACATTTTTAAAAATAATAAAAAAGACCCTGACCTTTTTGAATTATTAAAAAAGACCGTTAGTTTTTGTCGTATAAATAAAAAGGCCCCTCTCAAGCGTGATGACATCATTTTCTATCGACAGAGCTAACGTGGCAATTGATTTTTGTTAATGCTATAATAAAATGACCAATAATACGCTTTGACACCCTTATTATTACTTTATAAGCATAAAATTTGAGATGTCATGTTATGTAGAAGCTATCTATTTTCGCTTAGTTTGTTTTAAAATATGATTATTAAAGAATATTTTTGTCAATTTACTATAGCATTAATAAAAACACAGTTATCACATCAGCTATGTCGAATAAAAATGACATCATTACGCCAGGCAGAAGCATTTTTATTAATGCGACAAAAACTTAGGGGCCTTTTTATTAATACGACAAAAAACTTATGGGCCTTTTTAATAATTCAAAAAGGTCAGAATCCTTTTTATTATTTCCAAAAACGTCAAGGTACTAAAATGTTAATAATATAACTATATATAACAACAATAACAAATCAAGATTTTTAAGGGCTCTCGTCAATGTAAGGTTTGAGGTGAGATGTATGCAGCCTTAGAGGTGCTACTCTAAAAAGGAACTGAAACAACAACATTGAAAGAATACAAAGCAACAATAAGTAATAAAGTAACAATAGTAAACACAGCATCGCGAAACAAGCACGATAATTGATTAAACAAAGACAATCTAAATTTAATTGAATTATCTAGACAGATGAAGTAGATGAACTCAAATTTAACATGACTTTAAAAAATTACTTTTTTAAATCTGTTATTCATATCGCGTTATTGTTTGCTCATTACTTCATTTATTCTCTAGCAAGGCCTCGATTGAACCAGCGAAGAGCGAAGCAAAGAAGTGTCAGTTGCTTTCTCGTCGCTATGTAAGTTTTCTCTATCTCTGGTGAATGTTCTCGCGAATTAATCTCCCAGTCCTGTAATCATATTCATGAAATTCACTATTGCGGTTTCGGATTTAGATAGATACGACAGGTAGGGTTTTGAATAGGTCTTTGATCGTTAATTATGCAGTGCGATTGGCGAATTTTGTTCCTGCAATCATCTACTGTATAATTCATACTTGGATAGATGTTATGGGAGAAACTTGGAATTAGAGTGATATCAAACTTTCAATTTTATGAAACAGATCCATGTGCATGTGATTTTTGGCTGCTGATGGAGTTAGAAATTTGGAAGAAATTGCAATGTTGGATCTAATTCATGTTATGCGAGAAATTAGAGTGATCTCAAACTTCCAATTTTACGAAACTGATGCCTGTGCATGTGATTGTTGACTGCTAATGGAGTTAGAAATTTGGAAGAAATTGCAATGTTGGATCTAATTCATGTCAAAAGTTCCCACTAAAGCTAAAGTTCCCACTAAAGCTAAAACTTTGGCAGAAGTGGAGGATGGCCTCTGGGGTGCTTTGTGATAGAAAGTTCCCGCTAAAGCTAAAGGGAATATACTACAGGACGGTAGTGGGACTGGCTATGTTGTATGGGGCAGAGTGTCGTCCAATGAAACAACATCAAACACAGAGGATGAAAGTGGCAGAGATGAGGATGCTGCGCTGGATGTGTGGCCACACAAGGAAGGATAGGATCAGGAACGATGTAATCAGAGGTAAATTAGGTGTAGCCTCGATCGAGGATAAATTGAGAGAGCACCGCTTGAGATGGTTTGGACATGTTAGCAGGAGATTGACCACAACTTCAGTCAGGAGGTGTGAACAGCTACATACTACGCTAGGCAGAAGAGGAAGGGGCAGGCCAAAGAGGAGTTGGTTGGAGACGATACGACACGACCTAACACACCTAAACCTAAGGGAGGAGATGGCCTTAGATAGAGCATGATGGAGGGCTAGCATAGGGGTAGCGGATGTGGTAGCGTAGAGTAGTGCGGCGAGTGATTGGTAGTTTAAGATTTCTAGGCAGTCATAACCCCAGGTAGTGCACTTATCTGTTGTTTAGTTGCTTCCCGATTATTCGTCTATTATTAGCCGTGTACTATTTGCTTTACTATGTGCCTTGTAGTTGTCTTCTGTGGGTATATTTTATACTGCTAGTTTAACGCGGTATCCTAAGCTGATGCTTTGTGGCTTCAATGGTTTCCAGGATACCATATTTTCATGACGACTCGATCTTCAGGATGGGGGTCCTCAGAAGCAGTCTCTCTTCCACCCCGAAGGGGGAAGGCTGCGTACATCCACCCCCCCAGACCCTGCTTTGTGCGGAAGCCCTTGTGGCACCGGGACTGTTGTTGTTGGATCTAATTCATGTAAATTGATAGTTAGGAGTTTGTTTGATCAAATTAGAAGTTGAGTTTTTCTTTTTAGTTTTAAGTAATAGTTTAGAAGTCTCTGTAATACTTAGGACTTGTCTGGCCAAGCTATTTTCTTAGAAGTACTCTTGTAAAAAGTGTTTTTATAGGAGTATTTTTGTTTGAAATTTTTTTTATTTTTGCTTTTTCTTATGCTAAAACGTAAAAGGAAAACAAGTTTTACGTCTATTACACTTTTTTTTCAAATCAAACACTCTCAAATCCTGCAAAAAGTGTTCTTTCTTAGAAGAGAACACTTTTTTTTTGAAAAGAAGCTTTGCTAAATAGGCTTGTAGCCTTTATAGTCGACATTGTTCTCTTACTCTATGCGGGGCTTTTTACCTATTGATGTTTTAAATTGAAGTGATTTTAGTCACCAATAGTGGATGAGAGTCCTTGGAAAAGGGTGTGACTGGTGAGGAAGACAAAGGAAGGAGTTTTAGTGAGAATCTCATGAGTGTGCTACCCAAGGTGATTCCAGTTTCCATAAGAATGCGATGATTGCCGCTCATGAAAAACTCGTTTTTGTTTTTGCTTATATGTGAATAGCTGCTTCACAGTAACACTTTTAGGGTTTCTTTTTATCAAATGGCTCAACTTATGCAAATGATGGTTGTGGTTCAATGTAGAAATATTAGCAGAGTTGAGACTTTATGACAAAAGATCCTAGATTCAAAATTTTCTTCTTGCTTACGTACCAAAATAAATGGGTACGAAATGCTCGGCTAGTTTTTCTTTTCTTTATATTTAAAGAAGGGTAAAGATTACAATTGAGGGAGGGGGAGAATTTGGGAGACCTGCATAATTGGTTGGGTACTTGCCATTACAACAATCCACACTGACATGCTCACAAATGTTGAACTAGTTATTACTATGGTTGTTCTACCTTTCTTATTTGAATCTCATAACTTCCAAAACGCGTTGTTTTAGCATGCAATGGTGTGTTTTTTGTATGTGGCTATTTCCCTGCTTGGGTTTGCTGACCTGCTGTTGGGTAGATTGATTGGCTATGTATGCTTGATGTGCATCGAAATGTCGAACAAGTAAAGTTCTTCTTTTTTTTTTTTTTTTTGGTAAGTTCGAACAAGTAAAGTTGTCATGTAGGAGATTTCATTTGGCAGTTGTAGCAACCGCTTTTCAGGTTATTATTTCTTTCGGCACCTAGTTCTCAACTTCCTATGGTGCCTGCCTAAGCAGTTCATTAGATGAATTGACCTTGTTGCTATGGCATATGGCGGGAGCCCTTGGTTCATTGCGTTTTAGTTGTTGTTGTTTGTTGTTGCTATGGCGTGTGATGGAAGGTTAGCTTATGGATAGTTTGTAGAACAAGGGATCAAAAGTCGTTTTTGCTATGTTTTTGTCACACT
This sequence comes from Simmondsia chinensis, assembly GCA_018398585.1. Lineage (NCBI taxonomy): Eukaryota > Viridiplantae > Streptophyta > Magnoliopsida > Caryophyllales > Simmondsiaceae > Simmondsia > Simmondsia chinensis. The sequence continues at coordinate 2,615,253 of JAGTTD010000002.1, read as the reverse complement.
ATAAAATTAATCTTGTATGATCATTGTTAAGGTTTGGGTCTAAAATTTGGCTGGCTGTCAGTGTCACAATTATGTGAGTTGTTTCCGTTGCCAGCCTCTGATCCCTCACATTGAGTTCTTCTTGCCCTTAATAATGTCATATTTGTGTTCTTGCTTTGTCATTCAAGCAGGAACGTAAAAGATATGGATCCATGTAATCACTTTGAGGCTGAGAAAGCCACTCCTATGCTTGAGGACAATAGAGCTGGCACCGAGGTGAAAAATAGACGGAAGCAAATGGGGGATGAAGAGAAGAAGGTGGCAGTACAGGCTGAAATGAATAGGATGCACCAGCTTCCTACAAACAGTACCTATGCAGTCCATCGCCTCCGTGTTCTTAACAAAATATTGCAGCTTATGTCAATTCAGGTGGGCTCGATTCACATAGGTTTTTTAACTTAAAATTTGAAGTTATCATGAGTCATGACTTCAACCTATGGAATCAGATAAAGGTCATTATATGTAGTGGTCGTTATATAATTTTTTTTTCAGTATGAATGTGATTGGCCATTTGGTGCTTTTGTAACGGCTTATATAATGTTATATATTGTATTTTGCATGTAAAATGCACTTTTAAATTGATATATTTGTTAAAAAATTAAGGACATTAAGAGTAATGTTTGTATGTCTATCCATTTGAATTTTTGCAATATAAAGGTGAAAGCAGCTTATATTCATTTTGGAAAACCCAATGCGATTGTTATGATCTGTATAAGGAAAACCCAACCATTGATTACAAACTTATCTTCCTTCAAAAAATATTACACAATTGTTGTGACATATAACTTAAAGTTCGTGATGACCTGTGAATGTGTCATTGCAATTGTGTCTATTATTGCTACCAAGAACCGCTCTTTGATTACAAATATAGTTTTGATTTTAATTTCGCACTGTCCCGTGGCGATCTTATCATACTCATATGATGTCTAATTCTTTGGTTTGTTGTCTTCTTTTTGTTCTAGAGGTCTGCATCAGAGCAAGAGGAGCTAGAGTTACTGTTTGCAGGGTTGTCCATGTGACGTGAAGTTCGAACGATCCATGCACACTGTAAGTTCCAAGAATTCTGGTTTTCCATGGTCGTTATTATTTCTTGTGTACGTAGAGGTGACTTAAGGGTCTGTTTGGCCAAGTTGTGAAAAAATCACATATTTTAGAAGCACATTCTATAGAAGTACAATGGAGATATTTTTGTTTCAAATTTTAAGTTTCTGCCTATGCTTCCGCTTTAAGGAAGCACTATTTTTTTTTGCATTGGAATACTTTTTTATTTAATGACACTTTTTTTCCCCCTAAGACAAACACTTGAAAAAAATGCTTTTTTTTTTTTTTTTTTTTTTTCCCCTGTAAAAGAAGCTTGGCCAAACAGCAGTCATTCGTCATTTGATGCATCAAAATTTCCACCAGTCACTGCTTGCGGTCCCTCTCAGTCCTTGGCTTGGAATACTTAAACCAAGGATATGTTTGGTTTGAGGGCAAAAGAGGACAAACGGTTACTCCACTTTTAACGTGATATGAGCATAATTTGTTACTAGATATAACTAATGGACTGAGTTGACCTGCGATCAGTCCTACGCTCATTAATCCACCATGGCCTTGGTCCATTAACGACCCAAGGGAGTTTTGTCTTGTCAGATTAGCGAGTTGAATTGACTTAAGTCAGAATCATACTTGAGTTTGTTAGGCTTTGACCTCAGACTACTAGCCCTTTGACCAATAATTGGGACTTGAATTGAACCCTTGACTTGACTTGAGCCAACCCGAGTTGGACCCGTGACTTGAAATGACCCGGCCCAAGTTAGAGTAGTACGTGTTTTCCATGTAACAAAGCAAGGGTTCATTGTTGACATAATACGACTCTCGTTTCTTGCAAGAATAAGTCATATAAGCAGCCTCGTTGAATATATCTCATTATTCCCTCTACTTCAATTGCAGAGTGGCAATGTCATGTTCCAAAGCAATAATTGATGCAATACTGCTCGCTCCATATGTCTAGAAATGTAAGTTCTTTTATAAGAAGTTAAGCTGGTGAACGTTAACCTCTAATAGAAAAAACTTTTAATAATACACCCTGCAAGTGAGAGTAGGGTCATATATGTGACAACTTTGTCCATGTAACTAATTAGAAGAGAGCTTTGTGAATGCATATATTTGTGGAACAAATGTCTGGGATCCTTCCATTTTGTCAATGAGTCTTATATCTAAAGTATGTAAGATCAAGATGGTTTGGTTGTGTCTCTAAATGTAGAGAAAATAATATGAAGATGGTTTGGTTGTGTGTCTAAATGTAGAGAAAATGAAAGGGGAAAAAAAAAAAAAAAAAAAAAAAACCGTTCTTATTACAGAAATGTTCGTTAAAAAATGCAATGAATGAGAGTTATTTACGTTGTTAGTCTCTAGCGTTTGTATGTTTGTTTAATTGGTCCCTTATTTTTTTATGATTATTTACATTTTTATACTAAATATTTTTAAAAATAATAAAAAGGATTTTAACCTTTTTGAATTAATAAAAAGACTTCAAAAATTTTGTCGTATTAATAAAAAGGCCCCTAGCTTTTTGTCATGTTAATAAAAAATTCACTTTCTGGCATTGATAACGTCATCTTCTGTCGACAGAGTTGAAGGGTGGCAGTTACTTTTTTATTAATGCTATTATAATGACAAAATTACCTTTCAATAATCTTATTTTCGAACAAATTATGCGAAAACATATAGTTTTTTTTGTATTACAACATTTCAATTTTTTTATTTTACTGTAACATTAATAAAAAAAATAATTGCCATGTAAGCTCTGATGAAAAATGACATCATGCTAAAAAGGAGCCTTTTTTATTAATGTAACAACAAATTTAGGGTCTTTTTTATTAATTTAAAAAAGTCAAGATCCTTTTTATTATTTCTACAAAATACTGAATGCTAAAAATATAAATAACATTTTTTTTATTTGATTAAATAGTCCTTAAGAGTATGTAAGGTCATTCAAATTGATTCATAATCTTGTCTTTTATTTAAAGCAGTTTATAATATTTTATTTTATAATAAAATTAATTCTTTATCTAGTATTTAAAGTTAGATAAAGACTATAAAAGTAAAAGATAAATATTTTCATAAATAAAATATTAGAAATTATTTTTAATAAGAAAAAAGATGAACAAATTTGAATAAATTTATAAACACTAGATAACATTTTGCACAAAATAAGATCAGAGGTCCATCTGAATAAATTTATGAAATGAAGGCAAGGATTTTTTTTTGTTTTTAATAGTATAATTGCTTATTGTATTATTTATACATGAAATATTTGTGGAGCGCTCATTTTCTATATTATTGCGGATTATGCATAAATTGTGGGCCCTCTGGAATTAGACGGATCATAATTGTACTTTTCAGATTAGGGGTCTTCGGAAACAACTTTCCTTTAGGGTAGTACTCGGAAGGAGTAAGCCCCTTCCCCCCCGGCGACCCTGGATATGCGGGAGCCCTCGAGGCACTGGGTTGATTGGTTGGTTGTTGTATAATTGTCTTCGCACAGAAGAAGTATCCCAACCATACCATGGATAACAATTTTTTGAACAAAAATACTTATAATGAAGTTTTTACAGAAGTACTTTTGAAAAAATGTTTCTAAAAGAAATATTTTATAACAATTTTTTTGGACAAAAATACTTATAATGAAGTTTTTACAGAAATACTTTTGAAAAAATGTTTCTAAAAGAAATATTTTATAACAATTTTTTGGACAAAAATACTTATAATGAAATTTTTACAGAAATACTTTTGAAAAAATGTTTCTAAAAGAAATATTTTAGAAAAATTCATATGTAAACATACACACTAGTAAATTCATAGACAAGCAAGTGATTAATACTATGTAAAATATAATTTACTGATAACCTTATGTTTTTTTTAAAGAATAAAATATTCTATGCATTAGTGTGACAAAGATTGCATCAGTACAGAATTAACCCTATGATTTAAATTAAAAAAAAAAAAAAACACTTAGACATCATAAAGTTTGAATATTTATTACTTAAATGTCATAATTTTTAATATATATAATAAGATATTTTAAGTTCAGCGTAGCCCCTTGAAGGTGGAACGCTGCGTATATCTATCTCCCCAAACCCTACTTATGCGGAAGCCCTTGGAGGCACTAGGTTTGTTGTTGTTATTGTTGTACAACAAGATATTTTGAGGTTTAAAAATTTTAGCATTTAAATACCCTAAAGTTATTAAAGTTTATCAATTGGTTAATTTGTTACTAAAATCAGATAAATATATGAGTGTATCTTTGATAGACTTTGAAGGTTTTTTTTTAATCGAAAAATATTGAAATAACATGAGTTCAATAATATATAGGCAACATATAGAGAAATTTTGTGAGTATTTATCATAATTCGATTAATTTTTGTTGAAAAACTTGGCATTACGCATTACATTAACATTTTCTGTATAAAGTTGAACAATTTCTTACAAAAATTGATCCAATTCTAACATAATATACTAAAATAATAAAATATTCAAACCTCATAATACGTCATCATATGTAGTGAAATGTTGGGTACTGACTACCGAGGTCATAAATGCTCGAATTCATGATGCCTTAACGATAATTTCCCTTTATACTATTATTGAATTTTAAGTAATATTTCATAACTGAACATCATGAAAGCAGATACAAGAACTACATCAAAATTGGCTCACCTCAACAAAGCTCGTGGGAGGCCTCTGCTGTGGAGCCACGAGCATCTGGAAGGCATCATCCTTTCTCGAACAACGGTCTAAGTAACTCGAATAAGGAGGACGACCATCATGAAGACGCATGTCATTACGAACATGACGAGCCATGTCAGACACGATGTCTTTGAAGTCTCTAAGTAAACTTGCGTTGCCCGAGCAGTCGCGTGACCGGTACTCGCCAAGCTTTGCTCCACTGCGCTCTCTGTTGAATCCAGTATCTGCATTCGTCCATGGTCCCACAAAAACGGATCATTATTCATTGTATACGGAGAAGAAATTAACCAGTTTACGACACCTGACAATTTCTCTTGCTCACTGAAAAATTGTTAGTCATATGAATCTCAGTTGGTAGGGAAAAAAAAAAAAAAAAGCGATGATCTTTGGGTATTCACGTTCAAAAAAGGGTTAATTGACATTTATACAGCATAATAAGCATTTTCTTGAAGTTATCTGTATGATTCACGTCCTATAAGTATTCACGTATAATTGCCAATTAAATAGCATAATAAGTGTTTTCTTGAAGTCATCTGTATGATTCATGTCTGATAACAAGTATCCATATTTTTCTGTTTAAAAACAAACGATTAATTGAAAATAATCATACTTAACACCTAAATTCATATCCATATTTTATATTTTGCTAAATTTGTCACTTCAACTCCCACATTATTGATTAACCCTATATTTTATAGTTTATTATGCTTCTTACTACCGCTATTGTGGCTAACATTATAAAACAAAAGTCGAATTGATAGATTTATATCCATTCCCACTATGTTCATATTATAAAAGAATGAGTTAATTTAGACATGAATGTATTTAGATACATTATTTTCCAACCATGTAGGAACCAAATATGGTCATCCAGCAGACAGGAGAACCATGTATAATAGTGAACTCATTAGAACTTTTAACATTTTATAGTACAAGGGAAGCATGGAATTTACACGCACACTAGAAAAAGAAAGTTTTTCCGTCTGGTGAAACTTTTGAGTGGGCAGTGAATGCAATCGGGGAATTAGTCAAGGTGAATGTGAGCTAATCCCAACACCCCGGTAACCACAAAAACAAAAGAAAAGAGAAAAAGGAGAAGAAGATTATTACTTTCTCAGTGTTTTGCAGGGATTGACTCATCACGAGACTGCTCTCTTTTAGTTGCCTTGCTAACCCAACCATTTCATCGGTCAAGTCTTCCTGAAGCTTTCTGCAACGAACGCAACCAAATAAGATCTTATATAACTAAAGTATTTCACACAATAGCATAAATTGCCTTATAACTTACTGAAAGTTCAACTCTATAAGGCCGAAAAGTATACCATCCAAATGACTCTGACGAGGTGTCGCTATTAGGAGATTAACTTTTTGTAAGAAAAGATGGGGATAAGCAAATAATAATCGAGTAATCAAGTGACGAATATCTATCCTCCACAGAATATTGATGAGCAGAAAGCATGTACAAGAATATAAAAACCAATAGCTCTCACAAGCTCGGGTTTACTCAATTCAATTAATCCAGTTTTAAGTTGAGTCTAGAACAGACTACATCTACATCAACTGAACCAAAAAACCCTGTCATTCTTAATTTTGAATGTTGGCTTATAGTAGGGTCAGTCTCAGGATTTTAGTAGCCCAAAACAAGTTTGAATTAATGGTCCCCTCTTTTCTTTATAACAGAGTCGTCCAAATCAGTTTATGCACATTTCGTATACTTATATTATAATATTGGCAAATATAAGGGTGGTGGTGGTGGTTGATATGCGGTATGAGCAAACTCGTAATATAATTATTTTTAGAAAGGCCCTTAACAAATTCGGGATCACAAGCAATTACTTAGGTTGTTTAGGGTCCAAACTAGCCTTGGTCTATACCATGCTGGAAGGCGTAACTTATTTGTACTTTCTCTTCCTCTCTCCAATTTAGAAGGGGTTTCCTGTCAATGTATCTAGATGTATACCACAACCCCCCAATTTATGAGCATAATTGACAATTCAGTAGCGAACTAAGTATTTAAAAGTTAATTCTTTCTAAGGTATACCATCTGACACACGAAGGATCTGTCGATTAATCTCTGTTTCTGTCTGCTTTTCCTGGTAAAATCAGCCGTCCCTCAGTTCAACAAATAGGAACAAATAACAAGTTGCTAGAGATGAAATTTGAACTATATGACATGCCAGTGAACCAGTAATCATATGTTGAGTACAGCAAACAGCACGGTTCAGATAATAATACCTGTGCTTTTCAATATGCGCTTGAGCAGCCGTGTCCAGTTTGATAGCCGTTGATGAATCAGCCCCCACATTGTCACGAGCACTGTCTTCGATGCTTTTTTTAGCTTTACTATCATCAGCACTCGAGGCCAGCCTATTTAGTACATAAAACCATTTTCAGAACATGGATAATCCCTCATACATGGTGAAAAGCCTTAGATAATGCTAGTGCAAATAAATGCAGATGCCTACTTACACTGGTCTCTTTCTCAGCCCTGCAGGGGGAGAAATAATCTTTTCTTCTACAACTTTTTGGGGGCTTTCTTTGGCAGGAGTTTCGATGATCGGCTCCTGCATCACACGTGGCGACAGATTAAGAAGGCAAGCAAAAGAACAGTTTATCCAACTACTTCAACAGTCAGATTCGTAATATAATAGGGGACACTGTGGTGTAAATACACGGTAAATCTCCTGAAAATAATATATGCTTCAGAAGCACATTACTCACCAAAGGTAAAGCTAACTTGGAAGCTATAGATTCAATCTTTTCAGAGTAATCATTCAGCTTAGCTTTAGAGGCCCTGCAAGGCCAACTTCCATCACAAAGTGAATCTATGCAGACATAGCGAAGATGGAAAACAGAAAAAAAAAATTATTAATCAGCACAAATACCATAAACATGTTTCTTTCTCTCTTAATATATTTCTTTTCTCGATAACAAAAAAATCCATAAGGATGTTAAAACAATCCATGCCAACAAAAAAAACCCAGTGCCTCAAGGGCTCCCACTAATGTAGGGTCCCACGGGGGGGAGGGGGGGATAGTGTGAGATGTACGTAGCCTTACCCTTTCAGAATGCTACTCCAAAGGGAGGCTGCATCCGAGGACCTCCAACCTAAAAAATATCACAACTAAAACAATCCACACCAGTTTAGATAATTGTTTCTGGTTCTGTGTCTCTAGGATTACTCAAAAGGAAGGGACTGGACAACTATTCTCTAACAAATGACTAATCCTATTAAGTCACCATATTACAGGATAATCAATTCCATTAATATCTTCAAGCTTCCACATAGCACATCCACTCTCACAGATATTGCTACAATAAAATTGAAATATTTTGCGAGCAAATATATCTTCTAAAATATAACAGCCACATATCTCTTTGTTTCAATATGTGGTCCAGTAATTCGAAAAATTAATACATCAATGTAATGACCTTCTGAATACTGGATCTTTGATGGAAACATGGGGATGTTACTCTTGTAAGAAAAAATTGGCAATGTTAGCCTTATCTGGGCCTGCGCTTGCCTTATCAAGTAGTTAATCACAGTCCAGAGAAAATGAATCTCTACAGTCACATGAAAGAACCTATGTTGAGAAGTAACAGGAACTTGCAGAGTGCTGAAGATTACTCTACTTCAAAAACTACTCCAGACCACACTAATGTTATTTTGATCTCTAACTTAGTTTCATTTCATAAGGGACTTCCGAATAATCCGCAAGGAAGGGAAAGTTGTATGGAGTATATACCTTGGTACGCCTTCAGTATTAGTCTCTTCGCCCAGTTGCTCTAGCAGTTCACGAAGAGTAGCCACGTACTATAGAATTGGACCGTTGTGTCAATCATATGCCCAATACACTCACAAGTACAAAGATCTAACAATAAATCCCGGTTTTAGTTCTGACAAAGCTTAAAAGCAGTCAAAACAAGCGGAGAAACCAAGTGAATACATACAAGAGAGATTAACCAAGAAACTATTAACCTTGTTGAATAATGAAGTACATCAGAATTTAAGCTTAAATGCAGAACCATTATATTATGCACATACGTGTATTAACTTCGCCTGATTTTGTTGCTGAGGTGCAGCTGCGAGTAACCTCGTCAAGTTTATCTCGGTTTTACTCATTCCCATGATAGGACTCCTTACTGCTGAAAAAGAAAAAGAAAAAACAAAAGACAAGCAAAAGAATAAACAAGTCAAGTATAAGGTTAACAGCAGAGCCAAGTACAAAGAGTACTCTTACATGTACACAACATCAAAAACCAGTCATGGTAAACAAAGTCAAATTCTTTTTTTTTCACTAATCAAGGAAAATCAAGACATTATTGATTGAATACAACACCAACAACAACAACGCAGTGCTTGAAAGGCTCCTGCCAAGGCAAAGTCTAAGGGGGTGAAATGTATGTACTCTCACCCCTATAGGGTGCTACCTTGAAGAGAGGCTGTTTCCAAGGGCCTCCATGCTAAAAAAAAAGCATCGAGCAATAAGACCAAGTCAAGTGACAGTCATAGCCGCAACACATATTATGGATTGAATACGCAAAACATAAAAAGCTCCGTCAATAGGGCAATTATACAATTCTCATCAATTAAAACTCTACTTTAAGCAATGCAGTTAAAGAACTCAATCCCTATGTAATTAAGAGTATCTAGATTCGATTACTGAAGAAAATCTACCACCAATGTTATCTTCCAGAAAAGATACACCATTCGTGGTGAAATCTTTGTGTTTGGGTGCTCTCTGAATCTAAATCGCACGTAATGAGCCTCCTAAATTGCGCAGAGAGTACTCTGAATTGGAGCAAGTGAATATTATGACCCAGTGTGGTAATTAGGTCAAACTTGACTTTGATACCAACTATTATGACCCAACGTGGTGATTATGTCAAACTTGACTCTGATACCAACTGTTATGGCCCAACATAGTGGCGGATCTAGAAATTCATAGATGCAGGGTCCATATATATAATAAAAAAATAAAAATAAAGAATAACAATAAAATAATTTAATATAAAATTGCTTGGGATGAAGAACCAACATCCTTGGCTATTTTTTTTTAAATATCTCTTCATTTAAACTGAAAAACAAAAAATTAGAGTTAATTAGTTTTGTAATATAATTATACAAACAATCTACAAAGTTTAATATAAAATTGTTGATTAAGTATAATCACTAATTATAAGAAGTTAAAAATGGAAATAGGAAAGCTATTGCAATTTAATTAAAAAATTTAGGGCTAAAGCTATTGAGAATGAGAAATACCTCGACTTGATATAATTGAAAAAATTGGTGATTGGTGATTGAACGCAGAGCAGCGATGCGATGAAGGTTGATGGGGAAGTTCACCGGTTTTCCAGGGTCGGAGTCGCCGAAAGAAGGGCAGGGTGGCCGGCTGGCGGGGAAAATGGTGAAGAGAGAAGAGAGAGTTAAGAGAGGAGAGAGAAAGTGTGTTTAAAGATTGCGACGCGCAGGTAGTTGGCTTCGAACCCCAGACCGGGGGAATATTGAGCCACGCAGGTGGTAAAGCTGCGGTGTCCGTACACCCCGGTACCTATAATGTGCACCGGCCACTGAAACCAAAACTTCGCTCAGATACTGTTGAGACTCTACATGTAAGCGTAGTAATTATAATCCTACATTGGGTTGTGAGAGTGAAGAGATCAATATATAAGCCTAGTGGGTTACTCCACCTATTGTCAATTGGTTTTAGGATGGAATCCTATTCCAATTCAGTGAATCGGGCCTAAAATGCCTGATGAAATTTAACATGGTATCAGAACGGGTTGATGATCCCGATCACTTGTTTGATGTGCCATGTCCTCGTAAAAAGGGATGATTTGAGTTTGTTGCCCAAAGGGCCTCTCCAATGGTTGAATCCAACTGGATTGGGGAAGGCGAGTGCTGCATTTGTCATCCTCACATGTGAGGGGGAGTGTTAAGACTCCACATGTAAGCCTAGTAATTATAATCCTACGTTGGGGTTATGAGAGTGAAGAGATCAATATATAAGCCTAGTGAGTTACTCCACCTATTGCTCATTGATTTTAAAATGAAACTCTATTTGGACTTATATATGGATTTCACGTGTGCTCCAACTTCGTGGATCAAATTTAACAGATACCAACTGTTATGGCTCTTGAACTTGACAGAGACCCATGGGCGTCGATGAAGGACGCCGGAGGAACAAGGATTCTCCAGGGAAATCTAAGAAACGCCGATCCGAATTCAAACTAAAACCATATCAATATCACGGAATCACACTAAAATCATATCGAAATTAGAACGAAATTGAATAATCGAAACACAAACATACGAAAATCAGAAAATCGCACCAAAATTAGGGCGTCGGTGAAGGATGCCGGAGAAAAAAGGCTTTCGCCGGAGAATATGGAAGGAGATGCGTTTGCATACTTCGGGCTTTTTGGAGACGAGTTACTAAATATGATAGATATTTTTTATTTATAAATCTTGTAAAGTAATTGTTTTTAGTAAAAAAAAAAAAAAAAAGGTTAGTAAAATATTACAAATTTGTTATTACTTATTGGTTGGTCCTTGAAAACAGCCTCAAAAAATTGACACTCTGAACGGAGAAGGTTGCTTATATCTACCCCCCAAACCCCGCTTTTGTGGGAGCCCTTGAAGCACTGAAATTGTTATTATTGTACTTATTGATAACCAAAATTTCCTCAATGTTTCTCTACAGTGCTTTGTACTTTGCTGATGCTTTCTTCATTTCGTTGTTTTTATACTTCTCAAATTAGAGTCATTAGGCATAACTACCTTTTAAAACAGTACTCTAAAGATGTAAAGTTACTTACATCTCACTCACTTCTTCAAACCCAGCATTGGCCGAACTAAAATAAATATAAATAAAAAAATAGTAATTTTTCTTTAAATTAAAAAAAAGCAAAACTTAAAGTATTTTTATAGAGAGACTAAATTAACACAATTGTAGAGAGCTGGGTTATTGTTGATTTTTTAACAGCTTAATTTAACCCAACCCATGACCGAAATATTAAAAATTTTATTAAAAGCTTAGCATAAATTTTACTACAAAGACCAAATTAACACTATTTTAATTATAAATAAATTAAATTAATATAATAAACAAAATATATAAACCTATAATATAAATAACCCAGAATCTTCTATGAAAGTTTTTATGCGACACTACTTCTCAAGGTGACTGCCCATACCCGTCGGGCAAGCATTAGTTCTATATATAACTTTCTTTGTTTTTTGGAACATCAGTTCTATATATAACTGCATTTGCTTTATTTGTGTCAAAATTTCTCATACTGAGACCTTTTTTTAACAATGGCAAAAAGCATCCAACTTTTCTATATACGTGTGGACACACAAGAAAAGATAGAATTAGGAATAAAGTCATAAGAAGTAAATTAAGCGTGACCCCAATCAAAGATAAGCTGCGAGAACAACGTTTGGGGTGGTTCGGGCTTGTTAGGAGACCGAGCACTACACATGTTAGGAGATGCGAATAACTCCATATTACAGATGGGAAGAGACGAAGAAGCCGACCAAAGAAGAGTTGGATGGAAACAATTCGACATAACCTCGCCTATCTCAACTTTAGTGAAGAAATGGCCCTAGATAGAGTTCAGTGGAGGATTAGTATAAGGATAACAAATATAGAGGGATAGGAACAATAAACACTTCTAGGTTACTAGTTGTGCAGCCAGACTTCTTGCATTCCTATTTGTTTATACATATTTCTGTCTTGCTTCTTGTTACTTACACCATTTATATGATCGCATGTGGCCTACGCATTTCTGCCTTGCTTCTTGTTGCTTACACCATTTAGATGCTTCCATACTTGTTTTGCTCTCCGTGTTTTTCATGCCCTTCTCGCTTTTCAGGTTATAAGTCCTCAGAAACAGCCTCTTATTAGGGTATCCCCCTGATGGATTAAGGCTGCGTACATCCTACCCCTCCCAGACTCTGCTCACGCGGAAACTCTTGTGACACTAGGCCTATTGTTGTTGCTGCAAAAAGCATACAACTTCTCTGAAATAATGGTGCCAACATTCCCGGGGATAAAGGATAATGAGCCTCAAATCCGATACCTCATTTAAGGTGGATAGTTTAACTACTACGTCAACTCCAACAGTTCAACGTCAGTCCTCTTTACGAAACATGAACTACATTACAATTCCAAAATGCTCTAAATCAAGAATAATTTTAGGTCCCCAGCTCTCTACATATATACACAAGAACAAAATTCCAAGGTAAATACAACATTCTTTATAAGCTAATAATACACAAAGCATGCTTCGAAAGTCGTGTTCAATCCTTGTCTAAACTGCATCTTCATCTCTAAGAGCTTGAACGATGAAGATTCGGTCCAGTCTGACGATAAAATATTGTCAACATTGAGGCTTTATGACAAGGGAAACTTCTTACGTAGATTAAGGCTTGTTTGGTGAAGCCATGAAAAAACTACGTTTATAAAGGATGCTTTTAATAAAAATATTTTTGTTTGAAAAGTTTATTTTTTGCTTCTGTTTTAAAGAAGAAATATTATTTTTCTGCTTTTGTATGAAAGCAGAAAAATAACTTCTACGTTTGTTTAGAAACATTTTTTTCCAGACCTATCGCTCTCAAATCCTTGGGGAAAAAACTTGGTCAAATGGGACCTACCTTGCCTTCGAGTGGTTTAACTCGATACAGAGATAAAGTTTAGTGAATTTAATCTGCGTCTTTGATTTCAGCTTCAATATCAACAACTGCTTTTGAGGTATCCTTTCCTGCAAAACCGCACGGAGATATATGAGGACCCAAAACTCTGAAACCGTGGAAAAAGTTACTAACTCTGCTAACCTCTAATAATTGGTAAGTTTGTTCAAATTGGCCCCTCGTCTGCTTCATATTCAAAATGATTCTTCATGTTTATTTTATGACTAAAATGGTCCTCCATCTAGTGATTGATAACAGGAAAAAGTTACAAGATAAGGGACTAATTTTGTCATAAAATAAGATGTAAATGATTATTTTGAGCCAAAAAGAAGATGAGGGGTCAATTTGAACAAACATATAAACATTAGGGATGAACAGAGTAAAGACCTGCAATTTAGACCATGAAATGGTCGTTAACATAATAAAAGTTATAAATAGCTCAGTCATTACGTCACAGCTGCCCTACAGCAATCACAACCTTTAACAAGGGAAACTCAATTGTTATCCATTTTCAATATTGACAAAGCCTATTGCTTATTGCCTATTACTGTGTGTGCTCTCTATTGGCTTGCTTTGTATCATGTCCTATGCTCTTATGCTTAGATGCTTGTATGCTTTTGTACTTGTGTTCTTCTATGCCTTTATATTTCTTAGGTCGGGGGGTCCTCGGACACAACCTCTCTTTAGGGTAGCATCCTTAAGAAGTAAGGCTGCGTACATCCCACCCCTCCCAAACCTTGCATATGAAGGAGCCCTTAAGGCACTGGATTTGTTATCGTCGTCGTTGTCTCAATATTGACAAAAAGAAGAAAAAAAATATGCAATCAAACTTTGGACTTTTGAAGTTGGGCAAAAGGGTAATACAAGGTCATGTTCCACTCCATTACAAAAGCACAAACCCGCTTACTCTTCGACTAAAATGGTGCATCATTCATGGCATACTTGCCCCTAACGACGCTCCCCATTACCCAAACTCCAAAGCCATTACGAGAAATTGTGTTAGGTGGTCGATGACCACCATGAAACATCGTCAAATCTTCTCAGCATGGATTCTACAGTCGAACCCACATAGGTAAAGAAAACCCACCTAGTGGGACGAGGATTAATCTGGTTACGGTTACATTTGGCCTATCTTCAGGTATAATACCCGTTGTCCCTTTCAGCTTCGAGCTCTCAAGCATTTGGCGGCTCGAGCTTCTTTTTACAATCAAGCCTTACATAGTCTTATTCTATTCAGCTGGTGCATGTGTCATTGTTATTAAAACTGTGAGTAAGTTTGAGCTTGAGCACAAAGATCTTAACCCTCCATTTATTTTGACGAATAATATTTTTCATACGGAGAAATTGTTTCTTTGCATAATTTCATAACAATAATCACAACACGAAAATTGTTCTCCTGCATTGAGAGGACATTGACGGAGGGAAAAACGTTTAACGCTATATATTTTATTTTAACCTCAACTTGGTCAAACGTAAACCTCAAACAAATTTATAGAATATAATCATTTTTCAGCAAGCAAGACAAAGTTGTGAAAAACATTTTTGATCGAAAATATTTCCTGGAGAAAAATTCCCATTAGGAAAATACTTTGGTTCAAATGAAGACTAAGTCCATTGAATCTCAAGCCGAGCTTGCCCCAAGAGGTTCAAGCTTTTACATCGTTAGAAGCTTTCATAGATATCATATGAAAACAGAAAACTAAGCAAGAAGAAGAAAAGAAAGGAAAAGGGAATTGAAGTGATTACCTTTGACAAATTCTGGGGAAGAATCACCAAATGGTTGTCCAAACGGCATAGAACGGTTTGAGAACTTGACTGGATCACTTACAAATTCATCGTCTGTCACTGAAATTTTTATAATAAAACCATTCAACTTTTGGGCATTTTCTTGTCTATAATTTATAATAAGATATCAAATTATCAAGAACATGTCAAATAGGAGGTGAAGGTGGAATTTCCATCACAGCATAATAGCACAACTCAAATACAATGCAAATTACTGAGAGATACTAAATACAACACGCTAGGACTTGGCTTTGACCCAAAACGACGCAATTTACCACTTTCGAGCAATTCAGACCAACAAACATGTGTGCTATGTTTTTCTCATGTTTCAAGAGATAAGAATTCAACATTGCATAATTTTAAGAGTACCTGTAAAGGGCTGAGCACAGAATGGGCATATTTGGATTTCATCAGTGAGAGATCTGTTATTCATTAACAACAGACCGATCAGATTATGGAATGACGCACATAACATGGAAAGGAAAATCAGATCTATCTTCTTTTATAGAAAAAATGCTTAAATGATTATCTTACTTGAAAACCCGAAAATTGTTACCACAGTTTGGGCACTGCATGACAAAGCAAATACTGTCATTAGATAATTCTACATTGAAGAAGTTTGGAAAAAAGGGAATGCAAATCGAGTATTCGTTGAGGCTGTCTTCGTATGAAATAAACTCTTACATCATATAATTATGCCACATCTCTATAGTATCTATCCACCATGAAACTAAACAGCTACTGGTCAGTCCTGAGAGTTCAAAGGCGCGCAATGGATATTTAAATCACGATCCTTTATAAATATTAGCACTTTCTTTAGTAATATAAAATAAGGGCCTTATAAATTAGGAGCCCCTAGAATTTGGGGCCCTAAGCAACCATTTGCATTGCTTGAGGCCTTGACCTGACCTTTTACAAAAATGGCTTAGAGCCTGTTTGGTATTGATGTGAAAAAATTGCTTTATTCAGAAGCACTTTTTTCAAAAGCACTTTTGTAAAAAGTGTTGTTTCAAATAAGTAGTTTGTGTTTGGCTAACCAATAAAGAAGCACTTATGGTATTATTATGAAAGTTTGGCCAATGTTAAAAAAAGTGCTTTTTTTAATAAAATTACCAGAAAAGAACACTGACAAAAGTCTTTTATAGTTGAAAAAAATCACACATGAATCATGGTAAATATTTAATATATATTTTAAATATTTCAAATATTTTTTTATTATTTAAAATATTTTCTCGATATTTTAAAAATATTTTAGTTTTTAAGAAAATTAAACTATTTTCAAATATCTAAAATATTTTTCAAATATTTAAAATACTTTCTAAACATCATAAATATATTATTAATTGTTAACATATTTTTTTTATATTTAATATATTTTTTAAAATATATAAACTATTTGTGAAATATATAAATTATTTCAAATATATTAACAAATTTCAGGATAACTAAAATAAACTTTCTCAATTATTTAGTTTTTACTTCTGCTTCTACTTAAAATGAAAAGCATCAAATTTTTGCTTCTGTTTTTAATAAAAAACACTTTTTCACAATTGTTAAACATCCTCGAATCTCTGAAAAGTGCTTTTTTTAGAAAAAAACACTTTCTCCCCTAAAATAAGAAATCCTAAACAGGCCTTTAGACAATGGGCAGAACAGCTGTACTCTTGACAAACACTAATTATGTCCTCTGCTCTTTGCATCCACTGAACATCTACATTCGAGATGTGCTATCTATATATATTTCACATTATCCAAAAAGTAGAAAGATATTAGCTTTGCCAAGCAGCCCAATCTCAGACCTCCAAAGCTGGAGCATGTAACAATAACGATGATAAAAAAAAAAAAAAAAAAGATAGGCAAGAGCCATAAGGAATATAACTTAAGACTTTCCGAATCCCAGGAGATTAAACAAAATGTTTTTGAGTTAATCATGTGAAGAAACTAAGCCATCTTGCCAGCATCATTTCATGGTCAAAAGCAGAATCCGAAAATACTAGTAACATGGCCCCTCGGCGTCCTCCATAGGATCTTTCCGAGAGGTCAAGTTCTAAAATCCAAGCCCACGAGAATAATTTATCCGATTCAACGAATATTCATAAAAATATCACAGATGTTCTAGAACCAAAGAGACAGCAAGTTGAAGAATCTCACAGTGCCTTGTATCATATCTCGACCTGCCCACCACAGGAATACTCCCACACCAACAATTGGAATTATCACTGCAAGAAGCTGTTTGAAGGGAAAAAAAAAAAAGGAAAATAAAATCAGATCCTAGTATGCAATCAGATTCAGAAGGTGGTAAATTTAGCATGAATGGTGGTCTTATAAGCCTCTGAACACCAACGGCAAATAAGTTTTAAAAGGTCTAGCACACCGTACTTGCAAGGTTTCAAGGTCTAGTTTAACTAGGACCGGAATGGTATCATTTTTTGTTTCCAAATTTTGGTTTTTTAGAAACCAAAAACACGGTGCTAGAAACAAAATTTTATTATTTTTAGTTCCATGTTTTTAGTTTACAGACAATTAAGAAAAAGATTTGAAAACAAAAAATCAAAAATAAGAATAACAATCATTTTCAAAATACAGTTTTTGCTCCCTTAAAAACCAAAAATTGTCAAAAAAACAAAGAAAAAAAAAAGAGAGGGATATCAAGAGAGCCCTTTTCAAATATGCATATTGGATCAGGATTTGGAGGATCTGAATGATCAGGTGTCTAGGCATATTATATGTATCATGTATGCTTTGAGATGATGCAGTGAACATAAACAACATACAGAATTAATGGTAATATTGCAAATTATCAGGAAAAATCACACAATCAAGCACAACGAAAGCATAAAGTATCAAAAGCATCAGAACAATCAACACATAGATATAAGTAAAAATCCTCTGTCAATTATAAGGAAAAACCACAAGACCCAAACGAGTATTTCATGCACTGTAAAATTTGGAATTATAATCTCTAATTGCAACCCAAACACCATCTCACATTCTCTCAAACCAAATTGCACGGTAAGCCACCAACCATTCTCAATGTAGCTATTCCACAGTAAAGCAACCACCCTCATCAATGAAGCTTGCACGGTAAGCCACCAACCCTCTTCAATGCAGCTTTTAGATGGCTCAAATTGCAAATCCTCAATCAAAAGCAACCGTGTATGACTCTCTTCATACTCGAATGAATCACACTCAAAAAACAATCCCAAAAAGCTCTCAACTAAACCAATCTCACTCTCTCCCCCTACCTGGGTTCCTAAGGGCAACCTTTATAAAACCCACACACACCTCACATCTTTTGTTTTTTTCCCTTAACAATCATCTTAAGTCCTTTCTATGATCTAGTCACATAATCCTAAAATAAGTACCAAGCACATCCTAGCAACATTTTGCAAGCCAGCAGCTATGTGGATGTCACCAACATTCACAAGCAAAATAATTGCCAAAGCGAGACAAAACATAGATGTATTTAATACCTATGTGACCCAGACTTGGGTATCAGAGATATATACGGGTATATATCTATATGTCACATGGTCATTTTCTAAGAAGTTTCTATGTTTTTAGGCTAATTTGAAGTATACAAGAGTCATCCCAATTCCCAAGTATCCATATCCAAGTTTCAGCAAACGATCTACCGCATAAATGTATCATATCAACAAAGATCACTACCAAGTAAAATTGGATGGAAAGCAATAATAAGCTAGGATATACATTGCTTCCTTGGCAATTCAAATACAGCATAAACCAGAATCCAAATAGAACACATAATTTCCGGAAACTAGAGAAGCTCAGGCAATTCAAACCATAAAAGAAATGATTTCAGAAACATTAATCACCGATTAAAACAAGTGGGATGCATATAGTCATAACCAGTCTGTCGTGATGGTAAAGAACGCCGGTAGATGATTAACTAAAGAGAAGGAAAGCGAGTATGTCAATGAATCAACTATTCTAAAAGCTTCAGTTGGTAACATGTCCCTTCAAGTGAATGCCTGATGGGCTTGAAGTGTAAATAGTCAATTGACTCACTTCATTCCTAGTACTTAAATTATATTAATAAAGAAAGAGATAGATGTTAGAATTCAAACTCATGACCTTCAAATCGACAATGGTCCTATATCATGTCAAGAACTAACTATTCCAAAGTTAATGGATGAAGACCTATTACTTTATACTCTGAGAGAGAGAGAGAGAGGAATACCCAGAGGGAAACAATAGCATCCAAAACCCAGCCAAGCTGCCCAGTCATAGAAAGATAAGTCAAGGCCACAGCCAACCCAATATTACCCAACACCCTAGCTGTTATCCCATCACCTTTTCTCCCACCTCCATTAGACCCAAACCCTTGATTGAATCTCACCTTAATACTCCTATTCTTCCTCTCCAATTTCTCCCCCATCAAAACCCCTTCTGTAACTCTAAACCCTGACAAACTCCGCCTCTCCCTTAACCCCCAAAACTTCAACCTAATTCGACAAACATCCCCAATTTTACAGTTGAAGTTGATAACTTGCGGCGATTTTGAGACTAAGCAACAACTGGGTCTGTAAATTGAGCCCTTATTAAGTGAAGTTTTTGGATATAAAGTACAGGGTATTGGGGAAAGCGTCGTCATGGGGAAACCATGTAAATATGAAGATGAAATTGCGAGAATTTTGCGCTCATTTCAGATTTTAGGGCTACAGAGAGAAGACTAAAGCAAGGAGATTATTTTTTTTATTTTTTGGGTTTCGAAGAAGACTAAAGCAAGGAGATTATTTTTTTTATATTTTGGGTTCCGATGATTTCGAAAATTGACAACGAGCCTCTCTTTGTGGCTCGCTTGATCTACATTTTCAGTAGCGATTGGGGGCCCCTGTGTATGACGATATACACTCTTTGCCCTTTCTATTTTTGGTTGGGAGTCTTCGGTTAGTTATTTACTGTGTTAGTTTTTAATGCTTTTAATATTTATTTAAGGGCTTGTCTATTATATATTTAATTTAAAAAGTACGTGTGAAAGCATATTAATTATATACTATATTTTTTATTTTAAAATTATTTTTCTTTTAGTTTATTTGCTAATGCAAGGATGCTGAAAGACTTTTCTATTAATTAATATATTTTCACATATGCCATGCACACCAAAAAGGGCACCAATACGCCGTCATCGGATTCTATTAGAACTCCGAAATTAAGTGTGCATGAGCGAGAGTATTACCAGGATGGGTGACCTCCTGGAAAGTCCTCACCCTCAGGTTGGGGGTACTGAAAAACAGTCTTTCTTCAGGTTAACACCCAGAAGGGGAAAGGTTGCGTACATCCACCCCCCCGACCCTACGTAGGCGGGAGCAGTTGAGGCACTGGGTATGTTTCTTCTTTATATGCCATGCACATATGTTAGAAAAAAATTTTATTAAAAGGGAATTGTTATTATTATGAAAAAATTATTAATGTCAGAGTATAACTTATAAATAGTAAGAGTTATAAAATTGCTTTGAAAATAATAATTTTACTTTGGCAATAATAAATTTTATCCTAATAATAATATTACCCGATTTAAATTAACTCTTTTCTAGGATAATCCCAAATAATGCATTAATTTATACATTTTAACATGTGCCGTTGCACATGTTAGAAAACAGCACATGTTAGAAAAATCCTTTATTTAAATGGAGTTGTTATTGTTATAAAAAAAATATTGTTAATTTTAAAGTGAGACTCATAAATACTAAGAGTTATAAAATTACTTTGAAAATAATAATTTACTTTGGCAATAGCAAATTTTATCCTGACAATGACATTATCATATTTAAATCGACTTTCTTAGGATAGTCTATAATATTTATAAATTTGTTTAAATTGATCATTTATCATTTTGTTGGTGTAAAATAGTCCTAGTGTTATATTTTGTTATAGAATTGATCCTCATCTATTAGCCGAAATTAGGTCAAGATTAAAAAAATAAAGGACTAATTTTAAAATAAAATAAAGAGTTATTTATACCATTAATTCTTGTAACTTATTTATTATGCTAGTTTAGTTCTGATATATTTTTAATTGTGTCAATGTAATTCTCATACAATTAAATCTATTTTAATCAAGTCCAATATTAAAATTAATGTTAATTTTTAGCTAAAATTATAACGAATTCACCCTGTATAAACTTTGAAAATTTTCCAAATATTCCCTCCTTCTGTAAGCATTTATTAAGTGCCAATTAACATTGCAATTTTAGCAAGAAATTAACATTAATTTCACTACGAAATTTGATTGAAACAATTTGAATTAAGACTATATTCACACAATAAGTAAAGGAAAATGCTTGGGAACACGAGTTCCCAAGCCACGAATTGCAATGAAATGTTAAAAAAAAGGAAAGACACAGAAAAAGCTGCACAAATTACAGTTTTCTGCAGCTTTTTCTGTTGTTTTCTTCTTCTTTTTTGTGTAATTTGTAGCTTGGAAACTCGTGGTGTACAACATTGTCCATAAGTAAAATACATGAACTAAGGACACAAACCCTAAAATAAAATAACTAAAACTATTAAACAAAAAAAAAATGATCAATTTGAACAAATTTACGAACATTAAAGATCATTATAGGCATTATTAACATCAAATGTTCTCCCTTAGTTTTTTTTTTTTTTTTTTTTTTTTTGCTAATTAGCGACAAAGTCGCAATACAATAGGCACCACGATGGGGTTCCGACTGGCCCAGTGCTAAATGAGGCTTAGTATACCTTAATTCGTAAATCAGGTTGAATCTCTCGTCAGCTTCAGGCTTGGACAAAAAATGGTGAATCTTTGAAGAAGAAGGAGAAGAATAAAGTCACTTGCACTTAAACTAAAGGGATTTGAGAACCTCTCCAAGAACCATTGCCCATTGAGTCCAGTGACTTCCACCCTGCTTTTTGCAAGAAAGTCACATTTGCTTTCATGTATGCGTAGGGGTGTTCAAATACCAGTCCACACCAAAAGTCCAAATCGGGCCAAGTTATTTGCTCTACGAAACAAGTCAAAACAGTTTTTTCTTTTTTTGTGTGTTTAGTCCTCGGTTTTGATTTCTTCTTCATCAGTTCTCAATCTATTTTGGTCCACTAAAGAGATCGCAGTGATAATATATCAGTCTGGGCCAAGCTATTAGGCTTGGTGTAGCTTTTAAATTACTTACTCCCAAGCACTGTCCACTCCCTCCTAGATGTTGGTGGCCCTACTTAGGTTAATGTTGTAATTCCTTAATATTATAAAAAAATGTCAATATGGACCAAAACTCAGACTAGAATGAATAACTCGGTCCAATCTTTTGTCAGGTGATTGGAAGTCTTTGGTCTGGTATGAGTTTGAACCAGTGAGCACCCCAAGTCTCATGAATGATACTTCCATTATTGCAAACAAAAGGTCAGCATATACAAGACACAATCGAGTTTAGGGGAATAGAACCTGACAGAACACTGCAAATGGCTCTCTGAGTGGTCCATCACACGATAGCTCACTCGTGCTTCCATCGATGAATGTTCCATCAGCAAAGATTACCTAAGCCGCCACCAGACAGTAGCAGATGAAATGAAATGCCAAGAACACAACAAATACGTACAATATATGGATGGTGAATCACAACCCATGTCACTCAAAATTCTTTATTCAACCCGAAAGTACATCTATTTAGGTGGCTACACCCGGATACAATGCGACACTTGGGCACTCCAACTTAGATAATGACGGTGGGTGCAGGGAGCGAAGCTTACTGCAATATGAACCTGTTATTTTCTAGCCTCAACCCAATAGGTCCGTTGGGAAAATTAGTGTTTTTTTTCTAGACTTCTATATATAGACACATGAACGCCACTGGTTTTATTCTCTACAAATTTTCAATGAGTTACTTTCTAGACCACCATGCTTTTTCTTGCATAAATATGTGTGTTATTGTTTTTTCTTTCTCTCATTACTTTTCAATTTCTTTCAAATTTGTTCCTTCGCATCTAAATAGAATCTAGTTTTTGGATATTCTCCTAACATACACGAACCTCAGAAGCATATCCAGCAGTAACTCCGGCTACGGGCTTAGTAAAGGAACTGACTGGAGAGCTCCTCTGCACAGCCTCACAGAAAGCAATTAGACGCTCGCGGCTTCCAAGTTGTACAGCCTGAGAAGACAGAAATGGAAGAAGTTTTCGGTGTTTCTCACAAATTGCTATCGAAATCTTTTTTATTTTCAATTGAAACTATTGAAATTTTGGTAGATAACTTTGCCTCAACAGAGGATAATTGTTGTTTTGACCACTACGGTAAGCATATATTTTAAGAAAAAATACCGACTCTTATCAACTAACTTTTAGAGGAAAAATATAGACCAAAATATGTACGTCAAGAAGATTGCCCAAGAGCGAAGTAACAATTAAGGACCTCTTTGGATTTCACACTTCCCTTCCCCAGCTTGAAGTGAAAACATCGAGCTTACCTCATGTCAGTTCAATCTTTATTATTTTTTATTTGCAATTTTTTTTGTGCTTTAGAAACTAAAAACCAGTTGCAAACAGTTTCTGCTGGTTTTTAGTTTTTTTATTTCACTTTTTTGTCAAACTACTAAAAAAAACCTGAAAAAAGAAATCAAAATCAGAAAAAGAAAATCATTTCCAAAAAATTGATCTTTAGCAACTAAACAACCAAAAATTACCCAAAAAAAAAAAAAAGAGATACCAAACATGCCCTAACGTAGCTAGAAAAGACCATATGAAAGCGAGTAATCACTGAAATAATTACAAAACAGACCTGTACAGTGTCGTGTCTAGGCACTTGAGGAAGCGGCTGAACCTTGTACCCTTTCGAGGCCATAACTTCCGCTATTAAGAGTGTTCCCTTATCACACCAAAACTCCAATCATCAACACCCAGCAATGACAACGATACCAAGAGAGACATATTGATGCGGCACAACTTTATTTGATTTAGTTTTTATCTTATCTTTTATTTAGGAAATTGGTTTCATATTATATTTAGCATTTATCTTATCCAATATTATCTTAGGGTTTAGTGTTTCCATAAATATAGCTTTGTAATAAATTAGTTTTCAATTTAGGAAATAAAATTGAATTTTGTTTTGAATAGCATGCAGCGCACATTGCATACTCTAGTTTTAGGATGGCACCTTGATCGCCTCCCCAACCATCTGGGGTGCAAGAAACAATCCCTGAAAGAAAGCTCGCACAATATGACCGGGAGTTGAGCCACAATCGACACTGAGACCAGGAGCAGAAAGACGGGCCATGGCGGCTTTTACCCATTTTGTTCTTCCAGCAACATACCCACCACACGGTGCGATTGTTCCTCCGGGATTTTTTATCAAACTTCCTGCAATTAGATCTGCACCCTGCCAATGACAAGTGAGATTAAGATGTCCTTTCAGTAAGTAAAGAAAGGAATCAATGAAAGAAATTGAATATTAAACCACATGCAACAAGCATACCGACAGAATAAAAGTTTATTAACCATGGTTTTAAAGCTTTTTTCATACTTTTGATGAGCTGATTCAAAGAATTCAGCATCACAAGTAAGGAAAGAGGCAGAGAGAGTCACATACCACCATTGGAGGTTCAATTGTATTCGCGAATTCACCATAGCAGTTATCCACCATGACTAAACAGTCGGGTTTTTGTAGCTGTAATAACAATGATGTCATTAGCAGGGTATCAAGGTAAGAACATCTTGTTGGAGTTCAGGGTGCACATGACAAGATTGGCTTGGACCGAAGACTGAAGACTAGATCATCCAAAATTGGGTCAGTCCAATCTAAGACTAGTAAGACAAAAGCGCCCCAAATATTAGAGTAAATTGGGGTTTTCATCTAATTAGGCCAGTCCTTAGTCTAGCCTTCGAAATATGGTCTATCCAAATTGTAGTACCGAGGACTAGGTTGCTCTGGTTCATACCTGTTTATGGTTTATGTACACCCCTATTTGGAGTCATGATATCTTGAGCGTAGCACAACAACTAGAATTAGCAGGGGTAGCACGAGAGTTAGAAACTAATATCGAACACATGCAAGTAACGGACATGACAACATCCTCACAAACATCACAATTAGGCCAACCCCAGGCCCCAGTTAGATCAAGGAAAACATTTTCCTTATAAATAATTTTTCTTCACCTAATATTCTCAATTAGAAACATTTGCTTTGTAAATTGTCTTTTTAAGTAAAGAAAATGGTTTCATTCTAGTAATTCATATGAGGTTCAGCCTTGGCCAAGTTGAGTTTGAATTGAGATATATGACATGAGATTACCGTAAAACATGTTTTCTTCTCCATGAAGGAAGATGCTTCCCCCTTTCATTGATGGGAAGTCAATTTTTTTCCTCAGAGGAGGATAACATTTTTTGTATTTATGGTGGTTGTTATGCAGTTATTCTTAAAAACAAGAGAATTGAGAAGGTAAATACTTGTTGTCAAAACAAACAGCAACTTAGTGACTGCAACTTGTCTCATTTATCAGGCTTCTTATCATTCAAACAATATAAAATCCTAATGACATCAATCACAGAACTCAAAAAGGAGAAGTAGTCTAAAATATAGAGCTTGGTAGGATCACCTTTATAATCTCTACAGCTCTCTCAATCTCATTCACACTCAAACTATGACGCCATGAATAACCGCATGATCTCTGTATGAGTGCACACCTTGTCCGAGGACGTACAGCACTCGCCAACCCATCCCAGTCAAGTCCCCCATCCTCAGCAAGCTGAAACAAGGCAATTCATGCATAAAAGGCAGTGATGCAACACACGATAAGAGATTTGGTGATCATAGAAGATATGATTTTGTTAGACTATTAATAAGATCAGAATTAAAGTATCTTTTCTAATCAATATGATAATTTAGTTATCTTTATTTTAGTTAAAAGAATATTGTAGTTATTTTTATTTAAGAATAGCAGTTTCTTAGTTAATTTAGTATTTATCTCATTAATTATGCAATAGAGCTTAGCTTTTGCCAGTATAACTTTGTAATTCATTATTTGTTTTAATTTTATAGAAATATTATTGAGTTTAGTTATTGAGTAGTAAGTTCTACTATATCAAGTGCTCGCCAAATACAAAAGTGCTAAGAATGATAAGCAATGTCAGTCCCCGCAAGAAACCCAAAAAAGAAAAATGAAAAACACAAGCATTTTGAGATAACCTACAGAAAGTTCTCGATATTTGACTCCAAAATCTTTCAGGGATCCAAGCCCATCACAGTCTCTCTTTCCAATGACTTCTTCCAATGTGTCGTAAGGAGCACCAGCAACTGCCAAAAGCTGAGAAACTAAATGAGTCTTTAAGTCCAAATGTTAATTTCTTCCTTCTGGAAACTAAGATTCAAACGTTGGAACTAGGGGCGTACATGAGCCGAGCCGCGCCTGAGCTCGTCAAGCTTGACGATTTCACCCACCTTTAGTTTGGCTAGGGCTTGGCCCAAAGCTCTGAGGGTTTGGAAACTTTAAGCTTGAGTTTGGCTACTCATAGGCTCTGGCTCACCGTGGCTCGGTTAAGCTCGAACCTAGCTGCTCGCTCGAGAAGTTTCGAACTAGCTCATCTTGTTTAAAGTCATTTAAGTTCAATCTGGGCTCATTTAAGCTCGAATTTAGCTCATTTAAACTCAAACTAGGCTCGATCAAGCATATTTAAGTTAATAAATTGCATTAAGATAAGTCATTTAAGCTTGTAAGTCTACAAACTCGAGTTTCACTAGGCTCAACCTTAACTCGGTAAGTCAGACGAGCCAACTCGGCTCGGCTCTAGCTCTAGCTCAAAACAAGCCAAGTCTTTTGAGCTTTATAATGAGCCAGCTAGCGAGGGCCACTTGGCAAGACAAGGGAGAGGTGGACTCCAAAATGAAGAGCACAGAAGAAAGGGGGCTAACCTCATCACCGGGCCTTAGAAAGGAAAACAAGGCACATGTAATGGCATGGGTACCTGAGAAAAACTGCCAGTAAAGGAATAATTTTACAAGCCAAATACCATCAAAAACCATGAACAACTTGGGTTCTGTATGCTCTGGGGGAAAACATTTTCCTTCTTAGAGCGGTAAACATTTCTCGTTGTAATCTTACGTCATATGTTTCACTTCAACCTCAACTTGGCTAAGTGTGAACCTCATTAAAATTTATAGAATTAAACAATTTTCTTTAGCTAAAAAGTTAAAAACCTTTGGAAAAAAAATATTTTTAATTGAAAATTTTAGTGAAAAAAATTTTCCAAAAGGAAAATATTTTCCACAGAACCAAATGGAGCCTAGAGATGTTGTAAAAAAGCGATGAACCTGTGATCGGACAATAGCGGATTCTGCCCCAAATATTTCAGCAAATGCATTGTCAAGTCCTTCCCGTCCCCCAGCTTCATCATGTCCATAACCAGTGCATCCAGCAAAGAACTAATGATGCCAAAAGTACAAGCTTCAGAAATACAACAACAACAATTTCAGTGCCACAAGGGCGAGGTTTTTTTTTTTTTTTTTGGGTTTTGGGGGGGGGGGGTTAGTTAGTTGTATGCAGCCTTATCCCTTCAAGGTGCTGAGACTGTGTCCAAGGGCTCCCACCCTAAAAATCACAAAAGCAAACGAGACAAGCAACAAGCAGCATGGCACAAAGCAACAAAAAGCAATAAAGCACACAAGCAACAAGTAACAATTGCCAAAAGAAGGTCCATTTTTTTCCCCCCAATGAAAGTGAACAACAACCAACAAGGAATAAACACAAAATGCAAAATAAGCTTATGCTACACGCATGAAGAAAACAGTCCTCCAAGACTATATGCTGCCCAGTAAAAGATTTACTTAGATGTCTACTCACATGAGACCCAACACGAGCATTCTGGTACGCTTTAAGAACTCGGGAAGTATTATGCGCCACTAAATTATCAACCGCCCTGAACTCTGACTGCAGCGAAGACACTGCCTCCTCGACCTGCAGGGATTAACATGACCAAAGCTTCAGGAGAAAACAGAATGAACTTTAGTAGCCAACTCTGTTGTTGTTTGGAGAGGTCAGCAGAGGAACTTGGGACTTGGTCCAGGTGTTTTATGTGCCATGCGAAGAAAGCCTACAAAGTTAAAGAGTAAATTTTCGCAACACACACTGGAAAACTAGTGTTTTTTTTTTTTTAACATTTCCCCTTCAAAATATTGACAATCCAAACATGCAACCTTGGTCCTCACAGAATTAATCCTAAGTACAATGCATTGCAGAAGAAATGAACAGAAAAGCAACGTGCAATTCTATAACCTAAACCAATTTATTTCCCAAGGCGCTTCTTTTTGCCACCATCAATTCCCAAATTCGTTCTTTCTGCTCAACCCCAACAAGTGAAACAATAACGTTAGCAACTTAACATACGCAACAGCAACAAACCTAGTGCCTCGAGAGCTCCCACCTAAGTAGGGTCTGAGAGGGTGAGATGTCCGCAACCTTATCCCTTGAGGGCACTAACCTGAAGAGAGGTTGTGTCCGCGAGCCCCAACCCAAGAAACAAATGGTAGCATATGCAATTGAAAATAATTGTAATCCTACCCACCCACCTCCCAAGTCATCCAAAAAGTTAAGCCAATACAGATTAAGAGCACTGCCAGGGCACACTAATTGAATCCAATTGGAGTAACAATACACTTGTTCCGATTTTGCCTTTTTGCTATTTCGAGTTGGGGGCCCTCGGAAACGGCTTCTCTTCAGGGTAGTACCCAATAGGGTAAGGCTACGTACATTTCAGCCTCCAAGACTCGCCTTGGTAGGAGCCTTTTAGGCATTTGGTTTGTTATTATTGTTGTTGTTCAAGTAACAATACACATCATAAATATCATTAGCAAGGCAATCCTTTAATGTTGTTTGTTATGTTTCACCTCGAATTTATGTCTCGATTCAGAGTCGAAGGTCTGAGGTGCCAATCGTCCTAGGCCCTCCTACCACAGACCTTCATTTGGGAGTGCATGGACTTGTTATTTTGCTAGCTTTGGCCCAACAAGCCCTCTAGGGAAATTAGGTTTCTTTGGGCGTCTATAAAGACACGTGAGTGGTACCAGTTGTATCCTCTCCTTTAGATTTGTATTAGATTGTTTTCTCCAGCACCCAGGGCTTTTCCTTCAAATTTCAGTACTTTTCATGTAAATCTGCGTATTATTGTAATTTCCTTTCCTCTTTTCTTCTCAATTTCTTTCATATATACTCTCACGCACCTAAATCAAATCCAGTTCCGGCATATTTGCCAAACATTATCGTTTCACGATCGAATGATATCTTTCTCACATAACCGCGTACCCAAATACCACATATTAAACAAAATCGGGCACATATAGCATTTTCATACAGATTAATCTTCAGTTTACCGAAACTAAACAAACATTGGAAGAAATTGTAAGAGGTAAAAGAGAAGAGGACTTGAACTACCTCAGGAACGAAGGGGCTGTGGATACGATAGCGATGGTGCTGATTAAAGGTAAGAGAAGCGGTAGAGATTGAAGGTTGCGATGCGAATGCGATTGCGATTGCTCTGTTAGGATTACCAACTGCTGCGCTTGTACTGGAAAACCCCCACATCATCTTCTACAGTCACTCTCCTGAGAGTAGGGAAGAGGAGAAGTGTTTTTATTTCAAATATGAACAAGCCGGACGACAATATGATAGATAAAACTCGTTATTTACGGTTATTCATTTTATTTGAAATGGGTATGAATATAAGTGAAACGGATTCGTGTCAGATGGTATGTAGTAGGTATGGGTATAATGTTTGCCCACCCTACACTACCCCACTTTTTACCCACTATATTTGCTTTATTAATACATGTTTAAATTTTATTGCCTAAATTATTTATCAATATTATAAGAAAATATAATTAATTTTTTTAAAATAGTATTAAATAATTAATACGGACGGATATGAAATCATTTCATACCCATATTAGGGTGGGTATATAAGGAACATACTCAGTGCCTCAAAGGCTCCCGCCTATGCAGTGTCTGGGGGGCGGATGTACGCAGCCTTTCCCCTTCAGGTGTTAACCTGAAGAAAGGCTGTTTTCCAGTGCCCCCAACCTGAGGGTGATGACTTCCCAGGAGGTCACCTATCCTGGTACTACTCTCGCCCAAGCACGCTTAACTTCGAAGTTCTAATGGGATCCGGTGACGGCGTGTTGGTGCCCTCTTTGGTTAGTAAGATGAGGCAGGTAATTAATATCAAGTAGATACCCGCATATAATGAAGTAGGTAAAGGTATGAATTTATACCCACTAAGGCGGGCATGAATATCGACTTTATATTTTTATCGAGTAGTAAGATGAGTATAAATTTGGGTAACAAATATTGGTAAGAAATAGGCACCCTTCGGACTGACCCCCCTCACCGCCACTCTTATAAACAAGATTTAATTTGTGTTTTTAATTTTTATAAGAGTTGGAAAAAAAACAGAAAAAATTGATGACAATTTTCTGGATTTTTTTTTCTAAAAAATTTTGAAAAACTTAAAAAATTGGAAAAATTATTCAAATATTTAGTTTTAAAATTGGAGATGTTGGGAAAGAGTTTTCTAACCTTTTCTATACTTGAGAGAAATTTAGAAAATATTTTAAGATTACTTTTTATAGCTTTCTTCCTTAGTTTTCACGAATTTTTTGTTCACATTCTCTCTTATTCTTAGTATTTTTCTTTTTCTTTTTTTTCTTTCTTGACTCCATTCATTATGTCATTCTCTTTCTCCAGCTTTCACTCTTTTGTGTCTTGCACTTTAAAATCGTGTATTCCGAAGTAGTCTTTGTACCTGAATCTAACATTCAAATTTTTACAGATTGGTATACTCAAATAGGTATTGTACCTCAAAACCATAGACAAAATATGAAGTGCACTTTAAATTTAATTGACATCAACATCAAGGAACTTGTTATGTATATCATTTAACTTTCAATTGTGTAAGATCTTATTTTAAGTTGATGCATGAATTCAAAATGCAAATGGCCTAAGATCGCTTCCCAACTGACAAGCAAAATGGGGCAAGTAGAGAATACAAATTTATGGATGGACTCTATGCAAATGAAAAACAGTTCACAGACAATGAATTTACAGTGCGACTTATTTTTGTATCAATTTTTTCTCTAAATACAATAAGGTGAGTCTGTAACGCTCCCACTGGATGCTCAACTTTCCGGCAATTAAAATGTCATTCTTAAATCCCTTTAATAGTTTTCGCCTTCATACTTCTTAAAAATCGGAGTGAACAGAGAAACCCTGCTCTTATTGAGATTGCTCAAGGTGACTTTCCTTTCCTTACTCATTGTCTCCTTTCAACCTAAGATGGTACCAACACGTAAGCACCGGATCATATTAAAACTCCGAAGTTAAGCGTACTTGGGCGAGAGTAGTACCAAAATAGGTGTCCTCCTGGGAAGTCCTCGTGTTGCATCCTTCAGGTTGGGGGTTCTCGAAAATAGCCTTTCCTTAGGGTAGCACCCTGAAGGGGGAAGGCTGCGTACATCCACCCCCCAAACCGAGCTTAGGTGGGAGCCCTTTGGACACTGGGAATGTTGTCTCTATCTCCTTTCACATTGTCGTTTTTTTTTTTTTTTTTTGACAATTGAAGTCAAAATTCATACAATGGATCAAAATAAAGAGAATAACTCTTTATTAAAGAAGCTGAAACTCAAAATAAATAGATAAAAGAAAAACTCAAAAATACTAAAGGACCAAAAAATTGCACAAACAAATTTCATATTATAGTTATGCTCATCAATGTCAGATCTTTTCACTCACTGAAAAGTGTGCGTAAAATAAATTCGTTAATTTTGTCTTTATAACAGACAAGATTGTTCATCGATTCAACCCCCATGTTGGATCAAAAACAAAAAGATTTCTAAATTCTAACTGCACTACATTAAATTTAAGGATTTCAACAGTTTCAATGCTACAAACTTTAAGAAAACCATACAAAGACTGTACTAGATTGAAGATTGATAAAATCCAAATACATGACCCAAAAATGGACCCAATAGATATCAGAATGAATCAATCTTAGACAAAATAACATAATGTTGTTTGGATTTTTAGTAAATAGTTGGAGCTCTCTAAAATACAATCATCTTGATTCACTCTGTCAAATTTGATACACATGCTGCAGTTAGTTTGGACCTCAATTTGCAATGGTATACCTTGTTGAGAGTTCATGAGTTTGGATTCCAATAGTCCTACTATGAATATTGATACACATGATATAGTGAAATTGTACGTCATCAGCGCATCAAGTTCAATGGGCACTTCCGTGATAGAGCATTGCCATAGTATAATCTTTTAGCTTTGAACCGTATAAGATCTTAAGTTGATGAATATATTCAAACAAATTGACAAGCACTAAGTAGTGAAACAAATCTATGGATGGATTCTATACATACAGAAAATAGTCATAGACAATGGATTCACAACGCGATTTATTTATGTATCACTATTTTAAATACAATAAGGTCAGTCTATAACTCTTATGGTGATGAATGCATTATAATCGAGGATAAGGACCTCTTATGGTGTCAAACTATAAAACTTGAAGGAAATCGTAATGGATAGGATGGTGCTAAGGAAAAATAAAGTAACTTGGCCCGGACATAGTGTGCGTTGACACACACAAGGAATCCAATAAAGCTCATTGCAAAGTGTGTGTTGACATGACACACAATTTCTTTTATGCCGATACACAATGATAGTTAGTCGTTATTTGGCGCCGTTTTAAGTATTTTTGAGAAGAACTGTGTTTCTTCTAACAAACACTTGTTTTTCTATAAATAGTTTTCCTCCTCCATGTACTGTAATGCTGTAGGTTTTTTTTACACCATTATCTGACTTGTCAATCCCACCGTGTATTGATACTATCGGCGAACCCGAGGAAAAGGGAAAGGATATAATGTTTGTCACATGAGTATAGATGTACACGAATTGTAACATGTCTTACAAAAGGACTAGGACGACGCATTAAAAAGTGGAGAGATAATATCGTAGAAGACGTTGCAACTTGATTAATGACATGCTAGATGACATGCCATATCATCATTTCGCTTGTTATGATAAAGTCAATGCACTTTTGTGTTTATTTTAAAAATGCATTAAGTAACTTACCTAGCCTCCCCAAGTAAGTTCTAATTCCTTAATTTTTAACTAACCCCCGCAAGAAAGTTCCATTTATCATCCCAGCAACCAAACACTTTGTATGTACTTCGTGAGAAGTTGACACAGAAATTAAATTCTCGAGAAATATAACTTCCTGTAAGAATTCAATTTGTGTGAAAACCAATAAGGCCTAATATTACTTTTATGTAACAATGGTTGGTCCATGGTGTGACCAACAGGAGTAATGGAACCACCATATGAGTTTGAGCAACATGCTGGGCCAAGAGGGTGTTAAGAAACTGGAGAAAGACCATTTGGGTGCTCAATTATGCCACTGGCTCCAAGCGTCTCTAAGCCAAGACCCCCCTCTCAAGCACTACAAAGGCGCCGCCGCCAACCCCACCACCAGCTCCTGGCCTCTCTCTGCCACCATCGTCCACCGTGACAAGTTTCTTTGCTGCTCCCTCTGCCACAAGGACCATCGGCTTCCTCCTCTGTGATAAGGATGAGTCCTTGGCGTTTCATGTGGCTTGTGCTGCTGTTTCCTGCTGGACTTGCTCTCATTTCCCTTTCGCTTTGTGAGTTTTCAACTTTTTCAAAATGTTCAAGACTTAACATGTAAGTTATGCAAGGAATTTCACATTGGAGTTGTGAGAAATGAGATTAACGTATAAATTTAATTCACATTGGAGTTGTTGGCCCTTCCTAAGGTCGCGTTGTACTTTCTTACTTTCTGAAAGCTCGTAAAAAAATAACAATTGCAGAACGACATGTGAGGACAAAGAGGAAAGGGCATGCAAGAAACAAGTGAGGTGGCATCCGAGGAAGGTTACGTGCAAGGGCTGCATCTTCTGCTCGTGTCCCGGCTGCTTCAGCTGTCGTTTCCCTGATTGCAGCTGCCACCTCTGCTTCGATTTCCTCCAAAATACCAACCCTTAGAACGTCGAAAGCTGACTCTGGGTTGTGTTTTTACTCTAGGTACAATAAGATTTTGAAGCTGGTGATCGGTTTGAATACATTCATCTACTTTGTCGTCGGTTTCTCTTAGATTTATTTGCTGCTGTCTTTTTACTTTTAAGCATATCGACAACATTGAAATGTTAACCAAGGATATAAATTGCACATTTTCCAACTAGACGATTATATATTATCTGATGATTCTGATCCATAATACAAGATCAAATAAAGTTTTGCGTTAGGCATCCAGTGTGAATGAGCTATAAAACTAGGCCCATGAGCTCAATAACATGAACGCTCCTAAATACAGAAAAAGAGTACAAGAGAATTTTTCTTCTCTCATATAATATCTCATAAGCCCTATGCGAGAATATATATAGCCACAGAAAACCTTAGGGAAACATTAATGTAAACCGAGGTTCAGTACACAGAATTATGGGCATTGTGCAGTAGATGTTAAGCCTCAGATACTCAAAAAGCAGAAACCTGCAAATTTGCACAGCAGTATCTACTCTGATATTGTCAAGTTGGCCATGTCAATGAAATAAAGCAAAAGTGAAGGCAAATCGTGCTGGTTGCGCTGTTGTCGAAACAAATTTTGGTTAATACAATACGCCTTAGCAAATATCTAAAATCTAGATGGTCCGATCAATCAACTAAAAGTACGAACAAACACATCAAAAATCAACTTCTTCAACGTGGATGCGCTGAGCAAGGCATATATAACAGGTTTCCCAACTGTTGTAGCAATGCTGGAATTTGTAAAATTCGGCATTAAGTCCGACCCATAAAGTTGGCACATATGAGGTTCACATATAAACTCAAGTGAGGTTCCATCTATAACGGATTGACATTAGGTGGAGTAGCCTATTAGGTTCATATGTTGATCTCTTCTTTCTCACATGTGAGATTTTGTTACTAAACTCACATGTGAAAATTTTAGCATAATTCATTACAGGAGATTGTTACAGAAAAAACACGAAACCAAGTAAGAAGACGAAGAAAAGTATTATCGACGAAGGCACGAAAAATGAAAGCTATGCATTATTTTCTATATCTCAGAACAGAAATTGGTGAACCCAGTTCATATATATCTAGTACATGTGTAATACAAATATAAGAAGCTACAATAAAAGTGTTCAATCAAACTGCAATAGTAGAATCCTTATGGTGATTTTCATCATGGGTATGAGATCATTTCTTCATACTCATTTACTCACTATATTACAATCCGAAACAAGTAAACAATTAACCCGAATAATAACAAGATAATCAAATGCAAAGTTTTACCTTTGTAAGAAGCATCTTCCTTCTCATCTTCCACGGGGATTCACTAATTGAGAAAACACAGCGCTTGTTGCAGCGTCCTCAAAATCTTCTTCAGTGGCTGAGTTAGTGCCATCAATCATATTAACACTGTTGTCCAATTGTTCAGGGGGTGTCAACTGAACCGGGATATGGTTTGTACTGTTATCTTCCGGTTCAGTAAGAGCAGATGAGGTCTCTTCTAATTGAAGAGCGTATTCGAGATTCCATAAGACATCACCCATTGAAGGCCTATCAACACCATGCTCAGCCAAGCACTTCTCTGCGGTCTCCCCAAACTTCTTAAGTGAAGCTGGGTTAACCTTCCCAGCGAGGTTCGCATCCATGATCTGATCGAGCAAGCCCTTCCTTTGCCAACTCATTGCCCATTCTGCAATGTTCACTTGCTCTCGCGGGAGCACGGGGTTTAAAGCCGGTCTGCTACAGAGCACCTCCATTAGGACAACCCCGAATGAGTAAACGTCTGATTTCTCTGTTAGTTGTTGCCTTCTAAAGTACTCAGGATCAAGGTACCCAAAACTACCCTTTACAGCGGTGCTAACATGTGTCTGATCCAGAGAAGGCCCAGTTTTTGAAAGACCGAAATCAGCTACTTTAGCGACAAAATTCTCGTCCAAGAGAATGTTTGTAGTCTTGACATCACGGTGTATAATGTTCTGTGTTGCACCGGTGTGGAGATAATGAAGTCCCCGTGCAGCACCAATGCATATTTCGAGTCGCTGTTTCCATGATAGAGGCTGTAGATCCGTGCCATAAAGATGGCTCCTAAGTGGCCCATTGGCCATGTACTCGTATACCAGAATCATCTCCGACCGTTCATCACAATAGCCAATGAGAGAGACAAGATGGCGATGGCGTAGTTTCGATAACATTTCAATTTCGGTTCGAAACTCAGCTAGACCTTGTTCAGATCTCGGGTTTCCTCTCTTAACGGCTACTTTAGTCCCATCTTCAAGCGTTCCCTTGTAAACCCTTCCGAAGCCACCAACTCCAAGGAGCAACCTTTCATCGAATTTGTTAGTTGCATCCGTGATATCTTGGAATGTGAACAACCTGCCGAGATTCGTAGAAGCCAGAGAAAGGCAGCTAGCTGTTCCACTCTTTTGAGAAACCGTTGACATCTTTGTCATGGTTTGTGAGTTTCCATATAAGGGCAATGGCAACCATGGATGTCCTTGGTGCTCGTTCTTTGACTTCCGTGTAAAGAAGTAGCAGTAGAACAAACCGATTAACAGTATGACACCCAATCCACCCGCAATAGAACCGATAATGATTGCACTCATTTTCTTCTTTGACAATGACTTAGGAAGGAGATGGTCAACGGGCGAAACGCCATCCAAACTTCTAGCATCATTGCTGATCTTCATGATCTCCAAACCATTCATAATAGCATTATCAATATCAGATGAAGTATCAGGGCCAACACCCACGGTCAACATACCCGAATCTGATGAATTAGCAACAGAATCTTTGTAGTAAGGCATTGCAAGGTTACCAGTTAAAGAAGAGAGATCAACATTCCAAGCATCAGAGTTTACGTATAGATTGAACACAAGAGTGTTCATACTCTTACTCACAATATCACAGAAATGCACCCGTATAAAGTAGGTATAATCCGGGTCCACCTTGAAAACCCAAGTTATGTTAAAGTTCCCATCTGCAGTATTGGCATCTCCCATGTTTTCCGCGGTGGCATACACCCAATTTGGCGCAACCTCTGGCGTAACTGAAGGCGGATACTTTATCGTCGAAGGGCTAACAGAAACATTAGCGGCAGAGCTATTAACATGAAGATATTTCACATCATTTTCCCAAGTTCTACCCAAAGTATCATTCTGAGAGGTCAGCAATGGACCTCCCATATTCAACCGATACATAGTCTCAAATGCGAGTTCTGAAAGCCCACTAAAAGGGACCGATGGCATTGCCAAAGCATTGTCAGGAAGCAATAAGTCGGGCATGGATACAACTTCGATTGCATTAACAAATGCAACCGAATTGTTAGAAGGAATGAAGTTAAGTGTCAAGGAATTTGAAGTCACATTGACTGAAAACTCCTTAAACATATAAGAACCCTCATACTTCTTGAATGTGAAGTTGTTGAGAAGCACAAAATTCTCAGTAACAACAGTGATAGATGCAGATTTCAAGTCTTGGTTCGAATTCGGGATCGGATAGAAATAAAGCCTAACCCAATGCCGGCCTTGTTGCTTGATATCAAACTGGTAAGATGCAGTATGAGTGAAAATTCTAGCAGATTGGTAAATTGGGGAAGGTGCATTAGAATTTGAAGTAGCAACAAGAGAATTTGATTGAGTATTCAACTCAACTGACTTATGCAATGAATCAGGAACATAAATTTGGCCTTGAAAGCTCACATTTTGTGAAGAACCACAAGTAATTAAGTAATTATCAGGTGGAGTAAACGAGGCATTAGAGCAAGAAACCAACAATTCAAACACTAAAACACCAAAAACAAAACAAACCCACTTGAACTTCACCAATGCAAAATCACCCATTTGATTAAAACCCCAGAAAATTTACTTTTAACAACACTTTTTCACCCCACAAATCTAACACAAAAAGGGCCTTAAAAGCCAAAATGAACCATACCCAGATGCCAAGAAGCTCATTTTCTAAGGCCCATTTCATCAAACACTATAGATCTGACTTCAAAATGCTCAGCTCAATGTGTTTTGGTGGAAGAAAAGAGAGAAAATTTCAGAGAAGTGAAGAGAAAAGTGAGCAAATTTGAGAGGAAAGAGCGCATTAATGTGAGCAAAAATACAACTAAGAAAACAAAGTGAGCAAATTTGGAGCAAACACAGAGCACCAACCCTTTCCAGGCTGTTGATTAGGCTGTCATTTTCCAACCGAGAGAGAAAGAGAGAGAGAGAGAGGACCCCACACTAAGAATCCAATTTATCACCGCTTAGTTAAGAGTTGTCAACTAAACAACTGTCCAAAAGTTTAACTTAGCCGGCAAACGCTGATGAATAATTTTATATTTTAATATATTTTTCAGGCAAATGTTACTTTTGTGCTCAAAAAGTAAATATTGTATAGGCACAACTTATATTATGTACTTAAATTATGATTATATTAAAAGTAAAGACTATTGAGATTTAAATTTGATCATAAAGTAACATATCAGTGTCCCAAGGGCTCCCGCCTAAGCGGGATGGGGGGCGGATGTATACAGCCTTCCCCCTTCAGGGCATTACCCCTGAAGAGAGGCTGCTTCCTAGTGCCCCCAACCTAAGGGTGAGGACTTCCCCAGAGGTCACCCATCCTGGTACTGCTCTCGCCCAAGCACACTTAATTTCGGAGTTCTAATGGGATCCAATGACGGCGTGTTGGTACCTTCTCGGTGACAGCATGTTGGTACCCTCTTTGATCATAAAGCTTTAATATTATGTTAAGAAATCAAGTGTCTCAAAAATTTAAACTAATAGATGAAAGCCAATGAGTGGTTTTATACTTTAATAAGAGTTAAGATTGTCGAAATTTAGGCACCGTTTGTTTCGAGGAAGGGTTTTTCATGAAAAATACGAAACCTGTTGAGGCTTTCCGTTGTTTGTTAAAACGAAAAACATGTTCTCAACTTGCAGTATTTCTTATTTGTTTTAAAGGAATCATCTTCTATCAATCATATTATGCCTTGTCATAGGACAATACACGTAGTCATACAATGTATTTAAAATTATCTAGATTTCGTGTAATTGTGAAATTATTACTAAAATATCCTGAGGTTTGAGCATTTATCCTTTATCATAACATTTCTATATATACAATGAGGTACCATGAAGTTGAATATTTATTATTTAGGTATCTTATATCAAAATTTGATAAATTTCTATATAAATCTGACCAATTTTATATAAAAATGCTAATATAATAAGTAATTATGATAACATTTACAAGTTATGTCAATGTTTTCAGAAAATTATAATTAAAAGTTCATAGTATGTTGATGTAAACTACCTAAATATTGCCGAAATTATATATCATATTAGTATTAGTAAAAGACCATCAAATTCTAATGCGAATACTGATATATTGTTGGAGTCATGTTCTATTTTTGCATTTTCTATAGAAAATCTATAGAATTTCAACAAAAGGCACTTGATTGATAAAATCTTAGAATTTGGTGTACCTAAATAATAAAATCTTTAGACTTCAAGGTATCCCATCGTATGCATTGAAATGTAAGAGTACTTAGATGACAAGTGATCAAACATTAGGATATATATATATATATATATGTATGTATATATTTGAACATATAATAAATATTTTTTGATGCTTGATTTGATGTAAACATTATTTCTTAAATATGATATTCACCATAGTGTGAATTAGTAAAAATATTTCAAATATAGAATATCAGTTAGAGCAAAAATCAAATGGAACCACGTAATTAACTACAAGATTTGGAGCTGATTTATTATTTTTTGTCCAGTTATTGTCCCACATTATTATTCCTTTAGCAATCTA
Source organism: Simmondsia chinensis (assembly GCA_018398585.1). NCBI lineage: Eukaryota > Viridiplantae > Streptophyta > Magnoliopsida > Caryophyllales > Simmondsiaceae > Simmondsia > Simmondsia chinensis. The sequence goes on along the minus strand of JAGTTD010000002.1, from coordinate 2,575,138 downwards.
AAATCCCCCCATATTCATTTTAGTCTGATGTATACTTTAAATTTTTTAGATCGCTCGGAATAACGACTTCCCTCCTTTAAAAGGGAAGTCATTATTTGAAGGAAATACTTTTTCCTTCAGAAAACACACGTCAAATAACAAAAATAGAGAAAACCAATACTGATAACGTGATGTTCCCTCTAAATAAATGGAGCCTAAGAAAGAAAGCTGTTTTCTTTTTTTCTTTTTTTTTTCTTTTTTTAAGTCCAATGCAAAATGCTTTGTGAATTTGTACCCTGTAGCATAACATGTGTTTCGTTAGGATAATGTGATTGTCTATTAAAGCGTCATGGACCCAAGATGCTCCTGCTTGTTAGGCTAATTTATTAAAGATCTCATTTTGTATTGTCAAGGAACTAACTTTGCCCCCTCACGCAAATGCCCATTTGAAGTGTGGATAATGCATAGGCCCTCCCTTGCCTTGTGCTTGAAATATATTAATATCAAAGTGGCGGCTGTTGGGATTCGAACTTGTGACCTTTTGGTCACAAGGCTCTGATACCATGTCAAGGAACCAACTTTTCCAAAAGCTTAAGCTGATGGATGAAAGCTCAAGAATGGTTTTATACTATAAGATAAATGAGGATAAATGATACAAGATAAATAAGTTAATTATGTGTTAAATATGTGATTAATTAGTATTTTAATAGATAGCCTTATATTAATGTTAATACAGGCAAAATTTTCTTTTATTACGCAATTAGAGTACTATTAGTATTAATTAGTTATTTCCCTCTCTAAGTTCTATAAATGGGGGGCATTAGGTTGTAATGAAGTTTATGAATGGCAATACCAATAAAATTCTCTCTCTCCCTCAAATTCTCTCCTCTTTCTCCCTCAAACTCTCATTTCTTGACCGTTGATTGAAATTATGCTTAGCTGGTAAGATTTTCGGTATCAATAAACCCTCTTGTAAGCATAATAATGATGATCAATATATAAACTTGTAAGAATAATGTTACCAAGACTTAAAGCAGCAGCGTTAACAGTTTTATTTTCCGTAAAATAAAAATACCCGACGAGAAAAAATACACCCACACCCACTCCCTCGCCGCAGCACGGCGGGCGGCACGCATGTGTGGTTTCCACTATTCCTTCACTCATGACTTAATTCAAATTAGTTGGGGGCATATACACTTATAAACCCAACCATACCTCCTTAATTTGTCTATATAGGATAGAGGACTTTTTATTATTCTATTCTCAATATGGGATGTAACTTTCCTACAATATTTAAGTTTAGCTTATATCATTTTTTCAACAAAACTTACTTTCTCTTTTATCTTGCAATTATCTGTAACTCTCTCGTCCTAAATTCTTCTATTCTCTTCTCATCTTTATTTCATCCCTATTCTAAATATTTTCCCGTCGCGTAGGTTCGTGACATAATGCTATATTTTTAGGTTATACTATTGTTAAATTATATACACCCAAAAGGATACCAACATGCAAGTATCGGATTCCATTAGAACTCCGAAGTTAAGTGTGCTTGGGCGAGAGTAGTACTAAGATGAGTGACCTCCTGAGAAGTCCTTGTGTTACACCCCTCAGGTTGGGGGTATTGGGAAACAGCCTCTCTTCAGGGAAGTACCCTGAAGGGGGAAGGCTACGTACAACCACCCCCCTAAAGACCCTGCTTAGGCGAGAGCCCTTGAGGCACTGGGAATGTTAATTATTGTTAAATTATATAGGGTTTGAGGTCTGATCCATGAAGTTGGTACATATTATATTTACATATAGTTAAAGCGTGAGTTTTATTCTAACAACTAATTGATATTAGGGCGAGGTAGCTCATTATGTTAAATGTTAATTTTTTTCTCTTATAACTGTAATGTGTAGATTCTTACTAGTCTTATATGTGAAATATTTAACAATTATTAGTAATTGGAACAGCCGGTAAGGAATTCAGGGTTGCAATTACAATTTCAACTAAAGCTACAACGTCGAGAGATTACATAAAGATTTTGAACGAAAGTCGGCAATGAGGTAACCTATCAACAGGAATTAAGTACCAAACTCTCTAGAAAAGTCAAACTGTGATAAAAGATCGCAAAACGTTAGCTTAAGATTGAGTTTAGCTTAAGATTGATCATATTTAGAGGGAACCAAATATGGCGACAAATGTTGATTAAAAATAAAATATGGCGACAATTTGATTTGCATAAGCTAAAGTTCACATTCAGATAACTGCATGGAGTCATTCTCCAAAATTTAGTCATTTAAAGTCGATTATTCTCAATGACTCCATCGATAATTTTTTCCTGCATAATTCATCCTAAAATTTTCATTTAGTAAAATCTAAAACAAAAATTAAAATTTAAAATAAAATAGCGCACTTTTAATCTCAACTGATGATAATAAAAAAAAAAAAAAATTTACAAAAAACTATAAAAAATAGTTATTTCAAATATGGCCAGCCATGCCCTGGGGATAATACATAGTAGATGTGATCTTTAAACCATGTGTTAGTTGTTTTTCTTTTGTTTTTGTTTTTTTTTTTTTTGAAGGACTCTTAATTTTTTTTCATTTTTATAAAAATATTTTAAATTTTAAATTCTTCTTTGTATAAAATATATTTTAGGCATCTAAATATAGAAGAGTTTCACTTGCGTGCTTAGGCGTGAGTAGTACCAAGATGGGTGACCTTCTGGGAAGTCCTCGTGTTACATTCTTCAGGTTGGAAGTTTTCGAAAATAACCTCATTTCAGGATGGCATCTTGAAGGGAAAAGACTGCGTATATCCACCCCCCAAACCCTACTTAGGATCTCTTTGGACAATAAAAATGTTGCTTTTTGCTTCACTTGTGTGGTTAAGAGACTTAAGGCTATTCCAAATATGTATCCATGCTTAACTATATGTCTAATAATGGAAAACTGTCTGATTTTCAAAAATAAATAAATAGTATAATAAAACTTATCATTTTTTTAATTTAAGTTTAGGGTAAATTATTTATTAGTACCTTAAATTGAGTGTATTATTTTTTTTAATTTATAAATTTTGTAAAATAATTTTTTAGTCTAAAAGTTACATATATTTAAATAAATAGTACAATCAAACTTATCATTTTTTAATTTAAGTTTAGGGTAAATTACATATTAGTACCTTAAGTTTAATGTACTGATTTTTTAATTTACAAACTTTGTGAGATTATTTTTTAGTCCAAAAGTTATATATATTTAATAAAATAGTCTAAACAATGTTGTGAAATAACGAAAGTGGAGCCTATTTTACACTTTTATACATCACTATTTGGACTATTTTATTAAATATATATAACTTTTTGTATTACAAAATTATTTTACAAAGAATGAAAGTGGGGCATGTTGTACATATTTAATTTCCCTAATATATAACTAAATTGACATAATTAAAATTTTAGGAATCAAATTGCTATAAAAATTAGGGAAATTAGTATTATGAGGCTTGAGCTTTTACTACCTAAGGACTTTGATAGTTCAATATATATAATGATGTACTTGAGTAGGCTGGGGGTCATCGGAAACAGCCTTCCTTCAGGGTAGGCCCCTCAAGGGGGATGGCTGCGTACACCTACCCTCCCCAGATCCTGCTTTTGCAGCAGCCCTTAGAGGCACTGGGTTTGTTGTTGTTGTTGTTGTATAATGATGTACCTGAGATTTGAATTTTTAGTCATTTGGGCACCCAATGTCGGAATTTGTTGAATTTTTGGGCAAATCTGACCAATTTGGTATAAAATAATGTTGTTTTAGTACATAATTATGCTAATATATAAAATTTATGTCAATATTTTTGATAAAAATTCAATGAATTACAACAAAATGTCCATCGAATTGTGATGTAAATTACCTATATATTGTTAAAATTATGTGCTGTGTCAATATTTTTGGATAAAAATTATCAAATTCTAATAAAAATATTTATATATAATAAAAATTATGTTCCACTTTAGTATTTTTTAATAAAAATCTATAAAATTTTGACAGAATAATACCTAATTGATAAAATGTTAAAATTTTAAGGTATTTATGTGATAAAATTTTTAAACATTCAGGTATATCATTCTATATATTAAAATTTTAGTGTAACTAAATAATAAATAATCAAATCTTGAAATGTCTAAATAATAATCTCCCCCCCAAAAAAAAAACATAAATAACCCCAAAAAGACTACTAATCATTGATAATCTTAGAAGAGGGGATGGTTTTTTTTTTTGAACAGAAGAAGAGGGGAAGGTGGGACCCAGTATAACGCGGCTTTGAGATTAAAAAAAAAAAAGAAATTATTATTACTATGTGATACGGAGAAGCACAGATTGACGGCGTTAGTTGATGGGACCTGGCAATCAGGTTAGGTTTGGCTGGGCTAAGTTCGGTTAAATTAATGTTATATCAAATCTATTTTAAATTGGGTTAGAATTGGGCCGGATCATCCTTGGATTTGGATCACTCTTGTGTCGGATTAGTCTCGAGTTGGGTTGACATCGGGTTAGGTCAACCGTGGGTCGGATTAACCTCGGGTTGAGCATCTTTAAGTCAGTTCTAATTTCAGGTTGACCCATCAGGTTATTTTAATAATATATTTATTCAACCTTGAAAGATATAACTAAAACTACAAAAAATTACTATAATTAGCATTTTATTTAGATTCTATAACAAAATAGATTTTAATTTTGGTCATTTCGAAATATAAGACGACTCCTGTTCGGGTCTTGAGCCATCACATGTTGGGTTATTTTAGGTTTTTGGGTCAGCTCGAGTCGGGTTAGGCTCATTTTCTGGTTTGGATCCCAATAAATTTTAACTTTTTTGAATTAGAATCGAATCAAGTAGCGGATTAAATAAATCAGGTCGTTAGAACGGGTCTTATTTTGCTGTGAGAAAACGACGATAACAGTAGTATGAAATGAAGATGGAGACTGACGTGGCGTTATGAAGTAAACAAAAGGGGTAAAATCCAGCGAATAAAGAGGACCCAAAGTCTTGCACATGCTCCCCCCTGACCACACGTCCCTTCTCCTTCCCTTCTTTTTCCTCTCAATTATATTTTAAATATCTATACTATATATTAATTAAATATTAAGTTTCTTTTTGTACAATGTATGACTGATATTTATTTTGTACTTTATTTTATAGTTTGCCTATATGCTTGTACTGCTTTTACTTACTTGCTGTCTGGTATGGTAGGTTTTGCCTCGATGCCTCCTCTGATGCGTCATATTTTGTATTGCTCGTTTTATACTATAGCTTACTCTTCTGTTTTGATTTGCCCACAGGTTATCATGACACGAAGATGACACAATTCAAGTTGGGGGTCCCGAAAACAGCCTCTCTTCAGCTCACCTTAAAGGAGGAAGGCTGCGTATATCAACCCCCCCCCAAACCTCGCTTCTGCGAGAGCCCTTGAGGCACTGGATTTGTTGTTGTTGTACTTCATTTTATAGTTGTGAAATTTGTATTTACCGAACTTAATTAATATTAAGCTATAAAAACTAAACTCTCCACCTTCAATATCAAAAATATAATAACGAATGACAAATATTTAAAAAAGGGGGCAAAAAACACTCAAAAATTAAGTGAAAAGTTATCCTTTAATTCTACTAAAATATTATTCCTTTCGTAATTTACTATAGTGCGAATTATATACATTGAGTACTATTTGTGTAAGTGAAAATAACTTAGTTTAGTTAATACAAAATTCACCTTCTACATAAAAAAGTGCTAATTTTAATTAATATTACATCTATTAACAACTAAATGTTATTAACAGTCAAATTGTAATTGATAAGAAGGTTTGTTTGGCCTTTTGGTGGGTTGTGGGGTAGGATTGATGAGAAGTCTCGGATTTGGTGGGTTGTTGGGATAAGACTGATGAGAAACCTTCATTTGAAATTTGATGGGTTTTAGGGGGGGAACACTTTGCTATAATAGATGTAAAATGATGACCTTATTGGTTTATATATGGAGCTTATTTGTATTGAGCCCATGGTTATTAAAATTTCGATTCGAATTTTAGAATCTTAACATTTTACAATTCCACAGTTGCCGACCAATTTGAATCTTAATTTTGTAGAATCTTACGATTCATTGACATTATATGAAACTAATGGATAGAATCATAATACGGTTTTATGATTCTACCAATCCGACCTCGATTCTACCAACTTATTCAAATAAAAGTAAAAATGTGAAAAAATCAATCATATATTATAAATGAACTTACTTTATTAGTTCGAAGTAAAAGAAAGTTAATTAAGCATTATATACTTTCAAGAAACTTAAATTAAATTTAGTTTTATGTTTTAACCTTAATATAGAGTTCGATTAGCAGGAGTATGGCTCTGATATGCTGATTTTGAAATTGGTGAGCTGGGTGGGTTGAAGTGTGCTAGTCTAATGCTGTTGTTGGGTTGCTTGTTTGGTTTATCTTCTGGTGTGGTCATGCTTTATGACTGAATTTTCATTACTTTGCTGTATCTGATCCATCCATGTATTTTGTTTGTCTTGAATGAATTTCTTCAATTATCAAAAAAAAAAGGAGTTCGATTAGCAGCATTTATCTTAAAAGCTCTCATGTGTATATATATATATATATATATATATATATATATATATATATATATGTTGCATGAAAATATTTTTAGCATATTTGATTATATTTCTTATATATACAAATATAAGTAAAGGTTTTATTAATAATTTTTTGAATTATGTAACTGATATTAACACGAAAACAATTATAATATACATTTAATAAAATCTTGCGATTCTCGATTCAATTCTACAATTCCGCTTCTAAAAGCCCCTATCAACTCTAATTAGAATCCCGATTTTAACAACCTTGATTGAACCTTGTTATGAGGTATAGAATTGGGTCAATTCTATTGAGCTACTCCACCCATTACCAATTAGTTTTGGGATGGAACTTTCTTTGATGTATAACAATGGTATTCACTGGCTATCGACTTTAAGAGATATTCTGATGTAGTACAGGACGAGAATAACCCGATGGAGACAAGAAAAGAAGAGTAAATCAATTAGGGTCTAATTTAAATTAGAAATTTAAGTATTAATGTTTAATTTACTAAATTATGTAATTAGATTTGGGATTTTAGAGTTATATTATTATTAGGAATAGCAAAGTTTGATTTAAATTATAATTAGTTCTTAGAGTTAATTTATTACTACGACTAGGGTTTCTATCCTTATAAATAGGCCATTAGTTTATAGAGGAGGTGGCCAGTGGGCCGGGTCGGGCCACCGTTTGGGGTCCAGCCCGGCCCGGTCCTATCCCCCCCCCCCCCCCCCAACGGCTCTTTAAAATTGTGTTTTTACCTCATAAAATTACAGAAAAATTGTAGCTCACATGGTAATATGTGTGCTTTACATGCCAGAGGGATGGGGTTCAAATCCTACCAAAGCCAAATTTATGTTTAATTTTGTAAAATATTTTTTTTAAAAAAGCCCGCGGGCTCGGGTCCGGCCAGGCCCAGCCCGTGGCCACCTCTAGTTTATACTCTTAGGAAGCTTTTGATTATTTGAAAATTTTGAAGAATTGTGTTTTGAGTTGATCTTTGTAGTTTTTATTTTGAAAGAGTTCAATCAAAATTACATAGCTCCTCCTTAGGTTATTACTCAGATATTCTCAGAATCAACACGTTTTAGCCAATTCCTCTTAATCCGGTATCGTTGGGTACAATCAACGGTTTAGACGCACCCTATCCTATCCCACCACACATTTTCAAGGTTCGAAGCTACGGTGTGACTTTTGGGCACCCTGCATATGATCCAAGTCTACACTTTAAATGTTGAAGAGGCAACATGTTCTGATAAGGTGGATGCGAGTGCTCCAATCCCTTCACCAATTTTAGACCTTGTGATGGAGTATGAGGACGTGTTCGAGGAACCTACTGACCTACCTCCAATCCGTCTCGCTTTCAACCATCGTATACTCTTGAAGGCTGGCACCGATCCCAGTAGTCAACGACCTACTGATATCCGTCTGTACAAAAGAGTATCATTGAAAAGATAATCTAAGAGTTACTTGACAAGGGGTATGTGAGAAGGAGCAATAGTCCCTTGACCTCGACTGTGGTTTTAGTGAACAAAAAGGATGGGACCTCTCGCATGCGTGTGGACTATAGAGCACTGAATCAAGCGACCATCAAAGACAAGTTTACGATGTCGTTGGTTGAGGATTTATTGGATGAATTCAGAGGATCCAAGTTGTATTCCAAGATTGATTTACAATCGGGATACCATCAAGTATGTGTGCACGGTAATGGCGTACATAAAACAGCCTTCAAAACCCAATCTGATACTTATGAATTCCTAGTAATGCCATTTGGGTTAACGAATGCGACATCTACTATCTAGGCTTTGATGAATTCTATATTCTAACCGTACCTTCTTAAATTTGTTTTGGTGTTTGACACGATATTCTCATACATAGTAAAGATTTGAAGGATCACGTGTTGCATTTGTGCGTCACTCTGATACCATTGTTACATACCAAATGAGGTTTTATTCCAAAACTAATTGGCAATGGATAGAATATCATATTGGAATAGTTAATTCTTGAATTATGACAAAAGATATATATAAAAATTAACAAAATAATATGTCATGTTAATATTTTATGACAATAAAATTATTAAATTGTGATTAGGACACCTATACGACTATAATTTCTAATAAAAGTCTGCCTAATTTTGGCAAAGAATATCATATTGGGTAAACTTGGTGCACTTAAATAAAAAATATTATGTTAAGATTTAATCAGAGACCATAATTTAAAACCAAAAAGAAGCATTAACTTGTTGTAACAAAAACAAAAAGTTCAATTTTATTGCAGAGAATAAAATATAATTATTTACGTATCCAATTTACTTATATATATATATATATAAGGTGGCGTTCTTATGAAAAGGTGAGAATATGAGAGAGCGAATCCTGGTCCTCTATTGTAATGGACGGCCAAGATTTGTTGGACTAGAAAAATAATAATTTATGGTCAAGATTTATTTAGTGTTGAAAAAATAATAATTTTCTTCTCTTACCCCTTCTTTCTTTCTACCCCATGAAAGATGTGGGCTGTAAATTGTTATTTTTTTAACATTCAGCAGATCTTAATCATCTATTATAATGGAAGGCCAAAATTCGCCCTTTTCACACTCACTTTCTCATCGTCACCCTATGTGTGTGTGTGTTTATATATATATAAGTATATGGTTGAATCCGGAAATGAATCTAATATTATATTATATTTCAATTTTTGCAAAAGTAATATTAAGGGTTGTTCTACTCTGTGTTCAAAAGTTACATGATAAAACTTATTAAAAGGATCTAAATTTATCATCTTTTGTGATACTAATAAATGATAAAATTGTATTTTTATAAAAATATATACAATATTCCTCAATCAAAATGCATAGCATTAATTACGAAACAGAATATTCTATAAAAATAAGCAAATTTATCAATAAAAAGACATAATAGGTATATATTTAATAGGCTAATGGGTACATGTTAGACAAACCCAGTATTTAATATTAAGATAGTTAAGTAGGTGGATATTGTAACATAAATTTGAGTAGGCATGGACTAAGAGAGCAGGACTCAACAGTGTTGTTACCTGTTTTAGTTACATCTAGCAAGTTAACTGCCAACGTTTCCCTTCATAATCAATTTTTCTTGTCCTGAAGACTAAATAATGATGTTCACTTAGGACTACCTACTTGTCCACCTTGACTTTACTCGCTTAGTTGGATCGAGGTGTCACTCGCGCATCTGGATCTAATCAAACCTGTCTTTTGAGCTTCAAATTCTCATGCCTGTAAGAACCCCATGTCACTTGCCCATGGTACATATTAGGAACTATATACACGTATCAAGTTCAAGATAATATCAAGCGTTCCTACAGATATCTTATCCTTACTTACCAAAAAAAAAAAAAAAGATATCTTAGCCTTATTTCTTTTTTTTATAAAATATTAAGCTAAAGCTCGTACTGTAGATAAAACAAGTTTTAGTACTTTACACTTCATAAATCAAAAAGCATCCGCAAATCTTGGGCCTCGTTTGATATGAAGGAAGTAAACGTGAGAAGTAAAAATTCATGAGAAGTACAGATTTGGGCTTTCATTTGGTTAGTAGGAAATTAGCAGAATACAAGAAGTAGAAATTTATAAACAATTTTCAATTCCTTCATTTTTAACTAAATTTTTCAAGGAAGTTCTATTTCTCATCCCGATAACCAAACCTCTCTTACCCAATTCCTGGTAAGTTGACAAGGGAATTGAATTCCCAAAAAATACAACTTCCCGTAAAAATTTAATTCCAATAGCAACCAAACGAGGCCTTGATCTTGTACTCTATTTTTAAGAGTACAAGCTCGACTTTCCTTGACAAAAACACTACAAGAAAACAAATAAATTTTATATAAAATAATTTCTAAACAAACATGAAACAACAAAAAAAAAAAAAGAAAAAGACCAAAAATATATGGGAACTCACGTTAGCTCCGTGAATTTAGGCGAGCAGTGCGTTCTAATTTTTCTTTGTTATATGTTAATCTATCTATTTAATTTATGCTAGTCTGTGTTATACCATTAGATGCAAAGACGACGTTTATATTTTTAAAAAATTTAATATGTCACGTCAGAATATCCTTATTTGAAAAAAAAATTCTTTATTTCCAGAATGTACTCAATTTGGTTTAAAAAATTGAGATGTTTTAAACTTAAATCGTTATTCTTAACTTTTCATTAATCTAATTTAATTTGTTCGTAATCTTAATCTTAATTTTTTTTTGTTTTTACAGGAGATTTAAGACTTTTATAACCTTTTTTTGAGGTTTTTTGTTTTTTTTTAGAAGTTTAAAAGACTTACGTACCCTAGATTTATTGACTTAAGAGAGGAAAATGAAGAACTTTACTATAATATATAAACATACTTAAATATATAAAAAAAAAATCAAAAGATTACTATTTTATAAATATGAAATATTGTTGTTTTTTAAACAAAATAATAAAAAATATAAATGGAAAGTGAATACATTATTATGCCAACAATAATCAAAATGTTTTTTAAAGTTGGGTAAAGCCTAATGATTTGTGTTTTGGTCAATGATTGATTTGCACAAAGTCAACTGACGCTGCTCTTATTGGCCTACGTTATATTCATTTTTTTACCTAATCCCCATGCAATTTTAATATCTTTAATTACATTTTAATATCCCGATTCACCATTACATAAAGATGACATAATCAGGTTAGGGGTCATCGGAAACAGCCACTCTTCGGCTTTGAAGGGGGAAGGTTGCGTACATCAACCCCCCAGACCCCGTTTTTGCGGGAACCCTTGAGGCACCGGGTTTGTTGTTATATATTTTAGTATCCCTATATTTAGTAAATTAACTATTTAGTAAATAAATCTTGTGTTTGAATTTTTTAGTTTGCAATTCGGAGTTTCACATCACATTTTCGGTGTTTGTACTTTTCTAATATGTGTCAGACCTTTTCAGTATATGACATCATTATTTCATTATAATGACATCACCTTTTCATAAAATGATTGAGAACCATTACGTCTAGGCTAGAAAATTATTTTACCGTAACAAATAAAAATTATACCAGCATAAAGTTTGCGGCCTAAAAATATATTTACGAAGTCTCGGATTTCTAAAACACCATTATTGATTTATATTTACTTTTTTGTCCCCAAAAAAAATTACATTTACTTCACATCATCATTGTACGGCCTGCCCCTTGAAAGTCTATATGTGTTTCTTGAGTTATTTACTGGACTATTCTCTAATATTTGTAAGTTTATTTAAATATAATCCTTATTTTTTTAAAAATAGTTATGTATATTTTATTTTATGATTAAATTATTTTTTATTCAGTAACTAGGTAAAGATATAAAGATAATGTATGAATTTTATTTTAAAATAAAAATAAGAGAATATTTTAAGTAAAGAACGAACTGAGATTATATTATAAATATTAATGAATATAGAAGAACTCTTTTCTTCCCAGTTTTTTCTGTTTCAAGAAAGGTAAGTGGGCCTGATGGTCGGCCCAGAACATTTTGGCCCACATGCGAGCCCAATAGGTAACCCATGGCTCCGGCCCATAGGCATAAATTGGGCTCACTTAGCCCAACTAACCCTGCTAGTTATTTAGCTGGCTCTTTTTGAGTTTGAGGACCTTTTTGCCAAACATTTTTAAGGAAAAAAATACCTGACCGCTTTGCTTGCCAATTGGTTTTGGGATAAAACCTTATTTGGTATGTAACATATAATTTTGTAACTCTCATTATTTGTGAGTGATACCATTGTTCTGACAATAACAATTTTTGGAGCGTAAGACATAATTATGTTTTGCCCATCATGGAAGTGTCTTCTACCCATGCGGTCATCGCCCAGGGGTCAGGAGTTCGATTCTCGCTGAGAATATACTCATGACTTACCTGCTCATGAGGGCTTGTGGGCTGTTCTCATAGGCCGGGGTTGGTTGGGACAATCCAATCCCTCGTCACCAAAAAAAAAAAAAAGAAAAAAAATACATTTCTACTTAAATAGTGATTTTTAGATTAGAAGAGTGTTCAATATGGAAATAAAAATTATTTTTCTTTTTTGAGTAAAAATAGAAAAATAGTATTTTGCACCTAAAGAATAAGTAGAAGCAAAATTAAAATTTTATGAGAAAAAATATCTCCTTTAAAAGCATATTTGCAGAATATTTTTGCAAAGAATATTTCCAAAAAAGAAATATTTTTTTCATAACTTGGCCCAATATGCCCCGAGTCAAAGCCAACTAATTTGTTAAGCCAAGCGAGCCAAACATAAACCTAGCAAAGCTCGCTATGGTGGCTTGCAAACATAACTGAGCCTAAAATGAATCATTACAAGATTCGCTACGAGTCACCATGCACTTAAATGAGCCAAATATGGGCCTAGATGATCTAAGTTGAGCCTAATATAGTCAAAATAAGCTCAAGTCGGGTCTAAAGGAGTTGAGCTTAGATTGAAATTTGCCGAGATGGGTCAAATCTTAGCGATCCTCATGTCAAGGTTAGAAGCACAAGCTCAACTTAGCTCATTTATGTCCCTAATATTTACAGACTTAATTGTTAGTTTAAGTGTCTTTTAAATATATTATATATGATAAGAATAATTAGATTATAAAACTAATGCTATGTAAAATTCTTTATGCTCAAATTAAGTATGCGTTATAACAATAATAACAACAATCCCAATGCCACAAGAGCTCTCACCAGAGCAGGATCTGGGGGAGTAAGATGTACGCCACATTACTCCTTCAAGGTCACACCGTAAAGGGAGGCTGTTTACAGTAGATTGTAAGGAGTAAAATAATTTTTCTAAAGAAGGAAACTAACACTTAGAAAGAGAGTGAAGAATTATGAACCCAAGATCCTTTGTTTTAAGGGTTGAAAGACAAACGAGTACACCAATACCATAAACTCTCTAATTAAGTATAATTTGAGTATACTCATAACGTTTCTCCTTCATTTTCAATTGATAGAGTTTCTTAATTTTCTTTAATTTTTTTAGCTTGAATTCAATTTGACTTATTTTTCATACCATTTTTATATGATATTGTTTGTTGATTATTTAGCCGTTGGTTTGATATGACTTTTTTTTTAATTTGTAGTTTTTTTTTGTTATTGAGAAATTAAAATTTTAGAATTTGAAAATAATTTTTTTTGGCTTTTGATTATTCTAGTTTCAATTTTTTTTCAACTGAAAACAATCAAAATTTAGAAAAGTCATTTTCGAAATTTAGATTTTAGTTTTACAAAAATCAAAAATTATAATTAAAAAGTAATATTAAACTTGCCCTAATTTGAAAAAAAATCCCGCGTTTCACTTCATTTTGGTGTACATTTAATTTTGAACACTAGTTTTGCTGTACATAAAGCATATTTCTTCCCACTCATTTATATGAAGTTATCTTTTGAAGAATATTCACTCTAACTCGCTTGAAAACTAGCTTATCAAATAAAATGACATGTGCTAGCAATATTCAGGCGAGACTCGAGAGGCCTCCAAACGTAATGTGGATCATTCCATACAACTGTGAGTTTACGAACACCGATATTAGCGACTAAGAGAGACTTACTTTGATACCACTTCAGTGAAATAACTATTCTAAAATCTCAAAACTATTACGCAATAAGGTTCATGAATCAATACATAATTTTATTCTACAATCTTGTTGTAGAATAAAATTATGTTGCTTGTTGCAATCTTATATTATACAATTGCTGCTACTAAAACAACCCCCCCCCCAAAAAAAAAAAAAATACAATTGCCTACTATAATAAAGAGATCACTAAGTCTAACTCCACTTAGCTGTAAAACTAGCTTACCGAAAAGAAACGCCTTTACTACGTAAGCTGACACATGCCAATATATCCCAATTATACGGATACTCAACCTATATTCCCCTTACGTGCAAGGTTAACCATGCTTAGAGGTAGTCAGTGGGTCGGGTGGGCCCGGAACCCGACCTGGTCCAACCCAGCCCTGAGGAGTCCCGGGCCCGGGCTGGGCTCGCTGGGCCTTGGCAAAACCCATAGCTCTTTTAAGGATTCTACATATCAGTCTAATAAGAATTACACTTGGAGTTCTAAGAGAAAATAAATTAACATTTATAAGTCTTACGGATCACTCCATCTAATGCTAATTGATTTTGAGATAGAACTTCACTAAACTTATATGTAGATTTTATATATACTAACTACATAGGTCACGAGCCTAGACCTGGTGAAGTTTTACAACCTCCTACATAATTTAAGAAAAGCTAACTCTAACTCCACCGGTAAAACCAACTTACCAGTTAACGAACAAACGTTCTTACCACGTTTTAAGCTGACACATATCAACATACCCAGGCGATACGAGATAATCACTTGTAAGACTTGAGAGTGGCCCCACAAAAAGTACAGATAATAGCTCGCCAAGACCTCCAATAAAATGGGACGTAACAAAACCTGGTGGCGCTGCTGATGTCAGCCACGCTAGCGCCGCTGCCGCACCTCGAGCACTGCCCCGCCACCGGCCAGAAATCTCTTACGTGTCTCTTTTTATCCACCAGAAAGCACCACCACACCATTTTTTTTCCAGTGACTCTGCTTCGGTAGGAGCTTTAAGACACTGGGTTTGTTGCTATTGTTGTACTCTTTTAATTTTTTAAATAAATGGTGAGTTTACTTTTTTTTTTTTTTGTTGGGTGTGTGTGTAGTGTTGTGGATTGGTGGTAGCCTGAGTTAATATGGTGGGAGTTTCATGCTAGAGAGAGTACGAGGATGTTTCTTGTTCTTTGATTGCTTTTGACCGTTAGATCACTGCCACGTGTGCTGGTGCTTATGCAGAAGAAGTTTGTTAATTGTTTCAAAAGTTTAAGGAGTCAAGTAGAAGGTAAGAAATTGTCTAATATATTAATATGTTGCCGCGTGTGATGGTCCATTGATAAATTTTGACGGCTATTAGTCCTTGTTCTTGGAGTTGATAATAATGAAGTCTGTATATAGGGGTCGGGTAAAGTTTAATCACATAACTTATTTCCCACTGCTTGGAAAAGGAAATAAAAGAAGATCGAAAAATTTAATAAGAAAAAATGAAAATAAACCATCAAATTTACGTGATTCAACCAATTATGTCTATGTCTATGAAACTGTGCGGTTGTTTTCACTATTTCTGAAAAGAAGACAGAGAATCATTTTTCTTTCTCAACCAGTTTTCTCACAAACCCTAGGTGGGATTTAGGAAGTGACGTAGGAAATTCTAGATGTCTGAAACATACCCTCAAATAGGCTTAGCCCGAAACAAGCCCCCCAAAAGGTTTTCTCGGATGTATCGGCCTTATCATTCGCTCCATGGACACAGAAAGCCTTACACATCTATTCTTTCTTACATTTCTTATTGTAGTTTTTTGTAATAGACTCACGTGTCATTCCTTTACAACTATTATGGTTGGCCTGCACTCCGTTGATGATTGCATATTCTTACTCCCTTGTTTTGTTGCATTGATTTTTTCTCTTCCTGTTTCTGGTCCTCTCTAATGATGATATAATCTTCTAGCAACAATTCGTATCGCTTATAATTTCATTTTTCCTTTTTCTTCTTGCTCAATGTTGGCTAGTTTTGTCTATTTCTGCTCATGCTTTTATGCCAGTTGAGTCAGGCCTCATTTTTGCGTATTTGTTTGTATTATACCATGATTCTTGACATTAATTATCTAAAAAATGCAATTCTTTTACATACCAACTCCATAGTTATAGTCTAAAGACAATAATAATAATAATAAATAACAACAACAACAACATCAATAATAATAATAATATAAGATAATTAAAGAGGATAAAGTCACACAGCTAACACCTTCATTTTATGATGTACATTAATTCATCTGTTGTTATCACATAACCAGTGTGAGATCCTTACACGTAACCCATTGTTGGAGTATAAAATCATTTATGGACATTTAATCATTAGCTTAAATTTTTGGGAAAGTTAGTATCAGAGTGTAACCTAAGAGGGTACCAACACGCAAGCACTGGATCTCATTAGAACTCCGAAGTTAAGCGTGCTTGGGCGAGAGTAATGCCAAGATGGGTGACCTCCTGGAAAGTCCTCATGTTGCACCCCCCTCAGGTTAGGGGTTCTCAAAAATAGCTTCCCTTTAGGGTAGCACCCTGAAAGGGGAAGGCTATGTGCATCCACCCCCTATAGACTCTGCTTAGGCAGGAGCCCTGAGGCACTGGGAATGTTGCTTGAGTATCAAAGCCTAATTGACCAATAGGTCACGAGTTCAAATTTTAACAGTTTTCAGTTTTAATATTAACATTATTTAAGTACAACTTTTGAGATAGACCTGTGCAATATTCACGCTTCAAGCCCAAAGGACGTTCTCGTGATGGGGCACATTAGAGTATAAAACGCCTTCATCCATCAGCTTAAAATTTTGGGAAAGATGGTTCCTTGGCGCCCACCTCCCCTTTCTTATACTATTGTCATCAATTAACAAGATTTTGAGTGCTCCACCAGATTGAAGACTTCAGTCAAGTATGAACTATGGGCTCTATTGATGGGGTTTTAATGCAAAATGCTTTATGTATGTACGAGGGGCCTGCTGCCCCCCTTTTGCTGTCTTTCTGCTGTCTTTTGTTTCATTGTGGCTTAGTACTTCGATTGTTGCGCTTTCTGTTTCTTTTCTCTGTCCCTTGTCGAGTTCCCCTGTTGGGGAATGCTGGGTTTTTGTATCCGTGATTTTTCCGCTATCTATCGTAAAACGAGATTCTACATATGAGTTTAGTAATATCCATATAAAAATTGTGAGAAAAAAAAGATCGATATAAAAA